>CM077308.1:164638038-165911551 GCA_039655065.1 Glossophaga mutica | reverse complement strand
TAGGGTGGCGGAGGGGCAGGGCACAAAGGTCCCAGGCTTCAGAGCAGTAACCGGGTGGTTCTTTCCGCAAGGCATGAAGATGGAAAACACTTATTTGCCAGAATATGCAGGATGACTTCCAAGAAATTTTGAATGATTTTATGCACAAAAATGTTCCTTTTATTATTTTCAAGAGTGTGTTGTCAAAGCCCATTGGCTGTAAAACCATAGTATCTGTCACTTTTTAAGTGCTATGTATTAGATGTATGTAGATATGTCCTACTCCTAACTTTGATAATTAAGGGCCTTAGACCATGTCACTTTATTCAGCCCTGTGTCCCACTGATACCTGGAGTTGCCTTGTTTCATTAGCATCAGTTTCATTATTCGGATCCTGAATCTTTGCCTACGCTAATTCAGACTCTGGGATGCCTTGCGCTTCTCCTTATACCCACAACCCACCAGCTTGTCAAAACTCACCTTCTGATTATTTTGCTCATTCTCCTGTACTTTGACTGAACTGTATAAATACATTTATGGCCTTTATATCTTTTTTTTTTCGGTAGATTTTTAGTATCGAAATGCAAGGAACATATCCTACAAGCACAGTGGTAATGAACTGGGCCGTAATGCTCTACCGGATATCTATGCTTCAGGGAGTTCTTCAGGCACTCTGGCTTCCTTAAATCGCCACTGCCTCCCAAGGCTAATTCAAATGTCATTTTTAAAGAGCCCATAAAGCTTTGTTACTTTTTTTTTAAGTTAAACTTGGGACGGGCTCCTTTTGAACATATTCTTCACTCCGTTATTTTCTTTCTCATTTTTATTACTATAGGAAAATTTTGTAACATATTTAAAAATATAATAGCGCAGCCAACTCGTGTATGTTTCACCTAGCTTCAACAATTCACGCACGACCCATCCATCATGTTTCAGCTGTACCCTCACCACTTCCTCATCCTTGGATTATTTTGAATGGTTTTTGAAAGAAACCGGTGGCGATCATCTTTGTCATCAGATTGTGATGTACTTTTCTGACCACCCCCTCCACCTAGAATTGACAACAGGATGTGTTAATTCATCTGTGGGCTCCCTGACACCGCCCCAGGGCCTGGGATATAGCACACTGCCAGGAAATATGTCTTGGTAAAAATGAATCCATGAATTGATCACTCTTCATCCTGACCCAAAGTCCTAATTCTGCGTCCCACACGTGTTGGCTTTTGGTGATGAAAACCGAGTAGCTCTGTGCCCGGCGAATGTTGTTTCAAACACGTCCGTTTGCACAGCCAGTCTCTCACACAGGAAATGTCAGCACTTGGAGTCAGGGACGCATGCGAGGGGCCACAGTGTTTTCTGTGAGATAAAACAGGGTGTTCCTGGTCTTCCGTGCCAGAACAACTGTTCCCACAGTCGCTGGCCTGAGGGCTTGAGCACTCTCAGATTGCTTCCCCCCCTCCCCCCGCACCATGCCAGGACAGAGAAGATCCTATGGTGTTTCTTGTGTCACCTCTAACACTGGCACTCAGGCCATAGGCTGCCATGAACTTGAATACAATGTTTTATTCGATGCCCATGCTTGGAGCTAACAGCCCGGGCTCCGGAGCCTCACTGCCTGGTCCAGGTCCTGGCTACCTGGCAGCACCCGGATACAGCGAGTTAATCTCATCTCTGCCTGCCTCTGTCTCCTCATTCATACCCAGTGGGCTGTTGTAAAGATAAAGGAATATATGCCACGGATCACTGAGTCCAAGACGTCTATTCTTAACATCCCCGAAATAAGGATGTGGTTTGCGTGTCGGGCGTGTTTAATGGACAGTGTTTTTTCCTCTGGTGGCACAGGAGAGAACGGTGCAACGTAGATTCGGGAACGCACAGCACATGGGAAGCACTTAGAACAGTGCCCGACACAGTAAGCACTATGTAAGTGTTGGTTATTATCATTCACTCCCGGGAACCAAAACGCTGAAATTGTTCCAGAAAAAAATAATTAAGTGGCAGACTCCATTTAACCTTAAACATTCCATTGTTGGTTGCCATTCTGGAAACCTACAAGGGATCTTCAAAATTCCTCTCCCAATTCTTTATCTCCAGGGCCACTCCATCTGAAATCCTTTCGGTTCCACCCATCAGATATCAGATTCATTCTCTCTGTTCCCACAGCCATAGGGGCCCAAACCCTCACCCCCGCCCACCTGGACCACTGCAACCCTTTTATTCTGGTTTGCCTGCCTCCCATCTGTCTCCCAGAGGAGACAGAGTCATCTCTCTAATGGGCAAACCTGAGCATGTGACACTCTGACTCAAAACTGTGTCGTTCTCCCACAGCCCAAGAGAACACATCCGGACACCTTTGCTGACCGCTTGGGACTTCCCCGGTCACAGAGCCCGAGCTGCCCCGAGCTGCCCACTCTCCCACCCCCGCCCCTCACTCCCGAGACTCCCCAAGTTGAATGACTTACAGCTTGAAAAGTACCAGCTGCTCACTCACCCTGTTCATGCCTTTGCACCTGCTCCTCTGAGGTACTTTTCCCTCCCTCCCTGCACGTACCTCGGTAACTCCTGTTCATCCTTCCTCTCCGGGAGGCCTTAAATATCTCGGTTCACATCGTACTCGGTACATAATCTCACCGCAGTCTTTCCTAAACTGAGGCTTACAGGTGTATCCTCGAAATAACCTTTAGGCTTTTTTTCTATGTCAACGATAACCTTTTTCACAATGGGTATAAGCACCTCTGATTATCTGTGCAGCCGTCTTCTGAAAAGTACTACCGCTCTGAGTCAGCCGCAAGTTGACATTGAAGTTCACAGCTCACCGGTTACACATGCCCCTAATTCCAGCGTCTCAGGTCAGCCGTGAGAAGGAGAGGGGGTGGTGTGAGGAATGAGAGGGAGCCAAGTCAGAGTCCCGCGCCACCATGCCTGCTGTGTGAATGAAGGTTTCGCAATTGATCACGCAGAGGACAGTGATGGGAAGAATTAAATCAACCGAATCAAGTAGCGATGGAGAATGCAACAGGACTCAGGGCACAGCATGGCCGCGGACTCATTTAGCAACGCAGCACCTGGTTTGCATCAAAACCGCGTCCATCGTCAAATTAATTGGAACTATATTGGTTCCAAGTTTCAAGGTTTTGCTTGAAATTAACGTATATGTTTATTTCAGTGTAGAAGAGCTAAAAGTGTAATAAACTTAGAGCTAGGGTTATGGTTCTACAGATTTAAGTAAAACATGACAAAGAATTCAGACCTGAGTGCAATGTGGTGTCCTGAACTGGCTCCCGGGACAGGAAGAGGACATAGGGGGAAAGGCGATCCAATCTGCAGTTTGGTCAACAGCATCGTACCATGTTAATGTCTCGGTTCCGTGCCTCTGCCACGGCCATGTGAGACGGCGGCGAGGCCAAGGGCAGGTGACGAGAGCACGTGCAGCTCTGCAGCGCATCCGCAACTTTGCTGTCCTCCACAGATGGTGTCGGAGTGAAGTTTTTTAAAAAAGGAGTTACGGCAACATTGGGAGTCTGAGACTTCTCTTTCACTTACACACTTGACCATGAGTCATGGCTGAAGAATACCATCTTCTATTATAATTTTTTTTATTTACTAATCCATGTCCCTGTTGACACCCAGGCTGCAAGACACGTCATCAGCTCTGCGATGCCTCCAAAGTCTGAGTTTGTCCAGAGGATCAGCGACAATAAAATCCCTGAAGTTCATTGTACGCCAGGGAGGCATGATAAATGAAATGTCTTGCACAAGTTACCTCTTTTCATCTTCTAAAACTTGTCGAGGAAGGCAGTATTACTTTTCCAGTATTGCAAGTGAGGAAAATAAGGAAAATGAGAAAAACTGAGGTTCACCAAGAAGAAACTTGCCCGAAGATGTTAACAACAGTTCAATCTGAGTAAGGGGTATGTGAATTGTTGAAAATACTGTTTTCTCAACTTTTCTGTATGTTTAAAAGTTTAAAAAGAAAAACAGATGAATTTGCCACGAATTGCATGAGACATCAGGAGGCATATAACCTGGGTGACTATCACTTTCCCCTCCTCCCCCTCCTCCCCTGCTCCCTTCTTCCCCTCCCCCTCCTCCCTCTCCCCCTCCCTTTCCTCACATCCTCCTCTTTGCCTTTATTCCTGTTCTTGCTTATATCCCATATCTGCCAGGTTCTTAGTTGCAAAACATTCACACACCCTGGCCAATCTAAAAGGAAAAGGAATTCATGGAAAGGCTGCTGAGAGGCTCACAGGATCCTCAGGAAAACGAGGGAGCCAGCTCAGAAACCAAGCAGCAGTAAAGGAGGCTGGACCGGTCTGCTGTGGAAGCACACAGCAGTGGGTGGGCTTCAAGGGGTTCTAAACCCCACCCCCCAAAACGGATGTAAAATACCTGTCTCCTCTGGAACAGAGTTATTAACTGATTCCTAAAGGGATTGGGACCTGAATAAGGTTAGGAACAGCTGCCTGGACGGGAAGCAGGGGGGGGTGGGGGATGGGGAACCGGGACCTTGGAATAAGCCCCGCCCACCTTTGCCAGAGCCTCGTACGCACCCCGCAATGCTGGCCACGCTGAGGTGGTTAGGCTTCCGGTGCCTCTACTGCCCGGCCCATGGAGCGGCTCTGTTTCTTCTAGAATTTGTTTCTGCATTCTCTCTATGAAGCATTACAATATGCTGTGGGTGGATTTCCCAACTTCACTAGAAAACCTCATCCCTGGCCTTCCCCATCTCAATAAATAGGATCGTCCCCCGCCAATTGTTCACCCTCCAAATCAAATCCCCCGGAAAGTCTTACCTGCTTCATCCCAAAGAAGGTTTTCTAGATTCTCCGTTGCCTTAACCACCGCCATGCTCTGGGCCAAGTTGCCGCCCCCAGGCTAACCCCAGCACCTGCCCGATGGTCTCGCACCTGCCCGATGGTCTCCCAGCTGCCACTCTCCCCTGTGGCGGACCTCTGTCCCCTCAGCCCTCACGGAAATCTTTAAAATATTGCCTCAGATGGTATCACCCCCCTGCTTACTATCCAGTGCATGCACCTTTAAATCCCAACTCCTTCCTCCCGCCGACAAGGGCCTGCGCAGCCTGGCTCCAGCCCAGCCCTCTGACCTTCTCTGAGAGCGCCTCTCAGAGACTGCGGCCGCCTTGTGGTCCTGCTTTTCTGGCCTCAGCATCTCTGCACTTGCTGTTCTTTCTGCCTGGGAGCCTCTGGCCTCAGCTTGCCCGTGCTGGCTACTTGGCACGCTTGGGACCTCAGCCGAAACATCATGCCCCCCCCCCAGATGTCATCTCTGACCCACAGCGGCTCCCCTCTGCCCCGGCAGCCTCGATCACACCTCAATGCTGTGTCGTCTTTATCACATTTATCATCCAAAATGGTTTGGCTCCTTGACATGCAGCGTCTTTATACTCTGACTGCTACCTGCCCGCTGGAATGGAAGCCCATCGAGAGCAGGGACCTCATCCATCTGATGGCTGTATATGCAATTATATGCAACACTGAGAATAGGACAAGTCTCAATATTTGTGGACTGAATGCAAGAGGAAAATGCTACTCTGAGGGATCACCAAGGACTGTGCTTCAGCCTCGCACAGTCCTCCAGTCATCACTTGCGTTTATTCATAACCTGTGGAGGGGGTGTCCATACCTTAACACACCTGACAACTGGATGAGTTTTCCATTGCCGCAGCACTGACCACCAGAGACTTGGTGGCTCACCCAACCTAACCACCGGCTCCTGGTTCTGTAGGGCAGGACGCGGCCGGCCGTGGCTGGGCTCTGAGGCTCAGGGCACATCAAGGTGGAAACGAAGGTGTCGGCCAGCGTGAGTTCTGTTCTGGAGGCTCCAGGGAGAGGTCTGCCTCCAGGTTCCTTTCTGTTGTCTCCTGCCGAGTCCCCCTGTCCGGTGTTTGCCGGTTTTGCTGGCAGTCAGCTGGGGCCACTCTCAGCTCCCAGGGGCCATCCCATCCTCAGGGCTTTGGGCTTCGCATCCCATCAGCACTGACAACACGGATGCTCACTGGCTCCTTCCAGGCCAGCCGGAGGGGGGCACTCTGACTTCCTCTTCTGCCTCCAGCCCAGAAAGCTCTTCCTCTAAAGAGCTCGTGGGAGGAGGTAGGGCCCTATCTCAAGATCAACTGATTAGTAGCCTTAGTTGCATCTGCAAAATCTCTTCTGACATGAAATTAACATAATGTCTCATATGCACAGAGGAGGGAATTATGCAAGGGCGAGGGTCCTTGAGTCATCTTAGAATTCTGCCTGCTGCAACAATTTGAATAGTCATTGTCATCATCATCATCATCGTCATCATCACCCAGCACAAGTTAACTTTCCCACCCAGGCAAAAAGAGAAGCATTTCCCCCTCCATGCACCAGACTCCTGGCTTATAGCTAGGATTCAAGAAATTAAGGTCAGTGTAGCATGCATGTATTCGGCTACGACTATGTGTAGACACCTTGTTTAAATTGGATTGGAATATCTTTAGGACTTACTGTGAACGTTTTGGATTTTGTTTTGTACTATTTTACTACTTCTTTACTCTTGACTGCATGCACTGTAACTATATCCAATCACATATTCATTCGACAAACATGGAGTGACCCCTACCTGTCCAACGCAGCTCGGACATTCGTCAGCATGTCTGCCTTGGGTTGTAAGCTTCTAGAAGGCAGATTTCTGGTGATGACATTGTCGTCCAAAAGGAAGGCATTGCTCTGTAAGTCTTGTCCTGGGGGCAGGACCACCCTGCAGGTTTCGGGGTGCGTGTTAGGCGCTGCTCACACACTCAGGGGTGCACCTGCAGTCTGCGCCCGGCGCTGCTCTTCGCCTTCACATGGCCTCACGTTACGCCTGTTGTTCACCTTTCATGTCTTGAGCAGAAAAGACAGAGAAATGTATGGTTAGTTTTTTAGTTAAAAAGATGGACTTTTTCCTTGTGTTTAGGTCCACAAATGGCCAATGATAAAATAAACTACAAAATGTTCAGATAGAAATGTGTTGTTGTTTTCATCAGTATTATAAATACAGTCATTAAGAGTCTTAAAAGAGCAAGAATGTTGTTATCTACATTATGGACGAAGTTAAGCTGGACTTTTAAAAAAGAGTTTATTTGTTTGTTTATAGGTTTTGTTTATTTATTTTTAGAGAGCGGGAGAAAGGGGGGAGAAACATGGATGTGAGAGACACGGGTCTCTTGCCTCTTGTACGCCCCCTACTGGGGAGCGAACCCCCAACCCAGGCAGGTGCCCTGACTGGGAATCGAACTGGCCACCTTTCGCTTTGCAGAAAGACCCAACCAGCTGAGTCACACTGGTCGGGGCTAAATTGGACTTTAGATGAAGGGAGGTTGTTTTTTGTCTGTTTGCTTTCGGTGGTGACCGTAGGAAGTAATGGCAGTTATCTTATTCCCACAAGATAAAAGAATCTAGCCCTGAACTCGCTCTTCTGTGTCCTTCCCTCTTTTTCCCCTTTCTCTGTTACTCATCAGCCAAACATTTATTGGCCTATCGCCAGGCCTCGTGGATATTCAGAGTAAAAGGCTGCACAAGACACCATCCGATCTGCCAAGGAGTTCTGGGGAGGGAGAAATCAAGCCAGGGACGCTGAGCACAGACATGTTGAAAGACTCACTAGACCTGACCGTCAAGATCCTCCCTAGGGCCTGGGCCCTGAACCAGCGGGCGGGAAGCACCCCACACCCACACCCAGCCCCAGATGGTGGGATGCGCCCCCTTCCCCTGTCCCCCTTCCACCACACACTCAGACTTTGTGTACGTAATGCCAAGTGCAAGTCTGCGCTTGGAAATACTCGCTGATACCCCTATTACTGCTAATCCTTCCTAAGACTCCTATTAGGAGGAGTGTTTCACGTGCAGAATGCTTTGAATGAGAACAGTTGTTTACTGAGGATGAGCACAGGTTAGTTACACTGCGCGGGACACGGACTGGCTGCACGGGGACCTCTGTGCTTGCAAGCTTACCACAGCCTCCACCTCTGTGAGGGAACTGCGGGCTGGCATTTGAACCCCAGCGTCCGAGTTCTCCGGGTGCTGGTCACAGTGGGCCTCCCCTGTGGGCATTTGTTGACTGTTTTCAGAACTGAATAATTAGATTATAATGCTAGTGAATAGTCTCCTTTCTAAGAGCATTTAAAATGATCAGGTTGCAACAAATAAACAAAGCCATTGACTTGGGAAGAAGAAAGCTCCCTTCACGGACGGCTTGCCTGGGCTCTCCAGAGCTCCAGGGCTGCCTGTGCCACAGTGACAGACGATGACAAGTGTGGGATGGGCAAAGGGCCAGTGCGGTCACAAGAGGCCGCACACTCGGCGTAAGAGTCTGCTGTTGCCATCTTGAAGTTCTTAATAATTTTTTCTTAATAATTTTTAACTCTTTTTAAATCCTCACCCAAGGATATGTTTATTGATTGTACATACATGCAGAGAGAGGCATCAATGTGAGAGAGAAACATTGATCGGTTGCCTCCTGCAGCCTAGATGTGCCCTGACCGGGGATTGAACCTGCAAGCTTTTGGTGCACAGGACGACGCTCCAACCAAGTGAGCCACCTGGCCAGGGCACTGAAGTACTCCATAATCTTTGAATAAGGAGATACACATTGTGTAGCCAGTCCTGTGTACAGGATGCAGTGAGCAGGCCATCATGAACATGGTGAAGTTCAGGTTAAGAGCATCAGACTTCATCCTGGAGCTAACGGGCTTCCAGACAGAGTGGCAGGGTCTGATGTGCACAAGCATCTTCCCAAGGCTGGTGTGCAGCTGGATTCGTGGGGTCCAGCTAGTTAGGCACCCAGGAGGGTCCAGAGGAAGGCCTGCGTCGGCACAGTACCAGCAGTGACCAAGAGGTGAGCCTGGATCCAGCAGCCGGTTCGGGAGCGGCATCAGCAGCCCTTAATGACTGTTGTTAGGGCCACGGGAAAGGGCAGAGTCATGGGGCCCCCCAGTTTCGGAGTCAAGGAAGAGGGCAGTAGCGGCGGGTTGGAGGAGAACTGGGGGAGACAACTAAATAATTCAGGATGAGATTTCCCATTGAGATGTCCATTTTCATCACAGTAATTTACAGATACAACGCAATCCCAATCAAAAATCCCAATGGGCTTTTAAATTAAAAAAACTTTTTTGATAGACATTAGCAGACTGATTCTAAAGTATATAAAAATGCAAACAGTTGTTTATTTATTTGTTTGTTTCTAGAAACACTTGGGAGAAGAAAAACAAAGTTAGAGGACTTCATACTACCCGATTTCAAGACATACTGTAAATCCAAATAGTGTGATTCTGGAGTAAGAATCAACACACATGGCAGAGAAGAGAATAAAAAGCCCAGGAGTAGACTCCAATTAATGTAATCATCTGATTTTTAATGAAGGCACCAAAGCAACCCAATGAGAAAAGGGAATTCTTTTCAACAAACAATGCTGGGATAAGTGGACACCCATATGGGGACAACGGAGCTTGAATCTTCCAGTACACCATACTTAACAATACGATTCAAAAGAGATCACAAACCATAGATCATCGAAGTTAAAACCATAAAGCTTTTTAGAATTTTTTTCGTTGATTCTAGAGCGAGAGGAAGAGAGGGAGAAAGAGAGGGAGAGAAACATCAGTTAATTTACATGTGCCACTTACACGTGCCACTACTGGGGACCAAACCTGCAACCCAGGCATGTGCCCTGGCTGGGAATTGAACCCACCACCTTCTGGTATGTAAGATGATACCCAACCAACTGAGCCACACTGGCCAGGGCTAACCATAAAGCTTTTTAAAAGAAACAGGAGAGTATCTTGTGACTTGGGGGATAAGCAAAGGTTTCTCAGGTCACGAAAAAACCCATAGTGGTAAAAAAAAATTGGTAAATTCAAGTTCATCAAAATTAGAAACTTCTGATCATCAAAAGACACAGTTGCAGATCGAGAGAAAATATTCATAAAACATAGCTGACAAAGAACTGGTATCCAGGATATATAAAGAACTCTTGCAACTTACTCATTAAAAAAATCAGCCCTGGCTGGCGTAGCTCAGTGGATTGAGCGCGGGCTGCGAACCGAAGGGTTGCAGGTTCGGTTCCCAGTCAGGGCACATGCCTGGGTTGCAGGCCAGGCCCCTAGTGGGGGCCACGTGAGAGGCAACCACACATTGATGTTTCTCTCCCTCTCTTTCTCCCTCCCTTCCCCTCTCTAAAAATAAATAAATAAAATCTTAAAAAAAAAAAATCAGTAAAAATATATCAGTGACTAACAAGCACATGAAAGTGCCCTTTACATAATTGGTCATCAGAGAAATGCAAATCGAAACCACAATGAGCGTTATTACACACATCTCTGAATGAATGGCTAAACTGAAAAATTCCGACAACACCAAGGACTGAGGAGAACGAGGAGTGACAAGAACCATCCCACACGGCTGGTGGGCGTGTGCCATTGCTGGGGGGTGCGTGAATTAGTGTGATCACGTTGGAAAACCATTATCCACCTCAGCGGAACATACGTGAGCCCTAGGGCCAGCGATGTGATTCCCAGATACATACATATTCAACAGCGCTGAGCCAACATGTTCAGAGAAAGACCTACACAGGAATCTTCTCAACAGCATCACTCATGGTGGCCCAACGCTTGAAACAGATGTCCATCCGAACACCCCGTAGGATCCCGACACCACACACTGCACAACGATTAAAACGGATGACCCAGGTCCCGGTGCCCAGAGGAGGGGACGTCCCACCTACACACACCTTCCCCGAGGAAGCCAGGCAGTTTTCTGCCACCAGGCATCGCACTCCCTGCTCCCGTGTCCCCACACGCCCTTCTCTCCGCTCCCCAGGTATCTGGGTCATTCTAACCTGGCAGGCCTGTCGTTTTTCCAGGGAGAACCGCGTTGAGAGTGGATTTCCCCCGTTGCTCTCCGTCTCGTGGCCCCTTCTCCATAGAACTGTGAACGAATGTGTGAACTCTGCATTTTTATTCTCCTATTTACCTGTGCGGGGGAGGGGAAAGATTCCCCGCTTCATCCTCCGGTTCTTCCGGCTGGCCGAATAATCAGATCAACAAGAGGCAGACGAACCAGGGAAAATCAGCTTTAACTCTGTGCGCGGGAACCCCACGGACTCGAGAGAGTCAGGTGAAAGATCCCAAGATGGAAAGGGAAAATGGGGTACGTGTGCCATCCAGAGCGGGGGAGGAGGGAAGGCGCCTTGGGGATTCCGCAGGGTCCGCGCAGGACGATAAGAAGAGCAGAGGTTCAGTAATTACTAGTTTGCCCTGCCGTACAAATAGGTCAAAAGGCTTATCTCTGATAGTCTCTTCTTATGGGCAAGGCCCCTGATTCAGATTCTTCTAGATAATGAAAGGAGGTGGGGGACAGAGGTTTCTCTTGTGCCCCGGCTGGTGTGGCTCAGTGCGCATTGAGTGCCAGCCTGAGAACCAAAGGGTCTCTGGTTCGATTCCCAGTCAGGGCACATGCCTGGGTTGCGGGCCAGGTTCCCAGCAGGGGGCGCACAAGAGAGAACCACACACTGATGTTTCTCTCCCTCTTTTTCTCCCTCCCTTTGCCTCTCTCTAAAAATAAATAAATAAAATCTTTTTAAAAACAAGACGCTTTTCTTGGGCCCACAAGGTCTTAGTCGCTTTTGGCTCAAGACAATGCACGTACCACAGAGGCACGTCTTTGGGTGGCTCGTTCTGAACCCCCACATTTGCACAGCACCTGTTTCTGCCCCAGAATGTGAGCTCCCTGAGGTAGGTGGCCTTGCTGGTTGTGTCCCCTGCTGCTACCCCAGCAACAAGCACATAGTAGGTCTTCCACTGTCGGGTGAACTCGAGTGTGGGTGGCAGTCAGACTCGAAGACTCTGGGAGGTCAGCAGCCCTCTTGTTTGGGAAGGAGAGCGATCTCCTGGCAGGTAAGGAGACCCAGGGACCGAGGAGTCCCTGAGAACTGTCAGAAAAATTGGAGGACTTTTCAGACAGAGGACCACTGAGCTTATTTGCAAGCCGAGGGGAGATTTGGGGAGAATGACAGTGAATCGATAAGGAAAAGGGAGGTGACCGCTGATGGCCAGCTTGAGAGGACTTGTGGCGAGCACAGGAGGAGGTGCTGACCCAGGCCAGGCGGCAGGGACAGGTGGAAGAGGGAAGCTGAGACAGGTGACGGGCCGAGCTGTTTGCGGCCATCGTTTGCGGCCATCCCGTGAACCGCAGAATCCTGTCTCCCCTCACCAAGGCCACTGAGGAGCACGCAGTTTACGCTTCTGCCCGACCCGAGGGCAGAGACCTTAAATCCCCCGCTCAGGGAGATAGATGGCAGACGTCCAGTTAGTGCTAACCACAGCCAAGGACAGATGAAGTTAAGGGAATAAATCTCATTTTGATGCATGAGCATAAAGCTGATGAATATTCTATTAAGAGCCTCCCCTAAGACCCCCCTACACTCCCAGCCTTTAAGACCCTCAAGACGAAGGACTCAGGGTGCTTTCTCCCTCCCAGAGCGCACCCGTGTTTTGCCCTTTCCCCTCCTCCTCCCCCACAGGTGTGCATCTCCTGAACCCTAAGGGTCCCCAGGACACTTGCAATCCAGGCAGCGGCGGGCAGCGGCAGCTTGTCCCGGGCCCCCCTGTCTCCAAGGCCTCCGCTTCTCTGACTTTTCCGTGAGCCAACGGCAGCCCCACCTGGGCCCAATCCTGTCACGGTGACTTTTATTTCGCAGCGAGACAAGGCAGCCCCGCCTGGGCTCTCTCCTGTTGCTACTTCTGTCCTGAGCCCTTCCTTGTTTCACCGTCCCCAGCTGTAATAAACACTCCCAATCACATACTCTGGTATTGTGAAATCTTTCCTCCGCAAAGTCGGGAGCCCACACAGTACCGTTGGGCCCCAGCCAGACCCGCACCCGGCCGGTTCCTGTCCGGTCACAGTGCTGGCCTCCAAGAGGAGGACCCTGCCACCTTCTCCGAGGCGAGAAAATAAAGGTGGCAGCTGGGCAAAAGGGTCTGTGGGGTGATGAATCCAAGATGGCGGGATTAGAGGGGGTCGGGAGGACCACTTTTCCTGAAGTAGGAGGCAAGGGCGTCTACAGAAGGAGGACCGCAAAGCCCAAGGAAGGAGCTCCCGCGGAACAGTGGTGCTGACCCGGCTACGACGCCTCGGCGGCTGTTTCTCTGTTTGCTGTCTCCCCCACTGGCACCTAGGTGCCCGAGAGCCGGACCGGGCCTGCCTTGCTGACCACTCACCCCCCTCCCCAGATCCTTGCACGGTGCCGGCTCAGGGCACAGCGGTGGGATGCACGCACAGGCGCGTGAGCGAGCTGAAGGGACGCCGGAGAAAGACGGCCGTGTGCCAAGAGCGGTGCCGGTCAGCCCTCGCGGGGCCCTCTCCGGGACAGCTGAGCTGCCAGGATGTAGGTGGAGAACACACACATTCTAGAGCCGATGTCGCTGAGGGTTTTGCTGAGACAAGGTGGGGGATTTGTGGGAAGCGTAGGGTGCCGGGGAATCAAGGGTGCCGATGAGCGGGAAGTTCAGGCAGTCAGGTCTGGCAGGAAAAGAGGCCAGATGGGGAGGCGGCGCCAGGGCAGGAGAAAGCGGGGGCGGGTCTGCGTGCGTGTGCTCTGCGGGCACAGGCAGTGGGAGTTAGGCATGCGGGTGGGAAGGCCAGCAGGCTGTGGTAAGAGAGTGGGATATTGGCAATTAGCTCGCATAGGTGGGGCAGTTTCAGGTGATGACGAGGTGCAGGGTGTGGCCGCAGGAGTGGGCAGCTGAAAGGACAAGAAAGGGACGGACCTTGGCGTGGAGGAGATCCGGGTGGTTAGAGGCAGGGGTGGACATTGTCCTGGGGACACTCGAGCCACCCCTTCTGGGGCTGGAGAGCAATACTGCACCGAAGACAGAGGCCCGAGTCTTCCCTGAGGAAGGGGGAGTGACCAGATGATGCCGTTTCACTCCTGCGTTCATTCACTCATTCATTCGTTCCTTCATGAAATTCTGATTATTGATTAGCTTGGCCCTACGGTGAACCAGGCAGGTGTGGGTCGTCCTCTGATGGGCCTGGTCACCTGCCAGGGCCTATCGTTAAGACGCATGTCTCTGCTTTCTCTGTCCTTTTCCAGGAGGGGCAGAGGCGACCGGTGGGCTGGATGGCAGGAGCCTCAAGGGCAGGGCCTTTCTAGGGACATGGGGACATCTGGCCTGACAGCAGCTGTTTCTTCCCCCCAGGGTCTCCTCAGGGGAGGCCCTGGCAGGAAGCCGAGGGAAGGAGATGTTCCGAAAGGGCCTGTTTGGCCTGGGAGATGGCTCCAGGGGGCCCTGAGGACTCGGGATCAGGGAGAGCACACAGAGCACCCCGGGGCGGAACAAGTGCTAGGACAGCAGGGTGACCAGCGAGTGCGCAGGGTGGGGTGGGCCCCTGCACACTCACGAACAGCCGGCTCAGGGGCACACCTAGCCGGGCCTGAGGGCCTGCAAGTGCTCAGAGGTACTGGGCCTGGGTTTCACCAACGCCTCGCGGGCCCTGCTTCGATCGTTGCTGTGTGCAGGCTGCTTCCCGCTGCCGGCGGGTCCCACAGGCTCCCTTCCGGACAGCAGGGCCAGGCAGGACAGTCGTCCGCCCTTCGTGTCTTTTCTGTGCGCCGAGGACCATTGCTCCTTTATGATCTCTCATGCAGAGCTCCCCGTGCGCGGTGCTCGTTTTTCAAATGGAAGAATACTCCTGTGCTAAAAAAGATGCTGTGTGGGTCCCTGCTATCTTATCTCGACTATCAGGGTGTCACCCCTGCCACCCCAGTCCACGGGGAGGGGGAGGGGGGCGTACAGATCCCCATGAGCGCTCACAGCTGCCACCAGCAGCTCTGAAAGAGGTCCTTCAAACCTGTGGAAGAAGAAGGTGTCGGGCAGGAGCCTCGTTTGCCCCCTAGGGCGCCACCCACACTGTCCTCCCAAGGTGCAGGGGCGTAAGGGTGTGGACTGGTCCCTGGGCGGGCAGCCGGCTCTCTGCGGCATAAGAGGAGGAGGAGGAGGGCAGGACTGGCCCAGCCCCGCTACTCCCCCCGGTGCTCGCTTGCCTCTGCCTGCAGACTGCCGCCCGCTGGCCCCCGGGCCAGGTGCAGGTCTCCTCGGGCGGGCCAGGTGCAATGACCACAGCCAAGCCTTTCCCGAGGACTCGATGTGTGGGGGACACTGAGCCCACACCAGGGGGACAGTGGGGACTCAGAACCACGAGGACCTGGTTTGTCAGCAGAGCTGGCCTCAGGCTGAGAGCTGGGAGGGGGTGGGGGGCTGGGGGTGGGGGGCAGGTAGCAGGCAGGGCCCAGACACTCCAGCCACCGACACAGCCGCTCCCCGAAAATTTTGGCTGCATGGTGCTGAGACCAAAATGGAGATCAAGTATTCAGAGAATCTGACATTCTTTTTTTTAAAGATTTATTTATTTTTTTAATGTTGTGTTGTTTATGCTATTACAGTTGTCCTATTTTCCCCCTTTGCCCCCCTCCACCCAGCCCACCCTTCACTTCCAAAGTCATTCCCCCACCGTTGTCCATGTCCATGGGTCCTTCATGTGTACTCTTTGACTAATCCCTTCCCCTTCTTTCCACCATTCCCTACCTCACCCCTCCCCTCTGGCCTCTGTCAGTCTATTCCATGATTCCACGCCTCTGGTTCTATTTTGCTCATTAGTTTTTTTGTTCATTAGATTCCTCTTATAGGTGAGGTCATCTGGTATTTGTCTTTCACCGCCTGGCTTATTTCACTTAGCACAGCACTCTCCAGTTCCATCCGTGCTGTTGCGAAGGGTAGGAGCTCCTTCTTTCTTTCTGCTGCGTAGAATTCCATTGTGTGAATGTGCCATAGTTTTTTATCTTCTCATCTACTGATGGGCACGTAGGCTATTTCCAAATCTTGGCTATTACAAATAGTGCTGCTATGAACATAGGGTGCTTAAATTCTTTTGAATTGGTGTTTCGGGATTCTTAGGGTATAGCCCATGGTATGCTCATGCCCCCTTTCTCGGATATCAATTGACCGTAAAGACATGGGTTTATTTCTGGGCTCTTACATTATTTATTAAAAATAAATTCTGAGAGAGGGGAAAGGGAAGGAGAAAGAAAGAGAAGCATCGATCAGCTGCCTCTCACATGCACCAACCGGGCACCGAACCTGCAACCCAGGCGCACATGCACCCTGACCCAGAATTGAGCCGGCAGCCCTTCGCTTCCTAGGATGATGCCCAACCAAGTGAGCGAGCCACACTGGTCAGGGCAGAATCTGACATTCTTGACCTCTGACGTTCTTAAGCACAGTGTGGTTCTCAGAATCCTAGTTTCAGCAATGTTTATCAGCTTTTTATGCACCGGGGATATATTATTCATGGCAATCAACAATGTATATATTTACCTAATAACTCAGTGTCTGACTGATATACGCATTCAATATGGTGTTTCTCAAGATGAGAATTCACTTCTTAAACAAACACTTACTGGCAACCTGCCAGGCACTGTGCCAGGTGCGGGTGATTCAGAGAGGAGTGAGGTGTGACTCCCGCCTGCCCTCTGATCCAGCCACGGGGACGGGAATAACCCAGGACAGACAAGCGACCCATCACGTGACAGAAAACTGACAGGGGATGGGACAGGCCAGGTGGTATCGGAATTCAAACAAAGACTTGGTAAGTTTCACAGGCAGGTCACACTTGAGCAAGCTTTTTTTTTTTTAGCTTACTTTTTTAGTAGGTGGGGTCTGTGGTAGCTTTCTTTTTGGAAACAGCTATAATGAGATACAATTCACATACCATATAATTCACCAATTAAACTGTACCATTCACTGGATATTTTGGCAGTCTGCAAAGGGAGATTTTCCTTTAGGGGGGTAATTTTATATAATTTTAAAATTGCAAAAAAGCTTACAAGAATTCCCACAGATACAGATATACAGTGAGATTATATATTTACAGAGAGATACATGACTATGTAGCTTGAGAGTGCGTTGCAGACGTTGTGCCCTTGACCACCCCCTACTTGAGCCCGGGAGCCAGCCAGCTCTCCAAGGACTCCCAGCTCCATTCAGCGGATGATGCCCCTGGGTGTGGGCTGTGGATGTTCAGTGCTACTGGGAAATCGCCGCTCCCAGGCACTCTCAATTAACAGAGCTAGGAAATGTCTGTCTGTCTGTCTTTCTGTCCGTCTATCTATCCATCCATCCATCCCTCCACCCATCGTTCCATCTTTCCATCTACCTTGAAATCTAGGAGTTCATCACTCACACCTCTAGTTCCAACGCAGTGACACAGGGTCGATTCTAATTTTCTTTCTCTCTGTATCTGTAATTTCCTTCCCTCGTGTGGGAGCTCCGGCTTCCGTCGTGCGTTTGCTCAGCCCAGGGGACCCCGGGACTGCCGCTCATACTGTTCCAAGGAGTGAACTGCTAACGAGTGTTCAGCGATAACCTCTTTTAACATCTTGATACAATTCTTTTAAGATTTATATTATGTATTATATTTACATACTTTTTTTTTTTTTACAAAATTAGAATCTTCATTTTGGATTTCCACTTAAAATTTTAGGCTCATTTCTTACATCATTTACTAACCCTCTAAAACATTTTTAATGACAGCACGATATACATTATTGACTTGACCAGTCCCTTTTTGCTAAGCGTATACATCGTCTCCAATTTTTAACCTTATAAACATAAATGAATGATTAGGGATATCACTCGTGTTTCACATACATACCAATACTTATGCACACAGTGTTATATCTTTGTGACCTTTCAAACCATTTAAAACTTCTGAAACAGCCCTGGCTGGTGTGGCTTGGTGGGTTGAGCACCAGCCTGGGAACTGAAAGGTCGCAGGTTAGATTCCCACTCAGGGCACATGCCTGGGTTGCAGGCCCAGCCTCCAGCTGGGGGTGCAGAAGAGGCAGCCACACACTCATGTTCCTCTCCCTCTCTGTCTCTCTCCCATCCCCTCTCTCTAAAAATCAATAAATAAAATCTTAAAAACAATGTTAGTTAATAAAATCCTTCTAAAACAGAATAGATTTAAGAAGAGGAAATAATTCTCACTCAGCTGCCCCCGATTCTCCAGGCAAACTCCAGCACTCAAGCTCCCGGCTCTGGGTGACCCCAAAGTACTCACTGAGCAGAGTCTACACAGTGCTAAGAACTTGACCATGAATGAAACTGCCTTCCTGAAGCCAGTGAGCCAGAGGAAAAAGACCAGCCCACCAGGATCAGGCACGTTTGGAGGCTTTGCATTTCTATCAGAACTCCAATAATGAGACCTTGACACCCCCATGTTGCAGGTGACAAAACGGGAGAGCAGGGAAGTTGGGCGCAGCTAATAAATGATACAAACGGGACTTGAGGTCCGATCCTCTCAGCTCCAAAGCCAGAACTCAAGATCCCCGGGAGGGCTCTTTGCTGTACCTCAAAGACACTTCCCAGAAGCCCTTGCTCCACTCGGCTCCCTACCAGGTCGATGATATCAAAGACGTGCTTGAAGTCACTGAATGCACAAGTGACAAATGGACCACAGGTGTGCCACAAGACAGAATCAGTATCTTCCAAAAGAACTCTGTCAGGGAGAAACCAGAAACAAAGGGAGGGAAAGAAGCAGAGAGGAGTGGGCTTTCACGGCCGCCAATCCTCACAGAGCACCTTGACTAGTACTTGGTATGGCCCGGTTGCTGCGTCATGTCATTTAGTCCCCAGAAAAACCTTGCAGGACACGTCCCATTGTTCTCCCCCGTCCACAGCCCACTGAAGCCAGGTACCTGGTGCAAGTTCCCTCGGCTGCTGAGCAGAAGAGCCAGGACGTTCATGGCCGACAGAGTCCAGTTCTCTGGAGAGGGCAGCAGAAGAGTCGTTTAGATCTTATTGTGCAACACGCGTGCAGAAGCAGAAGAATGAAGTTTAGGTCCCAGAGCTACCAGTAACTGCGCCCTTGATCTGATCGCTTGATCTTCCCAGGCCTGTTTTCTCACCTGTGGAACGAGGATCGCGGGATTTCTTGGATGTTTTTACCTCCTTGCGAGCCTGCCTGACACCCTGCGTGGTGTTTGGTAGTCGCACCTTAGCGAGTTGGGGCTGCTCGAATTTCTGTTTCTCATACTTGCTCTGCTCTACCACGAGTCTGAAAACTCTGATTTCTTTTCACAGACTTCTTACTATGTTGCAGATACTGAAAAAAACAAAAACAAACCAACAAAACCACAACTCGTTAAATGAGGAAACGACCAGAGGACGCTTCTCCTTAACTATGTCCATTTTGGCAAATAAATCATGGAAATTCCCTGGCCTTACTTTCTCTGACAAAAAAGCTGAAAACCCTCATGATGTCTGGATGTTGGCTGAGTGAGGAAACGTAGATCCAAGCGCCCCCTCGAAGAAAAACGCTGGTGCTATCGCCACATCGCTGAGTGAGCCCTGAAAGACCATCTGAGCGAGGACAGGCTGTGAGAAGTGAAGGGGACCTTCACCAGGCACAGCGGGCTCCCAGGCTGTGTGTTAGGTGCCTCTATCACCCTCTTCTCCGTCATCAGGGCTATTCTCTATCATCCTCAGGACGAGCTGGAAGGCGGGCTCTCCTAGGGGGGATGGGCAATCTACACTCCCCAAGGTTCAGCAGATTCTAAAGCCTCGTCTTGTTTCTACACCACCATCTGGACCCCCAAGGGGCAATTCTGCTTGCGTTTTTCTCCTCTGCAGACCTGTCCCTCTGGGCTCTTCTCAGCAAAGCCTAGGAAAGTTCGCCCAAGTCTCTTGCAGGGGGAATTATGTGCCTGTGCTAATTTGGACAGAGCATCCGCTGAGGGCTGTCCCCACGAAGTCATAGTTAAAGAGGTCCAGAAGGGTGCCTTCTGGGAGGGGCGGTGGAAAAACACAGCAGCTAGGCCAGCCTCGTTCTTCTGGTTCCCAAACTTGACAGGACTGTTGGATCTTGCACAGACGTCAGCGGGCTCCATGCGTGACCACTGCCAACCTCGGAGACGTTGCAGGCCTATCTAGCCAAAGCCAGATTTATAATAAGCTAGAGATGATTCAAGGTGGATGGCATTTCCTGCTCAGCCTTTATTTTTAGAAGAGATAGCATTCTTTATGACCCGAGTCCTTTCGGGCTGTGTGTATGAAGCACTCTCGGTGACCCGGGGGTATTTGACAAGCAGTGCTCATTCACTGCAGGTGTTAGAGACTTTGGCGGTGGAGGGGGGAGGGCTTGGGGGTTGGAAAAGGGGTTGTTGAATGCTGCATCAGGCTGACTTGGAAGGGAACGGCTTTCCCTCCATGGTGGGAGTGCTAGTCCCTAACACACCAAGGGCCAGGGTGCACAACTTTTGGCTGATTCCTCCCCGTGTCTGCGTTAAAGACTGATCTCATTCAATGGGGAGACTTGAGGGATTAACACGTGTCACCTGAAAACTGATCGGTATCTGTGCGGTTGCCTCTGAAAATTTCAAATCAAAAAACCCTTCGGCAAGTTAGTGCGGTTTTCAACTCTCCCCTTCCTCCTCTCTCTCTCGCGCTCTCTCGCTCTCTCTCTCTTTTTCAAGATGTAAGTTGTCTAACAAGATCTCTTTATTTGCCTTTGAAATGCAATGTCTCTGACTCAGGTCTGAGCGGTGACGAACTGCTGATGACGCCGGGTTAAACTGCCCTGATAAGATACATTTGATAAATTTTGTGATCTTAAAAAAGCAGTCACCAGCAGGATGCCAAACTTTACGTATAATGCACTTGTAATCTTAACCGTGCCAAAAGTTCACGTTTATATGAATATGCATTAAAAAGGAACAGAGAGACTTTGAATGTTAACAGTGGTTATTGTTGTGGAAACACAGGTGATATTTTTACATTCTTCTTCATACTTTTCTGTGTTTCCCAAAAATCTCTGTAAGAAGCATAAAATTACCTTTATAAGCAGAAAAAAAAGTTATTTGAGAAAAGTCAAGCTACCCATAAATCAGTAGTCACTCACTATTACAAATCCCAATGTCTAAGGATTTTATTTATTCATTTCTTGAGAGAGGGGAAGGACTGGAGAAAGAGGGAAGCATCAATGTGCGGTTGCCTCTCCCTCGCCCCCTACTGGGGACCTGGACCGCAACCCAGGCTTGTGCCCAGACTCAGAATTGAACCGGCAAATTTTCAGTTCACAGGCCGGCACTCAATCCACTGAGGCACATCAGCCAGGGCTACAAATTCTGATGTTTAATAAGAAGCTTAAGATGTGAAAGACCACGAAGACTGACCTTGAATAGAGAAATTGTCAGCCAGATAAGGAACACTGTAGGTCCCAATGCTTTTCTGAATCAGATGTCCAGCCGTTATTTCGTGCCTGACTCTCCTCTCACATCACGAAACAATCTAGTTAGAGGACCCGTGTGAATAGGAAGAGTGGTGCCACAGGCAAAGTTGACGGCTTCTCAGTGAGTTTCCTGGTCTCTGAGAAGCCGGATCAGAGGTTCTGAATGTTGAGGCCGGAAAAACGTTGGCGGGAATGGAAACCACGGGTCCTCTTTCCGAGTCACGCCTGCGTCCGGCAGGCTTGCTGGGAGCAGTGGGACAGACGCAAGACGTGGTGGGTCAGAGGCCCGAGTTCCACCTGCAGCTGGGTCGCTAACCAGCGGTGTGGCCCCCGGCAGCACACGGTCTCTGTGCATGGACGTCCCTGCACCTGTTTGTCCCCGGGAGGTCTGCTCCAGCTCCAGCGTTCTGGCTGGAAACAAGGGCATTCCTGGGCAAAGTCCAAAATTGGAGCTCCATTGTCAGTTTCCAAGCAGGACACTCCTTCCCTGGAATTGCCACCTAATCTCCCTGCACGAACCAGGTTTCCTCATCCCTGGGTTTCAGGTGTCCCCATCCCTCAGGAAGATGTTGCAAGGACTGACTAATGCACAACCAGGATGAGGCAGAGCCAGGTCCTGGGAGTTCCAAGCTGCCGACTCCAAATCTGCAATAGGATTGCGGCACGCTCAGCTCACGTTGTGACCTTAAATTAAGCCGCTTTCCCATCCCAGCCTGTGGGGTGACACCTGGCTCTCTTCCCAAAGATCTGATGGCATTCGCAGTAAGTTGACAGTCTTCGTTTATAAAGGGAGAGCCCGTTCCGAAGGCAGCAACCGTACCTTCTTCAACATCCCCCACTGCGCCCCCAACATTAATTCTGAGATTATTTTTACCCCAGAAAGTACTGAAAACGTTGTCCACAGAGAAGAGGTACTAACGTTTCCTCCTTTACTCCAGGGAACATGACCTGTCAGAGTTTTTGTTTTGCTTTTCACCGGTCGCAGGTTATCGTGTCTGGGGTTTGTTTCCAGCATCCCATCGTGGTCCCGCACAGGGCGTCGTAAGTCCCTCCCCGCACAGGGCAGTCGGAAGCGGGGAAGGCGCGGTGGGCGCCGCGGGCAGTGGGGAGTTTCCTGGCAACGAGGCCGAGCTCTCGCCCACGTAAACGGGAAGATCCACAGCTCTGCCCAGGTGCGCTCCCAAACCTGCGGAGCCGCGGCGTCGCTTTCCACAGGTCAGTCCTGTCTCTCGGTGATTTTCCCCGAGACCCTCGTGCCCTGTCTCCGGGCCGGGGGGGCGGGGCGGCCGCCGGGGGCGGGTGTCCGTGGTCGCGACAACTTCGCCTCTCCCGCTGCGGGGTCGTCTGCTTGTCCCGTCCCCTCCGCGCTGTCGCGGGGCTGAGCACCCCTTCCGATCTCCCAGCACCTCGCCAGGTCGCGGCCCCCGCGGGGCGGGGCTTGCGGGTATTTTCCGAGACCCGAGACCCGAAGGGCAGCGGCCCCTTTCCGCAGCCTTGGGGATGGCTGGCGGCCCCCGGCCAGGCGACGGCGGGAGGCGGGGCGGCCCGATATGCAAATGTACGGCGGGTGGGCGGGGCGGCCTGCAGCGGAGATAAAAGCTCGGGGCGGGGCGCCGCTCTGAAGCCGCTGCCTCCCGGGAGCCGGCCGTGCGCTCCTACCCCGCGCCCGCCCGCAGCCAGCCCGCGCGGCTCGCCGGCTCCCGGTAAGGACGCGCGGGATCGGGCATCCGAGGCGGCGGGGGGAGACGCGCGCACGCCACGACCGGACAGGGGCCGCGCGAGCCGCCTGCGCCCCTTTGGTCCCCACGGGCGCCGTCCTGGTCCGCCCTTTCTCCGTGGGAACCAGGGAACCGGTGCCACCGCTGCGCCCTCCCTGTGGCCTGGCAGGTGGCATCTGCCAGGTTGTGCTCAGGCCAGTTTGTCCCCAGGTAATAGGACAGGGAGGAACTGTGATCGGTGTGCGGGGGGCGGGTTTGGAGGGACTAAGCTTATCTTGGAGTAGAATGAGATGAGTGTTGAAACGGAAAGCTTCTTGATGGGTCTCTGGTTATATCCTGTTTTTCCCCCTAGCAGTGCAGAGACGATCTGGGGGAGGCCATGGGCAGGGAGAGACAGAATGAAGGGAGAAAGGGGTGGGTGTGCACATGTCCGAGTGAGCAGAGCTGGCGGACTTGGAAGGCCGTAGACACTGGACAGAAACTACCTGCCGGCCCGGCAAGTTACCCACTCGGCAGAGTGGACACCCACTCTCGTGGAAACACGACTCTAGTAGTCCCTGCCCCACACTTATTTTTTTTTTGTATTTTATTTTTTAAAAAAACAAGTCCTTCTGAAGTCTATTTTAAAGCTAGCGTCCCTCTCAAGGTTGGGGGTTTGCCCGGGTGGCCTATTGTGAAAACTCCTCCTCATCTCATTTCCACTTGCACCGCATCCTGCATCCCAGAAGATGCAACGTGGAAGGGAGAAAACACCACTGCAGAAGGCCCCCGAGCCCAGCATCCTGCGCCCCTGTTTTCTATGGCATGTTTTCACTGGACCGGGGAGAGGGGAAGAGAAGAAGCTCCCCTCCCTCCCCTGCTCTGGAAAACCTGTCAGAACTCCCTAGGGAAGGAGGACCTTTGGGAATCCATGTGAAGACCTGAGGGCTTTTCAGGTGGAGATAAGAACAGGGCAGATGAGCTTGTGCAAATGGGTGTCCTGGGAGTTGTGGAATTTGAACTGGAAGGTCAGAGGGGCAAAGAATGGGAAACAGGAAAAGTGACAGATCCCAGAGAGGGTGACTTCCCAGGGAAGGAGGTGATGAAGAAGTAGAGACATTTGACACTTCTCTCCTCCTTTTTCTTTTTCTGTTTTCAATACATTTTATTGCTTATGCTATTACAGTTGTCCCAATTTTCCCCCTTTCCCCCTACACCCAGTACCCCCATTCCCTCCCACAGTCCCCCCTGCCCCCCTTAGTGCATGTCCATGGGTCATTCATAAATTCTTCTCCTGCCTCTGTTTGTGTTGTAGCTGCCGTTCTGGTCAGTAACTGGATAAAAGAAGACTGGAAGCATGTCGGAGTTTTGGTTAATTTCTGCCCCTGGCGATAAGGAAAATTTGCAAGCACTGGAGAGGATGAACATGGTAACCTCCAAGTCCAACCTGTCTCAGAACACCAAGTTCGCCATTCCTGACTTCAAGGTAAAGGTCCTGGGGAGGAGGAAGGAGGTGATGGGTTTGGGTGGAGGTGGTGTCTTCTGGAAGCCAAGGAGAAAATAAGGGCAGCAAAGGGAGCAAAACTGAGAATCAGCCTGGGGGTGAGGATGGACAGGGCGGAGTCAATGGTCCGGACAGAACTTCATGCCACAGCCCAAATTTAGTCATGGAAACTATGGACTTGGGGCTGTGGGACAGAGTGAACCGGAAGAGAGCGTGTGAGGAGCAGTGTCTTCAAAGAGTGGGAAGAGCATCGTAACACTTGGCTTCTTACGAGTTACTCTCAGATTCTTCCTGCTTTGTCGTCCACATCTACGGAGACCAGGAATTCAGCTTAACGCTGCAGGCGTGGAGAGCGTCAAGCTCTGGAACCAGGAACAGGGCAGGAAATCCAGGACCCTTCTGGTTCTGTTGGAGATTTAGTGATACCCGGGGAGGTGGCATAAGGAGATTTGACCATGTGTGAGTATCTTAGAACCAAGTTAGATGGAAACGAACAAGACAGGGGACAAAGACAGGCACAGTCCTCTCACTTCGGAGAGAGTGGACTTTTTGCTATGCTAAGAGCACAGTTTCCAAGGAGAAGCAGCGTTGTGAGTGCTGGAGGGATGGCGCCACCTGCGCAGAGGCGACTCTCCTGGCACACCATCATACACACCTCTTTCGAACCTCAGCTTGCCCCTTGCCAGAAGAGCTGCACCACCAGCTGCCATGGTTGGTGAGGCCTCTGCTTTTGCTAGCATTTATCAGACAGTATGCTGGGGGTCAGGCACTTTCAACAGATCACCTCGAATCTTTGCAAGACCCATGGTCTAGGTCAGCACAGCCTGAGAGCAGGCACCAGGGTTGTAGCAGAGCTGGTAAGTGGCAGCTCTGGGTTCCGAACCCATATCTTGCTGACTTTCAAACCCGCCACTGTTTGTCCAATGACAGGCGCTGTGACAGTGAGTGAATTCAGCACCCACTTGTCATCTGCCCTGTGCGAGTCAGCGCGCTGGTCCGGAGGGAACAAAGAGAAGAAAAGACGGGAGTCCTGCCCAAAGCTGCTGACAATCAAAATTATCGAAAAGAAGCAACTTCACTTATTAGAGATATGCAGGCTTGCCCTCAGTTGGTTGGAGCATTGTCCCGAAGCCAAAGGGCTGCAGGTTGGATTCCTGGTCAGGACACAGACCCAAGTTGCATGTTTGATCGCTGGTCTGGGGGCAGGTGGGCGCAGGCCCCTGGTCCAGGTGCTGATGCCCGTTCTGCTGTGCCTAAGAGATGCTTCTCTCTCGCATCGATGTTTCTCTCTCTCCCTTTCTCCCTTCTTCTTTCTAAAAGCAATGAGAAAAAATGCCCTCGGGTGAGGATTAAAAAAAAAGGAGAAGGAGAGAGAGAGATCCAAGCTTCATAATTTCCTAGTTACTTTTTAGGGCCTGCATTGGTGGTTGGTAACATGACGACAGTTTTTTCTTTTAATTTATTTTTTAATTTTTTTATTGCTTTTTCCCCGTTACCATTTATCTTCCTTACACTCCCTTCCCCACGCAATCACCGTGCTGTCATCTGTGTCCATGAGTCCTTCCTCCTCCATCCCTCCACCCCCTCACCACCCCCCGCCACAGCCACCGAGTTTTTTCTTCCAATTCTGTGAATAGACCTTTAAACACAATTTTGGACTCTAATGATTTCCCCACTAAGAAGCAGACTGTTGTAAGTAATCAGAAAAGAAAAGGACTCCGATGAACGACGAAGTGGGAAAAAGCTGTCCCCTGCCCCAGCGAGATCGTTGTTAATAACCTTAGAAAAGGACAGGGAAAGGGACTTGGTTGGAATCTCAGAGAGGAAAGGCTTTTAGCAATGATCATTTCTTTGACTTGCTCTCTGGGGATCAATCCGTGAGCCGCAGACCACCGCTGTAACATGAAAACGAGCCGAGGGCAGGGCATGACCTCGTAGTCACTGCTTCTCACAGTGGAAACATGACAATTTATCTTATTGGCAAAAAAAAAAAAAAAAAAGTTTTTAATTCCCAGATCCACTGGTTTCCTTTAAGAGCTCTTCCCAGTTCCCAGTTTGGCTGTTGACTGAGACAACTCCCTGACAGAGGAAGTTACGGATCCTCTGTGCTGCGGGGAAAGGCGCCCTCGCTTCTCTGCCACAACACCCAGCCTCTCATTTCTTTGTGATCTTTCTAGGTGGGGACCTTGGACTCCCTGGTTGGCCTCTCCGATGAGTTGGGGAAACTCGATACCTTTGCTGAAAGGTAAACTGTTGCTTATTTACTACATACAAGCCGGGCCTTGTTTGCAGACGACACAGTGCTCTGGCTTTGGCCGAACCCATACTCGCCAAGACCTGGCCCTAGAAGTCCCGAGGGGAGTGGGGGTGGGTCCAGTGAGGGCACAGGTCAACAGTGGCATGTGGGGTCCACCACACGGTTTTGTTGGCATGGGCTTGTTTCAGCATTTTTCAAGGGGGCTGCCTTCAGAATGAAGAGGGTGGGGGTGGGGTAAGGTGCGGAAACACTCAGAGAACCGGTGCAGTTTGCCCCCCAAGGCTTTTTAAGTTTTGTGTTTGTAGTAACATACGCCTGTAGTAAAAAATTCAACAGCACAAAAGGAAAGCTGTCCAGTGAAAACTGTTTTCCTCTGACCTGTTTTCCTCTTTCCTTTCCTCTTATTTCCCCTCTTTTAAGGCAACGCTGTTAATGTTTTCTGGGAGAGCCTTCCAGAGACAGCCAGTTCAAGTAAATGCGAATGTATTGTTCAAAGTAGTTCCATGCAGTTGACAGCATATATGCCGCACTTCGCTTTTTCTCACTTAATCACATAATTAGAGATGGGTCAGCCCATAACGCACGTTCTTTTTATTGGCTGCATGACCTTGAGTAGCTGTTGCCTCCCCTCATTTGAATTTCCCTATCGATGGCCCTCTACGCTTTGAGGTTTTTGCTTTACAAGCAATCTGTAACGGCTGCTCTTTTCCCTGCCTCTCTGTGCACGTGCGGAAGTGGGATCATTGAGAAACTGCTGCTCGGAGTTTGCATGTGAAATGTTACGATGGGTCCATCGCACCCTCCGAGAAGCCGTGGCTGTTCACTCTGCCCTGCAAAGTGTAGGAGGATGTTTCGGAGTCTGACAGTCATTTGTTGTCTGAAAAGAACTTCTACAAACCGGGAACAAAATCACTGGAAGTATTTATAGATCGTAGAAAAGCATGAAAAAGGAGATACCAGTCATCCATAATTGTGCCTTCCAGAGATCACCAGTGCTGTATTTGCACTGTGTACATCCACGTGTTCGTGCATGTAAATATTATTCCTGCACACACACACAGTAATACATGCACCTCTATGAATAAAGGTGACATCATGTGACACATATTTTATAACTCTTCATACCTTGTTCTTTTGATCTCGCCATTAACTGTTCCGCTGTGATGTTATGTCATATGGATGTGCCATTGATTATTAGGTGGTTTTTAAATAATAATTCCTTATTTTGGTGAAATGACAATCTGTTGTTTATCCAGTGACTTTTTATTTTTTTGCTTCATTTTGTTCACTTTATTTTTTAAAGATTTTTAAAAGTATATTTATTTTTAGAGAGAGGGGAAGGGAGGGAAAAAGAGAGGGAGAGAAACATCGATGTGAGAGAGGAACAGTGATCCGTCGCTTCTCCCACACCCCCCGACCAAGGGACTGAACCCGCAACCCAGGCATGTGCCCTGACTGGGAATCGAACTGGCAACCTTTTGCTTCTCGGGATGACACCAAACCACCTGGGCCACACCGGGCAGGGCAGTAACGGATTTTGTAAAAATGCAGGTGGGATGGATGGGGAAAGTGTCATCAAGCGCCAGGCCACACACTTCCCGAAATGACCCCGGCTCGACTGCTAGGTCTCGCCGCCCCTGCGGAGGGTTTCGGGATTTCGGGACCTGTGCGCATGCGCTACTTTTTCTTGTCGGTGGGACGGTGATAAGGCTGCTACTGCCTTTTCTAATGAGCTTTTATGGAAAAGGTCTAGAGTCCTTCGAGGATTTCTGACCTCCAGAAGCGGAGCCACGGGCCAGAAATTTGCTTTTCTGTGTGCAGTTGTTGCTCAGGTCCCCGTTACCTAAGACTACGAAGAATCTGTGTTGCTAACGTTTTGTTCTGCGTGGATGTTGGGCTGACCACGAAAGGGCAGGCCACACTGCCAAGGGGTTTGCAGCTCATCGTCTTCCAGAAAGAAGACTAACCTTTCTTATCTGTAAATGGGATAATCATGGCCACCACCATGCTTTCAGGGGAGAATGAAGGGGGTTAAACCGGGTAAGATCAAGTATCATCAAATCCTAGGACACACTCTGTGACCAGGTAACATCCAAGAAAAAGAGGCTGGATCCCTAAATATCAGCTCCTTTCCTGAGCGGCTCTGCATGGGGGTCGGGGGTCTGATAGATATGGTGAGGAGTCAGCCCCCTGCCCTAGGCTGGCGGTTGCCTGCCTTTTTCTTACCCCGACAAACCACAGCATTGGCTGAATTGAGCTGTTCCCAGGCCTGCTGCAGAAATGACCCCTACTCAGCAGCTTATCTTTCTAGACCTTTCCAGGTCTTTCTTGGCTACTAGTTTTCTTCTCCAGGGCAAGTCCTTTAACCTCTTCTTCACCAGAGGGGCTTTCTAGCTCTAAAATTTTGTGGTCCTGACTCACCATTGCTTCCACTTTAATTTTTTGGTGTTGTTTTCAGTAAGCATCAATGGTTTGCTCTGTATCTATTTGTCATACAAGTTGCTTGTGATGGGGGGGCAAGTAGCACCTGTTTCGGAAGCAGCATGAATGAACACATGCGAACTAGCAAAGTCGAGGCCATGGTTGTGAACAGAGAGGACCCGCATGAATTAAAGTGGGTCTTTCTTTTCTTTTTTTTTTTTTAAGGCTGCACGTGGTAAAAATGAAAACCACTGTGTATTGTTTTCCTTGTAAGTATATATTCTCAAGAGCCTTCCTACCGGGAGTAAGAAAAATGGCATTCTCCGAGACTCCCACAATTCTTATTTCCAGCATTTATCTAGTCCAGAGAGCAGGGCTCCTTGTCTGAGAGTTGATGCCGGAGCTTGGGATGGAATCATGGGGTGTCCGGAGGCTGGCCACAGGCTTTTCAAATGCCCTCTCTCGTTCTCTGAAAGGCACTCGGGTGTTATTAGATAAATAAATACTCGCTGGCTGTGTAACCGGGGCAGCCTGAACTCGTCAGCTCTGCTTCTGGCCAGGAGCGCAGAGAAGGGACACGAGTTTTCAGGGTGTATTGTTTCCATATCCTTTTATTATTTATTTCCTCGGGGCAAGGCAGTGTTTTTCCATGTAGCTGGAAGGCAGGGTTTGCTTACCGGGGCCTTGCATTTATTTTTGATTTATTCCCCCACGCTGCCTTTGCTAATTTACTTCGCATTCACACTGTAATTCACGAACATTTGAGAAACCAAACCATTTTGTCTTTTAAAAAGCTATGCAGCCCCACCCCCACCCCACTGTTTGTTTGGTTGGTTTTTTTCCCAGCATTTGAGCCCCACACAGTATCCTAGCCGGTTTCGCCGAGCTGGTTGCCATGTTCCATTTCCCAGGAGCTCGGGCACGCAGACCCACCTCATGTGCTTCTGTGGGAAACTGGTGACTGTCACATGCACTGGGGCGCATTTCCTGGACTGGGGAGGAGCTGCAGACTTTCTTTGCCCACGTGCTTCCAAGCCGTTGACCGAGGCTTGGCTGATCAAAGAGGGTGGGTGTCTGCTGAGGGACGCAGATCCAGCCAGTCTGTCCTCCTAAGGGCGTTCTAGAGAGAAGCGAAGCGCGATTGTTGAAAATTACTGCGACTCCTCTGTTACTGCGAAGCGGAGGTCCCCTGCGGGACGTTCCTCCGATGCGTTCGACAGAGATCGCTTGAATGCCTGCATGCGCTGTGTGGTTTCTAGGTTCCTCGGAGCTGCTTGGCAGTCCTACTGTGTGTTCGCTCTTCTCCTGCGCTCTCCAAAAGCGGTTTCAGACCTTCCCCACACCCTGTTCACCCCCACGGTCATCTGCGCATCCCGCTCAGCCACCCCAGATCTTCTGAGTTACCCTCTCCTGTTCCCACCCGAGCGCCCCTCTGTCGTAGCACTCACCAGAGTGGAGTTTTACATTCTCTTGTGGGATTGTTTGCTTCTTAGCTGTCTCCCCAGGCACGCAGTAAGTCCCACAGGCCAGTCTTTCCGCACGGTTACGTCCCCAGAGTGTGGAACATCGCAGGCCCGCAGTGACCAGCAGAATGAATGGATGGAAGGCAGATCCCTGGAGGGGCGGTGCTGCACCGGCCCCTAGAGACCTGCTCCAGCCCTCCATGCTCGGGTGAGGGACGAAGCTCCTAGAAAGAGCTCCGTGGGATGGGGGTCTGGGGGTGGGAGGGATAGACCTTTGATCCGGATTTGCCAGCTTACCCATTAGTGTCTGCCTGCCCGTCTGTCTGTCTGTCTGCGCCCACCCTGCCCCTAACTGGTTTCCAGCAGCTCCGCCAGGACTTGTCTCATTCATGACTCAGATGATGACCGTTGTCATTAAAAAAAAAAAAAATAGTAGTATAGTCACACATTAGAAATATCGAAGGGTATAAAGGTACCAAAAGAAAATAGTCCCACTTCAGCCGCGGTTCCTCTCCCTGTAGGTGACCATTAGCAGGGGCCGTGTGGTTCCTTCCCTGGTCAAACAGAGTAAGGGAACACACACACCCACTCACATTCGTTAGCCAGTTCAAACGCTCGCAAATCTTGAAGACCTTACTTTGAGATCTGTACCAAGCAGAAACAGATTTTTAAAAAGATGTATCCCAAGCATTCAGGACAGCAGCTGGCCTGTGGTTGGCGCAGAGATGCTAACAACAATTCCGGTGGCGTCCCACCGAAGATGCAGGGGTGGCGTCCGCACAGTTCGGAGCGTTTCCAGGAGCGGAGTTCGCCTTTCCGCTGACTCGATGCTTCTTCTTCGTCCTCTAGTAGAGCTTCAGTGTCTTATTCAGTAAAGGTCCACACGATTTATTATTGATTTTCCCTGAGTATTCACTTTTTAAAAATTTTGTTGCTATTCTCGATGAGATATTTTCTCTAAATGCTTTTTGTTTGTAAATAGGGGCTTTTCTGTATGAACGCCATGACCTGCCCCCTTATTGAATTTCCTTATTGTTTCTAGTTGTTTTCAGCTTGTCTTCTAAGGCTTTCTAGGCTAGATTTTGTCTGCAAATAGTAAGCTCCCCCCATTTTCTCTTATTTCTTTCTCTTGCTTAATTGTATTGGCTAGTGTTCCAGAACAATGTTTGATTTGTCAGGGATGAGAGTGAGCATCTTAGTTTCGTTCCTGCCTTTCATTCAAATAATTCTGGTGTCTCACCCTTAAATGTCATTTTGGCTCTTATTTTAAAATGTATATTATCGTGCCAAGGAAGTATCTGTTTTACTAAGAGTTTGTGTTAGCGTGATATGAAAAAGTACAAAAAGAAAATAAGAATGAGTCTTGCACGTTTTTCAAATTCCTTTTGTGGGATGTAATAAATTGGTCTTAGGTTTTATTTTTTCTATAATGTGGCATATTTATTAATTAATATAATTACTGAATCATCCTTGCGCTCCAAGGCAAAACCTTACTTGGAATGTTGAACTTTACTTGCTAACGTGGAAAAATTTTACACCAGTGCGCATGAATGACGATCATTAACGTTTATCGAAGGCTCGCTCCGTGACCTCCCGGGAATGTTCGGTGACTGGTGGCGCTGAGGTTAGAGGCCAGGGAGCCTGGCTCTGGAGTCCCATTCTTACCCACAGTGTTAAGATTGGTCCAGCACTGACCGGTGTGGCCCAGTTGGTTGGACATCGTCCAGCAAAGCGAGAGGTTGCCGGTTCGATTCCAGGGTTGCAGGTCAGGTTCCCCAGTCAGGGCACCTACGAGAGGCAACCAATTGATGTTTCGTTCTCACATCGATGTTTCTCTACCTCTCTTTCTCCCTCCGTTACCTTCTCTCTAAAAATAAGTGGAAACTTTAATTAAAAAAATAAATAAATAAGCCAGTGGCTCTCAAACTGTGCCATCAGACCATTTGCTGAAACGTAGATTACTGGGCTGTACCTCCGCAATTCCTGATTCGGCGGGTAGTCGCAGGCGGGGCCTGGGAATCTGCATTTCTGCATGTTCCCGGGTGCTGGTCTTTGCACTGTGACTGAGAGCAGCCGCTTTAGAGGGTGACGACGGGGTGACCTGTTCGTGGAAGGTTTACACTGTGTCGTTCGACATGCTGGGACCTGGTCTGTTTCTAGGAGCAGTTTCTAGTGACAGAATTTTCCGGTGTTGTCGGTCCCTTGGTTTCCTCTGTGGGGAGAGAGGAGTATCGGTTTCGGTAAATTTCATTTTCCTGAACCTAATCCCCTTTATCAACGTCTCCAAATTATTTGCAAGGTCTCTCAACATGTATTTGGGTGAGTTTTATAATGTGTCTGCTGATTTCTGTCTTTGGGAAGTGTTTCATTTTCTTGGATTAGGCTACACAGTGGTTTATCTATTTCACCCTTTGTGTAGAGAAGCATATTTTTTTCTCAAGCTTCTAAAATAATTTTTATTGCTCTTCTTATATCTAGTCTTTGCATCTGCATGCATCCCAATTTTTTCCCTCTTGCTTTATTTGGGTTTATTTTTTTTTGCTCCTCTCTGTAAAACTGAATTATATCCTTGGTTCCTATACTTTCTTTTTTGTTTTGTTCTCTAAGCTTCGAGGCAATGAATTTTCTTCTGGGCATTAGGTAACTTCTGGCACGTGGCATTTTAGTGTTCTTTTTTAAAACTTCCGGAAGGTTCCGTTTTTTCCGGTTTTGCCTTTCATCTCTAATTCCACTGCTCTGTTGTTGAAGAAGGAAGTCAGTGCTGGTTCTCCCTCGGCAGTCTGAGGTCTTCGTTGTGACCTGACACAGTGCTGCTCTTTGTGACGGCGGTACCCGCTCGGGGGTCTTCTCCTGCTTCCATGGGGGGCGTGGCCTGTGTGGCTGCCCTCTTCGCGGCAGCCCCGGTTTCACACTTGGCGCCCTTTGTGGAACCGCTTGCTGCGTCAAGCTCTGTGACAGTCACACCGCTGAGGGTGGCCACGTGGTGTCCTCCGGTGTCTCCACTGTGTTGTCCGTCTGCAGTGCCACACCCCCAGGGCCTGTCCCGTCCCGTCCCCAGGTGGGGACTGCGATTCCTCCATCACACCTTGGGTGCGAGCACCGCACCAGGTGTTCGTTTTCTCTTTCAACATCTGCGCGTGACGTCTTGGCCACGGCCCCGTGCACGGATGAACAGTCCCTCGTTAGAGAGGAGAACGCACACGTCCGCACCGTTAAGTCCCGCAGCTGGGCAGGGTCCCATGGCTGATGCGTGTCGAACCTTAACCCTGTAAACCTGCTTCTCTCCTTGGCACTTGGCACTTGGCAGTCAGCTTCTCCGCACGCAGCCTGCCCTGCCTTCACCCCTTCCTCCAGGCGCTGCTGGGATGTCCCTGCTTTGCCTTAGGTGGCTCCATACCTGACAGACCCGCCTCCCCCAAAGCCTCCCCCGCACCCCCCCCCCCGCCACACATAACTCCCAGCAGCTCTCCCCAGGCCAGAAGTCCAGCCAGTGGGGAGGAAGGAATGTTGGCTAGCCACTTGGGTAAGGGCGGCCTAAGGCAACATTGTGAAATTCACGAAATAATTCCTTAGAGATTAAGTTTCATCTCAGGCATGTCCATCTCAGTCAGTCAGGCCTTGGCCAGCGCCTGGAACCCACAGCTCCTCCGTTCGCCAGACCTCGCCCTGTACCGTGTCGGTTTGTGACACCCTCTGTCCGTGGCAGCCACTCAGACTCGCCTTTTCAAGAGCTTAAGGGACAACTTGAAAGATTTTCTTTATATGTATTTATTTTTAGAGAGATGGGAAGGGAGGGAGGAAGAAAGGGAGAGAAACATTGATTGGTTGCCTTTTGTACACACTCCGATTGAGGACTTGGCCCGCAACCCAGGCACGTGCCCTGACGAGGGATTGAACCGGTGACCTTTCTCTTTATGGGATGATGCCCAGCCCATTGAGCCACACAGGCCAGGGCAAGGGGCGCCTTTAAATGGTGCTGTTTTTGCATGGCTTCATGCCTGAAGTTGATATCACCCTCAACAGACAGCTCACGTGGACGCACCCTCTTTGACGAGGCCTCTTCACGTCAGCACAGGCTCCCTGAGCTCACACCCCTGGTGCTCGCGCAAACGGTCCAGCCCCACTTGCGGTTCCAGTAAGGACCAAGCCCTGCGGGCTGCACCTCCAAAACCTGTCCCGCACCCCTGCCCTTCTCAGCGCTCCGCCGTCATCCGCACCAACCTCATCCCCATCCTGTGTTTTTACACCGAACTGCTAACCCATCTTCCTTATCCTTTTCTCTTATCCACGCTCCGTACAGCAGCCAAAGTTCTTTTTGAAAAGAAAAAGTTACCACATGACTTTCTTGCTTGGGACTCTCCCGTGGTTTCTCGTTTCTCCGTGCCCCCAGTGTAAAGTGCACGCGCTCGGCCCTGGCTCCCGGACCCCTCGGTGCTCCGGCCCCAGGTGTCTGCCCTCACGGCCATGGGCCCGCTCATTCCCACCCCCGGGTCCACCTGGTCCTGGGCTGTGCGTAACCCTAGTCTGAACCACCTCCACCCCGCCCCGCCCTGGCAGGGCAGGCTCCTTCTCGTCATCTGGTCTCAGGTTAAATGTCACCTCCTCCAGAGGCCCTCTCCAGACCAGGCAGCCTGGTCCCTCTGGGACACCCTGTTTTGATTCTCTGCATTCCTCGTGCCACAGCTGGCTATTGGCCTGGTGTGTCTTTGTCTCTTAGAGAATATAAGCCCCGAGAACACAGGGGCTGGGTCTCTGAGCCCAGCCCCTAGACTGGGGTCTGGCTCACTCAGGTGCTGAAGAAACGTTTGCTGAAAACACGTCTGTCCTGTCACCGTTCGGGGCCCCCGCTTTCTGCACTGGTACCGTCTCCTGGTGTGCGGGGGCGTGGGCACCGCTTGCAGGGATGCCGGCTCTGTGTGTCCAGGGCAGGCTCCGGGCTGCCTCTTCAGTGGGGGCAGGTGGGGCGGAGACTTGGAGTCACCTGCCGCCCTCCGGTCGGCACTGTACACAGGTGCATTCCGTTGCATCCTGACGTACCTCTAAGAAGCCGATCTCAAGGCCAGGGATTCTAAATGTGCATGACAAAGCTTGCGGTAAAGGCTTTTTCCTTTCTGAACAGGTAATCTGTTCACATGCATCAAAGTTCGGAACAATGCAAAAGGCTGTACAGGGAGAAACCCCCCTTCCACGGTCTCCCCATCCTACCCTCCTGGCCGCCCCCCCCCGCCCCCCCGCTTAGCTGCTTGGATACATTTCCGGTGCTCCTTTATGCAAACACAGACAATTCCAGACTATGTTTCTATATTTTCCCTTTTTAAACACAGAGTAGCAACCCAACCCACATGTGCTACTGAGCGTCACACGTCTTTTTCATTTAACAGCGTCTCCTGGGAGATTTCTCCCATCTGTACGTAGCGCACTTTGCAGCTGCCTGGCATTCCCCCTGGGGAAGCACCTGGTGCCCTGGGCAGCTCCAGGGCTGGGCGCTGGCTTGTTGACTTTTATGGGCCAGGGGCCTGTTACCAACCGTCTTGCACCTGCACCGTCGCTTTGCATGTGTAAGCAGGCAGGTGTATCTGCAGGATGAATTCTCAGAACAAAGTCGCTGGTTCCAGGGGCCACGTGCCTCTGTAGTTTAGATAAATGACACCGGATGCCTCTGGGCTGGCCATCTTGCTTTTCCGCCAGCAGCAAAGGAGAGTCCTCATTTCCCTATGATTTTTCTAATGAACCATATTGTCAGTTTGGGGGTTTTTGCGAACCTTTTAGGTAAGAAATGCCTCTGGGGAGTGTAGGCTTTTTAAAAAATGCCTTTATTCAAATACGAGTAACATGCAATGAACGGCACATTTTAAAGGGTCCTTTTTGGTTGTCGAGTTTTGACATGCAGGGTGGGGCAAGGGGAGGTTTACAGTTGTCCGTGTGGACACTAACACGGTAATCAATAACACAAGAATAAACTCTTCCACACTCACAACTGCACACCTCCTTCTGCCCCACCCTGTACACCCACGAAACCGTCACCACGATCAAGACGGCCGAGATGCCCACTTCCCCCAAAAGACCCCTGGGGCCCCTCTATTGTCAGGCTCTTCCTGCACCTCAGCCACCACTGATTGGCTTTCTGTCACCAGAAGATCGTTCGCACTTTCAGAACTCTTCTATGAATGGAATGGCGTGGACACACGCTTCTTTTTTCGGTCTGTGTCTCCCTTGCCATATCACTATTTGAGATTTATTCATGCTGCAGAGTCATTTTCACTGCTGTGTAGTATTCCATTTATGGGTCAGCCACCATTTGTTTATCCATTCACCTATCGGGCGATGTTTCGATGGTTTCTAGTTTGGGGCGATGGTCAATAAAGCTGTCATAAACATTTGTGTGCACTTGTGTGCGGACATGTGATTTCCTTCCTCTGGGTAGACACCGACCTGTTGAGGCAGTTAGGGTCCTGGGTACCCAGAGTGACCGTCACACATCCCCTTTGACCCTCCAGTTGTCAGATTGCTTCCTGGGCCTATGGGAGGGATGTGGCGTACAGCGGGGTGAGATTGGGACGCTCCAGAACATGGGTCCCAGGGCCTGGCCCCCTTGCCAGGGACGAAGCTCGCTTGATATAGCGGCTGCATGGAGTACTATTTTGTCCTCATAGGAAACACTGATTTTTTTTTTAAGGAAATGTCCATTCTTTGAGAAGTTCACGTTCTGGCAGAGGAGGTAGATGAGTGGAGACGGTTAATTCCGGTGACACGTGTGTGGTCAGGAGCCCTGGGCTGGGTTCCATCTCTCATCTCAGGGTTCTCATTCCACCCGCACCTCTGGGCCACCGGGTGTTCTGGGAGCCAGTGCGTGTTTGCACGACTCACGCTTTTCAGAGGTCTATTAGTTCCGTGGGGCACTCAGGGGAGGAAAGCAACGTGTCTGACGGTGGTAACTGACACGGGGGGGGCGTTTCATTGGGAGCCTGTCGAGGGCAGCAGCCATGGTCGGTTTGCTCACCCCGGTGTCCCCATCACATTGCCGGGTGTGAAACAGACCATGTGTGTGTGTGAGTGTGTGTGTGTTTGAGTGTGTGTGTGTAATCCTCACCTGAGGATATGTTTATTGACTTCAGAAAGAGAGAGAGAGAAACATTGATTGGTTGCACCCCGAATGGGAATAGAATCCACGGCCTAGGTACGCGCCCTGACCAGAAATTGAACCCGCAGCCTTTTGCTGTACAGGACGACGCTCCACGCACCTGCGCCCCCCGGCCGGGCTACACAATGTGTTTTTGTTGAGTGGGAGGAGCAGCATGTATTGAGTGGGGTGTCATCCAGCACTGTTGTGTTTGTTACGGGCGAGTTGCCCCAGGAGGGGACCCAGGGGCTGTTCTAAAGGGTGAGTGGCATCCAGGTAGCTCAGGGTAGTCCGATGGCCCCAGCACAGCGAGGGCGGGGTGAGGGGTGGAGACAGAGGAAGCCGGGCCGGCCGGGTGCTGCTGCTAAACTGTTCTCAGGAGTGAGAACCTCAGCACTGGGACGCCCTGGGAAACCTCTGGCGTGGGTGACACAGCACGGCGGCATGCGCAGAGGTGTCGTTTTGGACACCTGTCTGGCTGCTGTGGGAGGGTGCGCGGGAGGAGGCCAGACTGGGAGAGGCAGGCGAAGCAGAGAGGACGCTTCGGAGGAAACCTGGAGAAAGAGGGCGGGTTCCGTCTGGGACGGTGACCAGGGACTGGCTGGACAGACAAATGGCAACTGTAAACACGGGTGGCGATGGAGAAGAGGGAGCAGAGCCAAGGGAAGGGACCCTGCAGAAGGCGTGACACCCAGCATAAAGGGCCAGTCTGTAGTCTTTGCCACTGTCCTCGGGGCTGGGTCTCCGCCCTAAAGCCGAGAGAGAGGCCAAGGCCTGCTTTCTCATTTGCGATACAATTCACCCACTGTAACAGCCACCCTTTGGCGCATGCAGCTCATTCCTCTCCGGTGTGTGTACAAGGCCAAGGCCGTGCGGCCCTCCCCACCACCTATTGCAGAACCTTGTCGCCGCCTACAATAGGAAAGAAAGCCCACGCCCGTGAGCAGTCACCTCCCCCCTCCCCCCTGCCATCGGCCACCCACTCTATGGACCTGCCTGTTCTGGACACTTCATGCACGTGGCCGGCCAGGAGACTCACCCCTGCAGCTCTGCCACCGAGTGCGCTGATGGGGAACCACGTGGGGACCGGCCAGGTATGACGTCCCACAGCTGCCCCTGCGGCTGGAGAAAATGTTTGCCTGAGCCGCCTATTGCTTTCTCCTAAAACAAAAACAAAAACAAAACAAAACTCTCTTAGGGTAAACAGACAAGAATGTGAATAAGGAGAGGTCTCAAGGAAAAATACCGCCCGGCCAAGATGGAAGCGTAGGTGGAAACCCTTCGCTTCCTCAAACAACCAAAAGGAGGAGAACCACCAATATAAAATCGATAAACAACCAAAAGCGCCAGAAAAATCAAACTGCATGGGACTCCGACAACCAAGGAATTAAAGAAAAAGTCACCCAGAACAACCAGACCTGTAAGAACCTGCGGCGACGTGGCGGCCCGCACGGGCGGGGCTGGCTGAGGGCGAAACTGAGCCTCGGACCTGACTGTGGACCACGGCGGGCGTTGCCAAGGTGGGAGCAACTCCCAGTGTCACAGGAGAGTCCACTGGAAGGTGGGCTAGAGCCCGGCAGGGGAGCCGCACCGCCTCCTCCCCGGCCCCTCCCCCACAGGTAGAACCACAGTGCAGCCAGGAGGGGTGCCCTGCCCCGGTGATTACCTAGGGCCCCGCCCCCTTACAACTCATCAGGTGCACCCAACAAAGAAGTAGGGCCCAAATGAAAGAACACAGCAAAACCTCAGAACTAAGTGGTGAGGACATTGCTAGCCTAACTGATGGGGAATGTAAAGCCCTGGTAATCAGAATGCTCACAGAACTGATTGAGCTTGGTCGAAAAATGAAAGAACAAATGAAAGATACCCAGAGTGAAATAAAGCAAAATATTCAGGGAACCAACAGTGACAAGAAGGAAACCAGCATTCAAAGCAACGACTTGGAACAAAAGGAAGAAATAAACATCCAACTGGATCAGAACGAAGAAACAAGAATCCAAAAAAATGAAGAGAGGCTGAGGACTCTCTGGGACAATCTGAAATGTTCCAATATCTGAATTATAGGGGTGCCAGAAGGAGAAGAACAACAGCAAGAAATTGAAAACTTATTTGAACAAATAATGAAGGAAAACTTCCTCAATCTGGCAAAGGAAATAGACTTCCAGGAAGTCCAGGAAGCCTAGAGAGTCCCAAAGAAGTTGGACCCAAAGAGGAACACACCAAGGCACAACATCATTAAGCTACCCAAGGTTAAAAAGAAGAAGAGAATCTTAAAAGCAGCAAAGAAAAGGAGACAGTTACCTACAAAGGAGTTCCCATAAGACTATCAGCTGATTTCTCAAAAGAAACCTTGCAGGCAAGAAGGGGCTGAAAAGAAGTATTTGAAGTCATGAAAGGCAAGACCTACATTCAAGAATACTCTATCCAGCAAAGCTGTCATTTAGAATGGAAGGGCAGATAAAGTGCTTCGCAGATAAGGTCAAGTTAAAGGAGTTCATCATCACCAAGCCCTTATTATATGAAATGTTAAAGGGACTTATCTAAGAAAAAGAAGATCAAAAATATGAACAGTAAAATGACAACAAACTCACAACTATCAACAAATGAACCTGAAAGAAAAGAAAAGCAATGAGAACAAAAACTAAGCAAACAACTAGAACAGGAACGGAATCAGAAAAATGGAGATCACATGGAGGGATTTCAGTGGGGAGGGAAAGGGGAGAATGGGGGGAAAAGGTACAGGGAAGAAGCAGCATAATTAGTGGGCATAAAATAAACGGGGAGAGATAAAAATGGTGTAGGAAACAGAGGACTCGAAGAACTTACATGTACAACCCATGGACATGAACTAGGCGGGGGGGATGCTGGAGGGTCGGGGCCTCCCCGCCCAGCCCCCCGCCCCAGGCTGTGAGCGGCCCGGGCTGGCCTGCAGTAGCAGAAGACCTTGTTCTCCATTTGGACATCAGTGACCGGCTCTGTCCTCCCTGCACACGCCGCCTCCCGCCTGGGAGCGGAGAGAATTTGGAGAGAGGGCCTGAGGCAAAGATTTGGCTCCTCAGAACTTTCAGGCTTTGATCCTGGTTTGGCATTTTTCCAACTGCGGTTCTAATTGACCGGCTTCTGGGAGTAGACCCTCTTTGCTACTACATGCCAGGGGCCTGATTAGTTATCTTAATACTTACAGTTATCCTGCAAAATGGCTACAATCCGCATCTGACCCCTACGAGAGCTGAGGCTCAAAGAGATTGAAGGAACTTGGGCCAAGTTACCCGCCTGGTGATTGGCCGAGCCGTGCAAAGTCCTTTGGCCTCCACGTACTTTCTGAAGCCTTCAGGATAGTTTCTGGTGACTTGAAAAGTTTTAATTTTCTAATGATAAAAGTGATACCAGCCCTGACTGGTGTGGCTCAGTGGGTTAGGCATTGTTCCACAAACCAGGAGGTCACTGGTTCGATTCCCAGTCAGGGCACATGCCTGAGTTGCAGACCAGGTCCCCAGCTGGGGGTATGCAAGAGGCAACTGATTGATGTTTCTCTCCTTCTCTGTCTCCCTCCCTTCCCCTGCCTCTAAAAATAAACAAAATCTTTTTAAAAAGTGAGACCAGATCATAACAGAAAATAACGAAAACTGGAAGAACAATTTTCACGGAGTTGTGGCCACACTTTCTGTATAAGTTCGGTTCTTGTTTGTTTTCCATGTAGCATTATAATTCACACTTCGAGCCACAGTGTTAGAAATTCTTTGTGAACCTTGTTTACAAAGGCTGCCTGATAACCCCTCAGCTGCGTGTGCCATTACTTACTGAAACAGTCCCCGATTGTAGAACCTTCCAGCGGTTTCCAGGCCTGCACTGTCAGCCGCAGTGCTGGGAAGAACATCTTCTTTATTCAGAAAGCTTTTCCTGAGCCCTGGCTGGTGTAGCTCAGTGGATTGAGCACGGGCCTGCGAACCAAAGGATCGCGGTTCGATTCCCAGTCAGGGCACATGCCTGGGTTGCAGGCCAGTTCCCAGCATGGGACACACAAGAGGCAACCATACATTGATATTTCTCTCCCTCTTCCTCTCTCCTACTCTTCCCCTCTAAAGATAAATAAATAAAAATTAAAAAAAAAAAAAGTTATAGCTGAAAAGTTACAGCTAATATTATAAAAAAAAAAAAAAAAAAAGAAAGCTTTTCCTGTTTGTCCCATTCCCTTAATCGATTCCCATAAGTGGACACACTGGTGCAAAGGTCGCCAGCCGGGGAAGCCTCTTCCTCCACGTTGCCGAATTAGTCCCCACAGGGCGGCACCCACTCCTTTCCCCACCAGCGGGGCTCGAGGGTCCTCCAGGGGATTCGCTGCTCTAACCCGCCCTGTGTTCTCTTCCCAAAGCCTCATAAAGAGAATGGCCCAGAGCGTGGTGGAGGTCATGGAGGACGCCAAGGGCAAGGTCCGGGAGAACCTCCTGGCCAACGGAGGTAGGTGGCCCCTCTGTCCTCACCGCGGCGCTGCCTCAGCTGCGCTGGCCCATGGGTAGCCCTGGGTGTGGCCACACAGTCCAGCGCCCCGCCCCCCCACCCCCCAGCCCAGGAGGCTCCGCAATGGCAGGCACTATGCATCCTGCTGTCAGCTCCACAGCAGGGGTGTTGGGAAGACCTGCCCCTTGGCCAGGGTATCGCCCCCTGTCGCGTGTTACCCCGTAGCTGATACCCGTATGAAATTCGAAGTGGAAATGCGTTCAGTGGGGTCTCCTGGTTGTCGGGCCCTCCCCGCCTTCTCCGGCAGCCTCCGCTCTCTCCTGCGTGGGAAGTTCCACCCTGCCCCCCAGACCCCCAGCCCCCGATGGATGTATCAGCCTTTCCACCCGCCCCCCGCCCCCGAAACGAGGCTGAAATGCCTTGCCGTGCTGAGCCATGCCTCAAAATGAAATCTAACGTAGCGACCAGTCAATAGACCAAAAACGTTTCGGTCCATTAATTGTGTACCTAGAATCTGAGTGCACTTAAAATGTGCAAGATGAAAAGTTCGCAACTTTGGAGACTTTAGAAATTAGGTATTGAAATAGCAGCAGTTAATTAAACCTGTGGCTCTACACAGGCATCTGGGCTGAAAATGAGGGGTTAGATTCTATGCTTAACATCAACATCATCTGTTACACAGAAATTTGTATTTTCCCCCTTCCTGGCAACCTTAAACATCTTTTTATTTGCTTGTTTCCACTGACAAATGGAAATGTCCATACTCCCAGATCTGAACTGGGCTTTGTACGTGAATGCGGTTGACTAATGACACCCTCTCACATTGCAGGTGTGAAGGAAAAAATGAAATGCCTAAAGAGTAGGTCGTGCATCGTTTGCTGTGTGTGTGTTCAATGTGGTGCCCGCATGTCCACTGGGAACGGGGGATCTCGGTCTGGTCAGCGGGGTACAGTGACCTGGCGACGGCCGGTTTCCCCAGTGCCACCTCGCACCCGGTCACTTTACCCGTACGACCCAGAGAGCGCCAGTTTCATTCCCCTCCCCCTCCCTCAGGCCTCTCCTGCCTCCGCAGCAGCTCCCCGTGCCTCCCGGAGTGGGGGTGCTTTGACTCTGGGGTCCCGGCTGGCCTTCTGCATCTCGGCCTTGCAGTCGGCCCCCTTCCTGCCTGGGAGGCTGGCCCTTGTGCGGCCCCTGGCAGCTGCAACGCCAGGCTTGGCTGTGTGCAGCCTGGGTGGGCAAGGAGCCTGCTCCTCTCGAGCCCCCAGAGGGAGGCCCTGCGCCCACGCAGGCCTTTCCCGGTGTCAGTGTTAGAAGGAGCCGTTTGCTCCGGGTTTTCTCCCACCGGCTCCAGCGGGAGGGATTAAAGCCAGCAGACGCTTTTAGGACCAATACAAATCTGTACAGACTGAAAGCTAGCAAAACGCCTTCCCAAGTGCAGCCTCTTCGTTTGCAGGGAGATTTCGTGCCGATGCTGACACGCAGATTATGTTCTTAAAAAGATCACCGATCTTGTTCCCCAGCAGGCAGGGCCCTAGACAGAAGAGCTGACTTAAGGTAGAGAGCTACTTTTCTACAAGAAAACCTGGTCTCCAGGGATCGAGGGTTCGAGCTCACAGTCCAGTGGTGACCACAGTGGTCACACGCTGCTCAGCATTCACGTGACTCAGTATCAGGTGTCATTAGACCCGCCTCTAAGAGGCCCTGCCTCCCTCCTCCAGGGGAGCACATTTGGCTTTGCTCGTTTCATTATCTCTAGGCCTCGTGCAAGTTGGGTCCCCGCAAGCTTCCGCAGTTCGTTCCGTACCCAAGGCCATTGCCAGCAGAGGCCAGGGATGCCAGGGCACCGTCCAGGCTCTGAAAAGGACCGCGGTCAGGCGGCCTTTCACACTTAGTGTGGCTCAGGCTTTGCTGATGTTCTTTGGATGGGGACACCCTTTTGTCCTGCAGGCCTGGAACCGGGGGCTGACAGAGCCCACTGGAGGAACTCAGGGTGGCCCCAGCAGGTGGCATTTCCGTCCAGTCTCCTCCAGAGCACACCCGGGAACTCAAGTTGTGTGGGGGGGCCAGAATGCCCAGCCAGGGAGCGGTCAGACCTGGTCCTGCTGCAGAACGCGCTGCGTGGCCTTGGCAGGTCCCCTCTCGGGGTCTTGGTGTTCTCCCTTGCCAATGACTTCGTGCCTGTTCAGGCTCGTAGCTTTGCCTGGGCACCTTCGCTTTTGTTCGCTCTTTGCCCTGAGCCGAGCCTTGGGCACAGAAGGGCATGGGTGCGTTTGAGCTCAGCTGAAGCTGAGCGAGCACAGCCTGGTCCGGCCCAGGCCCTAGCAGGGGCACAGACGCTCCCCATGCCGGAAGGGCCCTCTGACCTCCGGGCGGCAGCCTGTGTGGTCACAGGTCCTCGTTCTGCTGCCTGCCTGCTGGGAAGGCCTGGCTTCGGCTCTCAGACGTGGGCATGGCAGCTCAAGAGCTGCTGCCTGAGTGGGCCTGTCCGCCTCACGGTCTGGACGCACAGGCCACCAGTCCAAGGCCCACGTGGCTCCCTGGGAGACCAGGCTTCGCTGACCTCAGCCAGGGGAGGGAGGGGAGGCCGGTTCTTTCCCAAGCGGACAGAGACAGCTACAGTCCTGGACATACCCCACGGCCCGAGGGGCCTGTGCCCTCTGAGGGGCGGACTGTCCCCAGAGCCTGTTCTCACGTAAGCCCATGTGTGGACAGGCAAGGCCTCGCTTGGATGAGTGACCGGGGGCCGCGGTCAGTGTCTGGAGCTGGAGCTCCAGACGTGGGGGGGCAGGTGCTGCAGGGGTGGGGGCGGTCACCGTCACAGACTGGAGCCTTGCGAAGGGAGGTCTGCATGGCTCCTTACCCAGCCTCCCCTCCTGCTTCCCTCATCGGACATCCCTGCTCCGCTCCTGAGTGCCAAGCGCTGGGCATCCAGACGTGACTGCCCCCCACATGCCATGGTGAGGCAGAGACGGAGGGTCTGGGAGCCACGGAGGGTCTGGGAGCCACTGAGAGGGGGGGAGCTGCACCCTAAAGGGATTCTGGCCCTTCTCGTGGAGACAGGGAGCCCACTTGCTTTGGTCCAAGTGCCACGGAGACGCTGGACTTTTCGGAGGTGCACAGAGACCAGAGCTCGGTCCGACACCCGTCTCCTGTGAGCAGCCTGGGCCAGGAGAGTCAGAACAATGGGCAGGGTTATTAGGAGGATTCGAATGTGGGGCCCTTGCCCCGTGCCAGGCCCTGGGGACACCGAGACAGCGCTCTGCCCTCAGGGACTCCAAAAGGGCAAGCGATCAGGGATGACCAGGCAGTGTCGTCGGTGTCGTGGGACGGGAGAGCCCACGTGTGCTCCATCCCGATGTTGCAGGACCCGAGCAGCGGTGAGGGACAGCCTGGGGGTCAAAGGTGGCTTAGCTTGGGTGGTGGAGTCTCTACTGGATGCAGGAGGTGGCAGAGAGGGGACAGGAAGGGGGACTGACCCCGAAGCCTGGCACCTCCTGCCAGGCTCCTGCCTGTCAGCGTGTGACCTGCGTGGGCGGTGTGGGACCCACGTGCTTGCCCAGTGCCTGGCCCACAGTAGGGTTCAGGAAGTGGGATCAGGGGCTCCCGGGCCACCGGAGGAGTCCTTCCCAACCTTCTGGTTCCACCCTTGACCACGCCTCCTGTTGCTATCAAGACCTTAATTCAGTTCCTCCCAGGGCTGTTTCCTTGTACAAGGTCATTTCCCTGCCCTTGTGAGGTAGTACCAAAATCCATACTAATGCCAAATTAACACCCAAACCTGTGACTCTGGTCCGGCTGCCATAACGAAGTACCACAGACTGGGGCTTACCCATCAGATGTTTATCTCACGGTTCTGGAGGCTGGCTCAAGGTCAAGGTTCTGGCAGGCGTGCTCCTGGTGAGAACCCACTTCCTTCACTGTGTCCAACGCAGGCCTTTCCTGGGTACAAGCATCTTAGGAGGGGGGGTCTCCAATTATAAGGCCGTTTTATATAAAGTAAGGGACATACACTGGAAAAATGCACATCCGTGCCAGATACTAAGAACCGCATGCACCAATTCCAGCACTTTGCTGGTGTTTAAAACGCCTTCTTTCAAACAGACCCAGTGTGCTGAAATCACCTCTGTCCAGCGCTTGGACACAGGAGGCAGGAAGATGGCTCGTCTTGTGAGCAGGTGGCATCCAGGATAGGCTGCATGTCTTTGAGGGCTGGCTGGGGGTCCCTGGTGTGCCTTTGGGGTACCTTAAATCAGAAGGATAACACAGCAGGGACGTGTGACCCGAGCCGCTGGAAAAGGCAGGGAACAAGCCCAGCGTCCTTGGGCTCTCAGCCGACTCGGTTCCTCCCTCCTGGCGAAGCGGCGCCTGGCCTGGAGCAGCCCGCTGAGGCTGAGTCTGGGGCCGAGAGTGCAGCTGGGACGGTGTCCCTTCGGCCTGCTGTGTTTCCCAGCGGGGTTCGGGTGCAGGCGGTGGCCAGGCAGCAGGCCCAGCACTCGGCTCCCGTGGAGGGTGCTGCCCCGGGGCCCGAGTCTGTCCTCTGCTTCCTGGTGGGAGTGCGGTGGGTGCGTGGTTGGGGCCGGACAGCTGGGTCTCACTGGTTACCAGCCCTGCTCACGGTCTGAAACGTGTTTGTGTTCTTCCAGTTGACTTAACGTCCTTTGTGACCCACTTTGAATGGGACATGGCCAAATACCCCGCGAAGCAGCCGCTGGCCAGTGTGGTGGACACTCTAGCAAAGGTAAGAGAAGGGCCTTCCTTCAGGGAGCGCTTGTGCTTCGGTGACCGGGGGCCTCTGGCCATTGGACGGGGACCTACACAGCATCTGGGCCCTGGCGAAGCAGGTGGGCTTTCCGGGGGCCTAGAGGCAGGAGGCTGGGCTGTCCCCGCGGTCCTCTGCTCTGGACAGGCACGGCCTCCAGCTTTTGCTTCCTGGCTCTGGGGGCCCTGGCGGGCGGGGGGTCTCCCAACCCCGTTGTCTCCTGCTGTCTCCCTGAGGGCGGGTGCTGACGGTTTGTGACACCCTGTCCCCGCTCCCTCCACGCTACGTGGAGCCCCTCCTAGGTCAGGTCTCTGCTGGCCCGGGTGTCTGGGAGAGAGCCTGAGCCCGGCCAGGAGCGAAGCCTTCCTGTTGTCTGCTCAGCGGCAGAGCCGCCTGGGCAGGGCCGGGTGGGCCAGGGGGAGGAGGTGGCCGCTGGGACTGTCCCTGCGGTGCGGCCGGCCTCTCACTGCAGGGACCTCCTGCCTGGGGCCAGAGGGCCCGGGAATGTGGGTGCAGCTCCATGGGCACCCCTGACATCACAGAGGGCCCAGCTCCTCCAGGGACAATTGGGCAGGGTTTCTGGAAGGCCCTCCAGGAGGGGCTGCCCGGAGCCCCTGTGCCAGGTGTGGTTCCCGGGGGGCTGTTGTGCCCCTGCCTCCTCTGCTAACCCAGGAGCAGAGGGCCTTCTGGGCGGGGGAGCTGGCCACGCCCTGCCCCCCACTACGGAGGCTGGGCGGAGCCAGACAGGGCAGCCAGTGCCCATCTCTAAGTCCCCGGGGACAGTGCTCACCGAGAGGCTGTCCCAGGGTCACCAGAGCCAGTGATGAGGGTTCCAGAGTGCATAGGGCCCTTGGCTGAGGGGGCAGAGCAGGCTGGGGGACAGACCCTGGCTTCTCTCTAGTCCAGGGGATCCAGAGAATGACTTTGGCAAGGAAGCAGAGAGAGAGGCAGAGAGCGGGCGGTTGGTGGCACCCCCCTGTGCCTGGGACCACGCAGGGCTCTTTCGATTCTTTTCCTTCTCACGTCCGCCCTGGGAGGCAGGTGTCACCTCCCTCCGATTTCAGGTGGGAGGCTGGCCGAGGTGAGGTGCCTGCTGCGGGGGCTGCAGCGTTGGGGTCTGGCACTGGGTGGGCGTGCCAGGCTGGGTCGTGCGGTGTGCAGAGCACCTGCCCCAGGGGTGCTAGGCTGACCCTGCTCCCTGAGTCTGCCCAGCAGAGGCGCCGGGCATGGGCTCCCCGACCCTGCCCTGCACCGGAGCCCCCACGTGGTGCCCTGGCCCTGGGCCAGGCCTGTTCCCCCAGCGGGAGGTCTCAGCCGTCAACTAGACACATCCCAGCCCCTGGGAGAGCCGTGGGGAGGTGACTGTCGCTGTTTGGTGGGTGTTGAGTAGCTTCGTCTGAGTGAGCGGGCAGGTCTCCTGTCCTGGGAGGAGCCTGTCCTGACACAGTCCGGGAGGCTCCCCCCCCCTCCCGACTCAACAGCTGGGACCTGAGCCACGGGCCCCTCCTTCAGTGAAGAGGCGTGGGGAGAGCTCCGAGCCCTGCACGCTGAGTGGCGGCCCGCCCCCTGGCCGGGGCCCGCCCAGCCGTGGCTGTGTCAGAAGGTCCCAAACCTCGCTGGCGGAGCAGCGGCAGATCCATTCCTCCACCACGTGCGTGTCTGCCCGTGGCTGGCGAGGCCCGGCTCCCTGCCAACCCACGGGGAGCTGGCGGCTGGTGGCGCCTCTCCGGGTGCCGCCTCTCCGGGTGCCGCAGGGGGCCTGCCTCCCATGGGGGGTGCACCCCCAAGGAGCAGGGCTGGTGTTTGGTTCTGTCGAGCACGCGCCCTCGCAGCTCTGCCCAGTGCTGGCCACTCTGTGGGGAGGTGCAGAGGGGACCCAGGCCCGCCTCCCTCGGGGAGCTTGGGCTGCTGCGGGAAAGGACTCACCCTTGGGCAGGAGCCACTCTGCAGGTGGGATGAGCTCGCTCCAGGTCCGGCTCCGTGGCTCTGAGCTCGGCGAGGTTCGGGGCAGACGCCGGGCCACACAGCCGGTCGGACTTTGAGACTCTGTCTCAAAGTCTCAGCTCCTGTCCCTGTCTCGCTGGGTCCCAACACCCGCTGCAGGGTGCTGTCATTGGCTGGTGGTGAAACCAGAAAAAGAGAGACGTCGCAGCATTTTAAAAAAATGTAAATCTGATTGTAGAAACCAAGACCTGTGGACTGCACGCATGTCAACATGCTGGTTGCGGCGTCACACTGTTCCATGACAGATCTTACCACTGGGGACGGGGACAGGGACCCCGTGGGCTATTTGTACAGTTTTCTGTAGATCGACAATCTCTGCAAAGTAAGAAACACTTTTAAAATTGTAAAAAAGTATGAATCTCCTCCCCCCCCCAATCAAACATAACCAAGCGTAAAGCTAAAAATGTTAAGGGTCTCCTGCGACACCACCCCCACCCCCATTCCCGCTCCCTTTAATCTCCCTAAACGTTAAACCCATGTTTCGAAGTCTAAAGCCGACCCTTCCAGCTATATAAAAACTGCGTGTGTTTCAACCCGGCAAGGTCCGCACCCTACAGATCGCCCCCTTTCCCTGTGATGATTCTGGGATGTCCCCATGCGCCGCTCTGTTGCGTTTGGTGGCTGATCGTGAGCCACCGGTGAGGGGTCCCTGATGGTGGCCGAGGACAGAGACGTGGGCGGACGTGGGCACGGCGTCTCTCAGGAGCCGTGGGCATGGGCCCCGCACCCCACACGCGTCAGCGTGGGGACCCACCTTGTTCGCAGTCCCCGTGCCGTGCCGTGGCTGCCAGGCGCTGGGGCACGGATTCCGTGGCAGGGGACTCTGCTGTCGCAGTGCGGACCCTGGAGGGCAGGGGCTGGTGGGCGTCCTTCCGATTCCCGACAGCACCCACCACCCAAGAGGGGCTCCCTGAGGCCTGGGCTGCGCTTGCCGTGACTTCAGAACACTCACTCGGGGCAGCCGTCTGCTGTGAGGGCCTCGGGTGGACTGGGCACTGGTGGGCATTTTTCTCTCTGCTTCTAGCCCTTGGGGAGGACACTGTCACCCCGGCTGGGCTGACGGGGCACCTGCGGCAGGAGAGCTCGGCCTTGGGCCCGGCTTGTCTCATTCCCTGCCCACCACTGGAGGGGGTCTGGGGTGTGCTCCTGAACATTCTGGAATAGGGGAATCTCCTGAACATCAGGTCGATGACCGGCCTCTCAGCTAAAGGGGCCTTTCCACCTGCGTGGAGCAGGGAGGGGCTGCCGTGGGGCACAGCTGAGCCTGGAGACCTGGGCGCTGTCAGGGCTGAGCCACGCGGAGCCTTCAAATACATAGGGATTTGAAGAGGCAGGACGGGGTCGGCCTGCGCTGACCTCCAGCCGAGCCTGAGAGTCCACGTGTACAGGCCGAGGGTGCCCTGACTGGGGGGAGATGGGCTGGAGGTCCGCAGAGTCCCCTCCCTGACCCTCCGCGTGTGCCAAGAGGGGCCGCTCACCCCTTCCTGCCCTCCCAGGGCCTCACTGGGGGGGCCGAATGTGGGAGCTCAGAGAGCAGGGGCGTGGAAGGGAAGCCATCCCTGGTGAACGGCAGGACTCACGGTTTGTCCTCGAGGACGCCAGGAGCATTCTGCAGCAGGTTTGAAACGTTTGACCAACTCTTTGAACTCTTCTGCTCTTGCAAACAGCAGCTGGCCCAGATCGAGACCGACCTGAAGTCCCGCACGGCCGCCTACAACACCCTGAAGATAACCCTGGAGAACCTGGAGAAGAAGTCCCAGTGAGTGCCCTGTCCTCGCGCCACTCGCGGCCGCCGAGCCGGGCGGGGCAGCATCCCGGCCAGCTACGGCGTGAGCTGTGCCGATCGTGGGGTGACCGGGGTTTACGTGTGTGTGAGCGAGTGAGACGGACAGACGGACGGACAGGCAGACACACTTCTGACTCTGCAGGAGCTGTGCTGGGAGGGGTGGACCTGAAGCAAACGGGGTGGAGGGTGGACGGGACGAGGCGCCCAGGCCAGGGTTCCTGGCGCATCCCTGCCTGTGCCCAGAGAGGAACAGATGCTGACGGGTGCTTCCTTCCCTCCGCCACCCTCTCCCAAGTTATTAAGAGCACCCGGGCTGCACCCCAAGACTCTTCCCCATGGAAGCTCTGCCGAGGCCCCGCCTCACAGAGGCAGCGCAGGCTGGGCTGCCAGAGCCTGCCCCCCAGGGAGGACCAGCAGGGGGCAGTGGGCTCTGTCTGCAGCCGGAGCACAGCAGCTTCAGGAGCTCAGGCGCCGTCCCTGCCCACCTGAAGGGCCACCGCGTGGAAGAGGGAACAGACTGGCCCTGCAGACGCAGCCAGTCACCAACAGGGTGGGAGGGGTCCGGAGACGAGCTGAAGGCCAGTGTCATGATGGCTGCTACTGTCTTAGGAGGCAGTGAGCTCCCTGTTGTTGGAGGCATGTAAGAAGAAGCCATGTGAGCTCCTGCTGGGGAGGCTGGAAGGGGATCATGAATGGGGCCGAGCTGGCACAGACGATCCTTCCAGTCCCCCCCAGATTGTGGATCTGATTCTGTTGACGGTTCTCTGAAGATACTCCAGGGACAGGAAGTGTCTGGGGGAGCTCGGCACCAGCCGGCCCCTTGGGTTGGCCATCCTCCTGGTTGGCTCACCACTGTGAGCAAAGAAACTATCTCCAGGGAGTTGTCTCTCTTACTGCGTCTTCTCTCGTCTGATGGTCCCTGAGCCAGTTGTCTTCCTGGGAAAAAAGCAAGTAGTACATCCGTGGGGAATTGGAAACCGAAGAGGGAAAGGTGCACTTCAACTAGACACCGTCCTCGGTTGCCTGGCTTTGCATCGAAGCTAAATGGGCACCAGTGAAGTTGCACCCTCCGCCCCGCTTGGACTGACCAGGGAGGAGTGGCCAGAAAGGCTGGGCGCCAAAGGCACACGACCCTAAATGATGTCCTTGGGGTAGATCCGCCGTGGTATTGACCGGTGGGCCACGAGGCCATTCGCCTGCTGGGCCATCCACTCACACCCCCAAATCGTGGGCACGAGAGTGGTCTGGGATGTGAGCAAACACCTGGTCCAGCCTGTTCGGTCAAGTGGTAAAGACGTCCCTCGCTGACTGAGCATATACTCCAAGGGGGGGGGGGCAGGGGAGAGTGAAGAGGGTGAAAGCAGCTCTCCCTCCTCTGCTCTTCTTTTCTTCATCTGGTGAACGTTTATTAAGCACCTCCTGCGCCCTCGGGCCTTATCTAGACCCTAAAGACAGGAAGCGGAAGAACGCACGCTTTCTGCCCTTGGACCGCTCACACCGACTCCCTCGACAGATAGCTAGGGAGCGTGTGCTGTGCGCGGGGGCTGCACGCGCGCGGAGCCGGCAGGCGCGGTCTGGCCGTGCCGGGGGACGTGGTGCCTTTGGAAAGTCCTCAGGGACTTGCCAGTGATTCGAGGGAGGCGGAGGAGGAGTGGGCTGGCATTGTACCCAAAACTGCGGCCTCAGCTCAGCGCTCGAGAGCTGTTTAATTCGGGAAGCATGTGTGCCGCGGGTTAGCCGATCCCACGGCCTGTGCGCCGACGGTACGGGCAGTCCCGTTGGCTGTACGTAGCCTGGCCCGTTTGCTGGCGCAGCGACCGTGCCCCCGGTGCAGGCCAGGTTCCACTGGGCACACAGAAAGCTGTTTCAGGTGAGCGTCCCCTGGCTCCGGGGAGGCGTGTAAAGCGACACGGCACCCTCTCCAGGCCTGCGCCTGCCCAGGACAGCCCAGGCAGCTTCGAGAGCTGGCCGCTGTGTTGACACTTGAGTAATGAGCTGTCTGCCACCAGCGGTGCCCTCCCGACAGCGACAGCGGTGGCTTGAGCCAGGGCAGCGCAGGTGACGGAGGTGTTGGATTCAGCAGCCCTTCGGGTGACTGGTGATAGCGCCTGAGGCCCTGCCAACCGCAGCTCGGTCTGCTGGGGGCAGGCACACTGAGCCTCAGGGCCCCCCCCCCACCCCCAGGAGCAGCCTGAGCCTCCCCCGTTTCCTGCCGGCCGCTCCTGGCTCTGCCCGCCCCCCCTGCCATGGCTGTGCCGGGGTCCATGGTGCCTCCCCATGCCTTCCTGCTGATCTCACCCGCTTTGTCCCACATGCACCCAGGGGGAACCTCTTCACCCGGACACTGAGTGACATTGTGAGCAAAGAAGACTTCGTGCTGGATTCCGAGTATCTGGTCACACTCCTGGTCATCGTCCCCAAGTAAGCGGGCGAGGAAGGCAGGCAGCGGGGTCTCGACCCGTGTCAGTCATCTCGGAGGGAGACTGGCCCTGCCCAAGGACAGGGAGGAGGAGCCCCCACGGCCTGGTCCCGGGCCCTGAACGGAGGCTGTGTGGCGAGAACAGGAGCAGGGTGACAGTGCCTGCGGCGTCACAGCCGTGACAAAGAGCCGTTTCTTGAGCACCTGCTGTGTGCCAGGTGTCACAGACAGGTTCGCTTCACTCGCTACAAGCCTGGGGGTGGCTGTGGTCCGTTGTCTTGCCCAAGGCCACGCAGGGCCAGGGTTTCTCAGCTGCCAGCGGGATCTCTGGCTAAGTCCTTCTTACAGGCCTCTCCCGTGCTCAGGGCCTCCCGGGCAGGCGGGGCCCAGGATAGGGCTGGGCAGGCGGGGCTCCACCCTGCAGGGCCGCAGAGCGGGTCTGGGGCTCCCTCTGGCCCCAGCCCTGCTCACCTCGGCCCCTTGGGAAAAGGGGCGTGCAGCTCCCTAAACACTCAGGATGCCCCGCAGCCTTTTCTTCGGAAGTCACTGAACCACTCTGTGTTCTCACAGACCAAACTACGTACAATGGCAAAAAACCTACGAGTCCCTCTCGGACATGGTGGTCCCTCGGTCAACCAAGTAAGTGCGACCCCAACTTCCCCCAGTGCCCCTGGGAAGCATGCGTGGGCGCTCTGGGGCCCCCAGCCACCAAACGCTTACGCCCGCACCAGCCCCCACGTTCCTGCACGGCCACGCAACCAGCCTCCCCCCCATCTTTCGGAACTTCGCTCCCCTGCCTCCCCGCCTGGGAGCCCTCCCTGGCCGCACTCGGCTCTGCCTGCTCAGGCAGCTCGGTGTGGGTTCTGGGGCAGGGTGGGGAACAGTCTCACAGCGTGGGGCCTGCTGGGGCCAGAGCAGGGGCAGGCAGTGAGGGCTGGCTGAGTCAGGGCAGAAGGGGTAAGAGAAAGTAGCCGCACTGAGGACACCGGCCGCCGCGCTGGGCCCAGCGCGGGCAGGCCTCGCTCTGGTGCTGAGTGAGCTGCCGAAGGCGCACGCAGCACGCAGCTCCTTACTTACGGTGCAGAGACGGACGAGCTCCACCGCGTGCGACGCGGGCACACTCCGGTGCACAGCAGAATTACAGGCGTGTCCAGGGATGAGAGACACCGAGCTGAGCACAGAGGCGGCCTCGGGGCGGAGAGCGGAGTGCAGTTTGGGGCGGGGACGACACAGGGGTTTCTACTGTATGAAAGTGGACGTCTAAAGCTGGGTGGCGGACACATAGGTGTTTGAATGTCTGAAATAGCTTGTGATTTTCACAGGTTCGACAGCGAGGCCCCTGCCCCTGCCTCTGCCTCCCAGCCCCCGGGGCTCAGCCTCAGGCAGCCCTGCCCTCTCCCGCCTGTAAGGCTGGCTCTCCCAGGGTCCCAGACCCAGGGGAGATAGCTGTCAGGAGCTAAAATGAGGGTTGCGGGGGACAGGACAGTCACAGCCTGAGGTCACACGGGAGGCTGGAGGAGCGAGCCCAGGGCAGCCAGGTCTGCAGGGGGGTGGGGGGGAGGTGGAGGGGGCACCGAGGGCAGAGGAGCCGGCCCTCGAGGCAGGCCTGCTTGGCAGACTCGCCTACGCTGCCCCTCAGCAGCCAGGTGCCAGGAAACCGGCTGGGAGAGCCTCTCGGACCAGAGCCCCAGGCCCTGCGGGGCCCGGAGAGTCCCAGAGCTGCATCGGGAAAGGGCTCTGGAGCCGGGGCAGCCTCTGAGGGTGCCGGCTGTGAGAGGCAGGACAGGCGGCCCGCCAGCACGCTCACCAAGCCCCGCCCAGTCTGAGGACTCCCCTTACCTGCCGGTCACCTGGCCAGCGGGAGTCACAAATGCCTAGATCACTGGCCCCAACCACCCCCATACCCTTGGGGACAGCAGCCATGGCGGTTTTACATGGAGGTGTGCTGGGGGGCTGTGTCTGATTCGGCCACTGTGACGTTGGACATGAGATGGCCATTGTGAGGCGGTCTTCACCAGCGTGGCAGGGCCAGGGGCACCTATGCACACACAAGGGGACCCAGAAAGGAGTGGCTTGAGCCCGCAGGCATTTTGTGAACAGGAGCCAGACCCCAGGTGACTGCTTGCTAAAGCCCAGCCCCCCTTCCCCTGAGGGCCTGCGTCTAAGTGGCCAGAAGGCCCCCAAGGGTCTGGTGTGGAGGGCAAGTGGGAGGAGGGGGAGGAAGGCAGCTGGGACCGCAGAGTTAGGATGCCCTGGGCTCCCTGCCCTCGACGCTCGCAGGGCCCCAGCGCACAGGCCACAGGCCGAGGGGACAGAGGCCACCTCCGCAGTGACTACTCCAGAGGGAGAGGACAGGCCCCTCCCAGCCCAGCGCCGGGTTGGGGCCTGAGGACGAGGCCAGCGAACGGAGCTTCTCTCCCACAGACTGATCGCCGAGGACAAGGAGGGCGGCCTCTTCACGGTGACCCTGTTTCGAAAAGTGATCGATGACTTCAAAACCAAGGCCAAAGCCAACAAGTAAGGGCCGCGGTGGGCTTCTCCAGGCTCTCGGCTCCACCGGGGAGCTTCGTCGTGAAAACCTCTCGTTTGCTTGCTTTAAGGTTCATGGTCCGAGAATTTTACTACGATGAAAAGGAAATTAAGAGGGAAAGGGAGGAGATGACCAGGTTGCTGTCTGATAAGAAGCAACAATATGTGAGTACCCGAGTCAGGACGTGGATTTGCAGGCAAGATGGGGACCGAGGGGCCCTCCTGGGGCCCCCACCCCACGTCGCCGGCGGCCCCACGGCCCTGGGCACACACTGCCCAGGAGCGTGTGCTCTCCTGGGGCTGCCAGAGCAGGGCCTGGCGGGGAGGCGACGAGCACAGGTCGTTGCAGGGCTGGCACCTGAGCCATGAGCCACGTGGCGCTGGGTGCCCTCTGTGCGCGATCCCAGCGCGTCGTCCCGGCCCTGGGCTGCCCGGAGGGGAGCGGTCAGAGCCTCAGGGGCCCTGGAAGGGGACCCTGCCTGACGCCCCCGAGGTTGAGCAAGGCAGGCAGGGCTCCGGAGCGAGGCCCGGGGTCACACCACTGTCCTTGCCAGTGCGATTTCCAGGTGTGGTGCGACATCTCCATCCCCAGCACCTGTGTTTACCTTTGCTCTGCTTTAGCAAAGAGTGGGTGCTTATCCTTGAGACTTCCGTCCACAGCCACTCAGAAACTTTTCAGGGGCGAGGGTGGCCGAGCTCCAGGGGGAGAAGGCCAGGCTTTTGTTTCTGAACCGAGACCAGGGACGCTGGGGAAAATCACTCGGATGCAGAGTCCTCGGTGGCTACTCAGGGCTGAGTCCTGGGGCCCCTGCCTGGGTGGGGCGTTTTCGAGTTCCCTCCCCTGGTCCCCACAACGGGGGCGGGGGGGGGGTCTGTCAGCACCTACCTCTTGTGCAGAGGGAAAGAATGAATAGAAAGAACTCTGGGCCTCTCGGAGGAGAGTCCGTGGGCAAACAGAAAGCTGTAAGTACGTGCTTGGCTGGACAGCCAGGAGGGCTGCTCCCGGGGCCGCGTGTTTGCCCCGAGCCTTCCCGACAGGGGCGGGGATGGGGCATGTCCGGCCTGACCTCCGGGGCAAGGGCCTTCCCGAGGGACTCCAGTAGACCAGCCACCCTCGGGAACAAGCATGAGCTGTGGGGCCCCTGAAGGGGCTCCTCCGAAAGTCCTTGGACTGGCCGGTCCCTTTTGACAGGCAATGGGAAGGGATCATATAAAGTGTCCCTAAGCATGAACACGCACACCTCTAGGGCCTCTGAGATGAGGGGCTGAGTCAGAGCCCTGGGCCCCCAGGCCCCCTGCACTCAGGCAGGAAAGGGGGTCGCCACCAGAGATCCTAAAGGTCCCCCCTGAACCTTGGCTCCAAGACCTGGGACTGCACCCGAGGCCTCTTCAGTGGCCCCCGGCTCCCCGCCACGTGTGGACGGAAGCCAGATCATGGCAACTTCCACGAGTGTCCAGGAGGCGGGCCCTGCCCGGAGGACGGGTGGGCAGGTCCTTTGGCACCCACTTGCGCTCTGGCACAGACCCCCGGAGGATCGAAGTGAGACATGAGCCTGACACCTGCCGCCTGGGTCTCAGGTTGCCAGCTGGTGTCAGCTTCTGCACCCCCGCGCTGGCCTGGGGAGCCCTGTCAGCGCTCTCTGCGGGGGGACATGGGGCTCGGGAGGAGACACGCTGACTTGGAGACAGTCCCTCTTGAGGCTCTTGTTGTGTGCCAGTGAGCAGGGGACAGCTGAGACTCTTACCCCTTAGCCCGTGTGTGGGTGGGTAGGACCCGCTTCCTGCGTCTTTCTGTTTGCTTGTCAACCAGAAGGGACGAGCCGGGTCCCGGTGTCATCAGTGCCTTTGAGAGCACAGGGTAGGATTTTCCTGAGCTTCGCCCCTGTTTGAGAGAAAAATGGCGCCGAAGGGTGACCCGTCCTAAGAGCAGGTAGCGTGTGTAAGTGCACCCTGACCGCCAAGGAGGCCGCCGTGGGCTGCACTTGCTGGGGACGCCCCGACGGGGCTCGGACAGACAGCTCCGCAGGCCGAGTCTCTTCCACTGCACCCCGGAGATGCCCTGCCCTTGTCTGCTTGCTCGAGGGGGAGGCCCCGGGCCAGGCCAGGCAGAGGAGGGGGTGCGGGAACTGCCTCTGGCCAGCCGTGGGCTCTTTCCACTGAATACGGAGCCAAACAAAGACTTTCCACGCCCTCAGGGCGGATGGCACCCGCCTCCTGTCTGCCAGCCCTATCGGGCGACGAGAATTATTTGTGTTTCTCATGCATGTTTCCTAAAAGATTAATCATTTCTGTGCCTTTAGCAAACTTCCTGTGTTGCTCTTAAAAAGGGATCATCCACCTTCCCGGACCACAAGGTTAAGGTAACCCCACTAGGTCACCCCGATAGGCCTGCTGTGGGGCTCACCGACAGAGAGAGTGAGGGCGAGGGCGAGGTAAGCCCCCCACGGGAGCCCTGGGGTTCCCTGGCTCGCATGTCCTCGCCAGCGCAGGTGTCTCCTGGGAAAACCAAGCCTTGCGCTGTCTGTCATCTCTTACGGCTTCTGAGGTCTTCCCTTCGAGGAGCCCAGGACGGTTTCTTCCTCCTCACCTGGAGGCCTCTTTGGGGCTATGCGCGCCCCCTGCCCCCCACAGTGGATGGTGCTTTGGGGCCAGGGTGCCTCTGCTCTGTCTGGAGGTGGCTGCAGCTGGTGACGGGCAGACCCTGGCTGTGGGCGGCGGTGGTCATGCAGCTCTGCCGTCCTGCCCTGGCTGGACCCGCCCCTGACCCTTGTGGGCAGTTGGAGGTGTCAGGTGGGAGCTCAGAGCCTTTGCTGCAAGACTTTGAACTCCCCCAGATGACCGGCCACCCCAGCCTCGGTGACAGCTGCCACGGCGCCAAAGCGCTGTGGTCACGTGAGGAGCTTCCTGAACTCGGTGGCAGCGGGGATGCAGGCAGTGGGCCGGAGCCTTCCGCGAAGGTGGGCCCCTTGACAACACAGTGTCAGGTGGAAGCCTGTGGGCTGCCGGCCGAAAGCCCCAACGCCAGGGGCTGCTGGCCCCGCACCACCCGGGACAATGGGCCCCACGCATGTGCCGGTGGCTGGCCCGCCGAGCTTTCTGGCACCAGGCAGCCTGGAGACCGCGGTCCTGGTCAGCTGCTCCTGGGCCTCGTCGGACCACCTCGCTGCTTCTGCTGGCCCCTGGGTGTTTCTGCTCTGTGCAGGGCTCGCTCTGTCAGACCTGCGCCCTTTCTTGGCTTGGTGTCAAGGGGCAGAGTGGCCAGGAGGGGTCACGCTCGCCTGTCTCTGCAGGGACCCCTGCTGCGCTGGCTCAAGGTGAACTTCAGCGAAGCCTTTATTGCCTGGGTCCACATCAAGGCGCTGCGGGTGTTCGTGGAGTCTGTGCTCAGGTAGGTGGGGGAGGAGCTGGGACGAGCCAGGGCCACCTGGGCTCCCCTTCCCGCTCCAGGCCCCTCCAGCCTCCGCCACCCCCTGCTCCTGGCCAGGGTTTCCTGATCCAGCGAGCCCTCCCTCAGCCGTGAGGCCCCCTCCGGGCCGGTGCCCTTTCCTGCCAGACCCTGGAGTCACCTCCCGCTTCCCTGCCCGCTCCCCCTCGCAGCTGCCAGGGCCCAGGACCCTTCTCAGACCCTGACCTCGAGGCCTGAGCCTCCGAGCACCAGAAAAGTCAAACCCAACCACACCAAACCACCACCACCAAAACTTCTTTTACCTTTTTTTTTTTTAACAAAAGCAAAGTAGTCTCACTGTGGAAATTCTGGGAACTGTAGGTAAACACGAAGAGTGAATAAAATCACCTGATACTTTAACAGGGAGAGAAAACACTGCTACCGTACAGGCGCGTGTGTATGCTTCCGGATGCTGGGTTTTTGGCTTTTTGAGTGCACAGAGATGCATAATCTCGATTTTTATGAAAAGGGGACCTAACAGGAAATACTTTTTGAAGCCAGCTTTTCCCCCTGCTCTAAACACGTGGGGCGTTGTGAACACACCGCTGGCTGCGCCCTGCTTCCGGGGCTGCGCCTGCTCTGGCCCGCAGGCTCGGACCCTCTCTGCTGGTGCCCCGCCCCACGGCAGGTTGCCCCAGGGTCCCCTCCCAGCCCCCCACACCTGGCCCGCCAGCCCTACCCTATCTGGCTCGGCTTCCCTTCCAGCATCTTCCTCCAGCTTCCCTGTGTCTGCTGGCGGCCAGCTGGGCCGCCTCTGCCCCCTCGCCCCAGCATCCTGCCCCCACGGCCCCCGCCCACCGCTCGGTGCTCGGCCCGGCCCGTCAGCCTGCCTCGGTTTCCGCCTCAGCTTGCCCGGCTGTTGCCGCGGGCTCCTGCTGGGTTCTGTGCCTCCAGTTCACCTTCCCCGTGGCTGCCGATGCAGTCTGACCCAAACACGGATGGGATCTGACCGTGGCTCCTCGTCCTCCCTCCGCCCCCCGCACCACATCTCAGAGGCCCGTGATGATGAGGGTTTCCTTGCTGGGTGGACGGGCGCTCTCAAACGAACCTGGAGTGTTTCAGCCATCCCTGGCCAGCCGGCGCCCAGACCAAGGTCCTGAGACCAAGGTCCTGAGCACAGCTGGGACACATGAGCACTGACAAAGGCACGCTGGGGCGTGGGTGCCGCAGGGCGTGTCCCTCGTGGCCCCACAACCCCCAGATGATCAGGGCTCCTCGCATCCCGCAGTTGGGGTCATTTATACCTAATAGTCTGCAGCTTGCTCTTCATCTGCTCTGTGTTGCAGTCTCATCAGTGTGGGTAGAGCAGCTGGGTCCTTTTTAAAGGCTTCCCCCCACTCCAGCCTACGGAGAGATCGTAATTAATCTAAGGGGGTAGATGTTGACGGAGCGCGTGAGAGCAGACAGGTCACGTCCCGCTTCCTCTGACCTCCCAGTGGCCTTTGCCCGGCAAGTGCTCTCGAGGGTTTTTGTCCTTTCCCCGCCCCGGGAGCCGCAGGGGGTGCTGGGGCGCTTGCAGTCGTCAGTGACTGACGTGTGTGGGTGAGTTCACCCCCAGGGAGAGTCAGAGGGGAGGGGCCAAAGGGACACCTCAGGGAACCCCAGCATTTAAGGAGTGGTGGCCGAGAAGCCTGCAAGTCAGAGACAGGAGCGGGTCGTGCCCAAGGTCCAAGGCAGTGGAAGGTCAGGGTTCTCACGCCGTGATGTGAGAAGCTGATGTAGTGACACAGAGCATTGGACACTGACGTTTGGAACAGGAGCTCAGCGAGTTCAGTTTTCGTTTTGAATGGGGCAAGACGGTGGTGAGTTCGCGGGTAGGGACAGTGAGACGGAGGGAGGGGGGCCCGTGTTCGGTGTGGAGGTGCAGGCTGGGGCCAGCCCGGCGCTCGGCTGCAGTGGCAGCGCTGACCAGCAGCCCGCTCCTGCGGAGCCGCCGACCTCACCTGTCTGCAGATCAGCAGGTTCAGGTGTGCCCTCAGCGTTTCGGGGCACCCTGCTCCACCAGTAGCCCGTCATGAGGCCTGCGGGTGCTTGGGAGCGGGCCGTAACTATGGACATCGGGAAACAAAAAAACTAAGCAATAGTAACAGGGGTTTGTCCGTGTGAATCATGGGCAACTCGAAGGGCGTCACTGCCCTAAGGCCTGTGTTCACAGCTGGCTGGGGGACAGGAAGGCGTGCAGGAGACAAGCAGGGAATAGCTGAGCACTGGCTGATGGTGTATTTTCTAAAAAACCCACACTCACCGAGGGCATGTTTATTGTTTATGTACTACTCAGTTGTCTTTGGGCAGCACCACAGAAGAGCACCAGACAAGCGATTTTCAATGTACTCAGGCACACGAAGTCCAGTTAGTCTTTTCGTTTACCCAAAAGCTTGATAAGCTGGGGTTTTTTTTTTTGCTTTTCCTTTTTTATTGGGGGAAAGGCAGCGAGGCTGGGTTCTGGACACTTTCGGTCGGAACCACCAGTCTCGCCACCCAGCGGTCGCAGGTGGCCGGGACGGCCTCTCAGCTCCGTGGTCGAGAATTGCCGCTGTCAGAGAGGGTTGACGTGTTCTAGTGTCTTCTATCCGGAAAGACCTAGTGATCTTTTCCCCACTGACCCTAGACACTTTGCTCAACCGAGCTTTATTTTCTCAAGCTGCTACGCTGGCTGCAGCTTTTCATTTTTCTAGAACCTGCTCGGTTTCTCGTTCAGGTGGCTTTGCCCACATTTGCGCCTGGCATAACTCCCATGTTTTGTCTGTCTGAGAAGGTACGGACTCCCCGTGAATTTTCAGGCTGTGCTCCTCCAGCCTCATAAGAAGTCGTCCACCAAGCGGTTAAGAGAGGTCCTGAACTCCGTCTTCAGACACCTGGACGAAGTGGCAGCTGCAAGTCTGCTGGACGTAGGTATCGGACCCAGAAGTGGCTGCCTTTCCGCAGTGAGGGTCAGCCTCTATACAGGGGACATCCGCTCCCCAAAACGGTACTTGGCGGACTATTGTGAAAACCTGCATTTTACAAATACGAGGTGTCAGAGGCTGTGTGTGGGGGGATGGGGGGATGGGGGGTGCAGGGCAGAGCGCACGATTGGTCTGGAGAGCTTCCTTGAAAACGTAAAGGCATCCCCGGAAACTAGCCTGCGCACCCGGGACACCTCTGTCTTCCCTCGCAGGCGTCCGTGGAGATCCCCGGGCTGCAGCTCAGCAACCAGGACTACTTCCCGTACGTCTACTTCCACATCGACCTCAGCCTTCTGGACTAGGTCCCGGGCGGCCCCGCCGGGCTTCCGCGCTCACGCAGCCGAGACGGGCAGACTGCCTCTCCCTCAGCCGGGGCGGCTCGAGCGTCCTCCAGAACTTAGATTTTTAGGGAAAGTGCTCGCAGAAGTTAGTTCCAATTGTATTTATTTTTTGTAAGTTACAATAAAGAAATGCTCAGTCCTTTCGGCTGGCTCTTGCCTCGCATTCTAACGTATTTCAGAACCTCATTTTCCCGAACGTTTCCCCTCAGTGGGGGCTGCCCCTCCGTTGGCAGCCTGCTGCTGTGTGCCTTGTCCCCACGGACCTTGCGTGAGGACTCGGCCACGTGAGACCCTTGAGCGCACTGTCAAGCCAGCTGTGTCCCCCATCAGCCGCCATGCTGGACCAGAGATGACACTGGGCATAAAACGCAGCTCGCGGGGGCCGGCCCTTGCTTCCCACCTGCCACCGCAGGTCCCCGAGGCAGCCTGGCCTCGAGGACGCACACCACCGTGTGGTTGCCGCGCCCCACGGCGCCCTGCGAACCACAGGTGTCCGGAAAGGAAAGACATCAGGGCCAGACAGTCATATTAATTTACTGGCTACACAGCAGACTCAGAGTCTATGATGTGGACGCTAACTTCATGTATTTGTTGGCATTGTCCAAAATATTGTTTTATTCTTTAATGGAAAAAGCCATTAATATTCAAATGAAAGAATCACATTAAAAAACTTACGTAAGAAACAGCCTCCAAGAACACCGAGCAGCAGTCAGAGGGAGGGAAAAGTGTTTCAACAGCCCACCAGTTTTCTTCAAAATATTACTTGACGGAATACAACCCAATTCACTGGCTACAATTCATAGAATTTTTCATTGTTTTCTTGAGACGCAAAAGTTCACGGTCGCAGCATTTCAAACGACCAAGCAAGTGCTACTTCCCGGTTAACAAGGCCACTGGCAGACTCGTCTGCTCGTACAGAACGTCCCTTCACTGCCGGAAAATTGCTCCCAAGAAAAGGAAACCGAGGTCTCTGCGGCGCCCCTCACAACTCGTCTTTCTCCAAGTCGTCCAGCTCCACGTCGCTGAGGTCAATGTCGTCTTCCACGGGAAGCTGTGAAACGGAAAGCCACCGTCAGCCCCGCAGGTCCGTCGCAGACGCAGGCAGGTGACCCCGAACCCCAATGTTACTGGCAGCCACCTCACTTGCCCTCCCGGGGGGGGGGGGCAGAAGGGCGCCGGCGCAAACGCCCCCCCGCGCAGCTGCGGCTTCACCTCTCCGCGAGGCAAAGCAAATGAACCCCAGGGCGCACGCTCGCTCTGGGGGATCGCCGGGAAAGCGGCCTCATCACCGACATCTGGCTTGGCCGCCCCCGTCAGGTACAAATGCCACGCAGCACTTGCTGACGGGACTTGGTCTGCAGGTGGCAAAGGTGCCCGGGGTCAGGAAGGTAGGGAGCGGGGGAAGAAGAGGCCACCCCGAGTCCCCGCGCCGGGCTCACCTCGCCGTCCTTGCCGTCCCAGGGCTCTCTGGTGCTGATGGCGGGGAAGGCGCCCCCGCCCACAGGTGCGGTGGATCCTCGTCCGAAAGACAGCTCCCTGGGGGGGGGAGCGGAACAAGCACGGGCGTCACGGGGGCCGCTGGGCGGATGAGGCAGCGACTTGGGAAAGAACGACGCGCCCGCCGCGTTTACGAAGAGGCATTCCCCTCGGCCATCCCTGGGAAACGCCTTGTGAACAGTGCTACCTTCTCACTCGGGGACAACCGCACCGCCAGGCATGAGATTCCTATAAAGCCAGTTACTACCAATCATCTAAAAAACAGCAAATGTGTTCTGCTAAAACGCAAAAGAATAATGTGAAAGCTATCAAAGCTGAGCGTTTCAGACCCCGGACGGGCTTTGGAAAGGCGGTGTCATCAGCCTCGAGCTCTGTCCCTCTCCTCGGAACTCCAACAGCGGGCAGACGCCCTGCCCAGCGCCAGCGCCGCAGCCTCTCGCTGACCTGCAGGCGCGGTGGCACTTCTGTCACAGCCTGAGCTTCAGGGCGGACGAGAGCTCCACCGAGAAGAGCGGGTCAGGCCCTGCCTTCAGCAGGCAGTGACAGGAAGCATTTCCCTGGAAGGACGCAGCAGGGGTCGCAAGCCCGAGAACTGGCTTCTTCAGAGGGGCCTCCACGTAGCCTCTGGTGGAGGGTGCTTGGAACCGGGGGGCGGGGGGTGGGGGGGGACCCAGACAGGTGCTGCATCCGCGTGTCTGACAGCAGTCACCCGCCGCACGGCGGGAGGGCTGACAGCCGCCCCCTGTGCTGTTTGCAGCGCACGCCAACGGCTCGTAAATGGGGGTGGTTTTTGCCCCCAGGGGACATTTGGCAACGTCTGGAAACATTTTAACTGTCACAGCTCAGAGTGTGTGGGGTCTACTGGCACCTGGGGGTCAAGGCCAGGGATGCTGCTAAACGTCCTACAACGCACAGGACAAAGAAAGAACCATCTAGTCTGACATGGCAAGAGCCAAGGTGGAGACACCTCGGTGCAGGTGCCTCGCAGGCAGCCAACAGGATGCAGCTGCTCCGCACCCCACTTTGCGGCCGTCCACCGAACCGTTATTAGCGCAGCACAGGACAGGTGCTGACCGCTGGATGGACGGACGGGCAGGATAAAGAGGGCTTCGGCACAGAAAGCCGGACTGCGTCTCACTCAGTCTGTCTAAAATCTATGCTAATAAAAATAAAAGTAAAATAAAGCCTAGAGCTGGAACGACTCGACTGACTAGGAGGGGCACAGGCCGACCCGAGCTCCGGCTGCTGCGGGAAACGCATGGCCCTGCGAACAGCAGAACGAAAGCCAGCGGCTCTGCGTCTTACTGATCGGGTTACTTACTACCCACCCTGGGACAGCAGCCGTGACACCGATACAACGCGTGGACGGACTGCTGGATGGGGATGGCGCTCAAGAAGAAAAAAGGGAAGCGAGCCTCCTACCCCGTGCCGGCAGTGAGCCCAAACAGAAAAGGGGGGGAAGAGGCCCAACCCCCTTTCCAGAGGAGCGAAGCTCTGCGGGAGCCGCGCCTTCAGGGCAGGGCTCCAGCGCCCACACACTTGTCCCTCCCTTCGGCCACCGTCCTCGGGCTGAGGGAGCCTGCTCTCAAAACGGGCGGCCATGAACGCGCATGAAACGCAGCTCGCCCCGCCCCTTCTGGGTGCACCATCACACGCTCGTGTTTTCTGGCTGCCACGCCCAGAGGGACACCGCGTGGCACCTGGAAGGAAAGATGCAGGGACCGCCGATGCGCCGGGCCGGCCGTCGGCGCTGCTCCGCCTGTCAACTGTTGAAGCGTCTCCGGGCCGTTCGGCCAACTGCACTGACGAAGACATCTCTTTCTCGTTGGCTCTGCAGCCGCCAGACCGCGGCAGGTCTGAGGGGCTCCGAGGACGGGGCCCGGGGACGCTGCCCCAGCTCCCTGCCCAGCCCAGCGGCCTGCGCGCGGGCAAGGCGCTCTGCGCACACGTGGTCTCCTTAGGCACGAGGCTCACGTGGAGGTAGAGCAAGCGCACGGCCACGTAGTCACTACCACACACTTTTCTCCACCGGGAAGCAGGTGGATTCTGAGGTTTTCCGCCACCTCGGAGACAGGAAGTTTGAGACCCAAGTCACCGTCTCAAGTTCACGACATGCTCTTGCTCCCTGAACCTTTCCCATGAAGCATTTACCTTCTCTGCGCTCAGCGCTCGAACAAACGGAAGAGGAAACTGGCTGAAAGTAGACGGGAGGGAAGGCGAGGCCGGGGTTAGAGCCTGCGCTTCTCAGCGAGGGCAGAGGTGCGACCTCACTGTCCCTCACTCGTTACCCTCACACACCTTCCCGAAGGGCTGTCGCTGGAATTGGCGGCTGACCAAGGACACTTTATGAACCGCCCTGTCAGTGTGCTATGTCCTGTTCAACAGGAAGCTTCCCGAGGGCAGGGGAGCCCTTCCTGACTGGCACTGTTCCAGAGACGAGAAGTCAGCCACCTGTTCGTGAAATGTTTACCGAGGGCTCACCGCCAGCCCGGCTCGACCGCAGCAGGTGGAGGGAAGACTCTGCGCAACAGGAGTCGGCCCATCAGTTACGGGGAGGAGGCATCCATCAAGTCACCGCACCCCGGAGAACCGGCACAGGGCCAGCGCCTCGTGCCTGCCCAGAAGGCGCTGCGGCCGGTTTCCGGAGGAGCTGGACGGCAAGGCAGCGCAGGGAGCTCCATAAACTGGTCTCGGAGTTCGAGAACCTAGCATGCTGTTGCCCACTGCTGGAGTCACTTAAGGAGGGACACCCACGTTCTAGTAGCTACACTCTGAAGCCAGTGCCCAGAAATGAAAACCCTATCACCCGCGGTCAAGGGTGCTGAGCATCTTCGGGTGGGCACGGGGAAGACTGGGCTGCTTCTCGCCCATGAGACCTTCGAGAGAATCAGGAAGAGCCCGGCGTCCACTGAACAGAATGGCAAAGTGACCTGACAACAGGAAAGTGTTAGCATCGTTCACTGTTGCAGAATTCTTCCACGAAAAAGAGCACGAGCACCGGATGATGATGCAAGAGCTCCAAATTCATAAACATCTAACTCTCTAGAATGCCTTCTACTGCCCGGTCCACACAAACCTCGTTCCGCACCAAAGCCCACGGCAGAACCAACCAAACGAAGCTCACCTGAGAAACTCGTTGATGCCCTGCTCACTGAAAGACCCCTTGAGAAGCGCGAACTTCATCTTGCGCGTGTTGACGGCCGCCATGGCCGGGTAGCCGAACCCCCCGATGCCCAGGGCGCTCTCCAGCTCCGACTGGGCTCCAGCCTCTGTCCACAGCCACCTGGAAAAGCAGACTGGCGCTCAGGACACAAATCGCTTTCAAATCAGTTAGCCTCTAACTGGCAGATCTTAATTAAAGAATAAAAGATTACACTTCAAATTCTCTATGGAACGAAATGGGTGTGGAAATAAGTAAAAAAAGTAGGGTTTTTAAAAACAGTGTTTTCTAGATGTGCTCTTCAGTGGCCGCACTTCCTCCGTCACGTTCCCTAAACCCTAACTCCAGGAGCCCCCCCAAACGGACTGGTCTGCCTGTGGGACAGTTCCCCCACCCCAGTCTCCAGAACACCGTCCACTAAGCCTCATGAATTTTCTGTCTTTTGGTATCAGTATCATTTAGGCTATTATGTATGGTCTTTAAAAAGTGTAATAACGTCTTTTTAAAACGTTACAGCTATGTCATCCTTATGCAATACATGTAAAAACGCTCAATTAAAGATAAATGGCAGGAAAATAGACGTGTACACTGTTTTACAACTTTGCCGACACCTGGCTGTTACTCAGGGGAGGGCAAAGAAACAGCTGTTTCTTTGTTCCTTATCTACCCTTCAAGGCCGTACTAGAATTCGGCTATGTTACCAATTAACTTTTTGCTTGCTGGCCTGGGACCCCAATGGCCATTCAGACCACAATCCCTATGAAAAAAGGTGGGCTGTGGTCAAGGTGAGTGCCTTCTACATCACAGACCCGTGTTACCTCTCTTCTCCCTGGTGACACGAACGTAGGAACACACCCCACAGGACAGAGAGGGAACCAAGCCCTCTCAAGAAGCGCTCAACTTTCCCACCCAAGTGACACAGAGACCCCGAGTTCAATCACTTACCCCCACATTTTCTTTTTGTACTTGTCTGCCAACTTCAGAAGAACTTCCAAGTAAGAATTTCTGCCTGCAGCTCCTGATGGAGACACAAAATTTCGAAGATGGAAACGAGGGGGTCTGCGGCGCTGGCCGCCTCCGCGCGCGCTCCCAGGGCGGGCGGCACAGAACCGGGCGGGAAGGAGGGCCTGCGCCTCGTACCAGTGTCGAGGATGTGGGGCAGGACGGCCACGACGCAGAGCTGATGCTCCTCGCACGTCTTCTTGGCGACGTCCTCGTTGACGATCTGTGGGGCCCGGAAGACATGGGATGGAAAACAGACTGAGCGCCGCACTCGCCTTACAGAGCAGAGCAGGAGACAGGGAAGGCGTCTCCCGAACGGCACTTCCTTGCCCGCGGTCCGGAAGCACCGCCAAGCCGCCCACCTGCGTGGGGGCGCGGCGGTTGCACGCATGGCCTCCGACCTCAGCGCCGGGCACAGCCTGGCTCTGACACGTAGCTTTGAACAGGCAGGCAGACGTATTCGTACACACTGCGTGTTTATATGAGCCTGAGGCTCGCTGTGCCTGCGTCCTCGTGTATAAAAAGGGGATTCAAAGCAGTATCACCCCTAGGTGTTCACATGAGAGCTGAGAAAAGCCTACACGGAAACACCCGAGCAGAGCCTGTTACAGGGTCAGGCGCTAAATAAATGTCAGCTACCAATCTGAGAACGAGAAAGGAAAGATCCACTCTCTTTTCAAGAAGCTCAGGCTCACTTTTTCTCGCAGTGCAAGTATTCCAGTGCTAAAGTTATGAAAAGCAGTAGTCAGACAGGTTTTGCCCCTTTGAAAGTACAGAAACACTTTTAAGAACGTTTTAAAGGAGCTGGGTAAGAGCTGAATTTGAAAAGACAAGAGAGTGTCCTCGCGGCTTCGCCACCCCCCCCCGCCCCCCGTCAGGCCGCCGCCCCAGCGCTTTACCTCCAGCAGCTCCGGAGGAGGGGCGTTGTCGGAAAACAGGTCGAGCGCCCGGGAGACGATGTCGGACCGCGTCCGCCCGCCCTCGTAGTCCACAGGAGACTCGCCCTTCTGAAATATCTTGATTGTAGGGAATCCCCTAATCTATTGGAAATCGAATTCACCCTTGGTGAGAAACAAGGTCATCTTTACGGTGTTTCTAAAACCCCCTTCCAGGTAACGTAACGTAATGTAACGCATGTCCAAGGGATGAGGCCCAGGTCTGCCCAGCGGGGGTTTAACAACCCAACTGCCCCGCGCGGCCACGTCTGATTCGAACCCGGGGCCACACTGAATGCATCTGCTCTGGAACAAAAGGCTAGCCTCAAAGGCCCTGCGAGCAGCCTGTGAAAGCCTGGGGAACCTAAAGGCTCGTCACATCAAGCACGTAAAAATAGTGAAATACTGGGGGGGAACCCCAGTGACAGCCCTCACCTCCAGACTTCTTGGTTGCAACAACAACATGACTCCGAAGGCTCGACGCCCCACCCCACCCCTCCGCGCCCCCGCCTCAGAGGGAAGCCCGGCGCCCTGGATGAAGTCACAGCGAAACCCGTGCATCTCACGAGGGACAGTCCTGGAGGCAGACTCACCCCGTAGCGGCCGGCCAGCATCTGGTTGACCGTGGCGTCCACAGCCGCCAGTTTCACTTTTCCTTTCGTTTGCTCTTTGACCTCAGTAGCGGCAGCGGCCCATTCCGGCTCTAGGCTACAAAAACATATCGTAACTCTCAGCACGAATACTTGCACTGACACGTGTGCTTCCGCTCAACCCAGCTGTGTTGCCCTCGGAAACCACTTCCAGTGTGGCTCTGAGACAGGATGCGGCCTTCCACGTGTGCTTCCCAGTCCTTCGTTACTCCCCCGAAACTCGGATGTTCGCTCCCTGTTAACCTCTGAGAACATGAGAACATGGGAGAGGACCCGCTTGTTTAGAGTCGGAGACTTCCGGGAGGAGGCAGTGGTCGCATCTGCCACCTGGCTCAGCTCCTCCAAAGGGCGCCGTGCGCACTCACATGCGGGTCTCAAAGGCGCCGACCAAGCCCCCAGACGGAGCGCCCAGGCGGCTGCCACAGGCAGGTGGTGGGGTGGGCGGAGCGAGTGGGGAGGGTCGAAAACGAGAAAACAGACGGCAAACCCCGGAGAGAGCCAGTCAGCGGTCGGAAAGCCCCGGGACTTACTTTTTGCAGTGTCCGCACCAAGGAGCGTAAAATTCAACCATCCAAACGTCTTCGCTGTCCAGAACGTTCTTATCGAAGCTGTCGTCTGTCAGCTCAATCACGTCTTTCTTACTTGAACTTTCACTTCTGCCCTGTCAACGTGACATCGAACAGCAGGCTGCAGCGTGGCCAGAGCACGGGGCCCCTATTCTCAAGGCTCCCGTCACAGAAACTGCCTCTACGAGTCAGCACTCAGGTTTCTGAGTGTCCCTTTCAAGTGAAAACTACTTCACTCAAATTAGCGGCAGTGGGTAACACTATCATTTTATTTTTGCTTGGTAAATAACACTTTCAAGCAATTACCAGCACATTCGGTATAACACGTAACACATGTCTGAACTCTGCCACGTGCTATTGTTCTTGAGAGAGGCTTCAGCCTGGCCCGAGAGTCGTGTTGATCACCCGCTCTGATGGGGCCCAAGCACGGCCGCTGGCGACCCCGGGGGCTGCACGCCACTGCCCTCCCTGCCCTTCCACCGAGTCCCCACCACTCGAGAAAGCGAACGATGCCAGCAGCCAGTCCTCTCCTTTCTTCGAACACTTCCCTTCAGCGCTGGCCCTAAGAGCCAGGCGGGAGGGATTGCAACCCTGCTCTCCGCTGCCTGGGCCACGGGCCTGGAGCTCGGGGAGGCGCCTGCGCGCGCTAAAGGTCTGCATTGGGAAGAGAAGGCAAGAACCCAGAATCGCTGGACGTGCTCCCAGCCTGTACAGAGAAGGCAGTTCTACTGGTCCCCCAAAGAGCAGGGGGCCTTCCTATCCGTGTTCATCAGCAAGGGTTCACTGTCTGTCCCCAAGGGCACAAGCACACGTCACGGGGAAAGACCACATTTCACAGAAGGGCACCTAAATCACCCACCTGGAGCAGGAGCTTCCTTTTCCTCTTCGCTATGCGTTTACCTAGAACTTTCCTTGGACTGTGGGCTCACTGCCACAGATACAGGCCAAGAGGTCACCCAAACTTCATCCGTCCGCCCAAAGTCAGTCTGGAGGAGAGCCGGCCCCTCGCCCCCGACTTTGTAACCATGTGACAGAGTGGCCTGGAGCTGTCCCCGCCTGCAGCCCACACCCTTCCACTTCAGCCCTGGCTGAGGAGGCCTCTCTGGAGGCTGGGTCTTGGCCTGCGGTTTGACAAGATGTCCTCGGACTGACAGCTAGGGTGATGGTGACTCTGGGGAGGCCGGATGGCTGGTTCCCTCTGGGATCAGTGGACTCAACCTCCTATGATCTTTTAATTGAAAGTTTACTAATTTACAATTAAAAAAAACAACCAAAAAACACAGACCAACCCACCTTTTACAAGGGGTCTACTCTCAGGCTTCAAAATGGTCAGACACCACAAACAGACACGATAAAGCCTTACCTGTTTGCCAGAACCGTACCCGCCACCCTTTCCGCCCAGGCGGTCCTTGACGAGCTGGCGCACGGCGCTGAGAGCAGCGTCCACGATGGCCTCGGCAGTTCTGCCACCTGCAGGCGGACAGGGGCCTGAGCGCAGTGGCGGGCGGGCTGGGCACCGCTCTGCGCTCAGGCCCTGCAGCTGGCACTCGACGACGACGACAGCAGCCTCTGGAAGTCTGCCAAAGCCCGGTGCTCCAGCAGCCAGGGGCTGCGAACTGACCCGGAAGTGTAAGGGCGGTACTCTACGCCATGAGGCGAATCTCAGAGTTCCAACGCAAAACTCCAACATCCAGAAAGTTGCATCTTTCTTCCTCTAAAAATGACTTTTCTGATCAAGCTCCCTAGAAGAGACAAAATCTGAGACCACCTCAGACCTGGCCTAAGAAAAGCCAGTACAGCACCACGCAGAGCGAGCTCCACCTGGCTGGCGCTGCAACCCTGCTGGGACCCCCAGTGCCGCGGCCAGGACGGAAGGGCAGTGTGGAGCCCCAAACAGGCCCTGCCCACCAGGCTTCACCTGGAACAGGCCAAGTCAAGAAACAGACCAGCGAAAAAGGCAAAGAGGCCCTGGCTGGTGTGGCTCAGTGGGCTGAGTGCTGGCCTGCAAACCGAGGGGTTGCCAGTTTGATTCCCAGTCCGGGCACATGCCTGGGTTGTGGGCCAGGTCCCTGGTGGAGGGCGTGTGGGGGGCAACCACACATTGATGTTTCCCTCTTCCACCTTTCTCTAAAAAATAAATAAATGAAATCTTTTATTTTTTTTTTTTTTAAATATATTTTATTGATTATGCTATTACAGTTGTCCCATTTCTCCCCCATCATTCCCCTCCACCCTACACACCCTCTCCCACCCACATTCCCCCTCTTTAGTTCATGTCCATGTGTCATAAGTTCTTTAGCTTCTACATTTCCCATACTATTCTTGCCCTCCCTCCCCCTGTCTATTTTCTACCCACTATCTATGCTACTCATTCTCTGTACCTTTCCCCCTCTCTCCTCCTCCCACACCCCTGTTGCTAACCCTCCATATGATCTCCATTTCTGTGGTTCTGTTCCTGTTCTAGCTGTTTGCTTAGTTTGCTTTTGTTTTAGGTGTGGTTCTTAATAGCTGTGAGTTTGCTGTCTTTTCACTGTCATTTTTATCTTCTTTTTCTTAGATAAGTCCCTTTAACATTTCATATAATAAAAGCTGGGTGATGATGAACTCCTTCAACTTGACCTTATCTGAGAAGCGCTTTATCTGTCCATCCATTCTACATGACAGCTTTGCAGGATCGAGCAATTTTGGATGTAGGTCCCTGCTTTTCAAGATTTCAAATATTTCTTTCCAGCCCCTTCTTGCCTGTAAGGTCTCTTTTGAGAAATCAGCTGACAGTCTGATGGGAACTCCTTTGTAGATGACTGTCCCCTTATTCCTTGCTGTTTCTAGAATTTTCTCCTTCATTTTAATCTTGGGTAATGTAATTACGATGTGCCTTGGTGTGTTCCTCCTTGGGTCCAACTTCTTTGGGACTCTCTGAGCTTCCTGGACATCCTGGTAGTCTATTTCCTTTGCCATATTGGGGAAGTTCTCCTTTATTAAATGAAATCTTTTAAAAAAAGTCAGGGAGGATTTTCTCACTCAAGACCAAGGGTCGGCAAATTCTGCCTTTATTTACAAAAACAGGCAAGTCAAATGCAACCCTAATCTAAACATTCAATTTTTGTAAGTTAGCAAAACAAATTATTATTCTGAGGCAGATGTTTATTCAGAAAAACTGAAACTCGGCATTTATCAAACTTCAGGGCTGAGAGTCTAGAGGAAAGGGTGTAATAAGGCTTCCTGGTATTATGAACCCCAGCTCGGTGACATGCCGACTACACTGTATTCACCACGTCACGTGGTTCACGTGTGCCTTTCAGTGGCAATGTCGGTGTCACATGTCCATTTTACACAAAGACGCAGGTCTAGAGAATTAAGTATTCTCTTGTGTTGGCCAGAAGGTCCATTTAGTCTTTTTCCGTAAAACAAAAGACATATTTTTCATTTTCACCAATAACTTTACTGATCTGGATATTCCGAGTGTGTCAGCTGTCTCCCGCTATTGGATCCTACTGGGGAGAGGCCGGGGGGCTGCTAAACATCTTCCAGTGCATAGGACAGCCCCACGGCAGAGAGTAATTTGGCCAAAATGTCACTAGTACCAGGAAGCTTCGCAAACCACTCCTGACACACTCGATCAGTCACAGCACCCTCCCCATCCGCTGCACAAATCTTCTGCATTTCAGTTGTGTTTTTACCTTCCTTGAAATAATAACACTTAATATACTGAAAATGTCATGTATCTTCTTTCATCTTCAATATTAAAATGACTGCACAAAATTTCACCACTTTTGCTAAGTTTTTTTTTAAACACAGGCTGATATGGCAACTGTCACGACACAATCCAACAAAACCGTTCCACATGAAGTTCAAGACAACTAAGAGCTACTAGAGCCACCGTACGGAACCACCAAACGCACTCTTTGGCCAGCCCAACGTCCCGCCACAAAGCCGAGTGCAGCGAGGCCGGCCGGCAGCCCCGCTCCCGCGCTCCCCCCTCCGAGAATGTTCTCCCTGTCAGCTGCACACAGCGCAGGCCACCAAGTACAGATGACACAATAACGCCGTTTTCCCCGCATGCTGATTCTGCAACACCCCCACCCCGCAAGCTTGTTTTTCTCGCAAAAAACAAAACCAAAGATGTGTGACTAGTGAAGTTGCCACTTGTATGTCCCATGTAACGAATCTTAAAAAACATTTATCAAATGAGCTTTAAACTTTAAATACATTATGCCCAATACTTTTTATTAGGACCGTGAACATGGCTCAACCTAGCAATGCTGATTGTCCTAAATATGATAACCTGTTTGTGACATCCTCCACGGAACAATAGGACTATTCTATAAAAGAGCACCCGGGGTAACTAAAGGAACATTCAGCGGCCAGAGTCCGGAGCCAGAGTCCTCTCTCCAGCCGCCTCAGTGACCAGGAGCAGATACCCATGGCTGGCTGCCTTATCTCCGGACCAGGCAGAACGCGCAGCCCTGAGCAGCAGCGTTAACAGCGGCACCGCGGGTGGTCTGCACGGGCTTTCCCATCACGGGCCCTCTTGGGGCCGCCGTTGCGGACCTTTCCCTGCAGCAGAGGGAAGACCACAGCAAGAGGACGTTGGCAGATCTTTACTCAATATTAAGTCACTGTAAAATACCAAACAGCTAGTAAATTTTCAAAGAATTGTAATGAGAAAGACGAGGGAAGCACCGAACAGCATTACTCCATCACCGCAAAGGCCCACGTGAGCTGGTGTGGACGACGATGGAGAACCTTCCGCCTGCAGGGCACACGCTCGCCCTTGAGAAGGGCTGGGATGGGAAGAGGCGGGAACCGCTCGGGGCCGTCACGGAGGAGGCCGAGGAACCCGCAGGCCGCGGGACTCGCAAGTCCCAGAACCCAGCTCTCCCGCGTTCCCCCGCCCGCCCAGAGGAGAGCTCCAGCCAGGGCGGCCGCCCGCAAAGTCCTTACCCTGATAATCTTCGGGCCTGTTTTTGTTGGAGCCGAAAATCTTGATGGTAGGGAACCCCTGCACCCCATACTGCCCTCCGAGGGACTGGTGTTTGTCCGCGTCGACGGCACCCACTTTCACAACACCCTGGGGAGACGTGAGAGAAATGCCTGTGTCTCCTTCAGCCCGAGAGGATCCCACAAGAACCTACACGTGATTCACGTCAACTCGGAGACCGGACGAGGAAGGGCAGGGTTACGTTCACACACAGAATGAAGGGGCTTTAGTCTGGGAAGCCATTCCCAAGTGGAATGGTGGGCAAAACACAAGTCAGCCCAACAAACAGAACTGGCACACACAGACAACATCAAAGTTAAAATGTACATTACACCTTTGCTTCCTACATGATTCTGGCACTAAAACAAGGATTTTGAGCTTTGCTATTGCAAATTAGCTTCTTATACATTAAGCCATTTGCATAAATCAAAACACACACAGGCACATGTGGACACCTTGGAAACTTACTTTTAATGCAGTTGCTACTTTCTTCCATTCTGGTGTCAACCTTTGGCAGTGGCCACACCTTTCAGAGAAAAAACACAACACGGCAGTTAAAGTCATCGATCCCCGATTCAAAAATCACCCACCAAGTCTGAGTGACGGCCACGGGGACGAGGTTCGCGAGGGGTACCAGCACCCAGGGAACGGAACCTGCAGGAGCGCGGTATTTTACCACTTTGCTGCGATTCCTTTTTACCTTGTCACTTTACAACGTTTCCGAGCTACTGTGCAATTCGATTATGTTCAAACTGTTTAAACAAACTCCATCACCCCTAACTCGACACCTGCGCCTGAACTTCAGCGTGTATCTGGTCAAGTGTCCCCGAGATCCTCGGAGAAGGGGTTTAGGAACACGTATTTTCATAAATTCTGCTAGTGTTTCATTCTATCAACCTATTACAGCTTGACATTCATTCTCCGATCTAGTCCAACCTCTTCACTTACAGATAAGGCACCTGAACTGCAGCCCAAATACCAACGAGCTGTGGCCCCACAGCAGCGCGTGGGGCTGAAATGCCCATGGTCCCAGGTCAGTGAGACTCACACGTGGACAGCACAGGGCACCGCGAGGCAGTGATAGAAGAGCAAGAAAGAGGGGAGACAAGACCACGAGGAAACCCTTAATCTCGCAGGAGCTAGTACTTGACACTGGAGCGAACTGTGATACACCCAGAAAAGAGCTTTCTGAAAGTGGCACGCGTGCAGCCTGCTGTGTTTACGCCAGCACAGGGAGCTATGCTGCTCATTTTCACTGATCTAGAACATCCATCTCGTGAAGATGCCTTGGCTATGGTTCATCCACGGGCAATCGGGCTTTTCTCGCTGTGAACAGAGAGAATTCCCTTCTAGTGAGGGCTGTGAGGGCCTACTGAGCGAACGCGGAGTGCCAGCACCGCGGCGGGCGGCTCCGCCCAGGACGGCAGGTAGCCAGCACAGCCGTGAAGGCCGGCCTCGGTGGTACCTGTGTGTGACGGATGGCGCAACGGAGGCCAGGCGGTGGCAGAACCTTGCCGCCCCGCCCGCTCGTTCCGCGGCAGGGCCACCTCGCAGGCCTCACGCCCCAGAGCCCGTGTGCTCAGCCACCACGGAGCAGCAGCTTTCTCCGGCATTCCACAGGACTTTCAAGGAAACATCCTGAAGGGTGGTTTCTACACACTTGTACGTCGTGTGTTTTGGTGTTTAGGTGAGCTGCTCAGAAGTCCGGGAGTGCGAATTTTATAGACCTTTGTGCCTCGCCTCTCTAATTCCAGTTTACTCTGCGAAAGGAGGCTGCAGGTCAGAGATCGTCAGAGCATGGATCTCCTTCATTTTTAACGTTAAGCAACGTAAAGACACAGCAAAACGCCACGCGAACACAAACGCGGCACACCCTCTGACCCGAGGGCTCTCCGCCCGAGGCCCACAGACCCCCTGACCCTCACGGAGGGCTGTGAACAAAATTTAAGGGGCTCTGTGGAGTCTGTTGGCAGCCCCGCCCCCTGCTCTACCTCCACCGACCTGTCATCGGAACTTAGGGCTTCCTTCAGCCGCGACCGTTACCAACACAGCACAGCTGGGTGGTACCCAGCTGTCTTCCTGCCACCACTACAGAGCTGCCCGTACCGAGAAGCTTCACTGCCGCTCACTGCTGCTCCGGAACGCGGGGGGCCAGCCGGGAGACCTGCTGCTGGGCCCCGTCTGTGCTGTCCAGTAAAGCAGGACCACACACACGTGCAGTTTATTTTAATGTTCTGATTAAGTTACTATTTTAGGTTTCCTTTGTGATCCTGCATGCTTCACTCTCACCAACCTGCCAAAGTGCAAGCACGGAAAGAGGTTGAACGTACCTGCTCTAATCACACAGTCTCGTACCCAGAACACTGTGAGGCAAAACCCGGCCTGGGCGTGGTGATAATTAGCGCCTGGATCCAGATCCCGCCTTCTCGATGACGCTGCCTGGCTTAGTTTTGCAATGAGGCACATGCTTATACATACTAGTTCCCAGAAACAAGGGAAATCACTCATGCCAATAAATAACAACTACTTGTTCATTTACTAACACAAATGAACTCGCTCATATAAAATTCTCACTTGGATTTAACAGTCAAAAAACATAGAAGCTTTTAAAAAAATAATAAAGGCATTAAGATGAACATTATTCATGATGTGGCAGCATCAACTTTCAAAACAAAAGGTTTTGCCTGCATTTGCTACACTGATGAACATTACGTAAAACATCTCACGAGGACTGGTATTGCGTTCCTAAAACCCAGTTCCGTGGTCCTCCAAAGTTAAAACTGAAGCACTAAAATCAGGCATACCTAACATGCTACAATCTCAGGTAAGAAAGTGGCTGACCGCCCCGGGCGAGCTTTGAAGGCACAGCTCACACCCGAAAGGACCCCCCGGGTCTCAGATCGGCCCGCAGCCCACCTGCGCGCACGCCAGCTGGAGCTCGGGTCTGCTCCCAGCCCCACCGCCTGCTCACTTACAGCAGCGACGGTCTCGTGCGCATCCCGCACCATCTCCACTGACCTGTCTCTAAACTTCTATTGGTTGGGTTTTGGTTTTGTTTCCATTAAACATTTCAACCACACACTGTGTTCTGACTATATATAATGGTACGCCATTAACTTCAATAGTAAGCACATCTTCACCCCACAAGGGTTTTTTCCAACAGTGAATTTAAGGCAAGGGAAGAACTATTAAATCAAACCAGATTTTCTAATGACGTATTTCGGGAAGCGACCCTCTTCAAGCAGCAGAAGGGGGCTGGTCGCCAGCTCTTCCCTCCTCTCTGCCCACCGTCCTCCCTTCATAAGTCAGCTCCCGGCCCGTCTCCCTGCCACTCACCTCTCACAGGGATAAGTCGTCTTAAAGTTGTAAGGGTTTTTTCCCTCCTTCTTCTGTCTTGCAAAAATTAGCTCCCTCACCCACTACTTGTCACTTGACTCAATCTCCATGGCCCTTAACAAATGCTTTGGGGAGCCTCCCACTTCCCTCTACTTCTTTAAGTAGGTAAACTAGATGGCCGAATAAAACCCCATTTTTGTATAGTATTTTTCCTTGTAAAGTGCTGTAAATGAATGACAATATTTTATACTTACCATGGAGCAAAGAATTCTACAAGCCACAAACTATCGCTCTGAATAACTTCGTGGTTGAAATTTGATGGAGTTAATTCAATGACGTCATCACTAGAGGAATAGAGACCCTTCGCTGTTAGGAAGAAGGTGCAGCTCACCAGACCTGGAGAAATAACGAAAAGCAGACCATTAACAGCAGGGCCCGTGCCAACAGGAAACCCCGGCGACCAGAGTCTTCTCCAACTCGTGGAGGCCCCCCCGCCATGCAGGAGCACGGCTTAGGGGCAGGCCCCTCCTAAGGCTATACCCATACCCCTGCCCCTGCCGCTGCGGGAGCCCCTGGAATTTTTACTCCCTCGGGTGCAGTGCCGAGCAAGAAGGGAGCTGCCCCGGAAGAAGGTTTACATATTATTCTCAGTGCCTTCATTCTGTGACCGCCCTGTGTGCTGGGACTCCTACCACCATTAGGTGGGCGAGGACACTGGGAAGTTGGGAGGTTACGTGTAGCTGTGATCTGAGTAATCCGAACAGCATTATTTCTTATGTTACTCAGTTGCAGCATTAGCACGTCATCTTCATCCAAGCTTCTTGGGTTTTATTATATTTATTGGGGTGACACTGGCTGACACAATTACACAGGTTTCGGGTGCACAAGTCTGTAACAACCGTTCTATAATGGGCCACCATGGGATAACCGGATTTGCTTTGTAGAAAGGGTCTGGCTGCAGTGTGGGCGGTGGACGGGAGCTGTCAGGAGAGCGGTGTCGCGCACACCGAGGGCAAGACGGGACGGGCAACAGTAACGACTGCTACTGGGAGCTCAAGCAGGAAGGACTGACCACACGACCGCACCGGCTCTCGCTGGCAGCTGGCGTGGGGCGGAGGAAGCAAGCGGCAGCAACCTATCCGCAGGAGCCTGGCGAGTAGGAGGGAGCGCACTGGCGAAAACAGTACGGGCGTTTCACCATGAACAGCAGCAGAGCGCAAGCAGATGCGGGACAGAAGGCTGGTTTCCTCGTAAAGACGGGAGTGGACCAAGCACGTAGGGAAGAGGTACGCGCAGAGGGAAAGGCTAAAGACGAAGCCCAGAGAACCGTGAAACAGAAGCAAGTGCCCAGAGTCGGGAGGAGGGGAAGGGACCCCAGACCGTGACGGATGACCTCCTCTTCCACTTTCCAGAGGATACATCCACTGATACATGAGAAGGTGGCCGGGGGAAGGAACATCGGTATCGGTTGGCCCTTTGTTCGCGCCCCAACTCTGGGCCCAAACCTGCAACCCGGGCATGTGCCCTGACACGGACAGAATCAGACCACGACCTTTTGGTTTACAGGGCGCTGCCCCAACCAACTGAGCCACACCAGCCAGGGCTCCTCTTCCATTTCAGGAGGTGGGAAAGGCTGAGTGCGGACGAAGATGAGGCCAACCCAAGTGGCTCCCTCGATAACTGTGCCGTCCAGCGTGGCAGCCATCAGCCATGCGTGGCCACCCCACGCTGAGATACGCTGTGCGCGGAAAGAGCACACTGTGTTTCAAAAACTCGGTGGGAAGGAAAAAACTATCTCATTAATACTTCTGATACTGATTATATGCTGAAATGGTGTTTTATTCAAATGGTATTTTAGATACATTGGGTAAATAAAATGCATATTCAAATGAATTTCACTCATTTCTTTTTGCCACTTAAATGTGCCTATTAGAAAATTTTAAATCACACAAGTCTGCACTGCATTTCTGTTGGACGGTGCTGCTCAATCATCTTCACTGATGCAGGAGAAGTTACAGAGAATGTGATATATTTAGTGAGGCAAGTAAATTAAGAACCTAAGCAAAGACAGTCATAATTCTACATAAGCTCGAGAGACAGACTGGTCCTGGAGCATCCCCTGTGGCGATCTACTTCATTTAAAGAAGCTTATCTTTTTTTAGGGGGGAGGGTAAAAATCAATACATATTAATACCTGTTCAATACACTGAGTTCACTGAAAATTTCAAAAATGGAAAAGCCAAGGCAAAGCCACCCACAGTCCCCTCCAGAGCAAGCCATTCATATTTTCACTGCCATCTCCATGCAACACAGACCTACACCTTCACTACTTCATATAAACGGGACCTTACCATATATATGTGTACACACACATACATATACACGTATGCATTCCCTTCTGTAATCTTTGTCCCTCAAAATAAGCTAAACCCAGTCTATGTAATAATTGTGGACTTACTAACCCATGTGACCATTTTGATGGCTGGATCTACCAACAGAATCTGTTTCCCATTTTTCACTATTAACAGGCCAATGCTGAAAATGCTTATTACTCCCTCCCCGCAATGAAATGATGACTTAAAATCTTACAGAGGGTACTGGGGATATGGCTAACATTTTGATATATTTATCTGTTGACCTACCCTCCAGAAACTGACATCTTAACTAAGAATAACGCTTCCATGATTCTACGTGCCAGGTACCGCCCTAAATACTTAAAACACATTAACTCATTTAAGAACTCTTTGTGGCACGTACTATCATGGTCATTTTCAGGCCAGAAAATGGAAGCACAGAAAGGTGACTTACCTAAGGCCATATAATTAGAAACAGAACCTGCTTATGTAACCCAAATTCTTACCCAGAGGCCTCACCCCAAGGAGGGCGGCGGTCAGGCAGTTGGTGGCAGAGGAACAGGCTCGTCCCCCTCCTGCCCATCAGGACAGCTGTCCAGAGTGCACTGCCCTCCCCAGGGTCCAGGCACCGAAGGGGCGATCCATACCTCTCACCCCAGGACCCCGCTCCCTTTCCACTCAGAGACGGTCCTGTCTAGTGACGCTCCCTATGACAGGGGCCTGGGCTACTTTTTCCCCAGCAGGGGCGCTGGACTTCTGTCTGTCTAACTTTTGCCTGGTCCTCACAAGAGCCGCCCCTCCTTGTAAGTGGCTATCCAATGGAAATGCCTCGATGTTAAAGCTTCGAGACCAAAACGCCTTAAAGGGGAGTATGACCTAGTAGGTATAGGAGGAGATCAAACATAATAATCTGAAAAGCAGATTAAAAGATGTGTAAATTCCAACAGCAAAAGTATAGCCAGTAAGGACTCCACAAAATCCCTCAAGAAAACAAAAAACTCCGGGCCCACTGAAGATGATAAATAGGTAAATGCTGGCCAATATGGTTCTGTTTCTAAAAACCACGACGCTGCCCCGCTGCCTGGTAAGGAGCACCCGCAGGACACCAGGACTCGCCACCTCTGGACTCCGTGCGGGCGGGCCGCGGTCCCTCCCCAGGAGCGGAGGATGCTCTAAATCCGTGTTGGCGACATCTCCCAAGAGCGCTCGGTCCCAAAGCAGTCATCTCGAAACCAAGAGGGCTCCCCCAAAGGCTGCTCACATTCGTTAAAATAACCAACTGATAGAACCGCGGCCTCTTTCGGAGCTTGGTCTGAATTCACCTGTGGGCGACTTTTAAACAGGGACAGCCCCCCCACCCGCCCGTCTATTTCCTCTGCAGCAACACAGCAAATGTTTCTCTCTTGTTTCCTCCCTTCAGACGAGCACTAACTCGTCGCTCCTCCGAACAGCCCGGCCCCGAGGGGTTGACAACGAACTTGCTCCGGGTCACACAGCCAAGCTGCGGGGCAGCGGGGCTGGGAGTCGGTCGAGCCTGCGGTCGGGGGCCGGGGGCCGCGCCATCACCGGCAGAGCGCTGTGGCTGGGACCCAGAGGAGCCCGAGAAGGACGGGATCCTCCGCTTAGCTCACCGCAGTCTTTCAGAGAGACTTACATAATTCCGGAAAGCCTGGGTTCAATTCAGTTTTTAAAAGTTCGATCACCTCTAAAGTGCTCCCGCATCGTAAGGCCAGCTTTGAATGGCACCGTTCCCTTCAGAGGGCGACTACCAGGTCTGATTTCAGGGCTGGGGTTTGATGGGTTTCAGGGCTCAGCTTTTCTTAGAAGTGGGAATTCCGTAAAACAAGTGGTGAGGACAAGAAGCCGTGCGGCGGGTACGTGACTCTCCCGTACACGGTCGGGCCCGAGGTCCCTTTTAGCTTGCGCCCCAATACTCACCCTCCCCCAGGTATGAAGTCGGGCTGATCTCAGCGGCTCAAACGCAGCTCCCAGGCCCTGCTCTCGCGCGGCCGCCCCGCCGCCCCCCACACACCAGGAGGTCGGTACCCGCGCTCGGACCCAGGCTCGGGGATGTCCCGGGAGGCCCCGAAGTTCGGCCCCAACCTCGGGCTTCCTTCACTCCGCCGCGCTCGTGTAAACACTCCCCCCAGAGTGGGCTGCGGAAGCCCCCATCCAGGGCGCCCTCTCCTCCCCACGCGCCCCGAGCCCGCCAGGGCCCCGCATCTCCGCCCGAAGGCCCGCGCGGGACTTCCGGTCAAGGGCAACCCCAGTCCCCGGGGCTCCCCAACCGTCTCCCCGGGCTCCACAGGCTTCCCGGGCAGCGTCCTCGCGCGGGCCAGGCCCGCGAGCCCCCACCCCAGAGCGGACCCTGCCAAGGCCACGCGCCGGCCGGCTCCCGGGGCTGAGGACCGCCGCGAGGGTTCGGGGCCTCCGCACCGCACCCCCAGGACCAGGAGGGCCGCGCCTACCGAGCACCAGGCGAGCCATGCCGAGCGTCCGGGCCGCCGCGCAATCCTGCCGCCGCCGCCGCCTCAGCTCTGCCGCGCCGCGCCCCCGTCGCCCCACGTCCCGCCCTCGGTCTGCGCGAGGCCGCAGGCAGGCGGCGCGGCGGGGGCGGGCCGGAAGGCGCTCGCCAAGCCGTGGCCGCGGCTCATTGGCCCCTGAAGGCTTCGTTCGTGCGCATAGCCAATGAGAGGTGGCCGAGTAGAGGTTACTGGTTCGGTTTTTTTTAATAAAGGCGGGGCGGGCAGCGGAAGGAGGGACTTGCTGGGGGCGGGACTGCCCAACCTGTCCGTTCTGGTTGGCCCTCTCCCCTTGCCACCCACCCCCCCTCCCCAGGCCGTTGGAGTCCACTATTTGGTTTTTCTAATGCCATGGTTCCCTTATTCTCTCTGTAGCCCCACGTTGCCTCGAAGGAGCCCCTTTCCAGCCCTCATTCATCCTTGGCTTCCCCATCCCTTTTCCTCTTTGTCTCCTGGGAGGATAACTTTCTTTGGGCCCTCAGTGCATCCAGGACCTTGTTAAATGATGTTAATCTTTCTTGTTCCCGGATGAGTACTCGGTTAGGGGAAAAAAAAAAAAAAAAACGCTTGCTAAGCACGTGCTGTATATAACCTATGTCACCAAGTATTTTATTGAATTGCTTTTAAAAGTTGCCAAGTCCTGGGTACAGGACTGTGCGAAGCGTTTCTCAGCAGGACCATGTCCCGCGGGACTTAAGCTTCAGCGCTCCTCGCAGGGTTTTCTTCGCGGCCCTTGGGTGGGGCCCTCGCAATGCCTTCACATGGTCTGATGTCTTGCAAGATTTGCAAAAGTAAAATGTTTGAAGTATTATAGGCTAAGACTAAAGTGTCTTTCCACTCTGATTTCCCCTCCTATGTTTGGAGTAGACTTGAGCATTGTTTTTTTTTTTTTTTTTTTAGTGATTCTTTCTCTGTGCAGCCTCATGCAAAACAGCTATGTTATGTTATGCATAGCTATGTTAAGCTATGATTCTGGCAAAAGCATTCGTGGGCACAATGGGGTCTAGGAATGGTAGTGACTGGCAGGAAGGCACTAGACCTGAGTCTGCACGATTTGCTAGACAAGCAGGAGAAGGTCCTTCTGGGGGAGAGGGACCAATGGGCATGAAGAAGGCATAGACAGGTGAACCTACACCGGGAAGAGGAAGCTGCAGCCAATGCCCGATTTTGGGGTGGCGCTGGGTGTGACATGGCCAGACCTCCAGGCTTGCCCCTGGAGATCCCTGAGTTTTAATTCTCTGAGATCTCTTCGAGTTTATTGATGCTGCTGAAAAATCTAGGACTTGGTGTGTCAGGGTAGTTCATGGTGGCCTCTAAAACAAACAACCCTAAAATCTCATTGGCTTATACTGTAAAGGGCTGTTTCTTGCTCTCTTTGGGAGTGGCTTTTCAGGTGGTGATTCAGGGACTCTGGCTCCGCCCACTGTACAAGGCCACCATCTTCTGAAACATGCACTCTCACTCAACGTGGGAGGTCCTGTCCCCGAGGGGGCAAAACTGGCTCGTGGAGGGAAGGAGATGAAAAAAAACCTTGGATATTCCTAGGGCTACGGTACATAAACGGATACAGAGCATATCTATGTTTTTCAAATTTAATGGGAGGGAGGAAATTAGGAAGTGTCTAAAAAGGCTCCTTAGGAGGATGATAATGAGAAAAAAGAGAGAGAGAGGCTGAGAAACACCATTCTAGAATAGGGCTGTTCAATAGAAATATAATGTGAGCCACAGCAACCTATAAAATTGAAAAACTTCTAGTAGCCACACTAAAAAAGTAAAAGATTAATAATATGGTTTAACCCAAGATATCCCCAATGTTATCATTTCAACCTGTAATCCTATAAAAATGATTAATAACCTATTTTACATTCTTTGCATATTAAGTCTTGGAAGCCCAGTGTATACGTTGCACTTCCGGCACATCTCAAAGTAGCCACATGTCAAGTGCTCAATGGCCATGTGGAGCTGGAGGCTGCTCTATTGGACAGCACTGTTCTGGCTCCACCTCAGAGTCCTTGCTTGGCTCTTCTGCATTGGACTGACTGAAGAACAAAAAGAACAAGGAGGATTGCACAGGGAGTTTTGGCCAGGCCTGGAACCGTCCTTCCACTCAGATCCCATCGGCCAGAAACCAGCCATGTAGCCCCAACTTAACTGCAGGGGAGGCTGAGAAATAGTCTTCTCTGGCCAGGAAGAGAAATTGCACAGATTAGGATCGAGACCATCTCTGCTGCAGCCTGGGCTCCAAATATCCATGCTAGTCTTCCTCCACACAAGGGTGGATGCAGTCCCTCCCCAAGGGGGCTCCACCCAGTATCCATCGCTGCACCCAGCCCAAAGTCCTGGATGTCTGGAAGATGCGCTAACCTTCTAGGTCAGGGTGTGAGGCTGCTGAGTATGGAGCTTGTGAACGGAAAGAACGAGCTATCCTCCCCACTTGCAAACCCCTGAAGTACATACAGTGTTAGGGCAGGCAGGAGAATCATAAGCACTCCCTGCCAGAAAGAAGACGAGGAGACACAGAGCCGTCCCTGGCTCAGCAATTCTGAAATCCCGAGGGGCGGGCATGGCTTCACACTGGGCAAAGGTGGCTCCTCGGCAGGGTCGGCCCCTGGGGAGAAGGAGGGAGGGGAGGTGCCTGCTGTCCTGGGCTCTGACCCGCCTTGCCTGTGGACGGTTGGGGGCCCAAGGTCTTTTTGCCTTTGTTTTAAGTAACTTTTTATTGAAATGTAACATTGTTGGGGACTAAAGAGTGTCTCCCCCAAATCCATAAGGTTGAAGCCTTAAAATCCAAATGACTGTATTTGGAAATAGGGGTTTTAATGGGGTAATTGAGGTTAAGTGAGGTCATAAGGGGGTCCTAATCCAATAGGACAGGTTTTTTTTTTTTAAATATATTTTATTGATTATGCTATCACAGCTGTCCCATTTCTCCCCCATCATTCCCCTCCACCCTGCACACCCCCTCCCACCCACATTCCCCCCCTTTAGTTCATGTCCATGTGTCATAAGTTCTTTAGCTTCTACATTTCCCACACTATTCTTGCCCTCCCCCTGTCTATTTTCTACCCACCGTCTATGCTACTTATTCTCTGTACCTTTTCCCCCTCTCTCCTCCTCCCACTCCCCTGTTAACCCTCCATGTGATCTCCATTTCTGTGGTTCTGTTCCTGTTCTGTTTGCTTAGAGACCCCAGGAGTGAGTACGCACGGCAAAGACCTCGGGAGGACTCAGCTAGAAGGCGGCGGTCCACACACCAGGGAGAGAGGCCCCAGGAGAGGCCGACCCTGCCAGCGCCTTGATCTTGGGACTCCAGCCTCCAGAACTGCGACACAATAAATGTCTGCGGTTTACGCCCCCTGGTCTGCGGTGCTTTGTCATGGCTGCCGGGCAGGCTAGTATCTTCAGTACAAACGTACATACTGAAAAGAGCACAGATCGCCCTGGCTAGTGTAGCTCAGTGGATTGAGCGAGGGCCTGTGAACCAGAGGATCGCGGTTCGATTCCCAGTCAGGGCACATGCCTGGGTTGCAGGCCAGTTCCCAGCAGGGGGTGCATGAGAGGCAACCATACATTGATGTTTCTCTCCCTCTCCCCTACCCTTCCCCTCTAAAGATAAACAAATAAATAAGTATTTTTAAAAAATAAATAAATAAATAAAATAAAAAGAGCACAAATCTTTAAGGGTAACAGCTCCTTGACCTCTTCATAAGGTGAACAGCCCATGTAAACGACACTCCAGAACAACCCCCCCCCCCCCCCGCATCTCCCGGGAAAAAATAGCTAATACTGTGGATGACCACCGTAGGTTAGCTTTGCCTAACTGGGCACTTCATAGAAATAGAATACACTCGTGGACAACAGGGTGGTGACTGCTGGGGAGAGTGTGTATAAGGGGGATAACGGCAATGGAAAAAATACAATACAATAAATATATAAATAAAATACACGTAAAAATTAAAAATAATAAATAAAACCCAGCTCCGCCACTCACTTCAAACAACCACCAGTGCTCGCTGTAGCTGGCTTCTTTCTCTCAGAGTTCTGTTGGGTGGCCCATCCCCGTAATATATAACTGCTGGCTGCGCCCCGCTGTGTGAATGGGGCACAGTGTATGTGTTCTCCTCACGGACGCTGGGGAGGCTTCCACGCACACCGGAGGGTTGGCACAGCGCACCACCTAACGGACCAGATGCACACCTTGTAGCCGGTGCCGCAAGCTGTTTTCCAGGTACTGCTGAGTGTGTGATGGCCATTTGGTGCAACAGTTTAAATCTTAGCTCCGGCCAGCACCTCCCAATCACAAATGATCTAGCAGGCCTGGGGTGGTGGAGCCAGGGCTGCTCTGTACAAGACAGCTATGTTCGGTTACGACCCCCCAAATCTGCTAATCTCTGGAGTTGGGGGTGTTGGTGCTCCCCTCAGCAGCTGTGCACCGAAGGCCTGGTGTCTAGATGCCGAGTGGAGAACAAAAGAAATGCAGAAAATGCAGTTCCAGCCATCAAAAGTTAGGCGTATTGGTGCACTCGGCCTAATCTAGAATATCGTTTCTTAGAGGCTTTGAATTTGAAAGCTAAAGAATAAAGGTGGCTTGGCTGCAGATGCAGGCAAAGGACGGGTTCATTGCTCACTCTATTCCACCCCTCCCCTCCCTCACTGACTCATTTGACAAATATTTGCTGAATATCCACTTATTTCCGGCACAGTGCGGATCCTGGGCTGCTAAGATGCCTCAGAGAGGTTGCCTGCTCTAAGCTGTATACCTGCGACTAATACAACATATAGCATGTAAGCTGTAATTGAAAAATAAAATAAAAGAGAGAGGTTTCCTGCCCGTAGACGCGCACAGCCCAGTGCAGGAGGCAGGCTGACAAAAAGCTACGGAGAAGGCGTGGGTGGAAAGTTTCTTGAGGTCGCAGAGCACGCAAGCAGCTCGCTCCCTTTCAGGGAGTCCGGTGTTGAAGAGGGTTCCTGGGTGGGGTGGTGGGGGACAGGAGGGGGGCTGTTCCTGGCAAGGGCAGCTCAAAGGCGCAGAGGAGAAGGGCTTGGTGCGGGCGAACCCTCAGTGGTTAGTCCTCTGCAGCGGGCCGACCGGGACCCGTCCCCACAACTACGCAAGTGCAGGGACGGCGACCACGCCAGTCACTTTTCTTTCAAGGCACTATGAGTTTGAAGAGCAAAAGATGAACGCCTCTTACATGAACGCCTCTTACATGACTCAATTTGTTGAATTCTAGAACTTTGGCCTGTATTTCGCATGGCTCTCTGGGTGTTCAGTAAATGAGAATCGAGTGTTCCAGAGTTGGGTGATCTGGGACAATTTCAGAAAGTCCGCTTGGCCTTGGCTGGAAGGCTTGGGCCGATCAAACGCCAGCTCCGGGCCATTGTTCCTTGAAAAAACAGAAAGGACCACAATAATATTCTCTGGAGCATGGCAGACTCTTCCTCCTGATCTGCCCTCAGAGGCCTGGTCACCAAGCAGAAGAGAACATACCAGACACCTTAAGGAGGAGGGAAGGACAGTCCAGAAACTTGATTTCCCCCCGCCCCCAGGACAAGGAACAGAATTAACGACTCAAACTCCCACCACGTTTCACATGGTTCGTAACATTACTAATAAATAAATATGTTAACTTTGTATGTGCTATCTCCCAGAATGTTTTTAAGCAGGGTTAGGGGTGAGGATGTGGATGAACAAAGCAGAAAAGTTTCTTTTCAATCTCCCGTCTGGAGGTGGCACAGCTCTCTCACTTCCACGCCCGTTCACCGGACCAAGCAGGACGCAGGAGTTCAACTAGTGGGGATTGTATCGGTTTGCTAGGGCTGCCATCACCAACATCACCCACCGGGTGGCTGAAACAACAGAAATTTGATGCCTCGTCGTTCTGGAGGCTGGATGTCCAAGGTGCAGGTGCCGGCAGGGCTGGCTCCTCCTGAGGCCTCAGCCCCTGGCTTGTCTGCTGCCCTTTCGAGCTGTGTCCTCACGTGGTCTTTCTCTGGGCCACATGTTCCGGGTGTAGCTTCCTCTTCCTGTGGGGTTAGGCCCCACTCTCCATGACCTCATTGAACCCTCACGCCCTCCTTAAAGGCCCCGTCTCCAAACAAAGCCGGTCACAGCAGGGACCAGGGCTTCAACGTATGGATTTTGAGGGGACACAGTTCAGTTAGTAACAGCGATGCATCATTTTCCCGCAGGGAAGAGCAGGATGGGGAGGGAAAGTGGAACGTTTTGCAAAGAATATATATAACCCACTGGATTGTAACCCAGTTTCTCCGACTCCAAAGTGCAGCAAGGAGCCCTCGCTCAGGGGTCTCCGGCGAGGGACCGGGAGCTCGCTGAGGACGCGGGCTTGGCTTATTTCTCGTGCGTCCTCCACGTTGCCCGGATAGTGGCTGACACCCTGTCATGCTCAGCGTCTTCCTTGAGTGTGTGTACTGTTTTTATTCTATTATAGTGACAAAAAACACCCCTTGAAAATAAGGAAACTACTACCACACTCCTAGGAAACCCCTCCTTCAGTGGGGGACACGAAGGCACAGTGACCTCCGGCCCTGGCTCTGCAGGGGCCAGGGTATCGGTCCCCAGCACGCACGGCTCCCTGGGAAGATTCCCAGGGGGCTCTCTGCTGAGCCCTGGCAGCAGGGTCAGTGAAACGGGACTTGCTCCTCCTGTCTCTTAAAACGACAACTCCATTCAAAGCCACAGGTTGGTGCAGTCAGGGGACACTTGAGTCTGTCAACTCCCTGAGAAGGGGGCCCTCCTTCTGGTCACCAGGGGCAAAAACTGGGACTCATTCTGGGCCCCACTGCTCCTTTCTCCTGGGGCTGGGTCCCCGGGTAGTTTCCATGACGGCGCCGATGCCGGCAGTCCTCCACGCCCTGCCCCCCCGGGTTCCTCTTTGACGGAACCAAATCTCTCCCACGTTCGTCTGGGATACTCGGGGCCCAGAACCCTGCCTGGCAGGGGCCCTCCCCGGGCAGCTCGCAGCAGGACCACCGGCGCCTGCAGCCTGTGGACAGTGGGTGCCTCACATCCCTCCCCCCTCTCCTGGTTGACCGTGCCCTGCAAGTTCCCAGTCCCACACCTGCCAGCTCCAACGCTACCTGTCACTTTGCCAAAAGCTGTAAAACCAAGGATGCTGGCTTTCTGCTCACCAAACAACAGATCCCGCGGTCACCAGGATCTGCCCTCCTCCACAGGCCCAGGGAAGTATCAACAATTTTTTTTTCTTTCCCAGAATCAGTCCTCAAACCCTGCCAAATTTGAAACCTAAATAATATTTCTTCTCTCCATCTACACAGACCCTGGCCTAGCTCAGAGTTCAGCATCTTGGACCTCAACGGTTAGAAGAGGTCCTCTTCTAGTCCATCCTTCCCCAGAGATTTCCAGTTTTCCGGAGCTTTCTAGAGGGCGAGAGGGGCCTAGGAGCTTTTCTCATTTTATTTTCTGATTTACTAAAAATCAAAGACATGTCAAAGTAGGGTGGTAATGTTGTGATGAATTTCACATGTTTACTTTGAACAGAATTAATGCTTTTGTTTAAAAAATGTAATGCTAACCAGTTGTGCTAGTCATTAGGTAAGATTGTAGAATTAAAGAAATCAAAATGGTACATCCCAAGTGGGATGACCTGGCGGTAACAAGACACAAGGTCAAAGCAGCTCCTCGAAGACCACATTGCTCTACCTTGGGACTTTGTCCTTGTGTCTAAACATCGAACCTCACTTGGAGATGACCTCTGAAGTCCGACCGTGGATTCCTTTGAGACTTAGAAGCTGGCCCAAGTGTCCTTCCAGCCTCCCGCAGTGGCACAAATCACACTCCCCAGGCTCTGGTGGCGGAACTGTGCTGTCCAGTGTCTTAGGCCCGCCCTCCCTGCTCCAGCCGCCCTGGGTCGGTCCTCTTGCTGGAGGACGTGCCTCTCTGGCTGTCTCCGCTTAGAATGTCGGCCCCCACCCCTTTCCCCACTCCACCCTTGGCTGATTCCCATTCAGCCTTTAAGGCCCAGGTGCTCCCACACCTGTCCCCAGGGAGGGTGGGGGCCTGCCACTCCTCCAGGCCCCAGCTGCATCCTGTTCCTCCGACTTCTCACCACGCCTGCCTCCTCCAGCGCCCCTGAACAGCTGGAAGGGCCATGACCTGGTCAGGTCTACATTCGCAGCTCCTGGCAGGGACCAGGGGAAATGAAGGAATGAACCTTCCAATAAATAAATGTATAAATGAATGAAGTGCCATGGAGCTCTATGCCTATCAGTTCTCTGTTTGTATTGGGCTGGATAATTTTGTTTGAGCTGGTGTGGGGGGGCTCCGCCCAAAGGCCACCCCCTACCCCACCTCCCAGCCACCACAGATGAGAATAAGTCTACCAAGGCATGATCTGCTTGGGGAGGAAAGGTGGCCAATCTCTCAAAGAGCCTTTTCCTCAATGGGCTTTTATTAGGTTGTTTTACATAGGAATACAGGCCCATTAATCATTGTCAGGCAGTAAGGATCAAACAAAGAACTCTGAGGGCCTATTTTGAGTCAGGGTCAGATAGCTAAAGAGCAATAAAACTTTGAGGAACAAACTCACTTCTTGCGTGGACCCTTATTTAATTGAGAGCCTTCTAAACAAAGCAGATTTCACAGGATTTTACATATTCTTTCTTAGGCCTGATCGCCCTAGGGAACCGGCCCTATCCAGCACAGGGTAGCACCCACTACCAGCATTGTTTCAGGCTTAAGGCATTGTCTCAGGTTTAAGTCAGGCAGGGTAAGCGAGGCAGCCAAGAGATTAGGAGGCTTCTTGCAGACAGAATGAGGACTCAGGCTATGTCAAAGCTGAGGGCCCATCACCCCCTTTTGCTATAGCCCCCAAGTCCTTCCTTGGGGCCTCCACGTGATCCTGCCTGTTTTAGGTGGTTCCCCCCTTGGGGAATCTCATCCGTCATTGGCTAACCGATCAACATTGGGGGCCAGTGACGGATGAAGTAAAAGGAGCAGAAGCCGTGCTCCTGCCAGGGAGATAAGCTTCGTCTCCTTAGTGGCTTACAGTCGGAAGGTCGCTTACTCAGCTTTAGCCATGGGGTGGGGGGTGGGGGTGGGTCACAGCTTCTAAAACCAGACAGGGCGGTTCACAACACTGATGGAACCACGTGAATTTGAAAGCCGGCGGCAGCCAAGTTCCTGTCAAAGGCCAAAGTCCCCTTAGTCTTTCCTGGGGAAGGGGCTTGGGGGCGTGGCCACCGCACCTGAATGTAATCAGGATGACCACCAGGTGGCGCCAAGTCCCCGCGCTGAAGTGTTGCAATCCGTGTTCTCCGTAGGAGTGTGTTCCAAAAGATTGCAGGTTATTCTAAATTGTTTTCCCGAAGGAGTATCCATCCATGGGTTCACTCTAAAATTCCAAATCTAGCCCAGGCAGGAAGAGAAATTTTGTAAATGATGTTTAAGTTCAGTTAAAGGGAGAAATTGGTACAAGGAAATACTCAGAATGTTGCCCCAATTTGGAAGCTACAGCTTCGCTGCACTGCGCTTAGGGTCTTCTGGTCACCCGCGCTGGGCTGCATGATCACCACCCGCCCCCCCGCATGCCCTGGGGCCCCGGGGTCCTCTGGTCACCCCTGGTGCAGCAGCCCAGGCCCTGAGATAGGGAGCGACTGTGCCCCTGGACACACATGGCGTCTGCCTTCGCAGAACAGGCTAGGACAGGCCCAGTACCAAGTGTTACCTGTGTTGTTCAGGAGGCAAATGGGCCCACTGGTGTGGCATCCTCTGGGCACCCCTTGTTCCATCGGGAATGACCCCTTCCTCCACAGGCTCCCACCTCCCACTGTCCTGAGCTGTGAGGGGCCCTCTGCGCCTTGCTTAACCCAGAGGGCCCTCTGGGAAGTGAAGACCACTTACTCCGCTCCAGGACCCTGCTGCAACAAGCCTTCACCCCACCTCCTTTCTTCCCGGGATTCCTTTATCTCCCAGTCGGCTTAGGAGAGTCTTCCTACTATTGGAGCCCTGGGTGCGTTTACTGCACCTGAACGAGTATGAGGAGTTTTAGATCTGTAGCCTGACAGACAGGCTTCGCGTCGACTGGCTCTGTGACCACCCCTCCCCCACCTTTCTTCAGCGCCTGCAGGGCCACAGCTTTGCCCAACTCCGGGGGCCCATTTACACTGTAGTCCCTGTAAAGGGTGCTTTCTTGACGTAATCTGCCAGGGCCTCCCACCTCTGCAAAGTCACTCAGCTCACCAAGAATGCTCCACGCTGGGCACCTGCCCTGGGAGCGCAGAGGCGGCCGGTCCCTTCCCGACTGAGAGCCTCCCCCGCCATTGCGCCCACAGGTTCTCCACTCCCAGTTACAAACACTGACCACACTCGCAGGGCAGGGACACGTCCCCGCCAGGTCTCTCTCTCCTCGGCCTGGATGGGACGGGTCACGAGGTGCTAAATCAGGTGCAACAGGGAGCCAACTGACCCCACAGGAGGCTGCAGCCCGCCCAGCCCCGCCCCGCCCCGCCGAGTTCACACCAGCGTCACAGAAGGGGCAGAGGTCAGTTTGGCCTCCGGCCCCGATCTGGCCCGGGCTTGGCTCCTGCCTGAGGCCAGGACTCTGAAATTCAGGGTCTTCTTCCCTCTACGGTACCCCCTCTCTCCCCCTCTGCCCCTGCTGGCTCAGGAGGACCAGGACGGCCTGGGGAGGTGGGATCTCAGGGCTCCTTCTGTGCTGCTGTTTCTCTGCGCTCAGAAGCACCTCAGCCCCCTGGAGGGTTTCATTGCCCTCCATATGGATGACGGGTAAGCATCACAGACAGGGGAGAGGCCCTTCGGATGGGTGACCGGTAAGCATCACAGACAGGGGAAGAGGCCCTTCACAGGGTGACCGGTAAGCATCACAGACAGGGGAAGAGGCCCTTCACAGGGTGACCGGTAAGCATCACAGACGGGGGAGAGGCCCTTCACAGGGTGACGGATAAACAGCGAAGACAGGCGAGTGCACTGGCGGTCTGCACAGAACATTTTGGGGCTCCTTCTCAGAGGCTTCTGAGAGCCAGGCAACTTGGGTGCAGGCCTCTCGAGCCCCCTGGACCCTCACACTGATGACAGATTGGAGCTCCCACAGGCCAGGGAGGGGCACTCGGGCGCACTCATGTTTCCAGGCAGCGCTCCTGGCACACAGGATGCTGCCCCATGGCACTAACAAGGTAAGTGAGCATGCAGATCAGAGCTGGACAGATTCAGCAACATGCCGGGGCTGGACGCTGCAGTGTCTGGAGGCAGCGCCGGGGCCCGAGGACTCAGGGCGGCAGCCGGCAGCCAGTTAGCGGGAGAGAACCCTTCCTTCCTCCGGGGCTTGCGGGTGCCTCTCTGCATTCCACTCAACGTTGGCTGATGCCACGGGGAAACCGGGTTCTCCAACAAATTCCTCTCCCTACCCCACTCTCCCAAGCTTCTGAAGAAGATTTAAACCTGGCATCACCAACTTTCTAAATTCCGTGGCAAACTCCTGGCAGAGTATACAGTGAGCACCATGCAGGATGGAAAAAAATCCCAGGTGCATTTCCATCTCGTCTCTGGGGCGACAGAAGGAGGCAGCAGCTCCGTCTCCACTCAGGCCCCACTTCCGAGCAGAGACTGAAACGGTGAAAATCCTGAGCTGGATCGAAGGGAAGCTCTCTCTCCGTGGGCCGTGTGTGCCGCCTGCGGAGTGTGCTTTGGAGAGAAACTGACTCTCAGCGGAAAGGGAACATTCTGGAACCTCCTAGATCAGTGTGCCTCCTCTGAGAGGCCTCCCTGCTCCCCCGGGGCTGGGTACAGATCTCTGGCAAGGCCACCCTGTGGGTCTGCCCCTCCGGGTGGCACTCTGAGGGCTGGGGCCCCCTGGACCTGGACTGACCAGGTGCTCAGTGGACCGTCGATTGGATGAAGGACCCGGCCCTGTGGCCTAGGAGAGTCCTGGTTCTTCTTGGTCATAAACACGGAGAGGCAGGTCTTTCCCCTTCCCTCTGGACAGTAGTGCCTGGCACAATCAGAGTTGTTGAACGAGCAGATGTTGTAGCGGGTGCTTGTGAGCCTGAGTGTCTGGGGCGGGGGGTGGGCGGCGGCAACAGCAGAGTGACCCATCCTCCGTTTCACTGTGAACTTACCCGGTCAGCCGCCGCTTCCCACCTTACCTGAACCGTGTCGGGTAACTAAACCCCAGGAGCAATGCGTGAGCCGGGAAGGGTTGCCTTCCTTTTAGATGTGAGCTGGTGAGAGGCCCTGGGACTCCCCCAGGGGCACAGGCTGGAAGGTGTCTAAGTGGGCGACAGAGCCAAGTTGGTCGCGCTCCAGGGCCTGTGTTGCTGACCAGGCTACACGAGTCCATTTTCTGTCCTATCACTGTCCAGCCCCCTCCTTGGCCTTATTTCTTCAGTCCCGATTTCTCAGCCCCTCGAGGAGCCCACGGGGCCCAGTCTGGCTGATGGAAGCCGCCAGGAGAGGCACCGGTGTGGCCAGCCATGACCACTAGGTGTCGCTGCAGGCAAAGGCTAACATTGGTGCAGAAGCCGCAGAAGCCAAGAAGGCCACAGAAGCCAAGGAGGCCACAGAAGCCAAGGAGGCCACAGAAGCCAAGGAGGCCACAGAGCCTGGGGCAGGTGGGAAACAGGAAGTACGGCTCCTACACACATGGAAATCTACAGGGTCTGTCCAGAAGGTGTCCAGCCACGTAATATGAAAAGTGGAGACATTTAGTGAAAAGATACAAGATACAAGAAGCATTGTACACAGGATAATGACCCTCAGTCCCCTTCAAAGTGGGCACCTTGGGACCCCACACAGTTCCAGTCGCCATCAGCTGTGCTGTTGTATTTTCCTGAATCTCATTGACAGTCTAAAATCCCTTCCCTTTCAAAGATGATTTTATTTTATTTTATTTTATTTTTAAATATATTTTATTGATTACGCTATTACAGTTGTCCCATTTCTCCCCCATCATTCCCCTCCACCCTAAACACCCCTCCCACCCACATTCCCCCCCTTTAGTTCAAAAACATGGAACGCTTCACGAATTTGCGTGTCATCCTTGTGCAGGAACCATGCTAATCTTCTCTATATTGTTCCAATTGTAGTACATGTGCTGCCGAAGCGAGCACCGATTTTAGTTTTGGGAAAAGCTGGAAGTTGCAGGTTGCCAAATCTGGGCTGTAGGGTACCTGAGTCACCCGGGTGATTTGATGTGTCACCAAAAAAACTCTGCACGAGACGTGATGTGTAAGTCGGCGCACTGTTGTGATGAAGCTGCCCACCACCAGTTGCCCGTAGCTGCGGCCTTCTGAATCATCCGAATAGTTTCCATGGAGGAATGTTCAAGCTTAACACAAAATCTGATGCAGATTTGTTGCTCTACTCACTCAGTCATTTTGTTTTTTTTTTTTAAACTGTATATATATATATTTTAATCAGTATTTTTTAATTGTTGATATTGTACAGTTTTCTGTCTTTTACCCTGCCCCAGCCCACCACCCCAGCCCTCCCCACCTTCCTCCCATTTCCACCCCCCCATAGTTTTTGTCCATGAGTCCTTTATACTTGTTGCTCTAAACCGTTCCCCTTTTCCCCTGAAATTCCCTCCCCTCCCACTCTGGACACTGTCAGACTGTTCTCAAATTCAGTGTCTTTGTTTATATTATGCTTGTTTGTTTGTTTTGTTGATTAGCTTCCTGTTAAAGGTGAGATCATATGGTATTTGTCTTTCATTGCCTGGCTTATTTCGCTTAGCATGATACTCTCCAATTCCTTCCATGCTGTCGCAAAGGGTAGGAGCTCCTTCTTTCTTTCTGCTGCATAGAATTCCATTGTGTAAATGTACCACAGTTTTTTGATCCATTCATTAACTGATGGGCACCTAGGTTGCTTCCAGCACTTGGCTATTATAAATTGTGCTGCTATGAACATAGGGGTACATAGATTCTTTTGGATTGGTGTTTCAGGATTCTTAGGATATAATCCAAGCAGTGGAATTACTGGGTCAAAAGGTATGTCCATTTTTAGTTTTCTTAGAAAATTCCATACTGTTTTCCATAGTGGTTGTACCAATCTGCAATCCCACCAACAGTGCACTAGGGTCCCCTTTTCTCCACAACCTCTCCAACACTTGCTGTTTGTTGCTTTGTTTATGAAGGCCATTCTGACTGGTGTCAAGTGGTATCTCATTGTAGTTTTAATTTGCATCTCTCTGATTCACTCAGTCATTTTTAATGCGACAGCCACACAGTACACATGCTCACTCAATGGCATCTACCAACCCCACTGACTAGTACAGTGAAGTTGTCATCGTTCATGCATGTGCATTCCAGTCCACTCTCCTTGGCTGCCAGTTTACATGGCTGTTTTGCAAATCATTCTCCTTATATTAGTAATGGCTGGACTTTTTCCAGACACTCCTTGTATTTCTGTGAGTGAAATCTAGAAGATGTTTTAGGAAATGAGGCCTGGCCCATGAGGAACCTGTTGTGAGCCCTGGCCTGGGTCCCTCCTCTCAGCCTCACTTTTCTGCAGCCTCAGCTCTCAGGTGAAGCCATGGCCACAGTCCTGCTGGAAACCCAACCCCCTCGTCTTTGGGTAAAGGATGCTCAGGGTGAGCCCTGAGTCCACATCCCTTCTCCTCTCCCTGCCCACTGGGTGCCAAGCACAGGTTCCGCCTCTCACCAGACAGTTGTGCCGCCACACTCAGCAACATGACCAGGCTGAATCAGCAGCCCACTCGGCATCGGGGTGGCTGGCAGTGCAGGGGCTGGGTGGGTATGCTGGGCACTCCCGGGAGAAGGAACAGCAGGAGCAAAGGCCTGGGGGCTGAGAATAGCTCGTGTTTAGGGGAGATCTATAGTTCAGTGTTTCTGGAGTTTAAAGAGCTTGCGGGGCCCTTAAGGATGGACGTGGGGGGTTGGGCCAGGGGAGGCCGGCTTGCCATCCGTGTTCAGGAGGGTCGACTGTATCTTTAAGGCCGCCGATGGAGTGGGGATATGACTTATGGTCCACCCGAGGACACTTTTGAGAGTGAGCAGGTGCTACAAATAATTCACAGGTGGGAACCGCTCTTACGAAGCATGAACTGACTGTCCCTGACAGCTGTCCTGGAGAGAGCCCGGCAGAGTGAGTACGGACTGAGGCGTGAGTGGATTTGCACTTTAGAAAGGTCTCTGGCCGTGGGGCACAGGACGGGTTGAACATCTTTTCATTTGAAAAAGTAAAACACGCTCAATGTAAAGAAATCGGGAGGGTCAAAACGTAGACCCGGAGCACCCCACCCCCCCACCCTTACCCTGAGTTCCGTTTCTGGAGAGCAAGCTCTGCACCCAGTGTTAGCGTTTTCTTCCAGAGTCTGAACACCAGAGCATGTATGACACGTCCCGCTTTGGCGCGACAGCGACACACGACGCCACCGTTGCAGCCCTTGCCTTGTATTTCCGTGCCTGTAAGTCGTCCTGACTAGCGTGCACGGCCTGCCTCTTTATCGGCTTTGAAATGTTCCCCAGTCCAGCGCGTTGTTTCCCACATCTCCCCTGTGGGGGGCGCCCTGCGGTTGTCACCAGCAACGCTGCACGTAACGAGTGCAGAGCGCGAGCTCCTTGCCCTGGAATCGCGGAGTCAAAGGGCATATACGCTTCTAATCGGGATCCAACGTCAAATCGCCCTCCGCGGAGGGAAACCCGTTCTCCGTACAGGTTCCGTGGGCGCGGATACTAACCGCGGAGGGCGTCCTGGTCACTGGGCGGAGTGGGTTGTCCGACTGGAGGCGGGAGAGTGACGGGTGAGGGCTGCCACCGGCTGGGACAGAGACGTGAGGGTCTCATGTGAGGCGGTCACAGTCGGGGCGCCGAGGAAGCAAAGATTTGGAGAGTTACGAGGAGGTGAAGTCGGCCTGACCAGGGGGTGGGGGGATGACTTCTACTTTTCTACCTCGGGTCACTGAGGGCTGAAGGGGAGCTGATTAACTGAGATGGGGGTGCGGGCCCCTGGAAGCTGAGGGGTTGCTGTGGAGGAGCAGGAAGGCGGCCCCAGCCAGGTGGAGACACCGAGAAAGAAGGCAGATACAGAGACCTGAGGCTGGGGAAGAGCTCGAGGTGCAGCCGCGTTCGGTTCCCTATGGCAGCTGAGGCCTGTCTGCGGCAGTGGCGGCCTGGGCCAGTGCGCCGGGGACACCGTGACACGGCATCAGCAGCAGAGCGAAGGGAGAAGCTGGGGTCCTGGGAGGCCAAATTGCAGAGGCCCGCCCTCAGCATTGGCCCTGCACTTGCACGTCTTGAGAGTCAGGGCCCTGGGGGAGGAAGGATCAGCAGTATTTAAGGGGCAGGGACACAAGGGATGTTCTGGAGACCACGGAGTCACAGGTCTGGTTGGGGAGGGACTAGAGAGTGTCCATTAGTTAGAATGATCAGGAGATCGTGCTCGACCTTAGCCGAGCTGGGGTACCAAAGCCACAGAGCCTGGATTCTGTGAAACAACAATAGGACTCAGGGTGTTTATTCATTGGTTGTATCCTAGCAACAATGTCTCCTCAACAGGGGTAAGCGTTCTAGACCCAGAGACCAAATTACGCAGGAACGCGGTGTTCTAGAATGTTCGCAGGGGTTTGTCAGTCAGTTTCCTACTTAGAGGTACTCAGGAGACTGGGAAAAACTGCCCCCACTTTTCTGAGTGGAATTTTCAGGTCGCTGATGGCCAGGCATGTATCGTGGTGATAGAAAACTCAAATGCTTTGCGGGGGGTCCCCTCTCTGGAGCTCAGAGTTTACTGGAGGGGAACAGGGTAAAAGTCGGTTCCCAGCAGAGAAAACGAGCTGTGCATCGCACTTGGCCACCTGTGAAATCCGACGTCACGAATTGTTCCTAAGACGTCCCTGCGGGGTTAGCGCTTTCCTGAGACCCTGGCAACTCCTTCCTTCCCCTTCCTGGGAGTCCTGTGGCACCGGTTGGACCCACAGATCACTTTCCGCAGCTGTCAGTGATGCCCAGGAGATGGGGAGAGGGGGCGAGACCACCAAGGCTGCCGTCCGTCCCCCGCTGGGCGCTCCCCCACCCTGGCACCCCCATGCCTCGGGGTGGGCGCTCAGCGCCCCTGATGTATGGTTTTGTTCTGTGGGCCTCGTCCCCCAGTAGACAGACGGTGAGCTGGCTGTGAGGCAGGGGCTGCTCTTGGACCTCCCTTTGAGGAGCTCCTTTCTCTGGGAGAGTGCTGAGAAGCCGCCGCGTGAGGCTCAGGAAGTGCGAGGATGCGAAAAGTCTGCGCTCTCCTTCTGAGGTCCCGCCATTGAGTAGAGGAAGTAGCCTAGCAGCTTCCTTCCGGGAAGTGCCACACACTAGAGGGAAAGAAGCCAGGATGAGCTGGGCAATCAGCAGAGACTTCCTGGAGGAGGCGGTGCCTGGGCCAGATCTTGTAGCACAGGAACGAGTTGGGCTGCTGGAAGATGTGGGCTAGCATGGGGCTGCAAGTACAGGGTTTTGGCAAACCTGGGGCTCAAAGTCTAGACAGGCAGTGTCCCCGGCTTTGTGCCTGGCACAGAGTAGCCTTAGCAGTTGCCATGCAGTAAAAACAAGGGGACAGGGCCCGGGTCTTTCCTCAGGAAGGGGGTTGGCTCCTGGGCAGATCAGTGTGAACGGCGGTGGTTTCATTCTGTCACCGTTGGTCTCCTTGTCCCTCGTGGTCACCGCCAGAACATGCCTCCGGGCCCAGCTGTGGCATGAGACCAGCAAAGAAGATGCCATCGGCTCAGCCCTCGTCACTTCCCGTGTGCCCCCTCGCAGGCCGTGGTCCATCCCCACGGACCCAGGGCCCCAGGCCGACCCCCTGGGATGCGTGGGCTCCGGTCCTCCTCAGCCAGCGCTGGGCGATGCCGCCCTCTCCTCGGTCAGCAGGCGACTGGGCTTCACCTTCTCAGCAGGCTGCTCGGGACGTTGGGGAGCCGGCTCTTGGCGCCGGGCCCCCCTGAAGCTTTGGTTTCCCAGATTCTTCTGAGGTTGCTGTTGGCTCCCCTTGGCTGAGTTTCTGTGGCTCTGTGGTTTCTCCAGCTCAATGTCGGGGCATTGCCATCGTAGTTTGCCATCTCCAGGTGACTGTCCTTCCAGTCGCGTTGAAGGGAACTCACACCGTCACCGGGCGGACGGCTGAGGCCAGCACGCCAGTCACACACTGCCTGTCTCCAGGTTTGCTGAAGCAAATCCCCCCATTTGCATTTTACATTTTCCTTTGACCCTGAAATCCAACGAACCCCGACCGGCAGCTCAGTGCGGATCCGGAGGGAGACCTGTCAATCGTGCGCCTGCAACACAATGGTGATGTAAGAACGGAGTCCGAATGCCGTCTTAATTACGCCTGCTCTCTGTGACTCTGTTTCAAATGCGGAGTCTGCTGGCAGCGAGTAATTACATGCCGGTACACATTTCCGTGGTTTCGGCACTTCTTATATTCTAATTCTAGGTATCTCGTTAGCGAAATGGGCATTTTTATTCACATACAATAAAACACCCAAGTACTCACAAAAATTAAATATGGTATTAAAGTCAGCTTATAATTACTGCCTACGACGGCTCCAGCAGCACCCTCCCGAGGGGGCCCCAGGCTGGCCCGCCTGCTCCGACGCTGGGGAAGAGACGGACCTGGAGCCAGACGGACCCATCCAAGTCCCGTCTGTGTCACTCACCAGGCGGGGCGGACACCCAGGCTGTGGCCGTCCCGGTCCTCGACTCCCTGGGATGGAATACAAATACCTGTATCGCAAGGGGCTGTCGGGAGGACGTTTGCTCTGGCTGTTTGCTGAATGGAAGTGAATGTCCTTTCAGCTTTTCCAAGCTGTCACATCCAACTCCGCACCTCCGAGGGCTTGGACGTCTTTCCTCACCCAACTTGTCCCCTAATGGAGAAAGCTGGACAGCAGCTTCAAAGCAGAAGGAGGGGCATTTGTTGATAAAAATAAAACACGGCCACGATGGGGAGCAGTGGGCGGAGTCTTGAGAACAGGTCCTGAGCCCAGCAGGAGGGGCGCAGACTGAGCGTGAGTGGGTGTTAACTTGGGAGACAGGGTGTGGGTCTGGACGAAGGAGGAGCTTGGCAGTGCGTGCAGGGGGAGGCATTGCCGAGGGGGGGGGGAGCGCTGATGCTCTGACAGAGGGGGCTGCCCTGCAGTCCTGTCCTGGGGAGGGAGCAGCGGCAGGGTGGGGGACTGTGAGCCCGGCTGCAGCGGCCCCTTCCTGGCTCCGAGGTCACTCGGCACCTGCCCAGTCCTCCTGCAGGGCCGTCCAGCAGCTCAGTGTGGGCTCCCCGGGCCCAACTTCGCAGCCTCCGAAGTGGGAGGCACGGGTGGCTCCCTGGGGCGTGGGACCAATATGAGAGCCCCATTTAGATGCAGCTTGGTCTCGTTCTAGTGTTCTATTCTTGGTTCACTTGTTACATCGTGCGTGCAATGTGGTAGTTTAGTCGTATGCACCACTTAGAAAATTTATGGACGATAAAGGTGCACTTACTGGAGAGTCACACTCTAAACATAAAAATAAACCAATGGGACAAAACGTGGGCCGGAAACAGGCCAGGCGAGCACAGAAAGTTGATTTACGACAAGACACGGCTGGGGGACCGAGCGGGGGTGTGCCGCTGAGCTCACAGTGGCCTCGCAGGGAAAAATGGCAGAGAGCCCTTCCCCGTGCCTTTTATAAAAATAAAAGGCCTAGCTATGAAATCATAGCACTTTAAGGAGATAATGTTCTGTTTTTAAAAAAATATTCATTGATTGATTAGAGAGAGAGGGAGGGAGGGAGAGAGGGTAGGGGGAACCCGTGTGAGAGAGAAACACGGATCGGTTGCCTCTCGTGCGTGTTCCGACCAGGGACTGAACCCACATCCCAGGCATCTGCCTGGACCAGGAATCGAACCCATAACCTTTCGATGTGTAGGATGGCACCCACACAACTTGAGCCACGCAAGTCAGGACAGAAGGTGATGTTTATCTTTATGATTTGTAATAAAGAGGGAAGTTCTCAAATGAAATACAGAGAAGTACAGATCATAAAGGTACAAGGGAGTAAAACTGGTCACACTGAAAGTACGAATTTTTAGTCGTTCAAGAGACATGAAGAGAATCCATGACCCTGTCCCTTGCCGGGGGCCTTGTAAATTGGGACATGGTCCCGGAACACAACACCTATAACGCAACGGATGCCAAGGCCCCACAGAGCTGCCTCCCAGGAGCGTGTTCTGGAGACAGTCTCGTCAGGGATGCTCAGAGCAGCTTCGCTCCCCGTGACACAGACTGGAGACAGCCCGCGCGTGTGGGGGCAGGCGGAGGGATAGACAGACAGGTTCCCGGATGTTTAGACAGTGGGGTGCAGCAGGGAAGGGAAAGCAAATGAACTTCCGGAACGTAGGGTAGGGCCCCAGAACGCAGCAGCAGAGTCAGCCTCTATCCTTCCATTCACGCGAAGTTCAAAATACCTTCTCAGGGATGCAGACGTGGGAAAACTGTGCCGCACCGCAAGGAAATGTAAACAGAGTCCGCGGTGGGGGCGGGGGAGGGCCATGGGGAGGATGTGCCTTCCGGTCCTTCAGCTGGGTTGTGGGTGTGTGGGCACGTGGGCATTGGTAACACGGATGGCCTTTGCCGCCCGCACACTGGTTACAAACACTCTTCTTTACCTATTTATATCTACTAACATCCGTATCTACGCCATCAAAACAATGGTTCAGACACTTGGCGTTTGCAAGGGAGCACAACCGTTGCCTCTTCTTGGCCAGCCCTGCCTCTACCGGATAGCGCGCTGGGAGCTGGCGCTCGCTGACCGGAGTCTGCTCTGTACATGCCTGACTCCCGCCCACGGTGCTGGGCGCGCTCTGAGCACCTGCAGCCAGGATGGGAGCGGGTGCCGAGGACACGACACGGAGGGAGGCGGAAAGTGGGCTCTCCAGGAGGGCACCCTGCCCTTTCCGCAGTGACCTCAGAAGCAGGGAGGTGTCCCGGTCCCTCTGGAGCCCGCCTGGACCGTTTTTGTGTAAGAGTAGTTTAGCCGGGCCGGTGCCAGGCCCTGCGAGGCCCTGGGAGATGCCTCATCTGAGGAATCAGCCACCAGAGACCAGCATTGGGAGGAGGCGCTAAGAATGGAATGCGGCCAGCGGATGCGCCACCATTCCTCTTTACCTATGGTTGTCAAGGTTACCAGAGCCTCGCGTTTCTTAGTAACCACTCCTCCCAAAATAGCCTCCACTGGCGCCAGCCAGCGCACTGCACCCCGGATCGTGATCATTTACACCCTTCCTCATCTCGTCTTTCCTGGCGCTGGGCGAAGAGTTAAAATCCCCACTTTTCAGATGAGAAAAGGGCCCGGAGGGGCTGGGTGACTTGCCCAAAGCCAGATGACTCACAGGTGTCAGAACTGAGCGGCAAACCCAGGCTTTCTGAGGCCACTGCCGCCTCATTGCTAACCGTTTGTCACACCGCAGGGGACGAGGTGCAGCGAAGGTGCGATGTGTTGTGTTTAGAAGCTGACACTGCCCTGCCTTCCTCCTCACCAACAGCACCCCGATTTTCTGCACGTGTAGAGGGCCTTCCATAGTCGTCCCCTGCCCCAGGGGTAAAGGCTGATGAGCTGTGGCGGATAGACCTCGTCCTCGTCCTCGTCCTCGCGTTAGTGACCGTTTGACAGTGGAAGGGGACCCAGTCCTGGCGGTGGGGGTGGGTGAGTGCGCAGGGGAGCGGTTCTGGGAGGGGCGTTTCTCAGGAAAGAATGACCCCAGGAAGGCCCCTGCTCGGGCCGTGCCATCTGTGGCCCATGATGGAGTCTGCTCGTTGGCCACAGGAGGGCGCACTGCCGATGACGTCTGAGTGGAAGGGGGTCCAGCTCCGAGAGGCCCCCTCTTCCTCGAAGCCAGGTCCTTCCTGTTGGGTCCCCTTCGGCTGTGGCCTTCTGCTCTGTGCTTGGCTCCATTCAGACGGGTCCTTCCGATCCTACTGGGCCCCGAGCTCCCAGGGAATTGGTCCCTTACCCCTGCCCCCTAGTCCGTTGGCAGAGGAGGTAAGGAAGGATGTCACTGAGATCCGGCCGGTGCTCTTGGCTCTGACCTCTGGTGGGAGGCACCCGTACCCCACTTGTGGGGGCTCCTTGGTGATTCTGCAGAAGGCCCCCAGCCGTACGGTATTGTCCTCCTCAACACCTAGAGGGCAGGCTTATTTTGGAAACTCTTTCAGATGAAATTCCTTCACAATACAGACGTGATCTTAGGAAGCGGAAGAAGATTTGTTCACGGGCAGCCGACGGTGGCTCAGGGAAAGAACTGCCGCTCCGTTCCCGCGTCCCCCTCTGTCAGGGGCCCCCTTGTTAACTGTCTGCCCAGCGCAGTGGAGTGAATTCACTCCCACAGAGAGCTGTGCTGAGTGTGGTGGGCGGGTCCAGCTCGGCCCGGGGTGGGGGGGCCGCGGGGGCAGGGACAGGCCGCCTGGGCCTTTGGGTGGGAGGGAAGGAGACTGGAAGAGGCAAAAAGCAGGGTGAGGTGGAGAGTCACTCAAGTGGGTCCCCAGGTGCCAGGGGAAAGACTGGGGGCTCAGTGTGGTCTGCGGCTCCTGCGAAGACATCGAAAGGCTTCAGGCATGACTGAGACACATGGTTGTTGAGACCGTGGAGGGACAGGTGGAGTGAAGAGTGACCCAGGAGGAGGCAGCCGCAGGTGTCTCTGTGAGAGCCACCGGGGAGGGACGAGGAAGGAGCAGCCCCCCACCTAGGAGAGAGAGGAGTCCTGCACTCGGGGCCGGAACCCACGGGTCCTCGTCCTGGTCTGGCCCCTTAGTCGATGTCCCATTGGTGAAGCCATTTCTCTGTCTCTGGGTTCTGTTTTCTCTGGGCAAATAAAATGGAGAGACACCAGGTCCCCCGCCACCCTGGTTCTCTGTTCGTCTGTGCGTGAGACAGTTGTTCTACAGGCTAAACAGCTCCCGGCCTCCTACTGGACGTGGGGGCAGGACGACGGCTCAGAGATGCCTCCCTCCCTGTAAGGTAGAGGAGGGGGTGGCTCGGGAGGAGCAGAGACATCAGCACAATCTCCCCGTGACCTTGCAGACCCCGGGCTCCCACTGATGGCTTTCCGCCAAGTCCGCACGTGTTGAGAACTCAGGAACGCTCACGTCTGCCATGGCTTGTTTTTCTAGCTCTTCTTGATTTTTTTTTTTTTTTTTTTTGCTTGATTCCCAAGCACGCATGAGAGTTAATGAAGCAGTTCTATGATTAAGCCACTTAGAAACTTAGAAGACAATGTACTTGGGTATGAATGGCGTAATTGGCGACTGGGGGAAAAGCATCTGGAGGAGAATGACATACGAATCTTGTGTATCACCCCCTTGCACCACATCCCTGAAAAAATCAGTTCACTTGAAAGTGCTCAGAAACGAGCTCCTTTGTGCGTTTTGGTAAAAAGCCAACGCATTTCCATTCCCAGGGAGTGCTCTGTGAAGCACTTCGAAGCGCAGAGCTGCACTCGGTTCTGGCTTCGCGCAGCTGGGAAGGCTAGAATCCTCGTCGCTTTCGGAGAAGTGGGTGATGCTGCGGAAAGCCACCAGCATTTCCTCTGGCAGAGCCCTCACCTGCTAAGATGCTGGGGCGCCATTCTGTTCTTCGCAGTGGATCACTGACTATATTTTACGTTTTATTTTTGTTGATGGAGAAGGGGAGGCTTTAGGATATGGGAGGGACCGGGGTGGGGGACTGAGCTGGGCAGAGTCTAGGGCGAGCAGACGGAGGCCATGTGGGATGAACTTGGGCTCCCGGCCCTATTTCCTGCCTGCGGACACACAGTGGGGAACCTTGATCTCTGCCTCGGCCCAACCCCCATTCGCACGGTTGAGTGCTTTGCAAGGCTCATCCCAGGCGTAACTTCACAGGCTCCGGATCCCTCTTGCAAACAGCACCTCCTTCCTTCAAAGGGCACGCATCGTTGGCACACTTGGAGTCAGGGTGAATTTGAGATGTGCCCAGATTCAAATCTGTCTAGACTCTGTGCCAACTTAGACGCACGTATACAGTGTGAGCAAGGTGCTGGGCATGGGGCCAGGAGGCCGCTGGGAAAGGTGGGGAGGGCGCTGGCTGAGAGCCGGGAAGATCTGAGGTCAAACCTTGGCTTGTCACTTACCAGTTACTTGACCTTGGGCAAGCGAATTAGCCTCTCTGAGCCTTCTTTCCTACGTGTAAATGGGCTGCCTGCCTCACCTCCTTCTCAGAGGTGTCATGAGGCAGACGTGAGGTGTGAGGCGTGGGATGTGGAAGCGCTTTGTCGTTGGGGCAGCACCTGTAAAGGCAGTAACTTGAGTTTTCCAGCAAACCTGCTGTGTCCCAGGAGGGTGTGACCAGAGCCCTGGAGGGCCCTGAGGCCATGTCACCTGTTCCAGCAAACCCTCCTCCCATCCCACCACCGACAACTTTGCTGCATAACTTAGTGGACAGGTGACAAAATGCCGTGATCCTCAAGGGGGCTTTGGCCAGTCACCTCCTGTCTCAGCCCTCGCCCAGCGCCTGGCCCACGGCCTCCGCCAATGACAGAATGGAGTTGGGTGGTGGTCGGTAGGTGCATGGGTGAGTAAGAAAGAAAAATCCCTCCCCCACCACCACGACTCCTCCTCTCTGTTGCGGCGCTATCTCCCTCTCTGGCTGGCAAGCTGTTCTTACGGCTCTAACCATTTAGTGGTCATTTTGCTTTTAACTGTTTGCCATGGAGTGACTTGCTTACCGAACAACACACATTCAGAGGCACTTCCTTATGGACACGAGAGCCTTGGGTTTCACGTTGGGGGACCAGGGGTGGAGCTCGAGGACTGCTGCGCATGTCAGGGACCCCCCGAGTCTCGGTGTCCCTGTCAGGAGAGGTGGGGAGGTGATGAGTCCTCCCCCGGTGTTCCGGCACAGACCCCGTGTGTGCGAGCACTCTGTGTTAACTCGGAAGGGACAAGGGGTCTGTCCCAGAGCATGTGCCCTCCGGAGAGAACCGGCAGCACCCTCCTCAGGGGACGGGGGGGGGGGTGGATATGATGAGAGCCAGGTGCTCCCGGCAGATCTTCAGACTGGGAAGAGTTGTTCTGAGGGATTCTGGACACTCCCAGGGGTACTCGTGCCCCACAAATTCTTTATGGGGCAGTGGAGGTAGCAGGCCCTGCCCTATGGTGAGTTCCAGTTCCTCCGTAAACTCGATGGTGTTCTTATGAGGTATGAAAGTCATTTTCCCCCTTGAATGTTGACCAATGAGGAACAGGGCTCTTAAGAGCCTGTTTCACTCAACACTGAGCTCTTCGGTGGTTGAAACATCTTCAATTAGTCTTCCTGGGCTGCTGTCAAATATTACCTGGGGGCTCCAACTGCCAGGAATTTAAAAACAAGAAATACAAAGCCTTGGAACTGGCGAGCTCAGTGCATTAGTGAGTTCCACAGTCCTTTGTCATTTTGTTGGTTTCTCTCTGTGAAGGCCTGTACTCAGACGTCAAGGCAGAGACTGCTCATTGCCCTTTTCTTTTCAGCAATGGAAGCCCCTGAGTTCTAGCCAAGTACATAATCAACCCCAGCAGACCACACTGTGTGGACTCCCTTGCAGCTAACTGTCCATATGACTAACTTGGCCAAGAGAATGTGAGAGGAAGTGGTGTATGAAATTTCCAAATTATTGTTATTTTTTATCCTCACCCAAGGATATTTTTCATTGCTTTTAGAGAGAGGGGAAGGGAGGGAGAAGGAGAGGGAGAAAACCAATGATGTGAGAGAGAAGCATTGATCAATTGCTTCTCTTATGCACCCCGACCGGGACGGAACCCATGACTTAGGCATATACCCTGACCAGGGATTGAACCGGTGACCTTTCTGTTTATGAGATGACACTCCAACCAACTGAGCCACACCGACCAGGGCCCAGATTATTTTCTTCAGTACATAAATTGCTGGCCCTGCTTGCTCTTCCCAGCTTTCCTGGGGCTGGCATGTGGAGTGGTTTGGAGGAGTGAGTGACCACCATGTAGAGAGAAGACACCCCAGGGGATAGCAAAGCAATAAGACAGAAAAACTTGGATCCCTAAATGACATTATCGAGCACAGACACCTGCCAGCCTTGGCCCAGTGCCCACATTCAGACTGTTATGTGAAAGAGAAGCACATTTCTATTTTAAACCATTGTATTTGGGAGCCTCTGACACCACAATTTAGCCTACACCCCAAGTAACATGTACGTTAGCCACAATAAGGTATGGTCAGGTGTCTTCCGTATCAGCAATATGGTGGTTCTGTGCTGGATGACGTTTAGACGTTTCCATTGCCTCCCCTCCTATCACATAGGTTGCTAAGACTTGGTAAGCTATGATAGTAGATGTATTCTCCTCATCTTGCTTCTAATTTTGAATGCCTTTTAATGTCAAAGCCCAAGTATATGCCAGGTAGCACTTGGGGAAGCTATCACTCTCGGCAGGCTTGAGTACTTATTTATCTTGGGCAGTGAAAATTATGCAATCTGCTGTGTTCCTTTATTCTTTTGACTCCCAGGAAAATTAGAGCCAGGCAGAGTTATGCTCGTTATAATAAGACTGCTACCAGGGGTTTCTTTTTATTGCTGCTTCCCCTGCCTCTGCTTAATTTTTGTTGGTTCAGGGACCTGGTACATCCACTGTCACACCCCCAGTGCCACGCCCACCCGTACCCGCTGCCCTTCCCCCTTCCCCCTCTCCTTCTGACTCGGGTTAAGTGTTTTCTCTCTGCGCTGATGGCCTTCCCCTTCTGCACGTCTCCTAGAGCATCTGAATGTGCTCCAGCTGGTTGATGTCACTGCGAGAGCATGAGCCCAGTGTGACCCTCGCTACTAACTGTCCCCCTGTCCATGACTGATCCCTTGTAAGTTGGTCTCTTGCAGGGCTCTATGCAGATGCACTAAAGCCAAGAGCTTGAGGCAGTTAATTCCAGTGGATTCCCGAGGTGGCCACGTCACACGAGCTGTTACGGCAGGGCTCCTACCCCAGCCTCCGATAACAACACAGGGTGGGCTGGTGGCCTCCACACTAGGGATTTGGAGATGGCAGGGCTGAGTTGAAGTCAAACTCCTGGAATATCACACAGATGTTGGATCCGAGCCTCTGATAGGCTAGGGTAGGAGCCTGTCCCCTCCACCCAGGCAGCTGAAGAGCCTCACAGCCCCAGGGCGAGGGTTCGTGCCTCTCCCAGGTTCTGATGCCCACCGGCCGCTGCTCCATGAGTCCCCTCAACAAACAGGCCCCAGGGGCCCAGGTGCATGTGCTGTTTGGCTGTTCGGCTGTTCGTCCTGCTTGTCTGACACCCCTGAGACCCATCCTGCTTCCTTTCGGTCATGGAATCTAATGGAGTTTTTTCTTGGCACTTGTGGTTGCTCAACCAGAGGCCGTTTTCTCCTGCAACTCTTGCAGCCCGGACGGCCATGCGGCTGCGAGTTCGTCAGCAGAGGACGGATGGGGGTGATGAGTGCAGTTTCCCGATCCCATTTTTTATCGGAAAATTGCATGCCCTGGTGCATGCTGTCCTGGGCCCCGCACCTGGCCCCCCACCGGCTGAGACACCACCGAGCGTGGGGTGGGGCAGCATTTGGGTCCAGGTTGTCTGTCTCCGGAGGGGTTTTGCACTTCAGGGCCCGTCAGAGCGGAAACGCAGAAATGCAGCCTCTTGTGCGTCCCAGCTCCTGTCTGTCACCCCGGGGCCCACGCCACCTCGCAGGCTCCGGGTGCTGAGATGTGGGCGGTGTCTTCGCACCCACGGAGCTAGTTTGTGGAGCGCACCCAAAATAGACCGCAGGGCTGCAAACAAGTTTCCTTCTCGCTCCCCGATTTTCCCCTCCGCTGGGCTTCCAGTTCCGCACACAGCTCCGGCCTCTCGCTCTCCACTTTGTTGCTTCTGGGGAGAAGACGAGGGCAAGTTTATCGCTTTCTCCGTGGTCCAAAAGCATGGATCCCAGTTCAGGGCTTGCCGGTGAGCAAGCTCTTCCACTGCATCCGCACATTTACAGAACGAAGCAGTAAAACACCAGCCCCGCCTCGCCCTCTCCGGGCCTTGGTGAGGGACGGGGCTGAGACAGAGGAGGTAGCCCCAGCACCTCTCTCCTCATCCATTTGTCCTTTGTTCCGGGGACGAGAGGCAGCGGTTCTGGAAGTTCCTGGTCAGGTGCGGTGTCCGTAATGTGTCATGTGAGTGCGAGAGGTGTGTTTATTTAGAGCGCTCTCCACAAAACTATGGTATTTGGTCACGTGTTAATCAGAAAAAAAGGAGCATAAATAATGCTTCTTTTCTCTTTTTTTTTTCTTTTTTTTCTTTTAGATTTTATTTATTTATCTTTAGAGGGGAAGGGAAGGAGAGAGGGAGAGAAACATCATGTGCGGTTGCCTCTTGTATGTCCCCTGACGGGAACTGGCCTGGCAACCCAGGCATGTGCCCTGACTGGGAATCGAACCGCGATCCTTCGGTTCGCAGGCCCGCACTCAATCCACTGAGCTACACCAGCCAGGGCTTCTTTTCTCTTTTAATGACAAACTTTTGCAAAAAAAGAAAAGGAAACATTCTCTGAATATGGTCATAATGATAAAGTCAGGTTGATGGAGATATAATGGAAATCGCAAAGTTTAGGGGCACAGTTTTGTGAGACCGGCCGGCGTGTCAAGTTGTGCAAACACCATCAGGGTCCAGGCAGCAGGCCTGCGGCCTCCCTGGAAGTCCCCTCTCATCCCCTGTGGGGTCAGTCACTCTCCCTCCCCAGCCTCTGATGGGACGTCTGTCTGCCCACTGTCGCATTGTTCCTGATTGTGTATAAATGAAATCATACGGTAGCTTCCTGTGTCTGCAAAGACCTTTTTTTAAGTAAAGTCACACGCTAAGGCGTCGGGGTTTATCGAGGGCTTCGGCTTCTCCTATTGGGAGACACAAGCGCATACGACACACAGCCCACGGAGTCCGAGCACCCCCCTCCACCGCCCCAGACACATTCGGGAAGTGCCTCCCTGGGCCCTGGACTCCGGGGTTCCATCCACATTGTCACCCCCCAAACGTGCTGTCAAAAGAAGCAGCTGTGGGATGGTGCAAGGGTGACTGGCTTTGGCAGGGGGTCGGTGGGGTGTTCTGGAGAACTCAGGCCCAAATCCTGGCTTTACCATGTAGTGGCTGTGTGGCCTCAGGCAGGACATGCTACCTTTCTGCATTATTTTCATCCCCTTGCCAAACAAGGGTAGTCTAGAACTGCCGTCGTCCGTCCTAGCCAGCTCAGGTGCAGTAACAAAATACCGCAGACTGGGTGGCCTACACCACAGAAATTCATTTTCTCACGTTTCTGGGACCTGGAAGGTCAAGGTCAAGGTGCCAGCTAGTCTGGTTCCTGCCCAGGGCTGTCTTCCAGGCTTGCAAACGGCCCCTTTCTTGCTGTGTGGCCATGTGGTGAAGAGAGAGAAAGAGAGAGGGAACGAATTCTCTGGCGTCTCCTCTTACAAGGTCACTAATTGCATGCGATCGGGACCCACTCTTGCGACCTCATTTAACCTTAATTACTTCCTGAGAAGCGCCGCTTCCAAACGCAGTCACACAGGGAGCTGGGCTTCAACGTATGCATCCGGGGAGGTACAGACGTTGAGTCCACAACATCCGATGTTTCAATATCATGAGGAGGATTAAATTGGACCCTTGATGCAACCGTTAACACGAGTCTTTGGGAAAATGATGCCTCCTATAAAATATTACTACCCTCCCTGGATTGCCTACGTGGTAGAGGTTTATTTCTCTCCTGTGTCTGGATCTTCATAACGGATGAGCCCATGTCCTCAATAACGCGCAGGGGTAGCGGAGAACGGAACACAGCAATATAGCCGCCGGAAGATGCGGAGGCCGCTGCTGACTTGGGAGATGCCGGAAGACCTTATTTAATGAAACTCTTATCGATGTCCCCTCTGTCTCCTGTGCTGGAGATACACGGCCGAGACACGGAGGGAGCAGGCGCGCCGAGTGCTGCGGCAGGAGCGGACCGGCACTCCTTCCGCGCGGTGGGAGAATGAAACCCTTACGCGCAGCAGCGTCCGAGGCCTCCCCTGTGCCCGCCACGTCTGTTACCTCCCAGTCTCCACGCTCGGTCCTGCCAGCCGTTTGAGGCTGAAGGTAATGACTAGTGGGAAGGAGGATGACACCTCCCGTCTACTGCATACCTACTGTGTGCTGGGAGATCTCACCCACGTGACCGTGTCCGGGTTCATTTCCTTGACCCTGCAGTGTGCTGGCGAGATGTCTGAGGCTCAGGCAGACCAGGCTGCGGAGTGGCGGAGCTGGGCTTTGGCCTTGGATCTGACTTCACATGCTGCGGCGCTGGTGACCCAGCCACAGTTCTCCACAGACTGCGCTGGGGGTGGGCGGGTTACGTTAGTTATGTCCTTGTGTGTGTGAGGGCCTCATCGGAGTTGTCAGACTTCGTCCTCGACAGCATCTGGCGCAGCACAAGGGCCTTGTGGGCTGCTGGCGGGGCAGTGCTGGTCGGGCAGGCCGATGGACAAAGCGGTTGGCAGCCTCCAACGGAGAGTCCTGCCAGCAGCCTTCAGCCCCCACCCTCACCCCCACCCTGAGGGTCCTGGGCCCCAGGCTGGGGCCTCGGCTCTGGGTTTTCGGTCCTCTCACCTTTCTGCGTGCAGGGGAAAGCGAGGGGGAGAAGAAGAGGGCAGGGGGCGGACAACGGCGTGTCTTTCCTGGATCCGGGATGGGAGGCTGCCCTGCCCCAGCCCTGCGCCTATTCTCCCGGGGCCGGGCCTGCCAGCTTCCTTGTGTCTTGTGTCTGGGGCTGGAACGGGCTTCGCACCCGTGGCCCATAAGCCGTCACAGGGAAGCCCCTTCAGAAACCTGCCAGGCTGCAGAGCAGAGAGGAGGACTTCTCAGCCTGCATCCGGCTGCAGGGACTTAGCTGTTTACCCACAGTCTCTGAAGTCAGCGCACCCCAGGAGCCTGGGAGCGGAGTGTTCTGGAGCTCGAATAGAGTGATTTTTGAGAAGTCAGATGCCGGGTAAATCAACGCGCTCCCACTTTTAAACCATCAAAATCAAGGTCTATTTGTTAAGCTGCTTATTTGGTACAGACAAGCTGCCCAGACTACAAAGAAAATGCTCACTCCTGGCGCCTGCGATAGCTCTGAGAGGCCAACCTCCCTTCTCGCTGCCAAGGGCACAGGTAGCTTAACCCCTCTGTCCCGCCTTCCCAGCTCTGGTGTCTTTGCCGTGGGCATTTCTCAGGGCTGCTGCGAGCAATGGGCGAGGGGCTGACAGCTTTATTAGAGATTAAGCATCTCCGTCTGAGGGATTATCTCTTCTGTTGACACTGTATTACTTAACTCTTGCTTTGCAAATCAGCTTTCCACATATTTGCACACTCTCTTCCCAAGGGGCCTGCCACAGCTGGAGGGCAGGGGTCATCTCCTACGAGGCTGTCGCTGGCTTGCACATGGTGTTCGGTGAACGCCTGTGCGGTTAGGGAGCGTGTGCACGTGCGTGTGTTCATCCCACGTGCACTATTGCCGGGGAGGGAAGAGTTAAGGAGCCAGCCCCCGAGAGGCTGTCAGCAGAGTTCCCAAGCCCAGCTGCTTGGGGGGCGGTGGGGGTGGTTGATAACAGGACAAGGTCCGCAATTACCATTTGAGGGACTTTTTGTCACAGGGGAGGCTTTTAGGGAATCAGCCCCAGAAGACATTTTCTTCTAACCCCCCCAAATTCAAGATTGTGGGGGGTGACCGCTCAGAGGAATAGAGGCACCCATTTGCATGGTGGGGAGCTGAACCTCCAGATGTTTATTCCAGGGCAGGGAAAGACAGGGCCACCGTGGGGAAGAGAACCAGCCCGTGGACGACAGATGTGGACGAGGGACTGACTCTTCCCCACCGGGTTCCTGCTCGGGACCAGGGCGGTGGGGGGTGGTCCCTGTGGGTCTTCCCGAGATTAAGAAGGGGGTTTGCACTTAAAGCAGAAGAGAGCAGAAAGCCAGAGGAGAAGGAGGTCATGGACCGCAGCTTCAGCGGGGAGAGGCCAGCTGCGGGCAGAGGAGCCTCATTTTGGAGGCTGCCCTCGCGGCTCAGGAAGCCGCACCCACTCCACGGTGCCCCGGAGGTCGGGACGCGTCACCCAAGTGTGCCTCGGCGGTGTGCGGGTCGTTTCGAGCTAAAAGCAGCCTAGACCCTGTGGGCTCAAGAGCAGCTTCTGCCCCACACCCTTAACTGCTTGGAAGAACTTGAATTGGGGGCCTTGCCCATAATAAACGATTATCAGAGAAGCTCTTTTGACCAAGCTATCGGGCAGGGCAAACACCTGCTCTTCTGATCACCTGGATCCGACCCTTTGGAGTCCCCAAGGCGCCTTCCCTCCTCCCTAGCTCTGGACGGCACACGTACCGCCACGTTCTCTGTCTCGAACCTCACGTGCGTGTGGGGTGCCAGGCCGTCTCATGTGTTCGGGGTTCCCGTACATACGTGTATTTAGTGTGCTTATTTTCTCTTGCTAATCTGTCTCCTGTCCACCTGACTATTAGGTAGCGGAAAGACCCCAGGAGGGGGGAGGGAAGTCTCTTCCTCCCTGCAGTGGGGGTCGGCATTACTGAACGACCCCTGTGGTCGTCTCCGGAACTCTGTGTGCAGGGAAAAGAACCTCAGATGTCGCTCACCACGTGGCTCCCACTGATGTTCTTGGGACTGAGGTCCTTCGAGGCTGTGCCGCCTACGCCTGACGTGCAGGCTGTACCCTCGGAACTTGAATTTCCCAGAATTAGGCTCATTTACATATTCATGCCAGACCATATGCCCCCCATTTTTTTAAATATCAATGTGTGGTTGCCTCTTGCATGCCCCCTACTGGGGACCTGGCCTGCAACCCAGGCATGTGCCCTGACTGGGAATGGAACCAGCGTCCCTTTGGTTCACAGGCCCACGCTCAGTCCACTGAGCTGCACCAGCTGAGGCCATATGCCCCCAGTTTTTATTCAGAACATATGGCTGTCCGAGGATGGCTCCCGGAGTCCTCACCCCCGGGCACTGCCCTGTTCTCGGAACACGGTGGCCTCGCTCCACGCCCTGGTGCTTCTGGCTGAGAAGCATTCCCTTCCCCGGGCGGCTCGTTCATTTCTCCCTCCTCCTTATGGTTCCACGTCACCTTCCTGAACCGAGTTCCCTTCCTTTGTAAAACTAGAACAGTTGTCACGCGTTTTAGTCTGCTTTGGCGGAGATGACAAAGCACTGGGTGGTTTAAACGATACAGATCGATGTCCTCACAGTTCTGGGGGCTGGACCTCCGAGATCAAGGCTCTGGTGGGTCTGGGCCCGGATGACAGCCCTCCTCCTGGCTTGCAGATGGCTACCTGCTTGCCGTGTGCTCACCGGCCTTTCCTCCGTGCTTAGACAGAGAGGGGGAGGGAGGGGGGAGAGGGAGAGACTGGAAAGAGAGTTTCTCTCAGGTGTCTCTCTTTATCAGGCATGAATCCTGTTGGATTAGGGTCCCTTCCTTAAGGTCTCATTTAACCTCAATCACTTCCTCAGGGGACCCCTCTCCAAATACAGGGGCAGGAGTGTTAGGGCCCCGCCGCATTGATTTGGGGGGCACGTTCAGTCTGTAACGCTGGGTCCGTAGTTGGTGTTTCAGAGCCCAGGAGCCCCTAAGGACAGCATGTCAGGAAACAGAGGCTCTCACTTGACAGATGGGGAAACTGAGTCCCCGATGGGAAAGTGGCCCATCAAGTGGGAGACTTGCCCAGTTGTGTCCACCTCACCTTCACTCTCAGAGGCCAGTGCTCAGGGTAGGGTAGCTAACGTGTAGGGACGTCAGGACACCTCTCAGGATGCGCTCATTCATTCGGTAAGTGTCCCCCTGAGTCTGGGGGGCGAGAGTCGAGGCAGGTCTCACATGTCGCCAAGTACAAGTCGGCAGCTCCTCAGAGCCATGTATATTTTAGAATCATTTCTTTTCAAATTACGAGAAGTAATATGGCCTACACCCCATTCGTTGAGCAGCGCCTTCGGGAGGCCCACAGGGTCCGGGCGGTACTCCGCAACCAAAAGCGCATGCATTCATTTCTGGGGAGCAACCTCGGCACGGGCTCACCAGGCAGGGCAGCTACAGACGGCACCCCAGGTCAGGGCTAGCATCGCCCCGAGTGAGGACGCGGACCGGTGGCCGGCCCTCGGGGACTGTGCGTTGTGACAGCGCACACACCGGACTCCGGCGGAAGGAGCAGGGGAAGCAGCACGTGAGGGGAGGGGCGCGGTGAGTCTGGGGGCTCCTCCCACGGCCTGTCGCTCAGCTCCTTCACATGCTCCAGCGGCCCCAGGTCAGCCTGTCCCTTTGCCGAGGGTGGGCGCCCCAGCCACGGCTCTCGGGTGGCCGGAGAGGCGCCCCAGCGGCCTCCCACCCGCTGCCCGCCCGCTGAGCCGGAAACAGCCTCGCCCACCCCCGCCGGCGTGCGCAGATGTTTCTCTGGGATCGAGGGCGCGATGAACACCTGTCAAAGTGCTGGGCTGCGTGAGAGGGGGTTCCACTCTCACCGCCGCAACGGGTCCTCACCATTTCCACTGTCGAGGGCGAACGTTTCCCATGCGGAGGGTGAAAGGCCGCCTCGCGCAGCGAAGAGGCAGGTGGGGTCTGTCCTGGCTCGTGTCTCCGGGTTCCCTGTTGGATGCCAGCCAGCGCGCTGACAGGTGTCTTGATGAGCTACAGAAACTCGTTGGTGATGGACCTGCAGCGGCCCCCGGTGATGCCAAATCTGGGAGTGGCCTTTCGCTTTGCTCCTTGAGAGCCAAGTGACCCTTCTGTGGGCAGGAGGGACTGTTTGCTGAGTTTATCTCCATAGCTCTTTTGTACAAAGCAAAAGAAGGGAGAGGTGACCCTAGGAGATCTCTTTGTGACAAGTCATTTTAGGGAGCTCTGCAAACAATCAGATTGACAGGCGTTGGCGAATGATTTGCTGAGAAGGTTGTGGTCTCATGGGACGGTGGTGTGCATGACACCAGGGTTTTTGTTTCAATTTTGGAAGATGTCAGAGTTGGTCACACACAGTAGGTTGACCTGGCCATAACAACAGTGACGATTATAAGGAAGCTGGGCGGTACCGATGCGGGCAGTGTGCAGACGGACGTGCCGGCGCCGAGGGCTTCAACCACTCGCCCGGAAGAGTGGGAGGAGCGGACACCAGAAGCCGTACGGTGCCCAGGGACGCCCTTCCTGCTCCTGCGTTGGCAGTGGAGGCGAGCACGGCTCGTGAGCCTGATGAGGACACCAGTCATATTGGAGTGGGTCCAGCAGAATTCACGGTCCACCTTAAATTGGTTACATCGGCAAAGACACACCTTTGCAGTGTGGTCGTGTGTGTTTGGTCTTGGACCCCACTCCTGGCCTGGGGCTCCTCCCACCACCCTTGTAGTTTCCTACGGGGGGGGGGACATGCATAAATGTAGCTTGTTAATGAGGTGACTTTGGGGGCTGGTCACCCGCTCCCTGACCAACTATGTGATTAAGAGGTTGGAATTTCCAGTTGCACCCCCAGACCTTCCCCGCCCCGGGGGAGGGGAGAGGGGCTGAAGATTAAATCAGTCACTGGTGGCTGATGATTTCATCAATCAGGCCCCTGTAACAAGGGCTCCCTAAGAGCCCGCAAGACAGGGTCTAGGCGGGTGGCCACGTGGCGATGAGGGGAGAGCGTCGGGGCTGGCATGGACCTGGAGCTCTGAGTCCCTTCCCATAGACCTCGCCCTCGGCCTCTGTTCCATCCGGCTGTTCCCGGGTCATATCCTTCCATAATGCACTGGCCATCTAGTAGGTGACTTGTTTCTCCGAGTCCTGGGAGCCACTCTAGCAAAGTAATCAAAGTAATGGGAGGGTCGTGGCAACCTCCAATCTATAGCCGGTTGGTCAGAAGCACCGCGATGACCTTGGACTTGCGACAGGGACCTGAAGTGGGGCAGCGGGTAGCAGTCTTGTAGGACTGAGCCCTTCACCTGTGGGACCTGGTGTCGTCTCCGGGTAGACAGTGTCAGAACTGAGGTTGAACGGAGGACACCCAGCTGGCATCGGAGCGTTGCTTGTTGGTGGAACATCATCCCCCCTCCCCCGCACTTGTTGGAATTGTGATCAGAAACCCTTAGTCACGTCCACAGCCGCCAGGGGTGGGACTTCCACGGACACTGCAGGTCGCACATTCGTCCCAGAACACACCCCTAGTAATGGGGTCTGTGATGCCACCCGTGGTCCTGTAAGCTGTCACACCGCCGTGCCATCACCAGTCACCACACAGCCTGAGGACATCCAGAGAAACGAAGCCTGCGTCTCTGACTATGTCCTCAAACAGGGGACAGTAAAATGAAGCCCCAGATTATGAACCTACATCGTCCTTGGCTGTGAGCCTTAGAGAGGAGGGCGTTAGCTCTCTCGGGAATTAGTAGCTCTGTTTCAGTCCAGACTCTCTGGAAAACAGAGCTGGAGGCGAGTCGTTTTGGGGAGGGAGAGACATCCTGCAGGTCCGGAGAGGCAAGGGTGAGGGGCACGGGCAGGGGGACAAGAAAGCGGGGAGAGTGGATTCACGGTGGTGCAAGGCCAGGCAGGCCGCAGCCCCTAAAAAATGCAGCAGATTCTGAGGTCACCGGGATGTCTCTGGAGAAGCCCTGTGAACCCCTGCATTGCAGAACAATCCCCCAGGGTTGGGGTAGGGGCGGTTTCTGGGAAGGACAGGAAAGTCATCTTTCAGCCCCTTCTGGTCTCCCGTCTCTCACAGTTAAAGTTTGCCCTCTTGGTTAGTAACTCTTCCAGTTTTGGGTCATGGCGTGGAGCCCGAACAGGCAGCTGCCAGGGAAACCAGAACCCCGAACTCTGCTCCCTCTGAGCCTGGAAGTGGTAGGAGGAGCCGGGTTCATTTGCTGTGGCTGTGGGGAGCCCAGGCGGGGACTGGCAGAGGACAAATCCAGACACTGGGGTCTGGGGCCCGCCCCCCGCGTGTAGGCCTCGCTGCTCCAGGCTGGGCAGCCGAGGGTCTGCAGCACTTGTTCACGTTGCTCGCCCGGGGAGGCGTGGCGGAGGCTGGGGGCCTTGGGGGCCCCTGGCTGCCGCCCTGCACAGGACCCGGAGCTGGAAGCTGGGCCAATCTGAGGGGCAGATCTGGGCAGATTCAGGCTCTAAACGTCTTGACTCCATTTAGGAAACCCTTCTGCAGGTTGTTGACACCTCGCTGCCATTAATCTGTGGAGCTTTTGAAAATGTGAAGGGGGTCATCAGACACAGGGGGCACAGGGAAGCCCCCTCCTGCACCCTGCACCCAGCTGCACGCAGGGACAGTCCCTGCCAAGTCTGTGCTCGCCGTTCCTTACACGGAGGCAGAGGCAGAGACCGGCCATTGTAAAGCCTTAGGAGGAAACAGCCAGGGTTTAGCTGCCCTTATTTGGCTCAAAAGCCAGTGAGAAGAGTCTTCCTTAAAAAGAGCGGGGACCCAGAGATGCGCTGCCCTGGTGCCCTGCCAGCGAGGGCTTGTGGCTTCTGCTGGCTGCTCCCGCCCGGCGGTGATTCCTGGTGGGAGAAGGTGTGGGGGACCCCAGTGCGGTTCGTCGTGGAAACCCTTCCACTTGCCGTGCAGGAAAACACTCTTCTCTCCGTGTGGTTCCCATCTCCCCTATCTGCAAAATCCCTCCAAGTTGGAGCCTTTGGCGTCCATCATCCATGCATTCACTCGCCCTTCCGTCATGTACCCATCCACCCATCCATCGATCTATCCCACCGGTCTCTCCGCCCCTCTGTCTTGTACCATCCGTTCATCAATCCATTCATCGTCCAGCTGTCCATTCAGCAACCCACTCGGCCATCATCCCTCCACCCATCCTTCTGTCCTTCATCCATCTCCCCAGCCATTGATCCATCCCATCCAGCCACCACCATCATCCATCCACTACTCTTCCATCATCCATCCATCCTCCATAATCCATCCATCCATCCATCCTTCTGTTGCTAGGGTTGCCAGGTAAAGACTTGATTTATAAAAGATCACCTTGGCAAGTGAAGAGGCAACTGAGACTCAAGAAGGCGAGGTGACTCGTTCAAGGTCCCACAGCTAGTACGCAACGGGGGTGGGACACAAAGCTTAGTTCTCTGACTTGAGGGCCAGCCTGCCTGGAAAGATAGTGTCTTCACTGTCAGGAAGCAGAAAAAGGCCTCTCCTTCCCGAGCTTCCACGTTGTACCACTCCCCATTCCCTGCGTGTCATGAGCTCTGCATCACCGGAGGCATACAAGCTGAGACTGACGCCTGCTTGGAGGGATGCGGTGCATGGAAGGCCTAAATGGTCTGAGCTCCCTTCCAGTTCTGAGGTTCTTCCGGGATCCACCTGTGCAACTGTGAGGTCCTATTTGGTTGTCGTAACCATACAAGGGAGAAACTTCTACACCCCAAGGGGCTCTGTTGGTAGCCCACGTGTGACTACGGCCCAGGGCACTCCTGGGGACGCTGCAACCGGGCACATTGTGACTGGCTGCTGACTGGGAGGAAGGCCCTGAGCTCGTGACACCATAATTATTTGGTTCTCTTGCACGGAAACACCCCACAAATGACAGTAATTATCAAGTCCCGCCTGACACGACATGTTCTTCAAAACATGGGAAGACATGGCTGAATTTTCCCTCCTTCGTCCCATCCCCCTCCCTCCCTCCCTCTCTCCAGCCCACCTCCCACTCTGCTCCCTCCCCCTCGGCCTGCAGGCACCACCCCCGACTTCCCACACCCTGCCCTATCTGTCCTCATTTGACCCCATAACAGCCCCTCCCTTCCCATTCCTGGGCCAGGAGCAGCCACGGAGCCGGCAACAAGCACCTGTCTATTGCTTCCCAGAGCGGGTCCCGGAGGAGTTCGGAAGGAGAGTCAATGCTGGGCCGAGCCCATGTCCATGGCTCTTTGCTGAATCCCACGGGACACAAGGGCGGGGGCGGCTGTCCCCTGCCTCCAGCTCCCTTTCCTCTGTGCTGTGCTGGGGACTGGCTTCCTACAAGGAGGCTCATCTTCAGTGGAAAACACGGGCTTGGACACCCACACCCCTTTTTGACTGGGTTGTTTGTTTTCGGACTGGCGAGTTTTCAGACTTCTTTCTATATTTTTGATAACAGTTCTTTATCAGTTGTGTCTTTTGCGAGTGTTTTCTCCCCGTCTGCGACTTGTCCTCTAATTCTCTTGACACTGTCTTCCACAGAGCGGACGTTTTTCATTTCAATAGAGTCCGGCGTCTGAATCCTTCCTCTCATGGATTGTGCCTTTGCTGTTGTATCTCAGAAGTCCACGCCGTACCCGAGGTCACCTAGGTTTTCTCCTCCGCTGCCTTCTGGGAACTTTGCCGCTTTGCAGTGTACGCTGAGGGCTCGGATCCGTTTCGAGTTGATTTCTCGAAGGCTGTCAAATCTGTGACCAGATTCATTTTTCTCGCACGCGGATGTCCGGTTGCATCACGTGTGGAAAAGACGGCCTTGGCTGCACGGTGTTGGCTTTGTCCTTTGTCAAGACCAGCTGACCGTGTTTACGTGGACTGTGTTCTCCCCCCTCACCTGTCCGTCCGCTTCCCGCCGCCAGCGCACTGTCTAGATTCCTGTAGCTCTGTGCTGAGTCTCCGAGTCGGCAGTGCCCGCCCTGACTTTGGTCTTCCCCTTCAGTACTCGGTGGGCTGTTTGGGGTGTTTCGCCCGCATGTAAACTTTAGAATGAGCTGTCGGCGTCCACAGAATTACTTGCTGGGATTTTTTTTATTGGGATCGCGCTGAACCTACAGACCACGTCAGGCAGAACTGCCGTCTTGGCCAAACAAGGTTTCCTGTCCGTGAACACGGGCTGACTCTTCGTTTATGCAGCTCTTCTCCGGTTTCTTCCACCAGCGTTTGCCGTTTTCCTCGTACGGGTCTGGCAGAAACTTTGTCAGGCTTATGCCTAAGTGTTTCATTTTGGGAGGAGGTTACTAAGGTAACAGTCCCACGATAGTGTTTGTTTGAGTTAATCCAAGGGAGAGTCTTCTGGGTGGGCCAGGCCTAATCAGGCGAGCCTCTTAAAGGGGGCCTCGGGCCTTCATGGAGCTCAGGGAGGTTTGGCTGCTGGCCTCATAGAAGACTAAGCCTCCCGTGAGCTCTGTAGTTGCAAAGAAGATGAATTCCGCCACGGGAGCAGGGAAGAGGGTCCTGAGCTCCAGAGGAGACCCCGGTCCCAGCCACGCTTTGAACGAAGTCTCTGAGACCTCGCCGCAGAGGACCTGGCAGATGCCCGACCGCAGAAACTGCGAGATGAAACAAGCGCTTGTGGTTTTAAGATGCCGGGGTCACTCATCCCGGCCACAGAGCTGAGACGCTGCGGACAGCGCTGCTCTTCGGCGAGTGGGCCGTTGGGGGACGCCAACATGGGGCTTGTACATTTTTTCAAATTTTTACAATGAGTATCTGTGAATTTTGCAATGAAAGCAAAGGCGACTGCTAAAGGGCTTGTTTTTCAAACAGTTTTCTTCTCTTTGTACACTCCCCGTGTGCGTTAAAAGCAAACTCAAAAGCAAACAGCCTCCCACCCCTCTCCCGGGGGCTGGCGCTGCTCCAGACTGCGGGCCCGTTTCCCAGCGGTTTTTCTCTCCCTAAGAAACGCAAAGGAACTTGATTCCCACCGGGCGGCGGCCCTGGCCCAACGGCTCTCACACCTCCGGACACATCTGGGGTGTGTGGCGGCTCCCTCGCGTTCTCAGCCCTCCCACCCAGCACCGGAGCTGGGTGAGTCACTGCTGAGCGGCGCTGGGGGGGCGGAGGTGTGTGGAAGCACAGGGATCCGCCCACACTGGGACCGGCTCCCAGGAAGTCAAAGCCCCTCCCCTCTCCTCCCCCTTCGCACCCTCCTCCCCCCCGCCCCCCGGCCTCCCCCCCTTCCTCCAGTGCCTTCACATTTCCAGCATCTCACAGTTCATAAAGCCTGTTCACACCCGTTACTGCATTTGTTCCTTATAAGACCCTTGTACTAGTTCCATTTCGCAGATGAAAGAAACTGAGGCATAGAAAAGAAAAAAAGCCCGACGTTCCCTGATGGTTCAGTTTTACATCCTTCTCCTCTCTATCCGCCCCCGCCCCCCACTCCTCTCCATCCAAGGGCCCGGTACCCAGCCAGTCCCCTGCACTTGGCTTGGGCGACAGTTTATTCAGGCAGGAGTAGGAGGGCTAAGCCTTCGGGTGCGCAGCAAATAATGAAAAGTCAATTTTCAATGGCGCGCGGAACTGAATCTTGATGGAAGGCATTTTAAATTCGGCAAACCACAAAGAAAATTTAACTGAACAGAACTGATTATTCCATAACACAGGAACAGATTACACTTTATATCATCCCTTGTCTAGACGAATCACCTCGGTGCTCATGTACTGGTTTTAATTATGCCACTGAAATTAAGCATTCTGAAGCCCAAAATGTTATTGTTCAACAAATCAAAAAAATACATATTCAATAAAGAACAATGCGGCTCCAACAATCGCTCCCACGATGCCTACGTGGGCTGTGGGCTTTTTCCTCCCTGTTTAAACGAAAAGCCCACCTGCGTCAAAATCGCTGCCACTTCCTGTGTCTGACAGAAGGCTTTACGTTCCCTCATCACCAAGCCCCCGCAGTGCAGGCCCCCGAAAAAACAATGTACAAATGTAATACAAGGCACATGCAAGACTGAATATACCACAGCAAGGAACATTCCATTTTTAGCCAGAAAAGTCCGGACTTTTTTCCCGGTGTAAGCCTTCAGGAAATTCTCTATGGATATAGGCTCCTGCTTTGGGTTTCTACGTGTCAGTGACCTTCAATGAGAAGGCGGCGGACAGCTTTACTTTCAGCCTTTGGTACCCCCGGCTAAGCCTTCACAAACCCCAGAGGGGCCTAGGGGTCAGGTGACAAGGCTCTGTGTCCAGAGCCTGGGAAGGTCAGTCCAGGGAGCACAGGGCACGTGTGAGGGGAGAAGGAGGATATCGCAGTCTCCCCGGCTGCTATCACAAATTCCTTTGGGCTTCTGCAGGCCTGAGCTCAAGGTGCTGCTAGGGTCTCCAGCGAGGCCTCCCTTCCCGGCTTGAAGACGGCTGCCTTCCTGCGGCACCCTCACAGGGCCTTGCCCCTGACGGTGCGTGCGGAAAGAGAGACCTCTGGTGTCTCTTCTTATGAGGACGCTAATTAGGTTCAGGCCTTCCTTCATGAAACCTTAATTATCTCCTTAAAGGCCCCGTCTCCAAGTACAGTCACATTGGGGGTGAAGGCTTCAACATGTGGATGGGGGAGGGGCACAAGTTAGTCCACAGCTGAGTGGGCGCACAGGCCACGGGGGAGCGCCAGGTGGAAGGCATCGGGGTACCTAGCCTGCAGCTGCACTCTTGCCAGCTGAGCAGAGAGGCCCGGGAGGAAGAGCATCATTGCTCGTGGGGACAATTCGGGGAGCAGCGCGTGGGGGCGGGGGGGTGCATTCTGGGCTCAGACATGTTGGTAGTCAAGGCTCTGGGGCTTGTGATGGTTTGAGGAGTCTGGGAGGTGGGGGCACGGGGTATGCAGGTTTGGGGGGAGCAAGCTAGTGCCGGCCCTCCACTCCCCTCCCTCCCTGGTGCTGGGGCTGCTCCTGCAGGGCGGGACCCCGGGCCTACCTTGCTCCTTCCCCTCTGCTGTGTGGCCTCAGGCTGGTCTGGGGCCTCCAGCGGGAGTCTCCCCTCTGCCCTCCAGCTCTGCAGGTCAGACGCCCCTGCCCTTGACCTGTGACTCACAGCCACCTCTCTCTCTCACACCACGGGCACTAGCTCAGCTGTGGGCTGTTTCGGGCATTTTCTTTGCTGTATTCTGCATCTGCCGCCCCCTCCTCCCTCACTTCAGCCCGGGATGGCTTTCTCCCCCAGACAGGACGTTCTGGAGGCGGAGTGCGCCCCTGGATACCATGACGAGCCTTCAGCCATGCTTGTTTGTACCCATGTGATGTCCTCGGATGTTTTCTAGTTTACGCTCTATGCTCCCTCTTTTAAAAAATGCTGGTAATGCTCAATAAATTCATCGCACAACCAATCAACTATTGAGCGGTGGCCCGAGGTCTGAAAACTTGAGGCAGAGGTCGGAGCCCTCCAGGGCCGACTGGGCTCCCTGCGGCCTGTTTCTGGTTTGCCCACCTGCCCTCCACAACGTGCCTTCCTCTGACCCTGCTGCTCTCTCCCAGGTGAGGCAGCCAAGCCAGGTGAGCCCCCCTCTTCCGGAGGCCTGAGTCTCCAGGGTGGCTGGGCCAGCGAGGTTTCCGGAACTCCTGGCTCCAGCCTCAGGGGCGGCCATCACACGCCGCTGATGCACACCTAGGCCAAGCGAACACCCTTTCTGAGCAAATGCAGCCTCTCTCCCTCTTCCCGTCTCTCCGCAGGCTTCCAAACCGACGGGCCACTCCTCAGCGCCCCCTGTAGGGACACTCAGGAAGCACGGCTCCTTGCACATAGCTCTTGTTACACTGATTACTGCAAACTGTAATCATCGTTACAAAGAATACATTCTCTGCAAAAGATGAACCCTGCTCCCAACCCCGTGTGTGTGTCTGCGTGCTTGCCATTGGACTCAGTACGCGTTTGAAGAAAGGAAGAAATGAATGGGTGTTTTTAAGCCCATTAAGCTCAGGCTAAGATACAATTGCACCCGACCTCTGCCGGTTCTAGGGAGCGACTAAGACCAGGGAGAGGGGAGTAAAGGGGGCGGGGCTGGGGGAGGAACGGGCTGTGCGGAGGAGGGGACGCCCTGCCCTGTGCTGGGGAGAAGAAAGAAGAACGGGCCTCGAGCCGCGGTGGGGGGGGGGGCCTCGGCTCAGATCCCAGCTCCCCCACTACCAGCTGCGGGACCGGGCCGTGGGAGGCGAAGTGTGGGGGCCGTGACAGGAGGCTGCCCGGGTGCAGACCTCGACTGTGCCACTTGCTGGCTGAGTGATCTCGGCAGCCCGCCTGACACCTTGTTTCCTCCGAGAGACGCTGTGAGGATTAAATGAGGAATGTGCAAAGCATTCGGAAAGCGCTTGGCTCCTGGTGTCTTTGTAATAAATACTATTGTTACCCAACCTTTCTGAATCTCAATTTCTGACTCGGTAGTAACAGGTTACAGGTTTCTTTTAAATCAAAAGGAAATAAAATGTGTTTTTACCGAAGTTTCACCAAACCATACTTTCTCAGTATGATGTATTCCAATATTCTACTATCTCATTAAAGAAAAGAAGTGATTGTCAGCGAGCGGAGGAAGTGATTTCGTGATCCATTAACGGATAGAAACTCAAGTTAAAAAAATGCAGCCTACAGAATACATTTGAAAAGACTTGGTTTTCCAGAACAGTTTTAAGTTCATAGCGAAATTGAACAGAAAGGAGGAGAGTTTCCACAACCCCCTGCCCCCCACAGCTTCCCCCGCTATCAACCCCCCCACCAGAGGGGGCCATTTGTTACAACCCAGGGGCCTGCGCTGACGCACCATCATCCCTCAGTCCGGGTTTACACCGGGGTTCGCTCTCCGAGCCGTACCTTTGTGCGCTTGGACAGCAGTGTTAATGACGCGTGTCCGTCATCACTGCATAATACAGGCGACTCCGGTGCCCTAAAACCCATCTGTGCCCAGCCCGGTCATCCATCCCTATATACAGAATGTATTTTCTAACCCGGTCCCCTGGTCACAGGTGACGCCGGGTAATCTGCAGTGTAGGTGACGGACGCTGGCGCCCTGGCCGAGAGACAGCTGTGGCCACAGGCTGGGAGAGAGGGGAGGCTGTGGGACATCGTGCAAGAGGGACGGGCAGGGCCCACGACAGAGCGAGGGACGGGGCGGCAGCAGCCGTGGACACTCGGGGCTCTGGGAGCTAGCGGCCGCGGCCCTGGGCTGCGGGGACGCGGGAGGCGGAATTCCAGGCTGCTAACCGGCGCGCGTCGAGCAGCCGGGCCAGTGGAAAGCTCTGCATTCGGAGGAGCTGGGCTGGACTCCCGTCTCACTGTGTGACCGTGGGCAAGTCCCTGCCCCCCACCCCGGGCGCGGGGGCTGGGCCGGACGTCCTCGCTGTGCGGCGTTCGTGCGAACGTGGAAAAGCGCTGCCGGGCGCGGGGCAGTGTTGGAGGGAGGTGCAGACGCTCCCAAGGGCCAGGCGGCCCCGCGGACCTCGGGCGCAGGGGCAGCCTCTGAGCGGCTCTCAGGGCACGTCTTCCCGCGGAGCAACAGGCAGACAGCGGGTGCTCTCGCCAACTGTCTTCGCTCAGAGAAACTTCCCGGCCCGAGCCCTCCCGCCGCTTTAAAGGCCCGGGCCCCGGCCCCTCGGGGACGCGCGGCGCCAGGGACGGGAGGGCGGGCGCGCGGCGGCGGCAGCTGCGCCGGTCTCCCCAAGGGTTAACCGTCCCCTGCAGCTGCCGCGCGTGCCTTGCAGAATCTCACCAGAAGAGGGTACAGTTTGAAAAGCTCTTGACGTCAGGCTGGAATTCCTATTGTGTTTAGAAACGGCTTGGGCAAAGCAAGCCCAAGTTGGCTCTTCGAACACCTCGGCGGGCTGCGCGGGTCCCGCGGCACAGGGACACGTCCGGCGCTGGGGGCGCGCGCGCAGGGGCCGCGTGGCTCCGGGACCCGCCAGCCGCTGTCTGCGCGCCCCGGGGCGCAGGACCGTGCCTGCCCCTCGCCAGAAGACCCCACTTCTGCGGGAAGCCGGGCCCAAGGGGAGGATCGCCGGGGAGCCGAGGTGAGTGCCCGCGGCGAGGCCGGTGGCTGCGAGAGCGCCCCGCCAGCGCGCCCCAGCGCCCGGATGCCCGCCCGGAGCCCGGCCGCCGAGTGCATGCCTGCTCCGCGGCGCGCCTCCGCCGGCTGCTCCCCTCAGTGACCGCCCTTCCAGGTAGGCGAGCGCCGGCCGGGCTTCCCCGAGGGCCGCACGCCGGTGGGACCCGCGGACCCCCAGGCGGCGGCGGCGGCGGCGGCGGCGGGGCACGGAGCCGGGAGGATGGACGAAACCGCGGAGCGCAGCCTCCCGGAGCCGGGCAGCCAGGACTCCCGGGCTGGCGACGACATCGAGATCGTCGTCAACGTGGGGGGCGTTCGGCAGGTGCTGTACGGAGACCTCCTCAGCCAGTACCCCGAGACTCGGCTGGCGGAGCTCATTCACTGCCTCGCGGGCGGCTACGACACCATCTTCTCCCTGTGCGACGACTACGACCCCGGGAACCGCGAGTTCTACTTCGACCGCGACCCGGACGCGTTCAAGTGTGTCATTGAGGTGTACTATTTCGGGGAGGTCCACATGAAGAAGGGCATCTGCCCCATCTGCTTCAAGAACGAGATGGACTTCTGGAAGGTGGACCTCAGGTTCCTGGACGATTGCTGCAAGAGCCACCTGAGCGAGAAGCGCGAGGAGCTGGAGGAGATCGCGCGCCGCGTGCAGCTCATCCTGGACGACCTGGGCGTGGACGCGGCCGAGGGCCGCTGGCGCCGCTGCCAGAAGTGCGTCTGGAAGTTCCTGGAGAAGCCCGAGTCCTCGTGCCCGGCGCGCGTGGTGGCCGTGCTGTCCTTCCTGCTCATCCTCATCTCGTCCGTGGTCATGTGCGTGGGCACCATCCCCGAGCTGCAAGTGCTGGACGCCGAGGGCAACCGCGTGGAGCACCCGACCCTGGAGAACGTGGAGACCGCCTGCATCGGCTGGTTCACGCTGGAGTACCTGCTGCGCCTCTTCTCCTCGCCCAACAAGCTGCACTTCGTCCTGTCCTTCATGAACATCGTGGATGTGCTGGCCATCCTGCCCTTCTACGTGAGCCTGACGCTCACGCACCTGGGCGCCCGCATGATGGAGCTGACCAACGTGCAGCAGGCGGTGCAGGCCCTGCGGATCATGCGCATCGCCCGCATCTTCAAGCTGGCGCGCCACTCGTCCGGCCTGCAGACCCTCACCTACGCCCTCAAGCGCAGCTTCAAAGAGCTGGGGCTGCTGCTCATGTACCTGGCCGTGGGCATCTTCGTCTTCTCCGCCCTGGGCTACACCATGGAGCAGAGCCACCCGGAGACACTGTTCAAGAGCATCCCGCAGTCCTTCTGGTGGGCCATCATCACCATGACGACCGTGGGCTACGGGGACATCTACCCCAAGACCACGCTGGGCAAGCTCAATGCGGCCATCAGCTTCCTCTGCGGGGTCATCGCCATCGCCCTCCCCATCCACCCCATCATCAACAACTTCGTCAGGTACTACAACAAGCAGCGGGTCCTGGAGACGGCCGCCAAGCATGAGCTGGAGCTCATGGAGCTCAACTCCAGCAGCGCCGGCGGCGAGGGCAAGGCGGGTGGCTCCCGCAGCGATCTGGACAACCCGCCGCTGCCGGAGCCCGTGGCTGGGAAGGAGGGCAGCTGGAGCGGGCTGAAGATCTCCCACAGCGACACCTTCATCCCCCTCCTGACCCAGGAGAAGCACCACAGGACCCGGCTCCAGAGCTGCAAGTGATGCGGGCCGTCTGGGCGCGGGCGCAGGCGCAGGATGGTGCGGCGGGCCCGCCCGTGACTGCCCGGGCGGGGCTGCCCTTGGTCCCCCAACCCTGTCGTGAATGAACCCTGAAGGCCCTCTTGGGCACCTCTGATGAGTGAGGCTGGGTAAGGCCCCTGTGTGTGGCCGGGTGTCCAGGACCCAGGGGGAGGGAGGGTGTCCGGGAGCTGAGTGCAGCGTGGGGTGGTTGGTGGAGGCGGTGTTTTACTGATGGCAGGACCCCTCATCCAGCTCTGTATCTCTTTCAATAAAGCCCCCTGCTCTGTGTCCCCACCCGAGTGGCAGGTTCTATCACAGGCTGGGGGTCCCCCCTGCAAGACATGGGTGGCGCAGACATGCCCCTGCGCCAGGCCGGGAGGTAGGTGTGCAGCCCAGAGGAGTTATTTTTAGTTGGAAACTAATTGAAGAAGGACTCACCCCCTGGGTTCAGCGCCCAGGAGCCTTGCCACATTCCACGGGGCTGCGTGCCCGAGACTCCGGCTTCCTTCCGAGGAAAAGCGTTCTCCCTGGGTGCTCCCAGGGTGGGACAGGTTCCCAGGGTGGGACAGCTTCCCAGACCCTGGAGAAGTTCCCAGGGCGGCCCTTTTCACACCTTCTGTCCGTTCCTTCCAGCAACCTGGAACGAACGGAGACGGATTTCTGAGATGCCTGGATTTCTGAGATGCCTAGATACCCTGCTAGCTAGGTATCCCCACTTCACAGCTGAGGAAACTGAGGCCCAAGGTCACACAAGGGAGGGGTTCCATCCCAGATCTGATGATCCCAAGGCCCTTGTATTCTCTCTGATACCAAGTGACCTTAGGAAGGAGGCATATTCTTAGATCCATGAGGGGAGGCTGGTTCTACTGACCAGGGCAGGTGTTGGGCTTCCCCAGGATGGGCGAGCCCGTCCTCCAGCCCATCTAGAACCTTCTAGAACCAGTACCTCTGAGGTATCAGCTGATGGGCCAGCCTGGTCTGAGAGCCCCAGGAAAACAGGGACAGGCAGATCTGGGTTTGCAGCCAGGGGAGTGAGGAAGTGATTTCTGAGATGCCTTCTAGCCCAGCTTTCTCTGCTGTCCGTCCCCCACTCCCTGACTAGCTTTGTGGTCTCCGGCCTGTCAATTAAACTCTCTGATCTTCATTTTGAACATGCCCGAAATGGGAATATTAGCATTAACCTCTGAGAATCCTGGTGCTTCGCACCATACCTGGCACGTAGTAACTGCTCAGTAAACGGCATTTGTCCTGCTCCCCTGGGCCTCCTCAGGCCGGGGCCAGACCTGCAGGGGGCGGTGGGGGGAGGGCAGGGCACTGTCACACCGGTCTTAGTCAAAGGCAGTCCCCTTGGCGCGGAGTCGGAGTCGGTCCCAGCAGGCCCCTTTGTCCGGGCTTCCACCTTCCAGGCACTGGAGTTCTGTCCCTTCTCTTGCTGAGGCACCTGGTGCGCTGGAGCCTGCAGGGGGACTGGGAGAGCCCAAAGGGGGGGTCGGGGGAGGTGGTCCCCGATTGCACGGTCCTGGGCAAGCCTTTCCTCTTCTCTGGGCCCTGGTTTTCCTGTCTGTACAAGGAGGGATGATTTTATGGGTTTCCCTCCCCACTGACCTCCCAGGATTTCAACGGCTGGAGCTGCAGGGCCTGCTGGGTTGGGGACGCCAGGGGCTGGGAGGCTGTCCTGTTGGAGGGGGTGCTTGGGAGACTCAGGGCCGCCCTTGTGGGGTACAAGTTCGTGGCCAGTGCTGTGCACCGGGCTGCCACCCGCACGCTTCCAGGGAAATGCTGGGTGGGGTGCCCCCAGGAGGAAGGCGGAGGAAGGAGGTGGGTTGGGGCTGTGGGCTCTGGGGGAAGGCGGAGGGTCTGGGGACGAGCAGACTGGTGCGAGGGCTCCGTGGGACCTGCTGAGCGGGGGGCTGCCTCTCTCTGTGCCCCTGACCTACAGCCCTGGAGAAGAGGGCTCTGAGCCCCGAGGGGGAAGAAGCCGGGGCAAGGGACAGCTGGAGAGAAGCCAGGAGGGGCTTTCCCAGCTGTCCACCCGGGGTTGGGGGAGAGCATCTTTACAGCCACGAAAGCACCTGGAGCCCGCGTCACCCACTGTAAGAAGGAGGCTGAGACCCGTGAGGTCAGAGTTCCGTCCATGCATTAGGATCAGGCAGGACCCAGGGCCCAGGGGAGCCCAGAGTGTGACAAGTCACCCTCATCTGGTGCCATGCTTTGTCATAGAGGAGTGTCCAGGGGCTTTGGGGACCAGGTGGAGGGGTAGCCGGCTCTCCCTGGGGACTCTCTGGTGTCCAGGCTGCAGCTGTACCTATGACATTAGAACCCAGGGGACACCCAGGCCTCTGTCTCATTTCCCACTGCGAGGTACACACAGGCACCTGGAGGCCTGGCTGACGTGCAGGCTTTGAGCTGGTGGATCTGGGCGGGCCCTGAGGCTCTGCACCCGCCCCCCACCGCCCTCTCCCACCTTCGGTGGCCGCGCTCTGAGCAGCAGGGGCTGGGAGGCACGGCCCCCAGCCTGTGTTTGGACAGTCCGTGAGTCCAGAACAGTTCATGTTTTTAAATGGTTAAAAAAAAGAATCAGGGAAAGAAAAACACTTTGTGACAGACATGTGAAAAGTACAGGTGCTTCAAATTTCTGACATCCACATCTCTGCGTCTGCAAGTAAAGTCTCATGGGAGCAAAGCCATGTCCGTTTCCCAGGTTTCTCCGGCTGCTCTGGAGCTGCCGGGGCAGAGTTCAGTGGTTGTGACAAAGATGACGCGGCCCTTGGAGCCTAAAATGTCTAGTATCCGGCCCTCTGCAGCCAGGTTCGCCAGCCCTGGGCCATAGGAAGCGAGGTCCCAGTCCCGGAGCGTCGCCAGCGCCGGGAGCGGCCCGAGGACAGACCATGGGAGGCTCCTTGGCGAGGGAGAGGGGCGAGAGCCGAGGCTCCTGTCTCTCTCCCAACGCCTCCGGGTCACGGCTCCCGTGTCTTTTCCGAGAACCTCTGACCCCTGGTTTTCTGTGGCGGGTTCCCTGCAGTCCCGGCTCCTGCTCTCCTGGCCTCTGTCTTATCAAATCTCCCCCACCCGGGACACCTTGGCCCCGTGTCATCTTCCCCGACTGGAGTGAATCTGACAAACCTCTTGTAACCTGTTCATTTCTGCTGAAGCAGAGACAGAGAGAGAGAGAGAGAGAGAGAGAGAGAGAGAGAGAGAGAGAGAGAGAGAAGAGAGAGATGTGTTTCTTGGAATCCCAGAACGTCCAAGTGAGGAGGGAAGCAGGCACCCTCCAGTCCACTCCCACCCTCCCGCCAGCACCTGGTGCGGATGGCGGAGCTGTGCCTCCAAGTCACGAACAGTCGAGGCTGGGCTGGGGGTGGGGGGGACGCGCTCAAGGCCTGAAGGCCCCCCCAGACTGAGAGTCCACCTTGCTCCCATGAGCGGGGAGCACTGGCAATGCTGTTCTGAAGACGGAGGCTGTAACTGCGTGGCTGTGTGTGAGTAAACCCTCATGCCGTGAGCTGGCTCCCCGCAGCCCAGTGGGTGGGGAAGCGGGGGCCCGGAGAGCAGAAGCAACAGGCCGGTGGCAGAGGGAGGAGCCGTGCCCGTGGCCTGTGGCCCACACGCACCTGGAGCCCAGAGGCAACCCTCCCCTGCTCCCATCAGCCCTTGGCACCCACAGGCCCTCCCAGGGTTCGCCCCCAGCTTCCTGTAGGGTGCAGGGTGCTGCCATCTGACCTGTGTGGAGGCATCCCTACAGATGGCTAGGTTCTGGCCGTGGTGTTTTTAGGGAAAGAAGAGAAGGAAGACATTTTCTTGGGCAAGCAGCTTTGGAGCAGATGTTCGGGCCAGGCGGAGTCGAGGATCCAGCCTGGCAATCGTAGGAGGTGTCTGGAGCCTAAAACCCACCAGCTGGGGTCTGGAGATACTGCGCACGACGGTGAAAATGGGGGAGGGGACTCTGTGACCTGGAATTATGTCACATGCACTCCCCGAGGACACGTGAGAGAGGCAGGTAAGACCCTAGCAACTGCCCAGGATGATGGTAATGGGAGAGCACCCCTGATTGATAGGGGTCCTGTTCACGGGGAAGTTGGGGCACCGAGAGGCAGGGGCCCTTGCCTGCCCCATCCCTGGCTGTGAAGGGGCTGCCTGATCCTCCTAAGCTCTAGCTGGGAGGCTCCGGCCTCCCCCTCCCCTGCAGGAGGATAATTACATGTCTTCCACAGTCCCTGACACCTTCCTGGGTGACGAGGGACAGGTGCTTCCAGAGAGGCTGCCCCCCTTTCCGCCCGTGAGAAGATGGACAGCTCCAAGCACTGTGCTCGTGGGACCAGATTTGAAAAATTCGGGAGGTGGGACCCCCGCCCCTCCCAACTGCTTTTCCCACTTGAAGCAGCCCAAGCTGCAGCTGCAGAGACGCTGTGGGTGACCACAAGGGGAAAACAAACCAACAGAAGCAAGAGCTAGGAGACTGTCCGCTCCGGCGGGTGTTTCGTACTTCCGAGGCGGCTGTCATCGGCCAGCCCCGGCTGCTGGAACGGTGACCTGGTTTCCCTGAGCGGCCGGCCAGAAAGGTAGGACTGCTTGGGCTTCAGGTGAGACCCTCGCATCCCAGGAGGCACCGTGAATTACCTGTGGTCCCACAGCTGGAGAGAGGTCCGCAGGGTGCGTCAGCCTCCCAGAAGGAGCTGGGAGCCCTTCCATCTTATTCCATGCTTGGGAAGAGAACATGGTCATTACCCTAACACTTTTAGACCCAAATCCTTCCCCCGCTCATGGGGCCGGACACCCCCTCCAGACCTCCGCGCCTCCTCTCTTCTGCTTCCTCTCTCTTAGTCCGTCCTCCAAGGTCTCGGTTCCCCCTCAGGCTCTCTCGCTCCCTCCTGCCACAGGGCCATGGCACATGCTGCTCGTACTTTCTGGTGGAAATGTTCTTCTCTCCTCGGCTTACGTAGCGTGTTTCCGCTCTGCAGCCGGTCACGGTGCCTTTCCCTGACGTCCCTGTCCGGGTCAAATACCTCTCACCGCACCATGTGCTTCTCTGCTTACACTCATCATGTTCGCCACGTACGATTTTTATTGACATGACTAACATCTGTCTCTGCCACTAGACGGTCAGGTCTCGGAGGACAGGGTCTGGGTTTTCTGCTCACCCTTGACCTCCCAGGACACAGCCCAGTGCCAAGCACATAGTATGTAAATATATGATGAGTGAAATAATTCGCCCATCACTCAAGGAGGCATTTTAGCCTACTTATGTCAATAACACTTCCCAGCCTCCCCAGTCTCTCTCTGCCAGACACCGGAAATTTTCTACTCCTTCCACAGCTGCCCTGACTGCTTTCCACGGTGCGTGTAAACCTCTGTTTCTCAACACGTCAGCTCTGGTCGGTATCCCTTGATATGAAAAGCGCGCTTAGGCTCCTGCGGTTCCCTGCGCCCCCAGCCCCCAGGCCTCTCGTCGCTGCATTGCCAAGCTGCAAAACCCGGACACTCTGTTCTGTGACTGTAATTATTTCTGTGCTTTGACAGTCCAGCTGATTCTAAACAAATTTAAACCAATAGCCGGCATTTTAAATAGTGTGATTACATAACGGCCTTCGCAGATGTAGAGAGGGGGGTGGAGCCTGATGTTACTAGGTGAAGGGGCAGTGCGCACTGTTTTAACATTTCAGGTTTCGATCAGCCTTCCCACCATCTCTAGGGTTATCCATTCCTTCACTAGGTCTTGCTAAGGAAGCGGGTGTTTTTCCTCTTGGACGCACCCTTTTCAGAGCCTCTGGTTTCCTGGTTGGACCTGCACCGTTCGCTCGTGGGGTCTATGGCACAGTCGTTGTGCTGTGATCTTTTTGTTTGTTTGCTTTTTGATCCTCACCCAAGGACGTGCTTATGGATTTTTAGGGAGAAAGGAAGGGAGAGAGGGAGAGACAGAGAGACGGAGAGTGAGCACTGTGAGAGAGAAACGTCGATTGGTTGCCTCCCCTGCGTGCCCGACTGGGGACTCAAACCCGCAACCTTTCAGTGTATGGTATGATGCTCCAACCAGCTGAGCTACCAGGCCAGGGCTGTCCTGTGACCTTTCTTCACCTCACACCCCTGGGTTTGATGTAAAGTTTTTAGTTTCTTTGCTACTCTCATCCTCTTTCTTGGATTCTGTCTTTGTTTTGTTGGAGATATATCCTTGGTTACCTCTCTCAGGATCGACCTATGGGTGATAAACCTTCTGAGTCTGTGCATGTCTGAATATGTCTTTACTTTTCCCTGAGACTGACAGGTGGACTGGACAACATTTTTCATGCTAATTCGTCCGAAGTCAGTCTTCTGCTTGTTCTTTTGCTGGTCATTTGATTTGTTTACTCTGGAGGGTTTTAGGCTTTCTCTGCATCTTTGGAATTCTGAAGTTCTTTCAGGATATAAAATTTCACCTAGAAAGTCTGCAGCTTTGTAAGCTTTTCCCCTTCAACACTTGGTAGTGACTTTTGGTTTGGAGACCCAAGTCTTTCATTAGCCCAGAGAAATTTACTTTTATTGTTCTTTTATTTTCTCTCCTGCATTTTTCTGTCTTTTTTCCCCTCCGAGGACTCCTATTAGAAATTGAGGATCAATTCTACATGTGTATCAATAATAACTTTGTTTTGTGTGCCCTTGCCTTTCTGACCAATTGTTTGAGGATTTCCTTGGCATTATTGTCTGCATTATTGATTTGGTGTTCGCCTATGCTCATTTTATCATTCGCCTGGTTATCTCCATTTTTTGGAATGATGACTGAATTTCCAAGAAATCTCTCCTGCTGATTGCTCCTGGTGGATGTCGGCTGGTGGTCCCTTCCAACTCGGTTGCCTGGGGCAGGAGGCCAGGAAGCAGAGGGTGACGCCATTTCTAAGGAGCCTGAACCTGGAGGAGCGCAGTGGGCCGGAGTTGCCTCTTTCCAGGGTCTGAGACAGGTCTTGGTGGAAAAGGCAGAGCCTAGGCCCAGAGAGACCACTGCTCAAACCCTCCTCTTGACGCCTCCAGCCTTGGCCCACCCCCCCATCTATAACTGGGAACATCAGTTCTGACCTCACGGACTTCCGGTGAGGATGGAAAGGTGTGTGTGGACACAACTCTGGGGACCCTAGTTTTGCACGTTAATTGTGAATGAGCCTTCGTCAGCTCACCCAGCACGAGGCCTTGACGTCTTCCCACACCCTTTCGTCAGAGTGCAAAGCTGCCTTTTGCCATTCTTCACCCCAGAGCCGTCTGGCTTGTGGACTATATATATGTATGTATGTATTTTAGTCTTTTCTGGGCAGCTTCTCATGCATATTCAAATCCGAGCAGTTAGGGTTTTGGGAAGGATCCAAATGTTTGTTGCACAGTGTAATTGATCTTAATATAGCCACACCACCAAGGGCTGCGGGCCGAGAGCTCCCGGCTCCACACCTCCCCACAGCCTTTTGGGCCAAGATCGAGACACCAGACACACTCCGCTCACCGCCTCGTGGAAACGCGTTATCGGGCTTGGAGGAGTCCCGTGTTTCCCCTGGGTTCTCGTTTTTCTTTGAACCCAGTGCCCGGTTCTTTGTTCACCACCCTTTCCGTAGGTGAGCTACCGTCACGAGGGGGAGATGGGGGAGGCCGAGCATGTCCCTAAGCTCTGGACAGTGACGGCTCCTCCCACTCGGATCCCGAGCCCCCTTGCGTGGCTGCCCCGGGGCCGCACTGCCTGGAGATGTCGACGGGAGGCTGTGGGTGCTGCAGCAGAAAGGCAGCAGGCTTCCGGCCACAAGGCCTGGGCTTAAGTTCTCCCCATCCCTCCTCCCAGTGAGGGTTGGGACATGCCATCACCTCCTCCTGTGGCACATGGCGGGGGAGGCCATGCGGTGTGGGGGAAGTCCTGGGTTACATGGGCTGAGCTCACGTCCTGGCTGACCGGGCTCCCTGCTGTGTGAGGTGGGGCAGAGGTCCCCACCTACAGGACGCGGGCGGCGGCGGCCGTAGTGCTGGGCGGCTCCAAATAAAGCACTTGCGGGTGTCTGAGGAAGGCGGTCAGGCGGGGCTGGCTGTGCGGTATTATTAGTACAAAAGCGGACAAGAGACGGTCACCCTTTCTTCCATCAGGAGCGCTCCGGGGACATGGAAATACTCCCAAGCCTCTAAGGAAATATTCATAAATCCATATTTACGATTGGCAATAGCAACCCAAAAGGAATATCTACCCCGACTGTTAGAAACCGGGACCGACGCACAGATGGAGCGCAGGATGACGGCTAGGGAGGGTGGTTGGGCGGGGGATGGGGCAAAAAGGCTCACGGCCATGGACATCAGTGTGGTGATTGCTGGGGGCAGGGAGTGTAAGGGGGGGAAGTGGTAATGGGGAAAATACAATAAAGAAAGTTAAAAGAAGAAATATTTCCAAACTTTTAAAAATATTCGCAAATCCCCGTTGATGATCGGCCATAGCAACTGAAAAGGAACGTCTCCCCCAGCAGGGAGGCAGGCCGACGGGACTGGTTCGGGGGACGGACTTTGTACACGCTGCAAAAAGTCCGTCCTCTCCTTCGTCCTGAGCATCTGACCTGCAAACGCGCGGCGACTGTGCCAACGGTGCACGACCAGCGGCACAGAAGGCGCAGCCCTTCGGCTCAGTGTGCTGCGCACGCTGACGAGCCAGGGAGAGCAGAATGTGCTTTAACAAACGGGAGGGGAGCTGGGTGCTGCAGGAGGCTGGGAACCACCCCCTTCTGGACACACACGTGTGGTTTTCCCCCACCGTGTGGGCGGTTGGGGCAGCACCTGCCTGTCCTGGTGCCTCTCAGTCTCCAGGACGGGGAAGGTGGCGACAGGTCGCTCAGCACAAGGAAGCCGGGCCGCTGGAGAAGGCTCCCTCGGAAAGAGCTTGCTGAGCTGTGCAGTCGTTGTAAACCCGATAGATGCTTATCACGTTAAATGAAAATGATTCATAAAGGTACACGTTCAAAGTGTGATCCCCGCCGTGCGGAGACAGCTAGCCATCGTTCAAACGCTGGTGAGGTCCTTCCAGACCCCTCTCCAGGCAGACGTCCCCCGCCCCCGGGGGAGCACACGGCTCTCTCCCCAGTAAGCCCAGAGGGAGCGGAGGCCACAGCTTGTTGCTGTGCCCCACCCCCAGGAAGGGGCTCTCTCCATGGTCTGCAGGTGGCCCCCTCCTTGCTGTATGCTGGCACTGGGCTTTTCTCAGGGTGTGCCAGGGGGGAGAGAGAGTGCGCTGTCTCACATCTCTTCTGAGAAGGGCACTAACCCCATCACCGGCCCCACGCTCCGGACCTCACCTAATCACCTCCCAAGGCCCCGCCTCCGAATACCATCCCACTGCGGAGAGAGGGCCTCCCCGCGTGAACCGGGGGGATGCAAACGTTCAGTCTATGCACCTACCGTGTGCCCAGCATGGTGCTAGCCACTCTATGTCCACTGCCTTGTTTATCCTCACACGCCCTGAAAGACACAGGGCACTGTCCTCATCCAACACATCGAGAAATGGAGATTTGTGGCAGAGTTGAGGTTTAAACCGAGAGCTGTTTGGCTACTTGGCAAAGGGTTCAGGAAAAAAGAAAATCCAAAAGTGGCCCCAGAGGGAGGGAAACTCCGGCCACTCCCGTGCCCCCTCTCAGCCCCCGACCCGCCCAGGTTGTCCTGGGGAGGAGCAGCCGCAGGCACCGACCCTTCGCCTTGCAGGAAGGGGTTCTCAGAGCACTGTGGCTCGTGACATCAAGCCTCAAATTGGGCAGAATAAGTCCTTAAAGATAGTTTTCTGTAGCAATTACACTAGCTGTTGAGCAAACCTTATTAGTAATTAGTTTGCCAAAGATAGCAGCCCCTCAGAGAGCAGAAGAAATGGTAATTACTGCAGCCAGCCTCTCCAGCTATTTCCTGCAAAAATAAACACCCCCCCCCCGCCCGCCACCCCCCCCAGGGTCTCCCTGGACCAATTTAAACCCTGGAGCCCAAGGCCCGGGGCTCGCTGCTCGCCAGGTGTGCCAGCCTCTCTGACACTCATCGTCCTCACCCACTGAGGAGTGAGCGCAGCTGCACCGTCACCACCACGCTGTGTGTCCAGCTGGGCAACCTCGTGCCCTCGCCAACCAGCAGGGGCGGGGGGGTATACTGGGGTGCTTCACGGATATGGGGGTGTTTGAGATGAACTGTGAGGGCCCTGCACGCAGAAGCCCAGCCAGAGCGCGGGGAGCCCGATCCGGGGCTGCACCAGCAGGGACCGTCGCTGAGGACGTGGGGCCTTGTGCCGGGAGGGGCTTTATCCTCAAGGCCACCGGGGAGCCACTGGGACAACCAAAGCAGGAATGCGACGGGATCCGATTATTGGGCAAGAGAAAAACTTTCAAGATAGGGGGACAATGGCCTGGAAGGTGGCCGAGACGGAGGAAGGGAGACCAGTTAGGAGGCCGTGGCAGCCACTGCGGGAGGAGGTGGGCTCTCAGGGACCTGCCGGAGGACAGAGCAGCCACAGACCTCTGCCGACCGCACCCACGGCATTCAGCAGAGCGGTGTGCAGCAGGGAGTTGTTTGGATTTTTGTTCCCACGTGACTTTGGATAACCTGAGATCTCGGTTTGCCGGGCTAACTCTCCCGTCAGGCAGTGATGGGGGTGGCAGTGGGGGCCCAGCGGTGGGTGGGCTTCCCAGAGGGTGCGGAGCCAGAGCAGAGGGGATTCCTGGGCAGCCTGCTCTAGGGACTGGGTGCAGCCAGGCACCGGCCGAGGAGACCAGGGCACACTCAGAGCTGTGTGAGCAGGACCAGGAGAACTCGAGGTCACGGGGGTCAAGTGCAGAAGTGACATAGAAAATATGTTTTAAAAACGTTTTATGGTCAGCTGAGGACTTCCAGACAAGATGGAGGTGTAGGTAGACACACTGTGCCTCCTCGCACAACCAAAAGGACAACAACAAATTTAAAAACAAACACAAGCAGAACTGCCAGAAAATCGAAGTGTATCGAAGTCCAACAGCCAAGGAGTTAAAGAGGAAACATTCACCCAGACCAGTGGGAGGGGTGGAGACGGCATCTGGGTGGAGGGGATTCTTGGGAAGGTGGCGGCTGGAGGACCGGGTGGTCCCACATTCGCATGCGGATAAACCGGGCGAAACAACTGGGGAGTGAGACAGACCCACACCCCAGGGTTCCAGTGTGGGGAACTACAGCTTCAAACCTCTGAGTGAAAGCACCTGTGGGGGTCGAGGCAGCAGGAGAAACTCCCAGCCTCACAGCAGAGTATGTTGGAGAGACCCACAGGGTCCTAGAACATGCACAAACCCACCCACCTGGGAATCAGCACCAGAAGGGCCCAGTTTGCTTGTGGGGAGTGGGGGAAGTGACTGAAAGCCGTCAGAGAGCTGAGCAAGCGGCACTGTTCCCTCTGGTACAGCACCCACATACAGTACCACAATGCAGTGACATGAGCGGCCCTGCCCTGGTGAACACCTAAGGCTTCGCCCCTTACTATGTAACAGGTGCACCGAGACAAAAAACAAACAAACTAACATCCAAATGAAAGAACAGATCAAAGCTCCAGAAAAAATATAACTAAGCACCAAAGAAATAGCCAACCTATCTTGTGCACAGTTCAAAACACTGGTAATCAGGATGCTCACAGAATTGATTGAGTATGGTCACAAAATAGAGGAAAGAGTGAAGGCTATGAAAAGTGAAATAAAGGAAAATGCACAGGGAACCACCAGTGACAGGAAGGAAACCGGGACTCAAATCAATGGTTTGGAGCAGAAGGAAGAAATAAACATTCAACCACAATAGAATGAAAAAATAAGAATTTAAAAAAACGAGGAGAGGTTTAGGAACCTCCAGGACAATTTTAAATGTTCCAACATTCGAATCATAGGGGTGCCAGAAGGAGAAGAGGAAGAGCAAAAAATCAAAAGCTTATTTGAAAAAATAATAAAGGAGAACTTCCCCAATCTGGTAAAGGAAATAGGTTTCGAGGAAGTCCAGGAAGCTCAGAGTCACTAAGAAGTTGGACCCGAGGAGGAACACACCAAGGCACATCGTAATTACATTACCCAAGATTAAAGAGAAGGAGGGAATCTTAAAAGCAGCAAGAGAGAAGGAGACAGTTACCTACAAAGGAGTTCCCATAAGACTATCAGCTGATTTCTTCAAAGAAACCTTCCAGACAAGAAGGGGCTGGAAAGAAGTATTCAAAGTTGTGAAAAGCAAGGACCTATGTCCAAGATTACTCTATCATAAAGCTATCATTTAGAATGGAAAGGCAGATAAAGTGCTTCCCAGATAAGGTCAGGTTAAAGGAGTTCACCATCACCAAGCCCTTATTATATGAAATGTTAAAGGAACTTATCTAAGAAAAAGAAGATGATCAAAAAAATGAATAGTAAAATGAGAACAAACTCACAACTATCAACAATCAAACCTAAAAAAAACAAAAATAAATTAAGCAAACACCTAGAACGGGAACAGAATCACAGAAATGGAGATCACATGGAGGGTTATCAGTGGGGAGGTGGGTGGTGGGGGGAATGGGGAAAGAGGTACAGGGAATAAGAAGCAGAAATGGTAGGTACAAATAGACAGGGGGAAGGTAAGAATAGTATAGAAAATGTAGGAGCCAAAGAACTGATATATACGACCCATGGACATGAACTAAGGGGGGAAGGGATGGAGGGGGTGTGCAGGGGAATAAGGTGGGGGGATGGGACACCTGTAATAGCATAATCAATAAAATATATTTAAAAGGAAAGAATTGTCAGCTGAACAAAACCCGCATTTTTTCTGATTATAAAAGTATGTTGCATTTAATTTAAAAAAAAAAAGAGAAAAGCACAAGAGAGCAGAACCAACGAGGCAACTGCTGCTCACACTTGGCCTTCAACCGTGCGAATGGACACCTACACATTCTACACAAACGCGTAACACGTACACAATATCTCCGTACGCAGGAAATACGGTCACGGGTGCAAAGGCCTTACAGACATTGTTTTGCATTCTGTTTTGGGGGGCGGGGCAGAACACGTTCTTCAGAAATGCGCGGCCCACTCCTGGCTGTGCTGCACACCAGGCGGGCCCCGTTTCTCTGTCACGAACACCGCACGGGGTAAGCGACACGCAGCGCTGTCCCCTCCTGGGGCCGAGGGACGGGCCTCGGCAGGGACGAGGATAACCGGCTGCAAGTGGAGCTGGAGGCCAGGGCGGGACAGGAGGCAGGGGCTCTGGCCGAACCCTCCCCGCCTCCCTGGACCTGGCAGGGCGTACCTGTCTTCACCCCCCGCCCGTCGTGGGCATGAAGAAGCATCGCTGATGCGAAAGGGCAGAAGTAGCATCTCTTTTGGTTGTCTAGACGCTCTTGTCATGCTGAACCCCACCAAGCCGCAGAAGGCCATCTCCCTGTGTCTAAGCCCTGATCCCGTTTCCTGATACTAAGCACTCTGGCGGCTGGGCTGCCTGTCGCAGCCGGCCTGTGGGTACCAGGCCAGGCAGGAGGGACAGCGGCAGGGATAACCACCCCGGGTCTGCTTCCTGCAGGCTTGCGGTGGCGATGTGCGCAGGCAGGAAATGATCCCGCCGAATTCGGCGCCTTGTCGCTTGCTCAGCTCCGAGGGCTAAGGCCCGTGATGAACCCCCAAACCTTGGCGTGGCAGCGCTGGAGGACTCCGTGCTGGAGGCTCCGAGAGGGGAAGTGACTTTTGCAAGGCCACACAGCAGGGTGCCGCCCGGATCTCCTCCTCCGGTGGTCCGGTTCCTGTGCAGCTCTGTCTCTGGTCAGAACGTGATGTTCGTCACGAGATTTTTATTCTCAGAAGAGCCCTGCGAGACAGGTGGAGCTGGGAGAATGGCGTGACGTCCCATGGGTGATGCTGAGGATGAGGGTGAGGGTGAAGGTGACGCAGTGTGAGTAACTGGAGCGAACGCTGACTAAGGCCCCGTTCTGAGCCAGGGTCTCTGCTGGAGACTTTCTGTCCATGCTCTTACTCAATTCTTGCACTAACCACGATTTCTACAGACGAGGGGACAGGTCCAAAGTGGCTACAGCAGTCACTGCCACTGTTCACACAACGATCTCAGGTCGCCCAGGAAGTGTGGGGCCAAGCCGCCCCCTGGGTGTGCCTCAGAGCCCCCCCAGGCAGAGAGGGCTGTGGGTTTCCTTCCTCCCTCCTGCCACCTACCATTTCCAAGTGGATGCCTGGGTGGCTCGTTCTTCCTCTCACCACAAGGAGACCGGAGGGGATGTCCTGAGCTCCCAGCTCCAGCCTGGAGACTGCGTGTCTCCTCCCCTCCCATCACTCTCCCAGGGTCGCTGGGGAACTCTCTGCAAGAGCGCTAGTCCTGCTGGTCCCCCACCCCGCACCTCCACCTGCAGCTCCCCTGAAAACTCACCAGGGAGGAAAGGTTGACCTGGATCTGGGGTGCTGGCCCAGGGGGAGCCTTCTCTGAGCTCCCACAGCCCCGCCCCACAACCGGCTACTGACCGTGAACATGCCACTTCCTGGGCCCCAGTTTCCCCAGGGCAAGTCCCTGCGGACCTTCTCAGCCCTGCAGAGATGGCCAGCCGGTCGGCTCCCCAGGCCCAGCCCGGCCCCCTGCCAGCGGCCCGCCCCCGCCTCCCCGCTCCTGGACCCAGATCACAGAACACTGTCCGCCCCCGACTCACCGTGCCCTCATGTGCACCCAGGCCTGGCCCAGTGGGGCCTCTTCTGCCCGGGCTGCCCTTCACCCCCAGACTCCCACCCGGAAATGCCAGTCTGTGAGTTGACGGCCTGGCTACCCAGCTCCAGAGGGGTCAAGGTCTTGCTGAATGACTCCTGTACCCGATCAGATCAGCTACCCGCTCTGCTGCCCCGGTGGCATTTCGTGGAGTCCTCCTCGGAGGCCATGCGAGTCGGCCTCTCCGCCTCCTCATCAAGGCCAGAACCTTCCCAGGGCACAGGGCACGCCTGCTTCTGTTCCTGGTGGCCAGCCCGCGATGAAGGAGGCCTCGAAGGTGATTCTTTCCTCCACCCCACCCCTGTATGTATAATCTAAAAGTATAAGAAAGAGTTTGAGAAGCTGCTCACCCCCTGGTGCCAGCAGAGCAACAGGGAATGGGGGGGAGGGGGAGGGGGACGGAGTGGCAGGGAAGGCTGAGGAGCAGGGTGGCTGGGCACTCTGGAGGCGGAGGGCCGACGGGGGCCGGCAGAGCCCTCCTGGGCGTCCCTGGAAGTCCGTGCAGGATCGCCCGCTGCCTTGGGACGCAGGCCTGAGCCATGTTAGCGGGTGGTAAGGGAAAGGCCGGCGGAGTGGGGCAGCCAGGCTCCGGCCACTAAGGGGACAGCCTGGGCTTTTGAAATGTCCCCGTGTCTGCCTCTTTCCTTCAGGAGCACGCCAGATCTGCCGCTCCTGGGTCCTGGCACCCACGGCAGACCCGCCCAAGGTCCCTTCTCCACTGCAGGCCCCACCTGGCTCCAGTCTGGTAGGTGGGCTCCTGCTCCCCCCTCTGGAGGTGCTACCTGTGCCTTGAGTGTCACAGGGCCCCGTGACCGGTTTCATGCTTTGCTGTCACCATCTTCAGATTCATAATAACTTTTGTACAAGGGTCCTCGTTTTCTCACTTTGCACTGGGCTCCAAACTGCGTAGTGTGAACACCGCCTGTTTTTTTTTTATCAAGGTAAAATTCTTGTACACGAAATTCACCATTTCAATGGTTTTAAAATATGCACTTCAGTGGCATTTAGTACAAAAATCACGAGGTTATGGCAGCATTGTCACCGTCTAATCCTAGAACACTCTGTCACCCCGCAGAGAAACCCCTCTCCCTCAGGTGTTCCCCTGTTTCTCCACCCCCACCCCCCTCCCAGCCCCTGATAAGGAGCCAGTGATTTTCTGTCTCTGCGGAGTTGCCTGTTTGGGACACTTCATATAAATGGGATCATCTGTGTCTGCCTTCTTTTTCACTTATGTTTTTCAAGGTTCGTCCGCATTGCAGCTTGTATCAGAACTTCAGTCCTTTTTACAGCTGAGTAACATTCCGTTGTGTGGGTGGGCCACGCTGCGTGAGTCCACGCATCTGCTCACGTTCGTTTGGGTTGTTTTTCCCTGGGGCTGTTGTGAAGGTTTGTGTGCAAGTTGTCGTTGGACATACATACGCTTTCGTTTCTCTTTGGAACTCACCTGGCACCGAGTTGCCGCATCACACGAGAATTCTCCGCGTAACTTTTTGAGGAGTTTCCAGACCGTTCTGCACAGCAGCCGCCCCATTTCCCATCCCCACCAGCAGTGCACGAGGGTTCTGATTTCTCCACATCCTCGTCAACACTTATTTTCCGTTGTTTTGATCACAGCCATCCCAGTGGGTGTGAAGTGATATCTCATCTCGGCTTTGATCTGCATCTCCCTGATGACTGATGACGTGGAGCATCTTTTTATGTGCTTACTGGCCATTTATGCGTCTTCTTTGGGGAAATGTCTCTCAGACCCCTTGCTGCTGTGTTCACAGGCTGTTTGTCTTTTGCTGCTGACTTGCGCCTCCTGATTTGGGGTCCCTTTGAGGTTCTGTCTCCGTCCCCGCTCCCCCAGATCCTCACAGCAGCCCACCCCCTTCCTCAGCCAGCACGAGCAAGTCTTCTCTTTTCAAAGAAAGAGCACAGAGGTGAACTTTCTGCCATTTCCTCCTTTCCCCCCTCGTCCCTTCCCAGGGCGCCGGTTTCTCCTTCGGGCCTTTGTGTAGGTTTCACCCTCCCCGTCCAGGTACGTCCTTTGGGCAGCCCTCTCCTGACTCACTCGACATCTGGGACTATTTTTAAATGTATCCATTGAACCTTAGACAATTAGCATAATTCTGAGACTTCCTCCTTTCCTTCCTCTCTGGGAGAAAAGAAAGCCATTTGCTCACTGAGCTGTGGATTCATGGACACTCATCGGTGACGGGCCATCAGGGGGGGCCCTTCGCCTCTGCAGCGGAGCCACCACCAGGAACAAGGAGCAGCTCCCTTACTTCTCACACCCAGCACAACGCATGTTGTGCCCCGAAGACTCCCCGCATCTGCAAAAATGAACACAGTGCTCGTTTGTGGTCCAAGGAGCATCCTATTCCTGGCCAACACGGAGAGTTTGTGATTTCTCCCATCAGTCTCACGGGCCGGTGTTGGATGTGACCGTGACCCGCCGCAAAGCCCCTGCCGTTTCCGAAGTGAGCCTTCTCTGCACCGGAATAGACTGTCCCAGTGCCAGGCGTCGTGCCCTTGCTCCTGGCTGGGGGTGGGCGCAGAGCAAGCCTGAGAACCAAGGGATGAAGAATGGAAGGTGGGATTTCTGGAAGCTGCAGGTTTTGGGGGGTGGGGGCAGGGCAGCCGTCCCCAGGCACCTCTGAAGTCACCTCCCATGGGCTGGTTCCCACGGGACCAGCCCTTGGAGTAGATTTCCAGCTGGCCCTGTGCTAGATTGAAGTCAATTTCAATTGAGTTAAAATATCTGCAAGGATACTCCTGGGACGTTACATGTGTCCTTCCGGGCCCCCAGGACCAGAGGGCGGAGTGACAGAGGATACTGAGAAAAGGCCGAATGTTTGGGGACCCCGTTTCTTTGTGGAACCCCCGCTGTTTTCCGGCTCCGCGCACGAAGTCCCCCAGCCGGGATGCGCACGGGCGTATGCCCCGCGTACTCCGTGTCACTGCACGCCACCCCAATCTGGATGAAGAAGCTGAGGCCCAGGGAGATTAAAGGACTCAGCCAAGGTCACTCAGCTAACGAAGGACAGAACCAGTGTTCAGACCCACGCTTCTCGGACTCAGAGTCCGCCCCGTTTCCACGGCGCCACGCCACAGGCAGCAGCAGGCCTGTGTACCCAAGCACACAATACAAGGTGGGCGGGAAAGTCTGGCTGCTCCTTCCTCGCCCGCCCATCACTCGGCAGTTTTACGAGGCGGGTGGAGTGCACCCTCCTGAAGGTGCACACTTGCTCTGAGAATAACCAGGTTTGAAGGAGCCCGGCAATGCGCCTTTCGGTTTTCTCGAGGTGGCCTTCACACACCGTCCACTTATATGTGAACTTTGGGTACGAGCGATGAGCTGTCACGGGAGCCCCCGTGGGCACCCACTCCTCCGTCCAGGGCAGGGCCGTTTGCTGGCTGAGGTCTGCCCTGGCCCAGAGCTCGGCCGCCCAGGATGCTGCCCCCATGGGAGGGGTCCGCCTCAGAGGGCACTGCGGGGGCAGGGATACTCTTCCGTGGGCTTCTGCCCGAGCTGTGGGGGGAGTGTTTTCAGGCTTTTGCCCTCAGGACATCTCGCCCATGGCCCTGAGCTCCTTTCCCAAGCATGCTGGTCACCAGGTCACGAATCCCCCAGATTCGGAGTGATTGTCCCCCTTCCAGCACTGTGGAAGCCCCCTTTACCTCTTCCCCATCACAGGGGACCTGGGTTTGCTTCCTCTAGGGTCCCTTGCTTATTACTTTCAAATAGGTAGAACTGGGTTTTTCTAAAATTCCACCTGGCTTCTTAAATCAGGGCCTGCGATGTGTGAGCTGTGTTGGCAAGCTGTCTTTTTGTGGCAGTTGATGGAAACCCGACTCGGGGCAGCTCCGAGGAAAGTGAGGTTGTACTGCGGGACTCAGGCGTCACAACGGCCAGGGAGGGGCGTCGCAGACACCAGGGGCCTCCCCCATCTCCGATGCCCCCTTTCCCCTAACAGCCCGCTGACTTCCCCCCACAGAGCAACCTGGCACAGCATCCTCTGGTCCCCGTGGGCTCTGCTTGGGTCTGTTAAAGGATCGATATTTGTTTAGGAGTAAAATTGCAACTCTCGTAGAAGTATACAATGGACACAAGCCAAAGATTTTTATTTGGCTAATGAATTAATGTGAGATCCAAGTTTAAAGGCAAACCCAAAGGAACGCCAGATTCTGGGATGAGTCGGCTCACAGGCGCCAGACGAGTTCTTCCACAGGGACGGCACCCACTCGCCGTTCCACGGGACGGAATTATTTGCATTTCCACAGAGAGAAACCATCGGCATCATGTGGATCAGCTCTCCACAGGTAACTCTATGCTTTAAAAAGCTGACCGAAAATCAAAGAAAACAGCAGGCAGGTCCTTGTAGCCTCGGGTCACCCCAAGCACGTCCGTCCGTCCGTCCGTCTGTCCATCTGTCCGCTAGGTGATGTGCAGCAGCTCGTTAAAAGGACGTCCGATCATCTGATCGCTGTCGCCCCCTTCAGCGGTTCCCAGTTTTTTTTGGCAGGTCATATATCTGGGGACCAGTTGGCGGTGGCCCGAGAGCAGATTGTTGTGAGTGGCCCAGCTTGGGACAGGTACATCCCTAAGGCCCCTGCTCTGTCCAGGGGTGCATACCTGGGCCGAGCTCCAGGGAGCCCGTCTGAGGGCTTCGGGGTCTTTCCCAGAGATGGTGCAATAGTCGTCAGTGTGCTGACACCTCCGTCTTGTCTCCTAGACCAATTTTCTAGCTCTTTCTTTCTTTCTTTCCTTCCTCCCTCTCTCTCTCTCTCTCTCTCTCTCTCTCTCTCTCTCTCTCTCTCTCTCTCTTAGAGGGAGAGAAACATCAGTGTGTGGTTGCCTCTCATGCACCCCCTACTGGGGACCTGGCTTGCAACCCAGGCATGTGCCCTGACTGGGAATCGAACCAGCGACCCTTTGGTTTGTAAGCTGGCACTCAATCTACTGAGCCGCACCAGCCAGGGTGCAATTTCTAAAGTCTACATGCCACTGATGGTGCACAGTCGTTCCCCTGCTCAACACAGGCTCCACGGAGAGTACGAGGCAGCCTCTGCCTGCTGCTGAGTGCTCATCTACAAGCATCACGCACGAACATCTACCGCAAACACCGCGGCTCCCTGAGCGTTCCTTCTGGTGGGGGAGACGGACTGCACACAGGCAAACACACACGTAGTATCACTATTCCCAGCAGGGCCCTAAGAAGAAAAGGGGCCAGGTCATTGGACCAAAGGTGAGGGACAAGGCAGGGTGGGGCACACGGGCGGAGACCTCGGACATGACGGGGGGGCCGGCCCTACAGGGCCCACGGGTCTCCCTCACATCCTAGGGTTGGGCCCCCCAGGCTGCAGGGGCATGTGTGGTGACTAAATGGACGGGGACCCTGAAAAGCACTAGAAAGACATCAGAAAGACACAGCGGAGTCCCTCACCTCCGAAGGGAGACCTCAGGAACAGTTCCTTCAGACGAGCACGTAGTTTGATACAGCTGCTAGTCCCTGGACGCCTAGCCGTCCATCCCCTTGCTCCTTAATAACACCCCCGAGATCTAGCCCTGATCCACTCTGGGCTGCTTTCCCTGCCTCCCGCCGCATCTGATTAGCACCTTCTCCTGCGGACAGGAGGGAGCAGTCGTCAGGGGCTGGCGCTGGCGGGTGGTGCCGCAGTTCTACCCCAGACGTGGGCGACTGCCCGCCGGCTTGGAGGGCTGGGCGGGGAGGGCGACCCCACTGACCCTCTGCTGAGGAGAAAAATAGGCGCAAAGGGGTCCAGTCCACACAATGCCACGGACCACCTGGGGGCTCAGGGTTGGGGGGGGTCCCAGGCTCGGGGGCAGGGCGTTTTGGGTGGGAGGACCCACGCTGCCCCATTCACCCTCACCTCCAGGCGAAGGCACCACGCTCCCAGATGCTGGTCACCAGGATTTGTGAACTGGCTCCTTCAGGGGCTGGGCCCCGGCTTCCTGGCTCCCAAGACGGTCCGTGAGGCCCAGGGATGAGCAGCTGCAGCACTGGTCGCGTCCACCAAGCGGAGGCGCTCCCCTGACCTGCAGCAGGAGCCACCGGCGGCTCTCCGCTCAGCTCTCCGCTCAGCTCTAGCCGCCGGAGGGGGCGGCTGCAGAGTTAATAGCCCAGAATTCAGACTTGTCCTCAAATGACGAAGTCCCTTCCCACCAGCTTGGTTTTTTAATGGTTTTGGGACATCCTGTTACCCTAGACCACGAATTCTCAGCCCAGTGACATTCAGACCAGAATTCAGACCCAAGACGACCAAAGCTGGCTCTCGGTGAAGACTGTTCACTCTTTTCACGTACGGAGCAGGGACAGGTACTTGGTGCTTCTGGGGGCGCAAACAGGAAATCGAAGCCCAAAGGCTCTTGGGGACAGCCATGAAGACTCTCCTGGGAAATGCTGCGCGGGGCGGAGCGAGTGAGGGCCACCAGTGAGGACTGGTGAAGAGACACGACCCATCCAAACGATGGGCCGTCGACCGTCGTTCCGCCCCCATTGTACAGCTCGGTCCCAGGTGCCCGGAGGAGGGCAGCGAGTGCGGTACAGGGAGACCCCCACCGGGAAGGCACCGAAGCAGGCACCCTGGTTTGGGGGGGCAGCAAGGCAGCGGGGACCAGGGACGGGGGGCAAGGAGAATGGAGGCCATGAGCATGAAGGGCTGGGGTGGCCGCAGGTCACACCGTGAGGCATCTCTCTGAGCGGGCGGAGAGCCGGTGTGAGCTCGGGGCGCAAGGGGACACGCTCTGAGGCATTCTGGAAGGATCTTCCCGGCGGCAGTGTTGGGAACCCAGGGCAGGGGACAAGGCGGAAGCCGGGAGACCTGTCAGGAGGCAGGACGGTGGCCCGGCCCGGGGTGGCCGGAGTCTGGACGGACATTCGAAGGCACAGCTGGACCCACACTCTTTTTCCAAGTGCTGCGGTCCGTGTTAGTTCAAGTCCATATTAAAGGAATTAAATTCTAACTTCCATATGAAAGTTAGAAACGGAACACCCGTGTGTGGACGATGACGCTGAGGCAGTGGTGCAGCGCGCACGTTTGGGACTCCGATTCGCACGTCGGGGGATGAGCAGACACTTCCCGCAACTGCGGAGCGGCGGGTGAAGGTCCGTGTGTGGTGCTTAGCCTAGGTGGGTGACCACTGTGCTCTTAGGGAACCACAGAGAAGCCACAAAAACTCTTTTTAAAATTTCCAGGAGAAGTTGGGAGGAAGAGGTGGAGGATAGTGAAAGTCATCTCAAGTTGTTAGCCTTCCTGGGTAGGAGTCGATAGAAATGGTTTCACATTAATGAAACAGAGAAGCCGAAACATATGATTAAGCCAACACAAAACAAAAGCGGGCAGATTTAAACCTCTGAGATGCTACTAGTAGGTACTGCCTGATATTGCATTTCCGTGTACATTTATGGCTTTTTAACAAAAAGGTATTTTATCATCTCTCTCTGACTGTACAGCCAGAATCTGAAGACTCTGAGGAGTTCAAAGACAGAGAGAGAAACGCTCGGTTTTCCCAGGGCAGACAGGGACTGCGAATTTAGATAATGAGTGAGGTTATAAACTGAGAGATCACACTCATAATAGTGCGATAGCTCTAAAACTGTGTGCATTAAAGATTTCACGGAAAGCATTAAGCGCAGTGTCTGACACACAGCAAGTGCCAAATAAATGTGCATTGTTGATTTTTCTATGGTTATAATACTCCTCATACAAATGATAATAATATATTGATTAGAGTGGAGAAGGGCCTTTAGGTGTGAAGTCATATTGAAATAATAAATTCACATATATTTGTGTATCAGCTCAAGAAACGTACCAATCCAACACTAGGAGGTGAGCCCACACCGATGGAATGCTCTGAGGTCATTAAACATTATTTTGGAAGAGACCGTCTTCCTGTTATGGGAAGACATCAAACGAAAATGCTGTGTTTCAAAATGGTGCGGTCCCAATGGTGCCAGTTTTGTTCATAGGCTAAGCATACATTAAATGAGGGCTAATAAATATTTATCGACTGAACAGATGAACTAATGACTATGCATGTGTGCACCCCCCCACGCACCGTCCCCCAAATGCTAATACTGTTCATCACTAGGTAGGGGGGTGTGCAGCAGTTTCTACTTTCTTTTCCTTTTTTTTTTTAAAGATTTTATTTATTTATTTTAGAGAGGGGAAGGGAGGGAGAAAGAGAGGGAGAGAAACATCAATGTGTGGTTGCCTCTCACGTGGCCCCCACTAGGGGCCTGGCCTGCAACCCAGGCATGTGCCCTGACTGGGAATCAAACCCGCGACCCTTTGGTTCGCAGCCCGCGCTCGATCCACTGAGCTACGCCAGCCAGGGCCTCTTTTCCTTTTTTAACTTTGCACTTTCCAGACAATCCGCAACAACTTGTACTGCCTTTGCTGTACAAAGCCAACAAGCACAGCGGGAAAGGAACAGTAGGAAGTCATTCAAAGGTCTATCGGGAACTCTAAAAAATTGTTCGAGTCACGACTTGTCATTTAGTGCAGTGTCCGGGCAGAAAATGCATCACGGTCAGAGACAGGTAGCTCCATGCTAGATGACCTTTATTTTTTTTTTATATTTTATTTATTTATTTATTTATTTGAGAGAGGGGAAGGGAGAGAGAAAGAGGGGGAGAAACATCGATTGGTGCCCTCTTGCACACCCTCAGCCAGAGACCTGGCCTGCAACCCAGGCATGTGCCCTGACTGGGAATCGAACCTGTGACCTTTTAGCTCTCAGGCCGGTGTTCAATCCACTGAGCCACACCAGCCAGGGCTAAATGAGCTTTAGGAAAGGGGTTTGAGGCCAGGAGCTGCCTTTTCTCTTCATCTTTCCCATGTCCAAGAATTGTTGACCGGTGCCTGGGAGGACATAACCAAGCTCAGAAGGGCTGGCCTCCAAACCCAGGTACGATGGGGAAGTGACGCACCGGGAAGGGACCCGAACTCCAGCCCCGCCTTTCCCTCCCCCGAATGAAGCCGAGAGCCCGGCACCCGCCATTTCTGGGCCGAGTTTATCCGCTTGGACACATCTGATCCTCACCCCAGGTTGGGGGAAGTTCGTTAAAATACTGAATGTGGGCTAAGAAATTCCTCTCCCGCAATTCCCAGAAAGGCTTAAAGTCGCTCCATGCTGGTGCTCACAGTGACAGCTGCTACCAAATGGGTCGCCTGCTGGCCGAAAAACAGTCACTGGTTTGGTGATGAACTATTAATATTTCTCTTTCGAAAAGTTGAGGTTTCGATTTTTGTTCTTGTCATGGTGTTACAATGCAGGTCATTTAGACACAGAAGCTGCTCTTCCAATGGTTCTAGAACTTTCCTAAGAAGGAATCATACTATTTTAAAATTCTTTTTTTCCCCTAAAAACAAAGGGGTCATCGATTGTCTCCACAGGTTGGCGGGACTGGGTGGAGGGAAGCGAGACACATTTCTGGGGGCGTCTCGGCCTTTCAAATCCCCTCCCCCGCCCACCGGCCCCACGCCTGTCCCAGCCTGATCGCAGAAGTACTCGGAATGTGAATCCGAGCTGAGCCCCTACCCGCAAATTTTCCATAATTTTCAAATAATATCTTTTCTTTTTAATTATCTCGAAATATACAATGGCTTCCAAGGCTGCGTAGACTGCGTGCAGTTCTGCCAAAGGGAGAGCTGCAGTAGCCAGAACAGGGAATAAACGTCTGTAAAACGTTAAATTGAACTGGAAGCAAAAACAATGAAGTGGCTTTGGCCAGGAGCAAGGCTAGGGGCTGGGAAGTCGGGGAGCCTTTGCTCGGAACTTAGGGAGGTGGCGGGAAGATGGTGAAGTGATCCCAAGTCTCCACCGGGAGCCGAGTTTTTGCGCCACCTCGCTTAGTCCCTGTGACACACTCGCTGCTGCTGGCGCTGCTGCTGGGCCCCTGCACAAACGAGGGACGAGGGACGGAGGGGACATCCGCTCTGCCAGAGGGAGACTCCCGAACGGGACAGTCAGAGTCATCCCTCGCTGTGGGGCCTCGGCTCGCCAGGGCTCCAGTCCCCACTCCCTGTCCCGCATCCTGACCCAGCGCAGGGCGGGGGCAGGGCTCCCACTGAGGGGAATGTAAACCCTCTCTTCGTCACTCTCCCCCCAGACCCTGGTGCGTTTCCTCCGAGGGTGGGGGAAAGCCACCTCGAGCGTTTGTCCGCGATAAAGTCTCTCCTGTAAGGCAGCACCGAGGAACGGGCCAGAGTCACACACGGGAGCTCTGCTCTTCACTCAGCATCTGTCGGATGCAGGTTCGCTCAGAGTAGAGCATCGATACCCATTGATGTCCTCCTTGCGCTCTGACAGTCTACGAGGAATATCTCTCTCTCTCTCTCACACACACACACACACACACACACACACACACACACACACACAGCCATCAGAGGGGGATAACGAACTCGGGGCCCAGAGTCTCGGTCTGCGGGTCCGGGAGCCAGCACGGTGGGAAGGGAGTCGTCAGCCTCCCACAGGGAAGGGTCTCTGGAGCCGGGTGGGCAGCGGGGCAGACGACGTCCCCAGTCCAGCAGGCAGAGCCTTCGGCGGCCGATGCCAAGGGAGATGGACCAGCGTGGCGCGGAGCAGCCCTCCGGGGTGTGGGGCTCGGCCACGGCCGGCTCAGCGGTGGTCTGGGGCCTGCCTCAGTTATACCTTGAAAGTGGTGGATTTCACTCTTCTGTGTCTTTCGATGAGGGTCTTGGCACCCCTGAGGGCAAGTGGGGAATCTCCCCAGGAGCCCGTCTGTGGGTGATCCTGCTCTGCAGACACAGCTGTTCTGACCACGTGGGCTTTAGGTGTGTCTCCTTGCCAGATGTGTCATCTGCTTGCTGGTCATCCTTCCTTGGAGAGGATAGACAAGAGGGCGGGACAGAGCTGTGCCCGGACAGGCCTGCCTGTGCCGTGAGGGAGTGCCCAGGAGAAGGAAGGTGGTGGGCCGACCGAGGAGCAAGGGAGCTGAGAGTCTCGGCAGGAACTGAGCTCCTTGGTCTGCCACGGAGCCCACGCCAATGTGGGGAAGACGTGAAGAGGAGGGGCAGAGGGCATGGGAGAGACCGATGAGACCTGGAAGAGGTCAAGTGTGGGCACCACAGGAGCGAGGGGGACAGGGATCGGGAAGGTTAGGGTGGCCACCGGGAGTCAGGGTGTCCCGGACGATGTGTATCTAGGTCAGTGGGGAGGGGGTCCCCTGCTAGCTGGACCCCATCACCACTGACCCGGACTCCCAGGAACCACCGAGTGAGGGATGAGGATAACCCAGCAGCCCTGCGGCTGGTCCCGAGTCCATCAGAGACTCCATTATTCACTCCAGATTCGTTTTCCAGCTCTGCGGATTTATTTAAAGGGCCCTCCTACAAAGGTTCTTCTCTAAGTCACCTGTTTCGGTTCTCCCTTCCCTCAGCCTTTGGAATACCTGGAGGGCGTTCATTCCTTTTTTGGGCAAAACAATTACTGTGCAAACAGACTCATCTTCTCCTGCCAGTTACCTTGAAGTTATCACTGGCGCTTAAATAGAATCGGAACTAAAAATAGGTGTGCTGAAGTGGGCTTCCACCTGTCTCATCTTGCTTCCTGACACCTGCGGCCCCGTGCTTTTTCCAAGCAACAGAAAGCCGCGAGCAGACACGCAGACACCCCCCCACCCCAGGAACCAGGGACCCACTCAGGGAACAGACCTGGGGAGGCAGGCACTTTCATCTCTCAGCCCCCGTCTCCCCTTCACTTCCCACCAAGCTGGGGAACAGAAGCAGCAGAAACACCGAACCCCTTTTCTGGCTGTGGCTCCGAAGGAAGAAGGACGTGCGAGGCGGTCGGCCCGTACGATGCGACGTGGGCCGGGTATGCTGCCTTTTTAAATGCCAAGGTTTTTGTTGCATAAGCACTGAGCTGGAATGGAAAGGTCAGAGCTGACAGGCTAAACTCAGACTCAGAAAAGCAGCTCCATTTCCTCCTCTCCCCGCCACCTCCCTCCCAAGTGGCAGCTTGCTAGCGTCACCCGAGCTTTCGGCATAGCGATGAGTGGCCCAGGAGCACAAGCCAAAAAATAAAAAATAAACCAGCTTCAGGAAGTGCTCGGTAAAATGTAATAGCTGCTTAATGTCTCCCTTAAACATACAATGGTCTGTGGCAACAGAACCCTATTTTTCACGACAGACGACAGTCTTTGTTGGAAAAGAGCCCGAGAGGGTAACAGGTCCCCGCAGGCCTTGGGCTCCTTCTCTTCTCCTCCCGAGGAAATCGCGTGATGCGTTGGCCCGGACACCGGCCCAGCCCAGCCTCTGTCTGCGGGAATCTGGAAGCACCGGACTAGCACCAACAAGTCACCCACGGGGGCGTCGGCTCCGTTCACCACACGCCCACCAGGGGCCAGGCACGTTGTGGGCGTGGTGCCGGTCACCGGGATGCTGAGGCCGAAACAGCGGAGGCTCTGTCTTCCCGGATCCCCTGCAGCCTGGGAGAGACGGGCCGTCAGGTGACCACCGAGCAAGGAGGCCAGGCCCTGACGGCGGGCCGGAGGTGGTCCAGGACGACCCAGAGAACGAGCAGCAGGTCTCCTTTCGACGTTGGGCCGGAGGCCGGGAGGCGGGGCCCTGCGGTCTTCGCTGGCTGCGCTTGGGCTTCCAGCCCGAAGCCGCCTCTTCTGCCCTCCGCATGTCTGGGAGTCCTCACGTGTGTCCCCGCACGTCTGGGAGTCCTCACGTGTGTCTCTGCATGTCTGGGAGTCCTCACTGTGTCCCCGCACATCTGGGAGTCCTCACGTGCAGGTGCCTGACAGATGCAGCCAACCTCCGACTACGTCCGCCTCAGCCCAGCTGCCCCCTAGAACCCCCTGGGGAGCGTTCACACTGTGCTACAAGGGCCACACGTCATACCCACGAAGTCAGAAGCCTCAGGGGCAGGACCCAGGCAGCAAGGGATCCTAGCGCCTCCGGGTGGTCCCAGCGGGCGGCCCAGCCTGGGAGCTCCTGCTTGCGCCGCGCCCTTCTGACCGACCCGCTGGTCCGCCCCAGCGCCTTGTTGGGTTTGCCTGCCGGCTTCGGCCCCGCCTAAGAAATCACGTCCATCGCTGGGTCCCCGGCTTCCCAGCCTGGCCCGTCCCCAAGCTGGCGGCTCCCAGCACCCGACTGACAGCTGGAGGCATTCAGCAAACGAGTCACACTTGTCAAGGGTGGTGGAAGGAAGCTTGTGTCACTGGTGCCTCATACGGGTTTCAAGAGTCGGTCGAGTCGATTTGCTTCGAGTCTCCGTGGGAATTAGACGCAGGGAGGAAACCCACGAGGACAAACACATCTGCTGCGCCCACAGCACCCCCCCACGCGTCCCTAGTTGGCGCCCGAGAGTGCGCTGGCGTCTCTGCCGGCGCTGGGAGCTCAGGGCACCAGCGGCACTCCCCACCTCGAAGGCGACGCGGCACCCTGCTCCAGGCCTTTTCAGTCGTCACCGTGACCCCATCGTGCGTGTGAAAAGCTGAAGCCCAGAGAGTATCGAATGTTTAAGTTCATCCAGGTGGCGAACGCAGAAACCGAGATTCGAACCTAGACGTGACACCAAAACTCGAGTTCTTCCCGCAGTAGAGGCCCGAGGTCACCACTGAAGTTCAAACAGAACAAACGACCTGGCCCTCCTCGTTCCCGCGGCCCCTGCCTGTGCCTCCGACGGACCCTGGCTTGGAGGGACAGCTGGCCTTTCACACGAACAACGGCACCAGGTGTCTGGCCACCAGGACCGCCCCGCGGTTCAGTCATCTGGGCCGAGCTGGGGGTTTGGGTTTCTGCCCAGCCTCCTGTGGGCCTGGACGGACGGGCCTGCCGGCCAGACCCGGGCATGGGCCTCGGCGTCCAGCGCGGGCGTGGGACCTTTCCAGCAGGGACGTCTGGGGCGCCTCCCTCCTGGCCTCTCTGATCGGCTGCCTCAGTTTCCACTTCGGAGTTGTTTTCCCTGCCCTGCAGTTTTCCGTCGGATGACAAACCTCCTTGCTTTCTCGTTGGGATGATGTGATTTTTACCTAAGCCGGGACCCACTTAAGGATACAATAACATGGCTGACACGTTCAGAGCCTGATTGTCATTTCTCGGCAGAGGCCGGGTGCGCCTCGGACAGTTCGGCAATGAAGTGCGTGTGGTGGTTTCACGGTTGTCATTGGCCTCGTGAGATTTTTTCAGGCAGACAAACATTTCGCCGATAAAAGATCAAATTCCAGAACTCTGCTCTTGTCTTGGCGGGCACCGCCAGCCAGCCGTCCTCGCTTCCCGCCCCCGCCCGTGTGCCCGCCTCCCCAGGCCCTTCCATCCAGCTTCCTGCTTGGCCGGCCTGCAGCACCAGCTGGTGGCCGAGATGTTTTCTCGTTCAAGACAAGGAGCCAGACTGGGGGTCTCTGGAGGACCCTTCCAGCGCTGGGGGTCCAGGAGTCCGGAAAGCAAGAAGGGCCTCCCTCCAGCTGGAGGCTCCGGCTCTCAGAGACCCCAGAGACCCCGGAGGAGGAGGTAGGGCTCAGGTTGGGACACTTTCCCCACCAGCTGCCTTTGGGCCAAAGCACTGTGCGCTCTTGGTCCCTGAAACAGATAAGCCTGCGGGGCAGGGCAGAGCGGGGCCCCAGGCTCAGGTGTGTGCCCGCCGGTTCACAGGAATCTGCTTCTGCAAAGCCACGCTGTTTGATGGCTGACGGGAGACTGGAACAGCTGCCACACAGTCACCAGGGCAGGACAAGTCACCAGTGTCCCCGGGACGCATCCATTCGTCAGGGAGAAGCACCTGGGGGCTCTGCTCACCTCGGCAGGTCGGCCCGGAAGGAGCACCCTGGAATGGGTGCTTGTGTGCAGGCGCTGTTGCAGGGGGCTCTGGGCACCCTCCAAGGCCGCCGGCTCATCTCGGCTTTGTCCTGTTGTGGCATCTGTCACAGGGCGGCAGCCTTGTCTCATCAGGGCTCCACACTGTCTCGTCATGGGACAGTGACCCCTGCAAATAACAGTGTAGCATCTGGGAAGCATCGCGAGGGCCCCTTCAGAGATCCATGTCTGCCCCCAGAACACGACTGCCCTGCGGGCCGCCTGTGTATTTTATTTTTAAAATATTTACTTATTGATTTGAGAGAGAGGAAGAGACACTGATTTGTACTGCTTACTGATGCACTCATTGGTTGGTTCCTGTATGTGCCTGGACCAGGGATCGAACCTGCAACCTTGGTGTACGCTCTAACCAACCGAGCCCCTGGCTAGGCTGGGCTGCCTGTTTAAATAAAGGCTGCAGGGCGGACGCCAGGTGAGGGAGGTGGTGGGGTGTGGGGGTGGCAGGGAGACTCGGCGGGGAGGTGCAGCGGGGACTGCAGGGAGCTGGACAGACCCCAGCCACCTGGGGGGCTAGTCCCCGGGTCTTAAGCACTGATGAAATGGGGGCTTCTGGGAGGAAGGCCAAGGGCCATGGCCTGGAAACGAGGGGGGCCACCCGAGTGCTGCACAGTGGCCCCCAGCGGCTGGGAGAAAGCAACTCGGGGCTGTGCGTCCACACACACCCACCCGAGTTCCAAAGTCGAACCGTCTCCTCCGCAGAGAACTCCCTGTCTACCACGCAGGGGTCTGTGGGCGCGGTGAGCCTTCCCTCCAGAATTCTAGAGAATCCCTGTTCCAGCATGACTTCTCACCTAAACACCTCTGCAAAGACCCTGTTTCCGAGTAAGACCACATTCTGCGGACGTGGATTTGGGGGCACAGTGTCCCGTCCAGTGCATTTGTTCTTTATTCTTATCTTACTCATTTTTAACTCATATTTTCACGCATAGCGTCTTCGTAAAGCAGCGCTGGAATGCGCCTCTGTGTACAGCTCACCGAGTAGCTCTACGTGTGCCAGCAGAGCACCCTCGGAAGCGTCGCACCGACACTAGGAGACCACAGGTCCTGTCATGATCCCAGAAGAAACTAGGGGGGCGCCAGGACGCACCCACGATGGTTTGGCGGCAGGTGGTCTGGCACCGGGGCCCCCCTGGTGGAGAGAAGGGCGAAGCTCTTCCGTGGAGTGGGGCAGAACGAGAGCTCCACGGGGGCACCGTCCGCGCTGAGCACCGCAGGGTCTCAGCTACATGCGGGCGAATGCGCCCCGGGGCAGGTCGGTCCAGGGCGGGGGTCCTGGGTAGGGGCGAGGCCCCAAAGTCAGCTGTAAGCCACGGACCCAGCGGAGGTAGTGAGCTTACTCTTAGCATCGGGATTTCAGGCTTTTCTTTCCTTCTTTCTTATACTTTACTGTGTCGTTGGAACATTCCATCCTGTTCTATTCTATTCTACAAATGGCCGTGTCCTCTACCCTCCCGTCTCCATCCCAGACAGGGGGCCCAGCCCCCCCGGAGACGGGCCATCTTAGCAGCTTGGTTCCCTTGTGGCCCATTTTGCCCCCCCCCCCCCTTAGGAGTGAAGCAGTTTTCGGCAAAGCGCTGTTGGAAGATGAGCTGGGGCATCTTAGAAGTTGTAAGAGTTTATTCGAGTAGAGAGGAAGCCCAGGCAGGCAGCAGCAGCCCGGAAGAGGTTAGGAGCTGCCCTTCCCATCGGGAATCCGGCCCGACTGTTACTGAGAAGAAGCAGAAGCGACGCGAGGAGGTGAGCTGATTGGCTGCAGCTGCAGCGGATGCCGTATTAGGGAAAGCCCCGTTGGCCGTTTGTGGCTGGTTGTCCTGAAGTTTCCACTTCTTAACTTTGAGGCAACGCAGGCTTAGGCTGTGGTTTGCTTGCTAAGCTACCAAGGCGTTAGAACCTGCTGTTGTGGCCCTGCTGGGGAAGATCCACAGAGGGACAGCCTGCTGCGAGGGTGACCCTGGGCAGCGGGACGGCTTCAGTGGCTCCCACACCTCCACCTCACCCCCAAGAGCAACGGGGCCAGGCCTGAGACACGGAGTCAAAGCCAGCCCATCCTCAGCACCACCCCTTCCTGCTGACCTGGGTCTAATGCCCCTGCGTTCGGTTAAACTCCACAGCCTCCCCTTCATAGGGGCATCAGCCCCTGGCCTAGGGGCCTGCTCCTGGCTAAGTCGACCCCCTCCCCTGCTACCAAAGCCCTGGCAAAAGTCTCACTGGTCTCGGCATCAGTCAGAGCCATGTTTTTCCTTGGCAACGGGTTTATTTTTACCTCACAGACACCGAGAGCCAAGGGAACAATCATGTTCCCTATTCCCACGGGCGGCTGGAAGGCTCAGAGCCGGGACGAGGCTGATCCCTAGCAGGTGCGGGGGACTCGGAGGCATGTATTTTGTGTAACAACCTCACTCCTGGCTTCAGCTTACTTGCCTCTACTTATTTTATGTTTGTGCATCTTTCTTATCATTAAGTTTACACATCTGTCTTGAAGTAGTGTTTGTATATTTTCAAGATTTCTCCTGTTTTCTGGAAGGAGGTAGATGATGGATAGATGGCTGGCTGGCTGGCTAGCTGGATAGATGGGGTGAATGGATGGAGAGATGGATGGATGGTGGGTGGATGGATGGATGGATGGATGGTGAATGGATGGATGGGTGGATGGGCAGATAGGTGGACAAATGGATGGATGGATGGATAGATAGATGGTAGATGGATGGATGGTGGGTGGATGGATGGATGGATGGATGGGTGGATGGGCAGATAGGTGGACAAATGGATGGATGGGTGGATAGATAGATGGTAGATGAATGGATGGTGGATGGATGGATGGGCAGATGGACGGATGGATGGACAGACAGATGGATGAATGAATGAGGGAGCGGGAGGGTCGAGTCCTCTGCTCTGAAGGGGTCTGGATCTACCATTATTTCCGGCACTGTCCTACAGGGTCTGGTGAGCTCTGAGAAGACGGAGACCCACCACCCTCCCAAGAGGCCACTGCCATGAGGCTGCGTGTGTGACGCAGTGGTCTGCAGACCAAATGGAAACTTAGAGAGCTTCCCTGGAGACAGCATCCCTGTCCCCAGGTCCTGTGTCCACAGGATCTCTCTTCTCTTGAGTGCTTTCCGAACGCTGCGTGACACGTGAATCTTGGTGGGAAGGGTCACTTCTTCTACGCAAAAGGGAAGAGGCTCAAGAGCTGAGAATCAAGTGTCTAGGAGGGAGGTCAGAGAGAAAGCTGTGCCCAATTCTGGCGTTCCCGGCATCTGGGTGGGAGCCCAGCAATCTCAGTCCCCTGGAAACTATCACAAAACCAAAAGTAAGCAGAGAAGACTGCGGGGGACTGGACCATCTGTCTCGAACCCCACACACTTCAGCCAGGCGGAGAGACCCTCGGAGTGGACGCTCACTTCCTACAGCACTCTGACCGGCGGGGTCCCACGGTTTCCGAATTCCCAGGACCTTAGCAGTTTCCTCCTCGCGCTGTGTAAGTGCCTTTCCCTCCGGACTCCCGTCCCACCTTCACTCTGCATTCACAATAATTAAGCACTGACTGTTTTCTGAACTAGTCAGTACAGTTTCTCATGTTTCATTCATGTCTTTCCCAAGTGGTCTGCAGACCAAATGGCAAAATAACACTGTCCCCCTCTTAGTCATTTTCCCATTTCCTTTGATCTTGTTGATGCTTCTTATTCTTTCTGTTGTAGTTCTACATAAAAGTGATATGTTAAAATTAAAATTGCAAATGTCTCTTTTCATTTCATTCTCATCGAGAAAAGTTGTGGGACTTCAAAGATTTTAAGCCAAAAGAAAGGCGCTGAATCTGGAATTTATTTTTGGAATAATCAGTTCCCAGTCGATCGGCTCATGGGTTGCATGACCAAATGTGAGGAGGGAGCGGGGGCCCAGTCCTGGTGACTCAGCACATCAGAGACTTCTCCGTGCTGGGAGTCTGCCCCTCCCTCCTGGCTCAGCTGGAGAGCAAGCTCACCGGCCTGGGGGGGTGGGGGTGGGGGCTAAGCCAGAATGCACCTGCGTGATGGTGAACCGAGGCAGTGGGAGTGGAGCTGGGGAGGGCAGAGTGGGAGAGCCAGGCTGAGAGGAAGGAAGGGGCCAGGCCCCACGGGATTAAACGCAGGACAGAGTGGTCTTGTGAGCATGTGAAAAATCCCTTTCACAGCTGTTGGGGGGAGCGGGTCAGGGAGACCAGTGAAGGGGGTCTTGCAGTGGCCTGGCAGGTGGACGGACAGATGGACGGATGGATGGTGGGTAGATGGACAGATGGATGAATGGGTACACTTTAATAGTGACATCATTTAAAGTGCCCCTGAATTAATTAAGGGCAGGCTTATGACAGTAAAGATGGAGAAGTCGCCTTTTAGAGGTAGAACAGCCTCTTGCCTGGGCTTGCTGGTGGGGTGGGTAGGTGTGGAGAGGGAAAGAGAGACGTGAGGAATGAAGCCTGCACTTGGCCTTGAAAGCAGGTTGGATGTGGGTGTCATAAGTGGGTGTTCCCCTGGGAGAACCTGCGCAGAGAGTTCAGGTCGGGGTCGGGAATGCAGTACCTGAATCTTACAAGAGGGGGCGCCACCACATCCATCCCACTAGTGCAGAAAGGGGGCCGGCGAGTGTAAGGTTAGTCACTTACTTGCCACACCCCCCAAAATACAGTGGAGTTTGTGTTTGAACCCAGTCTTAACCTCTCAGCAACTTAGAAACTGAGCTATTTTATGTCATTACGGTTTTGAAATGATTGGTTTACACTTTTAAGAGTGAAGCATGACTTTCAAATATTGATGGGAATTCACGTACAACAGATCACTGAGGAATATCTCGCTTCCTCAGTGCAGCCTGGTGTGCCATGCGTCACCCAGTAACCAATGTAGGACAGTCTCAGGGTGACAGCTCCACCGGGTCCCCTGAGTGTGTGGGCAGCACCCTGGGCTCCGGGGCCCTGACCGCCTGGCTTTTCCTGGACTGGCTTGAAGAAGGGTCTCACACGCACATTCTCCGTTTTCACTCTTCGTTGTCACCAACAGGAAATAATAGGCTGTTCTTGCTGTTGCCAGTTCTTACTAATTTGGGGATTTGTGGGCAAATGTAAATTGCAGTGCCAGAAACCAAGAAACCAAGAAACCAAGCCTGCTCAAAAAATGTGAAAAGCCAGGTCATCTGTAAACGAGGGCCAGAGAGAGAGGTTATCTTGTGGAACAGCGCGCCTGGGTATCGAGGTTCGGGCCACGCAGAGATCTTCTGGGTCCATGTCCAGGTCAGACGGTCACAGGAGGCCAGGACGGAGCTCTCAGCTTCCTGGGTGAGGCTGTGGCTTTTGACTGAGGTCACCATGACAGACACCGTTAGTCAATGGCTGGATAACGTTCCCCTCCCTTCACTTTCTGCAGTCGGTGTGTCTGGGCGAAGAGACTTGATTTCTGGGCTTTCAGGCTTCCTGCCAGTGCAGGGTAGCCACGTGATGTGGCACTTGTTATGGGTGGGATCGTGGCCCCTCAAAGCACAGTCCGAATCCCAGGTACCTTGGACTGTGACTTTATTTGGAAATAGGGTCTTTGCTGATGTGATGGGTTAAGATGAGGTCACAATGGAGTAGGATGGGCCCCTAATCCAATAGGACTGGCGTCCTGATGAGAAGAGAAGAGACAGAGACATCAAAACACGCAAGCAGGACATCACGCAAGGACAGAGGCAGAGACTAGGGGACGCGTCTACGAGCCAAGGCACGGCCAGGAGTGCCGGCCACACCAGGAGCTGGACGAGGCAGGAAGAAGCGTCCCCTGGAGCCGTCAGCAGGAGCCCAGCCTGCCTGGCTTTGGGATTCCGGCCCCAGTAGTGCCAAGTGAACATGCTGTCTAGGCCCCAGGCGGTGGCACTTGGTCCTGGCCGCCCGGGAAGCCAGCACAGCACCGAGTGAGCAGAGCCTCCTAACCGTGCCCCTTGTGTTTCGGAAGGAGAAAACCTGGCTCCCTGGCCCCTGCGTCCTGCCTGGTGGGGACATGTGGCCTGAGGTACGAGCAGGAGCAAGGCAGCAAGCATGGGGACCAGGGGACCGAGCCAGCCTGCTCAGGACAGCGGGGCAGAGAGACAGGACAGCTGCTGGAAAAATGCCCCCCCCGCCCCGCCCCCAGAACAAACCAGCGACATCTCCCAAGTGACACCCCCCACATGCCAGACACCGGGGAGAAATTAGAAATCTCTTCTCAGAGACGTGAACGAGGACATCACAGCAAGTAAACCGGAATACGTCAGAACCGCTGTTGTTTTAACGAAAGCCGCGCAGTAAAGATCCTAACAGAACAATTAGAGTCACAATTAGAACACATAAAACTAATCAACGCTGGAGAACACAATCAAGATTCGGGCGGGGGCGTCGACACTGGAAAAACCAGCACAGAGCTGGGAACGGAGGAGGTTTGCAGAGCCCGAGATGAAATTTACCATCAGAAGACAGCCACCAAGACGGCGTCTCATGAATATTTCAAACCGCAAGGCGGGGAGAGAGAATTCAGCCATCGCCCCAGCAGCAAGGCAGGTTACCAGGAAAGGGCAGAGATCACAGCTGCCTTTGATTTCTCCAATGCTCTAACTTCCCAAAGACAAGAGGAACATGCGTAAAGGCCCCGGCGGGGGCGGGGGGGGGGGGGTAACAAACGTGCTTGTACTCCGAGAACTAGTTACCCAAACAAGTCGTCATTCACATCTGCTGTGTCGGCTGCGGAGAGAGGCCCTCAGACCTCCGAAGGCCCTTCTCTGGCTCTGGGGACAGCAGATCAGGGCCCCTAACAGCCCCCCTTCCCTGTGAGAACCTCACACACACTAAAATGAGCAACGCTGAAATAAAAGGCCGTTAATTATGTGGAGTTAGACTAATTGCAGAGGGACGTGGAAATTAATTCAGACCTACATCAAACATCATGCTCCCAGAATATATTCCAGGTGCTTCAAGGAGTTAAATAATTTCAAATATGTGAAATTAGAGGGAAACTTGCTAAAAATAGATCTGAATATTTATCTCAACCTCAGAGAGAGGCTAGCTTCTTCAAAGTGGAATCAATACAAGAAATTTCAGTGAAAAGAGCATTTGTCCATTTTGTTGACAATTTAAATCCTGAGTATAGCAAAAGCCAACTAACCTAAAGTCTAGAAGCTTTTCTAACTATAGCGTGTTAAGCGTGTTAAGCATCAGGTATGGCACTGGGCCCCTACGTGCGGCCTCATTCCTGGGTGCAGCCCCGCGAGGGGGCGGGGTCATCTGAGTCTGTGGTCATCTGTCACAGCAGCCACAGAGAAGGGGCGCTTTCCCATTTACGGTAACATCTTGTGTCACTGAAAGGGTTCCCGCTCAACCTGGGAAGGCCATGGACCCAGGCGTCTGAGTTAGCAAGCCGTGCCCCCCGGGTCTGGGAGCCCTCGTGCCTCCAAGAAAGACGCTGTCGTTGTCCCTACCCTGCACATCGGAGGCCCAGAGAAGTTCCGCAACCTGCCGAACATCACACAGCTGTTGCGTGGCCGTTCCAGGACTCGAGCCCAGGCAGTCTGACTGCGAGGCTCTGCTCTCATCCCCTGCTTCCGAGTGACACGCTGGTGCCTCACAATTTTTAGCCACAAAATACTGGAAACAATCTCGTTGCCTGACAACAGGACTAAGTAAATCATGATCCATCAACTCCGTGGGATCACGGAAGACGCGAAGGGAAGCAGGGCCACTCGGGAAGAGCCGACAGACCACGAGGACCGGGAGCAGCAGAGCGCGGAGCTGCACTCCCCCTGCGGCCGAAGCCTGACCACCAGGAGGGGGAAACAGAGGACTCACTCAACAGGGCGGCAGGGATGAGGGGCAAGGCGTCCTTCTGTGTTTCCTTAAAGCGACGGTGGCACCCAGTTCACAGCATAGGACTCCGGAAAAGCAGGGCGTTGTCGCGGACAGACTGGGTCCACCAGGCACCACGGAAGCTCTGTAACTTCCCAGAGCCACGTGGGTCACCTGGGAAAGGGACTCACACCACCACGGGGCTCACAGGCTGCTGTGCCTGTCACATCAGACGACGTGTGCGAAGGCTTGATTGCCACCCGTCCCCGTGACCACCCCCTTCCGCTTCCTGACTCCGAGTTGTCAGTTTTCGACACTGCCACGTTTTATTGTGGAGCAGGAGTGGAGAGGTCTCAGTGTGCCTGACAAATGGCAGGACTGTCCTCCCCTCTCTGAAAGCAACTGTAGGTTCATTCATTCATTCATTCATTCATTTGTTCACTCAACACCCAGGCTATGATGCTGGGACTCCAAGGAAATTAAGGTCTGATCTTGCACCCAGAGGACGCGTGGGAACAACTACACTAGTGTGATGATGTTTTCACAGCAGGAAGCCCGTGGCCATGTGGGAGAACACTGGAAGGCTTCCTGGAAGAGGCAACATCCCTAAAGACCACAGGGTGTTGGACAAGGAATGGTGGGGCAGGGGACGGGGCACAGATTCCAGGCTGAGGAAGGAGAAGGTATGAAAGACTTGAGGTGGGGAAGCTTGCATGTCTGGGCTTCAGCGTGCCTGGCGTCCCGTGTCGCTGGGTGTGGGGTCAGGGGCGGGGGGAGGATGAAGGGTTGAGGCTGGAGCATGCAGGGGCGCATCGCAGTAAGGGTCACGAGTCCCACACGGCAAAACACACACGGACACTTGGTTTCTGTCCCAACAGCGGAGAGGGGGATCGTGGAGGGGCCCGAATGCAGGCCCTGAGTCCAAGTAAGCACTGCTGCAGAGGTGGGTGGGAGGGGGCCACGGCCCCCAGGAAGCACCCAGAGTCACCCACGTACATCACAGCACCGGGAAGGAACGTTTTCCTGGCTGTCCATGACCTGCACAGCTGCCCCTGCCGCACTGGCACGTGACTGTCACCCAGGGGCCCGGCGGGTCTCAGAAACTTGTCCTGCCGCCTACACGGCCCGGATGCTGAGACTCTCCAGCTCCTCTCTGGCGCAGATCCCTGAGCCTCGCCGTCAGACCGGCTGGCGCTCGATGGATGAAGCTTGGCACCGGCTCGAGATCCAGCTCTTCGGTCTTCTCGGTTTGCCTCGGGCACGCCCTCTCTGCCTGCGTGTTCTGCAGCTGCTTCCCAGCCGCCGTCCGAAGTCCTCCTCTCGGGAGCCTTTCCGCACACTGCCACGCGGATCGCACACTTCATGCACACTCCCCGCTGTGCGCCTCTGCAACCCCAGCGTACCCCCCACCTCCTGGACTTCAGTCTTCTACGCCGGGGCCCGCCTGCACCCTTGCCGGACTGGGCTCCCAGAGGGCGATTTTGCCGAGTCTCACATCTAGCCCAGGGTGGGGCCTTAGCGGGCGTCTGTGTGGCTCAGCAGAACTCTGCTACTCGGGCTGCTCACCCACAAAGCCCCCATCAGAAACCCCGAACGGGCGGCGGCGGGGAGGCGGCCACAGGGGCAGGCCACGCTCTGGGTGAGAAAATCCCGCGTCATCCGCCCCCTGCCAGGTGGTCCTGCGTCCACGTGTCAAAGGCCCCGTTCGGTTCAGGGGGCTCAGACTTCTCATGGGATTAGGAGGTTCCTGCTTTCTGCTGCTGTGACCTCAGGACACAATCCACAGTGAGCGGGACACACTCGCTGTGAAGCTGGGACCCCAGCGAGCCAGCCTACCAGCCGCTCTTCCACCGGCGAGCCTTTGCCGGCGCTGTTCCTCCGGCCAGGACGGGCTTCCCCCAGCCGGGTGGCCTGGGACACTCTTCCTCCTCTTCTCTAAGCAGCCTCAGGTGCCCCTGCCCCTTCGGTCCCGACGTGGGAGGGGCCCGCAGTGGAGAGACCACCTGGATTTGAAGTGCGGCTCTGCCGCTTCCTACTTCTGTGACCGGGGGCCAGTCCCAGGTCCTCTCTGCGCTCCGTTTCTTCACACATAAAACAGGAGTGATGACCGCAGAACCGATGGACGAGGGCTGTTGGAAGAACTAGTGAAATGGCACACGCTGAGGGCGACTAGGAATGGCGCCCAGGAGCCCCACCGAGCGGTCAGTGGTCACCAGCTGTTGTCATTCGGGCACGTCCCCACACGGGGGGCTCCTCGGGGGCAGAGCATTATCTATCACCCAGTGCCTGGCAGCGCCGTGTCGAGTGGCTGCGGAGGACAGGGGGAGGAACAGGGACAGAAACTATGACATCTGGGGCATCAGATAAGTAATTGTGCCTACAATTACAAGGCAATTTCACTACCTTGAAACGAGCGTAGGAAATGTCAGAAACAATCACAAGCATTGGCTTTGGCCTTGGGTAACCCGACTGATAAGTTACAAAATAATCATGATCCGTGGTGGGTATGTGGGACTGGAACCAAGTGGAATCTGGACCAGTGGCCGATGACCAAGAGAGCCAGGTGGGCGAGGAGCAAACGGCCCGAAGGGCGGGGGCTAGACTCCTGCTCCATCACGTGGGGGTCGCGTCAACCGGGCAGGTCACGGAAGCTCCCTCAGCCTGTTTTCTCACAGGGTAGCCCCACCCCCCTCAGAATTCCTAATAATCAAACTAAAGGGTGTGAATAAAGCCTCTCATCATTGAGGAGTCAGCCCGGCGCTCAGTAAATGCCTCTCCTCCCTAAATAGCCCGAAAACTGTTTACACTTCAAAATTGGAGACTTGAAAATTATGCAATTTATTTTTTTAAAAAACACATAGAGATCCCCTCTAGAGTAATTCTCAAAGGGTAGACAGTTCCCAGGCATCAGTGAAGCTTCCTGACTGTGCAGGTGACAGCTGATGGCCTGTGGATGACCCACTCCCAACCCCAGGGAAGTCGTGACAACTTGACTCTGACCCTGGCTGTTAGCTCTAGTTACGTCGGGAAGGAGGCTTCCAGGCCAGGAACGAAAGCACGCAACGCCCCACCTTAAACCCAGTGCAGCACCCGTGGGGTGCGCATGAAGGATTTCCGGTGCCAGGGCAGGAAAACGACAGAAGATTTGCCCAAGCTGTTTCTTTCCCTGAAAATCAACCGGTCTCCGTGGGACCAACACCTCATCCACTTCCCTCCAGTTCAAAGACTTCGTGAATGCCTTATTAAGTAGGGTGCTCAAAAAGGTTTCTAAAATTATCAAACAGAATTCTAAAGAATTGTTTTACATTATTTTTACAAGTGTTAGGGAATACCAGATGGCTTGTAGGAACAACGGATTCTGCAGCTACCCTTTTATTCTTGTAAAAAATTGAATTAAGAGCATCCATGGATATTCTAGCTCAGAAACCTAAGCTTTCCCAGTGGTAATTAAAACCAGTGCTGGTCCAGGGCGAGAAAAATCCGTGGAGCAAAATAGCAAATCCAGAAGCATACCTACACGTGGTCTACGAGCACACGAGAGAAGCATTCCGAATCGGTAGGAAAAAGGCAGACAAAGCAAGAAATGGCACGTTCGCAATGCACTATCCGTTTAGAAGAGACGACCGCCCTACCTCACACCGCACACATAAATTCTGGGTGCATTAGATATCTAAGCAGGCCTTCAAATCTGGAAGGAAATTTAATGGCCTTTAAAAAAGGGGGGAAAACTCGCTCTGCCCGGGTAGCTCAGCTGGTTGGATTGCCGTCCCAATAGGCCAAAGTTGTGGGTTTGACCCCTGGTCAGGGCACCTACAAGAATCAACCAATGAGTGCGTCAGTGTGTAGAACGACAAGTCGGTGTTTCTCTCCTCCTCTCTCTCTCATTCCCTTCTCCCTCTCTCTAAAATCAATAAATTTAAAAAATAAGAGAAAGAAAGAAAAAAGAAGCCAAATGCCCAGTTAGTTTCCACAACGAGGTCTCCCTGATTTTGAAGCCTGTCTCTTTCCCCGGGCGGAGGCCTCCGTACTTCTCAGTGACAAGTTAAATTATTCGGTTCTTACGCCGGGGCCCCTCCTCGCCCCACCCACTCTATGCTACATACCAAGACGGAAGAGAGGAAACAGAAATTCTAAGACCTCTTGCAAGAACGCAACCTCCAGCCCACCTTCTCCTGTACAGTCAGCTTTGGTCCCTCCTGTGGAACATTCCATTATTCTCTGGATGAAAGGAAATAGGAAGAAAGACGTGCTTGTACCAAAAAGAGGAAACACGCCGATGCACCTGTCAGATGGTGACTGCGGAGAAAGCACGGAAACCGGGTCAATTAGGCGGGGTGCGGGGAGGGGGCGCTGGGGCTGGGGTAAGTAAACCGACAGCGGAGGTGGCGGCAGACGGAAGGGGGCTGTGCCTGCAAACAGAGGTGGAGGGGGAAGGGTGTGAGAGAGAGGGAGAGAGAGAAAATCACCAACACCCAAACGCGCCCAACAGAAAACAAAGACACAAAACGAGGAAGACGAGCTTCACAAGAAAATTCCGAAACAGACCTGCCGGTGCGAGTGAGCACGTGTCCCACGGGCCAGAGAGCTTCGGACTCGCTGGCTGAGCCTGTAGGCCTCATCGCGGCTCGGCAAAGTCCCCCTGTCCTTGCAGAGGAGAGGACAGGCCCCCGGAAGGTCACGCAGACAGGGCAGGATGGGCTGGGACAGGAACCGGGGCATTCTGACTTCACTCGGGGGGCGATCTGTACTGCTTTATGGATGTTCTGTCCAAGCTAAAAGCGGGGGAAAGGTGAAGTCAGGGAATCGAAGGGAAATCTCAGGGGTCCTAGAAGGGCTACACGAACCAGTCCCCGGGCCGTCCCCGCCGAGGGCCCCTGAAGACTGATTGTGGGCATTTTGTACTTTGAAACCCATATCCCATAGTCGCTGTCGTCCTTCCTACTTTCAAAAGGAGAATTCTGGGCCGGAAGCTCCCAGAAGCAGTACCCATGGCCGCGCTCCGCTGCACCCGGGAACCCCGGGCCTCCTCTCCTCTCTCGGGCCCAGGCGGTGTCCCTGAGGCGCCCAGCTCAAAGCGACAGAGCCCGGCCATCAGAGAGGGCGCCGACGAAGACGAAGAGCCGCTGCGTTTACTTTTAACGGGCGTTCCGATGGCACTCCTGGGACTGGACGGCCCTTTTGCAGCAGGCTGCCCCTCACCCTCCTTCGGGAGACAGGTGCCCAGGGAGGCCCTGCGGAAACAGCTCACTCTGGGGCGCATGGGAGGCCGGGGCGCATCAGGCCCGGGTTTGCGGTCCACACTCAAGGCACCCCAAGGTTTCAGGCCAAACAGCAAGGGCAGAAGTTGAGGGCAATTTCCGGAATCACACTAAAGCTCCGTCAGGGCACTGCATTTTGGCTGAGCCCAACGGTCCGCGCCATCACGCCCTGCGGGGATTAGACCGAGGCTCGCAAGGCGGGTGCCGTGAAGGAACCCTGCAGTAGTCTGGAGGGAGCGGCCGGACATGGGGAAGGGGAGGGGATTTGTGATTCCACTCCGGAGGCGTGAACCCCAGCCTCCCACGTGCCAGCACCGTGCTCTGGGGGTGACTACCCACCGGCCTGGGACTCGGCGTTTTCCCTGGTGAAGCAGTGTACGGCTGGCCTTCCGGTTGGAAGAGAGAGAACGACCCTCCCCAACGCCCCCGCCCCAGAGCTCACAGCCTAGAGTGCAGGGGCTGGTCAGCGTTATTCGGAGTGGAGGCTGTTTATGGTGCATCGGAGCTGGAAGGAGTCCACCCTGCCACCTGCCTGGAGGAGGCGTCAACCCAAAGGGGTGAGAAGAGGCTCGTGGTCAGGCCAGAAGAGCAAGGAGAGCCTGGGATGCCAACTGGCAGAGTTCAAGGTTTACCTAGACGACATCTGTTTGGAGCAAGGGAATCGCATGCTCAGATTCGCACACCGGAGAGATCTCTCAGGCTTCCCCTGGAAGGTGCACCGAAGAGAAACAAAACTGGTTAAGAGGCTGTTACAACCGGCTGCCCCAAAGGAGGCCCAGGTGTGGAATTCTTCCAAAGGAGTCCGAAGAAAATTCGAGATGTTGCAAATGCAAGGGCACCAGGTCCCCAACGCCCTCGAGGGGGAGGGGCGGAGATGCTAGACTGAGGGCGGCTCAGCGGGTCTGGTCATTCGGTAGCTCTCCCAGCCCTCGGGTGACAGGGCCAGGTGGACAAGCAGGTGTGCGTGTCCCCACGGGGACAGAGGCTGGAACGCCAAGAGCAGAGAGGCGATTCAAACCACTCGGCCCATCAGCAACAGAGCCAGGCTGGGACCCCGGTCTGCTACTCTGTCCAGGGCTCTTCCCACGGCCACCCCCACCCTTGCCCTGGGCCTTTCGTTGCTGGAAAGTGCTGGAAGGTGGATGTGACATGCACCCCCGCAGGGAATGTGAGGCCTCAGGAAAGCGATGAAAGCATTTCTGCCGTCATGGAAATGGCACCCATACCTTTAAACTGGAAGCTTTAGAATCAGCTGAAGGGCTTTTTATTTTAATACAGCAGCTGAGAGGCAAAATCAGGTCCCACTTGAAGTGCTACTAAAATCTGCTGCGTGGGCAGCACCCTTAACAGCCGCCCACACAGCAGCCTAATTTTCGCTCAGGAGTTGCTATTGAAAAAAGGGGCGGCGGGGGCGGTGACTCAGAACCACCAGCAACTTTGAAGCTAACTTCTGCAAATCCCCAACCGATGGAGATGGAGCGGGGACCCACCCAAGAGATCAGAGTGAAGACTCGGAGCCGGCCGCACTGGGCGCCGGCCTGGGAGCCGGTCCCCGTCTGGCCCCCAGGGTGTCGCCATTCTCCAGGTGACGGGTGCGCGTGGCCAGGCCCACATGGGCCCCCGACCCAGGACCTGCTGAGGTAAACGCATCCGTCACCAGGCAGCCGTGGGGGGTGCCGGAGGAGGCAATGTCGGTTCTCCCTGACCAAGGGACCTCTGGGCCCCTCCCCGTCACCTCCTGTGTCACTGGGAGGGCAGTCATTGAGGCAGGATGGCTGCAGTCTCTGTCCAGTAGAATTCAGACCTTGTGTGTCCCCTCCCCCAGCGACAAGTCTTTGTGAAGATGCGGGGGCTCTCCAGGGCTGGCCCTCCTGCCTCCCCAACACCTCTGGCCTCGCAGTCGGCCTCATAGGGGCGACTTCTCAGGGCCATGTGGCCTGGGAGCTCGACTGTGCTTTGTAAACACGGTCTCTGTGCAAAGGCGACCTGCTGCTCCCAACAGGAAGGGGGCAAACCACAGGAGGGACCAGACAGAGCCTTCCCCCCAAGCTCTGCCAACAAGCCACTGCTGGTCCTGCCCCTCCTCTGCCTGACGAGCGGGCCTCGGAGGAGAAGGTTCCAGAGCAGACCTCAAGGACAGGGAGAAAGAAACACGCTCCCACACCAGCCAGCAAGTGCCCCCAAGCCGGGGCGCTGTCCTCAGGCAGGTGAGCCCTGCACACGGGACGCACAGGCGGCATGACGCCTGCCCCGGGCTTTCGAGCACACGGTGCCGGCAGAAGCCCCTGGCCGCCGCCCCCGGGACCACGCAGTCCGCCGCTCTGGCCCTGGTGTGCCCTCCCGTTCTCTGCGGCTCCATGCACACCTCTCCACATCTCGAGAGGCTGGTTTTGAAGGAGAACAGCTGTTTTTTATTTTTAACATCCACAGAGCATTCGAAATACAGCCACACATGGTTTAAAAACTAAACAATCGAGAATAATAGTTTAAAAATCGAATGTCCCCCGCCTCTCCCCGTCACCCGGCCACGCGTGGCCACCTCTGCTCTGCTACGTGGCTTCCCACTCACCATCTCCAGGCTCCCTTCTCTTCCTCCCCAATTGCTCAGTTACCGTTGTTGCTGTTGGATTAGTGTAGTATGGCTAAAAATACGCAGAAAGCTCTCTCTCTTGTTCCAACAGCTATATAGAGTATTTCTTAATATTCCATCGTGTGAGCGGGAAGGGTGCCTTCCCCGCACTGCCCCGCGCCCCCTCCCCACCGCCCCTCCTTGTCCCCCCGGCCGCCCAGTTTCGTCAGCTCCGCCGTTACTTTTCGTTTATAAGGTCTCGGAATAGTAATATTTTGTCTGGTATCTGTAATTAACTCCTGAATTAATAACCTAATTGCCTATAAATTAACTCTGAAACTAAGGTCGACAGAGTGTATAGTAGTATAATTACAGGATATTGTTATTTCCCGAAAGTATTGTGACTTGACCCATGGAAAGTCACATGACCCAGGCCATTGCCTGGTGTCGGAAGCTTCCCCAAACAAGGTGGTGGTGCCTCCGCAGGTCTGCGTCCTTGGGTCCTCCCCGACCCCTCACGTCAGGTTCATTGTCCCCTTGCACCTGTGGGTCCACCATCACTGTCTTCTCAAAGGAACCGAGGACGCTTACATCATGGTCGAATCTGATAGTTTAAATGTTTAATACGCCACTTTGCCAACTGTGGTGGGCTTGTCCCCGCTGACACCTGAACTCCCTGGGCTCCAGGCCCACATCTAGGTGTTGGGACGCCATGTTGTCAGGTACAAACACCAGGTACAGCTTTGCATGGTCAGGTAAGCTACCCCTGCACAGTGCCTCCTGCTGGCCAGAGGAGGGGAGGTTCCTGAGCTGTCAACACCAAGAGAGCCAGAAAATCTGAGTTTTATTTTCTCTTTCACCCACCTAATTAGTGGGAGAACTCGGCCATCACGTACACGGCTGTGTTGGTATGTGAGGTCAGCGATGGGGAAGGAGGACCTTGCTCACACACACACACCCCCCAAGCGGGCCCTGGGTCTCCCCCCGCCAACCTCTGCTCTGTCCCTACCCGGTGAGAAGCAGCAACAGGGAAGGACGTGGGGGAGGCCGTGCCTCCCTCTCTGACCCGGGTCACTGTGCAGGCTGGAGCGTGACAGGCCAGAAACCAGACAAATTCTGGTTGGAGGCGTTTCACCCCCGAAAAGACCGGGAACACCTTGGGGCTGGCACTGACCTTCATTCAGAGATGAGAAAGCGAAGGCCAGCCTTGCGGAATGAATTTGAGGGGGGCGGGAAGCTGTGTGACTGCACCCGCCAGTCGTGGTCCTTTGGCCTGGCAGTCACTCTGTCACGGTCACCTGGTTACCCAGTGTGTCCGTGGAGACATCTGCCCCCAGTCCTGACTCTTGGTCCTTCACAGGTGTAAACGTTTGTTTGTTTTCACCTCTGAAGGCTTCAAAGACCTTTTCTTTCTCTGTGATGTTCAAATTTTCACACAGATGGGTCTGGAGATGGGTCTTTTACAGAACAGTGTTAAAGGTTGGGAGGACAAAAGGTGAACGGGCCAGAAAAGGAACAGGGCCCGACCCCCAGGTGAAGGGCAAAGGCGCCGTCAGGACCTCACGCCTCGTGCGCGCCCGGTCCTGATCCCTCCCACGGTACCCACCATCCCGAATTTCCTCTCGCCCCCTGCTATTCCTCGTTGTCTTACTCCCTGCATGTTCTATGCACTCTGAGATCTGCGTGGTTTGAACTTGATAAAAATGGCATCGCGCTTCATGTGTTCTCCTGTGAGTGACATATTCTGCCCCAAACTGGGCCAGATTCGCCCCTGTCGGTGCCTGTGGCTCTGATCTGTTCATCGTCCATGACGTCGTACCGCACAGAAATGCCACGGTTCGTTTAGTCGTCCTCTCGTCAGCGGACGTGGGGGCTTTCTCCCGTGGTTCTTTTCCCTTTACCACTCGTGTCCCCGTAAATGTTCTTGGAGGCCTCCTGACGCGCACGATGATCGAGGGCGTGGGAAAACCAGGATGGAGGGAGCTCGAAGGGACGAACTCGGACTCGGCCCCTGGCCCAGCGACCCCGCTCCGCAGGAAACACCCAGGGGAACCCAAGGCCGGGCCTCGGAGGCGCGCGTGTCCGCCAGCGTTCAAAGCAGCATCGTTGGCGAGAGCCCGGGGTGAACTGACCGCAGTGTCCATAAGCAGATGGGAGGGGGAGCAGGTTGTGCTGTGCGGATACAGTGGGGTATCATTCGGCCGTAAAAAGGACGGAAATGTGTATACACGCTACAGCATCGATAGGCTTGGAAAACATGCTGAATGAAATAAGCCAGATGTGCAACAAAAAAAAAAAGAAGAAGAAGAAGAGGAAGAAGAGGAAGAAGAAGAGGAGGAAGAAGAAGCAGCAGCAGCAGCTATTGTAGGGTTCCACTTCTCTGAGGTGCCTGGGGTAGGCCCACTCACAGAGACAGAAAGTCGCAGAGGTGCCCTGGGGCCGGGGGAGGGACTTGGAGAGCTACTGTTTAATGGGTCAAGGTTTCTGTTCGGGATAATAAAAAAGTTCTGCGGGCCGCAGGGCCACACTGTGAATGTGCTTAATGTCCGTGAACGGCACCCTTCAAACAGCTAAAACGGGAAAGTTTACGCCCTCTCTATAACCTATATATATACAGTGCCAAAACTTGAAAAAGGGAACTGGGGGGTGGGGAGGCGAAGGCAAGAACGAGGAATTGTCACAGACCAGAGCAGACTGGGGAGATGATGCGACAACTCAGTGCAGCGCGCTGTCCTGGAACAGAAAGAGGGCGTTAACGGGGAAACCGGTGCGGTGCGGAGGGGAGACGAGGTCTGGCCGCCGTGGGCCGCAGTTCGCCTTCGTCAAACCTAAGACATGGGGGTGGTGGGCTCCGGGGGAGGGTGAACAGATACTCCCTGCACTACACCTTTGCAGCTTTTCCGTAAATCCCAAATCATTCCAAAATCAATCGACTGGAAAACAAAACAGATGTCTGCAGCTCCCCGAGGAGGGTGTCCCGGGGGGCCTCGCGGAGGGAGCCGCACAGCCGGGCGCTCACGCTCCCTCTGTGAAAAAAGCCCCTGAGCCGCGCTCCACTCCGAGCCCAAGCGCTTTGACCCCAGGACACAAGGCCCCAGGCTGGGAGCCACCCAGGGGGGAAAGAGGAGCCCTCAGATTGACTGGAGTGAAGTTTCTGCCCCCTCTCCTTGTGAACAATGAGTAACAAAGTAATGAGGGTTTTTCCTTGCATACCATCACCTGCTACGCTTCATTTCTCGCAGAAAAAAGTCACTCTCAGTTCCCACGTGGGAAGGGGCATGTTTGGGAAGGAGTAAGGCGACACCGATTCCCACTCACAGGTCTGTTTCCCGCCCCCGATGTGAGAGTGGGGCGGGGGGGCTAAGGAGGGATTTGCTTCTAGAAAAGCGTGACCGAGGGGGAGGGGCAGAACCCTGCCGCTGGGGTGGGGTGGGGTGGGGTGGGGTGGGGTGGGGGTGGGGGGTTCACTGAAGCTTCTGATCGCCTCCTACTGGCCATGCCCTTGGAAGGGGCCCCACGGGATGCCTGGGCCTCGACCTCCCTGCCCGCGGGGCCACCGGTCACCCCCCTGCCTCCGCCACCCAGACCTTTGGGGGCAGAGGCTGCGCTCCGTCATCTCTGTGCTCACCCAGCACAGAGCGGGGCTCCGAGGGCCCCTCCACCACATGCATGTCCTTGGCGTGTTTGGGGAGAAAGAAGCAACGCAGCAAAACGGCCGAAAACAGGCTCACGATGGGTTGGAAGGAGAAAGAAAAAGGAAGCCAGCGTTTCTCAAACACCGTTGTCACGCGGCCCTGGGTCCTTAGGCGCATGAATTCCTTAAATGGCGCTCAGCGCCCTAAAGTAGGTGCGTTCTTCGCGTTGTGTGGATGAGGACACCCACCCGGGGCGGTGAAGCAATTTTCCCGAAGTCACTCAGCCTGTCAGACAGCGGCCCAGCTACAGCTCGGACTTCCTCTCTGTGCGCCGATCGGCCGCCTGCGACCGACCGCTGGGTCCCCACGACTGTGGGCAGCAGGTGCCGGGGCTCCGGTCTGGTCCGAGGCGCGCGCCCCCTGCGGGCTTTCCTCAGGCCACGCCCCCTCCCCAGCCCCGCCCCCGCGGGGGGCCGCGCCCCCTTGCAGTGGGAGAGGCCACGGGGTGAGTTGCAGCCCCCTCAGCACAGCCCCCACTCAATCAGCGAGTCTCAGAGTTTCACAAAAACCGAAAACCGTCAAAGAGGATCCAGTCAAATTAGCATAAAAGCAATTACCAAGCTGTCAAGTCACAGCAGAGGCCCAGGAATTTCAACAACTATCAAGACATCTTTTTAAAATATTTAATTCCGCTCCTACCACTCCAGCTGGGGGATCAGACTACTCCTGCTAACGCGGAGATGTTCTCCGGGGAAAGCATTCAGAGTGCCCAAAGGTATTTTCCCCCCATGTAATGAGAACAGTGCAGGCGCGGTAGAGTATATTCTTGTGCAAATGGATTTTGTAGTATCTGCTTAGGTACCCAGGGAATTCATATCGGTTCTTGGTGTGTGAGTATGAGGTTTCATAGTGTGCATTAGAGATTTTGACGGAATAACAAAGGATTTATACCCAGGTATCCAAAGACAACGTGAACTTTAAATAAGATTAAAAATCCATCCCACTTAAATGTTCAGGTTAATTAACAGCGTTTGCTGTCTGTAGATTTCACGCCCCGTAACGTCCCAGTATCTTCCCTTCTCACGCTGGAACTCCCGAGTGAGGGCTCCACAGAGTGTCAGTAGCCGGTCCCGGTGCTTCTGGGGGACGGGCAGCTCTCTCCGAGGGTTTCCCCAGTGGCCCTCCGCTCCCCTCGGCGGTGTTCGCCCACGCAGGGCTGTCCTAAGGGTGGCCGGATCCAGCCCTCCGAAAGGAAGAGAGAGCCGCACACCGTCATGTGTGGCCGAGTGGTGCCGGCTGCCCAGAGGACAGCCGGAGTCTGCAGGGTGAGAGCGTGGCCGGGAAGCCTGTCAGGCATCGCAGTTTCATCAAGGACACACCCTTGTTTCCCCCCAAATCCACATTTACCATTTAACAATAACTGCCCCCCGCCCCAGGACGCTCTTTCATTCAATCAAACAAAGTGAATGTCTCGTTTCACTGAGCTTTTTCAAACAGAGGAGGCCCCTGGGAACAATGACGGGAAGAAAACAGGTGACTAAACCTGTGGAGCACCTGTCTGTCTCCTCCGGGGGTTCCAGAACACCCTGCCCACTCAGAACGAAGCCCACGGCACCCCCCTCCCCACGCAGCGAACACACAGGCTTGTCCCCAAAGCCAACACCCACCACCTCACCAACAAACAGCAGCCTGACATTTGTGCGGGCGCTTTAGTTTAAGGTCAGAACACCAAGTAAAGACCGAAGAAATCTGAATTTAAAATATACAGCTCCCTGATATTTTAAAGCAGGATCCCTGCCCGGGACCACGGAAGGACTTCTTCAAGTGCTCAGCTGCACATCTGGAGCAAAGGCCTTCATTGCAAAGGTTCTGCCTGCGGCGACAAAGCCGTTGCTGGCCCGGGCGTCGACTGGGTTGCACCAGCATCCCCTCAACAACTTGGTCACTTGTTCGGAAAGCTCACCGAGCTCTGCCCAGGCCCGTGGGGCTCAGCGGGGTGGGCATCGTCCCGCAGAGTGAAAGGTCGAGGGTTGAATTCCTGGTCATGGTGCGTGCCCAGGGTGCAGGCTCAATCCCCAGTCGGAGCACTTGCGAGAAGCAACGGACCCATGTGTCTCTCTCACATCAATGTTCCACTCCCTCTCTTTCTCCCTCCTCTCTCTAAAAATAAATAAATAAATATTTTTAAAAGTTCCTTGAGTCCCCAGGCACTGCGCTGTCTGTGTGCCAGGCGCTCCGTGCAAACCGCACAGATGGGGCCGCTGGCTGCAGAGATCTGACTGTCCATCACTCAGATAATCCCACAAACACGTCACTGCGGACCGTGATGACGTCAGGGAGGGAAGAGGCCAGGACTAGCCCCGTTTTAGGGCGGGCTTGCCGGGGAGGGCTTCACGGCCTCCAGCCCTGCGCCCTACCCATAGTAAGTGTTTCATTAATGCGATGGGTTAAATGTTCGTGTCTCCCCCCAAATGTATATGTTGAAATCCTAACCCTTAGTTGCTGGCATGAGAAAGTGGGGGGGGGGTCTTTGGGAGGGCTCCACCCTCACAAATGGATCAGCACCTTTATACAGGGGACCCCAGAGAGTTCAGTCACCCCCTTCTTCCATCATGCGAGGATACAGGGAGAAGACCACCGTCCGTGAACCGGGAAACTCTTGTCTCATCCCTGGAGGCAAGCGTTGTTGGCAGGCCCTGACAGTTCGCCGAGTTTTGGTCAGTCCCACTGACACATACTGAACCCTCAGGCCACCCTCGTGAGCCGCAGCTTTCTTCACAACGAACAGCAGGTTTCAGGAAACTCCTGAGCAAAGGCGCCAGGCACAATGCTGGCCCAGGCAAACAACACCTGCAGGAATAAAATGGGACCGTTGGAGCACCACCCAATACATACCGCCACTGGCTACGTGGTAACGGCCTTGACAAAACGATGCTCGGCAACGGCTCTCGGCCCTGCTGCGTTTCCCAGGTCGGCGCTGCCCCAAAGCCCCCGGAGAGACAGACGAGGCTTCCGAGGGAAGAACCTCATCAGGACTTAACCCAGGTCCGAACACTCTGGGCCTCGTACCTCTACTGGCGGAGAAATACGTTCGTTCGCAGAGAGGATTCTGCCCTTGGAGGGGAGGGGTGGGCGGTGCTGTGATCGCCCCAGACGGCGCAGTGGGGTAAGGGGCTCCAGAACCACTAACTGTGAGAGCCGGAAGGGACCCCAACGATACTGTTCCTCAAACCTTCCTCCCGCAAGTGTGAAGACGGAGCCTCCAAGAAGCCACAGCGCCCTGCACAAGCTCACTCGTGAAGTTAGGGGACAGAAGACTCTAGAATTCAGTCCAGTGCTCCTTCCACAGCGTCACACTAGGAAGAGTGTAGGCGTGACTATGGACGACACACCAGGCTGAAGGAGGAGACGTCTGAGCTGACCCCTCCGGCCTTACTGTGTTGTCCTCAGTTACAGACTTCCCTTCAGGCTCCGTAAGACCCCACGGGACTTCCAAGCTCCCCTTATGGCGTGACTACGTGCATAAAGAGCCAGGAAGGTGGGAGAGGTGGGGGGACTTGCTTTAAAAAGTCCTTTTCTGCCCTGGCTGGTGTAGCTCAGTGGATTGAGCGCGGGCCTGCGAACCAGAGGATCTCGGTTCGATTCCCAGTCAGGGCACATGCCTGGGTTGCAGGCCAGTTCCCGGCAGGGGACACATGAGAGGCAACCACACATTGATATTTCTCTCCCTCTCCCTCTCTCCTACCCTTCCCCTCTAAAGATAAATAAATAAATTCTTAAAAAAAAAAAAAAAAGTCCTTTTCTTCTCTATCACTGAGGATGCTGTCTGCAGCAGAAAGAAAAAAATGCATTATCTTGTCTAATAAAACTTGCCGAGGTAAGATAGGTCCAGAATCGGTCACCATTGTGATTTGATACCATCTCCAGACACCCCAGTTCTTCCCACCTCCCCCTCTGACACACTCGGCCGCCCTGTCTTTAGGCCAGCCCTCCTCACGGTGGCAAGACGGCTGCCGGGTCTCGGCATCACATCCAAACCAAAGGCTTCCATTGGCCAGAGCTGTTTCTCACGCTCGTCACCCAAACCAATTGTGAGCAAGGAGAACGAGGCCCAGGGGACTGGACTGGGCCTCCTCTGAATACACGGGCGGAGCAGACATTGAGACAACATCTGCCAAGATGCGAGAGAGATGGATTTGAAACGAGGAGCCCGCTGCCCGCTGCCCGTCACTGGGTTTCCAGCACTCTTTTCTCCCCTGTACCATTTCATCGTTTCTAATCACTACAAGCGAGGAGTTTCCATCCAACAGCACGGTCTTCACAAAGGCGTTCCGAGGCACCAAGACAATAGGTATGCCCTGCGGAGCTTATGATAATGGACTTAAATTCCGTTTCGTTTTGTTGAAAAGTCATAGTCAAAATTCACATTTCCCTCCCCTGCAGGGCCCGCGCTGTTCAGATTCCCACTGCCAGCGCCATCGCTAAAAGCCTGTGGGGGCACAGGAGTGAGAACGAGAACAAGAAAGCTTTCCGTGCTCTTTGTCCTCACTCCGTATCCTGGGGCAACACTTGGAGTCATTGACTTGGAACAATATTGTGGCTTGCAAAGCCCTTGAAAGCTCCCAGTGCTATAAAAACAGCTCTTAAAAACAAAATTCTTGCAGGAACTGAGGTTTTTTTGTTTTTTGTTATTCTGTAGCTTTAAAAATAACCTAACAAATAAAAATAATGGGACACTTCTAACTTGACAGCATCCGACTGTTTTAGTGCTGGGGCTGCGGCAGAAGAGGCTGTTGCACAGAATTTGCAGCCACGGGGATGACACCCACTTTATAAGAGCAGGTGGTGTGTGTGTGTGTGTGTGTGTGTGTGTGTGTGTGTGTGTGAATGCATTACCCAAGGAGCTCTGCCCTCACCTCCGGTGTACGCTGTTGGCTTCGTGGTACTAATAAACACCCTTCTCTGTCCCTGTCCACCTCGGGGAGACGCCCAGCACTCGGGGGCTCAGCACTCACCCTGTCCTGCGTCCCCACCCCACCCACACCCCGGCCAGCCAGCGTCGGATGGGGTTCCCTCTCACCTCTGTTCCTTCACACAGAGGGTCCCATGGTCCAAAATTCCCTCCCCACCACGCTCCCTCCTTTGCGTGGATAATTCTCCCTGGTCTTCGAATCCCTCTTTCAAATCCAGCTTCTCAGCTGCCAGGAACATGCCGCTAAGTCTCAGCCCCACTGCCATCAACTGTTCAGGGATCCTGGGCAACCACCGGCCCCCCCATGTCCTGGATGGCCCCTCCCTGCCCCCACTGCTCCAGTAAAGCCGCCTCTGCCCATGGACACCACCTTGGGCCCCATGTTATGACCATCCGTGTGGGTGGGGTCCAAGGGGATGGGCCCACCTAGAGCACAGGCCCGCCCCTTCCAGGCCCTGCTCTAGGGGCGCAGGATCCCAGCATTCCTGCCCACATGGCCCCAAGTCTGCTCCAGGCCCCTCCTGCCTAAGCGGCTGTGTTAGAGTGCAGGCCCCCAGGCCCAAGGAGGAGCCTAGCAGTGTGTGGAAATACATGCCACCCTCACGGCGGAGGCAGGAGAGCTTTGTGGGGAGGGGTCATGGTGCCGGCACAGGCCTTCTAAAAGCAAGCCTCGCCTTCCAGGGACCCGGGTCGAGCAGCGCTGTTTTATGGAACAGTTTGTGCTGGACGAGGGACTGGAGCCTCCTCGAGCTTCTGCACACGCTGGGGTCGGATCTGCTGCCAGGCGCGATGGACCCCAGGAGTGTTGTTAATACGGGTCACCCTCCAGACGTGGGGGCATCGGCCGAGGTCGCCATTACCTGCTGGGCACCTTCAGGGTTGACCTTCAGAGATCTTCGTGTTGACCAAGTTCCACAAAGCCACGTGAGAGTCCCATCCAGGTTGGTGCTCAGTAGAGATGGGTTCTATCTGAAACTCAGCTCCTGGTAACACTCACGGTTGGGCTTTCAGCTTATACTCAACTTTGAGGAAATTCCTCCCACAGCGGTAGATTCTAAGGCCAGCTTCCCAGCAGTGAGTGCTACGGTATCAGGACAGAGTCAGCTCTCTGCTGAGCATGCCTTGGTGGCCCTGTCCCCAGGGACAGCCCCATTGGGGGGGGGCACAGTTTTGTATCTTCACACTCTGAACCCACGGGCCCCCAGCACGGACACACAGACCAGCAGCACAGAACCACAGACAACGGGGGAGGGGAGCAGCCACCAGGGTTGTGGAGGCCACAATTTTGCATGCTTGGCTTTGTTCTTTTTTAAGTTCCCCAGATGCTTTCCGGGGGGTGGGGGCTGTTGCCCTAAACCAGAGGTGGGCACAGGTCTCAGGCCCCCACCCCCCACCAGGCCTGGTGCTTTCGGGCTGCGTGTGTGGTTTTGTGTCTAATCTTCCTGGCAATCCTCCAACAGATGAGAAAACTGAGTTGGGAGAGGGTTGGGCACCTCCCTCAAGTTCACAGCACAAGTTCACCGTGAATCTAGAGCTTCACAAAAGACTGGCTCTCTAAGCCCCATGGCCTTGCACGGGGCACCGGCAAGTGGCAGGCTGGAGAGTCACTTCAGGCCTCAGAGTCTTTGCAGAAAGGCCTGAGGCTCTGCATTCTCTTCAAAGGCATCAGCATGTCAGGATTATTGCAGGCGGCTGTGCATTTTCCACGTTTAAGAAAAAGTCGGGCCACAGCACTTAGAAACTCAGGCGACCCCCATCAACGATGGAATCGGGCCTGGCAGAGAGAAACTGTGGCGTTTCAAAAGCTGTCAGCTTCTGAAGCAGTAATAGGCCATTACTGGAGAAAAAAGCTCTCATTCCATTAACGACGCTGCTTAACACAAGAGCATAAAAAAGCTTTTAAAGCTTCAAGAGTGAATACATGTTTTCTTTAAAAAAAAAAAAAAAAGTCCCCAAATGAATGCTCTGCCTTTAGAATGGTCCCCAAACGATTTTTTCTTTTTGGCATTAATTCCACAGCCCTAAACACATCAGGCTGTTTCCACAGCTCCTTCAGAAGGCCTAGTGCAGGAACAGCATCCTTCAGAGATAACTGGGAATGTGCTTTTACAGAGAGCTGTCGTCCCCTCCCCCCGGAATCGCTGCTTCTTTCTGGCAGAAAAGAGCTCAGGGCCCCCCCCCCGGCCAGAAGCCTGCCGTCTCTCCTCCCCGAAAGCCCCCTTGCTCTGAAGTCCGAGCACATAGCAGCCCTCTTTCCATTACTTTTTAAAATTTTTACTTATTGATTTGAGAGAGAGAGAGTAAAGGGGAGAGAAACACCTACTTTCTCCTCCACATATCGGTGCCCTCACTGGCTGATTCTTGGATGCGCCCTGACCGGGGAGCGAGCCGGCAGCCTTGGTGTGTCAGGGTGACGCTGCAACCGCCTGAGCTAGCGGTCGGGCCTTCTGTCCTTCATCGTTATTAGTCTATGTGATCTTTACTGTATTTTTTCCCCTTACCCTTTAGGCTCCTTACACCCCTGCCCCCCATTTCCATTGTTTTGTAAAATAAACTTTTTCCTTGGACTTTGTTTCTTCCTGACTGTCCGTCACCCTGATATTTCTGTGGAGCGAAAGGAAGGGTCCCCATTATTAAATTTCAGCTCTGAACCTACAGATATCTTTGGTCTACCAGCTGCCTCCCCAAAAGCAACCAGGGTCACCCCTTTCTTGGGGTCCCTCCTGAGAGAATCTGTGTGGAGACCCAGGCCCGGGTCCTAGACCCTTTCTTACACAGATGTTTACAAGGTGTGCAATCGTCCTGGACGCTGCGGCGTGCTTACATACCCATGTTACACGGCTGCGCTTCTGAGTTACCTAATACGTGCCCGGGTTTGGGGGGGGGGGGCCGGGTCTTCTTGGGTTTTTTAATTAAACAACGATAACATCTGACAACAGTGGTCACTTCACCTGTTCCTTTCTAATCTGAATGCCTCATTTCTTCCTCATCAACCAGCAAATGACATTATATAACAGTCCGAAGCAGCTTCCTGATTTCTCCTAAGGGCACTAATCCCATTCATGAGGGTTCCACCCTCATGACCTGATGACCTCCCAAAGTCCCACCTCCAAATACCACCACATAGGGGATCATATCTGTACCTATAAATTTGGGGGGCGGGGAACACAAACATTCAGGTCACAGCACCTACCTCTGGCCCTTTAAGTGAGGTAGTGAACCTTTGGGTGCTGCAGTCTCCATGGCTGGGGCACGTCACCGGCAGTGCACCCAGCCCCACCTGCTTTGTCCTCGCTGCTCCCCGGTGCGGTTGCTCTGGTGGTGAGGACAGTTCACCGGCACGCTTCCCTGTGCGCCGTGCTCTCGTGTTTAACGGGACGCCCTCCGCCGCATCCAGGACCCAGGCGTACAGAGTTTCACTGGACTTCGTTATCTGTCTCCTCTAAAAGCGATGAGCACGAGCGGCCCTTTGAGAGCATAATACCACCCCCTTCTCAGGAATGAGACGGGTCTTTCCAACCCACGCACTGGTTAAGCTAAGTGTCAAGTGGAAAGGACGCTAAGTGTCAAGTGCACCCCTGACTGCAGGTCGCCCCAAACCTACTTGTCAGTCGGGGACAACAGAGGCGTCAGGAGCACACGATTGGGCCCCAGCTGTGGAAAGTAACGACCGGCTGAGGGGCCTTGGTACCACCCGTTGCCTCCCGGGGCCTCAGTTTACTCACCCGTCGGGAGGAGGAATCTCGGGTCCCTCTGAGGTTGCATGCTCAGGGACTTCACAGTCAGATAATAGCAACACAAGTGCCGGGACCCCAACCACGCTTTCACTCACAGGGGCCCCAAGCGTGCTGCGGGTCCAGAGGGGTGCTCGCTGCGGCCGGGGGAGCGACACCAAATCTCACCAACTAACCTGGGAGGCCAGCCATTCTCAGCCCTGCAGGGACATCGGCCAGATATGGAGCCGCACTGAGCAGTCACCTCCCACTGTCCCCACGGCAACAGAGCAGAGCGGGGTTCTGTGGGACCAGCTATCACCAAACAGACTTTCTACTCGGTGTGTGTTAGCATCTCATTGGCACCCCACAGAATCCGGGAACTGACCTCCTCTTGCCTTCTTATGTGTTTCCCCCAAGATTCCCTTCAACCTGGGGTCGAAGGCGGGGTGGCCGGTAAAGAGGCCTGCTGCAACCTCAGGGCCACGACAGCAGAGAGGGCTGAGCTCAAGGCCAAGGGTGATGGCTGCACCCGAGCCCGAGCAGGGACCGCGTCTGAGCGGGGACCAACGCAGGGAGCAGGGCTGCCTTCCAAAAGCCAGCCTGATGGTAGAGGCAGAACTTGGTGGAACATTATACAGCAATGAAAAGGAATAGCACTGCGATATACACCACAGCGAGCATGGGTCTTGAAAACGAGATAAGGAAAGCAAGCCAGACACAGACAATCACCCCGTGATTCCCCTTCTAGGAGGTCCTCGGAGCGGGTAAGTTTATAGGGTTGGAAGGTAGGACAGAGGTCGCCAGGGGCTGGGAGGAAGGGGCGGGGAGAGCCATTACCGGCCAGGCACGGAGTCTGTGCGGGGAGGATAGGCAAGTCTGAAGCGCAGGCATCTAAGATGCCACACCGCACTGGGAACACACTGGATCGGACACCTGCAAGTGCAGAGGTTCCTCAGTATCATCTTACGTATATTTTACCACAATTAGACAAAACCCCATTGGGCCAAGAATGCTTGGGCCTGGCATCAGAAATGAGGAAAGGGGTGGGCAGGGGGAGCCTTTGCTGGGGGAGGGGGTGCCGGAGTGGGAAGGTCAAGCCCAGGCTCATCGCCCGCCCCGTGGCGCAACAACCTGGGCCGGGCTGGGGTGTGAGGGGCTGCAGGGAAGCCACGCCCTGGGCTCTGCCTGTGACGGGACTTGGCCTCCAAGTGCCCCCAGCACCGCTGGGGGGCTTACAGCCCGCCCTGCCAGGCATCCTTCTCTTCAGCAACTCAGGCAAATGATCGTGGCCAGCCTGTTCCTCTGCCCCCAGCAGGTGACAAATGATCGTTATCAAGGATGAGAGCCTGGTCCATGCATCACCCTGACACTGGGTCCAGAAGGTCCCGTTGAATGTGGGGTCCCCGTCCTGTGGGGTCCCCGTTGAATGTGGGGTCCCCGTCCTGTGGGGTCCCCGTTGAATGTGGGGTCCCCGTCCTGCCGGGTGTGACAGGCCGTCCCCGGGACAGTAGTGACATCTTTTGTAGTCATTCCGTTTACAAGACGCAAGCACAGCTCGGGGGGATTGAAGCCATGTAATTTTAACACTTAATTACTTTGCTGCCTCATTGACAAGACAGCTGCATCCGACGCAATTTGTCATCTCATTAGGCAATAAACACCGAAAACAGCAAGCAAACCGAAGGGTGCGAGCCGAGCTCCGGCCCGCCCGCGGCTGATGGAGCTGATGCCAGGCGACCGGGGTCCCCTGCGACCTCACCCCTCACCATCGCCCTTGAAGTCAGATGGAACCGCTGCATCAGCCACCACCACCGCTTCCAGCCCACTGGTACAGGAGGTGCTCTCGACACCGAGTTGTCGGTCCTTTGTTAGGAAGACACGGAGCGCCCTTTCTCGGGTCCCCGGCAGACAGCCCTGGCAGGAAGCAGAGTTGTTGCTCCGTCTCCCTGTTTTCAGGCCACGGAGGTCCCCAGCTGGTGCCGGACTTTGGAACGCTCAGCGGGATGAGGGAGCAGGTGCAGGAAGCAGACCGACACAGGCGCTCTCGAACCCCTACCGCGGAGAGCCAAACACTCATCGGAGACGTCTGGTTATTCATGTCCAGTGTTTACCAGGCCGTCATCCATTTGTCTACGCAATGACATAAATTCATCACACGGTGAGCAACTGAAGCGCTTTAACAACAACACAAGTTGGCTAAAAACTGAAATATAAAGGCTTTTTATGGAATAAATATTTAGCCATGGATATACATCGGTGATGATGTCTTGAATCTGTCAGATATGCTTTAAGTAACTTTGGGGGGACACCCTCCATCTGAGCTGTGTCTATGAGAAAGGCCTCAGTGAGGTGCGGCCCCCCTGGGCTTCTCTTTCCCTGCCGCCCGCCCTCGACGCCATGGACTTGAGCGCTGTTTCTTTGCACTTGAGCTTGCTTTGCTGGAAAACCCCTGAGGGGCCCGGAGGATCGCGTCCGGGGCGCAGTCGTCTTTCTAAGGCCGACCCCCACGTTGCATGGTGCCTGTAATCAGCTGTAACCTGTGTGCCACACGAACCTTTAAAACATGCAACACCTGGCTATTTAGTCAGGGGCACTGACCTCTTTTCCCTTAGACTGTCAACAACAAGAATGACAGCCCCCACAACAATAGCTGTCAGTGTGAATGAATCAAAATGATAACTATTTTTTGTCGGATAGGCAACAAATATATTTTTTGGTGTGCTGCAAAATTTCAGTCATTAGTGTATGTGTGCCCTGAGATGAAAAAGGTTGCAAATTGCTGCTCCGTTGGATGAAGTGTTTATTGCAGGGTTTGTGGCAGCCACCCGGTTCTCCCTGCTTAGTCATTTGAAGTGATAAGCGATTGTTCTTTGCATGCCGGGTGTCAGACACCAAGCTTGCGCCCTCACGCTCTCAAAAGCCACGCCCCCTAGGGGCAGCCAAGGTCCAGACAGGCCCCACCCTCCACAGGATCACCGCTGTACCTGGACCCTCACCAGGCGGGGCCCACCGGCGCCGCCGTCCTGAACAAGCTATGCTGGGGCCTGACATCTGCCCATCTCGAAGGTGGTCGGACACGTTCGTGAGAAGTGCCGCAGCTGAAGCCCCACCTGAGACCTGCTCCGAGTCTGAAATTTAAGCAGGTAGACTCCAGGTGATTCCTATGGACGCTAAGCTTTGACAGGTGCTGGCCTCACCCTTCAGCTTCCCGTGCTTCCACTGCGCAGCCTCCGACAGCCACCGGCAAGCGCGCGGCTGTGCGCGGCCCCGCGCGGCCTCGCAGGTGAGCGGCTCTCAGCTGCGTCCCACGGGGCTGTCACCACCGATGACTTCTGAAGACCCACGATGTACTGAGCGCTTACTGCGCGCCAGGCTCTGTGCTCTCCCGCACATTGTCCCCCTCGGACCCCCACGGACGGCCGAACGGGCTGGGGCGCACCCAGGTTTCCAACGGCTGCAAGTCCATGACCGAACGCAGCACTTTCCGGGTCTAACGGCGCTCTGAGCGAGTGAGGAGCCGGGAGGAGAGAAAACGCAATTAAACCAACGGGCGATTTTCTCCATAATTGAAATATTTCTTTTGAAGCCCACCTAATTGGAACTCATCCACGGCAGCTGGAGACTCGGACCGCAGCCTTCTTCCCGAAAGTAATTAGGCCGACGTGCCTGTTATTTCCCAGGAGACCAAGAAGCGCGGGTCCTGCGTGGTCTTTGGCAGTGAACTCCGGCCGAATGTTCCGAGTCGCTCCGCTCACACGGACAGGGGGATTGTTTCAGGTCCTCACTCCCGTGCGGCCTCCTGGGCCCAGGAGCCGGGCACCGCCGACCCGCACAGGCCAGAGACAGAACCCTCTTCTCTGCAGGGTTGCGGCAGCTGGCTCCCAGGTGGCACGCCCTCTCGGTGACTGAATGACACGAGAGGCTGTCCTTGCTGAGTGAGGAGGACCCACGCAGTCCCCCACCCCTGAGCCCTTCTTCTCCTCGTGGTCCCAGCAGCAGGAGTGAGTGGGATGAAGGCACCCGGGTGTCCCCAGGGTTCCAGCACCAGAGCCCACCGGGAGAGGGACCCCACCCACATGCCTGCAGCCAAGACACTCCACATCTCAGGGCTCCACTGTCCCTGGCACCAGCAGTGTGGGGCGGTCACAGTGCCAGCTCCCCAGTGCTGGCCCCATGGCAGGCCCTGTCCTAAGCTTGTAGCCCGGCAGAGCCAGCAGGAGGGCCATCAGTGTCCCCGGGTTCACCGTAAGACGCAGGTTGCTGGGCCGCAGCCCTGACACCGCTGCAGACAGCAAATGAAAACACAGGCCACCCAGTTACCTTTGACTTTCAGGTAAAAGACAAACAATGTGTTAATGTAGGTGCATCCACGTATTGCAGGGACAGTATTCATCCTCTGTCCGAAATTCGGATTTACCCGGAAGCCCTATAATTTACCTGGCAACCGCGCCCTCAGGGTTTCCGAAACACCCCGTCCGGGGACGCTGGGGATTGGCTTTTCCAGCGAGTGACGTCGGCGGTGCTGGTCTGAGGGCTGCCCTGTGCGAACCCCTGAGGGAGGTGGTGTTACACCCCATTTCACAGGGGAGTCCAGTGGGGCGCGGAGTGGGAGTCCAACATGCCAGGACCGCACAGCCACGGCGGGGACCCAGCGGCCCGCTCGCTCGAGGCCAGCCTGTCAGCGCCCAGGCTCAAGGTCAGCAAGGTCGCTGGTCCCTTGCTCTCGAGCGGTGTCCTTGCACACTCACCCCCCCCCACTCCGGTCTCCACACAAAGCCAGGTGTTTCCTTCATAACTGCAGCCGAATCACACCCCTCCTCGCTCACACCCTGCGGGGCCCCAGCTTCCTCAGCACAAAATCCCCAGCATGGCCTCCCGGCTACCTGACCTGGCCGGGCTTCCTCCTGGATCTTAGTTCCTTACACCCTTCCGGGGTCACTCGTCCTGCCTCAGGGCCTTTGCACTTGCTGTTCCCGCTCTTTCTCAAAACATCACATGTCATTCAGGTCTCTCCTGTAGGGCCACTTCGTCAGACTCTTCCCAGTCACCAACCTAAGGTGGCACCTGTGCCACTCGAGGGCCCTCTGTCCTGACATGTTTCTTGGCAGAACTGCTCCCCAGCTGGCCTCTGGTGCGCACTTGGTCCTCGGTAAGTCCTGTCTGTCGTGTGTCTTATTTGTCTGCACCCAGTAAAAGGAAGCAAATCACATGTGTGTTCTCGGTGCCTGGCATGGAGTGGGCACAGATCGTGTGTTCATCACGTCATAACCCTCGCTGCCCGTGAACGATGCCACCCCGTTACCCAAATACAGGCAGAAACCGTAGGCGAGATCAGCATGCAAAGTAACTGTCGGAAATGCCCGAAAAATACTCGCCACCACGTTCACCGGCTCCGGGACGTGAGCACAGCACCGAAACGCGGGGAGCGCCTCCCAGCCCCGCTCGCGAAGGCCGGTCTCGGTGCCGTGCCGCCGACCGCTGGCTCGGAACCGAACGGGTTAACGCACGCGGCCGTTCCCTAGCAGCCACTCAGCATGCAGGCTGAGGCCTGGAATTAAAACGTCTCCACTTTTCTTTAGCCAAATGGTGGTTCTAATTATAGTGTTCAGGCTGGCATGCATATTTATTTACTCCTCCCCAGCCTTGGCTGATAACTAGGAGTTAGTGCCGTCGTCCACCTCGGAAATGGTGACACACGCTTGCAGTGAGTTCCGGGGCTGCGCACAATCAGAGCAGGGGGTGCAGGGGGCTGGGGGCACCCCCGACGGCTATAATTATGCCATCGTGTTACATCTAATGCGCGTGCCCAGGGCCTGGCACACACGCGGGGAGCGCACCTGCTGGTCTAGAGTCCATGGACCAGCCAGCACGCAGCGGCCGGGGTCCTCAGTTCTGGCCCTGGCCCAGCCCTGCCCGGCCGGCAACCCCAGAGAAGCCAGTCGGCAGCTGGCCGGGGTGCCTCCTTCACGAGCCTTTAACTGCACGTCCGCACGGCAAGTAGCAGGTGCTCAATAAACTGTGTGTGACGGAGTGAGTGAATGAATGAATGAATGAATGAATGAAGGGCCCTCCGCCCCACTGTGACTTTCATTCCTGGCAGCCTGTCTCTCACTGACACCGCCCCACGGCGATGCCAGCCGTGTCCGAGAGGCAGTGGACTCGGGACACTGCAGGCCCAGCGGCTGCGCGCACCGGCCCTCAGGTTCAGATGAGACAGTCGCGTCGGCCTGCGGCTCTGAGCACTTGGAGGAGAGTCTGCAGCAGGAAGAAAGGAGGGCAGAGAAACTCTCTCACGGGGCTCTGCAGAGGACAGCTGAGGGGCCCGGGCCGGTGAGGCCCCTGCAAGTCCCAGGCACCCGTCCTGCTCATGGGGCCCAGCACCCAAGGGGGGCAGAGTGCTTTCTTCTCCTGCTGAGCCTGCGCTGAGCTCGTGTGGAGGGGACGGCCAGGGGCGTGGGGTTGGGTGGGGGCAGGGGAGTGCCTGGGACCATCAGGTCGGGTGGTCCAAGGAGTCGGGTGGGGGCTGGCCCGCTCTGCCGCACGTGTGCGAGGGGAACGCCACCCAGGTGAACGAGGCCACCGCTGCCCAGGGGCGGGCTGGGAGCTCACTGTGAGGTGGAGAGGGTGGCCGGCAGGTTAGCAGGAACACCGGAGACCTGGCCTTGCCAGGGGCGAGGATGCAGGACGGGCAGGTTGGGGTGCGCTGGGAGGCTGGGGCAGGGCGGCCAGCCCCGACGAAGCCACAGCTGTCAGCGTGGCAGGTGGCCCCTGGGGCAGCCGTGAGCTCAGGCCTGTCCTGTGATTCCCGGGAGGGGACTCCGAAGTTCGGCCACCAGCAGGCAGCAGCCCTGGCAGGGCAGTGGGGAGCTGAGAGCCTCTGTCCAGACTGGGGGTGCCAGGAAGGCTCCGCAGAGATGGACGGCTGAGGCCTGCAGGGTGAGGCTCGTTCTGGGAAGACGACTCACAGGCACACTGAGCACATCCTTTCTTGGGACCCACGAGTGGCTCGGTGTGTCGGGAGCAAAGGGGAACCTGGTGAGAAGCGGGAAGGCGGTGAAAAGGGGCAGCAGGCGCCAAAACGTGGGGGGCGAGAGGTGCACGCCAGCGGTGGGCGGCCACGGGGGCTGGGGGTGGAGGGAAGGCACTCCGGGCCGCACGCTCGCGTTGGGGCTCGAAGGCTGGCTGGGTACCAGGGGTGCGGTGGTGGCGAACGAATGGGACTCCAAGGGCGAGGAAGAGACCGGGGCGCAGAGGAAGGAGCTGTGACCCCAAACCGGGCGCAGACTCTGAAGATGGTGCTCAAGCGGCCCCCTAGGACCCTGGCAGTGAAGGGACCGTTGGAAAGAGCCGAGGGGAGTTCTGGGAGGACGCGGTGCTTTACGGGGGTGGGACCCTGCGACGTGCCTCGCTGAGCCACCGCAGCGACTCCTGAGCCAGGCAAGCCCCCTCTGCAGGGAAAGTCCACGCCAGAACGTGCCGCCGACGGCCAGCTGCTCCGCCTGCCTGTGGGGTTCAGCAGGAAGCCACGGACAGCTGTCCGCATTCCCAACTGAAATATTAGAGGAAATATTTTTGTGTTGTGGAATTTCAGCCTCCGCTTTGCCAGAATCTTGCTGTAATTGCAGCAAATTTCTGGGCCCCTTGGAAGGCCGAGGAATCGGCCCAGAGGTGCGTTGGGGAAGGGCCGGGGGAATGTCACTGACTTACGACGCGCCAACGGCCAAGCCGCAGCTGCGGGTCCATGGCTGCCCCGTCCTCACAGCTCCGCCATCGTAAATTCACCTTCCCAGGGTTTGGTTTGGTTTTGTTTTTAAATATTTTATCTATTTATTTTACAGAGGGGAAGGGAGGGAGAGAGGAAGAGAAACATCGATGAGTGGTTGCCTCTTGAGTGCCCCCTACTGGGGATCTGGCCTGCAACCCAGGCATGTGCCCTGACTGGGAACTGAACCGGCGACCCTTTGGTTCTCAGGCCAGCACTTAATCCACTGAGCCGCCCCAGCCGGGGCTCACCTTCCCAGTTTGAAGGAAGAAGTGGACACCAGCCGGACACTAAAACATCAGCAGTGGTGCCAGCTGGTCTCCATGGAGACCCCCGTGGGGCCTGGCCTGGCCCATGTCACTGCACCTGGAACTACAACTCTGGGTTTGAAGGTCCCCGAGATGCCACTGAGCCCAATGCTTCACCTCATTTCACAGATGCAAAAACAAGGCCAGAAGGGGCAGCAAGCAATGAAAGTAAACTATTTTTAAAAGGTGCCTAGACCAAGGCACAAGGAAGACAGAATTGCGTCCCGCGGGCTACGGAACGAGCCAGAAGCGGCTCTCTGCAGCCCTGCACAGACCGCAGCGCCTGCCTGACGCTTCTGGAGGCCGTGGGTTCCCGCAAGGGTCTGGAGTGGGGTCTGGAGTGGGGCCTGGGAAAGGGAGGAGTTAGTAACCTGTAGTCCTTCCCCCTTCCCTTCCGTCCCTTTCCTGGTCTGGAGGTGTCACCTGAATCCTAGGTATTTGCAAGGGGGGGGGGCTTACTTTTTCCATTAGCTCCATCCCTGACCTCCCTGGGCGGCCTGACATCGGCACATTCCGCTGTCACCAAACTTCTCGAGTCCCAGCGGCTGCGAGCCCCAGATAAGAGGGGTGGGAAATCGTTTCTGGTCACAGTAACTCATTTTGCATCTTCAGAACGAAGCCGTTCATCACCCCGGAGAGCGGAAGAAGTGGGAGACCTCCTCGCAGATCAAACACGGGAACCGGGCAGAAACTGGGAGCGGAGATAGAGGTCGGTGGATGGAGAAAAGGCCACGCCACCGGTTTTCAAGAATGAGGAAAAGGTCAGTTCTAGAAACGCGCTAGCAAGACCGATGAATTCGGGGCAAAGATTCCAGTGTGGAGTGATCTTGAAAGGAAACTCAAGAAGGAAAGAGCCAATCGCGGGACCGGGCCTGTGGTCCCCACGGATCTCATTCCCTTCTCAAGGCGACGGGATGTCATTTCACCGTAACCAGGTCATTAGGTGACGGCCCCGGCGAAGGCGTGGAGCCGGACCGTCCTCGTCCTAGCGAGAAAATTCCCCGTCTCCCCACAATGTTATGTAACAACGAAAGAGCAGCAGCAGCAGCACCCAGAGCCGAGGTATGACAGATGGCAACTGATGCCCTCCCTGTGACAACACAGGAGGCACGGAGCCCGGGAAAATGTGAACGAGGAGCGAGGAGAGACAGAGGGGAGGACGGAAGAACAGCAGGCGCGCACCCCGAGCAGGTTCTGGAAGAAAAAATAAAGGAAGCCATGGACAGCCGCCATGCCCAGGGCTGAGGCGAGGTCAGCCTTGGGGACTCGTCCGGAGCAGGCCGTCACTGCAGTGCAGTGTCCAGAGACCAAAGGGAGAGGGACGGCCGGGAGAGGACGGGCAGATCCCCCCGGGGCACCCAGACTCCAGAAAACGTCCCCTCGGAAGGAGAACTGTGCCCCCAATGAAACCGTCATTGGAGAGCGATGAAAGGTAAAGACAGTTACGGGCAAGCAGGAACCCAGGAACTTCCCACTGGGTCGCCAGTACAGGAGATGCTAAAAAGGAAATGTGTCGAAAAGAAGGAAATCGAACCCAAAAGGAAGGACTGAAATCAGCAAACGAAGGAGTGAATGGGCCAGGAAAACTGGTGACCGAATCCAAGTTGCCATCAATGTGCGGGCTCATGAAGCGCGGAGGGACCGGAGTACCAGGCAACAGTGCCGGGTCAGGTCGGGTACCGTTCGATGTTCCTGGTACTTTATGCAATTTCTGGTACTTTGATGTTTGGAAGAAAGAGAGAAAAATTTCAGAACTTAGGAAACTGAGTTACATGCATAGATTAAAATTTTAAAAACAACCACGAAAACAATGGGCGATTTTCAAAGAGCTAAAGAAGAGGCAGAGAGAAGAAATGGAGACTTTTCAAAGAAGGATAAACAGAAAACCTGACGTAAGTAGAGAAATGCAAATTATCAATAATTGTAATAAATATAAATGAACTCAACCATCCAGTTAGAATATAAAAGTAGTCAGGCTGGATTTTTTAAATTTAGGATGGCCTGCTGCTGTTTATGAGAGAAATACCTAAAACATAAGGACTCGGGTTTAAAGTAAATGGATGGGGAAGAACTAGCAGGCAAACATTTACCAAAAGAAAACGAGTCTCGTTATGTTAACGGGGGAAGAAGGCTGTGCACCTACCAGACAGCAAACCCGCTGCCTCGTGACGAACGGCGGCGGAAAGGCGTCATCATCTGGAACCTGTTCCGTTTGATGACACGGCCTAAAAATACCGAAGCCCACCTGTCGGGACCCCATTTTCTCCCTCACGGAAAGGGAATGAGATGTGCAGCAGAAACAGCTTTGTGAGGATTTGGGGGAACAGTGAGTGGGAAAGTGAGTCATTAAAGCCGCATGTGCTCCCCAGAACAGGTGGTCGTCGAGAAGGAGAAAGACACCCACTGCGCGCCATGGAGAGCAGGCCTGGCCTGAGAGTCTGGACACAGCTGGGCTTCTGGAAGCTTCTGGACCACTCTGAGGTCGAGGACCCTTTGAGAAGCTGATGATAACTACAGATCCTCTCCCCACCCCAAAACTGCACACCTGCAGTGCGCCCCCCAGATGATAACGAGGGTTTCACAGATGCCTTGAAGGGCACCCTGAGATTCTGCAGGGCCCTGATGTACAGAGAAGAAGGTGGGGCACCTGGAATGCGAGTCACAGGAGGGGTGTCTGCAGAGACAGGCACTCGCCTTGGGAAACACTGACTGGCCGGAGGTCTGAGGGGCAGGCTCCACTACTTGGGGGGCCTTCGTGAGCCCGGTTCTCGAAGTTGTAGAGGCAGAGCAGAGGCCAGGGGGCCAAGCTCAGGAAGCGGGGCGTTTCTGATGGGAGCTGGGAGCACGCTGGTAGGAAGCTCTTTGTGATGGAAATGGTCCAACAGAGGCCAGGAGAGGGAGCTGTGGGAGGGACCACTGCCTCCTGAGGGGGGGGGGGGGCTGGCCCCTTGACCTCAGACTCCCCCTGCCAAGTCCGAGGAGCCCTACAGCCCAAACAGGGAAGGCTCACGTGTGGGCAGGTGCCTGCGTCCCTCCTCCCTTCCACAACTGTTCACTGAGCACCTACTACATGCCAGGCACCCTTCTACCTGGAGAGGCACCTGTGGTGTTGTTGTACCTTCAGTGAGGGGAAGGGGTGAGGAAGGAGATGACGTGAGAGAGAGCCACACTACGAAGGAAACGGAGCCAAGGGCAGAGACCTCGGGAGCGCCGGGTGGGGAGCTCACTACTGCGGGTCAGGAAAGGGACGATTCGGAGCTGGGACCTGACTGGCAGGTAGGAGCCCGACACAGACGGCCCAGCTCCCAGGTTCAACAGGGAGGCAGATGCAAGGTGGGGCCAGCCAGGTGGCGCTGGCACACAGGTGCCCACGCGAGGCTGAGGGACCCTCCGTTTCAGTTTCAGTTTCTGTTGGGGACGGTGCTCACGGGCTGGTCTGAATGAGCCCCAAGCCTTTGATCCGAGATCTGCGTCACCACCGAGGAAGTGAACATCAGCCCCGCTGGCAGGCAGACCGAGATGAACAGGATTCCAACCAGCAGCAGCAGCAGCAGCAGCAGCGAGAGCAAAGGACCCCTGGCAAGGCCACACTGGGGCTGCACACGGCTCCCTCCCTCCCCCACAGGCACAGGCACAGGGAGGCAGGGCATCTGTCCCCACCGGCTCCTCCGGGGCAGCTATCCTTGCTGCAGCGAGAGCAGCCAACCCAGCCGTGGGGACCACAGGAGTGTTCTTGGGGCCACTCCACTTGGTGGGCTTCACGTGGCCATGACATTAGCCAGGCTTAGCCAGGCAGTTCCCTACGGGCTTCACACACAACCTGGGCCTCTTCCAGTTCGACATCACCCTGTGCGGTGACTGTCTTCATCACCGCTGTCCTCCGAGGGAGAGGCGCTTGGACTTGGAGGAAGGCGCTGGAAAGTGGCGGCACGGGGACGTGGCCCGCGCCTGCCCTGCGGAGGAGCTGCGTCCTCACCGCCCACGCTGCCTTGCTTCTGCGCTCACTCGAAGCCTTCTGAGTGCCAGCCAGGGCAGGAGCTGCCGCCCCGCTCCCGGTCGGACCCCTGAGTGCTCGCTCTTGGTCTCTATGTTCTACCTCCTTTACGCACAGGAAGTCACTAAGTGAATTTCAGCCCTAATGCAAAACGCGAGAGGCTTGCCATCCTAGCATGCGTGTTCCCGGAAGAATGCATGGTGCGATGCGAACACAGCCTCCCTCCCGGTGGGTCCCTCGAAAGAGAGGGGCCGGAATTCAAAAGCACCGCTGGAGCCGGTCACCCAGAGCCAACGTCCTCATGAACCGTGCAGCTGCAGCCCTGCAAGGGGCTCCCCAGGGCCCGGCGAGGTCTGTGGGGGCTCCCGGGGACCCCTCCTGGGTACGGACTCCCCACCAGTTTGCAGAACCAGCGTGTCTAAGGCAGCTGTTCGCCTTCTCAGCAGTCAAAGCAAGGCTGATATTGGCAAAATAACGAGCCGGAAATCGTGACAGCTCCATCAGCAGACGGAATGCTCCTCTGCCCAGTTTGGTTTGCAGCCCCAACGCCGACTCTGTGCCCCCCACCGTCTGCTTCCAGCGCGACTGATGGCTGTCAGAGACGGTCCTGCGGCCCGTCTTCCCTCCCCCCGACCCCCCCGCTGGAAACGGACAGGAGATGCCCACTTGGAAAGGGAGCGAGGAGCCCCGAGAACAGGGCTCTAGAACACGGGGTGGGAGGGGCCCCAGGCTGCCCGGCCGCCTCACCTGGAGCTCGTAGGCAAGCCAGCTAAGCTCTCTGCACCTGCTTCTCCATCCACACATCAGGGTGAAGACTGATGGGGCACCAGCCTGAAATCACCCAGCCCCAGTGTTAACACTTTCCCCCAGAAGGGCCGCAACCCGTCACTTGTCACACAGGCTGCATCTGTCTCAGACTCACCACCCGCCGGAGCTGAGCACACACACATGCCATCTCCGCCCCTTCTCTGAAAACCAAGGAACTTTCCCTTCCGTCCTTTGCTTCTCCCCAGCCCCCCAGCCCCCAGCCCTGGGCAGAGAGGCAATCGCAGGTTCCAGGCAGATGGGGGATGCACAGCTCCAGGCTGCCCCCTGCTGCCGCAGACGAGTGTTGCCATCACTCCCAGTTCCACTTCTTTCCTAAAATGCGTTGGGCTGCAGTATGACGATAACGAAGATGAGGCCCCAGAACATTTTTCCCAATGCTGGAAGTGGCTGCACCCCTGGGAACCCAGAGTCCACAGAACGCAAACCACTGAGGTATATTTTCGGCAGCCGAAGTTAAACCCTTTACATGGGGTGGAAATAACCCATCAGAAGAGACCAGGGGTGGCCGGGGTTCTGGTCCTGGCACGGCGGGTGGGCTCAGGGAGGGCTGTGGTTTTCCTGAGCCCCCAGGTTCTGCGCCCAAATCCCGATGCCCTCCCCCCACGGCTGTCACGTGCCACCGAGAAAGGCAGGTGGGCCTCCTCTCCAACCCGGAGTGGGATGCGACTTCTATTTTTAACCCACTTGTCTACCAGGGAAGATTTACACCAGCGGCCAGAGGCCAGGCTGGTACTGAAATGTCGGATCTAATTGCTGAAAATTACCAGGGAGGCTCCTGGGAACGCCGGGGTGGGGGTGTTCAGCATTAGGCTGCCGCATCACGTGGTGGCCTGGCTGGTGGCCAAAAGCACAGGCCCCGGACATGAGGCCTGAGTGGACCCCAGCACCAGGCCCTTCACTCACCGCCTCCCTCCCGGGACAAGTCACTCGGCCTCGTGAAGCTTCTGTTTGCTCATCCAGAAAGCGAAACTGACACTAGTCACCTGAGGAGATGGGGTGACACAGGAAGAGGCCACAGGCAAAATGCCTGGCACACGGGAGCGGCTTCGCAGAAGCTGGTTCTACACACGGGCGTCGCAGAAGGAGTCTGAGGCCACATACCTGCCGTGGGTTGCGTCGTGTTCACCCGAGATCCGTACATTGGGGGCCTGCGCGCCCCTACCTCTTGTTTGGAAACAGGGTCCCTGCAGATGTCACTGGTTCCGAAGAGGTCACACCGGAGTTGGGTGGGCCCCACCGGTGCGCCCAGGCAAAGATGGCTGCGTGAAGAGAGACACACCGCCAGGCCTTGGGAGGGTGGCGGCAGGGACTGGCGTGCGCAGCTGCAGGCGCGGGGCGCCGGGACTGCCCGCAGCCACCGGAGCCGGAAGAGACCGGAAGCCGACGAGTTCCGGAGCGGGCCTGGCCCTGCCGACGCTCGGCTGCAGACCCCGCAGCAGCGCGGTTCCCAGATAACCTTCTTCCACGAACGCTTACCCTGTAAATCCAAACAGACCCGCCGTTATGGATGGCATTTCCGCTCCACGGCTGGGGCGGTGACCCTACCCTCCAGGCAGGTGGCCTGTGCTCGCCCTGCTGGGGGCACAGACACCTCAGAGGGAACGACCACCCGGGGAGCCTGCTCCCGGCCCCCGCTTTCCGCACAGTTTCTTCTTTACTGGGAAGCTCCAAGGTCACCGAACGCCAGCCTGTCTCAGCCGCAATACGGCGCTTCCAAGCCTTTGCACCTGCCCCAATTCCTCCACCTGGCAGGTCCTTTTCACCTGTGAAGACCCAGCTCCTTGGAGCCTCTTACCTGAACGCAGAACCCAGAAGAGGTGCCGGAGGGGGCGGGGGCTGGCACACGGTGCGAGCTCCTTGTGTTGGCCGAGCCCGTCCTCGTACCCCGGGGTGCCGGGCGCACGCCTCTGCGCAGTGCACGCCTCTGTTTCCCAGCCGCGCAGAGAAGGAGCCCGGCGCCCAGCGCAGAACAGGAAGCCAGAGACCTGGAGGCCGGGGCCGGCGCCCCGAGGGGCTGTGGGAGGAGGGGCCTGGGCCAGAGCGGCGCAGCGACGGGTTCTGAACACGGGTCCTCCACCTTGGGTCCTCACCGTTTCCTTCAGAGGGCCTCCTAGACTCAAGGCCGAGCTTCAGTTAGTAACCGAGTGACCCGGGGTAGTCACTCCTCGCTAGCAGGCCCTGCTGGCGAGGGCCTCAGTTTCTTCATCTGCCGAATGGGGCTGGAAACCCCTGCCGTGGTTGGTCCGGCGGGCCCGGCGAGGTAAGGGTGGTGCTTCGAAAACCGAGCAGGTCTGCGCCAGCGGAGCGGAGTGATTCATCTGGCCGCGTTACTCCTCGCCCCTCACCCGGCGCGTGCGCACAGCTGCTCGCTTGCTCCCAGAGAGGCACCCAGGACACCTGATCTGTGACCATCAGGCACCCTCACAGCCGCCATCTATCTCATGTGCATCCATGAGGGGCCGCGCAGGATTAGCGTTGCCCCCTCATGGGCCCCCCAGAGCAGGGGCTGCCCAAGGTCCTGCGGCAGTGACCAAGGTTCAGGAAGCTGGGTTCAAAACCCAGGAGCCCAGGCCCTCCCCTCCCGCCCCACCCCAGGAGCCAGGCCTGTGGCCCCTCTTTCTCTCCAACGCTGTATCCAGGTCTCCAGCCAGGGGGGCACGGGGCGGAGCTGAGGGGCAGCTGAGCTGGGCCTGGCGCAGCCCCAGGAACTCTCTCCGCCCCACCCTGGAGCTCAGATGCACCAGGCAGACAGACAGACACACACAGAGGCGGGGCTGCCTGGTTCCCAGGGCAACCGTCAACACAGGCAGGAGCTCAAAACACAGCTGGGCACGATGGCTCTCTGAGCCTGGAGGGCTGGTCCCCCTCGGCCCCTCTGAGCTCGGGGTCCAGAGGGGCAGTGACTCTTCATAGGCTCTCCTGGTGTCAGGAGGAGGGGGAACCCCGGAAGAGGTCAGGCAGAGGTGCACCTCTCTCTCTCTGTCTCCCTCTCCATCTCCCTCTCTCTCTCACACACACACACTCACACACTTGCACCCATGGGGAGCCACCCCATCTCTGGGCTCCAGAAAACCACATCAGCTGGGTGCCAACTGCCCTCCACCAGGCCACCAGCTCTAGTCTCCCCCGCCAGCCGGCCTGGCCCTGTAGCCGGCAGGAGAGCCGCGGGTGGCCTGGCCCCGCGGGCTGAGCGGGAGGCCCTGGCAGCCGATGGGGTGCAACGGGACCAGCTGTGGAGGGAGCTCCTGGAGGCCGAGAAGCGGAGCCAGCAGCGCTGGTGAGTGCCTGCCCGGCCTGCCCTCCTCCCCTGACCCCCAGCCTGACGCAGGGTCCAGGCAGCTTCTGGGGAAAGAGAGACCGGGGGTGAGAGGGAAGCCAGGCCAAGTGCGTGGATGGAAAGGTGCCGGGCGAGGAGTAGGAAGCCTGGGAGAGGGGGTGGGGTGGGGAGAGCCCAGTCTTCCCCGAGTTGGGCCTAGGAAGCGGGAGGGAGAGCAGGCAGGGGTCCGCTCATGCAGGGCGTCCCTTCGTGCAGCCACCGGATCCAGCAGCTCCTCGGGGAGCCGCCCAGCCAGGCTGCAGGGGCGCGAGGTGGGCCTGGCTCCCCGCGGAGCCTCCTTCCCGGTGGGGTCGGGTCCGGGCAGCTGGAAGCAAGAGCAGAGACAGCGGAAGGACTAGACAGGGACTCCAGCCGTGGGCTCCGGGGCTGTGGGGCCTGGGGCAGAGGAGACTGTTGTTACTGCGAGTCTTCAGACTTGCTTGACTGGTGCCAAATCGATTAAAATGATTTCTCAAACAATCTGCGGCGGTGAAATGACCGGCGCTGCCAACGCGTTTCCGTTCCAGGGCCCAGAACTGGAGCTTCCTGAGGGACTACGACCCCATGGTGAGACCGCTCCTCCCGCCCCATCCGCCGTGGTTGCGTCCGGAACTCCGCTCGCTCCCTGAACTTGGGCTGGGGCTGGCATGGGCCAGGGGCTGGGGTGCACAGGGCCAGAACACACGCGGGCTTGCTCCGAGAAATTCGGAGTCTGGTGGGGAAGAGAATGCTTACATGGAGCGCTTAGAAATTCATCTTTCTCGGAGTTTCTTGATTTTTATTCAGATGCGCCGACTGGAAATGGGGCTCATCCGTCCTGTTGGGAAAGCCAGCAGCGAGTGGTGACGCGTGGTGGGCACCACGCAGACGCGAGTCGGGGTGAAACGCTCGGTAAACTGATTCCCGCCTCAAAGGGCACCACCTCCGGTCTCTCCTCCCGGAGCAGTTTTCCTAAATGCGGACCTGAATGTGTCTGTCCCCGGCTTCAGATCCTCCAAGGAGCCTGCCTCCCTTGCTCCGCCCACACTGAGGCCCCGCACTCTCCTGGCCATGCCTTTGTGCATGCTGTTCCCGCCTTGTCGGCCTGATGGCTCCTCTTCACCCTCGGAGACCCCACTCGAGTGCCTTCTCTCCTGGGGGATCCCCCCTTCTGAGCGGGCTTGACCAGTGCACTCTGTTCTTTTTTTTTTTTTTTAATCCTCCCCTGAGGACAGGCTTACTGATTTTAGAGGGAGGGGAAAGGAGGGGGGAGAGAGAGAGAGGGAGAGAACTGTTGATGTGAGAAAGACCTGTCCATCTGCTGCCCCGCACACGTGCCCTGACCGAGGACAGACCCACAACCCGGGCGTGTGCCTTGACCGGGAATCCACCTCAGGACCTGCTGTATCCTGAGTGGGGGGCGGGGTGGGTGGACACAGGCATGTCCCCTTCGCACAAGTCCGCGGGGCTGCGCAGTTACCACGGAACGCACTTTTCTGTGCGCATGTGAAACCTCGAGTAAAAATTCACCAAAACCCAACACCGGTCCCCACGGCCCCCATGGCTCGCACAGCTCCGCCCTTGGGCGAGGGTCTCGTCATGCTCTGCCACTCAAGAGCTGGTGCTCTTCTCAGCGGAAAGATGGGTGTCACTTTAATTCTTCAGTGTTCTGGGTGAGGTTCAAGGTGATCCTGTTTGCCCTTGTGTGCAATGACCGGTTTCACTCTGATTCATCCGCCTGCAGCTCGGGTGAGGTGGGCTGTGCGCCCCGAGGGTCTCTTCCTGTGATGCATCGCCCGTTGCCGTGACGATGCTAGTACAAGGGCCTCTTTGTTTACAGAGCCACCACCACCACCAAACCTGAGGCACTGCCACCACGGGTGACGCGGGTCTTCGGTGCTTTCCCCTGTGACACGAACTGTCCCCTCTCCTCAGGGCAATAAGAAGGAGCCCCTGAAGCTGCCGGAGCACGTGCCTCTCTTTTCCGACACTGTCCCCCACTCCACAAACCGGACCGTGGGCAGCAGGGTGGACACGCCGCTGGGGAGAACCCTCATCGGCCTGGACTTCTCCTTCGTGGAGGGCGTCCGGAAGAAGAAGCTGGAAGACGAGCTGCAGCCCGTCTAGGAGGAGGCGGAGGCTCGCGGGGCTGCCCCAGGTGGGTGTGGGGGGCGGGGGGGGCCTGCGGCTGACCCGGCCCCGTGGCCCTGTCACCCCCGAAGAGTCCCTCCGGATGGCGACCCTCGTCACAGGCTGGAGAGGCATCCCCGTGCGTGTGCACTGCAGAAACACACGGACACGCACACCCGTCCTAACACTCCTCACCCTCCCAAGGACACAGCAGAGCCATCGGGTCCCCTGCGACTGGACGCCCACTGGGGTGTTGGAGCTGGAACCTGAGCACCTCCCTGCAGGGCCCACGCCTGGCTCCACCTGGAGGGGCCCCGCCCCCAGCACACCAGCCTCAGGAGCAAAGCCGGTGCCCACAGATCCCAACAAGGTTTCGCTAGTTTCTACCTGGGAGGGCGTACCGCCTACTGAACACCTACTGTGTACCTCTCAGTAACCTTAGGGGGCAGGGTACGATCATCCCCATTTCAAAAGGTGGAAACGGAGGCCTAGGAAGGTAAGGGCTGGCCCAAGATGTGCGGCCTGTGAGGGTCAATGCCATGAGGGCAGCAGAGGCTGCGTGACACCCGAGTCCCACGCCCCACATCCATCACGCCCCAGGCTTCCCGCAGAGCAGCCAGCGCAGGGAGAGGCTCAGAGCCAGCCAGCAACCCGCTTCCTGTGGCCCTGCCTCTGCCCGCTGACCCCGCCAGGCAGCTCCTGTCCTTGGCCCGTCAGAGGCGAGTGCTTGTTCCACACTGGAGGAGGAGGAGGGCTCCGCCTCCCCGAGGTCCCCAAACAAACAGGAGGGCAGCTGGTCCTGGGGCCCTGGTCCTGGCCGCCCCTAGGACAAACAGAGCCCCACACAAGCAGGGAGGGGCAGGAGCCACCCCACGTAGCAGACCAGGGACTCCCAGCCAGGGCAGGAGGCTCGCCCCCTGGGCTCCTGAGCTCCACCCCGCATCCCTTTTGGAGGCTAATTCAGAAAGTCGTCTAAGTGTGTGTGAGATCTCACGGTTTGTATTTATCCAAATGGCCAGAGTGTGGCTGCATATGAGAAAAGACGTACTTGGATATTTTTTTAAGTGACAACTATGATTTTAAAAACCACAGAATGAACGATTTCTTTGCTTTTAGACACCGCATTTCCCTGCGGGTCCTCACCAAGAGTCTAGGATTAACTGCAGTTTATATTTTCAAAATGGCACTTTACACAACTGAAAACTAATCGTATTAAAACAGACCGTTTTAAGACTCAGAGTTCAAAATATGAAAGTTTATTTTACACAGGCAACCAAAACATCTAACAAATATCACTTACATACTGCGGATTTACAAACCAGAATAATACTCTTCAGTTATAAGGGGAAAGAAAGCTTTTAAAAGGTAGGGTTTATAAACTTTTATAGAAAAACACAGTGCACAATAATCTTGTCATGTTTAGCACATGCTGCTATAACGAGAATAAAATCCAGAAGAACTCGGCAGAACCCAGGAATAGCCTTTACTGCATATATTTTCAATACACAAAACCTGGTCAAGGTAAGCTGTGTTTTATACTGAGTTCCAGTAACGGTTACTTGCGAGGATGTGGCCCTTTTTAAAATGCCATCATTGTGCTTGAATTGGAATGTGACTTGCTCCATCACAGAGAAGGCACCCCACAGCACGTCTGGTTATGGCTGAAAGGCACAGGAGGAAGGGAAAGGACCGCTTTGGGGTGCGAACTCAAGCCAGGCGCAGGCTGGCCTGCCCTGACGTACTCGCTACAAGTGAAGGCGGTGTTGTGCGGGATTGGATACAGTAAGGCCATCCTCTAACACCTGTGTTACAGTCAGACATTAGTCCTGGAAGGTGAACCCTAGTCATTTATTACAATTCCACTTCTGACCGAGCAAAAGCCCACTCCATGCTCATTTGTGCTAGGGAGAGGGTTTATTTCTTAAAAGATTCTGAAAGCTGAAAAACAGATGTAGTTAGCCCTTTGGAGAGGACTTGATCGTGACTTTTATGGGTCAAAGTGATCTTAGACTGAGTTCTTGGACAATCTCCATCAATCCTGTCTGAGCCCTAACAACTTACTGAAGTGGCGGGAGGGGTGGGAAAGCCGGTTTACACAAGGGTTTGAGTGGCTGAAGTCTAAATACCTTTGGCTTCGAAGGCTCTGAAATGACTAAGTTTATAAAAGACTTGACTTAGCAACGAGGCGTCCTTTCCTTTGGTTCAGTTATTCGACCTTCACTTTGGGCGTGAGAATCTCATCCCCATCACTCAGCCTTGGCGACGGGCCTCCGGTAGCGAAGTACTGTTGCTGTCACCCACAGGTTCAACGCCAGCATGACCACAAAACGTGTGAGGACTGAAAGCCATCACAAAGAGAAAAAAAAAAAAAACGCCCATTAAATGCGGTTTTCACAGGCTAGAACAAAGTCCTTCTGCTCTGGAAACCTAGATGAAGCTTCACCCCCCACCCCCCAACAGGGAAACTTATTAGAACTGCGGATCACAGGAACTTGAACAACTTTAGTTCCAAACAAGGTTCCCGATATTTCCGGAGAAATGATCTTCCTCCTGTCACGACTGCCACTGGCCGCCTGGCCTGACTTCGTGAATAGTAATTTATCTTCATCGACGTTTACATCGGAGGAACCGGGCTGTGCCTGACACTGTTGACTTTTTGAAACCGCTTCGCTCGTTTTCAGGGCAGCGAGTGGTGTGTCGGAACACTCCACACAGATGGCAAAGCACGGTCCACCCTGAGCTGGCCCTGAACATGTGGCCCTTTAAGAAGAGAAGTGATGGGGACTCGGGGAGCGCTCTCCCGATGGGGGAGGCTTTGAGGTGTAACGCACCACCTGCGCCAGCTGGGCTGTTTCGAGAGGCGATCTCCCGACACACCGATCACCCGCAGGAACGGCAGTGGCCTTGGACACAAAACAAGTCACATGGCTCACATTCTCGATCTTCAAGGCTTAATTTCCAGTTTGTGGGTCCGTCTGGTTTCAGTATGTCTGACTTCTTTCATGCCAAGAATTCGGGTCCCGGGGCAAAGGCCCCTGTCCTTCCACTTGACCCAAGTTGACCATTGACCCCTAACACGTCTACCCCTCTCTCAGAGCTGAGGGACCACGTTGGAGCCCAAGCTTCAACTTTGAGGAAGGGATTAGTGTGCTCCAGGGGCTCTGTGGCCACGCCCCTCAGGTAACAAGGAGCTCGCTCACTTCGAAGGGGTCTATGTGTCAGGGACCTGATTCACAGACTGGGTGACCCCATCCGTTCTAATCCTTTCCCAGAATCTTTCCATGGGAGTTAAGACTCAGCCTAAGGAATTACTAATCTTTTCAGGGTAACCCAAGTATCTTCTCCTCCATCACGGTATCCCTTTAAAAAAATAATAAGGCCAGGACACGGAGTCAAATGAGTCTGTCGCCCCTGGGCTTTAAAAGGCCGGTCCATTGGCTGCTGGCGGGAGCGAGCAATTCTCCGAGGCTCCGGGGCGCACTGAGGCTCCGGGGCGCATGGCCGGCACCTCCTTCCTCCCCGCCTTGGGCCCTGCGGAGCCCCTCCAGCCCTCGGGGCACTCTCTCTGGGGCGGACCTGCACCTGCTTGGCTCCTGTGGGCCCACCCCGTCCTGTTCTTTCAAAACGCATTTTGCACTAGTTTCCAATAGCTCATGGTGTGAGCACTACGCATTTCCATTCTGGAGGGCTCCATTTCCACGGAGACAGCGAGCAACTAGGGTGTGTGTTCTCCAGCAGGGACCACTCTGCCGGAGACCAGGACTATACCGGGACTGGCCTCTGGGTGGCGCCAAGTGACTCTATCTGTTAAGCCCTAAGGCGCTTACAAGTGCAGGAGGCAAAACGGAACAACACTGAACTAAGGGGCAGGAAAACATTGGGCTCACCTGTGAGATCATTGGTGGTCATCAAGGTCGTTATTATTCTTGCTGTAAAAGAAAATATTAAGCAATAAATAGCAACTCGCTTCTCAGACATCTTGGTATTTAGCTATGTCTTTCCATTTTAAATACAGGGATGTAGGCTAACCGTTCTTGAAAGATTCTGGTAGTACGGAAGGAACACCGAAGAGCACCAGACTCCATAAAATACACCCAAGCCAGCCCTGCTTCCCGGCCAGCGGTCCTGAAGCTGCTGGCTGAGCAGCTGCCCTTCCTGCAGGGCCATCCGGTGCCCCCCGGGGGATCGGGGTGGGGGTGTGTCACATCATAAAGACTCAGTATTTTAAAACAAGGTGGTGCATTCAATACAACCATGCTCTTGAAGCTTTTCAAAGAACAGAGGGAGGACTCAAAACGATGCTCAGTTCGGGGTGAAGAGTGTGCTTTCACTTAGTTTTAGTGGCTGGACCATGGCTCTGGCAGAAAATGGAGAGTAGTCGGCATTAAATCAGCCTTGGGCACATGGGCTGGCTAGGAGGGTCTGTCTGACCAGCAATTTGCAAAGGACTAGAGCTTGGACTGACCGCCCCCCGCCCCACACCCCAGGGACCTCGCTCTGCTGGGCGGATGCTGGGGGCTGGGGAGGGCCCCCCTCCCCGAAACCACCCCCTGCCCCCCCGCCCCGCAGAGTTCGGTTCTCACTGGCACAGGTGTAGGAAGCGAGGACCCAGGTGAGGGCGCTCACCGCCCCCGAGTCCCGGCTCTTCCACAGGCACTGCAGCTGGGCGAACTTGCTGGCCGCGCTGATGACAGTGCAGAAATGCTGTTTGCAGATAGAACGGGAGAAAGTTAGGAGTCCCTTCGTTTAAAGAGAGAGAGAGAGAGAGAGAGAGAGAGAGAGAGAGAGAGCGCACCAGAGACAGAAAGCGCTTTTGAAGCCAACGTTCCAGGCCAGCTAAGGACCAATTTGTACAAGGGCAAAACCCACCTCAGTGAAAAAGAATGCCGCGGGGAGACAGTGGTGTCTCCACCCCCGGTGAGTAACTGAGGCCTGGAGGTGGTGTGCAGATGTGAGCGAGAAAAGAATCACGCCTGGCCACAAGGCGCATCCACCCCCACGTGCCAATAAGAGCAAGTCCTATGTGTCTGTGTATGGTGGTGTGCTTTGGAGCCCGGGGGAGGCCATGCTGCTTTGAGCTGACAGGCTCTTTAAAGTCACCGCGTCAGCTCTGACCTGCTGGCTCCTGCAATGAGCCCAGGTGGTGACGCATCAGGCCCCTGGCGCCCCTGCGAGGAGACCGTCACCAGCCCGCACGCTGCACCTCTGCGCCCCTCCCTGAGCCTCGCAAACACCCGCTGCAGCTGCAGGCTGCGCAGAGGTGGAAGGGAGGCACGAGGAAGCCAGGAGCACACCTGGTGAGCAGACGCTGCCGCCCCCCAGGTCTGTGTCAGGGTCTCAGAAACAGCAGGGGGAGAGGTTTTCTGATTCTGGACGTATTCTGAGGAATAGCCCTGAGGTCTGAGAAAAGGAGAAGTCGCAGGCGGCCCCAGGCTCGGGGGTGCTGGCCAGACAGGGGAAGATGGATCGGGACTGCGGTTCTTCCACATGAAGTTGCAGGATGGGCGGGGCTGGAGGCCTGACCGCCCCCCCCACCCCCACCCCCGCGCTGGTGTGAGAAGCAGAGACACCTGTGGTTCAAGGTCCACCTGCAGAATGTGCCGGAGCCCTGGGCCCTCTGATGAAGGAGGTGGGGGCGGGGGAGACGAGAAGGACCAGCTGGAAGGGACGCGGGTGGCCAGGTATCCTGGAAGCCCGTGAACAAAGTGAGTCGAGGAGGAATCTTATCCGTGGTGGCGGAGAACCACTCTGGCTTTTGCGGAAGGAGAGTGGCTGGTGTCTCTTCTGTCTCCCCAGAAGGAGAGGTCCATGCAGGGAACACTCGTTCTGCTTTCTGGAACAGTCCTGGTCCATGCCTGCCTGTGGCTCGGGAAGTCCTTGCTGAACGACCGAATTCTCAACAACAAAGCGATCTGGCAACTGTAGCAGCAGCGGCAAATGCAGGGTGGCAGGAGGAGGGAAGGGCTCACTCAGGCGAGGAGGCGAGGAGAAGGCAGATGGGCAAGGCCTGTGGGCAAGGCCTGCGGTCCCCTCGGAAGGCAGGTCGCACGGGGAGCTGGGTGCAGGTGGCCTGGGGGACTGACCCCAAGCGGGGACACCTGTGAGGAAGGAGGCTCCTGCGCAGGCTGGCGACCTGAACGGGTGTGGGCAGGGGGCAGGGGAGGAGGAGCAGCCAGGACGCAGGGTTAGCTCAGGCAGGTGGAGGGTGGCGGGCGAGGGCCGGGCAGGGTACCACTCGGATCCACGCAGGGCTGTGCCCACGCGCGCCATCGGGAGGGGCCGAGTTCCGGCAGGCTGCCAAGCAGATGGTCTAACAGTGCCTGCCGGACACGCTGCCCGGTTCCTCTTCCGGGAGAAAAAGCTGTCGTTGGAATCATGGAGGCGCTTCCTTTGGGGAGGGGACGGAGGCCTGGACCATCTCACTTCGAGCGTTCAGCCGCGGGGGAGCAGGTTTCTCCGTGACACAGTCCGACCCGGAGAGGGCCGGGTAAGGAGAAGGCGCCCGGACTGTCGGGAGATCACGTCCGGCTGGCGCTGGAGCCCTCTCTGTTGGGAACGCACGCTGGGTGGGACCTGCCACCTTCGCCACGAGCACGGGCCAGGACTCGTGTGGGAAGGGTTTCTCCGTCGGAACTGGCTCTTGCTTTTGGAAGCCTTGGGACTGGAAATCTTCCAGAATCCGGGTTTTCACGAATTCAAGCAGCGCCCTCCCTAGGGGATCCAGGGCTTTCTGAAGCCCGAGCTCCTTCTCCTCCTCTTCGTGGGTCCACGACCCTGAAGCCAGCATCTTGTCCCAGCGCCCCCGTGCCTGCCACGGAGTAGGCACCAGGAAGCCGGCGGGACCGCAACAGCTCTCGATGAGGGGAAAAGGAAACTCCTTTATGAACTATTAGGGTGCCAAGTTCATTCACTGCGAACTCAGGGCACAGAAGAAACGAAAAAACCCTGCGGCCTTTGACCTCTGGACCCGGTCCTGCCTGGCTGATACAGATCAGCCCAGAGAGCCGAAGCCACACCCGCATGGCCAGGAGTAGCAGCTCCTGATACCTTGGAAGACTTTTCTGGAGGGTGGCCAGACTTACCAAATAAAAACACCAGGTACCCAGTTAAAGTGGAATCTCAGGTCACCAACAAATGGTTTTTTAACATAGGTATGTCCTATACTATGTTTGGGACATACTTATACTAAAAAACTATTCATGGTTAACCTGGCGTCCCTACTTATTTGCTGTCTCGCTAGGTTGAAACCGAACACAGTGAAGTCCACCCTCCGAGAACAGGTTGTAGACAAGATGTTGGGAGAGAGATTCACCAGCTGGGTGTGGCGGGCAGGGACTTGTGACCACCAGTCAGCTCTCCCGCCTCTTCCTGCTGGGAGGAAGTGCTCCCTTCTGCCACCCGGGACGGAAGGTCTGTGGCAAAATGCTCCCTGACCCATCATCAGAGTCCTGTTCTCACAGCATGGGCATTTTGGCCCTTAACCAGGAAGGAAAAAAAGGGATAGGGTGTACCGTCTTCCGAAGAGGATGGAAAATGGGGGGAGGGGAAGAACAAATTTAACGAAATAACGAGCATGTGGCCAATACGTAATTTTTACCCAGACAGGAAGCTCTTTATCTTATACTCAGTTCTTCATTCTACTGCTGCGAGCTACCTCCCAGTCTGGTTCTCTAGACCCCAAAAACGGAAGTAAAAAACCTTCCCATACACTGAATGAAGTAAGAATAATGTCTTTTGCTGTTCGGAGAACACTGCACTTTCTCCCCGCGGTCCTTTGGCACCGCTGCAAACTAAGCAGGTTGAACACTGGACCTGTCGAGTTCTTTGCAGGGCGGGCGGCAGGGAGAGGGCGGAGTGACGGAATGCTACTTCCCGGCCGGGACTCACCATGGCCAGGTCTATGATCCACTTCTGCAGGGTGAGGCCGAACCACGACGCCGCGAATCTTACCGAGCGTTAAGGAAGTGGTGGAGCAGGCAGCCGCCCCACCTAGAAGCCAAGTGTGCAACCGGGGGCGGCTCTGCAGGAACTTGTCAGAGTCGGAAAAGACCACGCCAGTGCCAAGTGCGCATGCGCCAGGAGTCCCAAGGCCCAGAAGCAGATCAGCGAAGAAAAGTACAGAGAACTCCGGGATCGCGCGCTGACCCTGGGGGTGGGGACACGCCGGGTGATTTTAACTTCTGGCTTCAGCCCCGACCACGCAGAATCGCCCACGCTATGTCACAAGCTAAGTGCTGACAAGAGGGGCCGATCTTACAGAGTAGGCATCTCCTGCGAAACAGGTGTCCCGTGAAACCCTGTACTGACTGAGTCCCCCCTTTTCACTAACTCCGGCGTGAAACTGCTACCGTGAGGACCGAGGACGGCAGACGGGAGGACGGGTGTCTGATTGCCATCCGGCTCAGTGATGCTCAGGCGCACACAGCGCGGCTGGAAGCTGAAGTGGACTCGGGAGCCGAAGTGGCCAGGCAGTGAGGGGCTGCCCACGACCTCTGCTGGGACCTTGGGCGAGTTCGTTTGTCTCTAGACCTTGGTTTGCTTATCTGCAACATGGACTTAACACTCCTGGCCTGTCTTCCCACTCAGTACCTGGGGGCTCGCAGGGACCCAACAGGTGGCGGCTGCGATTATAATTTGGAGCATTATTTAAGTGAAGAGCCTGGAATGGACAGCGCTCCGTGCTGAGAGTCAGTAGACTAACTACTAGCAAGCTGGTCAACACCGGAAAGGCAGGCTGGTGCTAGGTGGATAAGATTAGTTTTAAAAAGTCTCTAATTTTTTAAACTAACTTTTGTGGGTTTTTTTGGTCCAATACCTTAACATTGCACCTCATTCCCTTCATTCCTGACATAGTTTCTAAAACTTGACCACCAGTAGCAGGTACTAAGATCCCAGAGATGGTTTTTTTTTTTGTAGGGTAGCCAGATTTAGCAGATTAAACCCAGGGCACCCTGTTAAACTGGAATTCCAGATCCCAACCTACACCCCACGTGGCCTGCTGGCCCCCACTGATGCCCAGGTCTCAGGGTGGGGGGCCACTGAGCAGGGACCGCACGAGGGCACCTCTGGGTTGTGGAGACATATTCGCTCACGGGGAGTCTTGCATTTGGGATTCTTTTGAGTTTAACTCAAAAGTCACGTATCTGGTAAAGGGCCCTGCTGAGTAATGTATATTGTTTTCTTTTTAAAGATTTTATTTATTTTTAGGGGGAGGGGAAGGGAGGGAGAAAGAGAGGGAGAGAAACATCAATGTGTGGTTGCCTCTTGTGTGCCCCCTACTGGGGCCCTGGCCCACAACCCAGTCATGTATGTACCCTGACTGGGAATGGAACCCGCGACCCTTTGGTTCACAGGCTGGCCCTCAATCCACTGAGCCACACCAGCCAGGGTGGATTCTTTTGGGTTTCACCAAAAAGGCATGGATCCAGAAAGGGCCCTGATGAATAATGCATAATGTTAGCGGTCAGCACCCCAGGGCCCCTCCCTGACTCCCTGATGCCAGAAGGATACAGGGCGAGGTAGGGCACCACCCGGTACACGCTCCCGTTGAAGTGGAACACACAGAGCAGGAGGATGACATCTGGAGGGAGAAGGTCCCAGTGAGAGGGAGGAGGGGCCCCGGGCCGCACCGGGCACAGAGGAGGGCTCAGTTACCTTGCGCGATGAGGATGGGGTACTCCAGGTAGGTCAGCAGCGGGTACTCATAGTAACACTGGTATCGGAGAAACACCAGGAACCTGGGGGGAGGAAGGGCACACCTGAGCTCGGGCTGACCGTGCAGGGAGGCCCGCTGCACCCGAGAGCACAGGCTGGCTGGCAACACCTGAGGAGTCAAGGAGGGAGACTGAGAGCAGGACGGAACGTCAATTTAACAAACGCCGCGAGTTCTGGAGCGCCCAGGACTGGCTGGGCTGCGGGCGCATCCCACACAGTCTCTGTCGGGTTCCCTAGCAGCGGCGCTTAGAAACACGCCTGCAGAGAGCCATCTGCCGACCAGGGTCAGAAGGCAAACCCAGCTGCCTGCCCCCAAAGCTGCCCCGAAGGGCTGTTCCAGTGAGAGCAAAAAGGACAGCAGCCACCTGTCGGGCAGCTCCTCCAGCAGTCTGTCTGGGCCCCTCCCTGACGCCCAAGCACCCCCCGACCCTGGCCAGCTCTGGGGGTCCCCTCGGTGCCTAGTCCTCTCACTGGTGTCACTCTGCAGGCCCCCAGCCTCCAAGTGCAAGCTGACCGCTGCAGGACCCCAGGACAAGCCACCTGGCCCATCTCTACTCTTCAGTCCCAGCCATCCAGCCCGGGGTGCCATGTGGCAGGGTCACTTGCAAACCTGTGAGGGGCCACGCATCCTGCCCTCCGCCAAGCTTTTCCACACAAAGCCTCTCACTGGGTGGGAGCCCAGAGCAGGCCCCCTCAGGGCCTGGGCCCCTCATCCCACCCACCACTCTCCTCCACGTCCCTCCTTCCCAGCCTGCAATCCCTGTCAGATCCTGGGAGATGCCTTGGGTTGGGGGGCTGGGCTGGCAGGAGAAAAGCAGGAAGGGCCCCGCCCGGCCCAGCCCAGGATGAGGGGCTTGACCACTCGCTGGGTTCCATATGCTAGGTTTCCCCACCAATTCAAGTTTTCCCAGCCAAATCTTACCACTGCGAATTTGCCTTTAGACCTTTAAATACCGAGCCAGGGCCCTCATCCCTGGGATTTGTGACGGATGAACCGTCGCTAGGAGCAGCCGCTGTTGGTCCCCGCCCACCTTTCACAGGTGGAATCAAGTGCTGCTTGCTGCCTCCAAACAGCTCTCTCCACTCTCCCAAACCGCCCCGCCCCACCCCACCCCACCCCACCCCACGACATGCAGTTTTAAAAAGCTACAGGGCCCTTGGGAAAGTTCAGCCCTTTATTTTACAGGCGAGGAAACCAAGGTCTGAGACAGGGAGTGAAGGTGGGGTGGGTTCGGGAATGGATAGTCGAGCCCCCCTTGAGGAGAGGGATTCTCTGCGAAACGCATCCTTAGGCCATTCCGTCCTCCTGTGGACATCAGAGAGCACACTATGACGCGTGTGCACTGAGACAAGCCCAGCCGGTGCGGCCCATGGCTGTGATCGTATCGTACGTGCTGTACTTTTGCACGACTGGCAGGCAGCGCAGCGCAGGTTTGCTCACACCAGCATCACCACACACCGGCGAGCGGTGCGGGACCCTATGGCATTACCATGGCGAAGAGGCCACTAGGCGACAGAAATATTTCTGCTCCATTTTAACCTTACGGGACCACCGTGGGATAGGTGGTCCACTGTTGACCCAAACGTCGACTGTATGAGTCTCCAGGGACAAGCAACCTGGCTCGGAGCCAGGCGGTCGGTTTTGCCACTCACCGGAGAGCGACGACTCACAAGGTGTCTTGTTCCCTCCTCTGCTAAGTGGGCGTGCGCTGTCAGCGCCTGACCGCACCGGCCGGTGGGCAGCCAAGCACAAGGGGCCGTGAGTGGCCCCAGGAAGGGCCCTCCCTGCAGTCAGGGGGTCCCGGTCCCGGCCCCGCTCCCGCCGCCCCTACTTAATTACGCCCGCGGCTCTCCGGACTCCTGCAAGTGAGAGGCGAGGGAGGAAGGGCACCCGGCCGCCAGGGCCCTTACCCCGCCAGCTCCAGAAGCAAACTCGGGAGGCTGAGGCCCCGCGCACTACGCGCCGCCAGCAGGGCGGAGATCTGCGGCAGCTTGAGCGCCGCGCACACGGCCAGCGTGCTCCAGTTGCAGAACTCGAGCAGCCCCAGGGCCATGGCGCCGGCGTCTCGGGGGGCGTGGGGCTCCGCAGACCCGGGCGCAGCGCGACGGGCAGCAGCTCAGCACTCGCCGCCGGGTTCTTCCAGTCTTTCCGCCTTCCGTTGCCACCAGCCACCACCCAGGTCCGGGCCCGCCCTTGCGGAGACCCGCCCAGCCCGCGTCTGCGCTCTGCCCCGCCCTCTCCCCGGATGGCCCCGCCTTCTCCCTGGATGGCCCCGCCCTCTCCCCGATGGTTCCGCCCCCCCCCACCCCCCACCGAGGCTCAGCCCTCCTCCCCGACTCTAAGGGTCTGGGCCTCCCCTCCCTTGTCCGCTCCAGCAGGTCCCTTTCCAGCCCCGCTCCCGGGCTGCCCCGCCCATCCCACCGGAAGGATGAGGAAGCAGATTCTCGTTAGCTTTTCCAAGGAGAAACTTCCAGCTCCTCACTGAACAGTTGCTCTGGGAGGGGGCTGCGGTCGCCACCCCGACCCCCGTGGCTAGGGCAGGAAACTGCCCATTCAGGAAGCTGCCACCACCTCTGCCCAGGGCTTTCCAAACTGGGACTGGTCGAGCCCTCGGGTCCCAGAAGGCCCCGCCCCTGTGCCTCTGCTTCCAGAAAGGCCCTGGGGCTGTGCTCCCGCCTTCCGAGTCTCCCGACTGCCCCTCTTGGGCAGAAGCCACGTGAAGCCCTGTGGCCCGGTGTCTGCCACAGCCCGGGCTTCGCACAGCCACGTCCTCCGCCTGCAGCAGTGACCCCGGACACTGCACCAAGACCCGGGATGCTTTGGACAGAAGGCGCGACTTCTGTTCGCTGCTTCCTGCTGGATTGCAGGGAGGAGCGGGAAATGGGAGGCCAAGTCCAGTCTCCCCTCGTGTTGCTCTGCTGGAAGCGCCGGGCTGCCACGGCAGCGTCTGCGTGGAAAGGAGAGTGGCCGAGGGCCCGGACGCTGGCCCGCCTGCGCCGACCTCCACGACCTCTCCCCCTGCCTGTGCCGACTTGACAGTGCTCGGGTGCTCCGAGCACAAGGAGCCGGCTGGACTTGGCCGCAGACCCGCAGTCCCTAGGAGCTATGGGACCTAACACTCGAGTGTGCCACCACCCAGCAGCGAAGGGTCGCCAGGACTCACTGATTGTTAAAGCAATTCCTTTAAGAATACGCTTAGATGAAGAGTCCTCCGTTTCTTCCCTTTGGGAAGGAAGGGAACAAACATGTGACCTATTCCAGGTACTCCACACAATTTTCCTATTTAATCCTACAACCGCCCTGTAAATAAACACTCTCCAGGTTACAGATGAAGGCTCTCAGGCTCTGTGAATAACCTGTCCCAGATCAGATAACCATTAAATATCCTAGGAAAGAATCCACTAATCACCAAAGAAACACCTTCTAGAAAACCACCCCGTCAGCACCGTTTCTGACAATACAGGCACCTGGCCTCTTTCCTTCATCCTCCACACGACAACGACGACAGTGTAGGTGAGCATGCCCCTGAACCGCCACCACCGAATTCGGGACGGACTCCTGGCTGAAACTCCGTATTTTGTGTTTCTCCCTGCACGAAGTGGCAGGGTGGAAGATTCACAAGTCTGTAGCCTGTGCTATGACTGGGGTATAACCCATCTTTTAGAGAAGGCAAACTTTGGGGGTAAACTTTAGCATTCCAGGAATAGTCCACGGGAAAAGTATGAAAACGCGTGTGTCTTAATTATTTATTCATTCTTGATATAAAAAGCAGGCATAATATACAATTACATTACTACAAAGATGCAAGAGTCAAAAGAAAAATCAGGGGGATACGATTTTTGCTCCAAGGGGACAGCTGATCAAACATTTACGATCATCTAAACCATGCAGTTCATAACTTAGTACAGTTTCAAACGAAGCTCACTGTGGGGAAGGGGTCAAGGAGGGGACCCAGCATTGCAGGCAGCACCGTCACACAGCGCTGACCTTCAAAGTGCTTACAACTCAGCCTGGGCGGCTTCGCCCGCAGGGGCAGGGACACGGACACGGACGCCTGATTCCCGGGCGGGCAGGGGAGTCAGTAGCAGTGAGTGTCAACACAGACGTGACTTGCTCTCATCGGATTTTTAAAAACATGTTTCTCAAAGCATGTTTCCACAAGGTAATGTAGTGTCTGTTTTACCACCAGAATCCTAGGAACAGACGAACAGCAGCAGCAGAACTTCCTACGTTTTGTGGTTTGGCAACCTAGAGCGCTCCTCCTCAAGGGTCTGCAGACGAGCTGGCACAGAGGCGACCCTTCAGAGCCAGGTTCCCGCCGCTCCAGCGCAGGTCAGTTTAAACAACACTAACCTACAGTTGACGTTGATTGGTATACTTAGCCTTTAGCTACAGCATTTTAAAAGTTCAGAGATCTTTAAAAAATTCTTGCTTTGAGATAGCATTTTTAAAAAATTAATACTTTTCAAAAACTCACTATACACTAATTTCAACAGTAATACCAGTTTCCTTCTACTTCTGTCTCACTATCCCCACAAAAGTACAAAAATCCAACTAAGAAAATCCCAGTATTCACTACTTCTCAATTCTCAATAGGAGGTATTTAAGGCTCTAGGAGAAATCAGGTGTGAGGAAATAAGCAACTTTTAGACTTGTATCTACCTTGGAAGCTTTGGAGCCTCAAGAAAAAAGAGCTGGCACAAAATCCGGTTGTTATACCAAGTCAATGTCACATTTACTGACTGCTGGGAGAGGACAGCGGGGCGGGTGCACGCGTCGCTCGGGTGCGTGCGTGGAACCGGCAACAGGGTGGAACGCACATTCTTACCCAAGAGCGCCATCTTTAGTAAGCACATTTCCATCCGTCGGACAGACAACCTGATAAATCCTTATGTCAAACCACATAATGCGAAGAGTCTCCATGGGAGAGGTTTTTTCACCCCCTGGAACACCTTCCCCCTCCCCAAGTCACTGCCACATCCCTTGTGCAGCTGCACCTCACCATGATTCTCCACATTCTCTACTATGTACAGCATTCAGAGCTCTAAACGTTTGTCATCTTTACTCAAATATTTCAATTACTCATGTGTAAACTTCAAATTATTTCACCTTAATAAAGTTTATTAAAAATATATATATACTCTCCAATTCAGAATAATATGATAGAACCTCCCATAGTGTAACAAAATCTTTATATAAAATATTAATTCAGTCTCCTTTTAACAAGTCTAATGAGTGGAAATATTTATTCTATATAAATTTTATATATTTTTCATTTTTAAATCTTACTTTTTAAAAAAATCTGTGCCCCCGAACCAGAACTGCAGAGCGCGCCGGCCGGGGCGCCGCCTCAGGCGCGCAAGTCCACTTCCAGCACAGACAGCGCGCGCGCGCGCAGACCGGCCCCGGCAGAGGAAGAAGCCTCGGTTCCAGGACACCGGTAGACCAAAGGCCATTCTTCAGTTTCCACAACAGTACATGTAATTGGGGACCTAACTCTTTAAATATCTCCACACTGACCTCAAGGGGAATCCGTGAGAAACGTCCTGGCTCCTTCACTGAAACAGTAAACGATGTATCTCAGTATCACACCAAACTGCGCAGGTGCTGCAGGTACACAAAGACTGATGAAAGGCCACCTAATTTTTTACTTGATGCTCACCACTGATGCGCACTGTCTCAGTACAAGACACATGCTTCGGTGGATGGTGAGAAACACAGCAGGAATGGTCCTGCATAAACTGTAACAGCATTAAAAAAACAAAAAGCAAGTGGCCTTTGAGGCCACGTCTTCCTAATCACCAATTTTCATAACCCAGTACTGAAATATTGTCATACACAACTATGTGTTTAAGGGATCACATTTAAATATTTAAAATATATCTAGAGTATGTTTTAGTTTTCTTTACATTTGAGATAAATTTTGAATGTTGAATGTGAAATGTAAAAATAGCCACAAATGTTATTACCAGAAATAAAAACATCTAGGGTAGTCAGCAAATGCCACGCACTTCAGAGTCACCTGCTAACACTGAGATCTGTAAAAAGGGCTGAATGAGTAGACGTACATAAAAGATATATTAGTTCTAATACTATCCATTATTGTTTTTATCACCAACATTTTAAAAAATTCTGTTACACGATCAAAACAGGCTGACGTTGGTAACTATTATGTGTAAAAATAGTGCACTGTTTTCTTCTGCAAAGCAAATTTGCATCCTAAGAGCTGGTAAACACTTGTTTTTCTTTTTCTTTTTAATACAGAAAAGGGCTAAGACTTTGAAAGAAATTAAATTAAGGCATTCAAAATGGATAAAGTTGCCTATCATGAAGCATTAGGAAACCGATATAATTAAGTTCAGAGTTTCTGTTACAGTAACACGGACATGCAGCTCCGACGGGTGCACGCAGGGGAGTGAGGGGAAACCCAACAGTATGGCTTCATACGTGTGCATAGTTGCAACCGCAGTTAAGTAATGACATCTGATCAATGTGTATAAAAAAATAAAGTGGGAAGTTTACAAAACCCTCTTGCAGTATTACAGTACTCTGTGTGTGTGCGCACATATGCACACACACACACACACACACACAGTATAATGGTCACTTCTTACTGATGCAGTCTGTATCACTGTAGTCTGTATCCATTCCCAGATTTTTCTGGTAAATACGCTGGTGAAATCTCTCTGCTGAAGCTGAAAAAGTGATTTCTTTAACTCTTCTTTAGCTCTTCTCAATCCTTTTGTGCAATGTAGTGTGAGTGTCTTCCAAGAGAGCTTAGTGGAACAAATTTGGAAGAGTTGCGTATGCTTTTCTTATTTTACTAACCAATCACTATTGGTTCAACCTGATGCTCCAAAGAAGCCCCAAAGAACTCTCCAAGATTTACAATGTATATTGCAGGAATAAAGGGAATATATATGTATACGTATATGTATATATATCAGTCTCTCAGGAAAATATAGCTTTTTAATAAATTTTGGGCCATCATATTTCAGTCTTGATTTAACTGGAAGAATATGATCACCTCGAATAATGACTGCATTCATAGAAGGCAGTTAGCTGGAAAGAAAGGAAAAATAAAGTTAGTCGAGATAGTGCAATAATTTAAAAGACTGTTAAATTCTTTGAAAAGGCATTCCAAGTACATCCTTAAATTCTACAGTCTTCCAGTTACTAGACTTTAACATCTAAATCATGCACAAAGCATGTTTACTGTGTTCCTTTTCTTATTTCTAGGCACATGCTGTTATATTCTTTTTCACATTTTCCCATACTGGCTTCAAACACAGCACACAGTTCTCACCCCGGTAACTAACTGTCAGGGTCAGACGCCACGTCACCGAAGCAGCTCACGTGAACCTAAGTCTGACCTGGAGTTTAACTGCCAGCTGCCTCATGGAGCTGACAGAACAGCAGACTTACGGAGCAGGTTCTACTTGACTATTTGACCCTTAAAATCTATCTAATTGTAAACAATTTGATTCCTTTAAGGAATTTTAGGGAATCAAATTTCAGGAATGTTCATGGGAACATACATGTTGTTATAGTAAATGCATGTAAAAATGCCCTGTATATCCTGGTTATAAACAGATCCCCAATATTACATGACTCAAGTATGTTTTGCAATGTGCTTACTTAGGTTAAGACAGGCCTTAGTTTAAATCCATTCCATGCAAAAAGTTTAACTCATAAGGTTCAATTTTCATTAACTCTACTTCAGCCACTATTAACCAAATTATTTTACATTTTCTAAAAGCACAAGAGCTTTCACAGCATATCACTGGCATTCTTCAGCAAGAGAAACACTTCACAGTGTTTCCAAAAAGCAAACATTTCACAGCATCACAAAGAAAACGAGGCCAGAAACAACTATTCCACAGCACTTACTAAACTTAACAAAGTTTTTGATGGTTCCAACACTTGCAAGTTAGAAGGAAGCAAAGAGGAGGGAGGCGGGGCGGGGGGGGGGGAAGGGGGGAGGAGAAGGGAGTCCCATGCTATGTTCACAAACTAACACAGCTGGAGGAGCTTGAAAACACTGTAAGTTTTACTTCTCTGACTACGGTTTCTTTGGAATGAACAGAAAATACCACAATCAGCTCCTTTTGTTATTTCTACATGTTTCATTCCTGAGATAAAAAATTATATAATTCCAATCGAATTGAAAAATATATAGCCAATAAAGAATCTGAACATAGCATTTCACTTTTATACTTAACAAAAAATTTCAGTTAGAAACTTCTGAAGACTATTTTTCAAATATATACTATTAAAAACAACTTAGTAAAATTTCAAAACTAGTCAAAAATAATGAAACGCAAGTGCAAACCACATGCTCTACTTGGAAGTACTAAAATAACTCATTTTTCACTTTTTGATTTACCCCATTTATTTCTTCAGAAATCAAAAACATCGTCATCATCATCATCATCATCATCACCACCACCATCAACATCATCAAATGACCAATCCCAGTCTTTAAATGCCAAATCAAGCAATCTGCAATAGGAGGTTTGCAAGTTTATACTGTAACACTTTAGAAATGGCAGTTTAGTATACTACAATCTCAAAACCATACTTTATGCTGTAAGCATGTTAACTTTCCCTCTACCAATAATAACATGATTAAGATGGAAATAAAGAGGAAAATCTTCTTTCTCTTTACATATAAATGCATACACTCATGTTGGCCAGGGGCACTTTCCAGAACACCCGAGCACTGAAGACAGAGTCAGTATCTGGGGTGAGGCGCGACCTCCCCCCCACCAGTCCCAGATGAAGACACGCCATCCCGATGCCCAGTTCGATCTGAGCCCTATGAGAGCCCATCGCCTGTCAACACGTCCTTCACTCAAGTGCCCCGACTGTCCGCTCACATTCTCTAGAACAGTACCACGTGCCCTAGGGTAAAAGGGAAACCATTAAGAACACAGCTTTCTCCACTCCAGCAGGACCCTACTTGCTCAATGGGTCACCCACAGTCATGCATTCCATGAAAAACTAGGGACAAGGGAAAAACAGGTGGATAAGCAGCATGAGTAACTTATCTTGGACAAGTTAAACGGACTTAGAGCAGTAGCGTATGCAGCCTTTTCTTTCCAATCCCATCCCATAATCTAACACTGCAATCATCATTATTTAAAAAAACAGAAGTAACTTTTTCAAGGTTTAATAACTGTGCTGTCCATGAATCAACTTATGCCAAGGAACTCATGTAGCCCCTAACGTTTCATCTGTGATCACTGCCACTGGTTCTTAAATTTTAGTGTAAAAGATTTTCATGCTGCTATTTATAATGTATACTCCAAGGACACATTCCAAGAGATTCTGATATAATTGGACTGAAGGGCAAATATTTGCATTTTATTTTTTTTTAATTGTATTTACTTATTTTTAGAGAAAGGGGAAGGGAAGGAGAAAGAGAGGGAAACATCAATGTGTGGTTGCCTCTTATGTGCCCCCTACTGGGAACCTGGCCCACAACCCAGGCACGTGCCCTGACAGGGAACTGAACCAGCATCCCTTTGGTCCATAGGCCAGCACTCAATCCACTGAACCACATCAGCCAGGGCTGCATTTTAAATAAAAACCCTGAGATAAATTCTGATGCAGATGGTTGACTCTGAGAATCACTGACAGGCTAGGTTGATGGATGATCAGCCTAATTTAAAAGTAAACCAACACAAATTATTCCAAAATGTGCTAAGTGCAGAGCAATTATTTGAGAAAATATATAAACTCAGATATAATTATTTATTCACTTAATATGTATCACAACCTAGAATATATTCATTTTTATAGGCTTACATACAGAGTAACTTTTAGCTATGGTTGGTTTCAACTCTCCTGCTCGAGAGACTGAGATCAGTAGGCCTTCCTGAGTGTTCAAGCCCCAATTTCAGTACACTTTATGAAAAATCTGCATTTCAGTTCCCTCCAAACCCCTTGAAGTATGTACCACCTTTCAAATTCTAAGTCTAATTACTAAGTTCTTGGAGCCGTGCACGACAAGACTTCCCTTAAAACCTCTCCTTCACCCCCTTCCAGTCTTCTATTTCTTGTTATCTTAAGAAATCTTCCTTTAACTTGGTTTCTTCCGCTGTCAGTTCTTTAGACCAGGATCTCATCGCGTATAAACGTACCAGTCTCTTGTGGAAAGACTTCGGTTTGAAGAACAAAATAAAAACTCCTATGGCATAATGTACACGGTCCCCTTCAAGCTGGCTCAGTGCTCCCTCCCCGGTGTCATCCTCCACCACCCCAGGCTTCCCCTAACCCAATAAAGCACTGCGAACACACACGTAATTCTGGCAGCCTAGACCCTCTGCACGTCACATCTTGCCTGGAAGTATCTTTTCCTGGAAAATTACTGGTACTCCATTTTTTCGACACCTTTCTTGATGTCTCCAGGCACAATTCTCCATATTTTTCCTTTGCTAGTCCATAACACTTGTGCATCTACTGTAATCAACATTTTAAACAATACTGTAATTATCTGTTCAACTATCTCCTCCATTTAACTAATTAATCACTTCAGGTCTATGAAACTTATTGCCAAACACTGTTTCAGAATAGGTACATTTAATTTTGAGTTTAACTGGCAGAATACAAGAGTACCCATTTCTTTATATCTTGCCAATGCTAAATTTCTTAACCTGTGCCAGTTTGGCAGGTTAAAATGATCTTAATATTATAGTTTTTAAATTATATTTTATTGATTATGCTATTACAGTTATCCTATTTCTCCCCCATCATTCCCCTCCACCCTGCACACCCCCTCCCACCCATACCCCCCCTTTAGTTCATGTCCATGTGTCATAAGTTCTTTAGCTTCTACATTTCCCATACTATTATTACCCCCCCCCCCCGTCTATTTTCTACCTACCGTCTATGCTACTCATTCTCTGTACCTTTTCCCCTCTCTCCTCCTCCCACTCCCCTGTTGCTAACCCTCCATGTGATCTCCATTTCTGTGGTTCTGTTCCTGTTCTAGCTGTTTGCTTTTGTTTTAGGTGTGGTGGTTAATAGCTGTGAGTTTGCTGTCTTTTCACTGTCATATTTTTTTTTTTAAGATTTTTATTTATTTATCTTTAGAGGGGAATGGTAGGAGATAGGGAGAGAAATATCACTGTATGGTTGCCTCTTGTGTGTCCCATGCTGGGAACTGGCCTGCAACCCAGGCATGTGCCCTGACTGGGAATTGAACCGCGATCCTTTGATTCGCAGGCCCGCACTCAATCCACTGAGCTACACCAGCCAGGGCTCACTGTCATATTTTTGATCTTCTTTTTTAAGGGCTTGGTGATGATGAACTCCTTGAACTTGACCTTATCTGAGAAGCACTTTATCTGCCCTTCCATTCTAAATGAAAGCTTTGCTGGATAGAGCAATCTTGGATGTAGGTCCCTGCCTTTCAAGATTTCAAATACTTCTTTCCAGTCCCTTCTTGCCTGGAAGGTCTCTTTTGAGAAATCAGCTGATAGTCTGATGGGAACTCCTTTGCAGGTGACTGTCCCCTTATCCCTTGCTGCTTCTAGAATTCTCTCCTTCATTTGAATCTTGGCTAATGGAATTATGATGTGCCTTGGTGTGTTCCTCCTTGGGTCCAACTTCTTTGGGACTCTCTGAGTTTCCTGGACTTCCTGGTAGTCTATTTGCTCTGCCAGATTGGGGAAGTTCTCCTTTATTATTTGTTCAAATAAGTCTTCCACTTGTTGCTCTTCTTCCCCTTCTGGTACCCCTATAATTCGGATGTTGGGACGTTTCAAGATGTCCTGGAGGTTCCTAAGCCTCTCTTCATTTTTTTTGAATTCTTGTTTCTTTCTTGTTTTCTGTTTGGTTGTTTCTTTCTTCCTTCTGGTCCACTCCATTGATTTGAGTCCCAGTTTTCCTCCCATCTCTATTGGTTCCCTGTGCATTTTCCTTCATTTCCCTTATTGTAGTCTTCATTTGTTCATCTAATTTGTGAGCAAAATCAGCCAATTCTGTGAGCATCCTGATGACCAGGGCTTTGAACTGTGCATCTGATAGGTTGGCTATCTCTTGGTCGCTTAGGTGAATTGGCTCTGGACCTTTGATTTCTTCTCCTGCTTGAGCCATTTTTGAGGGTTTTTTTTTTTTTTTTTTTTTTTTGGTCTGGTCAGGGCTGTTACAGAGTGAGGGGCAGAGCCTTAGGTGTTTCCCAGGGCAGGGCAGCCCAGCTGCTGGGTAGTGACGCTGTATGTGGGGGCGGGGTCTCCGTGTTTTTAGGTTTTATTTCCCGGCATTGCGAGTTCTGTCTCATTCCCTTTTTTCACCTGGATCATCTCCACGCGAATGTGGGACTGCCTGGTCAGCCAGCCTTGCACATGGGGTCCACTAGCCGCTGCCTGTGTGCCTGGGGCCTGCTGGCTGCCACCTGTAGGCCCGGTCCACCAGCAGCTACCTGTGCGCCCAGGTCTGCCAACTTCCACTTCCTCCTGCCACGACTCCACCCCTCTTACTGTTCTGGATGAATGGTTGTCGGACTTCCGTACAATTCGATTTTTTCTCTCAGTTCCGATTGTTTTCTTGTTTCTAAATCCTTGTTGTTCTTAATTTTGTTTGTGCAAAGAGGCATGGTGTGTTCACCCACGCCTCCATCTTGGCCAGAAGTCAACATTATAGTTTTCATTTAATTTTTATTTCTTTGCTTAATGATCAGGTTGATCACTTCATATTTATGGCAATACCTGCATATTCCTCACTAATTTTTATACTGGAAAGAGGCAATCTCCTTTTTCTTAATGATTTCTTTGAAAACTCTCTATATAAAGATGGTATATTGCAAATCATGGTGTTCTTAAAATTTACAGGGCTTTAATTTTTAGTTAGTCAATCTTCGACTTTATTTTCTTCCTTTGTTTTTATTCTTAGGGAGTTCTTTTCCAATCCAAAACGAGACATATATTTTCTTCTACTTTCATTTATGAATTTTCTGACACTTCAAGTCATATATAACCTTATTAGTTTTTCCCAAATAATTATTGTTAATTTTCTGATATTTAGAAACGGAAAAGAACAAAGATAAGATAATGATGACATAATAGTTCCCTCCATTCCTAGTTCAAACTGTGTTGGCAATGCCTTACTTCTTAAAACTCAATAAATGAGAATTTTTTGCATGTTTGCGTTATACTCTTCTATGTGGCTTAAATACTGCATTTAAAATAAAAGCTCTTTAAAAGAAAAATAATTAAAAAGACATGGCCCTCAGCAGAGACCAGTATTTCGTGTCTGGCATTGCAACAAATTAAGGTTTTCCCGAACTGTCTTCATCAAACGTCAGCACTCTGTTCACAAATTTCCTAACTTTCCAATATAGTATTTTAATTTCAATTCAAAATCACCAAGAAAATATTTCTCTGGAATAGCATTTCCACAGGTTTTATAAATTGTCAATTTGTCTCTCTTTGCACGACTGTGAGGCCGTGGAGCGTTAGGCACAGGTGAGAACACCGAGTACGGAACTGGACCGAGGCTCTGGACTCCGGCCCCACAAGCGGGCAGCTGCACGGCCCTGGGAGCACACTGTGTCTGCGTCTCCGTCTCGTTGTCTGTTAGGTGGGAGTTAATGCTAAATCACGGGGTGGTTGTAAGGGCGGTAACTTAGTCCAGTTAAAGAAAACGTCTGGCATATATACCATGCCCTCGAAAACGTTAATAATAATAAGAGCTGACATTTACGTAAGTATCACTTTAAAACAACTCGCCACAGAAAAAGGGAAGTGGTGCAGAGAGTTAACGGGGGAATCAGAACCAGGGATGCCACCCGAGTCAAAGGGGAAAGTGTAATGGTGCAGCCATTAACAAGGCAGACACTGAAAAAAGGTCTAAACAAAAAGATTAGGTGTATTTATGGGTACTCTGTTATAGCCTTTACATCACATCATAGACCGACAGATATGTGATATCTAACAAAGCCAAATATTTGTTTTTAAGAAGACCCCGTGTTAATTAGTTAAACTAAAGCGAGACTGACTAGTCCCAAGAGTAATATTAAGTAAACAGAAGTAAATAGCTAGATATTAAATTACTGCTGATACACAGCTGAAATCCTGGTCCTAAATTGTCTTGGATGATCTGTTAACAGCCCTACGCACCTTTCCAGAGGAACCTGTTATAAATGAGAGGAATGCTGCCTACGGGGGCCACGCCGCACAATGTCAGGCTGCGTACACAGGACGGACCGAGGAGCCTGTGCCCCAAGCAGCCTCTACATCAGCCAACACCTGCGGTGACCGGGCGCTCGCTCTTCCAGAGCAGGCCGACCCTCCCCGCGCTGGAACTTCCATCTACTTGGTAGTCTGCCCCTGCTGAGTTAGAAACATGACCCTCTGCTTGGCTCTTGTTCTAACGTACCTTCTAAACACAAGTACTTTACAGCTTAGACATCTTCAATGCTATGTACGATCGCCTATCCTTTCAAATAATTTCTTCAGGAGACTAGACACCCTTAGTTTCTTCACCTGCACCATGAGTTACACTTTCAGACACCTCACCAGCCCCTCACTCTCCCGCGTACCCCCTCCGATCTGCACTCTTCTTAAACGCGACACCCAAAAAGGAGTGCAGACTGTGCGGTTACTCATGGGAGACAGACACAGATGCCACGAGGTAAAAAGCGATGGAGGCAGAGATGTTAAACCCAACGGAAATACTGTGGCACAAATGTAATAAAATACAAAATTATATTTTAAGTGTACCCCTCTTTACATTTAAAATTTCAAAGAGTATATTAGATTAAAAGTTTTCACAAAAATAGTACATTTTAGTCAGTTTTGCCATTAGTTTTATCTACGTGCATAGTTGTGAGAGAAAGAAATCCCTATTACTTACTGTTGCTATGCAAAGTGTTAAAAAAAACTCAATGAAGAATGATTCGAAGGGCAGGGCCAGAACTAAAACAAAACGAAAAGTAACAGAAATCGAAAGTTAATGTGCTTTCAAATAGGCCGTAATGCTGAACTGGGGCAGGAGGGGAGGAGGAGGGAAGTGAGTGAACATGAAACAGGCGAGCAACTGAGCATGTGCCTCGCTAGGTCCGAGGACGGCTCCATAAACAAACCCTGTATGTTATCACATGCAGCAAAATCGTTAACTTGTCCGACGGGACGAAGAATAAAATACACCAAAAAGACCAGAGTTCTTATAGTCCTGGAACTAAACAAATTATTTGCCCTTCTGGAGTCTGAATCGAAAAGAAAGATAATACCACATACACTCCACGGGAGTGCTGTAAAGATCAAATAAGAGAATATACAGTTAAATTATATACAGAAGCACTTCAGAAGCTGTAAAGCACTATATATGGTGAAGTATTAAAACAGCATTTATGCATTAATAGTTATACAATATTAATACTAGAAATTTAATAAGTTTTAGATGTTTGGCACATGGCACATGAAATGACCTCAAGCATCTCTGAATTCTTTAAGTGTCTTCAGCTTAATTACTATCACATAATCACTAATTTCGTAATTTTTTTAGCATACCTCACACAAAAATTCAGTATTTTCACTGCTGTAACAGCAATTCTACCTTTGTCATTCTAAATTATTTCCTTGAGATATTAGTTTCAAGAAAAGTTTCATATAAGATGTTTGTGGTTAGAAGGAAAAGCTTTCTGATTATACAGCCAACGCACATCATTATTCATACACTGAAGGTCCTGTGTCGGAACAAAAAGGATACCTGCAATCAGACACCTGATCTAAGTACACACTTTACCCTTTAGCTAGCCAAATCTTCATTTTAGCGAATAGCTATATTTATAAGTGTTGCAGTATCTAGTAAGACCAGAAATGGTTTATTCTGAACAAGTAACTGCATCACGATAACGGAGCCCCATAAAATGGCTCCCCTCCAACACTTCTGTGCATTAATGCTACTCTCTGAACCCGCCCCATGTCCCCAACTCCACTTCAGTGACAAGGAATGCCCACCTCACCCATTAGTTACTGTCCACATTTTTAAAGGTGATCCATACTGCTCTTTAAATTGAAGTCAAATAATTACTTCAAACTTAGAAACCTCAGTTAAGAAGTAGGATTTCAGCCCTGCCCCCCCAGTCACCCAACACAGAGGATGTTCAGACGCTGCTGCATCACACACAGCGTGCGTGCCTGACACTCAGAGGGCCGTGTGCGTGCTCTGTCCACTACGTCGCCAGGTCAGTCAGCGTGCTCGTAACTCTAGAATGTTATGATTACATAGAGAAAGGTGACAAAAACAAGCCCCTTATGTATTTTTGGTTGAGTTTAATATATATGTGTGATTCAGTAAATAATTTATATTACATTCATCTAAATCAATGAATGAGACATGCAAGCTTAAATAGTTTCAAACATTTGGTATTCCATAGTTAAGTAACATATCAAGGAAAGGAACACTGTAATTAGAAAAAAGTGTAGTTTAAATATGAATAGCAAAATATTTCTAAACACTGCCATCTTCATCACATTTTTAGTTATTACCTTGGTTTATTTGGAGCAAGCTGTCGACTTGGCCGTCTAATAGACTGGTTCTGCTGTATCTTCATTGAAGTTCTAGGAGATGACCGTGCAAAGGGGTCTGGAGCTGGAGGCTTTTTAGGTATCTTTTTCACCAACCGACTAACCCACTTCTGCTGTTCTTCTGTAGAATTTGCTAATATCAACAGATTCTTTGCCGTTGAAATATCATAATACACTATAAAATATTTGAAAAAAAAGTTAATGTGTTTAAAATGATTTGAACATAAATATATTGATGGAGCAAGTAAGTTACTGTTTACCTTTGCAAGGTGCTATAATCTCCTCCTTTTTGTCCATGTGATCTTTATGGCATTTAATATGGCAGCGGCGGCACTCTAAAGCAGGAGGAGGTTTGAACATATGCCACAATGGCTTCATACAGGCCTCACAGTTGGTTGGGAAATGATAGAGAGTAGGAATAAATTCATGTCCCTTGTGGCAAATATAATTTGACTTTTCTCCCACTGGCTCCACCGGAAATTCTGGTTCCTTCTTACTTTCTCCTTCATTGGCATACAGAATCTGTAAATACCAAAAACACAATGAGTTATTTCTAAATATAAGTAATTTTGTATATAGTAACATTCTTATAATATAAGTAAAGTTAAATTAACCCAAATTATTCAATAAGAAGAAAATGGACCTGACATTCAAATGTTAGTAAGTTCTGTCTCATCATGAGCTTATGTGAGAAAAGTCATTATACCATCACTTTGGTTCATTTCGAAAGAATCAATGCCTTTCAAACGGTGCCTTCTTTTTTTCTCCATGATATCTTGCTATGTTTCGGCAGTTTTATCAGATTAGGCTGGCAAAATGTAAATTTACACTTGAGGGGTGCTAGGAAGTTGCTCTGGAAGGGAGTGTTCAAAATAACCACCTGAAGAGACGTGGCAGTTGCATGACTGCTGGTAACTGCAAACACAGCTATAACTGGAAAGATTTGTGTCTGGAGAACTGGCGGGGAAAGGAAAAGAGGGGAAGATGCGCGACACACTCCAAGTCAACGCGATGCGCACCAGGAAATAACCCCCCCCAGCACATCGAGCACGATGGCTTTTAATGTGGAAGGGACTCAATAACTAATTGTTGGTTTGACTAATTTTAAATATTTTATTGATTTACTTTTAGAGAAAGGGGAAGAGAGGGAGAGAAACATCAGTGTGTGAGAGACACACCAATCAGTAGGGGTAGTGGGGGACCTGGCCTGCAACCCAGCCATGTGCCCTGACCAGGAATCGAACCAGAGACCTTCTGGTTTGCAGACCGGCATTCAAAGCACTGAGCCACACCAGCGGTTTGACTAACTTTAAAATGAAAGTAGTAAAAAGAAGAATTTGGCTTCATTTTACATCAGAAGAAAAGGGCTACTGAGTGCAAAATTTAACTTTATGAGCAACTTTTTTCACTTTCTAGAGAGAAGAGCATAAAACCAAACCAGAAGGAGAAAGTTTAATGCTTAAAAAATCATAAGCAGCCTTGAACAAAAGGCTGGCAAAAGCCAGAAACATGATATGAATACACTACGGACTTTAAGATGTAAAATGGAGAGAGGAACGAAGACCTATCCAGACAGAATAAGCATGAAAAGTCACGAAGGAATGAACCACCTTTAAATGGGACTAAAACTGAAAGGTAATCTGAAGATGGCTCAGGAATAAAATAATTTAATGTCACGTAACTCTTAAAATCTCTAAAAATGAAAACGAAAACAAAAACAAAAAAATGACAATCAACCAACCAAAAACAAAGTGAAACTATGTTTACCTGAAATATCCTTGGAATTTCTTTAGCATCTGCTCTATATACATCTGTCTGTGTAACTGGTCGGACATGAAACAACTTGCTATGAAAAAATTTTAATAAAGGAATGAAATATTACCAAAAGATCAAATTACATTAGTTACCCTATACTAGTCAGAGTTCAAACTGACTACTTTGACCCATGTTAGAAAGAATATCTTGCTCTATGACATCAATCACTCCTTGAGATTTGGAGAAATTTTCAGTAAGTCAGAAAGTTTTATGATTAGTTTTAGAAAACAACATAGTAAAGACACATGAAATAAAAATGTTTTAGCTAACTTTATATCCCAGACTTCCATCTGTATGAAGCAAATATAAAAAATGTAACGAATATAGGAACTATCCTATATGAGTAAATACATACACCATATGACTAATACATTGCATTAACTTGACAAAAAGTGTCATTACTCTCTTATACTTTAAAAAATGAAGTTCCTAAATATTCTAGTAAAAAACACTTACTCTATATCTAAAACCATGTAAGGGTTAGATTGTTCTTTATCTTGTTCACTGTCATAGAAAAGAATCTTCTTACTGCTTACAATCACATACTGTTAAAAAGAGGAAGGGAAGAAATTAAACAATGATTAAAGTTGACATATATCTTCTTTTCTTTGAAAATAAATTTTCTTTTAGCAATAAAAATCACATAAAATACCTAAGTTAAATAACTAAAAAGTTCTTAATAAACCCTTAGAAAAATCTTCAAAGTAATAAAAAATTTTGCTTGTATATAATTTAAATAAGCAAATTAAAAATGAATTCGGATATATTTGCAGACTGAGTTGGCTTCCGGATCCAATAGCACAGGTGACCTGTTACGGTTTACGTTCCCCTCAGATTACTGCGTCAACCCTCCCACCTCACGGGACGGTATTAGGAGGAAGGGCCTTCGGAAGGTGACCAGGTCACGAGAGCAAAGCCCTCACAAACGGCACCGATGGTCTCATCAAGGGGTTCCAGAGAGGCCCCGAGTCCCTTCTGTCTTGGGAAGACTCGGCGGGAAGTCTGCGGTCCGGAAGAGGGCCTTCCCCAGAGCCCAACCACGCCAGTGCCCTGGACCTCCAGCCTCCAGAACCACGGGGAGTGAGTTTCTGTTTTTCCTGAGCTACCCAGCCTGTGGTGTCTTGTTACCACAAAGTACCTGAATGAACTACACACATCAAAAATGAACATGACAACATCAATAATCACAGTAACAGAGGAAAAGAAATAAGGGGGTCTTTCTGTCAAACCCACAGTTGTTTTCCCACCGAAAGCGCAGAAGCACAGGTTTCTGTTTTCTTAACGCCAAAACATGTTTTGTTATTAACAATCTATTAGTGATAAAGTTACTTTTTACAAAGATATATAAAATCGTATCGCTCCAACTCAGAAAGCGCGAACAAGTGTTGTGTGTCTCAATGCCCTAGTTACATCAGTGAGGTGCATCTTACAATTGCAGAAGTGAAAGGGCTGTAGCCAAAGCAACCGAGAGTGAAGCAAAAAAGCCACAGTCTAAAGCGCCACTTACCTTCCTAACCCATCCAAACTTCTTAGTGTTATTTCTCACAGGCAATGAAAGCCATCCCTCTAGTCTTGATTCTATAAGAAAAACCCAAGATATGAGGAAAAATAGAAAAATTCCCCTAAGAAAATGGGGAATTTAATACAATTTTAACATAAAAGTCACAAAACAAATCCATTCTGCCCTTCAGAATTTACCGCTGCACGTTATCTAGGATATAATAATGCAGGACCAGTACAAGCAAGCTACGCAATGCAAACAAAATCCAGGTTATATCACATTGAAATTACATAGTCTGTAGTTTATAAAGTCAAATGCCGCACTGATTAAATCCATGCATTTGCAAAGTTCAGCAGAAAAGTTGCAAGAAAGAGAAGCAGCTCTCTCTTCTCACTAATCAACCTGTATTGGAGTCCTCTGTTTCTCCTTTGGAAGGAGGCCTAACTATAGATATACCACACATTTCCTTCTAAGAGAAAACATTTTAAGTGAGTAATTACATGTTCAGGGAAAATGAACTTTTAGAATGGCTGTAATAAAATGAAATAGAATTGTGCATATTACAGATTAAGTTTGAGTAATGAGTAGCAATATAACCAAAAGATTTCTAAATTCCCAAACATCAATCAATCAATACAATTCTAGTAAAGGAAACGGAATACTTAGAATTTGTTCTACTGGCATTTCATGAACATCCTTTAATAAACTAAGTAAAATAAACATTTGGACATTATTCTAGTAAGAACAGTAACTATCACTTGTTTTACATCTAATCTACTACATGTCCGAACCCTGCGAATGACCTCTCCTTCACATGACCTCTCCTTACTCCTCCCTGACCGCGGAAAGGTCGCACGGGGATAAGTCTCTGGCTCCAGCACCCACACACCCTCACCTTCCAAACTCTCCCACAGAAACGCTGTCATCAGAACAGCCGCATGTACAGCCCTGGACATGGTCCTACACCAGTTTAAGGGGCTAAATCCGATGACTTCTAACAGTAGGCAGAAGACTGAGTAAGTTTATTGCTAAGCTCTAAAACAACTTCAACACAGCCACTTGTGTCTTATATTAGACACTGATGTATGCCTGGGAAGTGCGGAGACCACGCGGTATTTTGCCATGCATAATGCCCATTTTGGGGCCCAAATTTTTGAGGGAAAATAGGAATGCGTACTATACACAAGAGAGCATTATATGTGGCAAAATATGGTAGCTATTGTTATTTTACTCTGATTTCTTTTTTTAATTTTATTTTTTATTGTTGTTCAAGTACAGTTGTCTCCATTTCCCCCCATCACTCCCCCCCCCAGTAAGAGGCTAAATTTTATCTCACATTCAACTGTTCCTACACTGATTTCCTGTGGCATCTATATTACATATTTTTGTACTTATGCTAACTTTGTGTTAAACAAAATTTTATGTGTTTTCTGTCCAGTTTCTTCATTTACACTACAAGCACAAAGATCAGGTCAAACTATCTTATACTCTTTTAAGGCCTAGCAAATGTTGCCTAGGTGAGCACTCACTGAAAACCCAAGCGCATCCTCTAAGACAGCCTACATGCCTTTTCGGTACTGTCACTCTGGATATGAAATCTCAGAATTGCTTCTTGGTTGAAAAAGGGGTAAAATAGGTTGTGAAACCATACGCTCTTAAAGATGCAAAGCACTGCCTCATTCTTATAAGCCAACAAAATAAATCTATCAACTGTATAGTAACAGCAATGCCGTGTGCAAATACCCTGAAAACAAACTCTTTGTTCATGCAGCAGTCTCTTTTAAATTGAGACTAGAGCAACTGGTTAGAGTTAGTGAGTATTAGTTAATGTTTCAAAAGTTTTTCACAAGGACTGAAATTAAGGATCGTGAGAAAGGTGAAAGGTTTTCGGGATATCACCTGTATCATTAGGTCCCGACGAAATAGGTAAGTAAGGCAAAGAGTCTTCTTCTGAGTCAGAGTCAGAGTCAAGGAGCGAGCGAGAACTGGAAGGCTTAGTGGCAATATTGAGAGAGGTGGAGGACCGCTGGTAGGTGAATGACATGGATTCCATAGTGTGTGACTGAGTGATATGGACTAAACACCCAACGTAAAAAAGGTAAGAATGCAGAAAAGAGTTAAGAGAAGAAAAAATAAAACCTTAAAAAGAGAGCTACCTGAACTATATACTGAACTAATTTAAGTAACTAAATATGTGGAATTTTCCTTTGCGTTTTTCAATGAAAAATTTTGTCAAAAATCACTAAGTAAAGTAAGTTTAAACTGTTGTTTGAATCCCCACTCCAAGGAGCAGGTTTTTCCCTTAAAGAAATGACAGACATTTTCCCTCAAGAACAAAGTCAGTCACAGGGCTTTAAAGCAATCATCAGATTCATATTTAAGACGGAAGTCTTTGAATAAAAATAAACATCAGGGCTAAAAACAAGCTCGTACCTGGAAACCCATCGTCCGCCTCGGCGTCCCCGGGCCCGCTGCCTGTGCTGGAACTGTCCATGCCCATGTGTAAGGCCTGGAGCTGCGAGCGCAGCTGCTCAATGTCACTGTCTTTACTGTCCAGTGTCATCTGCAGTTCAATTCGAATCTGGCTCTCTTCAGCTATTTGCTATGAGAAATTAAATTACGTTATATTAACTGGATGCCACATATCTCCTAATTTTGCTCCTTATTCTTAGTTCAGTAATTATTAACAGAAATGTTCTCTATCTGGGTAAAATACACAGATATTAACATCTACTTCTTAAAAAAGCAGCCTTCAGTCTCGAGTTCGAGAAGCATCCTTACGGCCTGCATTTCGTTCAGCTCTTTCTGATACTTGATCATCTGCTGGGTCAGCTTTTCACGTTCGGATTTCAGCTCCATGTGCAGCTTTCGGTTCTCCTTCTCCTTCCTCCGCACGTCCGTGTCACTGCCACGTTTGATAGGTTCTTTCCGATTCATGATCTCAGCCAACTTATTCACGGCCTTAAAAACACAGCAATGGCAAGATGAACCAATCCAATACATTATGTTGATGGTTTCTTGGTAACTCACCAATAGCAAGTTATACAACCACTGACAGTCTTCGCTGCTTTACACCAGGCCCCCAAGAAACACCTTACATTAAGTAACACGGCTCCTTTCATTACTCATTATCCCTCCCCAGTCTGTACTCTAGTAGCTTTTCATTCATGTTTTCTGAGAACAGTTTACGGGTCCAACCCCATGTGTCACTTTCTGTCACTTCGAGTTTTTAGTTTCAAGAGAGATCTGTACTTGCAGTGGCGTCACATTAGTAAAATACATGTCCAACCACAGAGCAGAGCCCCTGGGGCCCACAGGTATCGGTGGTGTATGTACAACTGTGACAGCCGGCGGAAGGTGGGCAATAATCACAAGCACCCTGTCAGACTGACCCTCTTCCAGGCTGTCAGCAAATGGTCATTCTCTGTAGTTTATGAAAAAGAAAAAAAACTTCCACATTATGATAAAAAATTAGGAGGGAATGTGACTCGATATGAAAAAATTACCAAAAAACTTAAATAAATATTGAACTGGACAATGTTACTGAAATCTAGCTTCTACTAACCTGGCAAAAACCAGATAACTGTGACTGTTCATGAATACTGACCGTCTGTAACACCACAAGTAAACTGTAAAAGACACACGCAAAAAACTGCAAAACCCTGCTCGGAGTTGGCCACACAGACCTGAGTCTTGAGCGTCCTCTCCGTTAGCAGCTGCTTCTCGAACTGCGCCTTGATAGCTGCCGCGCTTATCTCCTCATCTTTCAGCCTCGACAGCTCTGAAAGGCAGAGAATGTGAACACTGATCTGTAACCAAGCCACTCAGGCTACGAAGTGTATTTAACGTAAATATTCTTTGTCAGTACATACGTTCTTGGGCATCTTTCAATTTGTTATTTAATTCTTCTTTCTCATTTGCAAGATTGGCAACATCACTAGTTAGTGTCCTATTAGTTTCTTCAAGCTAAGAAATTAAAGTAGAATAAATATCACACTCCAATTTGCAAATTTAAGTTACAAATCAGTAATTCAAAATGAAAATATCCTAGAATGTTGCTACAACTCTTGTTTTTCTAAGTACACCTATCTCTAGGTGTCCTGTCCTTACCTTACCAAACCTCACTCTTGAAGAAAATTCTCCTAACTGCGATAGACTTCATGCGCACCCCAGGAAGCCAAAAAAACTGCCCTCCTCTCAAATATCCTTAGCAGTATTTTTAATGAGAAAAACGTTTCATAAACTGAAAGGAGCAAATAACTATAACAAAGCTCTGCATTCCATCATACGGAATAAACAAAACTTAAAACTGCAGTATCTCTTTCAGAACATTAATTTAAAACAAAACGAAATTTTACTAAAGAAAGTTGATGTCCTTTTGTATTCTCTACAAATCCTATTCCTACTCTGCCTTCCTGAAGGAATTTTTACTGTCAACTCCGTGTTTCATCCTTTTCATTCATGATTGTATATTTTTATTACATATGAAACAATATATAGTGGAGTTTTATGTGATTTTAAATTATCCATAAAGAGCACGATGCTGCGTTTATCTTTCTGTAGCTCCTTTCACTCAGTATTATATTGGGTTGTTGATACAAAGACCTAAGTAATTCATTTCAACTGATACAGAAGCTTCATATTCTACCACGTTTCATCCATCCACTCGCTCATCTGCTGATAAGACATCTGAGTTTCTGCTATTACAGACATTCATGCTGCGGTGAGTACTGTGCCTGAATTCCTCTAGTGAATTTATCGTATGTGTGTGGACTTTCTTTAGATAATATGAACGTTTAAAATTTACTGGAAATTACCATGCTATTCTATGCGATACTAAATCTACATGCTCCACAGTAGTAAATATGCATGCCATTTTCCAGACATCCGTCAAACATTTAAAATTAGTCAAGTTACTGAATCTCCGCCAATGTGATGCATAGAAACAACGCTGAGAAGCTGAGGGTTGAGTGGTCGAAAATCTTGTAGCCAGCATGTATACTTTTTCATTCAGATCTTTATTACGATATTTTCCTAATGCTTCTAAAGATGATTTATGATACAGTAATTATAATTAAAAAAGAACCAAGAGTTTACTTACAGATGCAATTGTAGCATCTTTTTCACTGAGTTCCTGTTTGTGCCTCGCCATCATCTCTTTGATCTCCAGCTCCTTCATGATTTTCTCTTTCTCCAAATCAGAATACTGCTCTTCGGCAATTGAGCGTGCCAGCTGCTCAGAGTCCGCTTTCGTCAAGGTGATCTCCAGTTGAGCAGCCAAGGAGTCCCTACATTTTAGAGATATATCATCTCGATGTCCAATTTTTCACTATGAAGTCAAAGTTTGTGCCTGACTCACTTCATCAACCAATTTTTACTTGGGTATAGCAGGCACTCTTCTAGGAGCAGGGTACGTACCTATGCACAAAGAGACAGGATCCTGTCCTTACCTTTCATCCTGCAGTTCCTGTTTTTTCTGCTGTAATTCTTTACAAAGTTTGGTCTTTTCTTCGCATTCTTCTTTAAGTTCCCTAACCTGTGTTTTATAGAGGGTCTACATAGAAAAATATAACAGAAACATAAACCACCATCACCATCAAGAATATTATTTTTACATTTAAAATCTATCTAGACAGAAAGTTGAGTACATAAAAATCTATTCATAACACTGAGTAATACTGAGCCACTGAGAAAATTAATAGTTTAATGAGTTTTTCTATTTTCATATAATCAACCAATTAACTAATAAAGTTCAGCTAATAATTTAGAAGCATGATTCCAACTGGATATCATACTAGGATTTCTCATTAAATGACAAGGATTGGTAGGGATGAAGAGCCAAAAAAAAAATAAAAAATACTAATTTAGATAATTTTGTTGGCTTAAATTGATGAAACAGAGATGACAGCTACTATTTCACACTTTAAAACTGAGCTCAAAAAAGTATGAATGTTAAAGTAACAATTTTATTTATTTCATTATGAAAACATAGCCTTCCTCTAAAAGCAATGCTTTTAATCAATTTCATAAGGGACGGGCATGTGCTTAGAACTATTTTTCTAACAATGATAACAATCTATTCTAAAGACAAGGGTCATTCTCCAGGCCATGTAATTTTTTTAAAATTCTACAAACATAACAATTTTCAAATTAATGTGTTTGGAACTCACTGAGAAATACTGTTCTGCTTCAAGCTGATCTTGGAGCTCTTTCATTTGCCCATCTGCATCTTGACGTTCTCTGTGGTAATATTGAAGTCAAATGTTAAAGGAGTTACACAGCGGCTCTTAAAATGTAGTGTGAGACTCCCCTGCGAGTCCCTCAGACCCTTTCAGACAACCCACGAGGTCAAATCATTTTCATAATACTATATAAGCATCACTGTTTTTAACTCTCAGCCTCTCACCAGTGTACATGGACTTGCGCTGAAGCCATATGACATATCATGATGTCATCACTCCAACAGCTAATGAAATGTGTTCTTTTATGTTTTAAAATTCTCTTAGTTTTAATTTCTAAGACAAAAAATACCACTAGATATATCTCAGATAAAAAAAAATTCTATGGCCTTCAATAATTAAAAAAAAATCTTTTATCCTCACCTGAGGACATTTTTTCATTGCCGGAAGAGAGAGGAAGGGGTGGGAGAGAGAGAGAGAGAGATGTGAGACAGAAACATCGGTCAGCTGCCCTCTTGTACACACCTCGACTGGAGATGGAATCCAAAACCTGGGTACGTGCCCTGACCAGGAACTGAACCTGCAACTTACTGGTCTATAGGACAACACTCCATCCAACTGAGTCACACCAGCCAGGGCAACCTCAATAATTTTTAAGAGTCTAAATTATATATTCTTATTCATGCACTGTAATCAGCCATTTACGCCAACCAAGCATAGAATTAAAAGAGAAACCCAAAATTGGTTATCTCATATGAGTGAATGGGAGAAGGCCTGAGGGGAGTGAAGAGTATGGGATTTTATATCTAAATGTAGCTGGTAACTGCACAGACTCTACACTTTGTAAAAACTCAGTGAGCTCTACATTGATCATCTGTGTACTCTTTCTGTATGTATGTTCATCTTCAACAAAGAAATAAAATTAAATTATAAATAAAATGAAAAGCAAGCCTAACACCCCATTTAAGAAGTTAGGTTGAAATAAGTTAATTTTAGGCTTCTTAAAAAAAAGCAAAAATGAGTCCTGGCTGGTGTGGCTCAGTGGACTGAGTGCCAGCCTGTGAACTAAAGGGTCACCGGTTGGTTGGATTTCCAGCCAGGGCACACGCCTGGGTTGTGGGCCAGGTCAGGTCCCCAGTAGAGGGGCATGTGAGAGGCAACCAAACATTGATGTTTCTCTCCTTCTCGTTCTTCCTCCCTTCCCCTCTGTCTAAAACAAACAAATAAAATCTTTTTCTAAAAAAGCAAAATCATAGAGTTTTTCAAAATGTTATTTTAATATATTTTATATTTTCTAAGTTAATGGAGCACTAGAATATATCCTGGGAAAATGTCTTAAAATTTTATATGGTATTTGCTTAACACTGAAACACTTCCAAGTCCCAGACACTAAAGGAACAAACGAAAAATACACAGATGACGAGCCTGAGAGACAGCCCCACGGAGGAACGTGAAGAGCGCGGGGTGCAAGCCCACAGACATTCTCTCCTGCCCCAGCACCGCCCCTTCCCATCGCTCTCTCACAGAAAGGCGGCAGCGGTCCAAAGTGCTGGGGAAATGAGCATGATCTTAGAGAGCAACAGTGGTGCAACGCATCACTGGTACAGAAAAAAAGACACAAATGGTCAAGAAAATAAAATGGCAAAAAAAAAAACCCCAGATAAACCAAATTTAAAATAATTTATATGTGGATAGTTGTGCATATTAGTAAAACTTTGTTTCAAACAATTAACTTACTTTCGAAGTTCAGCATTCTGTTTTTCCAAGTTTATTCTCATTTCCATGAGATGATTATTCTCTTGCTTTAACTGCTTCTCTGACATTTTCAGTGTGTTGACTTGCTGTGTTTGCATCTTCAAGTCATTTTGTGTGAGGCAGCGCTTCTGAGTTTCCTGCTCTATTTTTAATGTCAAGTTTCTAACCTAAAAAATAAATTGTGTGCCTGATATGTAAGTAAACTTTGATTTTTTTATCAATGAAGCTGGCAGCCTATATGAAGACTCAAAACATATTTTTGTCCTTACATAGTAAATTCATTTCACAGTAAAATATATTTTTTTGTATTTTTGATAGTTATATTTTTAAAATGGACTTTATGGTAAAAATAACTAAAGTTCTTAAAATTATGGTTTATTTAATGTATTATCCAAATTCAGTAAAATTAAAGGGTCACAGAATAAGAAAAAAATTTTAATTATGAAACCATCATTGTACCTTTACAAGTAAACCTAGTTTACTATTAACTTATTAAAATAGTTTATTATTTATTAGTAAACATACTTACATCTTCATTTAGCACATCTTTCTGTTTAAGGAGTTCATTTATTTTCTGCTGTGACTGTTTAAAGTCACAGTCTAATATAGAGCATCTTTTCTCAGCTTCCAGCAGCAAGTTCTCCACTTTCTGTTTTAAAATCCTTTCTTCCAAGAGCTTTTTTTCCATTTCTATTGCCACAAAAAATTAACATAATCAATGGATTTACAAACAAAAGAACCATATCAAATACATGATGCAGTGTTAATAAAAATTATAGTAAATGATGCTCCTTAAAAATAGTTTTTAATCCTCAGTTTAATATTTTCATCACTCCTATTACGGTATTTGAAACGTCAACAATTTCATTTTTGCAAGTTAGGTGTTTCATTTGCAGGGTATGCCTCTGCAATATTACGTCCATTCTAATGGAAGTAAAATAATCCTACCTTTACTTATGGCTCTAAAAGATATGAGTATCTTTTAAATATAGACTTCTTTTATTTTCCTGATACTCTGTGCCTCTCAGTGTTACCTCCCTCACCTCCCATTCAGATAGATTCTCCGACCTCTCTCTATGGCTCTTTCCATCGTAGCAAATTACTAGACAAGGATGAAAGCTACGTTTTAGGGAGGTGGTAGCGGACTGGACTCTGGAGGCACACTTGCGGAGTTTGAACTCCGGCTCTACCACTTCCTAATTACTTGACTGGTCAAGTTAATTAACCTTCCTGAGGCTCGGTTACCTTATCACTAGAATGGTGGTAACAGTACCTACCCTTGTAGGGACGTTACACAGATTCTGAGTTTAATATATGTGCAGCATTCAAATGATGCCTGGCGCATGGCAAACAGTAAGTGCTCACTATTAAAAAAGAATTTTTAATGACCTAAGAAAATGTTCACAGTATTTTTAAAAGAAAAAAAGCAAAACTATGAAAGAACTGAGAAAATATACAAGTGTCACCCTGGTTACTAGGAGTATTATTAATCTTAGTTTATACTTTCTTATATTTTCTAAAAACTTGCAATAGCTTTTATTTCACTAATCAGAAAAGGCTTTTAAAAGCCTTTTTCAATCTCCAAGTGTACAGCAGCCAAAGTTTATGTCTAATCAAGTGATTCCCTATTAAATGTAAGTTATTACAGTTGAACTTACCTTTTGATATCCCAATTAGAAAATCTATTCAAATCCAAGTAGGTTCCTCTGCTTCTTCATACCTAAGGCTCAATGTCTAATTATCATTTACTACGAAGTTATACTAACTAAAAATTAAGCCTAAGACTTTCAGTTTTTAATGAATTGTCTTCAAAAGTGTAGAAAAATGAAACTTTTTCACATATCATTAATAACGGCTAGCATTTCTAAGCACTGTTCATGTATCATTGCACTTGGTTTTCACAATAATCTAATACTTTAATTGTCCCTTCATAGGAAACAAGGCACAAAACTTTAAGTAACTAGGCAAGGTCACATAAATAGTAATTCATTGATGGTGAAGTTATATTCTTAATCAAAGGATGCAATAATATGCGGTGGGAAGATCAAGGATTTAGACCCTGATTTGAGTACCACCTATAATATTTAAGTTCAATGTACTTAAGTAAAATACCAAAATCATCATACATCTTAAGATAGTGCTGTAAAAAGGAGTTTAAAAAATGGTAGTTATTATTATACGGAATTTATTTTCATTAGTTCAGAGAATAATCTATGAACAAATGTACTCATTTTTTAAAAAATAATCACTATAATGTAGGCACAGAAAATAGAAAGAGGCATGAGTGAATTTACCAAGGTGATGAAAAAACAGATTCTATACCTTGTTTTGGGTGATGGTTACACATGTACACTACAAATATGAAAATGTTTGCATTTTATTGCACCAAATTATACCTCAAAAGAAATTCCACTCTGTCTTCCAGGCCACAGACAGGGAAACATGGCCCACCAACTTCATCTCTTTTAATCCCATTTTTCCAAATAAAGCACCCGTTTTATCTTTTATCAACCTGAATCAGTGCCTTAAACTATTATTAACAAAAAACTTCCAATTCCAATTATATTCACTAATTAAAAGCCTATGTTTTGCTAAGATATTCATAAATGTTATATTTCAAAATGAAATAAAGTTTCTGTTAAGAGTTTTATGAATCTTTCACAAGAATACTGATTCATCTGGAATTTCAAACCCATCATAATTATAAACACTGAGTTTGGAAAACAAGTAATTAGCCTAAAACAATTCCAAGATACAGGCTGGCTTCTGGACAAGCTAACCCAGTTATCTTACCCTACATTTATTAGTATTGCAGGGTTCTGATCAAATCTAGCTAGCATCTTCATTATGCCAGAGCTCCAAAAACTCAGCGAGCTTCTATTTTACTTAAGTCAGCTATTATTTTAAAATATTTAGCTTGAAGAAAGTGGCAGGAACCACAAGCTGATGAAATATCAAACTAAGTACTAAAAAAAAAAGCACATCCCCCAAATCTGAGTAGTGATTAGGACTTCACGTTCTGTATGCCTGTCACTATCAATAGCACCAAAATACCGATTTCTCTCCGATCTAGAAATATTGTTGAATTATTTTGTTTGGGCCCTCTTGTCTTAGAAATGACTGTTGCTATGGAGAGGGGGAAATACACATATATGTAAAGTTTCCATGACAGTGTTTCCCCTCCAGTATTTGATAATAAAATATAAACAAGTATTTTCAAAAATCAAAGAACTGAACAAAGAATCAAGTCTTAGTAAAATGCTCCCGGAAAACCCTCATAAAAATGCGTACCTTTCATGGCTTCTGATTTGGCTTCTTCAATGGACTCATAAATCTTGTTTTTATCTGCCAGCCGTGCTTTTGTAGCTTTATGTTCCGCTTCTTCTTGCTCCAAGCTCTGCTGCATGACCTTCAGTTGGTATGTCATATCTATCTCCATGTTGTTCTTTTCCTATTAGAGATGAAAATGACAGCTATAACAAAAAGACTGGCGGACAATTTCAAAAGCTTACGAAGGTTTTTTATAGACTTACTAAGAACATCCAATACTCCCCCTCTTCTAGCCACTCCGACTCCTGTACAAGTAATCTACGTACTGTACCAGTTCTCTTCCCACTCTACCCACTGCCACACCTCCACTCTACTGTCCTGAGGTCGTATTGAGATCATTTGGTCTCAATAAAGTGACCCATGATATTCTCAATATCAAATTCAATAGACACTTTTTAGTCTTACCTCATTGGAACTCACTGTTGCCCTTGAAACTACATGACACTGAACTCACTTGGTTCTCCCCATCGTGTTCTCATCTTGTCTGGCACTGGTGAAGTTTTCCCAATATACCCCTTGAATACTGGTGTTCTTGGAGGCAGTGTCTTTAGCCACAATGCTTCTCCTTTTCCTATATTATTATTTCTCAAACTTTTAAAACATACCAAATGTTTCCTTTTGCTATATAAATCGCAGGAGATGTATTTTAAGTTGAGAATCTTTAATAATAGAAGTCATTCTATTTTCTACATATCCTCAGATGATTTTCTAATTCTTTGTTCTCTATAGTTCATATCATAAATGTATTTCTTTCGTGTTTTAAATAAAATCCTTAATACTGAAAATGACTTTTCACACTAATAATTCACCAATATCCGCCCTGAAAAAACCACTGCTCTAAACAAATTCTTCCCAGATGGGCTCTTCCATTCCCACGATTCCAGCTACTTCTACACCAATGAATCGCAAATATTTCTATAGCTCCTATTACCATAATTTACTGCTTTGTAGATGTGTCCTAATGTGGCTGTCTCACAGGCTCCCCAAACTTATTACTAAAAGGGATCACTACTTCCTCTACGAGAGCTATTTTTCTCTTATTCTTTATTAGTTAATGGCACCAGTATGCATCTTGTCACAAACTAAGAACCTGAACTCATCCTGGAGCATTTACTACTCACATGCCACATCTAACCAATTACTCATTGCTGCCAAACATCCCTCCTCCAAATATGCCTCCGATTCATCCTTACGTTCCATCTTTTTAACCATGGCATTGGTTATGTCTCCATCATCTGAATGCTTAAAAGGCCTGACTAGTCTCTACCACTCATCTCATCCTCCTCGAATCTATTCTCCACACGGTGGTACACAGGGATTGACCAATTTAAACATCTTCAGTGGCCAGTCCATTACTTAAAGAAACTATTAACAGAGTATTCAAAATCTTGCATGATCTAGCTCATGCCTAGCTCTGCAGCCTCACTCTGGCCACTGAATTCCCACTCTCAGAGGGGGGGACTAGACTGGCCTGCTATTTTTGTAAAACTTCATTGGAACGTAGCCACACCCATTCCTTTAGGCATTGCAGCATAACTGGGTAGTTGCGGCAGAGACTCTAAGGCCTGCAAAGCCTAAAATACTTACTACCTTTCTCTTAAAAGATTGAAGCCTGTTGCCCCTGTTCTGTATTCCAGAAATACTGAACAGTTTGTCATTAAGTAAACAGACTGGACTTTTCCAGCTTTCCATCCTCCGTGCCTCTGCTCATGCTGCCCTCCCCAACTCAGAGTGGGCCTCTTCCCGGGGCATCCGCCTGCCCCGGGAGGGAGTCATCCTGCGCACCAGCTCATCGCCCTTGTCCACGCCTCTACCATTCTACTTCCCACCCTGCATTGTAATTATCTCTGTGATTTACTACTACTTTAGACTGGACTGCATGCATCCTGATACTTCTACCACAGGCGATACATTAAATATTTAAATGAACAAATAAGTAACCGAAAAAATATTAACTGCACAGAGCCTAGAAATTATCCCTAGCTTACAGTATGTTTAAAGAAAAACTTCTAAATACCAAAAGTCATGATAACTTTATGTAACTTTTAAGACATGTAATTAGCGAAAATCTGAGCTTTCCTTGGACCCCTAGAGAGAAGTATCCTCATTATACACACTCCAGGGGAGACCCTCCCTCCATAAGCATCTAACATACTAAGGGCTATTAGTGCAGTGCTATGGCAAGCCTTACAAACATATATGCATCCTTAGTCTACACAACCAAGTCTAAATATGAGAGAGTCCATGAGTATGCAGAAATAAATCAGTTCCCTCATTTTAGAATAAGTTTTCCAATCTGAGGCTCTACAGTTATTTTCTAACACAAAAATAAAGCGTAACATGTTCTACCTTTTCCAAATCAGTGAATCTCTCCTGTAGTTGTCTCTTCTCCATCTCTACTTTTGCGAGTAAGATTTTGCCACTCTTCAAATCTTCTTCTAGGCCAGATATTCTACCTAAAATGACAACATTTTAAAACACAATAAACCCACAAAGTGTATGTGTATGTATACTATATACATATAAAGTGTGTGTATATTTATGTATAATTAATATATCACATAAAATGTATATATTAAGAAATCTGGACATCGGCTCAAACTTTGAAACTGTTGTTTATGAGAAGTTTTACAACTGCTGATATGGTTGATATCAATATAGGTGATACAGCTGAGATACTACTTTACAGTTAACTCAACTGGAACCCAATCTGCCACCTTGGGAAGTGGCTCAATACTTAAAATGCTTCAAACTATTTGGAAGTAAATCTTTTGCTCACAGTGTATTAATGTATTTCTAACACCCTAACTTTACATAATAGAACAGTAGCATATTCAGAAAGGTGCTACCCCAGCACATTATCCATCACCTAAATTTATCTGGAATATGAATCATTAAGATGAATTCAAGTGCAATCTCTCTGTTAATACCTTGCAAATCATTAATGATTTCTGATCCGTGGGTCCGGTCCCTTCTTTCGGATTCTAGAACCGACTGAAGATTGATAAACTCCTTTTCAAGTTTTAACTTGGCGGTCTCCAACAGGCAGTTTTTATCCTGTAGATCTCTATTGTTCGATTCCAGCTGTTGAATCTGTTTTGAACTTTCGGCCTGGCTTTTTCTTAACCGGGCTGCAGTATCAGATTCTGTTCGCAGCAAAGCATTGGTCTCATCCAGCTGTTATTCCATTCAAAGTTAAACAACAACAAACAAACACATATAGGTGTATATAATGAAAATGCTCCAGTTTCTTACCCCACAACAAAGTAGTTAAAGTAAACACAAACCTAAAAATACTCTCTAATGATTTCCTTTTACAATTAGAGGTAAAATCCCTTTGCACATTGCCGATTAAAACCACTAATAGGCAGTCCTAAGTAAACTTTGACACCCTGATTACAGACTGGGATGAACTTACTTGTCTCTGGAGTTGATTCACTTTCTCGGTGGATATCTGAGAGTTCTGATTTCTTTTTTTCAAATCTTCAAGTTGATCTTTTAAACTGTTAACTATGATAAAAAGCATTTCAGTGGCATGCTTCAACACAATACATACATACACACACACAATTTTTTTATTGATAGGTATTTAATATTCTACACCACAAACCATCATTTTCCAAATTCCGTTTCTTGTCCGCTTCATGGTCAGCTTTCCGCTGATGTTCTGCATTTTTGTGCTGAAGAAGAGCCTTTTCTCTCTCTAACTGTCTTAACGCTGATTCCACATTTTTCCTTAAGGTAATCTGAAATAGTGCTTAAAGTTGTTATCGGGAAAAGAGCACGTACAAGAATCAAATGAAAACAAAAAAAGTTTCAGTTATTTCAAACAGATAAAAACCTAAATAAAAGCTGTATCTACTGTATTATTAAAACTATGTTTTCCATATTTTTCAAATAGCATACTACTCTTGAATAATCAATACTATAAGTATTTTGTTTACTATAAAAGCAAACCTTCTATTCCATGACCATTTTTAAGTAACAAAAACCTGAACCTAAAATGTTATGAATAAAAATTAAAAAAAAAAAGAAATGGTCACTTTCTGTTTTTAATCCATGTCAGTAATACAAGCACCATTTTTTTACTTGAAATATCTACACATTCTAAATTAACTCAAGTTTCACAAACACGTAACAAAAATGAAGCCTATTATCATGATTATTCTGTAATTTCAGTCCTGTCCACCCACACTACAACATAGGTTTTGTTATAGATCAAGATATGTATTAACATGGTACTAAGAGAACTCTGTAGATAAATCAGGCATCAAAACTTTTTATGAACAAAAACATTAATGAAAGTGTAGAGCAACTTTACCTCTTCTTCTAGCTCCTTTACTACTTTCTCTAGGCGAGTATTAACAGATCTAAAGAATTTCAAAAGAAACAGTAAACAAAATAACTCCTCACTGACAAAAAAAAGTATTTACTACACATTTGAAAATAATCGTGTAATTACATTTTTGGCACTATGTTTAAACTGAAATGTTATAATACACTATCTCGTGATCTCCAAAACATACCTGCACTTCTGCTCTAGCTCCTCTTTGGCTTGCACCTCAGAGCTAAGGTGTTCTTCTAACGTGTAGAGTTTCTTCTGAATCTGTTAGAAAACAAGAAACAGTAAAGTTTGCTCATACTTTTAAGTGTGAGGCTTAAAGAAAACAATGATAAGCTTCTCTTTTCTTTCAACTTAATATAACCTACTCTATTGTACAGTATTTGTACCTTCTAATGTGATGTTCACTGACAGAGGAAAAGATCCTCCATCTCTTGCTTTCTGTCTACGACAGTCCACGTGTACGTGTGAACACACTAAGTCAACGTACAAATGAAGCTCTAATCCTGGCAAAATTCTTTCATGACACCAAATTTCTCATTCATTATGAATAAAGGATATCCTCTAGTGTTCTTCTGCACAGAATTTATTTTAAAATAGTTAGCATTTGTGCTTATTAGATAAAAGGTCTACATCCAAAACAAATATTCAGAACATTTTATTGAACATGCTCAAATAAATATTAGTGCTGTTAAAAATAAGACTCTTAAGTTCTTCACTGTATTTTTCTATGCAGTGCCGGGCACAGTACTGTAAAGGGTTGTAATCAATAACTCTTTTGAATAAATGATAGCTAATTAATTACAAGTCATCTCCTTGTTATTCTTTAAATCTTTAAAGGGCAGATCTGTCAATTTTTAAACAAACTGAAATGACAGAAAGTATTAAATAATCCATTTTGGAACATTATTAGCTTTATAAAGGATTTAACTTTCTGAGTTCCTCCTGTACCTTAGGTACAGCAGCAGGCACTTAACAAATGTGGTCTCATTAGTCCTAACAAAAACCCTAAGAGGATGGTAGTGTTATATCTATTCAGGAAAGAAACTCAAATCCAAAAAAGGTCAAAAACTGGGCCAAGATAGCACAGCTCATAAATGACAGTACAAAAATACAACCCAAGTCTTTTAGATTCCAAAGCCAATATTCTTTGGAGTGATTAGATTTTCTAGTTTCTTAAATACTTCATATACCTTAAACAAAACTGTAATTTTCCCTAATAAGAATATACAGGCCAATGAACTAGTCAAACTTAACAGTTATTGCATTAATATAATTTTATCACACCTGCTATCACATGCTAATCCGAAGTTCTTGCTGCCAATTATAAGTCTTTGGTAAATAAAAACAAAAACTACATAATACCTACTTTAAATAACAGATCTATAGGAGCAATAATAAAAGGGATATTTGGTAGAAAAAAGGTTGGGGACTTCTCTCTTGAGAGATGTAGCACTCCAAACGCTAAGTGAAATGAGGCTATATCAGAACTGCCAGAGGGATGAGTTTTTCTGTTTTTCAAGATATATGACATCAACATACCTCTTGACTTTCCTATTTAAAACAAAGAAACAAAAAACATAAACATTAAAATGCTTGTTTTTCTTTGTAAAAGTCCTAAAACACAAATCATACCAAAATTATCCAACCAAATTTTTTAGTTTTTAGAAGTTTTAAAGAAAAAAATGGTTAGCATCAAAAAAATATTTGATACTACAACAGTTTGATAAAATTATCAAACATTTGATAAATATAAATATTTGATACTATAACAGTTTGATAAAATTATCCTTCATATGAATTCATTGCTAAATACTCAAAATTTGAATCTCTCCACCACTTCTGTACTCTTACAACATATTATCTGTACTTTTATAGAACTAAGCCTATAAAATTTTCTAAATGGAGTTATAACTGTTCATAAACCTACTCTATCACTTTGGCTACTAAAACTTAGCCTAAAGCCATGTATAATTCATCATTTTACTAGCCATTGTATCTTACACAATTATACCTACCAAAGAAATTAATTATTTCAATGTTATGCTGAATTGTATTGCAACAAGGAATGCCATCTACTGATTCAAAAAGTAGCATCAAGTAAACTTTTAAAAATATATGGGCATTACTAAAATATTTGAACATGTAACTTAAATAGAAGAGTAAAAGTTTATACATACTTCATTCTTCCTTGATTGTATTGAATCATTTTCTCTACAAGATGGAGAGTCACTTAATAACCTAGAAAGGAAGGCAGGAAAATATTTGCATGTCATTTTAATTCATTTTCTAATACCAACTTATTCTCAGAATTAAATTCCAGTCACAAAGATTTTTTTTTCCACTTCAACTTATTTTAAATGAACCAACATTTTCCGCTCTAGACATTTAGACTGTTTTCAATTAAATAAAATGCTAAAATTTTCTTGCCACTCACTCTTATTGAATGTTCTGTTATTTAACATTGTTGAGACTGGAGTCACTAACCTTCCCCTCTTCATCTCAAGTTCCTGTAGCTATTTTATGCTTCTTTTCTAGACATTTTCCAGAAAAAGACATTTTTCCTCCTTTTCAAAGATACCATCTTTTAATCTCTGGGACTTAAACACATAAATGAACACTTCTATTTAACTGTCAGCTTCTCCGTTTCTCAGTGCCAATAAACATGCTTGTGTTTCTCCAGGCACTGATGCCTTCATAAAATCAGCATACAATCTTTAGAGCACTACTGGTAGCGGGGTGACCAGTTCTTCCTGGGTGGCCTGGGATTTTTCCCAGTTTTAGTATGGAAGTCCTGCACCCCATCCTAGGAAACCCCTCAGTCTGGGGCAAATCATAATGCCTGGTCAGCCCCATGATTACACATGGAAGTATGAAAAGTTTCTCCAAGTCTTTAATGCTTCGCTCAACTATTTAACAGTTTTCAGTGGCTCCTCACTACCTGTAAAGTCAAAAGTTCCTTAGCACAGCACACAACAGTCACCTGCTGCAAAATTCTTCCCCTAAACTCCAACTAAACTTCAATGTATTTTCCAATCCTACCCACCCCAACTCACTTCAGTTGACCACTATATATTGAATGACCTCTGCCAGGCTCTGTGCCAGAGGGAAGGACTTAGGCAAGGCAACCAGAGTCTTACCACGTCCTCCAAACAGTGGCAGTCCGGGAACGTCCACCCGATGCTTGGGCCCCACTGGATGGACTGTGCTGCTCTCAACGTGTGCTTGCTTACACTCCAGACTTCTGCTTTCACTCCTCACCACTCACATCTCCGCCACTCAAAAAGCCCTTGCTTATCTTTACATTTGGCTAAAATGCCACCTTTACCCTGAGGTTTTACCTAACTTTTTCCTACCCTCAACCCAAAGAGATGTGACTTTTATTTTTCGTGCAAACCGTCTCAGTTTTGGGGTACCTTTCTTAAGGCAAATACCACATTCTACCCTTCCTGATGAGTATATCATCTTCTCATACCCCTCCTTAGTTGACAAGTTCCTTCAAAAGCAGGTATTTAGTCTTATCTACAATCCAAACAATTACAGAGCATTGCCTGGCATTCATTTGTAAATGGGTATCATACAGCATTTTAGAAATAAAATAATGAAATTAAATTAACTCTCTTGATAATCCTTTTGGGAAAAAAAAACCCAAGTTTAAAACAAATTAATACTTTTTCTTATATAATCCAGTCTCAGAGTAAGACAACTCTTTATAGCTAGACCTTAAGGACAACAAAAATGTAACAAATTACATACAAATTCTCTCTGTAGTAGGTAAACCCTATAAAAGGCAGCTGATTTCCCACAAAGGCTTTAGGAGTGGGGAAGGTCTCTACATCTCCTTTGTCATCTTCGATGTCGTCAAAATTGCTGCTGTCTATGTCGCTGCTGAGTTCAGGTACCACCGGGGCTGCCGCTATTGGAAGAAATGAGTCATTTCATTCATAACGAAAAATAAATAAATAAACCGCCCCTGCTTTGTTTTATACTATTAACAACATACTGTATTAATATTAACACACTGTACATCAGCGATACGTAACTAATTAATAACAATACATTCTTATGATTTACTATAGAGCTCTTTAGTGACACATTTTCCACATTTAGTAACGCTTTTCAAAGAATTACAATTTTATAAGTATTTTATTACTATATTAGATCAGTTTTAAATATAGATAAATCAATTAAAGAAGAAAAGCAATATATTACTCTAGGTATTAAAATTACAAGCAGCAATACATTCTTTGATCTTCAGTTTTCTACATTCTTTAAGTAGAAACATTTTTTGCTCTTAGAATAAATTACTGTCGAATATACATAAAGTTAAAGTGAATCACCATGTTTAACCTAGTATTTACCAGAGTATGGTCTCCATATAGTAATTAATTACTGATTTATTAATTCAAACACCTTCAAATTAAAAGTTTACATTTCCCCATTCTGCAAATTATTGAGATACATAAAATTTAACTTCACAAATTAAGAAACCTGTAAGATTTACTATAAAAGTATTGGGAAATATTGTTAAATACACACTTATTGTATGCTTACTTTGCTAAAATATTGAGATAATATTAATTTAGTTACAAATATTGCCACTGAACAAATTTGAAATGAAACCTCTCAATTTAAAAATTAGTTAGAGTTAAATATATGAAACACACCTATTAATTCAAAAGACAAAGCAATTTAAAATGTGATGGGATGGAAATACTTAAATTTATTGACTTACTCTCTCTTATGTTATCCCAATTCCATTGATCATTCTTAAAGAAAGGATGCTGTTTTATTTCTTCTACCCCATTTCTCCCAAGTCGTACCTCCCTAAGCAATGCAGATAAAGATTATGTAAAAAGTAAAGGAAAAGACAAAAATATCAACTCTTATCCCAACAAGGATCAACATAAGGATCGCAAATGAGTTTGAGATATCTTTTTTAAAAAGCTTCAGCATAAATATTTCTCAAAAAAAAGCCATCTCAAGTTCATAGCATATAATCTCTATAGCTAGGTTAAAAAGACTGTAAATATATGCATTGGGCTGGCCAAAATGTTTGTTTGATTTTTCCTGTAAGCTGATTCTAGTAGCCTTTAGCGGTCTTTAACTTCATTCAAAACAATTTTGTTAGACTGAATTGTGACAGCTGTTGTATCAGGATGCATTTTAAAAAACATCAAAATTGGGGAATTTTTGTGCAGCCATTTTAATATTGAAGATGGAAGAAAATATGCAACATTTTTGGCATATTATCCTTTATTATTTCAAAAGGTAAAAACGAAACTGAAACACACACACAAAAGATTTGTGCAGTGTATGGAGAAGGTGCTACAACTGATCGAACATGTCAAAGTGGTCTGGAAAGATTTCTCACTGGACAGAGCTCCATGGTCAGGCAGACCAATTGAAGTTGGTGGCAATCAAATCAAGACACTAATTGAGAACAATTAATGTTTTATCACATGGGAGACGGTCAACATTTACCACATGGGAGATGCTTAAAATATTTACTGCATGGGAGATACTTAAAATGTCTAAATCAATAAAGTTATTGATGAAAATGAAAAATGTGCCTTTTATTTTACAGAAAATATCACCCAAACTTTTTCACCAACCCAATAAATGCCATGGAAAGTGAAACATTTCAATCTGTACTTTGTGTCAAACAAAAGTACACATGAGACTTTCAAATTAAAAAATTCACCGGTGCATGCCAGACCCACATGACAAACTTTAGGATGTAAAATGAACAATGATCTTCTGGCCCAGAAGAATTATCAAAACCTCTCTAATAAAATTGTTATTTTTAAAAATCTCCACCCTTCTTAAAAAGAAATCACATACTATATTTGATTTCTGATAATTATACCATATTTACTCTGATAAATTGTACCTCTATATTTATATTAAAATTATTCTGAATACAAGAAAAATGTAAATAACTTCATTCTTTGACCCTTTGAGTCTTCAATTAATACTGAGTAAAAAAAATTTTTAAAAACTGTATAAGAAAAAAAGCATTTGTTTTTTTACATGCCCTGGAACGATGTTTAATATAAGGAGAAAAACCTATAAACCTTAGAGGGAAGTGCTCCTAGCCACACTAATGGCATAAAATTCTTCTTAAAACTGCAACCTCCCTCCCAATAAATTGCTACAGCAAATCTTTCACTAATGGTACTCCTTTCAATGACTTTCAATAGGATATGCTATATACTATTTTATCTTTGACAAATTATGGTCATCCTATCAAAGCAAAACAGTATTAGGATTTGTTCTGAGTTTATCAGCACGGGTTGTACATTAATCATATAATTAACAAATGTTAAAGTTTCAGTCTACAAATGATTGATAAACATAAAAATGATTAATTTCTCTGAGGAACAATATAAGCAACTTTTGTTGCTTCCGATGGAAAAAAATTCATAATATTCAGTTTGATGAGAATGAGGGAAACAATTATTGTTACTAAAAATATTTTCTGATGTGACTTCTCAAGGTCAATTCAATTCCCAGAATTCCACCTGCAAGGTTTTATCCTACAAAAAGTGTGCAAAGATCACTACAAGGAGAATCACTATAGTACTTCTTATAATGGCAACTAGCTAACATACATAAGGTGTGCGAAGGAATTGTAGCACTTTAAAGTTATAAATGGCCTTACTTTTTAATCTATTCTGATCCCATCATTTTATGGATGAGTAAGATTATTTCAAAAAAAAAAAAAAAAAAAAGTAAAATAATTTCCCTAAAATCATAAAGCTAGTCAGTAAAAGTCTGGGTTGGAGAGCAAGCAGCCTCTTGTACGTGCTGGTCCTTCGATGTGCCGACTCCTGTCACAAATGTAAATGGGAAACCAGAAAAGAACTGCAGAGGGAGCCAGGGAAGAAACTCTGAATAGCTGTCTAGCTTCCCTTTCTGAGGCTGGTTTTCACAACGCTGTTCATCTACTTTGTTTTAAGAAATATAGAATTTCCAGGACAGACCTGCTCATATTCAAATGCAAATGCAAATAAAAACAGGTTGGAAAGTAGGCACTTGCAAATTAAACACAAACAGTTTTTGAGATTATAATCTGTTGCGTATTTATCTGCACAAAAGGCTCTTCTCTCAAAAACTGCAACAAGGGTAGCATGGCTTAAGCCCCATTAGAGGAGAAAATGTCAATAATACAAAAGTTTTATTTCTCTCAAATGCATTATTTTACAAAGTTCTATTTTTTTTTCCTGTTTAGACACGAGGGTTAAGAGTTAAATTACAATTGGGCTGCAAACCCAAAATGACAAGGTAACCCAACCCCAGGCTTAGCAGTAAAGAAAGGCTAACCCAGAATTAAATGCAATTTAGATAAGAAGGGAGATTGATTTCATACGTAACTAAGAGTTAGGTATGCTTTCATCTCTGCAAGTCTGAAAGTTAAAGGTGTCATCTCCACAAAGACCATCAATGCATATTACCTATCTGTGAGGAAGGCACAGATGAGATTCTTTGCATGTTTAGAAATTTCTGCATCTTCGGGGAAACACAGGGAATTCTTATGATCCATAATTTTGCTATATGTTCCTACAAGTGAATCTGCATAAAATGGAGTATCCCCTAAAATTCCAAGAAAGAAGACATTCAGTGTAAATGTAAATTCAACACTTTTCATCTAATCTTAAGTATGTTAAGTTTAAATTTGTCATATGGATGAAAAATGGTTATAAGCCAGAAGTCTCATCAAAAAACAAACAGATATAAACCAAGGATATATTTAAATTTTAACAATACCAATGAATCATCAACCCTTATGAACAAAATAAAATCAATGCTAACTATAATTTTATGGGTTTTTTTTTTTTAAATGGGAAACAATTTACTGAGTGATTAAAGAAAAAGATTACTAAGTGAAGTCAGATCAGACTTCTCTAAAGCTTGATTTGAATTATGGATCAGACTCATCTCTAAAGTCTCTAGCTTTGTTATACAAAGCAGTAGCCACTAGTCACACGTGGCAATTTAAAGTTAAATTAATTAGCACTAAACAAGATGAAAAATTCAGTTCCCCAGTCCACTAGCCACATTTTAGGTATTCAGCGTGGTCAGTGCTACCACAGAGAACACACGGATATAAGCCATTCCCATCATGACAGACTGGATGGTGCCGCTCTAATGGGAGTTAGACCAGCCCTATCATTTTATGTATGGGGAAGCCAAGCCCAGATGGATGACACGTGATTTGCCTAAGATGACACATTATCTAAAGTTCAAAATGGCAGAAATGGTATCCCAATGCAGTGTTTGTGAGGACTAATGACTGTGACAAAGAGGCACCGAGACAAGTGTAAAGACAGAAAAAGCTGAAGGCATCATTTTTGTCAGTACTCATCTAAAGCCACAAGGGTTAAAGGCCCTGCCGGTATGCCTTAACTACAGGTCACCTTAGTACAAAACAGACTCTCCCAAATCAGCCAATCCAAAACTTCAAAAAGGGTACTCAGGTAGGTAGTTTTTAACTTGCTTTCAAAGGGGAGTAGAGGAAGCTTTGAATTCAAGATTCTTCTAGTGCCGTTTTTAATTGCAACAGAAGCCTTTAAATGAACTCCAGTGCCAACCAACCTGAGCAAGCAGCAGAGTAAGCTCAGAATACTGCAAATCAGTGCCACTGAAAATCATTAAATTTAGCTCTCAGAGTTGAAAGCAGTGGCAGAAATTTAAATGGTATCTTCAAATGAGCCCTGTGACTTCCTACAAAGTATATTATTTTCTAAATCCTTAGGAGAGACTAGGCAAATAATAGAATACATTCTATTTCAAAAGACTACAAGATACACCTAATGCATCGTCAGATTGGGCTAGAGGCGGGGAGAATGGACCACTACCTGGAAACACATGGTGGAAACCAAGAGGCCCACTGCAAAGACAAGGTCTAAAACAAAGCTGGTCATGCTAGGACACAATACCAAGCACAGCAAGATTAATGCTACATACCCGGGATGGTCAACAAGAGAAAGCAATTTATGTCACAAAAAAGTTCCCTAATTGTTACTTAAATTTGGGATTTACCAAAATGTTCTGAATTTTTTTAAAGCAATAACAATACTCAATAACTGTACAGATTTTACAGATTTTCTACTACCAATTTCTTTTAGGGTAATCATCCACAAAACAAATTCCTCATTTTCTAAAACTATATTCTCAGCTCTCAAGTCATTTCATATAATATTATCAGCCTTAGCACACTTGCCTCAGAGAGCAGACTGGCTACATCTCCCCTCTTCCCCAGCCAAGTGATTCAGCCACTGGCTCCCTTAGCCAGAGGTATTTGTGTGTCCCTAGTACTTAGGAGTGAGGAATCTTAAGAATGGAATCTATGATGTAAAGAAAAGTTTTTAAAACACTTAAGCCTTTTAAATTTTGATTTGGTTAAAGTAAAAGAAATTATTAAATTTGATTTTCTGAGACCGAAATATTATAAAATATATTTATCTTGATACTTGAATAGTCAATAACTATGATTTACTTACTGGAATTGCAAGCCAAATATATAAACAAGTAATAAATACAAAAAATACAGTTAACAAAAATCACTAACATAAGTACATAAACAAACTAAAAAGTATTTTCAGTTCTCTATTATTGTTGGAACAAATAAGAGCTTTATATTTAAGATATTTACAACAAATACGATTAATCAAAAAAATCTTAGAATGGAGGCCCACTGTAGCTGCAGACTTGCTTCTTGTTGTATTTTCTTACAAAAAGGTCTGCTGGAGGAGTATTTCCTAGCAGTATACTTTCAATTCCTTTCATATTCTACTCAATCAATTTCCCAGTATGAGATTTGGTTTTAATTCTCCAATTAACAATCTGTCACATCAGACACTACTAATTCGAAGTTTTCAGAAATTCTACTTCTTCCCTAGGACTCATGCAATTAATTTCCTTATATTCCCAAATTCTTTAACTACAGCTAAAGTTTTATGAGATGGATTTTGAAAAAAGAACGTTAAATATTTACTTACCCACCAGCATCTCAAAAAGGAAAACACCCACAGACCACCAATCACATTCTCGCCCATAGTAACCATCACCCCCTTGTGATTTCAGAACCTCAGGTGATATATAATCAGGTGTCCCAACTGCTGTGTCACAATGCACCATGCCTGTCTGGGGAAAGAGCACAGATAGAGAAAAGAAGATGTGTGTAAAATCACACACAAATATAACTAATTTGTTTATGATTACATATAAGTGACATAAACTGCTACCAACAGAACTTCACTGCTGACATGGCTTTGGCAGGACAGAGGACAAGTGCATTATGAAATGCATAAAAACTTGGATATTTCCTTACCTTGTTTGAGTCATAGCTAGTAGCAAAACTAAATTTATCTTTGTTTAAAACTCTAAAGTCCAGATTTGAAGTGTTCCTTTTATTTTTGTTTCTCAATAAAACCTCAGCATTTTTTTTTTACTTGCTTAGTACTTACTTCATCCATTTTCATACATGTGCCGAAATCTGCTAATTTTAGATGTCCATGTTTATCCAAAAGCATGTTGTCAGGCTTTACATCTCTGTGAATCAAACCCATGGAATGGATGGCATCCAGAGCAAGAACCACTTCCGCTGTATAAAATTTGGCCCACTTCTCAGGAACGTCATAGTTACTCATAAGGTTTACAAGGTCTCCACCAGGCATGTACTCCATTACCATGTACAGATACTTATCATCTTGAAAGGCACAAAAGAGCTAAAAAACAAAACAGGAAAAATTTTTTTTAGAGAAAGAAAGAAAACCCAAACCATAAACAAAAAACAAAATCTGTTATTACTGTTATTGAAGAAAACACAAATTATTTTATATACAAAACTAAGTTGAACTTTATGAAATCTTTGATTTTCGATTGAGCTGGACACTTTTAAAGGAAATCAGTTACCAGACAAAACTTTGATATGGGTATCTTCTTCATACTTACTAACGAAATATGTATAAATAAATCATTTTCCCTCCTGGAAAATACAGGAATCTTTTTACATAAAAATATTTTAAGAGAAAGTGAATGAAGAACATGAAAGGTGAAAGAATGACAGAAAAATTCATAACGAAACCCCAAAACATTGCACATAACTCGCAAAGAACAGAGCAGAGGCGGTAGGAGCTGCTCACGGACTCGGTGGCTGTGAGAAGAGGGGACGGGCACCATACCCCTGGAAGAGCAACTGGTAGCCACACTTGGAACAGGTCCTTCTCCTCTCTCCCCTTCCCCAGCTTCCTGCTCACAACAGCAGCAAGGGGCAGTGTTACCTGCATCCAACTAACATAGTGGTGGCACTGACACTGGAGAAGTAAGACCCCAAGTAGGCTGCCCCCAGGAAAGACACAGTCATCACAAAGTCAGAAGGAAAGCTATCCATATTCCATCCCCAAACATGCCTCACCCCTCCCAGAAAAAAGCAATCACAAACAGAAAAGGTTTCCCCAAGAGTACAAGAGAGAAAACCAAGTACAAAAACCAAGAAATCAACATTTGAGTAAAACAAACATGACATACAGACAAAAAAAACTGAAGAAACAACAAAATTGTCCATATATGCATGGGTTTATATTGGGGTTTTCTATTCCATTTAGTTGTTTTATTTTTACTCTTGCCACCAAGTACCACCACAGTGTTTTAATTCATTCTGTTGAACTTGATTGATTAGGCCTCTTTGATTTATGGGTTTATAGATTTCATCAAATTTGGAAAAATTTTGGCCATTAGTTCTTCAACTATTTTTTCTGTTTCTGCTCCTGTCCCATAACCCTCCAACCTCTTGCTAAGACTGGAATTACACATGTAATCTGCTTGATGTCGTCCCATAGGTAACTGATACTCTCTTTGGTATTTTTCCCCCTATCTTTTTTATTTTCTTGGTGTGCCTCATGTGGTATAGTTTTTACACTTTGTCTAGAGAAATGAAATAAAAGGCTTGTATGCAAATGTTTACTATTTGTAATAACCCTGAAGTAGAAACAAATTCAAAAGTCCATCAACCGCTAAATGGACAAAGAAAACTGAGTATTAATGCATACACTGTTCCAACACAACCAGACATACTGCAGTGCAATTCTGATGCTAACAACACCTAGAGTTAGTATCAGATCCCACAAGTTACGAGCTCAGTCCTCCACAAGACTGCCCTCACTTCAGACATCAGCCACACTTTCGGAGTCCCCAGGCTACAAGGGTGACTGCGAGAACTATACTTACATTCACCATTTTATTATAAAGGATGCACATAGGGTAAAGTCTGAGAGAGAGCACAGAGTTCCTGTGCCTTCTTGTGGAATCGGGGTGCACCACACTCTGCACGTCAATGTATTAACCAGTCCGGAGGCTCCACTGAGTGTCAATGTCCAGAAGTTTAATTAAGGTCTCAGTACACAGGCATCATTAAATAAATCACTGGCCATGTGATATAACTGAATCCTCAGCTCTCTTCTCCTCCCTGGAGTTTGGGCGGCTTGGTCTTTCTGGTGACCAGTCAGGTCCTGTCCCAAAGCTAGCAGAAGGCTACAGGGAGTTATCTCATTAGCACGACAAAGATTCCTATTGCTGTGTAAATTCAAGCACTTTTAAAAGCTCTCTGCTAGGAATTGGGGACAAAGAAAATATATTCTTTGTTATTCTATGCCATACAATGAAATATCATTGAGCACTAAAAAAGAAATGAAGTACAAAGTATGGCACAATATGCAAGAACTTCAAAACAGTATACTAAGGGAAAGAGACCTTACCCAAAAGACAACTATTGTATGATTCCATTTATCCAAAATGTCCAGAAAAGGCAAATCTACAGAGACAGTAAGCACATTAGTGGTTACCTGGGACTGGAAGAAAATGGAAAATGACTATAAATGTGTACAAGTTATTATTTAGGGATGCTAAAAATGTTCTAAAATCAGATTTCAGTGATGGGTACACAACTGTAAATTATTTCCTAAAAATCATGGAATTATACCAGTTGATCTGCAAATAACTTAATAATGCAGCTTTATTCACAAAAGACAGAAACTGGAAACAACCCAAATGTCCATGAACAAATGAATGAACAAACAAACTGTCATGTATTCATGTAAGGGAATACTATTTGGCAATAAAAAGGAATGAACTATTGAAATACTATATCATGGCCCTGGTGGTGTGGCTCCGTGGAATGAGCGCCAGACTGCAAACCAATGGGTCCCCATCAGGGCACAAGCCTGGGTTGCCAGCCAGGCCCCAGTAGGGGGCGTGTGAGAGGCAACCACACATTGATGTTTCTCTCCCTCTATCTCTCCCTTCCCCTCTCTCTAAAAATAAAAACTAAATAAATAAATCTTTTTTTAAAAAGGAATATACTAATCATGGATAAGTCTCAAAACAATTTTGCTGAATGAAAGAAGCCAGGTGGGATGGGATTAAAGTTAGATTGGACACTGGAGAAAAAAGATTAAGTGAATTTAAAGACATAGCACAGAAACTATATAAAATGAGGCACATCAAAACAACAACAAAAAGGCTGTGAAGTAATAAAAAAAACAAACAATATCAATTACCCACAGGACAACATCAAGCAAATTATATATGTGTAACTCAGGTCAGAGAAAGAGGCTGCAGAGTTGAGACAGAAAAAATACTCGAAGAAACAATGGTCAGCTCTTTTCTGGCTGGAACCATGGAGGGTGCGGAAAGGAGAAAAAGGTCCCTGTTGTGCCAGAAACCCTTAAAAAAGGCAAAGGAATTTTGCAGAGCTGAAGATCAAGCACCTGAGAAAGAAGTTCACACAAAAGATGCCTTGAAAGGCAAGGAGGAAGCTTATCTATGAAAAAGCGAAATACTGTCATTTAGAATACAGGCATGTCCAGAATCGAGTCGATGGGCTAGGATGGCAAGAAAAGCTGGCAACTTCCATGTACCTGCGGAACCCAAGTCGAAGGGCTAGGATGGCAAGAAAAGCTGGCAACTTCCATGTACCTGCGGAACCCAAACTGGTATTTGTCATCAGGGTCAGAGATATCAATAGTGTAAGGCCAAAGGTCCGAAAGGCGCTGCAGCTTCTTCGCCTTTGCCAGATCTTCAATGGCACCTTTGTTAAGCCAACAAGGCTTCAGTTAACGTGCTGAGAAATATAGAACCATATATTGCATGGGGATAACCAAACCTGAAGTCAATAAATGAACTGATCTACAAGCATGGTTATGACAAAATCAAAACCAACAACAACATCAAACTAACTGCCTGACAGCACACTGCCTGCTCAGCCTCTTGGTAAATATGCTTCATCTGCACGGAGGGTCTGATTCATGAGATCTATACCGCTGGAAAATGCCTCAAAGAAGCAAACAACTTCTTGTGGCTCTTCAAATTGTCTTTTCCACAAGGTGGAATGAAGGAAAAGACCATCCATTTTATAGATTGTGGAGGTGTTGGCAATAAGGAAAACCAGATCAACAGGCTTATTAGAAGGATGAATTAAGGTATCTACCATGGCTAATCTGGTCAGTTAATCCTGTGGAGGTCACAGCTGATCTCAGAGATAAACTCTTTTCTTAAATATTGTTATATATATCAGGTGCATACATTCAAAGTCATGACTAGCTGCACATATGTATGTGACTAATGTTAAGCCATAATGTTTAAGCGCATCGTTTTGGTTATAACACATTTCGTAAGGGTGTGTGATATTTGATAGTAAATTGTATCTGAGAGATACCATGAACTCCAAAGTCAGTGTTGGTATAGTTACTTTTCTTTGTGAGCTTCGAAGTCAGTGTTGTGTTGCTTTTTTTTTGTTTTTTTTTTGTTTTTTTTTAGTTTACCATTGAAAATGTCTGGAAAAATATATCAATTCGATAATCCAGGAGATGTTGAAGAACTTCAGCAAATACTACTCAAGTCCAATGATGAGAATGATAGAGTCAAATGTGAAAAGGAAAGCAATTTATAAGAGGAAGATTATGCGGAAGTTTGTTCAGAAGATTCGGATACCAAGCAAGATATTTGTAGTGAAGAAAGTGAAGATGAATTAGACATGAATGAAGAGTATTTTTTTGGAAAGGATAAAGAATCAAAATAGAGGGGAAATCCAGCAAGAAAACAAATTAGAAAGCAGCCACAGAGTACTCTGTGTCAACTTCTGCTAGTTCGGCCGAACACAAAGATGTCAAGACAGAACTTGAAACTTTGAACTGATTTATCACAAATGATATTTTAGATCATATTTTACTATATACAAATAAGTACATCGATTCTATCTCAAGCCAGTTTTCATGAAAAAAGAGATGCTAAATAAATAGACAAAACCAAACTGAAAGCATTTCTAGGCCTCTAATATATAGCTGGTTTACACTGCAGTAATCAGCTAAATTTGCAGTATTTATGAGCCAAAGATGGTAGTGGGACTGAACTTTTTAGACTTAAAATATCTTTACAGAGATTTAGATTTATTCATAATTGTATGAGGTTTGATGACAAACTTACCCACTTAGAATACCTGAAAATGGGCAAATTATTGTATGAAGTTTTCTTCATCAATGTGGCAATTTTTTTTTTTAAACCTCAAAATTGTCTTCCGTAAGCAAGGCATCAAACTCCCAGATCGTTTAAGGCACAGGTGGCAAACCTAAGGCCTGCGGACTGAACCTGGCCCTCCACCTTGTTTTATCCAGCCCGGCACCTTGTTTCTACCCGGCGGCAGAGCCACGCTCCTCGCCCCTGGTTAAGGAGTGGCTACATTCACACAGTCCTAAAGTTACATTCGGCCCTCTGAAGGCAACTGCGAGGCTGATGTGGCCCCCAGTGAAAATGAGTTTGACACCCCTGATTTAAGTATTCTGCACATGCATTGATACTCCTAATCTTACTCCTGACACTTATTCAAACTGTTTGTAAAATTAGTTATTAGTATAAAACAATCTTTAGAGAAACAAAGCTAGTAAGGGATATCACTGAAAGAAGGCACAACAGAATCATCAATTCCTTATTAAGAGTCAAATACAAGGCTAAATTAGGAACCCAAGACTGTCTTACATTATAGGTAATACATAAAGGACTGCAGAATTTTCAAAATCTTTATTGCATGAAGTTTTTTTTTTAAGTTGTCAATGGTTTATTAATAATATTAAAGTAGAAAGATTCAAACAGCTCCATGTGGTGTTTTGAAATTCATTAAACTGTAGGCTGGGTGACCTGCAGTTGGATAGACTGCCACAGTCCAAGAGCTTGTGTGAAGTTTTTTTTTATTTTGAGACAGGTAGATTCTTGTTTTCATTACATAAGTCATAAGAAAGAGTAGACAGGAGATAATGGCACACTTTTAACCAACACAACCCCATTCTTTTTAAGGGATTAAAAAAGTTGCAAGTAATACTTGCTTCCATAAATAAATGTAAGTTTCACATGTCATGTCCATATGAATACTACTTAGGGATATTAAACAAGTGTATAAATCAGATCTTATTTAAAATAAGTGTGTTATCACTATGTAAAGGAGATATAGGATATTTAGCACATAAAATCAATAATTATGAATGATAAGCACTTATAAAAGAGGGAAATACACTTATAAAAGTTAGTATGCTTACCTGAACCACCCAGGGACTGTTGGCAAAGGCCATAATATCTCTTTCTTCCCAGAAAAAAGCAGAATCTGATCGTTTTATCATTTCAAACTTACTAAGAAGTTTCATAGCATAAACCTTCTGTGATGCTTTATGACGAACCTATTGATTTTTAAAATACAAAAAATTAATATTTTAATTTTATGACAGAAAGGTGAACAACAGATCATACTATAATGCTATTATTAAAAGACTTTAATTATAAAACACAATGATCCATAGGTAACTAATAAAAAATAAAAGAATAACATTTCTAATGAAAGAAACAGGAGAAAATTCTCAACAGCCCAAATATTTCAGGAAACATACCATACCTTTTTTAAATGCCAAGTTCAAAATACAACTCTAATTCATCTCAATAAAGCTGAATTATTGAAGCTTCATTCCCTCATGTTAATTAAGCTAACTGATTTTAAGAATACTGTAAAATGAGAAATTTATAAAATATGTACATGTATCCTTCACTATCTTAACATGAAAAGAACCTAATAAACATAGGTATCAAGGAATATTTGTAATTTTGTTGTCATCCTTATTTTTTTCTACATATCCTACTTAAGAGGTTTTTAAGGGAAATAAGCTATCAACAACGCGGTTATTTGATTAATTCTTATCTTCTCTATTAAACTATAAATTCCTTAAGGGCAAGCACAGTATCTATTTTGACCTCCACTTTAGTCCTAGAATATAACATAGCAAAATCACAGAGCTAAGAAGTATTTAATGAATAATTATAATGACTAACATTTACTGGATAATAAGAAATAATAACTGCTGACATTTATACCTGGATATCTAACAGGATGTTTGAAACTGAACTCCAAATCTTCGCCCCGAATTCAGCCTGTCTTCCTTCCCCACTGCAGTAAATGGCATCTTCGTCCTCCCAGCCGCTCTGGCTAAAAACCTTTGGCTCCTCGTTCTCTCTCAGACAGCTCGTCAAACTCATCAGCCAGTCACGTCACTGCTACCTTCACACAGTTGCGGAAGCCGACCGTTTCTAACTACCTGGTCCACTGGTACCACCCTCATCTAACATTTTATTTCAATTTCCTGCAACAGTCCCACCTAGTTTTCCTGCTGTCACTCTCGCCCACCAACAGTCTGGTGACCTCCCCAAAATATAAACCATTTCCTGTCATTCCTCGCTTTAAATAACCCTAATAGGTTCTCATCTCATTTCTACACGTCTTGTTCCCTCTGTCTGAAAGCACCTCTTAGAGCAAGCAGGACCCAGTCCCTCCCTTCTTTAAAATTCCTGCTCAGATGTTACCTTCTCAGTGAGGTCTACTCTGATAAAGCCACTTAAAACTTCAACTCATCCTCCCCTTCTGCTGCGCACACATTCCCTATTCCATTCTCTCTTCCTTGCGTTTGCTCCATTGCACTTATTACCGTCTTATACCCTATTTTTAACTTATTTATTTTACTATCTCTCAGCACTATAATTTAAACGCAATGAAGGCAAGGATCTCTGTTTTGTTCACTTCTTAGTCACCATGTCTAAGATAATGCCTGGCACATAATAACCTTTCAATAAATATTTGTTGAAAGAATAAATTTACTGTGTGATGCTTACTGTGTGCCAGACACAGGTGTTTTGATAAATGTACTACCTTATTTAATCTTTTTTTTAATCTTCACCCTAGAACATGCCTATTGGGGAAAGAAACACCGATGTGGAGGATAAACATGGACCGGCTGCCTCTAGTACACACCCTGAGCAGGGACCAAAACTGCAGCCTAGGCACGAGCTCTGCCTAGGAATCAAACCTGTGACCTTCCCGTTTACAGGCCCATGCTCCAATCAACTGAGCCACACTGGCCAGGGCCATCTTATTTAATCTTCCTAACAATCCTAATAAGGCATTATCTCCACTTGTTACAAATGAGAAATTTGAGGCACAAAGAAATAACTAACTTGCTTGAGGACTACATAGACAGAGAATAAAATGAAGATTTAAAGGTTGTCTGCATCCGAGAATCTGTACCTATGCTGTTTCCACATAGACATTACCCACAATTAGGATGCCTTCCCCAGAACAGGGCCAGACTGGAGCTGTCCAACCAGCCTTCCATTCACTCGGTGCACCCTCCCCTTTCACTCAGAAGTATGCCAGTCTTTGTGCAACGGATCACATGGTCACACTACTGAGGACTGGAGGAAAGAAGACAAACGGTAACTGGGCTCCTGATGACAGATTAGAGAGAGAGCTAAATGATCTAGCCTACTCTCACCTTCCCAATTTAAATCTTGTCATTTTCTTCTTGTTCATACTTCAGACACACTTACCTTCTTTCAGTTCCTCTAATATATCTTTCCTGAGGATCTCTACTGGCACCTGGAAGGTACTAGAAAATCTATCAGTCTCCTGACTTCAACTCTTCCCCAGAGACTAGCCCTTCTCTACTTAACTGAAATATAAACTCAAATGAGTGACCACCCTATCCAAAGTAGGAATTCATTGCTCTCCACCCTAGAACTCTCTTACTTGTTTTTTCTTAGCACATACCATACTTATAATTTTTTTATGTTGTTACCTTATATTTATTGTCTATCTCCCATATTAGAACGCAAGCTCAACAAAGGGTAAGATTATTGGTGCCTGTTTTATTCTCCAGTATACCCTCAGTGCCAGGTACAATGACACTGGCAATTAAAATAGATACTCACTAAATATTTGATGAATAAATTAATGTCTGGAAAAAATTTTTTATATTGGCCAAACTATAAATTTCAAGAAAAAGTCAATAGGTAATATTTCTAGTTATCATTCATCAAGTACTGCCCACATATGAGATCAATACTTTTATTATACTGATTAAAATAAGATCAACCAGCCCTAACCAGATGGCTCAGTTGTTGGAGCATCGTCCACATACACTGGAAGGTTGCAGGTTCAATTCCCTGTCAGGGCACATACCTAGATTGTGGGTTCAATCCCCTGGTGGGGTGCATACAAGAGGCAATCAATCGATATTTCTCTTTCATATTGATGTCTCCCCCCTCCCCTGCCCCGTCCTCTCTCCTTCCCTTCCTCTCTTTCTAAAATCAATAAACATATTCTTGGGTGAGGATAAAATTAATTGATTAATTAATTTAAATAAGGTCAACCAAAGGAATGCTCACGTCCTCCCCAGAAAAGAAATGGAAAAACCATCATACTTTACAGATCTGAAAATTTATAAATGCAGTAAAATTTCAGAAAATTAGGCAATGATGTACCTGTTTAGTAAAGAGAGTGCCCCTCCCCCCATCCACCCATGTAAGAAAAGTTATTTGTTGAATGGACATGAACAAATCACTGACAGAAAAGACAGACAAGTCTTAGCATGAAACAATAAATATGTTATCACTCAGAATCATGCCCTTCTGGCTAGGATAGAGTAACTAGTACCTGCACGCCCTCCCACTGTAAACAACCATCAAAACAACAAGACAGAGTTCGACTGGTAGCGGGAACAGAGAGGGGACCACAGAGAGCCCTGAGCAGCGCCCCCACCGCCACCCAAGAGGAGCCAAAGCTGCCGCAGCTGCCCACCATCACCGCTACCATGACCAGTGAGGCTGAGACCCAGCAGCTGCCCTCCGCCGATGCCACCCTCACCCTTAGCACTGCCAACACCAAGCCCAAGCCTGGCACCACGGGTAGCAGTGCAGGGGGTGGTGGCCCAGGTGGCCTTGCCAGCGGAGACAAAAAGGTCAGCGCAACAAGGGTTCTGGGAACAATTAAATGGTTCAATGTAAGAAAGGGATATGGTTTCATCAACGGGAATGACACCAAAGAGGATATATTTGTACAGCAGACTGCCATAAAGAAGACTAACCCCAAGAAGTACCTAATCAGTGTAGGAGACGGAGAGACTGGAGAAAAGGGTGCGGAGTCAGTGAACGTTGCAGGCCCTGGTGGAGTTCCAGCGCAAGACAGTGAGTGTGTAGTAGACTAACCATTACAGACACTATGCACATTACAGGGGCCTTCCACCAACTGTCAGCAGAATTGTCAGAATAGTGAGAGTGGGGAAAAGAAAGAGGGATCAGGGAGTGCTCCCAAAGGCCAGGTCCCACAGTGCTTCCCTACGGTGGGTGACGGTTCCCACGTTACTGCATGCAGAGACCCAGTGGGCATAACCCAGAGTCTGCCAGTCACAGTCTTCTCTCCTATGCAAGGAGAAGGGAGGGAGGGTGCTGACAACCAGGGTGCAGGAGAACAAGGCAGACCAGTGAGACAAAATATGTATGGGGCTACACACCAGGATTCTGCAGGGGCCGTTCTCACCAAAGGCAGCCTAGAGAGGACATCAATGAAGAAGATAAGGAAAACCAAGGAGATGAGATGCAAAGTCAGCAGCCACTTCAATGTTGGTAAGAAAACCTTATTCCACAAGATGGCAAAGAGACAAAAGCAGCTGATCCACCAGCTGAGAATTCATCCGCTCCAGAGGCTGAGCAGGGTGGGGCTGAGTAAATGCCGGCTTACCATTCTACCAGCATCCAGATCTGTCATCCAAGAAGAAGAAATGAATATGAAATTCCAGGAATAAGAAATGAACAAAAAGATTGGGGCTGAAAATCTTAAGTGCTTGCTTTTTGCCCATTGACCAGATAACTAGAACAATCTGCATTATCTGTTTTATTGTTTTTACCTAAAGATGTCTTTTTGGTAATGATCAATGTGTTTTTTTAAAAAAGCCTCATTTTTCTCAATACACCTTTAAAGGTTTTTAAACTGCTTCATATCTGGTCAAGTTAAGATTTTTAAGAGCCTCATTTTTAATTTGTAATAAAAGTTTACAAGTTGATTTTTTTCCAAAATGTCAACGAATTGCAAGCACCTGTTAAAGGTCTTAAATAAATTAAATATTTGTGGGTAAAAAAAAAAAAAAAAACCCACAACAAAATGGCAAAACACAAACCAACTGTTTTCAGGCCTTTGTCATTTAAATAAGCAGCACAAGACTATAATCCCTGAGAGAGGAGACACTGGCCAAGTCAGCACCATAACTATGCAAACACCGTCTCAACCAGCACACAAGTGGTCATCTACACTAAGCATAGTGGTCCTGCTGAGCTGAGGAGGCAGAGACCAGAATTCAAGATGGGGGAGGCAGGGAAGCTTACGCTGGCGAGGAACGCTGGGGAGAAACGGGAAAGTAAAGAGCAAAGCAGAGGGCGGTGCCTAGAAGTATCAGGTGAGTGAGTCCTTGGCTAAGGGATGAAGCACCCAAAGAGAAAGTACCCCAGGTTTACCAGAGAGCAGCTGCTATGGGGCTGATAACAGAGGAGAGACACTCCAGTCTACACAGCACTGGAGGGACATTTGATTTCCAGCCACACAAGAGTGGAGAAACCTTGCCAATTTTTTGGACATCCAGGTGAGATTAGGAGAAAGAACCACACTCTAAAGCGAGGCCTACTCTAGCACTCCCCAACAAGCCCTAATAATACCAAACCCTAAAAGAGCAAAAGAGGAGCAGAATTGAGAGGTTCCGTCCTCCCAGTAAAAAGAACTTGGGAGGCAACTTGGTCTTTTCACATATCTACATTTACAAAGTAAAAACCAAAGCCTGCACAAGGTAAGGGTGTGATCAGCAAATAACTGGACAGCTTGTTAAAATGAAAAATAAACATTCATCAAAGAAAAACAACAGAATCCAGAGTTTCTATCACATATCAGTAAGGACCAGTATATAATTTAAAATTATGATAGGTAAAAAGGAAAATGTAATTCATTATCAAGAAAAAAATAGAAGCCCCCAATAGATGTTGGACTTAGCTAACAAAGAAAATATGTTAAAGAAAAAAAATTTAAAAATAGTCTTGAGCGAACAAAGGGAAGTATCCACAGGAAAGAAAAACCACAAAAAAGAACCAGGTGGAAATTCTACAAGTGAAAAAAAAATACTAAAATGGAAAACTCATGGGAAAGGCTAAACAGAGAATGGAGATGGAAGGAGCCAGTAACCTTGAACTCTAATCAATCTGAAGAGTGAAGAGAAAAACGAGTAAATGAAAATGAACTCATCTTGGATTCCTGAGAGACATTTTTAAACAGTCTAAAATAAGTGCAAATATAAATGGACTAAACACTCCAATTCAGAGGCAAAATTATGAGAACTGATTTAAAAGCAAAACCTAACCTTATATATTTTAAATATAAGACCAAACAGGTTGAAAGTAAAAGGATGGGATAAAATTACCATGTGAACGGCAAAAATAAGAAAAGTGAACACAGCGATATTAATAACAAAGCAGACTTCAAAACAAAGAGAAAAAGGGTAATTCAGACAAAAGGAGTGTAACATATCAGGAAGGCATAAAAATTCTAAATATGTATACATCTAATAAACGAGCCTGAAAATTCATGAACCAAAAATTGACAAAAGAAAAAAACTGACAAATACATAATTTCAGTTGGAAATTTTAACATCCCCTCTCAGTACTTGATATAACAAGTAAACAAAACTTCAGTATGGGTATAAAGAAAATACAGCCCAGAATGAGAACTACCTGATCAAATTACAAGTATAAATAAAAGTTATTACATCAATAGATTACATCACTTCTCATTTTAAAATATTTTGATATTTGAAGTATTCTGACATAGTGTAACTTTACACGAAAAGAATCCTACATGCAAAGGGTCAAATATGTTAGGGTGAGGGGTCAAAGGTTACATCCATTTTCTATATTAACTTACTAAACTGGAATAACAATTCCTTTGATTTATATAGTATTATGACACTTACAGAATGCTGAAAATAAACCCATGGAAAAGCAATGTGAAAACATGGGTGGGGCCCTGGCTGGTGTAGCTCAGTGGATTGAGCATGGGCTGCGAACCAAAGGGTCATGGGTTCAATTCCCAGTCAGGGCACAGGCCTGGGTTACAAGCCACATCCCTAGTAGGGGACGTGTGAGAGGCGACCACACACTGATATTTCTCTCCCTCTCTTTCTGCCTCCCTTCCCCTCTCTCTAAAAATAAATAAATAAAATCTTAAAAAAAAAAAAACCATGGGTGGGGAGCAGGGGATTAAGGGACAAAAGATCCGAGTCTTAAAACTGGAAACACCTTCCACAGCGGACAGACCAGATTTTTAACTGATTTTTATGTCCAATAATCAATCATCTCAAAGCAAATGCTCATTCCGGCACTGCTGTTATATGTTGTTTAAAAAAATGTTTTAAAATGTTGTTAAAAAGAGGTTGCTATGGTATCCCCTCTTCCATATTTATGCCACTCTTCAAACCTTCACTTAATCTAAGAACAAATTCAATTTTGAATTCTTCCTAACTTCATTAGAAAAAGCAACCCATATAACATGAGTCAATCAATTAATTTATACTGTAATATTATTACTTACGACTCAGACCATAAAAGAATTTTAAGAATTCTGTTGTAAAGCATAGCTATGAACAGAAACAAAGAGATACTTGTCAAATGGTAGAAAACAGTTAAATATTTATATGTTTAATCTTTTATAAATGAATTAATGAAACAAAAACAAACCTGGAAGGAAAAGGCCGTTCATTCAAATAAACAATAAGTTACACAAGCAAGCATAAGATGATTTTCTAAACATGAGAAAATGCTTCTTGACTTTACTTTTGGTGATTCTTTATGCAAAACTATTTCCTTCTCTGTGTTTCCATAGTACTAATAATAAACTAATATTATAATTAGTTGTGTACATGTCTGTTCCATAAGTTCCTTCAGGAACAGAATACAAGCATTAATATGTGGGGATGCCTAGTGACTGGCATAACACTGAACTGTCTAACTCAACAAGTTCAAAATCATATCCATATATATATAAGATCTATACAATGTTTAATAAATAAAGACTATTTGGGGTAGATCCTCTAGTTAATGAGGCCTGAGTTTCATTTAATCTATTGTGACAGAATACCTAACTGGCTCACAACACAAGAGCCAAGAACCACCAGCTTACAGTCTTTGACCTGATCTACAGAACAAACATTGGGAGGCAATAGTTGTATTCATGCCAAACATCCACTTTTAAAATTCATTAGCACTAGTATTACAAAGTACTACAATAAAGCACTATTACTTTAGGAAAGCTGGTTTCCATTGATCTTGCTTCTGACAATGTCCATTTCTGAATGGTTCTATTATAATCTCCCTCAGAATCTCTGTATACCCCCCTTTGTTTTAAGCTCCTTCTCTTCTATTCAGCATGGATGGATAAAACCAGCAGGATACAGTAGCTATTCATGATCACACTGCACAGAGTGCTGCTTAGAAGCATGGATTTAGATGTCAACAAACCTGCGCAAAAGTTCTGCCTATTTATGAACTACGTGGCCAATTAACCCCTCTAAATTTCAGTGCCTTCACCTACATAGGAATCCCATAGAACAGTTGCAAAGATAAAATGAGATAAAGACTATAAATACTTAGCATACAGATATACTTAATGATGCTCCCAGTCTAATGTTTCTATTTGTTAGAGAAAAGATTGTTAAATTCCTCAGTGGGTGTTGCAAAAACACCATATAATCTGACTATGTATACATATATGTAAAATTTAAAAAAATAAGAGTCAAAAAGAGTTAACACTGGTTTCATCTCAATTGAATTCTGGATGATTTTTATTTTCTTGTATTTGTTTATTTGTATTTTCTACAGCTAATATGTACTCCTTTTTTAAAAAAAATTTAAGTGAATAAAACATTCTTACATGTAGCTAGAGACATGCTTGGAAAATCCTAAAATGAGCCTAGTGCTCCTGAAACATTTTTGGACAAATACTTCTGAAAATCATTCTACATGAAGTGCCCCATTTGAGGCTTTCGAATTTACTTTTAGTATCAAAACAACAGACTATTTTTACAGGAAGACCCAATGCATCTATCTGCAAATCTGGAGCAGCTGTGTGTGCCGCTACGGTTTCCACCGAAGCAGCTCGAAAACGGCAACCTTGCATTTTGTCTGGTCTGGGTGCAGCAACCAAGGTTGAATGGGGGAATGCAGGAATTACGAAAACGTGGAGGGAGCGAGATAATCTTTGCAACTCAGAAATAATCTTGTAACCAGCAAAGAGCCTGTCTTATTCCAAAAAAGGACGAAAAAATTTGAGTTTACATGACAAGTGTTAGAAAATAATTTCCCTTACACTCTTGTCTACTGGTTGATTCCACTTTAAAAGCTTAGTTTAAACCAATTAAATTGAAGCAAGTGAGTAAGAGGGGGGGAAAAAAGAACAAGATCCTCATCTCATATCTGCCTTGAGTTCTCTCACTGAGAGCCTGTATCTCCTCAGCACAGTGAATCCTCAGGAAGCACCTGACTGAGCCCAGGAATCAATGAAAACTTTCCATGGTTCAGGCTCTGTGTTGTACAGAATGTAAAAAGGCAAGACAAATCCAAGTGGACCTACACAGTTCAACCCCGTATTGTCTGAAGGTCAGCTGTATAATTAAAAGATGCAGAGGAGACATCACACTCGAATAAAGGTCAGGAAGGAGAGTAAAAGGAAGCGGGAAATTTTTATTTTTTTAAATGAGCACTGAAGGACAGAAAGTGAAACGTGACTGAAGAAACAGGTACACAGAATGTGCTCTGAAATTAGTAGCCTGCCCAGAATGAATAGTATATAACAGAAAATAGGGGTAAAAAGAGAGAATTGGTGACTTCTTAAGACTGCTCAAAAGGCCAAGATGAAGACTTTAAGCTTCATTTAATAGGCAAGGGAACCATGAATGCAAAGAGATACAATGAATATATTTTAGAAGGATTGATTTGGCAGCAGTTTGTATTAGGCAGATTAGATCTCTTCTTCCCATTCTTTGTATATCTCAATATAGAGAGGAGAAGAAATAAAGAAAACATAATAAAAGAAAACATGTATGTTAAAAAAGCCCCATAGCTGATTCTATTACACAGGAACTGGAGGTAGGAGTAGTGCATGAAAATATAAGGACAAGAAGTATGGAGAAAAGACAGCCAAATAGCACTGGGTCCAGCTGAGCTTGGATGGCATGAATCTACAGATAACTTAATAAGCATAGTCTTGATTTTTCTCTATCGGTACTTCCTAACCTAAAATCAATAGCACAATGTTAGCTGAAGTGGAAAACGAAGCAGAACACCATGTATGTGCTCATACCTGACTAAGGATGAAAGGATATCTTGGATAAAGGTGATGGCAACGAAAACCAAAAAAGGAGAGAGACTTTAGAAATATTAGAGGCAGGACTTACTGAAAAATTAAATGTAAGAAATGAGAAAAAGAAATCGATAAAATGATTCCTAATTTTTTAAAAAGATTTTATAGGGAGAGGGGAAGCGAGGGACAAAGAAAGGGAGAGAAACATTGATGTGTGAGAGAAGTATCGATTGGTTGCATCCCTCTCATGTGCCAACTGGGGACTGGGCCCACAACGCAGGCATATGCCTGGACTGGGAATTGAGCCAGTGACCTTTTGCTGTGTGGGACAATGTCCAACCAACTGAGCCACACCAGTCAGGCCATGGTTCCTAATTTTTTATTTGAACAACTGGGTTGACACTGGAATCATCTATTAAGATGGGGAAATTAGAGGAGGAACAGATTTGTGAAAAAACAGAGAAGTTAGAGAGGGAATCCAGCATGCTAATTTCACATGGTTTAGGTAGCTACAACACATGTTAATGGAGATGTCAAGCCATCGTAGATACGCGTTGAAGAGCAAAGTAGAAAGTTCTGAGCAGTAGTTATAAATTTGAGCCTTGACATTACAAGAATTGCATTTAAAGTCACAGGAATGCATGAGCTCACGCTGGGAGAGAATGCAGATCAAAGAAACGAGAGTCAGGCCTTTGGGAATTACATCAGGCCCTTGATTAACGCTGCACTGTTCAACATCCGTGTGCCACAGTGTGGATGAGGGGAAAACCCATTCCCTGCCAGGGCTCCTGTGTGTGGGGTCTGCAGGGTCTCCCCATGTCTCCATACGTTTTCTCCGGGGACTCTGGTTTCCTCCCAATCCGAAAGATGTGCACATTCCGTTAACTGGTGTGTCAAGTGAGGGGTGTGTGTGAGTGCACCCCACAATGGAATGGCGTCCTGTCCAGGGTTGGTTCCCACCTTGTGAGCCCTGAGCTACTGGGATAGGCTCTGGCCACCCTCAACTCTGAACTGAAATAAGTAGGTTGAAAAATAAACTATTTTACTTGTTTTGATTACTCTTTCTTAAATGTATGTATAACTCACATTTATCTCAATGTTTAATATTAGAAGTGTTTTGGGTCTTTACTTAGAAGTTTGGTAGTGTTTTTGTGGCCACAAATACAGAACCTAACTCTTGTTTATATCAACTAGCCTTCAGTAAAATGGTTTCATTAAAGTATGCCATTTCCCTTAAAGTCACAGCTTCTAAGAACCTACTGATGATGTTAAGTGAGGACTTACTTTATAATATTTAGAAGTCAGGTGAAGAATGAACCACAAAGGGATCTGAGAAGAAAGAGCCAGGAACATAGGAAAAAGTAGTGTTTCAAGAATAAAGAAGAACTGAATATTGGTAAGAACCAGAGTAAGATGAAAGTGAAATAAAATTACATATGAAGTCTGTATTTGTTGGCATAGAAAAATGGTTTTGACCACACAGCAAAGAAAATGGACCCTGAAGTTGTGTGCCTAGATTCAAATTTCAGTTCAATTACATAGTAGCTATGTGAATTTTGGCAGGTTATTTATCTTATCTACCCAAATCTCTCCATCTATAAAATGGGCATAATAGTAATAATATCTATCCAAAAGAACTGTTTTGAAGATTGGTTACTAAATTGCTTAGAAGCCTGCCTGGCATGTTTTAACTAGTATAAAAGTGTATGCTACTATTTATTGCTGTATAAAAAAATGCAAGTTACAAAACCATTTACATAACATACATATAAAACACATATATTACACATAATTATATATATATATAAAACACACACATATATTACACATAATTTTAGAAACAGAAAAGTTGGCAAGTTACATATCAAAGTAATAAAAGTAGTTCTCTCTCAGTAGTGGAACCAAAGGTGATTTTAAAAAGTATAATGTCTTATTTTCTCATTATTCTACAATGAACGCATTCATCATATAAATAAAAAAATTTAATTTCAAGGGGGAATTAGAACTGATGCAATTTTTATAACTCAGTGGGGAAGGGAAAGGTTTCAACCTGCCTAGAATACAAACAATTAGGATAAAATATAACTTTCCACTGAAAATAATTCGACACTACTTTTCTAATAGTCCCCAGATGTTTCCAATTATCAGTGCACTGCACCTAACCCTAAACACTTTAGAGCTCTGAGAGTAGGAAGGCCTTCACATGCTCACTGTGTAGTTTTAAGGAAGACGACCACCAGGAAAATATTTAATGTCACTTAACACTTTTCTTAAGAACGTGTGGAGTAGACGATATCACAAAACCAACTAAAGATAACGTCCCCAAATGCCAAAATAATAAGATGTAACTTCAAAAATGATAATGCTAAAAATACTTGCACTGTTAACTATGAAAACTTGTTTTTATACTGCCCCCCAATAAAGAATCACATGTAATTCCTAACACATATGCATTATGTTTTAAAAAGGTTAATTTATAACTCTATTCTTACAAATCAGATTACAGCTACATTTTGAAACTACTAGTACTGGCCAGCTCACAATAAAAGCTTCATGAATGCAGCTGCCTTATGTGAGTACCTATATAACGTACTGCCAATGCATATAATGGTTTCTGACATTCAACAAACATGTTACTCAACTGACGAGAGGACTATTTGAAGAACAATGTATACTCTATTAACGGAGATGAAAACTATGTATCGACCTCAAGAAAACATTTGCAAGTCTACAATTTATAACTTTCTTTTTCAAAGCAAAGAGGGTTATACCCAAGAGGAGTTAGTAAACATAAAAAGAAGCACGCACGCACGCTGTGATCAAAGAGGTGATGTCACTGAAGTTCATCCCAACATACATGTATACTGCTACTGGTTGAATTGTGTGTTGTTCTTTCCCCACCACCCGCAAAGTCATATTTTGACGTCCAAACCACCAGTACCTCAGAATGTGACTGCATATGGAGATAGGATCTTTAAATAGGTAAATTACAATGAGGCTGGTAGGGTGGGCCCTAATCCAGTCCAACTGGTGTCCTTATAAGAGAAACTCAGGTATACTAAGGCAGTCCAAATTTTATTTACCATATTACCAGTAACTCTTGCCTTAGTAACATTCAAGAAAAATCATTCTTTAATCCGTAATTACTATTAAGCAATCTATTCCTTGAGTTCTTCACATCCAAGTATAGGTCACTGTTCTGTTTAAATTTCACTTTTATCTGGCCAATCATCTTCCCAATTGATGATTTCTGGATTTGGGCTCATCATCTAAAATTATCCTCATACTTCAGTTTTAACTCATTTGCAAAATTATTCAACGTTCCACCACCACTGCCTCCATAATATTTATTAATAAAATTTTTAGTAAGAGAAGAAAGAACCCTAGAACCTATCCCCGATGATCTCTGTCCAAGGTACCATTCATGCCTTCATCAGCCTCATTAGAAATTATTTATAATTTAATATAATTTAGCTGCCTACCCATATGCTTATTCACTGACATTTCTCCCTATCATCCTCATGTATGTCAGACTTTTTCGAATCTATTGTGGATACATACACCTACTGCACTATCCTGATCCTCAAGTTCAACAACCCTATCAAAGAAAGCAATGGAAGGGAAGAAAAAGATCAATGTTAGCCTGCCATGACTTGTTCCTACTTGTTCCTAGAGAAACCTGGGCTAGTGGTATATAGTAATCACCACTTTTCTTGGTGCTCAGTCAAGAAGAGTAAAACACTGTTGAATGGAGAATGGAATTTGACTCCATTATTCAACTGTAAGGTCACAAACAGTAGTTTCATACTCAGGTGATGGAAACAGAATTATTACAGTTTCTCATTTAATACTATAAATGAAATATTTATTGCAAACATTCATAATATTTTTATCTGGTTCCATTTTGACCTGTAAAGATAAATTTCACATTTACTTTCAGTTAATAAGGTGTCTTTGTTGGGTTCCTTATACATCTAAATTTATCAGTTAATTAAACAGAGATGTTATATTAATCTGAACACACTAAGGAAAACACAGTAGTTCTGGTAAAATATTAACCAGGCAGATCATGTGTGAAGCCACGCTGGCCTTCCTCTAAATCACAGTTTCAGAGCTAGTAAGAGACCTGGGATTTACAGCACAATCTCCTCCTTTTATAGAGAACCACCCTGAGGCTCTCAGAGATGGAACGATTTGACCAAACTCAGAAAGCTAATTCTGACATGACTGGACAGAGAAATTACATGTACTCCAGGGTTACTGAAAATGTTTCGCAAAACTATGTGGTCAAAATAATAACAATAATAACAACACCACCACAAATATGTTCTTACCAATTGGACCTCGCCAAAAGCACCTCTTCCAATAACTTTTACCACATCGTAGTCTTCTGCCTTCATTTGTAGACCTCTGATTTTTTTCACAATTTTCTCATCTACAATAAAAAGATCACCACATTTATAGTTTACTCATAATTATAAACAATATTTTATTGTTTTAAAAGATTTTATTTACTTATTTTTAGAGAGATGGGGAAAGGAGGGAGAAAGAGAGGGAATGAAACATCAGATTGCCTCTAGCACACCCCACACTGGGAACCTGGCCTGCAACCCAGGCACGTGCCCTGACTGGGAATCAAACCAGCGATGCTGTTGTTCGCAGGCCTGCGCTCAGTCCACTGAGCTACACCAGCCAGGGATATAAACAATATTTTAAAATAATCACCATATTTGTTAACACATTTTTATTTCAAGAAAGTGGGCAAAATCTATCAGTTTTTAAAGGTTGCCATTTAAAAATCTAAGCTACACATTAACTTCATGTCAAAGAACGAAAATGCTATGGTTTATTAACACATATAAACAAACACCACTGACTACGAAGAGTAGCAGTTAAGCCATCCTGTTTCTGACTCTGCTGCTTGGCAAGTCAGATGACAGCTGAAACAGTGATGACTCAAACAACCCTGAGTGCATCCTAAATCATGGAAGAAAGCTGCTATAAAATGACTTACAGAGCTAACTTACTAATGGATTTTGGCAGCTTATTTCTTTTGTAGCACATATTGTGGATATGGTAACTATACAAGCAAATAGTAAGAGTCACCACATATATGGCAATAATTGTTACTACAGTATCTCTCATTAACTACACTGAAATATCTACACTTATACAAACATAATTAAGTCTTCCAGATAATGTAAAGGTAAGTCTTAGAGCTGTTGATGTTAATTTAAAACTTCTCTTGTAATTGCCATAAATAATCTGTCCAGAAACTACTAGTCTTAATAATTTCTACAAAACCTTGAACTTTACCTACTTTATATACACTACAATTGGTCCTGCTGTTTTGCTTTGAAAATAAAGAATATCAAGTGGTAAGCTAAAAATTACTTAAGTTAAATAAGTTAATAAGTTTATGAACTTCAATAATATTAATCAAATCTCTCATCATAGTATAGTTATAGGATCAAATATGAAGTTTAACATACTTACATCTATTTAAGAAATTGTCTATATTCTTGTTCTTCCTTAAAGCAGGAAAATCCAAATCAAGGACCAAGGAATTTAAGCCATCCTATTTAATAAAAAATAAAAAGAGGAAAAAGTTGTTATAATTTCCAAGCACTTAAAAAAATGTCTTTACATTTTATCATACATTGTTCTCACTGAATGTCAGTCCACTTTGATATGCAATTGCCCACTGGCTCCACATCCAACACCTTTAACTGCTTTCCTGTCTCTGTCAGAGAACATTAAGATTGACCCTCTCATGTTTTCCTTTGTTCTTTTAGCCAACAGAAAGAGTCATTTTGAAATACGCCTCCACTATTATTTTTGTGGGCTAGATATCTTTTCTCTCTTCAAATGTCCAGTTAAAAATTCAGCAAACTTCTGACTTTAAAAAATACACCCAGACTAAGGGAGTTGTCATTCACTCAACAATCATTAACTTTGTGCCTAGTGCAAAGAATAGAAAATCTAAAACTAAGACACTAACTATCCTTACCTTCAGGGAACTTTAGCCTCAAAACTTCATTTCCCCTAAAAACATTAAAACAGGATGATATATTGTTCTGATGTCTACTTCCTTCTTTAAGTTTTCTGTATTTTCCAGACTTTCTACAAGAATGCATTAAATTTAAAATCAAAATAGGAGAAACTACCTATACATAATTTGGTGGGTGTGAAAAAAAACTAAGAAACAAACTAAGTCTCAAATTAGATATGCTTGTGTAGGAAACCATATTTCTAAAACACTATCTTATATATGGTCTCATCCCCAAGTATATTTTATACTGAGGAGGGCTCAGGACTCATTTTAAAAATAAACAAACTAGGGCTCAGATTAAGTGACTTAAGACGTGCCCAAGGTCATGGTAATAAGAAAGGACAAAGAGGCTAGTACCCTAAATCATGGAGGCCCTATAGACTTAATTCATCCCCCTAGTCCCAATGACCATACTAAAACCAAAGGGAACTACTAACTTATAAGGGTAAAGAAGCTGGAGGATTGCAGAAAACTGCAGGAAGGAAGGGAGGAAGCTGGAGGATTCAGCTAATTTGGAAGGCAGGAAACTAACTGGAGCATTGCAGAAAACGAAACAGCAATAAAGAGACCTTTTCAGTACTACATCACTTGGTTATATTTTAAATTTTCATTATTTAAAAAAAATCTCAATACTTTATGAAAACATTCTTTTGTTTTCTTTTTCTTTTCTTTTTTTAATTGTTTTTCAAGTACAGTTGTCTCCATTTTCCTCCCACCACTTCCCCGTCCCATCCTCAATCCTACCCCTTTTCGGCTTCGTCCATGGGTCCTTTATACAGTTTCCTTGATGACCCTTCCCCTTGTTTCCCCCATTACCCCCTCCCCTTCTCCCCTCTGGTTACTGTCAGTTTGTTCTTTATTTCAATGTCTCTGCTCATATTTTGCTTGCTTGTTTGTTTTGTTGATTAGGTTCCACTTAAAGGTGAAATCGTACGGTATTTGTCTTTTGCCACCTGGATTATAAAAATATTCTTTAATAACAAAATGGCAGAAGTGCTAAGAGTAAGCTATAAACATTTTCAATTGCAATTAAAATAACTGTTACCCCACTGATATCATTAATATAGACACACAAAACAATCTAGATTCTCCTTAACTAAAAGAAAAAGAATACATTACAAATAATAAAAGCCAACTTGCAATCAAGTTGAGATTGTTAAATTCACTTTGAGACTACCCACCCCATGAGGACAATTCCCTCTCCAGGAGAGCTGAACTGCTTTTCAAAGATTTCAGCATTTTATCATACTAGGCTATTAATTTTTTTTTTTGAAGTTTAAAATGTAAAATCTGAATCACTGATATTTTTAGGTATGTCTATATTTATACTCTGTATTAAAATTTCAAATCACAGAAAGGTGCTTTCATGTGGAAAGCATTCTTTTACACCATTAACCTCCAAAGGAAGAAAAGAATTTTAAATGATAAGGCTTTAAGCTTCTATTATTACAAGAATTAATATCTTCCTCTAGTTCAGACTTTCCAAACAGAATATAAACATTCCATACTGAAATGATAAAGTGCATTAAAATCTCCATCTATACATAATGAAGACAAAAGAAATCTTTCTTAGAAACAAAACTACAGCTTGACAACAGCAGGAAAAGGACTGAATCCTTGCTTACCCCATACTCTCCCCCCAAGTTGTCACAAATAGATGGGAAAAAACCTGGAGATGGTTTATAAATACTTCCCAAAATATCCCCTACTAGTGTACATTCAGAGTGCTTTCTCAGCAGTTGAAATATTTGAGCAGTTGCTCAACTAAACAATAATACCATTTTGGTTTTTAAAACCATTTTTTAAAGAACAATACTATTTCATATGTGCACTAAGTTTTATTTTTATGTAGTATTTATTTTTTAATTTTTAATTTTTAAATATATTTTATTGATTATGCTATCAGTTGTCCCATTCCCCCCCATCATTCCCCTCCACCCTGCACAGCCCCTCCCACCCACATTCCCCCCCTTTAGTTCATGTCCATGTGTCGTAAGTTCTTTAGCTTCTACATTTCCCACACTATTCTTACCCTCCCCCTATTTTCTACCCACCGTCTATGCTACTTATTCTCTGTACCTTTTCCCCCTCTCTCCTCCTCCTCCCACTCCCCTGTTGCTAACCCTCCATGTGATCTCCATTTCTGCGGTTCTGTTCCTGTTCTAGCTGTTTGCTTAGTTTGCTTTTGTTTTAGGTGTGGTTGTTAATAGCTGTGAGTTTGCTGTCTTTTCACTGTCATATTTTTGATCTTCTTTTTCTTAGATAAGTCCTTTTAACATTTCATATAATAAGGGCTTGGTGATGAGGAACTCCTTGAACTTGACCTTATCTGAGAAGCACTTTATCTGCCCTTCCATTCTAAATGAAAGCTTTGCTGGATAGAGCAATTTTGGATGTAGGTCCCTGCCTTTCCAGACTTCAAATACTTCTTTCCAGCCCCTTCTTGCCTGGAAGGTCTCTTTTTGATAAATCAGCTGACAGTCTGATGGGAACTCCTTTGTAGGTGACTGTGCCCTTATCCCTTGCTGCTTTTAGAATTCTCTCCTTCATTTGAATCTTGGCTAATGGAATTATGATGTGCCTTGGTGTGTTCCTCCTTGGGTCCAACTTCTTTGGGACTCTCTGAGTTTCCTGGACTTCCTGGAAGTCTATTTCCTTTGCCAGATTGGGGAAGTTCTCCTTGATTATTTGTTCAAATAACTCTTCCACCTGTTGCTCTTCTTCTTCCCCTTCTGGTAGCCCTATAATTCGGATGTTGGGATGTTTCAAGATGTCATGGAGGTTCCAAGCCTCTCCTCATTTTTTTGAATTCTTGTTTCTTCCTTGTTTTCTGTTTGGTTGTTTCTTTCTTCCTTCTGGTCCACTCCATTGATTTGAGTCCCAGTTTTCCTCCCATCTCTATTGGTTTCCCATGCGTCTTCCTTCATTTCACATATTGTAGCCTGCATTTTTTCATCTAATTTGTGAGCAAAATCAGCCAATTCTGTGAGCATCCTGATGACCAGTGCTTTGAACTGTGCATCTGATAGGTTGGCTATCTCTTCGTGGCTTAGAGGAATTGGCTCTGGGGCTTTCATTTCTTCTCTGGTTTGAGCCATTTTTGGTGTTTTTTTGGTTTGGCGCCTGCTCCACTCTCTCCTGGATTCCAGTCCCCTCCGCCACTTCCCCTTCGCCTGGATTATCTGTGCTCGAATGTGGGGCCACCTGGTCAGCCAGCTGCCTTGTGCAGCCTCACTGGGTCTGCACAGTTGCCACCCCGTGCCTGGGTTGCCAGCCGCCGCCTGTACACCTGGGAACCACCAGCCACTACTGCCTGTGTTCCCGGGTCCGCACCTCCACTTTTTCCTGCCGCGACTCTGCCCCTCTTACTGGTCTGTATGAATGGTTGTTGGACTTCCATACAGTTCAATTTTCTATCAGTTCTGGTTGTTTTCTTGTTTCTAAATATTTGTTGTCCTTAATTTTGGTTGTGAGAGGAGGCACAGTGTGTCCACCTATGCCTCCATTTTGGCCGGAAGTCCCATAGTGTTTATTTTTGAATGGACTATGGTACTTCAATCTGCTAACAACATATTAGAAGAAAATGTAGGGAATAATATGTAATTGTAAATTTATATAAATATACTGGAGGTTTTATGTAATTTTATATACATAAACGTTTATATAAATTTACATTTAAAATTTATTCTATTTAATATCACTTTAAGAAATAAATTCTGAATTTTTTAAGGATACTTATATTTTTAGTAGATGAAATTAATAACAAAATCCAGTCTCTGGGTTAGCTCAGCACTTGATTGAAAGCCTTTATCTATGGCCTTCCTCATCATGCAGTTTCATATAAACCTTAAACAGTTAGATTATTTTTTCAGTGTCTGTGATTTCTACTGTGATGCTTTTCTTAGAAAGTGATTACTAAAACTGAGATAAAGAAAAAACATCTTTAAAGACTAAAACTTACAGCCCTGGCTGGTGTAGCTCAGTGGATTGAGCGCGGGCCTGCGAACCGAAGGATCTCGGTTCGATTCCCAGTCAGGGCACATGCCTGGGTTGCCAGGCCAGTTCCCGGCAGGGGACATACAAGAGGCAACCGCACATTGATGTTTCTCTCCCTCTCTCCTTCCCTTCCTCTCTAAATATAAATAAATAAATAAATAAAATCTAAAAGGAAAAAAAAAGTACTTAAAAAAAAAACTTTAAAAAGACTAAAACTTACATTAAATAAAAGCGTACAACCAAAACTTCAAAGCAGTGACGAAAATTAACACTATCATTTCCCCCACTTCCAACTGCATAGAAATGGCAGGAAAACATTTAAAAGTCGTAGCCCCACTGAAACAAAACAAAACACCACCACCACAAAATATTCAAGGACCAGAAAGAATAACAACAAGCAGTAAGTAAGAGATAAAATCACAAAGATCTACTAGATTTCAAGGCAGAAAGCAGTCATGCCAATGACTGATTTTTTTAATTCAAAGGGGACCAAAACCAGACTGATCACACTGGGAAAACAGCTGGAGTGAAAATCCCAGTTCCTAAGACATTGAAAAAAATTTCTACTGCCCAAGTTTTACATGAAACTACCTAACTAGATGTTTCAGACACAGCTTTCAATTGAATCTTGAACTAAACCCCCAGAGCTTCCCCGGTTATTAGATTGTGACATCTTTAATACTACTAGCAGAGAAATGTGAATCAGCTTCAATACCAGAACTTGAGTTGTCTATATGGGAGAAGTTAGCAAAGGAGGAAGGCAGAGAGAAAAGTGTGTTATCTTACTGTCTTTCTGAATAAACAGATACAAGCCAACACCCAATTTCTCCCATTACAATTATTACCATGGCGGAAAAAATATACATAAAATGGCTTATTTCCCTAAAATTTCCTGAACACAGAACCTTTTATACTTTAGTTAAGAAGGAATGAAGTAGTGGACTTGATTTCACTTTCATTATAAACTGCTTCTAAATATATAATTGTTTTTAAATATCTAAATTAAATGCATACCCCACCAAAAGGAAGCAGGTTGGAAAGCCTTCACCAACCTAGAAGGTCTAAAGTGATAAGCACAATGAGGGAGAATTCCTTGTAGGAATTTCAATTGTTAACTGCAGGACAAATTATCCTTTAGCTGAAAATGTTATAGTTATGAGTGGTCAGCATATGACTAGTACTTAAAGCCATAAAACTGGGTAAGATCATTATAGGACTAGGTGTAAAGAAACAAAAAAGAACCAAGGATGGAGTCCAGGGACACACCAATATTGAGAGACTGGGAAGAGGAGGGGATTGAGAAGGAACCAGTACAGGAGGAAGAAAATCAAGACAGCTGTGGTATCTTGGAAGCCAGGTGAGGAGGGCAGAGAATGATCCACAAAGTCAACAGGAATGTTAAGGAAATCAAGACTAAGAATTTAGCCACTTGAAGGTCATCAGTAACTTTTTAACAGCTATTTAGATTATAAACGTGATATTTCCAAATCACTGTCCACCACCTTCTGCATAGTTCTGTTTTACTATAACTGCTGTACTTTTATTTTAAAAACGAAACAAAAACTTCCCTTAAGAAGTTGCTGTGAGTTCACATTCCCAGATCCTAAATAATAATCTAACCTGCGACTTAACCATAAATTATGTAGTATCTTATACTTCATAGTCTATCTACCAAAAGCTGTAACTAAATTATACAGGTCAATACAGTATTTACTATTAATAATAAGAATTTTTCTTGACTATTTTGTGCCACGTGCTGTGCAAACCACTTTACGTGCAGTCAATATTTTAATCGTCACGACAATGTATAGGCTAGGTACCCATATCACTGCACTCACACCAGTAGGCACAGAAATGGAGGTTCAAACACTTGCCCAAGCCAACACAGTTTATAAGTGACAAATTTAGAATTTTATGAGATGTTTGTACTTTAAAGTTCTTCCTCAATAGAATACTGAACATCTGCTGTACAGATAAGTGACCAGGGAATGTTATTTAAATGAATTTGTAATACATTTCCTCCTATTATTACAACTGTTAACTACAAATATAAAACTAAAGATAGTGGGACCAAACAAATGCATCATTAGGAAATAAAATACAAATTTTAAGTCACCCTGTATGCACACAGAATGGCTTATTAATCTTAAGTATATTCCACTTAATTTTTATAGTACACTATTTCACCTGAATATAGTGAAGTCATATTAATTGATCTATCATTTATCAATATCAGTTGCATAAATCCTTATGTTTATTTTACAATATAGCCTTGTAATTACATTAATCTAAAATGCCAGCCAAATTATATGACTGGGTGCAAGTGTCTTGTGTAATATGGATTAACCTTACTGTAAGTTTGAGAATCTAATTTAATGAAGAATAAGAACAGTTCTCCTGTTTGCTTATATAAATCTTTAGCTACCTATAGCTACAATAAAATCAGCTGGTAACTCCCTACTGCCTCAAAACAATAATAGGTGGTACATTAATGAAGTAACAGGTATCTAATAGAAAAACATTCATATCTCAGACTATCTCATAAAGGGATAACTATTATCAAAAATTTGCTTAAAACCTGAACTCTGAATTGTGGGGACCCTCCTTAAACAAGGAATACCATTCACACTGATTTCAAGCCTGTCTAAAGTCTGTCTGTATTTGAACAGACTCCTGATTTCTAGAGCCCTAATTTGTAAAACGGATATAATAGCCCATAAAATCCTTCTGGTGAGCTGTTCTCTCTTATAAAACTGACTGTATACAGTCAAGCAAAGAAAGGCAACAGGATGGTACTGTGACTTTTGCCTCAGATTCCCATATGGCTCAGCACCAGCAAGACAAGACCCACACCACCCATTCTCCCTTTGGCCTCACTCGCAAGCATGGCTCAGCTCCACACTCTTCCAGCTCCTGCCTTCATTTAAAACCTTGATTTTGTATTTTGTTCCTGGATTTTTGCATTTTAATGGTAATTTTTGGCATCCCTTAAGTGTTGTGCCCAAGGCAAGTGCCTCACAGGCTTCACCCCAGACGCAGTCTTAAGAAGATACTAAAATCTCTGTAATTAAAGTCATTAACTAGTGTGTTTCAGTGATTTTCCATCTTTTTCATCTCATAGCACACAAACTACTAAAATTCTGTGGCACAAAAAATGTGGGTTTTTTTGGCCAATTTGGCCAAAAAAATAGGTATAATTTTGATTCATGCACACCAGACAGCTATTGTTGTGTTGGCTGTTGCCATTTTTTTATTTGATAATCTAAGGGAAAAAATGTCAGTGCCAGTGACTAAATAAATAGGTACTGTGTGGTTTAAAAATTCTCTCTGGTGTATTTTAATTTTAAAGGAATGTGCAAAGAATCACATTATTAATTTGATTAATGTTTTAGAAGAAGAATTAGTCAAATATTTAAGTGTAAAGTTAGTAATAGTACTAATGGTGATAGTACTGCTCTGATAATAATAATAAAATAGCTGCTATTTATAGAGTGCTTGGATAGCAGAAACTATGCCAAACACTTTGTATAACATTTAAGTTTCATTAAGTTAAAATTAATCATTTAATTCTCCAAGCAGATTGTGGAAGAGATGTTATCATCATTTTTTCATTTAAAAACATTATGCCTAGATAACTTAATTTTCCATAACTGCATAGCTAGGAAGTAGCAAGGTTGGGATTGAGCCCAATGCTACTTCAACTACTTATTAGTATTTTAAATTTTTTTAAGTAGGTTCTAAATTTTTTCTAAAAATATTAAGTCAATGGAAAGATATGAATGAAAGTACTATTCATAATGTAGTATGTTGCTCAGAAACACATGAACCAAATTAAGACCAAGTTATACTTATATTACTGGACTTTGTTTTATAAATCAACAATGGTATCTTTTCCTCTAAAAACAAAGTTTTCCTCCTCAGGAAGAGTATATTTTATTATTCCCTACAGAATAAAATAGAAAATCAGCAACTTAAACACATCCCCATTATAAACTATCAGAAAAATTAATATATCATCTGTCTGAATCGTATTTTTTATTTAACACTGGTATTCAACAGAAAAACTACTGCAGATAAAATTAGAGTTACTATTCTAATACTGATTATGAACAAATCAGACTTTCAAAAGATGCTTTTCATATTTGTAACTCACAAAATTAAATATCATACATAAACTTTGGGACAAAAAACCCCCTGCTCACTCAGGATATAACAAATATATACAAGGGGAAAAAATGCTGGTATTATTTAGTTTTCCTATTCTGCACTAGTAGCACATATAAAAAGCAAATTAGCCCTGGCTGGTGCAGCTCAGTGGATTGAGCACGGGCTGTGAACCAAAGGGTCGCTAACTCAACTCCCAGTCAGGGCACATGCCTGGGTTGCAGGCCAGGTCCCCAGTGTGGGGTGTGTGAGAGGCAATCACACATTGATGTTTCTCTCCCTCTTTTTCTCCCTTCCTTCCCCTCTCTCTGAAAATAAATAAGTAAAATCTTTTAAAAAATAAAAAGAAATCATTAAAATTGATAGTTATAGTACAATGTAGGGAATATAGTCAATAATATTGTAATAACTATGTATGATGCCAGCTAGGTACTAGACTTCCCAGGGGGATCACTTCATGAATTACATGACTGTCTAACCACTATACTATATACCTGAAACTAATATGTCAACTGTAATAAAAAAATTAAAAAGTAAAATAAAAAATGTCTCAAAATAGTGGTTCAAAAGACTATGCAATATAAAATATTGATATTAAAAAGTACATTATATAAAAATGAATATATAATTCTAGTTAAAGGAAGTATGCATATAAAAATTATTGAATGAAAATGCAGAGAAGTGAATACAGTAATTGTGATAGCATGGTGAATTATATAGTTTTATTCTTTTCCTGAATTCTAACATTTTTGTGATGCTATTTTGTAACTAAAAATAAAATACAGTAAAACCTAAGTGAACAAGATCTAAAGTACTAGAGAACACACCCTAATAAATTTATACTTAAAAAAATATTCATGCATTGGGTTGGCCAAAAAGTCTGTTTAGTTTTTTTCCACACTTTTCATTTTATTTTCAATTAATTATCACTAATTTTATTGATTTGGATATTCTGAGTGTCAGCTGTCTCCCGCTATTGGATCCTACTGGGGAGAGGCCAGGGGGGCTGCTAAACATCTTCCAGTGCATAGGACAGCCCCACGGCAGAGAATTATTTGGCCAAAATGTCAATAGTACCAAGAAACTTTGCAAACCACCTTTTCCATACACTGTACAAATCTTTTTTTGTGTTTCAGCTGTGTTTTTAACCTTTCCTGAAGTAATAAAGCATAACATGCCAAAAGTTTCTTCTTCTACCTTCAATATTAAAATGGCTGCACAAAAATTCACCAATTTTGATAAGTTTTTTAAAAAATGCACACTGACATGACAGCTATCACAACATAATCTAACAAAATTGTTTCAAATGAAATTAAAGACAACTAAGCACTACTAGAGCCATCATACAGAAAAAAAATAAATGGACTTTTTGGCCAGCCCAACATTATCTATAGGTCTCCATATCTCTACTGAAACATAACCTAGTTTAAACTCCTATAAAGATCACAATAAAAATTCAAGTTTAAAGCAAAGGCAACATTTATTTGGATTCCAGAGAATTCCCAGGAAGGGGGCAGGCAGAACATACGATTTGTAGAAGGCAGAGAACAGTGCTATCTAATATCTAATACTGGGGACACTCACTCCTATGGTCCCCTTAATCTTATCACCGCCAATAACTGCAATGCCTCCATAATCTGTTTTAAACATCCTATTTATTGACCACTACCCTCTTATCTTTCCGGCTAATATCTCAATTCCAAAATATTTTTGACTCATCAGGGACCTTCATCCAGATCCTATCATCTTCCACTGTCTTTTACCCTCTCCACGCTTGTATTTACTCTTTATATACTTAAATTCTTGTCAATCATAACAACCATTGTCCTGCACTTACTCTCTTGTGCCTGCCACTTAATCACACTCTCCTAGAAAAACCACCGCACTAGTTAATAAATCCAATTCTTTCTCCTCAGCACTAGCATCTCCTAGAGCTAAACTGAAGAAGAACAAACCACCACGCTCAAGTGGCTCTCAGCTCACTGGCAATCCTAGACTAGTTCTCTGGTCCATTTTCTCTCCCATTTTCCTCCCAGGTTGATTACAAATTTTTCTTCTCTCCTCCTGGATAATTTCAATTTTTTCCCTCTCTTCTCAAACCTCCAAAATCAGCTCTTCCAATCTCATTCTCAGCTAAAGTCCTGACTTCTTAACTGAAGAACTGAAAGGGTCTGAGTGCAAAGGCACCCCAACAGCCACGAGCCCCTCCAGCACCCAGACCGTGATTTTGAAATACTACTCTCCACCAAAAGGCATTAGGGCTCCTTGAAGAAATGGCTGATTCCACGACTAGAGCAGGGAAATTATGACTGTAGATGCTACAGAGTAAGGAGGTGCACAGGGGGTAAAATGACACAGAACTACACACATGCACTACATCAATGTCAATATCCTGATTTTGGTAATGTCCTGTAGTCATGGAAAATATAAACATTGGGGAGAATTAGGTAAAGGGTACACAGGACCACTCTGTATTATTTCTGCAACTTCCTATGAACTTATTATTATTTCAAGATAAAAGTTTTTTTTTAAGTGAAGAAATACACAGATTGGTGGCAACATGTCAAAAGGACATATAAGCCAGCTTGAAAGGGCTCCCAGTGGCAAATCTGGAACGATTTGTGTATTAAAGTAAATAACGATAATAATGCAGTATAATCCACTGAATAAAACAAGAATTCCCAATATAAATTGAAGTGAATAAATTAATTAATATTCTTTCTTACAGTGAAATACCAACTAATAAATGCACAATACTTGAATCAAGAATATCACCATTTGGCAACCATCATGGTAAAAATTAATTTAGTTGAAAAACATCAATGGATACTGAAACTAGTGAGTAAAAGTTGGAACAAAAACATGACTTGACATATAATCTCAGAGTAACCCCTCACAAAATACTTATTAATTACAAAGGAAGAGGGAGACTATAGAAACTCATCTTTAATCAAGTAATCAAAGTTAACACTACCTAACGAAATAAACTGTGTGCCACCAAATAGAACACATTAAGAAGAACACATCTCTTCTGTGAAATTGTAGCCAAAAATAGTCTAATATTCAGGTAACATTAAACAAACCCAAACTGAGGCTATTCTACGAAATGAGTGGCTTGCAATCTTCAAAATAGCGAACAGCGCAAAAATCAAGAAAGACTGAGGGACTGTTCCAAATTAAAAGAGATTAAAGAAACATGAGAGCTGGATGCAATGCATAATTCTGGATTAAATCCTTTTGATCTAAAGAACATTACTATTTGGACAACTAACAAAACTTGAATGAGGTCTCTAAGCAAAGTATATATAGAAGTTTTTTAAACTTTTCTGTAAATCTGAAATTGTTTCCAATAAAAGGGGGTTTTTTTGTTTGTTTGTTTTTTAAATCATACCAATGACTCAGGGCCTTTGGATTTGCTATTTCCTTCTAACTGAAATGCTTGTAGTCACATACCTGTATGACTAGCTCTTCCACTTCCACCAGTTCTTTACTTAAAATTCACATTTTCAGGAATACCTTAATATCTTAACTTGTGACTCCCTTACAGAGTCATATCTTCCTCTTTGTTTTACTTTTTCTCATTACCAGAAATCACTATCTTATATACCATTAACTTTATAAATTATTATTTTTCAGCTCCCCATTAAAATGTAAACTGATGATGGCAGGGAATTTTTATCTGCTTTGTTCACTGCTACATTCCCAGGGCCTAATCCAGGGCTGAAACCAGGTCTTGGCACCTGGCAGTTGCTAAACAAATATTTATTAAATGACAATGTACATGAAGTCCTTGGAACACAAAGGACTTAAGATACAATTACAAAATAAGTTCACTTTCCAGTCATAGCAAGGGAATACTGAAACAGGTAAAAAGAACTCCACTGTTAATCTGATAGGTATAGGACATCAGGCCAACGAATATGTCTCTAGCATAAATGAATGAGCTAATGTCCCTGCCCTAAGGAGCTTAGTAAGCAAACCTATTTCCATCAGAAAGCAAAGCTGTAATACTGCAGCCAGCTCAATAGCAAGAAAATATGTCAACAACATGTGGGAAGTACAGGAGAAACAATCCAAATGCTGATAAACAAGAATTAACTGTATGAGACTTGACTGAAAAATATTAATGGAGAAAGCAAATTTTCTCCAGGAAAAAAGAATGACAGTAAACTTATATTCAAATACAGTCAGTGGTATAATCCAAGGGATATTATTATAACCGAGGTCTCATACTTTACTACCCCATTTCCTTAAAAAACTACTGAGACTATATATATAAAGCTAATCACAATGATCTCGCTTAGTTCACAGTATTAAAAATATACTAAACAGTTTATATTTAAGAAAGATAGTACCGAAAGTATGGAAAATGATCTTATAATTTCTACACATGAAGTAGCCAAATCAGTAGCATCTCATTCTATAAATGCTTTTATCTCCTACTGACCTTCTTTCTTGTAACTATAATCAAAATGACAGACATCATCTTTAAAAAATTCCTCTAAACAAACATACCTGAATCTAACCCAATGCTTCTGGAAAATGAAAAATACACACACGTCTCTACATGTAAGTGTATTATATATACTTATTCATAAACATGGTTGATTATCATCAATCGAGCTATACACATGACCATCCATCTTACAACCTAACTGGTTACTTGACAGTGAATGAAATCCAAATTTATAAGTCAATTTCTAATTTCCAATAGAAATAGGATTCTATACCCAAAAACCTATTTCAGTCACTTTCCTCACCAACCATGCCCTCCAAAAAAATCACAAAAATTAAAGAGAATATAAAACACAAAAATGTATCATAGTTTAACACTCATAAGTATGAAATCAATCATTTACTTTAAAAGCAATGTCAAAATATTTTAAGGGATTTTATGAATGAGCTGAACTAATTATGCAAAATAGAAGTCAAATGAGCATGGCCTAAAGATAACTTTCTTTTCCTGGTAAATCCCCCTGTAACAAGCACTGGCATGTTTAATTTCTTCTCTTAATGTAGTCCACGTTATGGGAATCTGCTCCCAAAATTTGATGAATTGTTTTAAGGAAAGTAACTTGGCTGTAACTTGGAAGTATTTGTGTTGCCTGATATAAGACTGACTGCAACCCTTAAGAAATCCTCAACATGAGTTTGGTCATTAATGTAAAGTCTTACTTACAATTAAAAAATAAATAAAAGGTTAAAGTTGGAGCTGGGGACCACAAGTCAAGTAGATAAAATGGGAGATTCCTATTCTTCCTGTGCTTAGTCATATGGTTCAGGCTTCATAAAAGATAGTGCCAACATTACTGTGATACATGCAATTCTGAGGACACAACAGTCACTGACTCATATTGGGTTGGCCAAAAAGTCCGTTTAGTTTTTTCCATAAAATACAAGACACATTTTCCATTTTCACCAATAAATTTATTGATTTGGATATTTTGAATATGTCAGCTGTCTCCCGCTATTGGCTTCTAGTGGGTAGAGGCCAGGGTTGCTGCTAAACATCTTCCAATGCATAAGACAGCCCCACAGCGAAGAATTATTTGGCCAAAATGTCAATACAAGAAACTTTGCAAACCACTTTTGACACGTTTGATCAGTCACAGCATCTTCTCCACACATTGCACAAGTCTTTTTTTGCATTTCAGCTGTGCTTTTACCTCTCTTGAAATAATAAAGCATAATATGTCAAAAATGTTGCATTTCTTTTTCCATCTTCAATATTAAATGACTGCACAGAAATTCACCAATTTTGATAAGTTTTAAAAAATGCACAGTGACATGACACCTGTCACAACACAATCTAACAAAATTATTTCAAATGAAGTTAAAGACAACTAAGCATTACTAGAGCCAAATATGGAAAAACTAAACAAAATTTTTGGCCAACCCAATATAAAAATTCTGAATTTAAAAGGCAAATAAACAGATTATGTAAATGTCATCATACTGCAAGCATGACCACCACAAAGTATTACATTTTGTAATTATTCTTGAGAATACGAAACAATGTTTTACACATCCTAGCATGATCGGCATTGCAACTTTTATAAATCCATGCTCTATGATCAAAATTTATAAAAATCTAAGTTCTGTTGAAGACAGAATCACAGGTTGTATATAACACTTAGTGATTACAACCTCTATTTACAATTATTTTGTTATGCTAAATTACTTAATGCTCTAAAATCTTGATCTATATAAATGATACTTATTTTCATCTACTTTCAGTCTTGTGATAAACACAGCAAGGAAGACTCCACCTCTGTGAAAGGAAACTATCTGTTGGAAGAGTCCCAAACTATTCAGAACAATGAGCCATTCTGTCCTATATCTGAGCATTTATCCTAGATCTTACCTGGTAAGATTAGGTTCTCTCTAATTTACCCCTCCAGTTCTCAACTGGCTCTGAATTCAGCATGAGAATTGTTATGCATCAAACCCCTAAAATTCCAGTATCTAGTACACTGAACTGGGACTCAAAAAATAAACAAGTAATTCGTGGACAATTAATGGAGATTTCTACCCCCACCAATAGCAGACTTAATTTGTCACAAGCCAATCCTGTCTCAGAGACTACAATGGGGAGGGGACTGCAGGAGTCCTGGGAGGTGAGAGCCTCAAGCTGACTACAGAGCTGCAGCTCAGAAGCTGAGAAGCCACCGAGAGAGATGGCAGGACTCTCGTGGGTTCAGGAACATAGAAATGAAGAGTGCTGAACTCACAAAGAAGGAAAAGCCCAGGTTTTTAACTAAGTTCACTAAAGGGTTATACTCCAGGAATAAATAAGAAAAAAAAATCCACAGACCAACCCTCAAAAAAATTGGAAATTTGCCTCAAAACTCTTCAATCACTGAATAGATTAAGGTATCTACCTCAACCATCAATAGCTGACAGAAGAAATGAAAAAAATAACATTACCTAATTATCTAAGCAGTTTTTCATATACAAGGTCCAGCAGTCCAACATTAGCAGTGATACCACAAGATAAAACTACAATACCATAAAACCAAGAAAAAACAAAATTTTAAAAATCAGATCTACAGGATACTCATAAATTTAACACAAACTTCAAAATCACTACCACTGGTATGTTCAAGATAGAGAATTTCAGTGGAAAACCTAAAATTTTATCAAATAATCAAATGAAATTTCTAAAACTTGGTGGGGGGAGGGGTGGGGAGAAAACACGTAACAACTGTAACTGAACGACAATAAAATAATTTTTTAAAAAAATTCTAAAACTGCCCTGGCTGGTGTAGCTCAGTGGATTGAGCGCGAGCCTGCGAACCAAAGGATCGTGGTTCGATTCCCGGTCGGGGCACATGCCTGGGTTGTGGGCCAGTTCCCAGCAGGGGACACACCAGAGGCAACCATACATTGATGTTTCTCTCCCTCTCCCTTTCTCCTACCCTTCCCCTCTAAAGATAAGTAAATAAAAAAATTTTTTTAAACCATAATTATAATAAAAAAAATTCTAAAACTTAAAAACAAAATTAAGTAAAATTAAGAATTTGATTAGACAGAACTAAGCTCTTAAGTGAATTTTCTAAATCCTTGAAAAAACATTTTTCTATTGTATTTGAGGTGAATTTATATAAGCTCTTTATATTAAGAATATTGTGGCATGCGATAAGCCAGGCAAATATGATGCTCAAATATGGACATCCTTGAAAAATTATTCATCTCCTTAAAAGATAGTTTCTACCTTTTGGAGCATATAGTTTTTCTCGGTTTCTCTTTTAGTTTTGTTTAGTTCAGCAAATAAAAACTACCATTTTTTCCTTTATGACTGCTGCCATAGCAATTATGTTTATATCAGATGGGCATTTGCATAACTTCATTTTATTTATGGTTTTTCATTTTGCCTTTATTCCCTCTGAGTATTTTGAGTTTATTTTGGTGCATATTTATAAAGTGAGAAAATAGCCTCATTTCTCCCCTCAAGTCTTTAATGAACATTTTAAAGTTCTTCATAATTGTCATAAGCTTATACTTCCTTCTTATTGTAAAAATATGTAACACTAACTGAAAGGGAAATAAGAGGAAATAAACTCTTAACCTTTTCCTAGAACCTGCATAAATATATAAATACACCTGTGTAAGAATATCCTTTGATACCTAGATATAATTAAAATGGCTCAAAAGTCCTTTAGTAGAAGTAATGGATAAATGGTTTATAATACACCTAATAGAATACTACAGCACTATTAAGAAGAAGTCGATTTAAATGTATTAATACAGAAATCTGAAAAGGGTAATATAGAAATACTATTGAATGAGAAAAGTATATTATGATGTAAAATATCAACAGGAGCAATTATTCATACAGTCAATAACTTGCATTTCAGAGTAACAATAATGCTCTCCTCATAATCCAATGTAGCAATCAAAAACATTAGCACAAAATGTTTTTTTGATTTGCTGCTCTCTTTATACCAATATGTGCTTTGTCTATATGTTGTATAAAGGAATTGATTCAGACATTACATATATTGGCTTTTTACTTACTATTATTCACTGAAAAAAAGTTCTGTTAAGTACATGGAAAACATGAGTGGTTTAGGACTACATTTGCTGGCACCAACATAAATTTCAACATATAGTATGCTATCATTCATGAATAAGATATGGTATTATACCCTCCACATTTTACATTACCATCAAATTTGGTTAAGTTTTCAAGACAAAATATTAATCTATACATAATATATGTAATTAAACTACATATATCATTAATTTTGCTTTTCATGATTTTCAATAATTTTAGAAAATTATTGAAATCAACTTGTAAGTCACAAAGCCATATCATAATTAAATTTGGCTAGTATCCCAACATACATGATTGACTATTTTGTTTACCACTGAAAATGTTCTCCTTTTATTTATTTATTTTTAGAGAGAGGGAAAGGGAGGGAAAAAGAGAGGAACGTCGATGTGTGGTTGCCTCTCACGCGCCCCACCACACCCCCGGGGAGCTGGCCTGCAACCCAGGCATGTGCCCTGATAGGGAATGGTAAAGCAAATTATGGTGTAAACCACTTAATTCAATATTGTGGTACATTTGTTTAAAAAGTTTAAGAAATAATCAACAATTTCATAAGGAAATCCTTATGCTACCATGTTAAGGACAAAACTGAATATGAAGCACATTCCTAATGGTTTAAAAAATTAAATTTAAAATATAGCAAAAAACAAAAACAGTAGGAATAGCTCTCGGTGGTTACAGGTTTTATTTCTTACTCTTTACATTTCCCACTTTTCTCTAAGAGTCATATATTACTCCTATAATCAGGAATGTAATAAACATCAGAAAGATATCCATAATTTTTTCTGGCACAGCATTTAACAAAGAACAAAGTCCCATTTGTCAGTTAACTGGGCAACACTCTGTAAAGTAACCTCTGAAAATTTCCTCAAAATACAGTGAGAAACTTTCATCAAAATGTAGCCTGGTAAGGAAGGCTTGACAGAGATGAAAGACCTCACTTTTCTAAACAACCTCTACTAGAAATTAAAACCAATAATCAGAGTATTAAATGACATATCTAAAATAGTAGTAACAGCACCTAACCCCTTCTTCAGGTCACAATCTACTTAGCCACATTTCAGAGACTCAATAGAAGCTCTACATCCGTGCTGTCCAGTATGGTAGCTACTAGTCAAGGTGTGACTATTGAGCACTAGAAATAAAGCTAATGCAATGGAAGAACTGAACTTATTTTATCAAAGTTAGTTTAATCAACTTAACCATGTGTGGCTAACAGCTACCATATTGGGCAGAGAGATATTTCCATACATTCTAAGACAGCTCTCTTAAAAATAAAAAACCCACTGAATATAACTACCCTCAACTGGTAGCAGTCAAACTTACAAATTTGGAAAAGTAGGTAAGTACTACAAAAGAAAAAGAGGAAAAAATAAGACATATATCCAACATCAAAGGCTGGTGAAAAAGGAGGCAAGAAATAGATTTTAAAGCTCAAAAAAACTCAGAATTTATACATTTGTATATATTACTGGTGTTAAATGATTTTTCTTATTAATTTACAACCATAAATTGTCAATAACTAAAGAGAAAAATCATACCACATTTATAAAATAATAAAAGTATCATTAAGAAATTCTATGGCACAGTAAACATGTGACCAGATGGGAATGGCAAATTCTTCTACAGTATTTCATTTCCTATACTCCAAAAAAAAAGGAAAGACTCAACAAACTAAAAGGTCACACAAACAAGGACTTATTCTCAATAGTTCTGGCATCTGTTTCTTCCACCAGTGAATTTCTCTTTCAGGTATGCAACCAATCTTCATTTCACCTAAAAGATAACAGGTAAAACAGGTTCTAAAATACACAGGCTTTATATTTTGCCATTACAAATTATAAAAATTAAATTTCTTTAAGAAGTAAATGTTTTAAGTGATCATGTACTTTAAGTAATTCTTGGCACTCTTATGCCCCTACAATGTGATGTTTGTCCTATGACTGCTATTAATGTCATTACAGAGTATTAAGAGTACAAAATAATAAGAAAATGACAACCAAAAATACATTAAAACTTCTCAATGAATTAAGAGATGCATAATTGACCAGAAGAGTCAAGCTGTCTTCCTCAGATCCTAAGTACCATAATTTAAAACTAATCATACCTAAAACTACATCTTCAGTTGGTGAAGGATACTAGCACAGTTGAAAGACTTGAGCAAAGGCTAGGTCAAGGCCTTCAAAATGACCATTATCTATGGTATAAAGCTGAAGGTTGAATGACCACGATTTTACGGTGGTTTTCAACTCTGCAGATTCAGAAAAGTTAAACTTCTCATTATTCTTTAATAAGTAAACAAAAATAAGCGCACCGAAACAATTAATTAAGTCACCGGTACAGGGTACCCCCTAAATAAAGAAATTAATGTAGCAACCAGAAGGTGTCTCAAGAATGAAAATTTAAAACAAAGGCATTAGAAAACTATGACTTAGTGGGAAAAGTATATGATCTGGAGTCAGAAAGACTTGAAATGGAATATGAACTCCATCTCTTCTACCAACTTACGTAACTTTTGAGGTTAACGTAACCTCAAAAGCATCGGTAAACAGAGAAAATAATTAAACATTGCAGGATCGTTGTAAAACAAATGAAGGAATTAAAATGTCTGTAAAAATACAAAACATAGATAAAAGGAACTCGAATAAAAGGTAACTTATTTAAAAGCCCAAACAAACTGCCCTTTGCTATACATTTCTAAACATCTAATTTCCTTGGTAATATTAAAGAAATGATGGTAATTTTTAAATATCTTACTTTGAATTAGGTTCAGTTAGAAAAGACAAAATGTCCTGCATATGTCTGCCTCAATACAGTTAAGGTATGGGTACAGTAGCTCCAATGATCCTCAGGGACCCAGACTCCTCCACTTTGCTACCATCAACCTGAATATACTACTTTCACCTCATGACACAGGACAGCTAGCACCAACACCAGCCATTAAAAAGGAACAAGAAAAGGATACATAAGTTTGCTATAAGGAGTCTGCCTAGATGCTAATCAAATTTGACATTCTGTAAGCCACAACTTTCTCATATGGCCAATCACACACAGTATCAAAAACTTGTTTTAAGAAGTGTGTGGGTGTGTGTGAGTGTGTTTCTTTATTCTACTCAGTCCAAATGAACTAAATCCCAAGGGTTCTCTCAGTACAGAAGTAGTATAACACAGGTACCCGGGCCCATAGGAGTCTGCCGTAATTTATCTACTTTTCCAATATTCTTTAGTTCCTTCAATAGCACTATTTCATTGTGCAGTTGTAATTTAACATTTACATTTAAGAAAGACATCAACAATAGGTCCTTTGATGAGATAGTAAGAACAACAAAAGTAAACAATTCTGCCATGTGCCAGTGCTGAGACAAACACTTTACATAAATTACTGTGTATAATAAAATTACTCTGGTTTAACAATGGATTTTTATTCAACGTTTAGGGGATTAGGTTAAAATACCTATGACCTCCACTTTCAGCCAAGATGGAGTAACAGGGACTGTTACACAACCACATCAAAGGTCAGGACAGTAATACAGAAATATGTAGCACCTGAGAAGGTAAAAGTAAGTATATCTGACAACCAATGAGAAATTATCAAATAAGCCAAGGAACACAAAAATTCAACACATAATAAGTAGGAAAAAAATCCAATGAAACTGACCAGAAATGACACAGATAACATAAATATTATGAGCACCAAGACAGTTATAACTGTATTCATTATGTTCAAAAAGCTACAGAATATAAAAAGGAATGAGTACTAATAGGTTCTACAACATGGAACATTAAAACATTATAAGTGAAATAAGCCATACACGAAAAGGCAAATATTGAATGATTCTACTTATATGAGGTGTCTAGAATGGGCAAATTCAAGGACAGAAAATATCATTATAGAGTTATAGTACTATTTAATATTATTAATATTTACATTAATAGTTATATTATTATAGAGTTGACCAAGGACTGGTGGTAAGGGAGTAATTATTACCTAAGAATTAACAGAGTTTCTGTTTCCAGTGATAAAAAGTTTTCAAAATAACCCTGGCTGGTGCAGCTCAGTGGATTGAACACCTGCCTGCAAACCAAAGAGTTGCAGGTTCAGGATGAGAAGGAATAATGGGGTGTAAAGGGGGAAGGGTTTTCAGACACAACAACTATAAAGGACACATGGACAAAAATGGGGTGAGGGTGGAATCAGGGGAGGGAGGTGGGAATGGCTTGGGTTGGAAGTAAATGCAGACAACTGTACCTGAACAACAATAAAATAATTAAAAAAAAAAAAAGAGCCGCAGGTTCAGTTCCCAGCCAGGGCACATGCCTGGGTTAGAGGTCGGGTCCCTGGTTGGGTGTGCATGAGAGGCAACCACACACTGATGTTTCTCTCCCTCTCTTCCTCTAAAAATAAATAAATAAAATCTTTAAAACAAGAAAAGTTTTGGAAATAGATTGCAGTCATGGTTGTACAATACTATGAATGTACTTAGTGCCTCTAAATTGTATACTTAAAAGTGATCAGAATGGCAAACTTCATGTTATATATATTTTACCACACTAAATAAAAAAGAGGTTCAGGAAACACTGAAAATGTTAAGTAGAGACATATATGAAATAGGACAAAAATAAATTTAAAAAATTTGAGATAAAAATACCATGTGTGAGATGCAAAATATATTAGATGGGACTGACAGGAGACTAGAAATTGCAGAAGACAAGGAAACTTGAAGGCACAGCAACAGAAAAAGTATCCAAAATGAACCACAGAGGGGGGAAAAAGACCAAAAAATAAATAAGTAAACTATAAGCAAGTTGTGAGCCAACATGTAGCAACCTGATATACATGCAATTGGAGTCACTGGAGAGGGCTGGTGTGGCTAGTGGATTGGGCGCCAGCCTGTGAACCAAAAGGTCACTGGTTAAGTTCCCCATCGGGGCACATGCCTGGCTTAAGGGCATGCAAGATACAACCAATTGATGTATCTCTCACACATTAATGTTGCTCTCCCTCTCTTTATCCCTCCCTCCCCTCTCTCTAAAAATAAATAAATAAAATCTTTTTTTAAAAAAAGGAATCTCAACCAAAGCCAGAAACAAAAAAAACATAAAGAAAACAAAAGGTATACCATTATCAAATTGATTAAAACCAATCAGAAAAAGAAACTCTTTTCAGAGAAAACAAAAACCAAAACATATTATGAACAGAAAAATAATGCAAGTCAAAAGTCAGTGGAACAACATTTTTAAAGTACCAAAAGAAAAACAAAAAATATCAACCTAGAATATGATATATAGCAAAAATGTCTTTCAAAAATTAAGGTGTCATGAAAATGAAAATACAACTTATCAAAAACTTTAGGTTGTAGTAAAAGCAGTATTAAGAGACACATTTAGCCCATCCAGTGTGGCTAAGCTGGCTGGCCTTCCTCCTACAAACCAAAGGTTGTGGGATCGATTCCCAATCAGGGCCCATGGCTAGACTGCACGGTCAGTCCCCAGTTAGTGCACATACAGAAGGCAACCAAATCATGTTTCTCTCTCACATCAATGTTTTTCTCCCTCTCTTTCTCCCTCCCTTCCCCTTGCTCTAAAAAAAAAAAAAATTAAAATTTATACAGACAAAATTATACCAATAAATGTAAATTCAGGAAAAGAAAAACCTTAAATTCAGTAACTTAAGCTTCCTTAGGAAAAGTAGAGGGAACAAAGAGTCGTTTAAGCCTACAAGCAAAAGAAAATAAATAAAAATTAGAAAAGAAACTCATACTCGCTAGGAGGGCTGCTATTAAAAAAAAGACCATAAAATAACAAGCACTGGCGAAGATGCAGAGAAACTGGTACACTGTATACTACTGGTGTAAATGCAAAATGGTGCAGCCACTGTGTAAAACTATATATACGGTAGTTCCTCAAAAAATTTTCATAGAATTATCTATTTTCATAGAATTATCGTATAATCCAGCAATTCCAGCTCTGGATATACTGATAAGAACTGAAAACAGGGTCTCCAAGAGATATTTGTAATGCCATGTTTATAGCCACACTATTTGCAATAGCCAAAAGCTAGAAGCAACCCACGTGTCCATCTACAAATAAGTGGATGAAATACAGCATATACAGGTGATGGAATATTACTCAGACTTGAAAAGGGAAATTGTAACATATGCTACAGCATGGACGAACCTTGAGGACACTAGGCTAAGTGAAATAAGTCAGCTGCCCACAGATAAATATTGTTGATTCTACACATAAGGCTCCTAGAGTGGTCAGATTCAGACACGGAAAGTAAAAGGGTGGTTCCCAGGGGGAGGAGGGAAGAGGGAGCTGTTTTTCAATGGGTTTAGAGTTTCAGTTTTGCGAGATGAAAAGAGTTCTGGATCTTGGGTGCAAAACAATGTAAATGTGCTTAACTCTCCTGAATTACACTACTGGTTAAGATGGTAAATTGTATTATGCAGTTTTCCCCACAATATGTGCTTTAGATTTCTTCACTTAAACTAAACAACTTTATAAAGGAAGTATTATTATTAATCCCCACTCTACTGAGAGGTAACTGATAAGTTCAAAGGTTCAGTAACTCACAAGGTGACACAAGATAAGGAATAAACCCAAATATGACTCCAGATCCCAAGTTAAATGGTACTTTTACAAAGAAGTATTGTTTTTACAATGGTCATAATAAATACAGGGAGAAGGGTTCCTGGCTGAAGCAGTTTATGTATTATGTTAAACAGCATGATACTGTTAAATTTAAGATTCTATACACAATGGAACAATTCCATGTTTATATTCCAAACAATAAGTACTTCACTATATGTTAATTGTTATGCAACAATACCTCTAAAATACACATCACCAATATTGTTTAACTGTCTATATAAAGAGTACTCTTTGGTGGTCCTATAAAATTTTACACATGTACACATATACAAGGGTATGACTGAGTCTTTTGATTTGTTTTAATCCAACGTCACTGATTTTTACCACTTTCAACAATCCTTTCTTCAAATTTTTCATTTAATTTTCTAAATAATTACACAATACCAGTTATTTGTAAATGCAAAATAGTCAGTTACACATCAGTTCTCAATGACAGTTTTACTCAAATGTCCTAATACAATATAATGAAAATGACATTAGTACAAAAAACATTCCATTCAAAAAGGTTAAAATATGTTCTCTTTTATTTAGAGAAAAAATATGCTATATGGGCTTTCCAGTTTTCCTTACAGAAAATATATATTATCTTGGAAGAAAAAAAGACTTTAGCCAAAACTTCACATAACAAAAAGTCTGTGGCCTGGATAAGAGTTATTTGCTAAGGCCTATACAAGTTACATACTACCAAGCCAGGCAAATGAAGACAACTACCCTCCCTTTACTCAGAGTCTATTACAGTCCCACTGTGTGAGAAGCAGAGTAGCCGAACCAAAGAATCTGAAGCTGTACTGCAGAATTCCAGCTCTGCCACTTAGAAGCAGTGTGACCTTAAATAAGTTATTCGACCCTTCCTTCCTTCAGTTTCCTTATCAGTAGGATCAAGAAAATAACAGTATCTATCTCATAGGGCTGTAGGAACCCAAACGAATTAATAACACACATAAAATTGCCAGAGACAGCAGGTATGTGTTTGTTGCTGTTATTATCATTGTCAACATCACTATCATCGTCATCACGCAAATCAAGTCCCTCTGCCCTCGTAATGTTTTTCTACTATTTCCAAAGTCCAGTGACTGCTACCATTTCTTAATTCACGATGTTCGCTATCTGCTGCTCAAATAGTAAGGCACTGTGCTTGCTTCAGCAGCACATATACAAATAGCAAGGCACTATTTTATATTATTGAATTTACTGCTCTTCAATTCATCCTTTAACTTTCCATTTGACAATAAGCTCTATCTTCCTAAATAAACTGTAACTTCTTAGAAGTACCTGGATTATGCCTCAAACATTATATGTGGTAAAAAGATTTTAAAAATTGCTAATTGCATCACTGCATGATATTGTAGTTGTGAAGAGGTCCTTTCCCCTTTCCTGAGTTGTATGTTCCATTTCCTTGCTGGCTTGGTCAAATGGTCAGTGACCAATATCCACACTAACACTGGGTTTTAGTGGGTTTTAAAGATAGTGTAACTTCATCATCATCATCATCATCATCATCATCATCATCATCATCTCAGCCTCTCTCTAATCTTGCTATTCAACAATAACAGACAGAAGTTCCCATTATCTCCTTTATTTTAAAAGACATCATTACCATTCTCATTTGTATCTCAGCTAAATCTGTAAGAGAAGATTTGAAGATATTTCAGTTTAAGTGCTGAACTTAGCTGCCTCAATTATCCTGCAGTCTGACGGCAAACCGGGGTGAGAGAAAGAGCAGCAGCAGTTCTCGTAGCAAGCCCTTGCAATAATCTGGGAGTGTATGCCGCTAATCACCAGCAGGACAAAAAGGTCAGTGTCAAGAAAAAGGAGAACCAAGACAGGTAAAAGTCCAGGATTCAGATCGCTGCTTCATTGTATCAAGATGTACTAATTTGTAGAATTCCACACATATCCACATCCAAAAATTCCACACAAACTCTTTAAAGGACATAAATACAAAGTCATCACTAGAACACTGAGTTGCCCATCATACTGTAGACCTCCAGTCAGCTCAGATCACATAGGTTAAATACTCTCTTCACTGCGGACATTAAAGGAAAAAAACAACAACAACAAAACCCACTATTCTATTTTGGAGAAGATCAGCCTGAACCTAAGGGGAATTTTAGAATACGCTGAATAATCACTGATTTTTAAAATACCTATATTCTGAAATTTGAAGTCCTTTTAATGTTAAAACACTTGATATTACCTTTTTAAGCTATCCATCCAGATTTTCCAAAACTAATAGCTATCAATTTCTTATACAGAGCTTGAAGCTTTACTTCAGAAAATAAGCATAATAATGAGCACAGAACGCTATGCTGGAACTCTGAAGACACAGATTCTTTGCCAGTTCTGCCATCGATTAAGCTGCATTTCTTTGAGCAAATTACTTAACCTCTACGCATGTCTCCTCCGCATTTGGAGAACATGAAGAACAACATCTGCCCTACATGTTAAACAGATCGTTGTATCAAACGAGACAATATGCAAAAATGCTCAGTAAAATACTAAGTCTAAAACAAAAAACCCAAACTAAATCTTTTTACTACATAGTAAAACATTTACTGAAAGAACTGTTGTGATTCTAACAGATACATGCTACTCAGACTTTTTGACTTTAATATAGATAACAGATTTTTCATTATGTTTTTAAAAACTAGGCAACTAACTCTGATCTACCTATAAAGGGGTCATATTTTTTTAAGAAATGTTTGAAACCATATTTGAATCTACAAGTATTTCTAAGGACAATTATATTTAAAGTATGTGTCGTTTTGATGCTACTGAAAAAATAAAACAAATCTAACAAATGAATAAAGCACTTCAGAGTGCCTAGTAATAGCAAGAACTATACATCTTACTAATATCATTGTTATTGACAATAACTTTAATAATATCATTAAAAAACCTCTACTCGATATGGTAAGTTTCAAGTACTTAACATTAAGAACTCATTTAAAATATCTATTTTTTATAGTTTAAAGAAAATTTTATGCCCAGCATTTATTTATATTACTAGCTTCCATTACCCATATTTTTTAAATCCTAACCCAAAGATACATTTACTGATTTTATGGAGAGAGGGAGAGGGAAGGGAGTGGGAGGAGAGAGAGACAGACAGAAACAGCCAAACAGACAGAGAAACAACAAAGTGAAAGAAACATCAATTTGTTGCTTCCCATATGCATCCTGAACAGGAATTGAACCTGCAACCTAGGTATGTGCCCTGACCAGGACTGAACTGGCAACCTTTTGGTGCACTGGATGATACTCCGACCAACTGAAACACCTGGCCAGGGCTCCATTACCCACAGTTTATTCTTGTACACACTTCTTACAACAGAAATGCTCACATGAAGAGTGAGTTCACATTAGCAACCTCTACTTGGAACACTTCTCTAAGGAAATCCTCCTTTGATTTCTATAAACCAACTGTCCATTACAATTAAATACCTAAGTAGGTCAGTTTCTGAAAAATATCATTGTAAATACAACTGACCCTTAAACAACTTTAGTGGGGAGTAAGGAACACTGACCCCCAAAATCCATAAATAACTTTTGACTCCCTCAAAATGTAATGGCCTATTGTTGATCAAAAGCCTTACCAATAATATAAACAGTTGATTAACACGATATTTTGTATGTTTTATGTATTATATGCTTTATTCTTTTTTTTTTTTAAAGATTTTATTTATTTATCTTTAGAGGGGAAGGGAAGGAGAGATGGAGAGAAATATCAATGTATGGTTGCTTTTCGTGCATCCCCTGCTGGGAACTGTCTCTGGGAACTGTCCTGCAACCCAGGCATGTGCCCTGACTGGGAATCGAACCGCGATCCTTTAGTTCGCAGGCCCTCGCTCAATCCACTGAGCTACACCAGCCAGGGCTGCTTTATTCTTATAACCAAGTAAGCTAACAGAAAAAATGTTATTAAGAAAAGCTTAAAGAAAATCCTTACAGTATTTTTGAAAAAAAAATCCACATAAGTAGACCCTTGCACTTCAAAAACATGTTGTTCTAAACTGTGCTGTTCAAAGGTCAACTATTTATATTTGTCATCTTCATCCAGAATCTGAGTTCAAATCAAACTAAGTACAATGAGGCATCCTGCATATCAGTAATATTTGGGGAGTTTGTATTTTTATGTTAAGCATAAGATCCCTTAAAGATGGGAAGGAAGCAGCTTCAAATGAAGTTGTTTAAAATGGGTAGAATCTGGGAGGAGCCCTGACTGGTGTAGCTCAGTTGATTGGGCGTTGTCTAGCAAAGCGAAAGGTCGCTGGTTCAATTCCCAGTCCAGGCATATGCCTGGGTTATAGGCTCAGTCCCCAGCTGGGATGCATGTGAGAGGCAACCAACAGATGTTTCTCTCACACATCCATGTTTCTCTCCTTCTCTTCCTCCCTCCCTCACCTTCTCTCTAAAAATAAATAAGCAAAATCTTTTTGTAAAAACTTTGAGCCGGCCAAGATGGAGGCGTAGGTGGACACACTGTGCCTCCTTGAACAACCAAAATTAAAGACAACAAAGATTTAGAAACAAGAAAACAACCAGAACTGATAGAAAAATTGAACTGTATGGAAGTCCAACAACCATTCATCTAGACCAGTAAGAGGGGCAGAATCGCGGCAGGAAAACTGGAGGTTGGCAGACCTGGGTGCACAGGCAGCAGCGGCTGGCAGATCCCAGGTGTGCAGGCAGCAGCTAGCAGACTCTAGGCACTCAAGCAGCGGCTAGTGGACCCCAGGCACAGGGTGGCAACAGTGCAGACCCAGTGAGGCTGCACAAGGCAGCTGGCTGACCAGGTGGTCCCACATTCGTGCACAGATAATCCAGGTGAAGGGGAACTGGCGGAAGGGACTGGAATCCCGGAGAGAGTGGAGCAAGTGCCACTGTTCCCTCTCAGACCCCGCCCCCACATACAGCGTCACTTCCCAGCAACTGGGCTGCCCTGCCTTGGGGAACACCTAAGGCTCCGCCCTTCACTCCGTAACAGCCCTGACCAAACCAAAAAACAAAAACAAAACAATACAAAAAACTCAAAAATGGCTCAAACGGAAGAAGAAATCAAAGCCCCAGAGCCAATTCATCTAAGCGACCAAGAGATAGCCAACCTATCAGATGCACAGTTCAAAGCCCTGGTCATCAGGATGCTCACAGAATTGGCTGATTTTGCTCACAAATTAGATGAACAAATAAAGGCTACAATAAGGGAAATGAAGGAAAACGCACAGGGAACCAATAGAGATGGGAAAAAAATTGGGACTCAAATCAATGGAGTGGACCAGAAGGAAGAAAAAAACAACCAAACAGAAAACAAGGAAGAAACAAGAATTCAAAAAAATGAGGAGAGGCTTAGGAACCTCCAAGACATCTTGAAACGTCCCAACATCCAAATTATAGAAGGGGTACCAGAAGGGGAAGAGGAAGAGCAATGAATGGCAAACTTATTGGAACAAGTAATAAAGAAGAACTTCCCCAATCTGGCAAAGGAAATAGACTTCCAGGAAGTCCAGGAAACTCAGAGAGTCCCAAAGAAGTTGGACCCAAGGAGGAACACACCAAGGCACATCATAATTCCATTAGCCAAGATTCAAATGAAGGAGAGAATTCTAGAAGCAGCAAGGGATAAAGGGACAGTCACCTACAAAAGAGTTCCCATCAGACTGTCAGCTGATTTCTCAAAAGAGACCTTACAGGCAAGAAGGGGCTGGAAAGAAGTATTTGAAATCTTGAAAGGCAAGGACCTACATCCAAGATTGCTCTATCCAGCAAAGCTTTCATTTAGAATGGAAGGGAAAATAAAGTGCTTCTCAGATAAGGTCAAGTTCAAGGAGTTCCTCATCACCAAGCCCTTATTATATGAAATGTTAAAAGGACTTATCTAAGAAAAAAAAGATCAAAAATATGACAGTGAAAAGACAGCAAACTCACAGCTATTAACAACCACACCTAAAACAAAAGCAAACTAAGCAAACAACTAGAACAGGAACAGAACCGCAGAAATGGAGATCACATGGAGGGTTGGCAACAGGGGAGTGGGAGGAGGAGAGAGGGGAAAAGGTATAGAGAATAAGTAGCATAGACGGTGGGTAGAAAATAGACAGGGGGAGGACAAGAATAATGCGGGAAATGTAGAAGCTAAAGAACTTATGACACATGGACATGAACTAAAGGGGGGAATATGGGTGGGAGGGGGTGTGCAGTGGGGAGGTGAATGATGGGGGAGAAATGGGACAACTGTAATAGCATAATCAATAAAATATATTATAAGAAAAGAAAAAAATTGGGGAGGAAAGGGAGGAGTAGGCGACTACAGATTGGGCTGGAGAAGGCAGCAGAAGTCAGATCATTAACAATCTTGTAAGAAATAATCAACATTTTTAACTTTTCCCTGATTGAATAGGAGATTAGTTATTTAAGCATGTTAGGTTTGGGAATAACATGATTAGACTTCCATCTTATAATAAGTAGGCTATAGAGTGGACAGAAGACTATACACAAATTGGAAGAAAGAACACCAGAAAAGACAATACCGTAACAATCTATAAAAAATATGATGGTCACTTGAAGTAAAAAAGTAGCAGTAAACATGGAAAAGTGAATCACTTTTAGGAAGTAATACTGATAAGATCTGGTGATTGTCTGAATGTAAGGTCAAGGATGACAAAACACTCAGATTTCTTGCTTGATCCAAGCCAGATGGATAGTGGAAACAATCACTGAGTCTAAGATCACAGAAAATAAAGGACATCTGAGAGCAAAAGAGGAAAGAACATAGTTGTAGGTATGTTGTTCTTGAAGAATCTGTGATATACTCAAGTGGACATGCCTAGTAGGTAACTGATGTGAGAGCCTGAAGCTCAGAGACAAGCTTTCAAATAGAAAAATTGAAGTCATCAACATGCAAATAACAAAGAAAGCCCTAGAAATAGATGCAAGCTTAAGACAAAGAACATGTTAAAATAGGCAGGAAAGTTCCCATTTATCAGAGGAAGAGGAGGCACCAAAGGGGCCTGAAGAGAGAGTTAGAAATGCTCTGAGAACTGTCACAGAAGCCAATAAAAGGCAGCAAATTGAGAAGTGTCAAGTACTTCTTTTTTTTAATAATTATTTTTTTAAGATTTTTTTTAAGATTCTTATTTATTTATCTTTAGAGGAGAAGGGTTAGAAGAGAGGGAGAAGGAGAGAAATATCAATGTACGGTTGCTTCTTGTGTGTCCCATGCTGGGAACTGGCCTGCAACCCAGGCATGTGCCCTGACTGGGAATCGAACCGCGATTCTTTGTTTCGCAGGTCCGCGCTCAATCCACTGAGCTACACCAGCCAGGGCAATAAAAGTGTCAAGTACTTCTGAACATTCAATACAATGACAGTTTTACCAGCAAAGAAGTCAGCATGATCTTGAAGAGAGCAGTGTTAGTGAGTGATGGAAGAGGACAAATTATAGTGCATTAAGGAGTAAATAAACAGAAGCTTGGGGCTGTTTTGCTGCTAAGGGAGAGGGGCAGAAGCTAGGAAGAATTAAGATTTCATTCTGGGGGTAATTTGGTTATTTGTCTTATTTTAGGTGAGACATTTGAACAAGTTTAGCAGGATGAGAAATGATCAGAATTAAGGGAATGATTAAACATAAATAGACAAAGCACAGTTGGGTAATCAGCCTGAGACAGAAAGGACATCTCATCCAGTGAAACAGAAGGAAAAGGAAGAACAAATGGTACAGAGGAGATAAACTGGTGAGTCAAGTAACAGGAAATTTAAGGGATCTCCTTGGATGGATTCTATTTTCTCAAGAAGTAGAAATACCATCTGTGGAGAATATTTTGTTTCCGAAGTTTAAAGAAAGGAAAAGAAATGTTAAAATAGCTCCAACGGAAAATGAAAGAACTGTTCTGCATCCCTGACAGGTCATGCAAGAACTGAAGGCCATGAATTTGAAGCACCACTAATCTGGATAGTTGTGTGGTTTCTCTCCATCACTGCTCAACAAACACCTTTTATGCAGGCCAGAGAGACAAGCTGATCCAAACTCTAGGTTTTGACAGATTCATATGACAGAAATTCAACAAGGCAAGGAAACCGAGAAGCCTAGCAAGAGGTAAGAAGTGATGGACAATAAATTGTTGCCTGCTTATACAAGGAAGCATTTGGTGGAAAGAGGTCAAAGAACTGCAGATGTCAAAAGCATCAATGAATAAATTTAGTAAAACGAAAAAGAATAGTGCCAGGAGCAGAATGTTTACATTAATGATCTCAAAGGTAAAAGCTGATTTCACATAATGGAGAGGTCTAGAGTAGCTTCCCAGAAGTGAAATGAACTAAGTGAGGATGAAGACCACTGGGGATGAGGAAAATATATGAAGCCAGCGTCCTGGGTACTCTGCTCACATAAACACTGAACTAACTCACCTGGAACGGTAGCACAGCCTTGAATGGAAAAGAAACACTGAACCAGAAAAGCCTATGGCTTCAATGAGCAAGAGATGTATACTCCAACTATATGAGACTCAACAGAAATTTTAACAGGAAGGTTTTACCGGTACCGTGAGCAAAGTGATAAGGAAACCCCCTCCCACCCTTTCCTACACTGAGATAGAGAGTAAAAGAAGGTACGAGTTCCATTTAGAGAGGGCTTTCCCTCAGGAGAAAGACAGGTGCTGTTTAAGCAAAGATAAGGTAACATTCATTAAAGAATCTGAAGATGCAAATAATTATGTTAACTTTAGAACAAGGGTGAGAAATGTTTAAAAAGGAGGGGGAGAACAGGCAGGGGAACAAGAGTAGATGACATGTATATTAAGGGCTTATATCTTTCTTGGGCAGGAAAAGACAACAATGAAATGAGATTTGATAAGGTCACTTCCTGGAAAGGTAGCTAGCTACTGGATAGATTTTAAAAGTTCTCTGGAAAAGACATCAGCCCTTTCAGAAATCTGCCAGTGCTTGGAATAATTGCAATTAGAAAAGTCTTCCTAGTGTGTGAGAAGACGCATACCTTTTTTGAAAAAGCCAAATGAATTTGGGAGGAATTGTGCTGGTTTAAAGCTACATGCTAAGGCCATCAGGCAAAAAGCCTCATTTGTTGGGCCTGCTCTGTAAGAAACAAAAAAGGCTCACCCTCTATCTCAAATTGTAGAAATCAGTATTTGTCCTTGACTGTAAGCGACCCCAGTTTGAAGCTTTGCTATATATTTCACAACACCTAGTAGGTTTTGCTAAAAGAAAAAAATTTTTAAATCTCATAACCAGGTAAGACATTCTCCTTTAGACTTCATTCATTTGTAAAATGAAAGGGTTGAACTAGAACTGTTACCATTAAGAGCCAACCCTCCCCTCCCCACCAAGAGGAGGAGGGAACAAACCTTACATATAAACAACCAGTTGGAAATCAGACTAACCATTTGATAAAGCTCCCTAAACCCATACTGAGGGCTACAGGCTCTGTGCGAGATAACAAAAAATAAGAGATATAAAGATGACTACCACATTAATACATGAGATGATGGATATTAACTAAACTTACTGTGGTAATCATTTTGCAATACATGTAAGTCAACTCATTGCTGTGCACCTTAAACTTATACAATGCTGTATGTCCATTATATCTCAATAGAACTGAAAGAAAAATAAATTATATTTAAAGTACTATGCCCCATTACCCTAAAAACTAGGAGGTTTTAGTGCCCATACTGCCAACAAACTGAGATATAAAAGTTTAAAAAAAAAATGAATACATGTTCACAATCCTAGGACCTCCTAATCTAGTATACAAATCATAACACAATATGATTATAATTGGTTGTAAGAGCACTGACCAGTGTGGCTTTGCGTCATCCCAGAGTTTAGTCCCTGGTCAGGGTGTGTGCAGGAGGCAACCAAAAGATGTTTCCCTCTCTCTCTCCCTCCTCCTCTCTCTAAAAATATATAAAATCTTTAAATGAAAAAACTAATTGTTTATAAGAGATCTAAAGTGGTGTGTGAGCAAAGAAGAAGTCGTCACTGGCTAGGGTTGAGGGAAAGAGGAATTACAGAAGACCTCAAAGAGAAAATAAGTTTAAGGTAGATCTTAGAGAATTAAAACCCAGGAATGATCGGGTGCTCAATCTCATTGGTAATCAAATATTAAAATGTACATAAAAACAAACGGGTACAGTAGCTTTTTTTCACCTAACAGACTGGCAAATAGCATAAAAAGCTAAATGAAGTATGTGTATCTCATCACTATTGGGAGAGCTCTATTTGCTAATCTTTTAAAAAGGCAAATTGAGATTATTATGGAATTTTAAATTTACACATACTTTAACAATTCCATTTCTAGAAATCTACAAAACTATTCATATACATGCACAAAAATATTTACAATGATGTTTGCTGCAGTAATGTTTGTAACAGAAGAAAACTATCCATATTTTTATAGTAAAATAAATTATGGCAAATCCAGATGAATAATAAATTCTGACTGAAAAACCTCCAAAATAAATTTAAAAAGCAAACACAGAACAACAGATACGGTATAGTTGCATTTTGGTATTAAAAAAAACCCTACGAGTATTAGTGTGGTTTTTTTATATGCAATGAAAATGGATGTACTATTATGTTGTAGGCACAGAAAAAGGGAAAGTGATACATTGACATGTTACAAAGTAGTTGTCTCAGAATATACACTTCCATAATTTTTAATTTTTTAAATAGGTATGAATTACTTTTGTAATTTAAAAAAATGAAATTTGTTTTATTATTTTGTAAGCTGACAAAGCAGAGAAGGGGAGGGATCATTCCAGGTAAACACAAAATCAAAGAATATAAAAATACATGGTATATTCAGTTACCAGTAAAAGGATGTTGGCCTCTATCCCCGGTCCTGCTTACTTTCTTTTCACATCTCTGAAGAAGCTTCTGTCCTCCAAATCCCATCATCTGCAAGCCATAAACCCCACCAAGACTTTGCCCTGATACTCTCTCCAGATCCTAAGGGCCTTCCAAAACCCCTCCCGGCCCCTTTTGTTGAAGGAGACAAAAAGGCACCTAAACACTGACAAACCACAACAGACGAAGTAGTCTATGCTGAAGTCTCCATTCTAAGAAAAATCACTGAAATACATTCTTTAAAAAGTAGATAAAATTCATGTCCTAATTCATAAATGCCACAACAGGAAAATATATAATTTATCACCATAATGGTGGCTACCAGTAGGCTTCTCCCCATGTTCATTTTAATTATGCCTGGATACTAATCCACTTTTTCCTAGCCTATAAATTCTAATTCCATGAGGTTGTTAAATGGTTAGCAGTAGACTTAAGACCCAACTCTGTTACCAAATTCTAAACTCTTAAATCAGCTTTGAAATGACATGACTCAAGAAAACAAAAGTTACTGATTACAATGGCCACCAATGTAAAATGATCACATCATATACTATTATTATGCTATTTGTATACATTTTTTCGGCATGATAAAATTATAATTATCCTGGTATGCTTTAGGACCAAAACCTGTACCACAGGTAAGACAGTATAGCATATGCAGTTTGCGTATTCCAAACTATTCTTCATAGTTGTTCCAAAATGTACCTTTTTTACTAAATGTAGGACAAAAGTTGCTTGTTTTAGCCAAAGGTAAGAATTGTTGGTACAACCCAAATTCTCCTTCAAACCTTATGTGAGGCATGATTAACATTTTTGCAAGTGAATAATGCAAAGGTTTAATAATTCTGTAACTTTTCTTTATATTTATATTACATATGAAAACCAGACTCTTGATAGTTCAAATTCATAACTACTCAAAAAATAAAATAAACTTTAGCTGGGAAAAAGTGACATTTGGAATGCAATAGAGTAATCCAAAAAAATAAATATAAACAAATATTCACCCAATACAGCTAATTATCCTTAGTGAATTAAAAAATAAAAAAGCCAATTATTTTATACTTTAGAGAACCTAGTATGTGTCAAGTAATGTGCCACCTCTGGGGGCGGGGCAGGTGACAGGTTAACACCAGGAAATGGACTCTGCAGACAGATACCCTTTCAAAGACACTAACAGGTATACACAACATGCTGTTTTACAAATAGTTCTTCAACAGTGTGTAAAAAAGCGTAAGTTCTGTGCGGTTTACAGAGTAGCATATATAGTTAGTTTCTCACTGGATTTAAATCCACATCTTGAGGCAGACAGATATAGTCTTGTAAAGTATTATTTGCAATCAAGAAGGTAATAAAACAGCTAATTAATTAATACCAGTCTTAGGTCTTCTGATCTCAAAGCCAGTGTTTTATCCATTATACTAGTCTGTCTTTTTTTTATTTTTGTTTTTAAGATTTATTTATTTATTTTGAGAGAGAGGGAAAGAGAGGGGGAAAAACATCAATGTGTGGTTGCCTTGTGCATCCCCAACTGGGGACCTGTCCTGCAACCCAGGTATGTGCTCTGACTGGGAATTGAACCAGTGACCCTTTGGTTCATAGGCTGGCACTCAATCCACTGAGCCACACCAGCCAGGGCTACTCTATCACTCTTATAAAAATACAATTAAAAATAATCAAGTCATTTCTTTTCATTTTTACCCATCTTTACTCCCTAGACCCTCAAAAATTATTTAAAAAAATTAAACTTGTATTTTCATGTTAATAATGCAGGTTAAACAGAATCCATTTTGACTTATTTTTTTTCATTGATTTTGAGAGTAAGAGAGGAAGGGGGATAGACCAACAGACGCAGAGAGAAACATCAAGTTCTGCTGTTCCACATAATGATGCACTCACTGGCTGATTCCTCTATATGCCCTGACTGGGATGGAACCCACAACCTTGTCATACTGGGGCGATGGTCTAACCACCTGAGCTACTTAGCCAGGGCCATTCTATTCTCACTTACAATTCCCTCTAACTCCCTCCAAAAAAAATTGGTAATTATTTCTTAAAAATGTATTCAATATTTTACATTAAAACTTTCCTCTAAAAAATTGATAAGCCAGTTTTGTACACTAGTTTCCTTTTATCAGTTCTAAATTTAGTTTTATTTTTATCATCCGTTGTTCTCCTATTATGGAAATGTCTCAAATATTGAAAAAAATCTGTTTTCAGTAATGCCTTCAATTTGTAATATTACAGCTTCCTCCTTTTTACAAAAACACATGGCTGCAGAAGAAACTGTTTTTTAGAACTACCAGCAAAACTCTTTCAGTGAGTTTTCTCATTCTTTTATAGTATATCATCTTTTGTGATTAAATTCTTTTTTAGCCTAAATATAACATGAACAAAAAAACAGATTCATACTCTAATTTTAAGTGTTGCAATCATGAATAATATATTCCTTTTAAGCTACAGTTAGAAATAATGCCTCAGAATTTTTAGCATGGGCATGCCATAACAAACCATGAAGAATCAAATTAAATTGCATTTTGTCAAATATTTAGAAATGCTGGTACAATGATTATACACTGAAGTATTATGGAATAGGGATTCTAATCACCAAATTGTAAAATGTTTCAAAATGAGAAAAGCACTTCCAATGAAATGTTACTACATGTAACAGGCTTCTAAAGATTAAGTGCAGAAGTTTATTAAGTCATTGAAAGAAGGGCCACCCAGTTAAAAATCTGTTTCACATTTATAGTCACATTTGTAGTTACCTTTCTATTCAGCAATAATTTAAAAAGATGAACTGTCACAAATCTTTACCACTTTAAAGATACTGCTACTATGTATCATAAATATTAATTAATTGTGCCTTGGCCACAAGTACATGGAATTTTATTAGCCACAAGATAAAACAAAATCTATAAAAAAGTGAGTTGGTATTTCAAATACTAAAAAAAGACAAACACTACAACTGCTGTAACTATCGTAAGAATCAATAAATGTAAATTTTAATTTTCAAATTTCTGAAATATGTACATAACCCTTAAAAAACAAAATTAAAATGAACAGAAAATTAAACCCACAACCCAGGTATGTGCCCTGACCAGAAACTGAACCTGCAACCCTTGGGTTATGGGACAATGAGCCAACCAACTAAGCCACTCGACAGGTCTGGTCATCTCTTAATTTTAAATGATGTGGGGGAAAAATTGCAAAGAACGTGCATGTTAAAAAATCTAAACAGTAACATGTTAATAAGATGATTACTTAATGTAAACAATAACTTGCCCTGGCTGGTGTAGCTCAGTGGATTGAGCACGGGCCTGCGAACCAAGGGATTGTGGTTCGATTCCCAGTCAGGGCACATGCCTGGGTTGCAGGCCAGTTCCCAGCATGGGACACACAAGAGGCAACCATACATTAATATTTCTCTCCCTCTCCCTCTCTCCTACTCTTCCCCTATAAAGATAAATAATTTTTTTAAAAAATCTTAAATAAAAAGTAAGCAGCAGCTTCAGAGTGTGGCATATATGAAAATTAAAAAAAAAAAAAAAAAAAAAACCCAATAACTTAAAGGCTGCTTTGAAAATAAAATCTCAGCCCTGGACTAAAAGAAAAGAAAATTTAAAAATAGTTTAATGTAGGGTTTTGAATATTTTACATTTTTGGCTTGCTTTTAAAGAGACCACAAAATAATTTTTTGAAAGATTTTATCATTTTTTAAAATGCAGGAAAATCACAAATATAAATATACCATCCTGTTGTAGGTGCTATGCTCTGAAAGACAATACATTTCTAAATTAAATCAACTGTTAATTAAACAATCAACATTGTTCCATAACCATTTATTAAATATGAAACATCAAATTATGTATTTCTAGGCCAATAATTCTCTGCAGACTATATTTCTCACAAAAGGATCAGATGTAATAACATTTCCATATTGAAATTTTGTATTATATTTTACCACAATAAAAAAGCAGTTTTTTTAATTTCTATTTGGTGTGTCTTGTCTGATTCTCTCCCTTCTGAAAAGCCTGGCAAATTAAATTTCCTTCTAAAATAAGAAAAAGAGTCCTAATCTGATTCCTATGGAATATCTTCTCTAAAAGAAGATATATAATGTAATGACCCTTGACATTTCAGAAAATCTTGCATCTCTCCATGTGCCAACCTTTCCCACACACACAATTCTGTATGCCAAAGAGATCTCAACCAGTATCTGTTTCTGGTTTTCTCAGTCAGTACAAGAAACAACACCTACTATTTCTGAACCTTTGACCTGAGGATTATCTGCATAAGAATCACTTGAGATACTTGTTTAAATGCAAATTCCTGGCCCCTACAGACCATCTAAATCATTAGATATGACACCATTTCTTTCCATCAAGCATCCTAGCTGTGATTCTGGCTTCCATCAGGTAATTCTGATTTTCTGGCTTCATCCAAGCCTCAGTGAGTCACGAAAATAAAGGAAGAAAAAAAAAAACACCCCAATTGTTCACCTTTTCTCAGATACATTTGGGACCCTATGGCCCCTCTGCCAATCTCTGAATTACAATATTGCACCCCTCAGCTCAGTGGTTCCCACATTTTCCTGCACTTGAGAATCACCATGGGACTTAAAAAACTCCTGATCCCCTGGTCGTACCACAGAGCAATTATGTTAGAATATCTATGGGTGAAAGCCAGTCTTTCACATTTCTGAAGATCCCAATTGAGACCTATGTATACCAGGGTCTGGAAATCACTGCCTGAACTATGGGATTAGGAAGATACAAGACAGCAAACTCACAGCTATTAAGAACCACACCTAAAACAAAAGCAAACTAAGCAAACAGAACAGGAACAGAACCACAGAAATGGAGATCATATGGAGGGTTAGCAACAGGGGCGCGGGAGGAGGGTGGGGGGGAAGGTACAGAGAATGAGTAGCATAGATAGTGGGTAGAAAATAGACAGGGGCAGGGTAAGAATAGTATGGGAAATGTAGAAGCTAAAGAACTTATGACACAAGGACATGAACTAAAGGGGGGATTGTGGGTGGGAGAGGGTGTGCAGGGTGGGGGGAATGATGGGGGAGAAACGGGACAACTGTAATAGCATAATCAATAAAATATATTAAAAAAAAAAAAACCTTAACTTAAAAAAAGCCAGGCTGTAAACTATATTGGTATTAAGTTAAATTTTTTAACTCCCAGACACACACACACAGTCTTCTGTTTATTTCAATCTAGTAGAGGGATTTTTAAAATGCATTCATTAAAATAAAGCTCCTTTGAAATTACCTTTTTTGAATGCAAGACAAAACAATTGTTTCCCACTGAATGCAATATAGGATCATAGCATATATCTAAAGCTCAGAGAAATGTTCATTATTACCTGATTTGCACATTAATTTCAGTAAGTCTATTTGGACAAAATATAATCATTGAGGAGACAAATTCAAAAATTCAAGGTTCCTCTTTTAGATATTTAAAAGCAACTCTGAATAGTCAAACAAATGTTTCTAAATTTAGAGTAATTGCAACATTATTATTGACACTAACTTTATATTTCACATTATCTCTTTTCCCAGTTTCTGTCTTGGTATCTCATTTCCTTGAAAGAAAATTATCATTTTATGTGCTTTCCTTAATCTATACTAATACCTATAGATTCTGATTGTATGACCTGTTAGCACCTGATGAAATCTAATGGTTCAAAAAGAAAATTTTTTTTTTAATCTTGACTCTTTCAACAAAGGCAAACTAGTCAACCATAACACAACACCATTTTTAACCATTCAACTTCAACTTGAACTTAATTCACTATGTAACACAATAAAATATGGCGATATATATTGAAATGTATAAACGTCCAAAGTGCCACAAAGCTAAATCCATAATAATACTATTCCAAAATGGTGAAACCGTTTTCAAAATCATACTAATATTTAGACATCTAATACTTTAAATATTTCTTCAAGGGTTTCACATATGAAAATGCCTTTCACTAAATCTTTCAGGCCTCAAAGTTCATGACAACTGTGCTTAGTGCACTTCCCTTTTAGAAAAATAAGTATCACTATAACCAAAAATGTTTTTAATTCTTCTTTAATATATTTAGGTATCTTAAATTGTAAAGAATTTATCTCCTAAAATTTCCTTCACTGCTCAAATGCCCCATATGTGATTATCTTTAATAAAAACTCAAAAAAATGTACAATAATCTAAAGCTCAAGGCGAAACTTCAATTGCAATAACCATGCCTTTGATAGCAATTTCCACTGCTGGGACTATACCTTAAGAATCCTGAAACACCAATTCAAAAGAACTTACGAACCCCCTTGGAAACAGCCGAAGTGCCCATCAGCAGATGAATGGATTTAAAAACTGTGGTACAGGCACACAATGGAATACTATGCAGAAGAAAGAGAAGGGAGGATCCCTACCCTTTGTGACGGCAAGGATGGAACTGGAGACTATTATGCTAAGTGAAATAAGCCAGTTGGTGAAAGACAAATACCGTATGATCTCACTTGTAAGAGGAACCTAATCAACAACAAAAAAAACTAACTAGCAAAACGGAACCAGAACCGTGGAAACAGGGAACAGACTGACAGCTGCCAGAGGAAAGGTGGGAGGGGACAATGGTAGAAAGAAGTGGAAGGGAGTAGTCAAAGAACATGTATGAATGACCCACAGGCATGGACAACGATGTGGGGATGGACCATGGGAGCAGGGGATGGGCAGGGCGGAGGAGGGCAAAGGGGTAAAAACTGGGACGACTGCAACAGAATAAGGAATTTTTTAAAAATAGCTGGGGAAATTTTTTTTAATGTTTTAAAAAAGCACCATACTGAAACACAAGGCAAAACGGTAGGGTTATATCTGTTACACAATGCACAAATAAGACCGGTACTTCTACATTTGAAAAGAACACTGCTCCTTGGTTAAAGTCCAAAACTTCGCACATAATGTAATTCCGAACATCAGTATCTAATGCCAACTGTGAACGAGGCAACAATTGTATCTGGAGGTTAAATTCATATGGGTACTCAAAGTATAAGCCAAAAGCCAAGTATAATATATAGTGTTTAAAACACCCTCTGGAAACCACCCTCACAGGAACCAAGTTAAAAAATTAATAATAACAATTGCTTCCTGATCTTTATGTAGAACAGGAAAGTATAAAGACAAATGTTGGATTAAGATGGACAGAAATAAGTTTAGAAGCCTACTCAACATGCTCAGAAAGGAAAGACGATCACATAAATAAACACTCAAAGGACGTACATTTAAATCAGAAGTACTTCAACTTGATCTGTAGCTTAGAAATAACCCAACTAGTAAAGACTGCCATCATCAGGGTCTACAGTGTAGACTCCACATGGCTCAACAAGGCTCATTCATTACCTGGAAGCAAAAGGTGTGATAGCAAGGTTTGGGGGAGTAGGGGGTGGCTTAGTATCAACTAGGCCTTTAAAGTGGAGACTCTAGCCTAGGACAGTTCTACCTACAAAGGTCTCCCGTCTGTATTATTTATATTCTATTTTTTTAAACATTGGGATTGGCCTGTGGCATACAAAATGAAACTCCCTTTACCAGATCATACTCACAGTACATCAGTAAAAATCAAAAGAACAAGCAGAATTAACAAGCTCATGAAACGGTGCTCAGCATCATTTGTCATTAGTAAAATATACTGCAATGACTATAATCATGAAGACAGACAATAGTGTTCCCTAAGGATGTGGAAAAACTGGAACCCTCATAAAATAGTGCAGCTACTTTGGAGAACAATTTGTCAGTTTTTTAAAAGTTAAGTATAACCTCACCATATGACCCAGCAATCCCACTCCTTGAAATCTAGCAAGAGAAATAAAAATATATGGCCACACATATGGTGAATTCATAAACAAACTGTGGTATATCTACATAATGGAATATAGTTCGACAATTAAAAACAAAATACTGATATAGGCTACAGCATAGATGAACCTCAAAAAATTGTGCAAGGTAAAAGCAGCCAGAGAAAACAACTGTATATTGTATGATTCTACTTATACAGAATTTCCAGAAAAGAAAAATGTACAGAGACAGAAAACAGATCACTGGTTGGCTGGGGCTGGAAGCAAGGACTGACTGCAAACATGCTCAAGAGAATTTGGGGTGATTAATGAAAATGAATTGTGATGACTGACAACTTTATAGCTATTAAAAATCAGTGCATTACTGACAATGGGTAAATTTTACAGTATGTATATTATACCTCAATAAAAAGAACTAGCAAAGCTATTAAACAATGATACCTATGTTAAAAACCCCTGCTGACTACTCTCAAATGCTAGACTTTTATTTCAGAGCTAATTGTAAGCACAAATAAGAGAGTGAAACATGCCTTGTCAATTGTACTACATCCGCAGGCTACATTTATTTTCCAACCAACAATTATCAAGGAATTACTGCAGGTAAGACATTGTATATCGCTCTCCTTTGTCTGCTACTGAACACCACTAGCAGATGTAAAAGAAAAGCTATCATAACTCTAAATTCCCTTACAATAACTGTTTTAAACAAGATGCAAAGGGAACAAGGAAAATGAAGCATATGTTTATTAGAAAAAGAAACAGATTATCACAGACAGTAAATACAGGGGTGGGCAAAGGAGGTTTATAGTTGTATTAACATAATAATTAATAAATAATAATACAAGAATAAACTGTTTCAAAAACTCACAACTGTAAACCTCCTTTTGTCCACCCTGTATTTTAAAGCTAAATAAAACTGCTAGTAATCAGTATGCTTGATAAGACCTGAAAAATTTTCAAAACAGCCATTCATGGTGACTTATAACAACTCTTGATTTCTGATCCATATCTCTCATGCCCTTTGGTTTTACTTTTGTTAACAAATATTGCCTTATTATCAACCACAGCCAATATAGTATTTTAAAGAATTCAACCCTGCGCCCTGGCTGGTGTGGCTCAGTTGGTTGGATTCATCCTACAAACCTAAAGATACAGGGTTGATTTTCGGTCCAGGCTACCTACCTAGGGTGTGGGGTCAGTCCTTGCTTGGGGCATGTAGGAAAGGCGACCAATCAGTATTTCTCTCCCTCTCTTTCTCCCTCCCTTCCCCACTCTCTAAAATCAGTAAGCATGTCCTCAGGTGATGATTTAAAAAAAAAATTCACCCTGTGAACCCACCATTTCATCTGCCCTTACTCATTAAGTATGGTTTCAACACAGGCATTACGACATTACCAAGGTATATAAGAAGGAACTGAATGTTTAAGCAGAAGAAAAGTTAGAGGGGAGGGGGAACAGATGACACACGATAAATGATAAAGCTGTTCAGCCCTCCACATGAGATGTCTTGACTTCACCTAAAATACTGAATAAAATTAGCTTAAATCTTTTCCAAGACAAACTGTTTCAGCACAATCCAGAAAATACCCAAATCACAATTAATTTTTCCTACCTGACCTCCAATTAATTCTACCACCCAAACCTATCCTTCTCTGCATATACAAATGTTTACTTATCTCCCTTCCTGTAGATAGATAAGAAATAAGTGCCAGGAACATAGATCAAAATGTTTACTTGGGAACTACTTTAATATCTCTTCAAGCAGGGGTGTATTTCTACAAATTACTCCTTTTACTTAAAAAAACAACTGTTCATTCAACAAATATTTACAGGACACAACAATTAGAAGACAAAAAAGACCCACCTCCCAAAAGAGCCTATATTCGGTCCATAAAATAAACTAAAAAACCAAGAAGTATGCACATAACTAGACAACACTTAGTATATGAAGCATCCCTCATCGCAATCATCCAGGTAATCAAGATGAAGCCAACTGCTCCGCTGTTTCTCTCTAAATGAAGGACTGCTGGAGGAGGCTCTGCTACTCATTCCTATGGCCTAAAAAAGCAACCCCAATAATAGTCCATTAGAAAGTAGTTCCAAGCCTATAACCTCTTTAAAATAATGAAGGAAATCAGATATCGAATACTAAGTGATCAACTATAACAAAAACAATTGTAAAGCACTTTAGATATCTGAACAAACCACCCATACATTACCAAAATGAATCAATAGACTATATAATCATTCTTGGACACAGAAACATTCCCCAAAAGATTATCAATGATGAACCGAAAACAAACCTCAGTATTTCCTCTCTGTCACACAAACACACACATGAAGAGAAATGCTAGCCACCGTGACTCAAATGGCTTCCGAAAGGTAAGTGAGGATCATTTGGGACGACCAACTGCATAATTCAATCATACTTTAAAGGGAGGGGAAAAGTAAAGTACAGATGGGAGAATGACTCCAATCAAGAATAAAATGAGAAGAGAGAGTTTTAGTAGAACCCTGAATGCCACCATTTCACACTGATTCAAAGATTAAGCTTCATATAAGCTAACCTACCAACAAAAAGTTATTTTGTGTTTTTCCCCAAAAGCTCTAATAAAATTGCTCTGAGTCATTCACATTTTCTTCACCAGTAAACCTTATCACTGACGGCTCATATATATTTTTAATATTAGCACAAAACTGAATTTTAAGTATAGAGTATCGTTTCCATGAAGAAACTCAAGGGGTCCAAATGGAGACCGAACCCACAACCACTACTGTCCCTCTCCCCCAAGCACCACTCCCCAAACGGGAGGTTTTATGACCAGAACACCGAGCTATAAACGGAGGCTCCCAATTAATGTTTTGGGAACTCTAATACTTAGTCAAATCTTCTGATAAAATTTTTGTATCCCTACTTCATACTTTCCCTCGGAATTCCAAATGGAATAAAAATAACATTAAAAATAAAACCATTATAAGCCCTGGCCCAGTAGGCCAGTTGGTTAGAGCCCAGTCCTGACAAGGGGCCAAGATTGCAGGTTTGATCCCGGCCAGGGCACAGACAAGAATCAACCAATAAATGCATCAGTAAGTGGAGCAACAAATTGATGTCTGTCTGTCTGTCTGTCTCTCTCTCTGTCTCCCCTTCTCTATTAATAAGTGTTTTTTAAATAAGTAAAACCATTATAGCACTGAAAGAAAATTCAGGTATATGATAGATATCACATTCTTGGTCATGGAGAATGTTCCTAGACACGACATCTAAGCCAGGAATCATTCTTCAATGAGAAGACCAAGCAATTTGACTACATAAAGTTGCTTTCATTAAGTTTAAAAAAAGACAAAGCACATGAACCATGTAATTTTACATTTTTTAATGTTTTTTTTTCAGACATATACATACTAAAATATGAACTCAAACAGTGATTATGTCTATGTGAGGAGACTATATACAGGGTGGGGCAAAAGTAAGTTTAGAGTTGTGAGTACAGGAAACACAGTTTATTCTTGAATTATTATTCATTAATTATTGTATTATTTTCCATACAAACAACTGTAAACCTACTTGTGCCCCACCCTGTATTTAAACTAAAAACAGCAATGACAAAATCTGATGTCAATTGTCATTCCAGTAATGTGTCACCTCAACAAAAGTGTAAAGTGTGTGGCTATATATATATATCAATTATTGGTCAACAAATGAATGGGCTGAACTGTATACTGAGCATGCACAATGTTTCATTTTTCAAAACAGCCTTCATTTTAATAATTTAGAAAACACTTTAATAAAACAGAATGTAAGGCTCTGGCCAGGGAGCTCAGTGGGTCAGAGCATCATCCGAATAGCCAAGGTTGTGGGTTCTATCCCTGGTCAGGGCACATGCAAGAATCAAACCATAAAGTGGAACAACAAATGATGTTTATGTCTCTACCTACAAATCAATAAATTAAAATTTAAAAAAGATAAAACAATGTATATTACATGTGCAAATGGCTTAGGTTCAAGCTCAGAATAACCCTAATGATTATGAGTAATATCAGTGAAGACTCGACCTGAAAGTCCGAAAAATTTCTATCTGGGATTGAATATGAACCTGATGAATACTGTGCTATTTTTAACCGAACTTCTGGCCTTGGGTCAAAGTCTTGCCAGCAAAATGCCACAGTGAAAATGCTGGGAGGGAAGCCCAGAGTCTAGCTCTGGCCTGGGAGAAGCTGTGCCCTTCAGGTGACCAATCCCACCCCCAGCGAAGACGTGCAGATGTGCAGAGCGCCACCCTCACGTGAAAACACGCCACGCCACACGCGCGTGCAAATCGGACAGGGCAGAGCGCGCCAGAGCCTCCGCACACCGCGCGAGGTGCCTCTGCGGCCGCGGCCGGCCTGCCCTCCGGCCCGACGGAACTGAGTCCCCCCGCAGACCGCTCCAGAACCTCAAAGGACGGCCGACTGCTCCCGGAGAGAAGGCACTCGCTGCAAAGGGCGGAGACGCCGGCTTTCTCTTCGCACGGTCACTAGGTTTTTCCCCGCGGGGAGGAGAACTGAACATGAGTCCCGGTGGAGAATATTTTTAAAAAAAGAAAAAAGAAAGAAAGAAAGAAATCCACGGATCGCCCACCCGGACTCCAGTCCTCCAGAGCTCCCTTAATACCCAGGGCATCTCCTTCGGGTTCTCCTGCCCGCCCCCCGGGGAACCCCCCCCCCCACCGGTCCCATAAGCGCATCTCCGCTGCACGCCGACCACCCCGTCTGTGAAGCACGACCGTCTGTCCAAACGGAAGCGACAACCTTTCTACGTTGTAAAGCACGGTCCTTTCTCCGTCAAGAGCGAGGAGCAGACTCGACGTGGCCGCTGCCTCGCACTTCAAGGGCCGGCGCGGGGAAGGGGCACAATGAAAGGGGCTCACTCCGCCCACAGAGCGACGGTCTCGGGAAACTTAAGGCGCACAAAGTCAAGTGCACTACACGGCAACGATGAAAGCTCCAAGACATCAGACTCGGGGGACGGAGGGAGGGCAGCACCTCCGGTGGGTGGGTAGGCACTCCCAACGGGGGCGGCATCAGGTTGCCCCTTGCTGGGACCCCAGTCCCCTCGCAGCATGACACCCTCTCACACTGGCTACCCGGGTCTGAAGGACGGCAAACCCTCCGCCCTGCCTCCCCCAAACCCAGAGGGCAGGCGGGAAGGAGGAAAGGGGTGTTTCCTCCCAGCGCTCCAAGGAACGGGCAGCCGGGTTTGACATCGGCTCCAGGGGGTCCCTGGCAGGAAGCGAAGGTGGCGCTCCACGCCGGGAACTTGGTCACCGACCCGGGCCCGGCTGCCGGAAGCAGGGCAGCGTGGGGCGAGACCTCCCCCGCGGGTGGGGGGGCGCAGAGAGGCGGGCCGAGGGGGAGACTGGAGGTCGCAGCCCTTGCGGGGAGGGCTCCGGGCGCCGGCCACCTACCAGCAAGCTCTCCACGTTGATGGGCGAGCGAGGGTCTCGGATCAGCGCCTCCAGCTTCCTCTGGCGGCTCGCGCCCGCCGCGTCCCCCGGCTGCTCCTCGGGGGCGCCGGGCATTTTCCCCGTCGGCGGGGGCCGGCTCATGCCGCCGCCGCCGCCGGGCCCGCACTCTTGCTCCCCGCGCGCCGGCCCGGACGCCTCGGGGCCTAGCGCCGCCCCCGAACCGCCAGCCCCGGGCGGGGTTCCGCCCGGGCCCACGCCCGCCTCTAGCTCGGGCTTCGGGTCTCAGCGCCGGTCCCGGGCCTGGGGCTGTCCAAGGGCCGGCCTCGCCCGGGAGGCCAGGAGCAGACGGCGGCGTCCCCGCCCCTCAGTCAGATTCGCGCCGCCGGGTCCGCTCCTCCGCCGTGAGCTCGCTCCCTCTGGACTCCGAAAGCGGGAGCGGCGCCGCCACCGCCGGGCCCCGACCGCCCTGCTCTCCGGGGCTCGGGTGGCTGACGCCCAGGCTCAGACAACTACGGCCGCCGCCTGCCCGCTCCCATGGTCTCCGCCGGCCGCTCCAGTCCCACAAGCCCGCTGCCCTCACACACTCCCGCGCCGCGCGCAGCCGCTACCCACAAGCCCCTCGGCCGCGGCCGCCGGCGCGCCCCCGCAGCCCCGCCCCGCCCAGCGCGCGCCCCCGCACGCCCCGCCCCGCCCCGCTCGGCGCGCGCCCCCTGCGCGCCTCGCCCCCGCCTCCTCTCGCCCCCATGCCTCTTATTTTTTTTCCGTTTCCTCGGGTCCACTCCGCTGCGCGTTTCTACGTTTTGAGCCCACCCTCCCTGCTTGCCTCTGCCTCCTCCCCTTTCTGAGTTCTCAGAGGGTGAACGGCCGGGTGTGCGGTCGCTGCCTGACTTGGCCCGCCGCTCTCCTCGCCAGGGGCGGGGAGAGCGCGCCCGCGGCTGGGACCGGCCGGCGGCTCTGCTCGCGCCAGACCCGACCCCGGCGGACGACCCGGGGACTCCGAGGCCGACCCGACCACCCCTACGGCCCGGTCCTGAGGCGGGAGTGGGGGCTGGTGGAGAGCTGGATGGGTCCGCGCCCCCCACCCACGCCCGGCCCGGGCTGACTCAGCGCGCAGCTATGCGGGTCTTGCATCACCCGCGCCAAAATAATAGCGACCGCCAGTCTCTGCTCTCTCCTGCGGAGCTCTGAGCTTGCAGGGGGCCTGCCTGGGCCATAGAAATCGTACTGGGAAGGCCCGGGAGGGTGTGCAGTGGGAGTCGGAAACTGGACATGGACAGGCGGTTGGAATCCTAGTCCTAGGGCAGGAGGGCCTGGCAGAGTTCCTTCCGGCCCCAGGGCACAAGTCCTGGAATTCCAAAAACCTTTCTGCGCCTGCCTAACAATCCTCTCCCAGCCTGGGCTGAAGAAACCCTAATCACAAGACAACAAGAGAGCGATAGAAAAATGCTTTCCATCCGCAGGCCTTCGCGAGGTCCTTGACTTTTGGGGGGTGGCAGAAGGGCGGTTATAGGGGCCGCTCCTCCACATTCCTGGCCCGCGCCATTGGCCAGATCTACCCAGGGCGCAATCTGAAAAATATGTGCCAAGAGCTATAAAACTGTTCATTGAACCCCTTTGACCCAGTAAACCCATTTAAGGAAGTAACATTTCTAAGGAAATGATCCAACGGGGGAAAGAAGGGGGGCGAACTTGTATAAAGATGTTTATAGCAGGACTATTCAGAATGTTCATAATGGCCCAAACCTGGAATGGACCCAATTGTCCAGCCATTGGGGAGGAATCCAAACAAGCTCTGTCACATTAACAGAAAGAATCCTGGCATATACGCAAGATGCATGGCAAACACATGAAAGTTTTGGCAAGCACACGAAAAGATGTATCGGAAATAAGGTTAAATGAAACAACAAATATGAAATAGCTTGTATGCACTACTTAACTGTGTAAAGTGAACAGCTGTGAGAAGGAGGGAGACTACAGCTGTTTTTAAGTGGGATGTTTTTGCTGTAAAGATACTTAAGCGAACATTAAATTTTCAATAATTGAAAACTACTGTTGAATGGGCCACTCCAAAAAAAGCTACAATCTGATACCCATTAAGTAATGTCTTAAGAACCATTCTCACTGTCTTGTGAGAGATAAGCCCACATTTGGCAACTCAGTTCTAAAGCCCTGACCTTATAATAGTAACATTTTAATCAGTAATTGTTCCAGGAGCCTCATCTTTGGTTTTATGTGAAAGCCACCCTCCCTTGGACTTAGGCAGATCCAATAGAGCTTTTCCCTCTCAGATGATACCACTGACTTCTGGTCAAAAGTTCAGTACTTCAGACTGTATGTGGAGTGACTCATTCATACCTCCACAGACCAAACCAAGAGGAGGGAATGAGCCTACACTCCTGCTGTGTGGGGGCAAAATAATGAAATAATCCATGATTACAGATCCTTTGCTCTAAGAAGAATATGATATGCAAAGCAAAAGGAACACTACATGGTTCTTAGGTTCCAAACTAGTTTTTTCAGTGACTGGCTGTATGTTATGGAACTTGGTGGCCTAACAGGAAGCCAGAGTCACAAATACTAGACATGAAAATTCTATGTAAAAAAAAAAAAAAAGTAGTAATCCACAAGATAGATAATGGGCACCTTTTGCTATGGTCATTTACATAGGCTAGAAAATGCCGTAGTATAGAAATTCTTTATCTGAGACCTCATCATTGTCTGCGTGGAGGAAAAGAAAACTCTCTCTTGATGTGAGTTAAACCTTTTTTATTTTATTTCCTTCTTGGCCAGTAAAACAATTCTTGTTTTACCAAAGTAATACACAATGCATTCTTGTAAAAGGTTGAACAAGCCAGCAGTATATACAACATACCTTGAAAAACTACTCTCCCATTTCTCCCTCCACACACGTTCTCTTATCATTCAAGACCTTGATTAATTCTCATACGTGTGTATTTGTATATACCTATATGTATGGTTTCCCCACATATACGGCATTATACCATATAGTGTTTTGCAACTTGATTGTTCCCCTTGATTGATATGTCTTAGAGATATCTCCACGTCTATACAAAGAAATCTATCTACCCATTAACTGCTGCATGATATCCCATAGTACGGATGGAGCATACTTTTATTTACTCTTGATTAGGGAGCATAGTAGTTACGAACAGACTCTAGAGACAGAGTGTCTGGTCTGAAATCCTGCCACCACCAAACACAAGCTCTGTGGGTCTCGGATTCCTCATAATGTTTGTTATAAAGTGTTTAAGTGAGTACTGGCCCTTAATAAATGTTAGTTATTATTAGTATTTTCTCACTGTCACAAGCATTGTTACAGTTGACATTCTTGTATTTTTGCCTTTTTGTGGACATTTAAATAGTACCAACTCCTGCAAGTGAAATTGGTGTATCAAAGGGGAGGCACACTTCAAATAGTTACAGATATTGCCAAACTATCCTTAAAAAGACTGCCAGTTTACATTCTCACCCTCAGAAGAAGAAACTGCCAATTTCCCTTTACTTTTGCCAAAATTAAATATTTTAAATCTTTTCCATTTTTGCCAATGTGATGGGCAAACAAAATGGTGTCTTGTTTTAATTTGCATTCCCTCAATTGCTACTGGAGGTAGCATTTCATGTTCCTATTTCTTCGGAAACCACCTGCGTATATCTTTTGTTCATGGGACTTCTGTTTTTCTTATTAATTTGTAGGAGCTCTGTATTTGTTTTGGATAGTCCTCCTTCTTATAACATAATGTTAAAACGTGTGTTCTAATTTGCGATTTTTTTCTTCCAGTCTGCTGTTTGTCACTTGTTTTCAGGATCTTTTGTCAAGCAAATGTTGTTACCTTTTATGAATTCACATCTACCAATCGTTTCCTTTACGTCTTCTAGGTTTTATGCCCGGGTCAGGACTGAAACTGCAAGGGACTGTAAGGAAACGGCAGTTCCCTAACAAGTTCCTGATAGTTTCCTAATAATGTCACTCTCATCTCATCCTCTATTGAGCCACGGAAAGAGGGTCTCCCTGTGCCCGCTCTTCTCAGAGCAGTTCCTGCTGCAGCTCTGCGATCCTGTCCCAGGTTGCTGGTTTCCCTTTTAACACTGTTCCTTCTGTGTCCTGAGCGCAGGTGTGACAGGTGGGACCTGGGTAAAAAACTTTGTCCAATACTAAGGAAGAGGAATGGGGAAGTAAACACAGAGAGTGGAGGGCGTTTAAACAGGCTGGCCCGTCTGTGTATAATGAGCCTTTGATTCCACCGTAACTAGCTGGATCTGGGAGACTTAGCAGCTCCACCCCATTTTATATGAATTTTGTCTATGTTTCTTTTCTCCGTCTCTTCATTCCCAGCCCATTTCTAAGTGGCTGGTGCCAGTTTAACACCCACTACCCAGCAATGCCTTCCTAGCTACCTGGACACTTCACAGTCCAGACTGAAAGAGCAGAGCTCCCGTCCCTCCCTGGTTTACCTGAGACCCATCTGCGCTGCTCCAACTTTAATGTGAGGGATCCACCTCTTCCCTGGGAATCAATCCACCCTTCAGATGCAACCTTACCCTCTCCACCCATAAATAGGGCTACATGGACCTTTTTTTGGGGGGGAGGATCTTTTTATGTGGTACTTGCAATTACTTGCTTAATGATAATAATTATTGTTAGGCATAAGGATGTACTATGTGCTAGGCAATGTGCTTTGTAGAAATTACCTTACTTCTCAAAACAGCCTTTTGCTAATGGTACTATTACTGTGTCCATTTTCCAGTGATGTAATAGGGACTCAGATATATGATAATGGAATGAATACGTGAATTAATGAATGAAAATAATGAACCCTGAATGGTGTGGGCATCACCAAACATCTAACAGCCTTTCCCATCTTGCTTCACATTGCAAGCTGGTGTTGTAATGTCGCAAGATGCTTCTGTCCCACATAAGCCAAGATTTAATAACAGAATACAGGCATGAACTCTCAATTCAAAGGTGTTATTATTTTTGTAAACTCCACTATTATAAAGGATACAGGGTTTAATAGTTTATGAAATAGAGTTTTATCCTAAGTTTCATTCATGGTACTGGTAATAACTCCCAGCATGAATGAGAAAATTGCTGTATCCCTCTGTGAGTCAGTTTCCTCATACACAAAACAGAAATAATGAAGCTTGGTTGTCATTAAGGCTCCTTAAGATCTCCAGATGAAAAGATACTGGGTGCGTCCAAGACAAATTATTCACCAGCATCCTATGAAAGGTTCTCAGAGGAGAAAGAGCTGGTCATAGCTCAAAAGTCTACTTGGAAGTAAATGGTAAGTCCCTCCAAAAAATATATACATGTGAGGGAGGACCGCAAAACTGGAATTTATTTATAAAAAACTGCATTTATTCTTACATGTTTAAACTTCAGATGCTTTCAAAGTACTCTCCAGCTGATGCAAGACACCTATTGAGGCATTTTTTTCCACTGCTCAAAACAGTTTTTGAACTCATCGGTTTTGATGCCTTTTAGTGCTTCTGCCGTTTTTTGTTTCACCTCTTCCACATTGGCAAAACCTTTCTCTTTGAGGACTTTTTTCGTCCAGGGAAACAAAACAAAACAAAACAAAAAGTCGCTCTGGGCAAGATTGGGTGAATAAGGAAGGTGGGAAACCAGGGAGGGGGGGTCTTCCTGTTTCTGGTTAAAAACTGCTGAACACTCAGTGGTGTGGGCAGGTGCACCCCTTCATGAAATGGGCAAACGCAGTGAAAGAGTCTTCAAAAAAAAACTCACTGAATGCAGCCTCTCACAACAACACCAGCTGGAACATTGATGCAGATGGGTTCCTACAACACTAACCTAGCTGGGGAAACCTGTATGTACTACAAGGACCTGACCCTCCAGAAGATAATTTTGTGGGGGTTTTTTTTTTGTGTGTGTGTGTGGGGAGAGTCCTCGTTCATATACACATTTGAGAAGAGTGGTCCCAGGAAACGTATGGGACCCTGGAAAGCTCAGCTTTGACTCTGCCCTGCTGGTCTGGCGGAAGGCCTTGATATCATATCTGGCAGCCTCATTTTCCCCGTTAGTGAGATGGAAATGGCCCCGGGATGCTTTTTCTGCTCAAAAACCTTCATTGGACCCTCTGATTCCGTCTCTGTGTGTGGTGGGCACCTCTTAGCAAGTACAGGCACGATGGGAGTGGGACGCAGGACTCAGCAGCAGTGTGGGGAAGGAAAGTTGAAGGAGGCCAGTTTGGGGGGACAGTTTCGTAATCTACAGGCCACCGTCTGTAATTAGGTGGTTTATGATCTCAAGTCATTAAAAACTTAGGAAGCACACAAAGAAAAAAGCTGCAGACAAAATGCCCGGTCACCAGAACACAGGGCTAACCTTTCGTTTCCATGACCGCCTGCCTTATTGTGAAACGAGAAGGCACTTCAAACGTCCTGGCCTTTAGAGTGGCACTTCGATGAGTAAGGTTACCCTTGTACGCTTCCACTCACGGCCTTGACCTCCGAGTGAAGTCAGGGCCTTCGTGAGGCAAACACAGAGGAGGCAGGCCCGCTGCGCATCCAAGCCCAGGCCGGTCAGGGCGGTCCCCACTTTTGGGCAGGCAGGGAGTAGTTGTGATGAGGGCACTTGCAGGAGCATCCCAGAAACCTCGTTTCCAGCCTAACTCTGTGCCTCTCTAGCTGTGTGGCCTCAGGAAAATTGACGCACCTCTCTGAGCTTCAGTTTCTCTCTTAGGGTTTTTGTGGGAAACAAATAAGAGAAGGCTTGTGCAGCACTAGGCAGTTTGGACAGGTGGTTCCTTCTCCTCTGCCAGAAGCTGGCAAGATTCCAGGCACTGTTTCTTTGACTTCATTCATTCATCCAGCAAAGATATTCGTGTGCTGGTAACAGCAGCACACAGCAGCGAAATGAACCTTGTGGGCCCTCATTAGGCCTATGATCTAATGGGGGGGGGTACGGATATGACACAAATAATCATGCAGGCGAGTGATTACAAATGTGGCGAGTGCTACAAAGACATCTGTAAGGTGCTAAGAGAATTATAACGGGAGCTTAGTCCAGGTGGGGGTCACGGAAAGTTTCCAAGAAAGTAATAATGCTGGTGACATCTAAAAGGATGAACAGAGCTGGGGAAAACTGGGGACCAAGGAGAAGAGGGTGGCCTGGGCTGAGGTTAAGGGAAAAAACAAATAGAGGAATTTCCTAAGAGACAGGCGGGTAGTTGAGGCATCTGCGGTGTGGTTTGTCAGGACTGGTGCCACCCTGAAAAGGTGCGGGTCCCCCACAGGCAGGCGGGAGACACTTGTTTTTCAGAGCACTGTGATTTAGCCCCATCGAGTTTCAAGAGTTTTATTCTACCAGTCCACAACACTGGTATTTGCAGAGTTTTCTGTGGCCATTTTTTTCTGAGTACTTTTGGCAGTAATTCTTGGAAGCAGGTAAATCTGAAATCACCTGGTCAAATAGATTCTTGTCCTGATCACCACTGAAGAAATCGCCATTTCCCCCCCTTTATCTGAAGGAGCAGATCCCCATGGAAAATATGGAATTTGGACACATGAGACATGGATTCAGGCTTCGGCGCCACCCTTTCTGGGCTATGTGACCTTGGGCAAGTCACTACCTCGCTGAGCTCCAGTTCCTCACCCATAAGAGTTGATCCACAGAGTTGATTCTTGTTAAAGCAAGAAAATGTATGTGAGGTGCTCTCCAGGCCTGGCTCATGGCACACACCCAAAGTCTTTCCTCTTACGGCGTGCTTCTGTTCTGGGCATGAGAGAGAAAGGGGGATGTCCAAGGTGACCCCCAGCTGTTGGAGGCTTCACCAGTGAAGTAGCAAAGATTGACTACTGCATCTAAAGGCTGCACATGTATTTTAAGGTAGATAAAAATGGATGAGTTTAAAAAACAAAACAAAACCAGAAGTAGTGGGATAGTCCTTTGTGATTCTTTTGCACCTTTCCAGAAAAAAAAAATATATGTACATAAATGGGTAGATAGATGATAGATAGTCAAATTGTGGCAGCCAGCAGAAGCTGAATGCCAGTGACCATATTTTTCAAGTCTTTCCATTTTTGGTCCGTTTCTTGTAGACTTTCTCACTGACAGTGTTTGAACAGGGCCGGGCTGTTTGCACACAGTCATTGTTTGCTGTGGCCGAGCAGGATGCGCACGGGAAAGCCACGCAGACTGGGACGTACATCGCTCCATCACCCGATGCCGAGAAGATGGGAGCCACGAGTCTGAAGGACAGGGGCAAGCTCCTCTTTCATCTGCTCCACCGCACCCCTCAAAGAGCTGGTGCTGAGGCTTTGCAGCAGAGCTGAGAGCGGAGAGCGGAGAGTGAGGAGGAGCCCAGAAGAGTGGAAACCTTCTAGAAGGGAAACACTGGTATCATGACTTTCTGTCATTGGAAATGGCAGAAATTCCCAGAGCATCAGGGCATCAGCCTTCAAATACGGAGTCTGGCACAAATAACATCCCTCTTTTTATTACATAAAAATCTTTCATTACAAAATCATAAGCATGTAATTTTGTAACATGAGAATATCACACTCAAGCACACCACGTGACATTTTAGGTGAAATGTTCAGACTGCTGTCCGTCTCGTGCAAGACATTCACGTACCCTACCAACCACGCTCAAGCAAGCCTTACTTCTGCCGGACCCTGTATAACCCACACGCTTGTCCCAAAATGAGGAAGGTGAGTTAGGCATGCGTGCATCAACATTCCCTCCCAGTCTCAAAGAACGGGAATGGCTCTAAGGGCTCACTCTGGGGCAGCAGCTTTTAGTGCAACTCACAGTGGTCCTGTGTGGTGCTCTCTACTCACCAGCAGCAAGGCTGGATGCCCTCGGTGCATCACAGACTATGACCGGGGAACTCAGGGATAAGGAAGTCAGGTTCATTGATCTTACGCTTTGGTGAGGGAAATAAGCCATATCCATGGGGCCTGGCAAGGAGTAAGGACTCAGCTTACTTACTGCCTGAAAGATGGGCTGACTAAGTGAATGAACACAAGGCCATAAATGCAAGCAGGCTGCATGGCCCAGAGGAAGGCACAGGACTGGGAGTCTGAAGGTGGCGTTGGCATCCTAGTCCCGCTCACCCACTGCGCAGCTGGGCATCAGGCTGGCTACTTCTGCTCGTTCTGCGTTCGTTGTCCACCCTGCTCTGTGCCCCAGGGGCTAACCTCAGTGGACCGCCTCCCTGGGCCCCCTTGCCCTCTGACTTCTGGTTGGGCTCAGCCAAAGGGAGTCCCTGGAAAGAGACTCGGAGTTGAGGACAGAGTTTCTCCCCCTTCTCCCTGGCTCATCCTCCAACAGCAGCTCCGCACCCAGAACTACCTCTCCTCCCCCACCCCTGGCTGCACTCCATTCTCGCTGGGTTCCAGGCACGTTGGGTCTTCCCTTGGCCCTGGTGGCCCAACTTTGGCACTGCTGCTGATGACTGGATGCCTCAACAGGCCTCCTCTTCCTTAATTCTGCCTACACCTCTGCAAAGAGTTCCTTCATGGGAACTGCCTGAGTCAATTCTGGTTCCTGTTGAGACCTAACTTACTCACTAAATTAGCACAAGTCATGGAACTTCTCAGTGTCAGCTTCTTCTACTATGAAATGGAAATAACAATACTTAGGGTCCAGCACTGTACTTGAACATGGGCCCTCAGTAAATATTGGCTGTTCGAATAAATGAGCGGATGGATGGATGGGTGGATGGATGAATACCTGTGAGGACTGATGATGAGATATGAAGGTATTAGGCACAAAAGTATTGGTTATTATAATTCTTATTAAGTGGTAAGTGAATGTAATAGATAGAATTAACTGTCCTGATATCACAAAATGGTCACGGGTCAAGAATCAGGGAAACCGAGCCCCAATTTTTCCTTGTGTTCATCGTGTGATCTCAGGCAATTTCTTTTCCCATTCTGTGCCTCTATTTTTTCTCCTGGAAGGCAAAAGAGTTGGAGTTGACCTCCAAGAGGCCATCCAGCCTGGACAAGCACGAAGTGTTCCAGAGAAACTACAGTCTGAGCTGGAGAACTTAGGGAAGCGCCCAGGGCAGAGTTGGTCAGCGCTGGGACCACAGACAGACATTCCAGCGAGCAGAGACCGGAGGGGATAAGGGAGAGGAGAGGTCAGCCAGTTCTGGCGAATAGGAATAAACCTCTCACTGGAAAAGAAGCTGCCCGTGGGGACTTGAGGGCCTTGAACGTCAGGCTGAGGACCTAGCACTGTAAAAGGAAGAAACTGGACTCCCTCCGGGCCGCAGAAGCCGCAGGAGAACAGGAGCGTGGCTGCTTCTTTCCGCTCCGCCCCCGGAGCACCGTCCGGGTCCCTGTCTTCATCTCCGGATGGCAGCTGCCCTGTCCCTCCTGTGATTCCTTTCCCTGAAGGTCACTTGTCAGATTAGGGATGAGGGAAAATTTCCTGGGTGAGGAAACCATTTGGTAAGAGATATTTTTGGTGCTGTTCAAATCTTGGCAAAAGAACTCGTGCCTGTCATTACCCTACTTACATTTAAAAATCTGTTAGTTTGCAGGAAAGTCAATGGCAAGATTTTTTTTTAATGATTGTAAAAATGTACATCTAGGAAAAAAAATTTAATGGGCCTTGAGCAAAAAGGATCCTAGGTATTGAGTCAAAACACTTGGGAAAATTATAAAAATTGTCAGTAGGAATAATAATACAAAACTAATGCAAGGCCGATGGAGTTATTTGAAATGTGGTGAGCTGTGTGAGTCTAGGCATGCCCCTTCATTCTCGGGCCTCAGTTTCCCCGTATGTCGAACAGAGGACTTAGCCCGGATGCAGGGCTCCAGAAGCCTCTCCTTCCCTGGGCAGGGCCTGCAGCTCCCATGTCTCTGCCCTCTCGCGCTCGGTCCGGCGCAACATTCCTGGAAGGGCACAGGAGCACACGCACACCTTTGATCCGGGCTGGCTGGACCTCTGTCCCCTGCATGGCCTCTCAGAGCACAGGGGCTGGGGACCCAAGGCAATCGCTCAACTCTGGCTCTCTGTGTGCCTTTGGCCAGAGATGAGGAGGGGTCGGCGCCAGCCTGCAGTCACACTGGGCCTCCGTGAAGGGGCCACCTCGACAAGAGCCAGCCTCACCGCCACTGCTGGCTGTTCAGCGGGGCGGCCCACTCCGCGTAGCTGGGGCAGCGGTCACGCTGAGATGCTCCTCTGTCTGTGGCGCTATCCTCCAGCTGGAAACGTGGGCGGCACCCCCTGGCTGGGCCGTACCAGGGTCCCCAGGAGACGCCTGCCCTGTGAGATGTTCCGCAGAAACCAGACCATGTCACTTGGGTTTGGAGAATGCAAGCCTGCTCTGTCCCCCTCCGCATTGCAGAGTCCCAGAGCTCGGACAGGTCCCAAGAGGCAAGGGAATCGTTCAGGCTCATCGAACCCGGTGTATTGCAAATATATACACTCAAAGGACTTGTTTGGTGACTCCAAGCAATGTGCCTCGGAACTGCAACTCCCAGCAGCACGCTCCGAGGGGCACTGCGTGGTGGGTTGAAATCCACACTTGCTGGTGTTCCGGGAAGGCTGCCTCAGTCTGGGCTCCGACATTCGGCCTCACTTTTCACCACCCCTCTGCACACCCAAAAGTCCAGGGCCGTTGCATTGTTAGCTGACAGTTGATGATTTGTGTGCGTGAATGTTACGGAAATGTAAACTTGGAAGAAGAAAAGGAAAACAGCATTTTAAGCAAAAAATGTTCCCTGAGGGATCCTAAGTATCAGTTCAGAAACACTTGAAAAGTTAAATAATACTAAATATTCTCCCACTTTTTTTTTTATCAATGAACTACGTATTTTCCCCCTCCAGGCTGTGTCCATGCCATTCCCTCAGTCTGGAAGGCCTTCCCCTTATGTTTATCTATGAAAAGCCTGTTCAGCTTTCAAAGCTGCACTCAAAATGCCACCTCTTCTGCAGACCCTCCCCAGATCCTGTCCTGAGGATTTACTATTCATTACTGTGTTCTCACAACACTTTCGTGAACTCCTATTAAAGTGCTTTGTATTCTACTCCCTCCGATGGTCGGGTGTAAGGGCGGTCATTGTTGGCACCCCTCTGGGCCAGGATTGGTGGTGGGCAAGGCACACTGGTTAAAACAATAAAGACGGTCCCAGTCCTCCGTGTTTCTGGGTCCCCTCCCCAAGACGGGGAGCCCCTCGGATCTCATGTTGGGAACCTTCTCCGCAGACATCCCCCCTCTGAGTCTGTGTCAGCCACGCTGGGGGAACTTATGCTCTAACGTGCCCCGTGGTAAGAAAATCTGTTGAAATCAGAAAGAAAATGTCTCTGAGCCCTAACAGGTAAGAAAATGAAGAGTTAATGAGCAGCATTTCCCAAATTAGGGGGATCAATCGTCTGCCATTCAAACAGTCAGGAAGGAAATTGAGGGCAAGGAAATAAGCACAGCGCACCCCCACGCCCCGCCCAGTGGGCAGACCTGGCATCACACAGCAAAGCCCGGCATTGAAGGTGGGGCTGTCCTTAGAGTCTTTTTCTTCTGGACCCAATCCTAACAAAACAATGACACTTCAGAAGCATCAAATGAGATGAGAAGTCGGGGGCGGTGACACAGAGACACTGCCTGAGTCAGTGGGCGGCAAGAGCTGACTGGGTGACATCGAATCCCTGCAAAAGAAAAACAGATCTGGGCGGCTGGGCGGAGGGGCAAAGAGTCCTCTGACCTCGCTGGTCTCCACCTGCGTGGGCGCTGTGGTCCAGCATCCGCAGTCACAGAGATGCCAGGTTACCGAGAAGATGTTGGACCGCCTGCCGTAACCTCTCTTTCACGGGAGTGAAGTGTACGTAAGCTACTTGGGAGGTTTTTCTCTTTAAAATTATACGTGTTTGCTCAAATGGTTGACATTTCCCCCAAGATGTCCTCACAGCTCATTCCTCAGTCCCCAGGCCTTTGCTCACATGTCAGCTTCCCAAACATCTCGATGCTCAGCCCTGCTCACCCCTGGCACCCCTTAGCTTCCTTTCTTACTGTATTCTTCTTCATACCAACTGTCACCTAATATAATAGATTACTTATTGTTTGGCCATTATCCTTCTCTCCTACCCCATAGGATGTAAAGTCTGCGAGGTTAGGGGCTTTGGTCACTGCTGTATCATGGGGAGCCGTGTGCCCAGCATCTGATAGCCCTCCATTCTTTACTTTTCTTTATTTTTTGTGGGTTTTTTTGGTCCTCACCTGAGGACATTTTTTTTCTCATTGTTTTTAGAGAGAGAGAAAGAGAGAGAGGACGGCAGAGACAGAAACATTGGGTGAGAGAGAAACATCGATTGGTTGTCTCCCGTATGCTCCCCAACCAGGGCTCGACGCCCAGACTAGGGATCATCCACGTCCGGACTGGGGTTCCCACTCGCCCACACATGGACGAGGGATTGAGCCAGCGACCTAACTGTGTGCCCTGACTGGGAATTGAACCCACAACCCTTTGGTTACGGGACAATACTGTAACCAACTGAGCCACGCTGGCAAGGGTGGCATTCATTCTTTACTGAATGAAAGCGTGAAGGAATAGATTTACAGTAATGATTTAGCAAACACATTTAAATTTTAAACCGTCATACTATGGAAACATGGCTAAATGCGGAAACACTGTATGAGAATTTTTAAACATAAGGAACATTAATTCACTGGCAAGAATTTATTCAGGTCAGACGCCGCGCATGACAGATTTGCTTATTTTGTCTGCACTCACAGGTTTAAGTGCCTGCAACCCCAGGCATTCCACCCGTGGAGCTCCCGACACGCTCGGGGTGCGCGCGTGCCCAGAGCGTCTGGCTCCTCCCGCCGCTCGCCTGAGATCTTATCGACTCTCTCCTGTCCATCCGCTCCAGGCGTTCTCCGGAAAATTCTTAGAAGTAGGAAGTGGTGATATTGATTAGAAATGCTAGTGCTTGCTACGAGTGAGCCTAGAATCAATATTTAACCACTGTTCATTGTAATGTCTGAGGTTTGGAGGCAGAGATCACATCCTAGAAAGGGCGCTGAATGGGAGCCTGGCAATTTGCGTGCAGCCCTGGTTGCAGAGCCCGGCGATCTTGGCAAGGTACGTAACCACAAACCGCTCTGCTTTTTAAATTTTTTTAAAATAGGACTTCGTAAAGTATAATGTGCTATGCAATTTTATGGAATCATCATTATCTTGTTAAGAAGTAAAATGTGACCCTGGCTGGCATGGCTCAGTGGATTGAGCGCCAGACTGCGAAGCAAAGGGTCACTGGTTCAATTCCCAGTCAGGGCAGGGGTTGAGGGCCAGGGGCCCAGTAGGGGGCACATGAGAGGCAACCACACAATGATGTTTCTCTCCCTCTCTTTCTCCCTCCCTTCCCCTCTCTCTAAAAATAAATAAAATCTTTAAAAAAAAAAGAAGTAAAAAGTGCATTACGCGTCACCAGAAACAGAGGTAACATCGGGTCCTGATGACTAATGACCCCTGAAATGCATGGGGACCTGTCTCGGCATCGTGGCCAACTTCATGATTATGTTAATTCTGTGTGGCCTTCCCATTTAGAACCTCAGTTTCATCATGTTCCAAACAGGTTTTTAGCTCGTTCCAGCATGCTGGGATGGCCTCTCTGATTCCAATGGAGACTTACAGGCCTGTAGGTCTGTCGCAGTATACCGAGATGGGCCCCAATCCTTTTCGCAGCCTTACCTGGTAGTTCCTAAGAGTGGAAGTGTAAACGTTTTTCACTCATTTATTCACTCATTCATTCATTCTCTCACTCATTCACTCCTTCAGCCAGCACCTGCTAAACATCCGCTGCGTGGCAGAGGCTGCCCTAGGCCCTGGAGACGACAAATGGGAGAGGACGCAAGGCCAGGACCTTCGACGATCCAAGTCGAGTTGGACGGCCAGTTTTATACACACATCATTGCCACACACACTGGGAGCCACGAGGAGACAGGAGGAAGACGCAGGGGGCCTCGGAGCGAGGCCTGCCTGTTCTGTCCGGAGGAGACAGAGACGCCTGGGACAGAGATGCGTTTTGTTGGGATCTGGGAGGATGGGTGGAGCTGGCCAGGCAGGGGTGGGAGGAAGGCATGCCATAAAGTAGGGAAAGGATGGGAAGGCCCAGGAAGCTTTCACATGGGCATCGTAATAAGCATTTATTGTGCACCTATTGTGCAAAGCTGATGAGGGTCAGATTGTAAAGCACTTGAACGTCACACGCAGGACAGACGTACAGCACTGCTGAATGCGAACAGGAAGATCACGGAACATGATTCCCTTGTAGGAAATCATGCATCGTCACCATTCAGACATTCAGCAGATACTAACGAGTGCTAACTACATGTGAAATACTGAGAATGCAAAAACAGGAAGCCCAGGCCGCTACCTCAGTGAAACACGTCCACGAAGTGCCCCTGATTACGGGAGCACTGCGCAGGAGGCTGCGCCCAACCTGGGAGGCGGGAGGGGCGGCGAAGACTTGCCAGGGAGAAGTGACTTCTCAAGCTGAACGCCTAAGGGTGAATGGAAATGATCTAGATGACAGGAACAGGAAGTGCTCCAAACAGAAGCAGAAGCGTGTGTGAAGACGTGGCGACCCAAGGAAGGTGCTGGAAGACGTCAGTGTGGCTGCAGTAGAGTACGCGGGACGGATGCAGCCAGTGGGCTCAGGGCCCGGGGTCCGTGGTCAGAAGGTTGGGGCTTCATCCCGAGGGACGCCATGGGTGGGTTTAAGCAGGGGAGCGACCTGATAAGATTTGTAATTTGGAAGTGCTGACATTTCCTACTTCACCAGTTTGGTATACGAAATAAAGTCATCCTTCCTTAATATTTAAATCTTAATGCCCGGGACCACCCCCAATCCAGATTAGAAGAAAAACTTTGTCTCCAAGATTCTCTTGCCCAAATATTTCTAAAGACCTTCCTCCCCTCAGAGTCTGCTCTACTGACACCGTGGCTCCTCGCCAAACCCGGGGGTGGGGGAGGCGGCAGCTCGCCCCATGTAACCACGCTGACGACTAAGAATGGACCGTCCATGCTTTTCTGCACGGTGCTACAATAAGCCTACAGTTTATACATTTAAGTGAATATGCATAATCACATAGAAGGCTTTTCGGTCATTTGTAGAAAGAGATCATGTTATATACAACTTTATGCATCCTAGTTTTCTCATGCAACAATACTTTCTGGAAATCATTCCTACACAGTCATCCGGGAAAGCTCTGATCTTAATGGTTGCATATATCGAGATGTGGAAATAACATACTTTGTTCGTCTTCTCCTATGTTTACCGATATTCACTTTGTCACTGGCTTTTGCCCCTGTGAACAATGCTACAACACACACACATACATACACACACACACACTCACACACACCCCTTTGTTATGCAGACAACTTACTTGCTTTGCAATGGATTTTCAGGAATAGGATTTCTGGGGAAAAGATAAAACCAGTCAACAATATTTCTACGGTACGCTAAGTGCTTAGGTAGTGCCCACTACATAGCAATTACTCAATAAAATAATATAGCTATTATTCTCATTATTAGCTAAGGAGTTACATTTTGGAAAAGTGTAGTTGTTAATTAGATCTGTATTTAGATAAACCACATCTACACTGGTTTTCTGTAATCACCAAACTAACAACTGTCCTTTCTTTGTTTACACGAAGTCAAAAGGAAATGGGGACTTCACTGGAAAACTAAAATAGACATGAAAGTTTACCTCCCCGCTTCCTCCTTCCCATTTCAAATCCATTTCCTCAGTGAGGGAGGAACTCAGAAGCCAAAGGCTCTGCTCCCATAATTGGACATTCGTGTTCTGTATTTTTTTTGTTGTTATCAGCTAATTTGTATATCTGATTTGGAAAAGAAAAAGAGGGCTCATTAAAGAGGTTTCCCTGTTGTGAAAAAGGAACCATTTGCAGCCTTTGGATGAGATGAACGGGCTTGTTCCTGTGTCTGTGGCCGTCCTTCCCAGTGCAGAGGCTGTGAGGGGGACCCCAGGCCATTTCTGGTTGGAGGTCCCCATTGCAGTCCGCTGCCCTCTGACGGGGGCTGCGCCGTGTGAAGAGAGGGCTGCGTGCAGAATGAAGGGCTCTGGATGCGAGCGCTGCTCAGCCAGTTGACCAAAACATCAACAGATTTCAAACTCCAGACTGCAATGGAATCTCTCAAGTTGGCCAAGGGCCAGGGGCTGGGCTGGGGACACGGCCTGAGCCCAGAGTGTCCCGGAGAGATTCTGGGAGTGAAAGGCACGCACACAGTTTGAATGAAACAGGAAACAGGAGCCTGTGTTCGTTGATGGCTTTGTTCCCTTTCTGTCTGGACACCGGTGAGCCAAGGGAAGCCGGGGAGGCCTGGGTGTTGTCCTGCAAGCAAAGCCATCAAACTGGGCTGTGCCAGGTCCACACCCGTAAAAAGAAGCTTCGGGCTCACTGGCCTCTCAGGTGCTGTCTGCCCCTCCTGCCCTCGAGTTCCCTGTCTGCTCCACGTTATAGTGGGTGTTTGACTTCTGTCTGGCTTTGAAACACATTTTTGGCTCTGCGATAACCCCTTGGACAGAATTCTGTTCTCCTGGTTTGACCTTCATCACCCCCTCATTCAGCCTTGGCTTACATGCTGTAGATTCTCCCTCCACGACTGTAGATTCCCCTCTAGGCTGCAACTGCAGTCCTAGAACTCTGAGCATCCTCCAGGCTGTGCCCTGGGCAGAGGGATCGGCCTTACAATGGCGGGGTCAGCGAGCCCGGGGCAGAACCAGAATTTGTCATGGACTGCAGAGTAAGCCAGTCAATCTTGCTGCTTAGCTATTTAGCACACGCTGCTTGGGCTGTCCCTGCCCTGGCAGAGATGTGCGCTTTGTCTACAGGAACATCCGGCTTGAACAGAGTCAGCCATGTTTCACACCAGGCCGTCACTAACCTGTGTTAGTGTTAATGGCACCATTTTCCTGCTGGAAGTGCCCTCTTCCCAGAGGAGGCAGAAAGAGAGGAGCTGAGTCACACGGAAACGCCCACTTTCTTCCCCAGCCTGTCCTATATCCATTACGCCTTGGGCTTTAACAGGCTCCACGGCCTGGTCCTTATTATGGGGCACCGCTGCATGCAAGGCCAGGCCTGAAATCGGTGTTGTTGGGGCAAGAACGGCAACGCTATGAAGTCCTAGGCTGAGTCCCTATCTTCAAGGAGCTCACCGTCTGGGTTTGGAGACCCACGTGCTCAGAGGTGAAATGTCTCAGTTCAAAGTTTGCTGGGAGACCAGCCAACGGCAAGGGGAAGGAGTAAGTGGTGTAGGAGGTCAAAGAGGGCTTATCCCTGGGGGCTGGCGTGGAGAAGATGGGGGACCAGGGCCCACCCTTAACAGGTGGGGAAAGGAAGGGGGACAGTATTTGATGAGTACCTACTATGTGCCAACATTAGTGTAAGAGCTTTGGCTGGTTATCGCTGGTAATTCCCAGGATGCGGGCTAAAAGAGGGGAGGGAAGACGAAGCCAACTCCAGCGGGGAAGTGGTGTGGTCAATGCTGATGCGCCCTGGTGACAGCAAGGCTGCCCCGTCTGAGCCGGGCTGGCCCGAGCGGTGAAACTGGAGGTTCGCACAGATGAAACTAACCGCAATGTACACGTATTAAACGGGCAGGGAGCAAGTGTGGCTTCTCCAGTGACGATGAATTCTCTGAGCCCCCGCCAGGCCTGGGGACTTCGTGAGATGTCCTGTGAGAAGAGAGGACTACGGGTCAGGGCGTTGCCGAGGGCCCTCAGCTCCCCTCTCCTCGACTCAGCGGTTTCAAGATGAGAAAGATTCTGGGAACTCCTGTGGCCTTATTGGCAAGTCCCACCCAGCATATCATTTCTCCTCTCATGTCTACGAACAAGTGATGAGAAACGACGGAGAACAGAAACCAGCCAGACAATGCATGTTCAAGTCCTCAATACCGCATTCGTTCGCACAGTCTGTGCGACACGTGGTTTCTCGAACGTGCTAGGGAAACGGGGGGAACCAAACGGACAGGCTTCTGGCTCTCGTGCTCACAGTCTAGTAGGAAACGTAGACACTGAACAAGGCACGCACAAAGAACTACGTGGATGCGAAGCCATTGCGTAAAGTGTCCCGGGGCCACGCGGGAGAAGGAACACGGAGGGCTTCTGCGAGGGGGCGACCTTTAGGATGAGACCTGCGCAGCGGGAGGATTCAAACGGGGGAAGAGGTGGGAAAAGGCCGCACTCTCAGGCTGGCCACGGAGCTGCCTGACCTCAGGAAACGGAGAGGACAGTGAGGGCCCAGCCCAGGGCGGCGTGAAGATTATTTGGTGTGTGCAAGCCACCTGGCCCGGTGCCTGGGGCAAACCGGAGGCACCGAACAAATGTTTGCCGGATCTGACGCCAAGTCCCTCCCAGCGCTAGCACTCCAGGGGTCCTTTCTGAATTTGACCCCGGGAACCCCACCCTTGGTGTGGGGCCAGGTATGGCCTGTCTGGCTCCTACCTGAGCAGAGAAGCATGGGGCCGGTGGTGGACCCACAACGGGGACTGCCCCGCGATGCCCGCTGCTGCCTGCGGCGGCTCCCTGGGTCAGCAGATGGGATGCTCTGCTTCTCCTGGGAAGACGGCTGTCTCCTCTTTCCCACACTAATGACAGTGACCATCGTCCCGAGCAAAGCAGACATTTAGAAATCTTTAAACAGAGCAGATCGTCTCTTCATTGTGCTACACTCACTAAGTACATAGGTATCTGTCGTCTATCAATCGACCGTCACGGGTAACTTCGAGAGCCAGACAGGCAGGTACAAACCATGCTATTTCACAGACGGAACTGAGACTCCGGGAGGGGCAGGGACATGCTGAGGGTCCTGCAGATAATCAGCCGGTGCCCAGACCCCACTCGGGTCCTCCCTCCGTGGTGGCCCACCAAGGCCACCGGTGTGGTCTGACCAAGAGGAGGCCCTTGGAGAGGACATGGGCGGAGAGGAGGGTGCTTACTCTCTGCTCCCTGTTCACGTTCAAGTGCGAACACCCATTGCACATTGAGCTCTGCTCGGCACTGGGCTAGTCCCCGCGGAGGCATGGGCCTCACTGAAGGTGGTGTTTCAAGGCCTGGAACGGCAGAGATGTGTCACCGAGGAATGCGGGTATTTCCAACCACTGCTGGAGCCTGACCCTGACTCTGAACCGAGCACCAGCCCTGTGCTAACGCAGTTAACCTCGGACACATCGCCTGCCCTGCCTCTGTCTGGCAGTGTCTGGGCCTCCGTGGGCCAAGGGGTGGCCAGAAGCCTCAATGGCCTTCATCAGCCCAAGTTCCAGAACAAGAGGCAGGGTGCGGGCTGTCGCTGAGCCTGTCGTGGGTGACGCTGTCCCTTCAGGCTTCCCCGCTCTCCTCCTTGGGGCATTCCTCACTCAGCTCCTCTACTCCTGGCTGGGTGCTGAGCATCTGCCACCCCAGGGAGGGTACTCCCTACCACGCATGGACTCCCACCCAGGAGGCTCCCTCGGGCACCCCGTGCTGGATGCCCTGCAGCCCCACGGTCCTGGAAGCAGCCACCCCCTGTCCCAGCCAAGGGTCCCCAGGCTTCCAAGTGTTGTTCTCTTCATTAGGAACATCCTTCCTCCTCTGGCCAGACTCCAACTTGACCTTCAGACCCCAGCTGGGCTACTGCCTCCCCAGCACCCTTCCCCAACCCCCTGTGCTCCTCAGAGTGTTGTGCCCTGACTCCTAGAGCCCCAGAGGCTTTTGAAATGGACGTGTTTTGGTCTAAATCCCCGCTGGACTCTGCCTTGTTCTCTGTCGCATCCGCAATGCCTAGCCCAGTGCTCAGCACATGGTAGGTCCTCACCGTGCCGAATGAATGGGGGAGCTCTTCCCTCCCACACCTTCCGCCACACTTGCACCCGGAGCCCCACAGCCCCCGCTGGCCTTGCAGGGGAGTCTGCCCGGCCGCCCAGCCTCAGAGCCTCGGTGGCTCTCCCCTGACTCCTCCCCGTTGGTTTGAAAATGATTCGGTTTAAAACTAATACCAGCCCCTCACCCCACAGAACTCTGAGCCGTCAGGTCTCTTTGGAATCCACTCAGATGGACACACCAGGGCAAAATTCCACCGGTTTTAACAAGAGAAAATGAGGTGTAGGGGGGAGCAAGCTGGCCCGGGACCAGAGGGCCCGCCCTGCCCTGGCTCCCGGGGGTCCCTCTCCCGTCTGGGCTGGCCTGTCTCCCCCTCTGCAGCCCTGTGTCTATCATGAAGGCCTTCCTTTCGCAGGCGCGGCCCAGTGCTGTTTTGAGGTCTCTCTGTGGCATTTCTGGAATGTCTGTCTTCCCCCGTCCCGCTGGTCCTTCTCCTTCGCATGAAGGGAAATCAAGAGGCCTATTTATACTGGCCTGGGCTTCCGAGGAGCGCATCTCGTCGCTGAGTATTGAAACCCTTGGTGTTGCAGGGACAGACTGTGAATGGCCTGGCGCCTCTCTCTAAGGCAGCGGATGTGGAGCTGGGGCCCCCTGGCACGTGACCCCGGCGGGGCGCTGCCCCCCGGGCCGGGCCTGGGCGTGGGCAGCTGCCCAGAGCCCCACACCTCCCGCTGGCACAGCCGCAGAGCCCCCCACCCGCTCCTTCTCTCTGGCAGAGACAGCGCTGAGCTCACGGCTGGCTGTGCGGGTCGGTGCCCGGCCGGCCATGGCGATGTCCCCAACCAGATGGGTTACCAGCCTCCAGACAGCCCCTAGGGTCGACAGCGTGCTCGCAAGCGAAACAAACAACAAATTCTGTCCCCACAACGCTCGGAGACACAGGCGTTACTCTGCAGCTCACACGACACAGCGGCAGCTCCAACACCTCCCTTTGCTGTAGGATAACAGACTTTCCTAGACAAGCTTCCCCCACACTCCCGCACTTTGAGGACGCACCCCACCCGCAGCCCTTGTCTCACACAAGCTTTAGGGAACTGGGCTGGAGGCAGACAAACGACCCAGGCAGGGCCGGTCAGATGTTCTCTCTCCAGGTTTCGATTCTCAGTTCACAACTTGGTGTTTCTCGTCCTCTGCTAAGCCCTTGGAGGGGAAGGCCCGTCCTGGTGGGCTCAGGGCGGCTGCGATGGCCGTGTGCAAATGGAGCCTCGGAGGCTCAGGACGAACGAAGGCACTGTCAGGCGATGGACCCCAGGACCCCCGTGACACAGTCCTGACAGCTTCCCTGGTTCTGCTTCCAGTCACTCTGGGGGCCCTTTGGTTTCCTGAAACATCCTTGTATCTCTTTGTAACAGAATGTTCTACTAGGGCTTACATTTATGTAACACGATGACCACTAGAATTTTTTTTTTAAATCTAGCAGCTGTTATCTGGAGAGACAAAGGCAGAAAGGTCACTGCGAGGCCGACCCTGAGTGGCCTCCCCGGCACATGGAGTGAGTGGCAGGCCTGCGTCGACCCAGCCAAGCCAGCCCCCCCCCCACCGCCCCCAGCTCTGCGGAGCCCCGGGGCGGTCACAGCGACCCAGGGGAGGATGCAAGGGGAGGGCCCCTTCTTCCCGCCACCCGAGATGGGGAGGCCATGGAGACAGTCATCTCAGGTGTCCCGGCCAAACCCGTGTCAGAGAAGGACAGACAGGCAGTGAAATGGCCACAGCACCTGTGACGAAGGCGGGGCTCCTCCTGCTTTCCGAGAGCCCCCAGGCGCCCCTGGGAGGCCGCTTCTCCGTCCACGGCCCAGGCTCCCCCGCCCCTCCTGCCTGGCCCTGCCCCACCCCCAGGCCTTTCTGGACACCCGGGAGGAACCACCGCTGTCTCCAGGCAACCTGCCGTCTGAGAACTGGCTCCCACCTCTACGGCAGAAGCCCCAGCTACAGTCCCATTAAACGTCATCTCTCTTGTGTAACCAGTATGGGGGACTCTTTGCCTCTGTGATCAGAAGAACCTGGCCCACGTCACAGACCCCCCGGTGCAGGGACACAGGGCCTGGCCCCTGGTCAGGCTCAAACCCGAGCGACTGTAGTCCTGCGGCCTCTCTGTCCGAGAAACAGCCCTCAGTGCCGCCCAGCGGCTCGAACCCCTTGTTCTCCGGGGGGGGGGGTGCAGCATCAGCGCTCCACCTGGGAGCCTGGCAGCGACGGAGACACCCCCGCCCCCATTTCAACAGGATTCCTGGAACCTTCCGGAAGCACGGCTGCACACTCACTCCCCCGACATCTCTGCAGTTCGGAGCTGGGGACCGAAGAGGACATTTGCGATAGGACAACAGTCCAAGTGCCCGCCCTCTCGGGACTCTGTTTACTCCTTTATAAAGCACAGGGCCCCCTAATTTCGATCCACCGTGGGGTCAACCGTTACCTTCACACAGATCCGGTCCAGGGAGCGGGAGGGGGGTGCTGACTGCTGAGAGGAGTGGGCTTTCTTGTCGGGGCCGTGAGAACCTCCTGCAATAGACCGTGGTGACGGCCACACGACTCCGAGGAGACGGAACCCCTGCGTCACACGCTTCAGAAGGGCACCTGCTGCGGTGCGGGAATCGCACCCCGATAAAACTGCTGTTTTAAAGACGGTGCGGGAGTTGAGAAAGAGAAACAAGAAACCTCGGTAAAATTAGGGCCAGTTTTTCTCTCAGAGACCCAGGCCCTCTCGGCAGGAATCCTTTGTCATTGTTCTGTGTCTCCTGTCCCTCTGCACGGAGCTGTTGGAAGCGTGGCCAGGGCCATGGCTGGGAGAGTTGAAAGCAGCCCCTGCCAGCAGCCACCCTAAATGTCCCCTACCTCTCGGACCCCTCCCCGCCCTCCCGGCCCTAACCCCCGACACTAGACTGTTTGGGGAAAAGTATGTAAACCTTGCATTTCTTAGCCATGCCAAGTGAGGCTGACTGGATACTGTAAGATATTTGTTCTGAAAGATTATTAAAAAACAAACCTTTAGAAAACGAAGGTCTAGTCACTGAGGCCCTACATACGGAGAGGTGGCAGGACATCGTGGGGACTCCTGGCCCTTCAGAGCCCAGGCCATGCCTCGCCCCGTCCAGAGACCTCTGACCCCCCACCCAGGTTGACTTCTGTCCCCAGGTCCCGTGGCAGATGCGGAGTAATATTTATTGAATGCATGATTGTTGCCCAAGCTTAGACTTATTAGAAAAGAGACATTTAAGGAAACGAGAAACGTGGTAAGAAATGGATTCTTGGCCTGGGGAAACTGCCTTGGCTTCTGATTCCGAGGGGCCTGGCCCCCAGCTTCCCTCGGGAATGATGCGTTCCCCTCCAGGTTCCAAGCACCCATGACACATTTCACGATGCTCAGTGCTCGAAGCCACTTAGAAAAGGGCTTCTTCTTCAGGGGTCGTCTCAGGGGTGGGACGTGGGACGTGTCAGGGGTCGAAACCCTCCCCGCCCCCACAGGTTTTGTTATTCCTCCCCTATGAAGCAGACGGAATCCATCCACGATTAGCCCTTTGCCAGCGTTTCCGGGTCGAGTGATACAGCGCAAATATTTCCCTTTCCAGGACTCCCTGAACCCCCTGTAATATCTCTAGCGCTGTCATTCTCCTATTCACAAAACTGGACCTGGCTAGACTGTGCTGCCTTTCCTCGCTTTGCCTTCCCAAGCCCTGGGGTGTCTGAAAGAGCCAGCTGTGTTGGAGGAGCATGGGATGACATGGTCTGCTCTGATAGATGGTCCCTTCCCCAGAACCGTCACCGTACCTCTGGGAACTCTCAGGGCTCTGACGAGGGACAGCCTGGGGTGGCCGGGGGGGCCCGGGCTGCCTCCTTCTCCTTGAAAGCAGAATGCGAACAGGTCTCGGCCTCCTGTCCCAGTCCGTTTGGGCTGCTGCAACAGAATGCCGTGGCCTGGGCAGCTCGAACCACAGGCGTTCTCCTCGCACAGCTGGAGGCTGAGAAGATCAAGCGCAAGCAGATTCGGTGCCTGGTGGGCCCCCACTTCCTGGTTCTTAGAGGGATGTCTTCTCACTGTGTCCTCATGTGGCAGAAAGGGCGAGGGAGCTGCCTGGGGACTGTTTAATAAGGACACTCGTCCCACTCCGGAGGGCTCCATCCTCACGACCTCATCACCTCCCAAAGGCCCCGCCCCCGAAGACAATCCGTGGGGGTTAGGGTTTCAGTGAGTGAACGTGGGGGATGCAAACGCTCAGTGAGTAACACCTTGTGGAGCCACGTGTTAGCCACGCAACCCTGGACAAGGGGCTCCACTTCTCTGAGCCCAGGTTCCCAACCTTCTTCAGTTGAGCAGAGAAAAAAGTGAGATAATACATGAACGGTGCTCAGCTCCAATCAGACTCTTACAAAAGGATCATTCGTTATCATCAGCCCCCTTGCGCAGGCAGGCGAAGGTGTTCTGGGGATGGATTGTCCCATTCAGCGTGGTGACAATGGTTAACAATACCATATCTCATATGTAAAAGTTGCTAAGAGAGTCAATCTTCAAAGTCTCCACAAGAGAAAAAATATCCGTAACTGTGGGAGGTGATGGAGGTTAACTAGATTTATCTCGGTGACCATTTCTATATATATCTATATATATCTATATATATCTATATATCTATATATATCATCATTATGTTGTACACCTGAAACTAATACAATGTTATATGTCAAATCTATCTCAATAAGAAAAACGCAGTGGGAAAAAGTGAGTTTTTTTTTGAACTCACTATATCATCCTGATTATTTTTATTGTGCTTCAGACCAAAAAAAACGTTCCACCCTGACCCGAGCTCCTGGACCAGCACTTGGGGACGATAGATTAGAGGACCAGATTGTGGCTTATACGTTGTCAGGGGTGGCACGGAACTTCAACCCCAGGAGCCAAACTTATTGACATGTACCTTGCTTCTCTGTCAAACCCTCTCCTGGGCTAAACACATTGTGACTCAAAGGTCAAGGGTCAAGGCCATGTCCCTCCTCCCTCAATAATCAAGGCTTATCTCTCCACACGTGTCCAAAGTCCACTGGACTCTGTCCCCTGGGCTAGTGGGAATGCTACCTCCTTTTTAAGGCTCGACCGCACCTTGAGGGCTTGGAAGACTACCTCTGTGCTCCGGTTCTGTTCACTTCTGACAGGTGCGAACTCAGTACTTCTGGCAAGACCCAAAGGAGCTTTCCCACCAACAAAGCAAAGGGTGCCCACAGGAATAACATATCTCAGGGAAGCTGGGTGACTGGTCCCCGGGGAGAAGCCCAGGGGCATGCTGGGACATCGAGTTCCCGTGTGCATGCGTGGGACCGCATGTTCTCTGTGGGTCTTCGGGCTCTGGCACCTTGGAGCCCAGCAATCCTGAATGCTGATTACTAGAAAGGGGCCCTGAGTTTGGGTCTAAATTTCCTGGCAGATAATGTGAAGGAAGAACATAGTATTCGGTTGCACAGTTTTCTTTTCCGGACAAAAGAATGCATACAAATTGATTTGGAAGAGCCTGGCATTTTCCTGGCGGGAAGCCCCTGCCAAAACTCCCTCTGGGTGTCTTGGTGAGAGAGACGCCGGGTTTCGGCACGGACCGTGGCTAGCACCACTGCGCCACCCGGGACGCACAGACACTGTCCAGACCGGTGATGCTTGTGGGGTGCTTCCCAAAAACAGAGGTCACGGGACACAGCGTCGCTCAGGGGAGACTTTTCTGCCTTGGATGTTCCTGTGCTCCTTGGACAAGAACTGGAAGAACCTAACGAAAACATTGCTTCGCCTACACTCGGGACCACAAGGAGCCCTCGGTGTGGCTTCACTGCAAGGAGCCAGCACACCCGTGTGTGGGCTGTGGATGGCTGACATTTTCTTTTAAAACAAGCACACACAGGTGTGCAGGTACCTGTGCGTGTACTAACAAGTGTATATCTTTTTTTATGATTATAAAATAGTATTGGTTTTCTTCTCTCAGGACTTGTTGGAGCCTTTAACGTCCTTATGTTATCACAGGTTCCCGAAACAAGGAGGGAGGGCAATGTTTAACTTCGGAACATTTTCCTACGGACATTGTGTAGAACTTGCGTTTTAAGAATATACTTAGGCAAAGGCACTTAACATATCATGGTATACCTTAAAATAAGGGCCAGCCATTAAATATCTTTCAAATGTATAATTTTGAATGGCTGCGTGCTTCCCCAAAGTATTCTAACATCCTAGAAGTGGAATTGGCAGGTAAAAGAAATAACCCTATTTCAGATCTTTGATGCACATTGCCAGATCGCCCTCCAAGGAGATCATGCCACTTTCGTACCCAGTCACAGGAGAGCCTAACGTTCACAGAGCTCAGCGACACTGGGCACAGACACAGAAGAGTACTGACTTTAGATTCTACTTATATAAAAAAAATTTCTTTTAGCAGGCGCCACTAAGAGAGTAAGTGTTCACCTTTGGGGAAGAGGGAGGGGCCTGCGGTTGGGAGGGGCCCGAGGGGCAGCGAGGGTCCTGATGTCGCTCGGTGTCCGGGCAACGGATATTGACTGAGCTCTGTGGTTATTCCATGTCCTCTTCTGTGTGTATCTTACAGCCCCAGGAAAAAGTTAAGAAGAAAAGCTTGATGGATTTTTTTAAATGTATAATTTATTTTAACTCATAGTTAATTCATAATGGTTTCGTTTCACTCAATTCATCTTTTTAAAAATCCTCACCCAAGGGTGTGGGTCATACAGAGAGGAGAAGGGAGGAGACAGAGAGAGAGATGTGCCTCCCCCGCTACTCATCCCGACCGACGAGAGACCAAACCCGCAGCCAAGGCACGTGTCCTGACTGGGACTCGAACCCACGACCCGTCTGTTTACGGGACCATGCCCCAACCAACTGAGCCACACTGGCCAGGGCTCAATTCACTTTTTAGCTTCGTGTTTTAAAAATAAAACAACAGGTTTTTCCGAAGTCTTTCCTTTCGCACCTCAGGAGGCCTCGTGCCACTCTCAGGAGGGTCTGTCGTGCACAGGCTGCTATTGGGTTTGCCTGCCATTTAAACTCTTTACGCGTGGTTAGTGATGGAAAGTAACCCGTGCGCAAAATCACTCATTGTTCCTTCAGAACCATCGGGGCCATCAGCTCCTACTGGGGTGAAGAGGGAAGACGAGCCTGAGTCTGCGAGAGAGGTACACAGTCGTGCGCACGCCCGAGCCCCCATTGGCTGTTCACGCATAAAGGCACGTGAGATTTCTGCAGTAAAGAAGGTGATTATATCTTCGATTATCCAGTGCTTCCTAAAAACATTTGACCACGTAGCCCCTTGTGGATGTAGAACATAAATTAAAAATCTTACCGGAGTAGTGTCCTGGGGAACACACTTCGGAAAACGTTGAATTATTCTTCTAATTTTACAGTTAGAGCCCCAAGGCCAAGCAGCGGAAATGAGGAGCCCACCAGGGTCAATGGTTAGAGCCCCTGTGGGGTCGTTGACTGGAAACCAGGGGTCACTCGGCCCGCAGTCCCACTCACATATTCTTGAGCGTTTGCAAAAGAGAGAGAGAGAGAGAGAGAGAGAGAGAGAGAGAGAGAGAGAGAGAGAGAGAGAGAGAGAGAGAAATGTAACAAACATCGAGGCGCAAATGTAACAAACATCGAGGCGCCCATTGTGTAGCTTAACAAACAAAACATTGCCCTCACCCTCCAAAAACTGTCTTTGGCCACGCCCGCCTCCGTCCTCACAGAGGCGACTGCTGGGTTGAACTCGGCCTTCCGTGCCCCTCCACACAGCGTGGTACTCCCACCGCTGTATTCGTTGGCCAGGGCGGCCGTGACGAAGTTCCACAGACAGGGCGGCTTCAACACAGGCCTTGATTCTCTCACAATCCCGGAGGCTGGAAGTTCAAGATCGAGGTGTCGGCAGGGCCGGTTCCTTCTGAGGCCTCTCTCCTTCACTTGTAGACGGCCCCTTCTCCCTGTGTGCTCTCCTCTCTGTGCAGGAGCATCGTCAGTGTGTCTCTGTGCAAATTTCCCCTTCCTACAAAGACATCCTCAGTCAGACCGATGGTCTTCCTTCCGTGCTGGTCCGTGTTCTAATCTCTTCTCCTTATAAGGAGATCAGCCATTGGATCAGGGCCCACCCTCGTGCATTTCTTTTAACTTAATCACCTGTTTAAACACTATCTTCAAAGACGGTCAGATTCGGAGGTACTAGGGGGGAGTGAGGCCTTCAGTCTGTGGATTCGGGGGACACGATTCGGCCCTCCTGTGAGTAAAGCGTTTGGTATTGTGCACAGTGCTGCCGTTGACATTCTCACACAAAACACAGTGTCGAGTTCACTCGGCGGAGTTGAGTGTGCGTGCCTAAGCAGTGGAAATGCTGAGCTGTTTGGGTTATTTACTGACGAGACCATCCTTTTTCTCGTTGCTCCACAATGTCACGAGTCAAGTTGCCAAATACACAGGAGACTGTGTCTGTGTTCCCTGGCTTGGGGGTCTATTTGTCTCTTCAGACCAATACATGAAGGAGAGGACCCCTCCTGTGGGTTAACCCGCCCCCACCCTCCTAGTAACATACTGATGTCCTTGCTCCCAGTACCTCAGAATGTGACCTTATTTGGAAACAGGGTCATTGCAGATGTAATTAAGATGAGGTTATACTGCATAGGATGGGCCCCTAATCCGATATGCTTGGTATCCTTATAAAAGGGGATAATTCAGAAACACACACACGGGGAGGATGCCCTGTGAAGACAGCTCCCTACAAGCTGACGGGAGACGCCTGGAACGGAGAGGGCCGAGCAGGAGCCAGCCCTGCCCACACCTCGATTTGGGTTTCCACCCTCCAGCGCTGGGATGCGATGTTCCACGCCGCTGTTTAAGGCCCCCGGTCCGTGGCGCTCTGTCGCGCAAGCCCCAGCTGAGGACGGTAGCATCTGTTCCGCTCCTCACCCTTGATCCTCCGCCCCCAGCTCTCTTCACTGCTTGCAGAACCAGAACGAGCCTAGGATGGTGAGTTAGGGCATGTGGGTGCAGTCAGGACTGGCAGTGCTCGGGGGTACTGCCAGCCACACCCTGCACTCTGAGCCCCACGATTAACAGAAAGTTCAGAGCAACGCACTGGACCAGGGCTCCCAGGATCCGGGCTGAGTGCTTGGCCAGCAACGAAGGGCCTGCGCATCTCTGACACGCTGCTGACCCTCTCTGGGCTCTGGTTCCCTGGCCGTAAAGTGGTGGCTACCGGGGCTGGGGGCGGGGAGGATGGAGAGCGATTATCTAACGGGAACGGAGCTTCGGTTTTACGAGACGGAAAGAATTCTGGAGGTGGAGGGCCGTCATAGCGCACCGCACGACAGATGTACAATGTTCAGTGCCTCTGAACTGCATGCGCCCCCCGAGTGGTGAAGGCGGTAAACTTCACGTGGTGTGCATCTTACCATGACTTTAAAAACTGGGAGAAAAGGAGGCTGTTAGGCCTGGGAGCTTCCAACTGCTCTGTGTATGACACAGCATTTTAGGTCACAGAATAAAAATATTCTGCTGCCTCCCACTCTCTGCGAAGATGATTTCAGTGTCTGAGCCAGAGATAGAGGGATGGTTGTCTTCCATCTTCAAGAGGAGGGTTGTTTTTCGTTTTTGGCTTTTTTGAAATCGGAACCTCTGCTGGTTTTGCAGATGGTTATCTGGAAATCTATTATAAAACCGTGTGTGTGTGTGTGTGTTGGGATTTCTTGCCACAGCTGCTCGCCTAACTTCACAAGGACGTTGTTGGGCCGGTGTCACTCAGGATGATTGAGTCCCAGCAGAACTCGGCCAGATTTAAACCAGAGCTCGAAAAAGAAAAAAAAAAAAGTGTAAATCTTCCCGAGCCCTAGACCAAGGGTAATGGAAATCACTGGGCACGGAACAACCAATGTGTTCTGGAGTTTCAGGACCGACTGGGGTTCTGGGACTCTCTGCCTAGCATCTGGCTTCCTGAGGTCATAAAAGCAGGGTTTATGGCCCTTTTGGTTGGACCAATAAGTTTTACGATATCCACAGTGGCTGAGTGGTTCTCAGAGAAAGAAAGCCAACCAGCCAGCCTCCTCTGCATTCTTGCTGTTTGTCGTGGGTGGCGCCGGCCATCCGTGTGAGTTAGCCGGACTTCCCCAAGGTCGCACAGCCCTCAGGGCCTGGTTCAAATCCAGGTTTTCTGATACCTAAACCAGCATTCTTTTTAAAAAATATTTTATTTAATTACTTATTTTTTTAGAGAGGGGGAAGGGAGAAAGAGAGGGAGAGAAACATCTATAGGTTGCCTCTTGCACATGCCCCCAACTGGGGACCTGGCCAGGCATGTGCCCTGACTGGGAATCGTATTGGCAATATTTTGGCTTGCAGGCTGGCACTCGATCCACGGAGCCACCCCAGCCAGGGCTCAAACCAGCATTCTTTTTCTTTTATTTTTTTCAATGTTGCTTAGCCCATTTTGATGACAACCCTAATTGATAAAATTTTATTTATTAGTTGAGTTAAACCCAAAGTTCCCACACCTCTGTAGGCTGACACCTCCCAGACCTGGGTGACTCAGACACAGTGTCCCTGTTTGGAGTGCTGGGCTACATGCTTCGTGGGGACGGGGGCTGGATTCATCGAGTGCTGGGCAAGGGCGGGCGTACGTACACGCCTCCCAGATGTGGGTTCAGAGGGTGAGCAGCTGTGCCCACCGCATGCTGCGCTGGGATCGGGCTTGCTGCAGCTCCCTCCTATTGGTTGCTGTTCTGCCTCGTGCAGGGGGTCACCGCCAGTGGACTCCTAGAATTGCCACCAAGACCCCCACGCTCGGAGGGCTTGCTTGCCCAGCAGCTGGGCATACTGTTCTCAGAGAAGCTCGGCGCCCGGGGCTGGCTGGTCCTTCCTGGGCTGGCCGTGTCCGGTGGGGAAGGTAGGAAGGCTGGGCCAGCTCTGCCCCAGGGGAGGCAACCATGAAGGTCACTGTGGCTCCAGTGTTCCCTGTGGGGTCAGCGGGGGTGTTGCTGGGCCTCACCTTGTGCCTCTGCCCAACCCTCTTTCCTTCCTGTCCCCTCCCAGGGAATGGCTGCCGAGACACTCCTTAACAAACATCCTGTCCATAAACTCTCCTCAAAGTCGGCTTCCTGGGAGACCAGCCTGCACCAGCACCCACTTCCTGGAGAGCGGCCCTGCACCCGAAGGCACCTCTTCCCCACGCCACACAGTGACACCGCCCTCAGCGTGGCTCCAGCTCCTGGGGGCGCCGTCCTCTTGGCATTCTCACCGGTGCTTCTGAACCCACAATTCTGAGGGCCCGTGGGTGGGGCTGCTTTTCTGCAGCGATCCCAGGGACCTGCGACCTTCTCGTTGACTATGGTGGCCGTCACCGGACAGCTTCCAGCACACAGGGACAGACTGCGCACTACGCCCCCAGCAGCTAATGCAGCCCGAAAGCTACCCAGGCCAGGCGGTGCACGGCTGCATTTCGTTTTTTGTGTTCCGAGTCCCTTCTGTCCCCAGAGGGGAGTGAGCTTGTCAGGCGCCTTCGAGAGACGAGAACTCAGTGAAAGGGGTCGCCTCCCCTTCAAGCTGGTGTCTCCCTGCCCTTGTGGGAGTTTATATAGAGGAGGATATGAGATGAGAAAAGTTCATGACCCTTTTGCTCAGCAGGTGGGAGTTACTTTATTATTATTATTATTATTATTATTGAAAGCCTGAGGAATAGAACCTTGGTTAACTGAATTCCCTCAGGGGTATCACAGCCTGCAGCCTGCCCTCCCCACTGCTGAAAGGGAGTGAATACATCACTTAGATTCTTTGGTTGCAAGTGACAACAGTGAACTTGACCTAGTCTAACAGCAGGAGCTGGCAGGGGCGGCGGATCGTATTTTAAGGTATTTCCCTAACCTAAGATGATAAATGTTGCCAGGACCACAGAGGGGTCAGACACATAATCTGGGAACCCTGCATCCATGCTTCAGTCTCTGTGTGTATACACATGCATGTGCACATGCGTGCATACATGTACACACGTGTTTCTGCATGTGTGTGTGCATGTGTACATGCCTGCATTTGTGTCTTTCCCCAGATCCAGTGCCTCGTGGTGGCAAATAGCCAGTTGTCCATTCCAGGCTTTACTGTATAAGCATTTTCAACATATCAAGATACTGAGTGAACTCTTCCTTGGACTCAATCCTAAATTCTTGGGACATACAATTTTATTGGCAGGTTTTAGTTGGATATTAACTTCTGGTGCAATTAGGCAAGGGTACTGGGGAGGACCCTGGAGTCCAAACCTGCCAATAGGGCCCCACCTTGTGGATCCGATCAACAGCCCCCAAAGTGAGCACTCCCAGCCAGCCTTGGAGATCACGCTGGGACAGATGTTAGCGAGGCGGTCCCTTTGCTCTCTGACCTAGAGAGTGATGCTCCCGCAGCAGGCTACCGTCATCAGGCCCCTGCGTTCCCCCGCATCGCCGATGACGCCAGCACACTTTCCCTGAGCTCACCTAGGCGTGGCACCCTGTGAGGCGCAGCCTTGCCTTCATGGAGCAGACACTCCCACGGAGGATCAACAAGCGAGTTGAGAACACAACGAGCTTGAAATGGGAGGCAGCCATCTGGGTGCAACGAGAGGCTACTGGATGTCGAGTGGCGTTCACGTCCCAGGTGTTTTCCCTCTAAACTTCACACTGAATTTTGCTGGAGGCGTTTTCACAGGTCCAGTGTACAGATCAGAAAATGGATGCTCAAGGAGGTTAACGAACTCATCGGAAACCACATTGCTGGTATGTGATGAAATGTAGGCTTTGACTCCAAGGCTGGTTAGTCCTAAAGCAGTTGTGATCCCAGAATGATGTATCATTTCCTAAACAACTCATAGGTCCCGCAAGCAGCACCTTAAGTCATTCAAAAATCGTATGATTCGGGAAAGCCTCCAGAGGCACGTGTGACGCCAAACGCAATCAAAGAAGCAGGGAAGCGTTCCAGACTTCAGTCATTTATGGGATGGGAAGTCCTCACTAAATTAATCTGTTATTCCTGCCTTTCCATACTGATGGCTCTGACAATCCTGCTTGCGCTGACTTAGTCTAGGCTCATGGTACAAACCAGAGTGGCGTGGGGAAGGAGGGAGGCCTAAGTGCTTAGCTCCCCGGGTCTCTGATTGAGCGGGGAATCAAGGGCGGTGGCTGGCGTGCCCACCGTGCAAGTGGGCGCAGAGTGGAAAAAAAGCTGGCCTTGAGTCCCAGTATCTGGCTTCTGCCTCTAGTCCTGGCTCTTAACAATGCTGGGATTCCAGCTGGCAGTCACTGTCCCTGGCTCCTGCTTCCTCATCGCCACGATGGTCTCATTAAAGCCTATTTATCCCTCTCTCTGCATTGTAATAACAATGCCTGGCAGTGTATAATAACGATGAAAGTTACTAGCTAATAATAAGTTCAAATGTATTGTCACATTTATTTCTTCACAACTCTATGAGGCTGGCCCATTTGATAGATGAGACAACTGAGAGTCCAGCGGGTGAAATAATGCGCCCAAACCAAGTCAGCCTGGACCCAGAGCCTAAGCAGAGCACTGGTCTACGGGCCTGGATAGAGTCTATCACTTGTAAACCTGTCGTTATTGTCACACAAGGCCCTAGTCCAGGAAGCCCAGGGCATGACCTCTGCAGGGTGGGCACTGGTGTAGAGGACAGACCCGCTGAGCCCAAGTGCCTCACCTTCCTCATCATCACCAAGGAAACCAGCTTGCCCTGGCTGTTGCCATGGAAACCATCTCACCTTCACCATGGAGACAGCCAACTGGAAGGCAGCTCCTTGAGTGGGAGGAGGTAGCTGCAAAGGGAGAGGGAGGAATGCGCCCCCAGACCCTCCTTTGTTGCCTGTGAGGCAGCACCCAGGGGGAGCCCGGGGCCTGGAAATTCCCACTCCGCTCAGGAATGTGGAGGCATTCCCCGGCGGCCAGAAGACCAATGTTGAAGCCAGGACGTCCCTGGAGAAACATAGGTTCGAAGGATTGTTTTCTGAATGTATTTCTAGTGGCTGCCTTTCCTTCAGCCCGCCATTGTCCAGGTCAAAGGAAATGCCCCAATTTTCCTGTCTCATGAATGCTGGAAGCCTGCCAGGCCAGGTCCTCTCTTTGTCTGATTTGGTTCCAACCTGCTGGGTGGCATCGGGTAACCAGCCACCTCTCCTGGCACCTGCCCAATGAATCGCAGGGGCTATCTCAACGGGCCTTGGGAGGCCAGGTCTCTGGCCCAGTACGATTTTTTTTTAGAAAGCATGAGTCCCCAGCCAAGGCTGCTAGGCTTCAGTTTTGTGGGATAAGGACATAAAAGTTTATAAACTGCAGCTCTGACTGGTGTGGCTCAGTGGGTTGGATGTTGCCCTGCAAACCGAAAGGTTGCTGGTTTGATTCCCCATCAGGGTACATGCCTGGGTTGCCGGTTCAGTCCTTGGTTGAGGTATGTACAGGAGGCAACCGATCCCTCTCCCTCTCTTTCTCACCTTCTCCTCTCTCTAAAAGTAAATAAATAAAATATTTTTAAAAATTATAAACCATGTTTATTCTCCAGAGCAGGGTGGCGTGATGGCCACGTGCATGCAGGGAAATCAGACCGCCTTGCCCGGGCCCTGACTCCACGACACGCTCCCGGCAGGCCAGGCGCCAGCTTGCCTTTCACATTTTAGTTTCTGTGGAAGTAAAATGGGATTCATAAGAGCATCTATTTTTCAAGGTTCTTGGGGTGTTTAAATGTGATAAACTGTGCGAAGCTTTCAGCACAACGCCCAAAGGGTATTTTGACAACAAATTAAGCAAAAACAAATGAAAAAGCAGAAGAAGCCCCCAGTCTCGGCCAAAATGACAGAGACTGCATTGTTCCCATTGATTCTCCATCCCACCAGAGCGGACTGAGAGTCCCTGGATTTAGTGATACAGGGTTCTTAGTGCTGTAAGGGGAAAGGCTTTTATGATTCTCAACAGCCCTGATTAGCCGAAGGAGTGGCCAGGTGGCCAGGTGCCCAGGTCCAAAGAGGAATGACAGATAATGGGCCTCTGGTGGCCAGCCTGAACCTGAGGCAGACCTCTCCTTGGGGGGACAGAGCAGTTTCAGGAAATGAGGAAGCGCAGACCTGCCATCCTTCACCACCACCCTCCTCTTCTGCCACATCAGCAGTTCTCTGTCCCAAGGTCCCAGTCGGGACCCAGGGCCTCTAACTGGCTCTGTTCTGTCCTGCGAAAGCTGATGGCATGGGCCTGGCCCTGTTCAGCTGTCTCACAGCAAAAACTCAGCTCCCCGCCCTGGCCCTCGGGGAAGAAACTCTAAACAGAGGCCAGCTGGAGAAGCGGCTCTTCCTACTTAGTGCCCCTGGGCTGGTCCCTGAAGGCGGCAGAGCCTGGAGGGAAGAGCCTTGGGAGTCAGGATGAGTAAGCACTTCGCCTCTGGGCTTCATTTATCTTTCCTGTAAAACGGACTGTTTGGTCCGCACAGAACTCGCTGTAACAATGCGGTGGGGGGAGGGTGGTTCCAGGTTTCGTGGGACTGAGCCTCCCTCAGCTTGGAGGGCTCTTTTTAAGAAGAAGAATATTAATGTACTAATACTAATTCAAACTGAAATATGAAAGGGAATGTTTACTTAGGAGGAGGAGTCATAGCGAATTACAAATAAAAAGGCAACAAATACTATAAACATCATAACATCCAGGAAAATAGCATTTTATTAACTGACTTGTATGCTTCCGTAATACTTTTCCCTACTTTTTTTTGGCTGCGTACACTTGGGTAGCCTCTTTATAGGACAATCATTTTGTAACAGCGGGGATTTTTTGTTTGTTTGTTTGTTTTTTAAGATTTCAGTGACAGCTTACATTCAGTGCTGTTCTAGATTAGTTTCAGATGTAGGGAATAGTGGTTAGACAATTATGTATTTACAGAGTGGCCCCACGGATATTTCAAGCACCCACTTGGCATCACACAATACACCGTCATCATGATATTACCAACTCTGTTCCCCCGGCTGCGCCTCACGGCTCTGTGACTACTCTCTCACCGCCTATCTGTGCCTCTCAGTCCCTTTGCGTTTTTCGCCCAGCCCCCACGCATCTCCCCTCTGTCCGCTGTCTGTCTGTTCTCTGTATCTATGAGTCTGTTTCTGTCTTGTTTGTTTATTTGGTTCTTTAGATTCCGCATATAAATGAAACCATATGGCATTTGTCTTTTTCTCTCTGACAGATTTCACTGAGCATAATACCCCCCGGGTCCATCCATGAATGTCACAAAATGTAACAACAGCATGTTCTTCTATAGAGAGATCGTAAAGTCAGTTGAGTGTATTCCCTAGCACGGTTGTTTTTTATGGTGCCCAGTGAAATTTGAATTCAGAGAAGCAGTGAATAATATGCAAGTATAAGGAGGCCTCACAATTGTACTGGACGTACATACGGTTAAAAGTTATTCCTGGTCTCCGCGGTGTGCACTGTCCTGTGAACATTGCTCTGCACCCTGCCACCTGCCTCCCCTGCTTCTCAAAAGCCTGTCATTGCACTGCTTGGGTTTCCCCCGCCTGGAGCATTCTCCCAATTCCTCTTGGTAGCAGTCACTACCAGGGGAAATTATAGGTGTTGGGTTACCGCACTGTCCCATACAATGCCCAGGATGTATTTATGCTAAGAAAGTATCTGTTGTTTATCTGAAATTCCAATTTAAGTGGTTATCCTCTGTTTCAATTTGTTCGGTCTGGCAATCCTACTTTTACTATCGTGTGCCAGATGGCCTTGGGGAGTGATGTGTCCCCTGCATCTTTCCACAGAACACTGTCCCTGGCAGGTCTTCTGTCCCCGCAGAATATAGCCATTCCAGCGTGCCCACTTCTCTGAGCCTGTCCATCACTTTCCCTACCACCTGCTATGGTGATCGGCCATTTCAACGTTGCTCAGTAGAGAACCACAAAGGGGGCCTTGCCAGGGACGGGCCTGATATCTCGGCTTCATCGTCTCCATGGAAATCCATCTCTGCATTAGCTTCAGCCATGTCCATTCTGGGAACTTCCAGTAACGTGAGCTGCTTCTCTTTCAGAAGGCAGCTGAGGCTTCCTACCCCGGGGCCAGAATGCCATGCGCAAGTTTTTAATGGTCATGATGGCAGAGATTTTTGAAAGTTATCTTAAAAGAAAAAATACTTTGGATTGCAAATGTCTGGGCATTTTGATATTCAAAATCCTAACCCTTGAAAGATTTAAGGCATCAAGTTTGTGCACAAATGGAAACATATCTGATCACTGAAAGCCATTTTTCCAACACCTCAAACTATTTATTGCTTAAAGCACCCACAGGCTGTAGTCAGTGGCGAAGAGGTAGGGGCGGGGGATGCAGAAGGGAGCAGAAGGAGAAGCAAGAGGGTTAGATACGTACTGCCACATGACACCGAGAAAAGGATTCTGGACCAAGCCCCTAGGGGAATGGGCGGAGCAGAAACTCCAGGCCCATTTGGGAATTGGGCTCCACAGAGGGCTTTAGCCATTCTTCCAGAGCAGGGACCTGAGGTGACAAGTTTCATAGAGAATTTCCCCCCCTGGTCCAGGAGAGCAAGGTGGAAGAAAGAAGGCTGCATGCTTTGGGACTGAGATAACCCTTAGTGACGGCACCACCACCAGCGCGGCCAGCACCGCATGTGGGCAGCAGCCAAAAATGTCTGTGCTCCCTAGAGGGACAAAAGAGAATAGGGCCGAGAGCTACCTTGAAGGTGGGACAGGCACTCATGAATCTGACCCCGTGACAGAGACCAGATGGGAACACATGCGCCTTGAGACACGTCCATGCGGAGGCATCGGTAAAAGCGACTGTGCCCTGGGCACCCTGGAGTCAGGTACAGGAGCTTCACCTGCGTGGGTGAAGCCCCTGGGGCACGTGTTTCGGGAGTTAGATTGTGAGGGGATCCAGGATTGGCTGAAGAAACTGTGAACTGCCCAAGATAAAGTACCAGCCACCTATCAGAAGGGAGGCTCCACATGAAAATTAAGAGAAATGATAGAAAAACAAAGTCTCACTCCCCACCCCGGGTGAATTGGCAATCTGAGGTTTCATAGCCCCCACAGAGGAATCTACCCAGGATGACGTGAGACCGTTGTGTAAGTCCCCGAGCGTAGTTTCTGCCACGTGATACGTGCACAGCAGCGTGCGGCTGGATGGTTTCATTTCCCACCGGACCCGATCCGCTAGCTCCACACTCTCCTCCACCTGCTCTCAGATGTGGGAAGCTGACCTCAGGGCGGCACACAATGGGCGGAGCTGCCCTCTGGCTTCCAGATGGGTTTGGCCAATGGGAGGCCCCGACAGGAAATGGGAGGGGGCGGGAGGAAACAGCCATGGAGTATCCATTGCTTGGATCTGGCAATGGCTCCTTCCCGGTGGCCTTCTTCTGTGGACCCAGGTCCCTCTCTTTGCTGCTCGGCCCAGGGGGCGGCAGGGGCTTTCCTGCTCCGACTGGCCTCAGGTTGCCTCACTATCCTGTCCTGATTTCCCTTAACGCTGCGCACCCCTTTGTAAATAGTTCCTTCGTTTATAGTCCCGTGAATCACCTCTCTAAAGAGTGCCATCTGTTTCCTGCTGCAGCCTGGATGACATAGCTGTCGTTGGTATTCCTTTTCGTTTGAGAACCATGTCTGATTTCCCGCGCCATCCTATGGAGTCAGCAGTCCTTTCTGAGCCTCAGTTAAATGAGAACGTAACACCCCGACTTCAGAGGGACAGTGTTAAGAATGAAGTGAGTTAATACAGGTGAAAATGCTCTGGGGAAAAAAGCGTGATAGTAACTCCATTATTAGAATTATTAAAAATAATAATAGTAATTAAGGCTGTTCCTGCTCATGATCGCCTCGGATCCGTCTCTCTCCTCTCCAGCTCCAGAGCAACAAACGACTCAGTCTTCGGTTCTGGGCAAAGTCATTGTCCTTTGTTGGAAAAGCCCTGTGCTGCTGAAAGGTGAAATTTTGCGACCAGATAGGGCACGCGATTCTCAGTGCTTGGGCACAAGGCTTTGCTGCAGGCCCAGGAGTCCTTTCTGGGGACAGACCCCACCCTGCCCTTGCAGCCTCTGGGCTGGGTTTGTGGAGAGCCCAGCCAGGGGCCCCGCTGAAGCCTCCGGAGCGGCAAGGCTCCTCCCATCGGAGCAGAGCATGGGTGGGGCCTGACTCAGCAAGACCTGGGGTGGATCCCGCTGCTCCAAGTTCCCTGCAGACAGAAAACAGCTAGGGGAACAGGCACGGCCAGGTGGGCTGGGATCACTGCAGAGCAGAGAGTGAGGACAGCGGCCCCACACTGGGAACAGTTTTAGTTTGTGTCCGTTTCAAAAAAGGAGCATGTCCTTCGAGGGCCTCTCCTGCCCCCTTCCAGCCTCTTAATCCAGCAGGTGCTTCCATGGACACTTCTTCGCAGCCATCCTCTCCACGGGGCCTGACTAGGGAGGGACCCTGGGTTAGCAGGGTTTATCAAGGGCTTCTGACTGATCAAGAAATCTCTGCCCCAGTTGTTTAAAATCAGAAGCCAATATCCCTGAAGCTACAAAAGTATCGATCATGAATCAGTTTAGGACTGGGCTCCACTGTAGTCAGCAGAGACTTGCCTATAGTGGATTATTCAAACAGGTTTCTTTTTTCTTTTTCCTTTTCCTACTTGTAAAGAGGTGTAGAGGCAGACAGTCTTGGACTGTTACGGCTACTCCAGAAGGTGTGGCTTTTGTTCTCACTGAGTTCTGATGGAGACTCGCCTCTGCACATCCACCCTCTTCGCATGCGAGACAGGAGGAAAGGGGTCAAGGCCAAGGGGGCAGAGCTACCTGAAGATGCCAGTCAAGTCTATTTTCTTTCAAAAGCTGACGCCAAAGTCTCACCAGGGATATCACTAACACATCTGGGTTCCATGGGCTTCTGTGGTCTAGCCTGGGAATCGAGACCCTCACTGGTTACGTGGGAACGTCTACACTGACCTCAAACTCTGTGACCCCGTTGACCTTTTGGGCATGGGCAGAACCCTGTGCTGGAGAATGCCTGGATCAGCTGTAATCAGACGTGTGAAATCCCGCAGCGAGGCTGGACTTGGAAAGCTGGGTGGGGTTTGGTGACCTGGAGAGGAAGGAAGAGAAACGCAGGTGGCCCACCCGTGTGACAGTGACGGGAACAGGCAGGGGGCTTCCAAACGCAGGGCTGCGGGCTTTTCCGAGCCCCGGCTCTGGTCAGGGGATTCCTCCCCGAGCGCTGCTCTTCCGTCTGCCGCTATCTGATGGTGACAGTGTCTGCAGCCTACACCCCGGGCCTTCACCTCAGGGTTCCTGCCATTGGCGCAAGTTGTGGGAGCAGGAGAGTGAGAGGGAGGTCTTCCGGAGACTTCCGGACTTAAACCAATCCCACGGACACGAGACAGATTCCCTATAGAGAATTCTATTATCGCCAAGTGCCTGGGTATATATTTATCTGCGCCTGAGAGTCTCACCTCTCTTGAAAAGAAAAAGCCACCCATTTGGCCAGAATGGGGAGGAAAAAAAGTACCGTTGAACAAATACTCAGAATGGTTGTTCAGAATGCTAGAAATGATGAACCGTGTGAAAAAAATGCCCGAGGCAGATTGTCAGCAGGCTATATTTGGGGGGCCCAAATCCGGGGTCCTTGCCAAGCCAGTTCACACAGCCCTGGTGTTTTTCTGTGGCTATTTATAACTATCCACACATTCACTCCCCAAAAATGCAGTGGACATTCAACTTCGTTCTGAAATGACTAAAATGTTCTGGCTGGATCAGGTTACAGCACGTGACTGCCTTTAATTCAGCCTGAGATTAGCCTTACTTCCTGGAGAAGGGACTAATCAATGCGCAGAAAACAGCAGAATGGGATCCTTTGGGAATTTGAAAGTATGAGAACAACGTCTTCATTTCCTTTTGAAAAAGGCAATTCACATAAACAAAACTTTATTAAGCACCAACTATATGAAAAGCTCACAGGGAGACCTCTAGAAGAGGAAGAGAGTCTCTGAGCCCAAGCAGTTTTCTGGTGAGGTATAGATCCTGGAATAAAATATATGAAAAGGATGATCGGTGCTTTAATAGAACTGCTGACAAATGTATTGGACACCCAGAAGAGTGAATATAATAAGCGTTTGATTGTCTCTAGGCATCCATCCCTGCTGCTCCCTTTGGGGAGGCACGCGGTTCCAAGGAAGTAGATTCTCCCTCCCAGCTTCGGAGGTTGAACGGAGGACCTGGCTTGGCCAATGAGCGCACTCCATACCCCCCAGGCACAGTGATTGGCTTGGTGGTAACCATGCACTCTGAGCAGCCAATCAGGATGAAGATCAAGCCTTTGGCCGGAAATGCTGAAACAAAGACTCTCCTGTTTTTGTTGAATGTGAAGGCAGAAGCTCCAGGAGCTGCTGAAAGCTGTTTTGTACCAAGAAGATGTCAGTCTTCGGATGAGATTGACTGCAGGTGATGCATGAAGAGAGAAAAATAAACTAGTCCCTAAATTACCGGAATATGCCTTACTTAACACCATTTAGAAGCAAGATTTGAGAATTAATTCTGACCTAGTGATAGAGTCATAAATAAACTATTAATAGAATGCCTTCCATTTTGTTTAGCGATTTCAGATCGCTGAACAGGAAGGTCCCCTTGTTTTGCTCTCCAGTTGCATTATGCAAAGTTATGGGGTTCTCTCAACAAAACCCACAGAATTTCTGTATGATGTTGAGAGCTGGCTTTTGGAGGGTCCGGGCAGAATTTCAACGGTGTGTTTCTTGGGCATTCTCAACCATCATTTGGAGCCACCGCCTTGGTCGTGTTTGTGGGCAAGGTGGAAAGGGACGCCCATGAAGAGGGGGTGAGCCCAGAGTTGCGATAAAATCCTATGTTATATGGGCTGTATGAACCCAATTTGACCACTTGACATTTTGAGTCCAAAGAATCTTTCAACTTCTCGAACTCTGGCAGGAGTAAGGGAACATCTTGGATGTTTATAGAATCCAATGACCTCTTTAATCCATTCCACTTGAAGGAATAGTTACATTTCTGGACCCCAGTTTCCCAAGGCGTTGCAGAATGGCTGTGTGCCGTCAGCTCCCCCTACAGGTCTGAGACCTGTCTGCCGAGGACTTCTGGGAGGTCCTCTGTGAACCCCGGGTCTGGGGAGACTCTAAATAGGGTCTCACAGGTGGAACACTTCACCTGCTTTGAATCGACCCGCTGTTCTGCTGGGAGCCACGTGATCCGGGAAAGCACCTGGGGCTGAGCTGGTGTAAGTGCCTAAATGCGCCACAGGAAAACGAAGAGCCGACCAGGAATCCCAAGGCCCAGTTAGCACGTTCCTTCTACAAAATGCATTTTCAATATTCTGTCATTGCTGTCCTTTGTAATCACTATTGATTCATGAGATAAAATTGTCTCTGTGAGAACCCTGAGCTAAGAAATGACACACGCACCTGTGGTGTGTTAAGTTCACAAGTTGTTTCTCAAGAAATTTGGGATTATCTCAAATTTCACATACTAGTTGGCTGATTCATTCATTCAACAAATGCTGTGATATGCCATTGGTATGCAATAGGTCTTATGTTAGGCACCCGGGGAAAGCAAAGGCCAAGATGGACTAGGGTCCTATCCTGAAGGAGCGTAAGTACCGGTGAGGAAGACACACAGCAGACACACGTATAATATGATTTCATGTGGAGATAGTGCTAAACAGGAAAACAAAGCAGGATAAAGGATTGGAGTGGCTGCTGGGGCACACTCTTCTAGAGAGTGGTCAAGGTCAGTTCAATCAGAACATGAATAGTGAGGCAATAATCCGAGGCGTGAGGAAAGAGCATTTTAAGAGCAAAAGCAGCAAGTGCAAACGCCCTGGGGCGGGAAAGAGTGTGCTGGGTTCTAGGAACAGCAGGAAGGCCTCTGTGATGAGAGCAGAGGGAGCTGAGGAGACAGTGGCAGAAGCAGGCAGGGTCTCGGCGGACGTGGCGAGGAGCTTGGGTGTCGCTATGAGACGAGCAGCCATGCAGCCCTTGAGCAGGGGGGGGGGGCAGGGGGGGAGCGATGTGATCTGATTCACGGCTTTAAAACTTCACTCTGGCCACTGTGTGGAGATCAAGGAGCACAAGTGTGGAGCCAGGGAATCTAGTTGGGGCTGTCACAGAAGCCCGAGTGAGAGGTGATGGTGGCTTGCTGGTAGTCCCTGAAGGGGTAACGAGAAGCACCAATTCTGGATAGATTCTGAGGGTAGAGCCCTTCAGTTCTACCTTGCTGATGAACTGAATAGGGAAGTGAGAGAAAGGAAGCAATCAAGCGTGATGCTGGGGTTTTGGCTTGGGTAATGGGCAATTACCTGAAATTGAGTAGATTGGGGGAGGGGCAAGTTCCAGTGGGTGGGCGGAAGCAGCAGTTCTGCTTGGACAAGTTAAGCTGAAGAAACGGATTAGTCATCCAGCTGAAGATGTCAAGCAGGCGGCTGGCTGGCTGGCTGGCTGTGAGAGTCAGGAACACGGGCTGGACGCAGCACTATCTGGGGGGAACTAATTACGGAAAGAGGAGCTCCGCTCAGAGGCATGACAGCCAGTCGGGAGCCCGCTCCTCTCCCTTTCTCACGTGTGACAGGGTGGGCTGGGCTGGTCCCCGAGGGTCCGTGCAGGTAGGTGAGGATAAAATAGAACATTAGCATTTACATCCACGGAGCAGCAGGAGTGGGCGGGGCTGCTGCAGTTGGGACACGCAGCCAGAAAGAGGTGTAAAACCCAAAGAGGACGAGCAGCTGACCTTAGGAATCGGAATCGGACTTGTGTCTTTGCAAAGCAACCAAGGCTGCCGCTCCTTCCGCAAATGGAGGTGTTGGGGAAGGAGGCCCTCTGGCAGCCGCGGTGGAGGACGAGCTTGCTCAAAGCAAAGCAAGACCTGTGGGGAGGGGCATCGAGGTGGCTGCGATCAGTGCTCAGTCCCCTTGTCACCATGACCCATAAGTATGGGCACCTGTGTCTGCCAGCAGCAGTGCCGGTCAAGAATGAACATCTCCAGCCCTGGACAGGTGGCTCAGTTGGTTGGGGCACCGTCCCGTACACCATGGGGTTGGGGGTTTGATTCCTGGTCAGGGCACATACCTAGGTAGCAGGGTAGCAGGTTCGATTCCTGGTTGGGGTTTGTAGGGGAGGCAACCGATCGATGTTTCTCTCTCTCTCTCTCAAATCAATGAATATATCATCAGGTGAGGATTAATAGGGGGAAAAAAGAATGAAAATGTTTGGAGGATGTTTTGTTTAGTTTTTTGCTTTATCATTTTTGATACTGCCCTGAATTGCCTGGATAGAATTCTGGTTTATGTTGTGTTGTCTCCCAGTTTCCCGAGGCGGCCCTTTGTGGAGGGAGGCAGCCGTCTGTGTCTTGTCTTAAAGCTTTACAAAGTGCTCTCCTGTCCCTCACGTCATCTGACCGGCGGAACAGGACAGGGACCCTCTAAGCCTGCTTGACGGAGGGAGAAACTGGAGCTCAGGGAGGGCAGCTTGTCCGAGACCACACAGACCATATATGGATATAGTGCCTGTTTCCGAACCCAGGTTTTATGGCTCCCTAATTCTTTCCTCTTTCCCGATACACGAATTCATGATTCAGGTGCATTTAAGGGTCCCTGCCTGTCCCATCTTCTTTATTAAATGGTTTTATGGCCTGGAGCTAAAAAGGGGAGCTTTTTAAAAAGGCATCTTTTGGGCAAGTACATTTTCTTCTACTAAGTCAACGTTCCAAACTGCCAGGCTTCATGAAGATGACTTGACCACATTCTTGGACGCTGCTGTAGCGCAGGGGGTTATTTGGTGCTTTCCTTTTTAGATTGGGATAGGAAAGACCCGGCTGCATATTTGAAAGTGGCTAAGAATGGAGATCTTCAATGTTCTCATCACAAGAAAAAACTGTTACCATGTGAGGTGACTGGATGTTAACTAGAGTCACTGTGGTGATCATTCATTCCACAGTGTCTACAAGTACTGAATCATTGCGCTGTGCATCTGAAGCTGATGCAATGTTACAGGTCAACTATGCCTCACTAAAAATTGACTTTGGTTTAGTTTTCATCTTGCTTTATTAAGTCTTTCTTAGACTGCTCAAAGTAATGAGACCTGTGACACACTTCTGAAGTTGTTTCTTTTGGGGGGAAAGCAGGTCAAATAGAGCCATTAGGCGGTGTAACAAGTTTAAAAGTACTGGGCTTTCTTTTCTGCAGTGATACTTGGCAGAAGAGAAGGAAGATTTTTTATTTTATTTTATTTTATTTTTTAAAGATTTTGTTTGTTTTTAGAGAGAGGGGAAGGGAGGGAGAAAGAGAGGGAGAGAAACATCAGTGTGTGGTTGCCTCTCACGTGGCCACCACTGGGAACTTGGCCTGCAACCCACGCATGTGCCCTAACCTGGAATCAAACCGGCGACCCTTTGGTCCACAGCCTGTGCTCAATCCACTGATACACCAGCCAGGGCTGGAGGGAAGATTTAAATATAATGAGTCCATCCATTTTGGTATAGATGAGTTGTGGAATGAGATGGCCAGGCGCTCACTCTGACCCGGAAGAGCTTCATAATTTTTGCTATTGCTGCATAACAGGTTAGCCCCGCAAATAAGATGTAAAGATGTTCCTACCCTCATTGATTCTGTGGTCAGGCGTCGGGACCCTGCGAGCTGCACAGACCCAGCCCCACAGCGCTCCTGGGCTCTCCGGGGAGCCCAGCCCCCCCACCACTCCCGTGTGATCTGGACCTCGGCCTGGGGCTGGGAGGGGCCTCTTACCTTGGACTCCTGATCTGAGTCCTAGGTGTAATGACTCCTCCTTATATCTGCTTCTTCTGTATTCTTTAGAGTTTACTTCTTTTTAGCCAATCCTTTATTACTCCAATCTCCTGTTCCAGTTAACACTTCTTCATATTAAATTTTGCCTATTCAAATTAGCATGTGGTTCTTCATACAACTGTCCAACCAATATTCAATCCCTTTGCTCTGGTAACGGCTATTTCTAGAAGAAAGGTCTTGGCACCATGCCAAATTGTAGCTTCGTCAACATATGCCAAGTGAGCTGTTTTCCCTGGAACAACTCATCCACTTGGCGTCAGCCCACACAACGAGCTCCTAAAGACACAGCAGGCCTGAGGCTGACGTCGAATGGATGTGAGAATTCGACACAGCTGATCACCGGCTCTGAGTCCCAAATTGGAATCGTGAGCTTGCCCGGAGAAGATGTTCCAACTAACCTGACAAATGAGTCCCCAAGTGCTCCCTCCGATCGCTTGTCTAAAAAAGCCCACGTGCACTTCCACCGGCTCGGACTGCCGTGGAAGGGTGCTGGGGAGGGAAAGAACGGGCAGAAATCAAGTGGAATGTGTCCTGAGGCAGGGCAGAAAGAACAAAGTATGGAAAAGGACAAGAAGTTCCGCTGCTGGAAAAAACAGATGGAGATTCCTGATCAAGAAGCCACGCGTTTAGGAAAGCGGGCTGTGCTGTTTTATTTTGGAGACGAGATGGAATGACACGCACTTCCCAGCGCGCATTCTGCATACCAACCTCTCCCCTGGTTTATTTTTTCTACGCCCATTTGCCCTTTGCCCCACTTTCCTGAATTCTGCTCTTAAAAAAATTACCGGACTGCCTATTTTCATAAGATGTTGGAAATATTGTTTGATGCAAGGTGAAAGAGAGGTCAAAAGGCCATATTTCAATGCACTGGTGATAACTTTCCAGATTTGCTGTGATGTCCCTCTAGGTCGGTGTGCTGGAAATACCTGAAATCCAATTCCCGAACTGAACGTAAATCAAGAACGAAGTAACTACCCGGGGTGTATCTCTGCGCACACGCACATGCACAGCTCCGAGGAGACACGGAGTGCACGCTTCCCCGGCACCTCCGGGCATGCTCTGGCCGCCTGCCATAGCCCGGTTAGCGAACCGCAAAGCCAACCCCAGAGGCCGGTCCTAGTGCTTGGCTGCTCGGTCAGATGGCCTTTTCTCACCTGGCCTTTTCTCACCTGGCCTCACCACACTGCGTGCATTCATACCCATCCGTCCGGGTCAAAGCAAGGAAGAATTGATTGGCGGTGGAAGAAATGGAACTGGGTAGTCTGGTTGTCACCATTTGATACTCAATATCTGCCACAGCTTCTGAAGAATTGTCCAAAGATAAAGGCATTTTCTCGTGGCTCCAGCACGGAGCCCAGAGAAGTCCAGATGCTTACATCACAGAGCCCGGCACGGTCGTCACCTTTGTTTTTAAAGCATGTTGGGGACTGCAAGTCACACCGTCTCGGGTCCAAGCCTGGCTCTCTATTGTGTTGACTCGCCCTGTGGCCGTGGGCAGGCAGGCCACGGAGCCTCTCAAGCCTTGGCTTCCTCATTTCTAAAACCAGGGTAACGATACCTCCCTGAAAAGATCACGTGCAGACGCACCTGTTTACACCCCTACTCCAGTGGTGGCACATGATAAGGGCTCAATAAAAGGGGCCATTATTGTGCGTAGATAATAACTGTAACCGATAAAATGTAGCACGACTCATAAAAGCAGATCTAGGCGTTGCTTGAAATTGCTCCTAGTCACGGCCCAAACAAGATGTAACGTCTCCCTGCTCCCCCGCCCCCTCCCCCCCCCCCCCGGTTTTCTTCTGCGCCAGATTAAACCCAGCAGCGTAACAGGTAAAAATAGTTTTCTAAAAAGATTGGAAATCTATTTCCACAGTTAACTATAAAATGAGAATCTGTATATAGACAAGCACTTTGGTTGGTGAGGATGTTTTTAGCTGCTCTCACGAGAGCATTGGAAAGAATTTTGCCCAGCACTTGACACGACATTTAGCTCCTTCGGGAAGCTGACCAGTACGGCGTGGTCGAGGGCCTTGCTATACATAGCAAGTCGGTTTCCTTCACCAGATTACCCGCCTGAATGAGTAACCACGTGCCGGCCGGGAACAACTTGGAAAAGGGTTTTCACGAAGTGCCATCTCAGTATTTCTGGTAGGGCTGATCTTTTCCGGCACTAGCACATTTTTATTTATCCTAATGGAGCCACCAAAGCCAATCGGAGGTTAAAAAATATTTTACAAAATGAGAAATCAGGTCGACGCGTGGATGCCAAGCAGGCGAACGCAGCAGGAGCCCGCCTGCCGACGCGGTCTGCCTCCGCCCTGGTGGTCCGTGGCCGCCGCCTCTGCCTTCCTCTCCTGCTCGGCCTGAGGCTGATCCTCACCTGCGCTACTCCTGTCTTGAGGAAGGGTGTTCACTTAGGGTCCTCTTTGATTGTTTTTCACCAGCATTTTGTAATTTTTGGCATATAGATGCTATATGTGTTTTCCTGAGTGTATACCTACATATTTCATTTTCTTTGGAGTAAATTGTAAATGGTAATATGGCTAAAGGCTTTTTTTTTTTTAAAGAAATTGAGTTATTAATAATAAAATGCACAGATCTGAAGGGTGTCGATCAGTGCGTTTTGGCAGTTGTGTCCACTGGTCCTGGAGGACATCCATCACCGGTTTCCAACAGCCTCACGCCGGAGAAGTGCCCGCACTAGTGCTCTGCCCCCTAGTGGTGTGCTGCACACCCGTAGGTCTTACCTCAGAGGTTGGAGCACCAAGCAGCCGGTGGGTGTCTCGTTCCCCACCAGAGGCCCAAGCATCAGCACAGCACCTCCTTCAGAGGTGTGGGGGACCTCTCCTTGGAGCTCCTCCGTCAGGGTAACCCTACCTAGTCCTGGGGTGGTAGCTGCTTACTGAATTACTAGTATCGGGTACCTCAAAGTCCCCTCTTGTTACTTCAGCTTTCTTGTGGTAACTCACCTGCTACTGTGCCCTGACTGACATGGTACTTGGTACCAAGAGATGGGTTTGTCTACCGCCCTTTGCACAAAGGTCTTACCGGAACATCTAACATATGTACTGCTCTCCGGTTACCAGGTCCAATGTCACGGACCAATGAGATGTTCTGCGGGGCGTCTACCATCAAGGTCTCCACAGGCTGAACTATATGGCAAGGGTGGAAAATGTGACAGCTAAAATATGCTAACGTTTCTTTTTAAAAATTTAATCTTTACTGGGTTTTTAAAAAATGTAATCTTTATTGTGTATTTTTCCCATTACCATTTAGTCCCCTTATATCCCCTGCCCCCAGCAATCACCACCGTTATACGTGTCCATGAGTCCTTTTTCCTTTTTGCCCCATCCTTCCACCCCCTAACCTATCCCCCCACTAGCTGTCATCCTGTCCCCCATCTATGAGTCTCTCCCCATTTTCCATATTAGTTCAGTTTATTCATCAGATTCCACATATGAGTGAGATGATACGGCATTTGTCTTTCAAAAGCTGGTAAGAGAAAGTTGGAACCTCTCCAGGTGAGGGTCTTGTTATTTTTTTTACATTACCTTTTTCATGCTGATTTCTCAACAGCTGTGACTTTTCTTCCCAAGCTATTCCATTTAAACTTTAGTATGTAAAAATTAATTCACTTCATTTAACAATCAACCAGAATAAGATTTGAAATTTTTTTAACAAATACCATTCTCTAGCATCTGCATAATTGAAGAAATCTGTGTAGCTGTTTTATAAATTTTTTGAAAACTTACTGACTTTAGAGAGGGAAAAGCATCGATTTACTTACTGATGCATTCACTGGTTGTTTCTCGTACGTGTCCTGACCAGGGGTTGAACCCAAACCTTGGGTACATTCTCTAACGAACTGAGCCACCAGGCCAGGGCTCAGTAACTGTTAATTCTCCACTAGATGGCAATCGTTACACGAATCCCTTAGCCTCTCCTCACATCCAGTCCACAAATGGATTCGGGAGGGACAAGCGGGGACAGACTCTAGAGGCTGCAGCCTCCCTCCTGACAAGTGCCTCCCAGCACAAAGGTGTCCCTCTTCTGCTGAGGCAAGGGACAATCAGGCACGTGTGCTGAAACTTCTTACAGAATGCAGAGGGGGACAGAGTAATTTTTTTCTTTTAGTGTTAACTTCAGCGTGTTGGTTTGTATTTTTGGAAAGTCAAGGTTTGTTTTTACATTCCTGGGAACGGGGTTGAATGAAGTCGGGTCACTTTCCTGACCGAGCAAACGCTTATTGAACACCATGAAAATATGGGGGACACAAACCCATGAGACAGGGCCCCTACACTGAGGGCATGGACCCCAGTGGGGAACCCCCCCCAAACTGAGGCTGCCAAATGCCCGGTAGGGGCTGTACTGGGGGAGGAGAGGGAGGTGGGGCTTGAGCTGATTCCAGCATGCGGATGTGGCTGCAGAAGCGGAGGAGAGGAAAACCATTCCAGGCGGAGGAGGAGAGCAAAGGCACGGGGGGTAGGACACCGAGATGGGTTTCAGGCACAGCGACCCAACCAGCGTGGTTTGGGTTGCGGGCCGGCGGGGCGGGCACCAAGATGGGCAGGCTGGGCTGGGGTGGGCCGGAGGCCTCCTGGATCGGAAGCGTGGGCGCCTGCCTGAAGGAACTATGGGAACACCCCAGGTCTGTGAACAGGGTTAAGGGGCATGGAAGGCCGGTGCGCATGCAGCGATGGGCAGACGTCAGGACGGAGGGGGCGGAAGGGCCGGGAGCTGGTTCTGGGGCTGGTGAGCAGCTGCACGAAGCAATCAGCAGACACAGCGACGGGAAACACCCCTTTATGTAACGCATCTACGGTTACAAAAACCTTTTTGTTTACATCATCTCGTTTTACCTCGCACTAGCCTGTCATGTAGGACACCTGTCACGTTCTCACAAGTAAGGAGCCGCTGCTCAGAAGCAGTGCTATCACCTCAGGCCCCGTTTCCTTTGCTGGTTTTGGGGGGGACTACCTTTACCCCCTCCCCCCCTTACTCCTTCTCAGGAGGGGCTTTTGCTTCCTTCTTTCCCCTTCAATACGGATGCCCGAGGGCCGTTCCTCTTCTGCTGCTGTGCCCTTTAGGTGCCCTCGCCCACTCGGGCTTTGGCCATCACACGCACACTGACACCCCACCTCGCAGACCCTGGGTGTGTCTCTCTCTCTCTCACACACACACGCACCCCCTCCTGCCCACAGCCAAGGCTCCAAAGCTGGCAGGAACTCCTGGGGGGAGGAGGGCACGCGCCGCAGAGGGACAGGACTGGCAAGGGCCGCTGGGGCGCAGGGGCACTCGAATCCTGAACGCTCAGCATTATTTTTCAATATTTTGATTTTCAATTCCTATTTTAAATCTTTTTTATCTGTGGTTTTAATTTTAAGTTGCTTCAAACTTCTCTTTGAAAGCGAGATGTTTAACGTATAAATCTGGATGACGCTCACAACAATGCTGCGTGGCAGACAAGCCAAGTACTATCAGCGTAATTTAATAACCCACTCACTCAGCGGTTTGTCCAGTCATTTATTGAGCGCTGTCTACGTGCCAGGTGCGGCGCAAGGCTCTGGGCACAAGGACGACCAAGACGCAGTCCCTCAAGGGGCTCACAGTCTAACGGCGCGCTACCGAGTGAGCTGAGGCACAGAGCGGCGCGGGGCTTCCCCGGTGAGGTAGAACGGCCAAGTACTGGGAATGGGGGGTGAGAGCTGGAGAGAGGACAGGGTGCAACCGACTCTTAAGGGAGCCCCTTCGACCGAAGAGCAAGGCTGCGCACAGAAATGTATCGCGAAACCTGCAGGTGAAAAGGGTTAAGTAGTTTCCAACCGTCGCTGTAACTGAGTTTGCGTCTTACCCTCAGTTGAGCCACTACCTGATGGCACTTCTACACTTGTCCCTGAAGGCCTGGGCCGTGCCACCGGTCTGCTCAGACATAGTAACTGTTAAGTAGCTTGAAACCCAATTCTAGCACTGAGAATCATACTGAAATTCTTTAATTAAACGCATGAACTTAAAGTGTATAGCGTATTTATGATACTTCTACATGTAGAAGTTCGGAAAAAAAAACCTCTTCTCTAACCCTCCTTCAGAGGATTCTAATAAGTTACAGATACCACAGAAATTAGAGCATTTGTCTACGAGTTTCCATATACACATCATTTTGGCTACACAACGGTGAAAAGAGTCACGTAGATGCACACATGTGATCTAGACATTATACAGCTACATACAAAGACATCACGTTCACAGGCGTGTGCCACCCACCCGATGAACGGCAGCTAACTGCAGACTTGAACTCGTGTAAGACAACCGCTTTTGTCATGACGACACACGATCTTTGAAGGCAGGGCAGGGCCCGCAAAGGACTGTCCCTCTCAGGCCTGGCCGTCTGTGTAGTGATCTGTAGGATGAAGTTACTTCAGCAGGCAGGATGTCTGTCTCACTGACGAAAAGCAGTGAATTATACAGAGTTGTTTCGAATGCAGAAACCGCAGTAATCCGCAGTAATCTAAGTAGTGAGCTACTCCAAGAGCTACTGGCCTTAATGCTGCTACTGACGGCGAGTGAGGGGGCCTCACGCAGGCGTATTGCTCTGAGAACAAACTGGATGCCGGGTCATCCACAGGACGCTCCAGAACGCAGTGCACGCCTTCTCAGATCCTACTATCAGTTGCTCACTTCAAGTAATTCTTCGCTTGGCTGTGGAGGAGTTTCTTCTGAAAAGTAACAAAAAGGAAAGGTCTTCTAAGTGAGGCTTTAAAAGGCAATCAGGTAACAGGACATACATTTCAACTGCTTTAAAAAAAAAATGGAAGAACGCTGGTCAAAAACCATATCCTTACGTTAGTGGCGTAAGGCCAATGTTTTAAGTCACAAGAGCAAACCGGACGCCAACACGCACTCGAGGGCACGCCCGTCGAGGAGGCCGATGGCCTTCTCTACAGAGCGCCCCCCAGCGCCAACGGGACCAACCGCAGCTCCAAGTTTTCCCTCATCAAAACAGCGTGGAGTTTCACTGTAAGGTTGTTAGAAGTATTCCGAACTGTGTTAAGAATTACCTTGAAATTTTTATTTTTTAATTTTTTTATTTTTTTATTTATTATTTATTTATCTTTTAGAGGGGAAGTGTAGGAGAGAAGGAGAGGGAGAGAAATATCAATGTACGGTTGCCTCTCGTGTGTCCCCTGCCGGGAACTGGCCTGCAACCCAGGCATGTGCCCTGACTGGGAATCGAACCTCGATCCTCTGGTTCGCAGGCCCGCGCTCAATCCACTGAGCTACACCAGCCAGGGCTTACCTTGAAATTTTTAGAGTTGTGATTTTGTAGCTAGGGAGAGTAAAACTGTTTCAAGGCCACAACGTGCAGTTTTTGTAACTATTCTCATTGGCACGTAAGCTGTCCCATTCGGCAGGTTTCCTTTTCGTTTTGTTGCTGATTTGTTCTGCTTTGTAAACACTTTTAGTTTGGTGGGGCCCATTTGCTCAGTTTTTCTTTTGTTCCCCTTGCCTGAGGAGATATATCAGAAAAAAATATTGCTACCAGAAACGTCCTAGATTTTATGCCTCTATTTTCTTCTGGGGTTTTTATGGTTTCGAGTCCAACATTCAAGTCCGTAATCCGCTGTCAGTTTACTCTCGGGCACGACGTAACAAGGCAGCCTGGTCTCATTCCTGGTTTGGTGCATCATCTGTCCAGTCTGCCCAGTGCCGTTTCCCGGACGGACTGCTCTCACCCCACTGGATGTGCCTGCCTCCTCCGTCCAACACGGACCGGCTGTGGAGACGTGGGCTCTGGCGGACTCTCCGCTCTGTCCGCCGGTCCGCGCGTGTCCTCACGCCTGTACCAGGCTGTTCTCCCCGTAACGGCCTTGTCGCCCGGTCGGGCACCAGGCAGCGTGGCTCCTGCAACTCTGCTGTTCTTCCTCAAGACTGCGTGGCTACCCGCGCTGTCCGTGGTTCCCTGGAAGTTTTTGGAATATCTGTCTTCTGTGAAATATGCCACTGGTATCTTGATAGGAATTGTGTCGACTCTATGGATTTTTGGGGGTACTCTGGACATTATAATGATGTGAAGTCCTCCTATCCACAAAATAGGGTATATGCTTCCACTTATTTGTATCTTAATTTCTTTCCTCAGAAACCTACACAATTTTATTAACAAATGTCGCCCCAATACTTTTTAAAAAACTATTATGTAATTAAAAAATCACTAGAAGCTTTAATTTCCCCAGATCACAGAATCGGTGTGCTCACCTTTAGCAGGGTTTTCTGGGAGCTTGCTCTGTGACGCCGAGCTCCCCGGCCCTGCGGGCCCCTTGCCGCGGGAGCGGTGCTGTTCCACCTCGCACAGGTAGACGTCGATGGGCCCTTGGGTGCTCCGTATGTGCACTGTGATGGAGTCCTAGCAAAAGACACGTCGACGTCGGCATGAAGGAGAGAAAGCACTAAGCACAGTTTTCACTGACTAGAACTGCACGTTTCAAGGTGCGTTTCTGAACATTTAAATGCAGTTTCCTTTCTGTCGTATATTTGAGAAAATCGCGTACTAAGCTTTCGTCATGTTAAACCCACTGGCCAATCCGCGCTGCTAAAACCAGCCACCTGACCACTGCGCAACGGCCACAGAGCCACGGCGCGCGCACCTGAGCGCTCCAGAGCCGTCTTCCTCTGCCCGGGAGTCAAGTGGCCCCGCTGAGGCACCTGCACGCGAGCGTCAGAATCAGTGCTTTAATGACAAAGAAACGAAGACCCCAGCAGTCTCAAATGACAAGGCTGCATTTGTCTAGATTTCCAGACCACTGAGGAGCTAACCGGAAGGAGCAGCCTTAGTCCACTTGGGAAGGAGGATGACATCAAGACAAAATAACACCTCATGCAATTTAAAACGCTAAAATCCACGAGATAATAGGAAATTGGGAACTTCTACTGAGAGTTATGCTAAATTCTTAAGAACAGTTCCAGCTGCAAGCGATTCCTTTGTTAGAAGTTCTGCTCGGCAGTGGGCCTGACTGTAGGTCCGTTTCCCCGCTTCGGTGCAGGTGGGCCTGGGCTGCACACCTCACCGTGACCCTGGACGGCTCAGAGAGATGCAGCACTTCAGTCATTTGTGACCCTGTGGGCACCAGTCAGTGGGCTGGAGAGCACGTGCACTCAGCCACCGGGTGCCAGGCTGGGTACACTGTGCGACCTGACAGGTCCTTCTCAGCAACAGAAGAAACCAACACACTGCTCAGACCGGCAGCCAGCCGAGGACGTCATGTGCAACAAAACTGCGGTCGGCAAACACTTCGCATCTGCGAGAGGGGGACGGGAAATCCTGTTGGCTTCAGGGGCTATCCTGTCCGTCACAGCCACGCAACTCTGCCCGTGGAGAGGAGGGGCCACAGCCCAGAGCCACGCAAGTGGGCACGGAGCACGTCCCAGCAGAACTGTCTACAGAAAACCAGCAGGCCGCCCTGGACCCAGCACGAGGCACCCGGGTCTCTCTGAGGACCTGGGTGGAGCGGCTCCACCGCTCACACGTGCTCCTGTCTACCACCCCACGCACTTTCTGCCTCGTCGAGCAGGGCTGCCCAAGGGGCCCCGGTGCATTGGCTTTTAGACGGGATTCTGAAAAGTCAGGCATCACCAAAGGGCTCGGCAGGGTTTGGCAACCACAGTCTGAAGGAGCTCACAGCACAGGGGACGACCCCAAGCCCGCCAGTCACCACAGAACGGGCTATCCTGCCCCAGAGTAAGAATGCGTTAAAACGCTGGCGGTTAATTAAAAAGGGGGGAGGTCGGTCAAATACCTGTGAAATGACTCAAATATCAATGAGGACACTTAGGATACTTGGATACCTCCTAGGATACCTCCTAGGGTACCTGGATACCTCCTAGGGTACCTGGATACCGCTATATCCCGACCAACGAGGAAACGCCCCCGGAAGCCGCGACCCGCGCGTGTGACGGAGTAAAAGCAGGCTGCTCCTTCCGCAGCTTAGGGGACACCACCCGGCAGGACAGGGGCCCCCCCTCGGACGGTGGTCCGCTGGGGATACAGGACAGGCGAGAGGCGAAGACACGCCCCACGCCGAGGAAAACCCCTACGGCAACGACAGTGTCACTACGAGCACCCGGGCGCGGTCAGAACTGCTGGTCTGTCGCCAGGACGGCCACATTCCTCGGACTCACCCTCACCAAGCAACCCTCTGGTGACAGTTACCTTTCAATACAAACCTTCCTTCAAGGGAAGGAGTGTGTTAAGAAGCTGGCAGCTTAATAACACTATTTCCATTTCCAGGGCAGTTCTACTTTCCATTTTTAACATACCGCTTACGTTCTAGTGTATTCGCCAGTCTCTGCTGAGTCTCGTCGGTGAGTTAACTCCCTAGAACCTCGGCTGACACCAGGCCTCCCTGTGGGAACTCGGAGACTGAGGCCCGTTCCCAGGGGTTCCCCCGCGAGGCATCATCGCTCACGGGTTAAGGACAAGCTCCGAGGCCAGGCTATCTGGGGTTGGCTTCTGCTTCTGCTGCTTCTGTGTGACCGCCGTGAGGAGGTGGACCCGTCTTTCTAAGCTTCGGGCCCTCACCTTCAACAGGGTGGCAGCACGACCACCTCCCTCACTGTCCCCGAGAGCAAGGGGAAGTGGGCCCGGCGCCTCGAGCTGCAGCCACCTGCCGACGGGTGGGCACGTGAGGGGTGGGCACCCACTGAAACCGCGACGATGTGCAGCCTCCACCGGGGCCCCACCCTCCTTACGTCTTCGCTAAAACCCGGACGACCTACTTCTCTGGGCGCTGGAACGTCCAGTCTGGTTTCTGCCGGAGCTTTAACTGCAATGACGATCTGCTCGTGGAAGGCTTGAATGCTGTGGATGTCTTGGTACGTCACGTACGCTAGCGTAGAAACCAGTCAAGGATCTCTAAGCAGAGGTCTGCTTTTTGGGGGAGACACCTTAGCTCTTATAATATAGGACTGCAAGAATAACGTTAGAATATCTTCAGTTTTTATGGGATAGGAACAATTAAGGAGAACAGTTCATTAAAACGTTTTCAAACATATTTCTTATTACTTTTTGAACAATTCTTAAGATTTTACTGTTTTACAATATTTATAACTCAATTTAAAGAGTTCTGCCCTGGCTGGTGTGGCTCCGTGGATTGAGTGCCAGTCTGCGAACCAAAGGGTCACGGGTTCGATTCCCAATCAGGGCACAGGCCTGGGTTGCAGGCCAGGTCCCCAGTAGGTGGCGTGCGTGAGAGGCAACCACACACTGATGTTTGTCTCCTCCTCTTTCTCCTTCCCTTCCCTTCTCTCTAAATAAGTAAAATCTTAAAAAAAAAAAAGTTCATTTAAACTGTGCTACTGTGACTTTGATGACAGTTTCTAAAGAAAAATATTAATAAACTCTGAATTCCTAACACAAACACAACTCATAAGGTATCAAATCCACCCACCCCATCCCATTCCCTTTTGACTTCTAGGTCTTACTATGAGAACCTCTGGGGGAAAATATTATTTTGGCGAGAACCCCGTAAAATGCAAGGTGGAAAAAAATCCGTAAAAAGTACAAACAACACAGAGAATAAGTTTTTCAGGGTTAGCACCGACTCAGGGGATTTCTCTCATCCAAACTCCTGTCCACCTCACTACCTGCATTTTGGCACCTGTTTATTGCGTCGCCTAAAACTGCACCGACGAGGTGTTTTACTGGGCTGCTCTGAAACGCTGGCTTCAGAGCACCCGTTGGGCTTTGGGTCTCTGATTCCTTTACCACCACATGTGACTTTTAACGCGTTTCTTTCCTTTGCCTACAACCCATTAACACTCAAGTAACTTAACTCCCTCAATAAAATAAGGGACCTGAATCATAACCCCTCCATTCTCATTGAGTGTCGTATGTCAGCATTGGTTTCTCATTCATTAGCTACTGGAATCGGAGTTCGGGACGATGTGGCGCTTATGTAAGCTGGAAGCCCAGGAGAGCTCAGAATCGGTGACCCGGGGGAGCCCGAGGATCAGCAGCAGCGAGAGGCCCCCACTGTGACCCCAGAGCCACCGGGCTGGAGCGGCACCGCCTCGGGCTTTGTGGTCTCGAGCTGCAAACGGCCATTCACTCTGTTCCAGAAATAACGTTTAATCAATGAATTTGGGAAGATACGAATTTCACAGAAGCCCACAAGTATTTTACCACCTTTATCGTAGCAGCCAGACCACGAAAACGAGAAAGAGCGCCCCACCAGTCTGCCTGGAGCCGAGAACATCAGCCCTAGCAGTTACCGCACCCCCGAGGGCATGGTACAGCCTCTGACCCTGACCGGACAGACACCGCACCGAGAGCTAGAGGCCACGCTGTGTGGCTACACTGTGTTGTCCGGGTAGGTGTGAGGCTGTCCGACTACACCGTTAGTTACTCTCACTTCTAAAGGTCTGACTCTGTTCCTCACACGTGCATTAGTTAAATCCCCAAGCTAACTCTGCTATTTAAAGTAAGCTGCTCTGGAAGGAGAAACACTTCAAGAGGTGCAGTTAAAGGATATCTTTCGTTTTCTTTGTTATCTGTTAATTCAAACAACTGCTGAGCGCAGTCCTTGATTAACTCATCCAGAGCATCTTCCATTGCTGATAAGTCGGAAAGCTCATCCTGCAGCTTCTTCTGTTGGGGCACGGCTCCAAAATTGTTGAGATCAGATCCTCTGCGAAAGTACAAAAGGAAAAGGTCACCACTAGTAACATCCGGACTGGCGCAGCAACAGAATCATGCAGATAGGGCCACTGGAGCGTCCGCCCCAAGGACAAACACTCCTTCGACCTGACCCCCCCTCTGCATCGTGGTAGCCTGCCACGCAAGCTGCCTGTGCACACACTGGTTGTCGTCTCCATTTGTAGGCCCTCACACAGGGACTAAGAAAACCGAACGTATCACAGCCCTACGGAAATTAATAGTAGTGAAACTTAATGAAGCTTAATTAATTTAAGTAGGGAAAACGTAATGAAGTAGCAGGGGAAGCTTAATGAAATGACCGCTGAACTAAAGCATCATTAATTCCCAGTTTAAGCTCCAGCTGTACTACATGCTGAATGGCTTTGACAAGTTACAGCCTTTCATCCCTTAATTTCTACACACGAAAAACAAGGAGTACTGGCTAAACGACAGTTCCTCTGCTATACAATTCTGAGTCCTTAGTCTTCCTTACTGCGCATATTCTATCTGGTTCTACCGGGATATGATGACTATATTCACTGTTCTTAAATGATTTGTTTTCTTTAGTTATTGCTGTTTAACCCGATATGGTATGACCTGAGTAACAAATGCTATTCACATTTTCTTCAATCTTTATGAGCTGTTACCACTATCTTTACCTGGCTAGTTTTCAAATCTAATCCCCCTCAGTGATTCAGAATACAATCAGATACTAATCCTGTAAAAGTGGTGTTTAATGTTATTTAGTAAATGCATTCAAGTGAGAATTCAATCTGCTTTTCTGCACCACTGGAAAAAATACCTCCTTTATAAGCCCCTTTTTCCTAATAAGTAAGTTAATCTTAGAATCATTTTACGATCTTTGTTGGTAGGTTCTTCATTTGCCCGAAAGGTCTCTACGTGCTTATATGCTGCAACTGTTCCTCACCATATGTTTGGAACTGTTCCACAATTACTCGCCTGTTGTAAGTGTAACGGCTTTCTTCTCACACGCACGTGCACACACACTCACACGCTTATCTGTTTCGTGAGGTGCTCCTTCCACGTGGTCCTTCCTAACACGGGTTAAGTCTGTACCAACTGCCTTTTAGACATTAAGTCTATGATTTTTTTCCGTCCGGGGCCAGGAGCCTCTAAGAACAATGGACAACCTAGCTGCGTCATACTCGTGTGGGGAGGGGGATGAACTCCCACCTTCCTGCGGAGCAGCGGGGGCCGGCGTGTTCACCGCACTGGTACACAAGAGCCCCCATTCCACCGCCTTCGCTGACTTCCCCGGTACCAAATTGGAACTGAGGGAGTATTTTGAAAAGTGAGTATCTTAAAATCAGTCAGATTCCATTTAACTTACCCGTAACACCCTCCTGTCTATGACTGTTAAACAGGAAAAACATTTATGGACTGTGGGAGACAAGGCAACAGCAATTCGCAGAACCCTTCCCGAAGGAAGCCGCACTTGACGGCGTCCCCCGCAGCCAGACACGGCTGCCGCCAGCACGCTGCATCTCGGCGCAGCGCGGCTCCGCGCCTCGGTGGAAGGAGAGGGGCCCCGGGGCCCGAAGCCGACTTACATCCAGCGGATGTGGTTCTTGGACTTCTTCTCCACCAGGTCGATCCCGTCCAGGACGTTGGTGATGTCGTACACTCTTCGCTTCCGCACCCCCAGCTTCGTGGCCACCTTGTTCAAGTCGAGGATGCCCCCGGGCGCATTTCTGACGAGATCCATGAACTTCCGAGTTAAATAAACCAGGGATACATCAAAACGAGGCCTCTTCACTTTTAGAGTTTCTGGAAGACAAAACAACCCCATTTGTAAGATTTTAAATAGGATTTCTTTCTCAACTCATTAAAAAATCATTTATTTCCTTTTTGCCAGTCAACACAGACCCTACAGAAAATCCACACACTGACCAAAGATCACTGCTAATTTTTATGAAACAGGTTTTTCAAACTTGATAAAAATTAACCTACCCCACGTTAACAAAGGCTTTAGACTTAAAGGAACATTCAGAACATGCAACCCACGAGAATTTTTTTTAAAGATTTCATTTATTTTTACAGAAGGGAAGGGAGGGCGAAAGAGAGAGAGAAACATCGATTAGTTGCCTCTCGCAGGCCCCCAGGCACGTGCCCTGACTGGGAATTGAACCAGCGACCTTTCAGCTTGCAGGACGACGCCCCATCCACTGAGCCACACCAGCCAGGGTGCAAGCCCTGTGAATTTCAGAGGCCTACTGCACCTTATCGGAAAAAGTGGTGAATTTGCACTTGTATCTACAAAACTTAAGGAATGAAATTAGAAGTGATTTTTAAAATTGATTTTCTCATTTGGTCTTCAAGTTAAGGAATTCTTTATAAAGCAAAGGCAGAGACCCGGCTTTGTTTGTCTGTCTGTTTCAAATGGTTCTACATGTCAGAGTGTGACGCTGTCTGGCCGTTTTTGTAGAGCTCAAATTAGACTTCTAGTAGGACAATTAGGATATACCTCAAAGGAAAGTGGCATATCTGATTTTTACAATATTCACTGCCTTATACTAACAGGTAAGCAAACAAAGGAAAGAAATCTCTTTAATCCCCTCACCCACCCAGTGCTTTTGGTTTTTTCATACATACTCTGCCTCTCCACACACGTACATACATGTGCATGTCTATGTATGTAGTTTCTAAGAACAGATACAGGAACATAACTATTTTTTTTAACACGCTGTTTCTAACTCAGCACTGCGAACACCCTGGCTTGCCGACAAATGCCCTTCCGCCGACGGTAACGCACAGCGAGGTGACGATGGCTGCCACCGCTGCGTGGCGGACACGGAGGACCGCTGTCCAGAGAGCGGGCCCTAAGGGGGACACACGGACAGGTTTCCTCCTCTAACTACATCTGCACGCAGCGGTGGGCGTTAACCGCGCCTGCTGCGGTAATTACTTCACAGTCCAGGCAAATCAAACCCCATGCGCCTTACACTCACACAGGGACATGGTCGGTCATGTCCCAATAAAACTGAAAGGAGGTATCTTCTGTTAACGACTGCACGATAGCCACCATTGTTCTTAACAGCTGCGTAATATGGAACTGCACGGAGCACGTGCCCACTCACCCCAATGCCGGAAGTTCCGATTGTCTACAACTGTATGGTTTTGCACGGCACTTTGACACATCTCTTCGGAGCCACGTTTTTACACGCACCTGCAAGTCCTTCCTTTGGAGACACCCAACGCGTGGCGTTGCTAAGCCAAAGGGCGCGTGCACAGGAGCTGTGACCTGTGCTGGGAACCCCACCCTCCGCGCTGTGTGGCCCACAGCTGGGGGCCGTGTCGGAGGCCCGGCCAGGACTAAATATTACCGCTCTTTCCACCCTACCCAACCTGATACTAAAAAAAAGTAGGGTTTGATGCGCAGAGGAAATAAATGCACAAATAACTCAATTGCCCTTCTAGTGTGGAGCACATGGGCTCTCCTCGCTCTACTCCCACAGCACAGTGCACGTGAGAAGAGCCCCACGCTGGCTTCACTCGGATCGGCCCCATCCAGAGCCTCTGCCGCGCTGCGGACAGCCGGGACACCCCTGGTGGTCACTCCAAGAACGGAAGTACGTATTCGCTAGTGTAAACGTCTGCTGTGTGCAGATCATTCCTGTACTTGAGATTAGACAGGATTAAAAAGAAATCAATTTTAAATAAATTACAGGTAAGTCCCAATTCCACGATAAACCCTGGGCGACCACAAACCGGTAATTCTAACTTTAAGAAGTGCACATTCAATCACACCAGATCACTAACAGGACCAGGGCATCACAAGCTCCGAAGTCGTTTCCCGTCTAGTCCTACCGCAAAGAACGGGCATGAACTAGTTTCCCGTCTGGTCCTACCGCAAAGAACGGGCATGAACTAGCTTCCCGTCCGGTCCTACCGCAAAGAACGGGCATGAACTAGCTTCCCGTCCGGTCCTACCGCAAAGAACGGGCATGAACTAGCTTCCCGTCCGGTCCTACCGCAAAGAACGGGCATGAACTAGCTTCCCGTCCGGTCCTACCGCAAAGAACGGGCATGAACTAGCTTCCCGTCCGGTCCTACCGCAAAGAACGGGCATGAACTAGCTTCCCGTCCGGTCCTACCGCAAAGAACGGGCATGAACTAGTTTCCCGTCCGGTCCTACCGCAAAGAACGGGCATGAACTAGTTTCCCGTCCGGTCCTACCGCAAAGAACGGGCATGAACTAGCTTCCCGTCCGGTCCTACCGCAAAGAACGGGCATGAACTAGTTTCCCGTCCGGTCCTACCGCAAAGAACGGGCATGACTGCACGCCTGCAGCACCGGGGTGGTCGAAGGGATGGAGCGGCTGAGAAGGCCCCCGGAGCTGCCTGAGGGAGGATAAACCGCGGCCGGAGAGGGCACGGAAGCCTCCTGGCGGGAGAACTCTGGTGACAGAGAAGGCGAAGGTGGACGGGAGGGCACTCTCCCCCCTGATGGGGGTGAGGCCCGGCTGAGGACGGCAGAGGACACACGTGTGGAAGGAGCGTGTGGCAGGAGGACAGGGCCTGTCCCACGAGTGGGCAGCGAGGGCCTCCCAGGGTTGGTCTGTCTGTCTGTCCATTCCCTACCACCTCGTCTCTCTTAAGGGCGTGAGGCAGCGGCTTATCAATGTCACACGAACCAATAAAACCACAGGAACAGGGAGGCGGGGCCTTCTCCGGAGGTAACGGCAACACCGAGGAGCTTCCCGGTAGTGACGCCACTGTCCGTGTTAGAAAAGCCGCTGGGGCCGAAGGGAGGCTCCCCAGTAGACGCCAAGGGCGGGAAGAGCCTGGGGGCAACAGTCCCCTGCTCCCGTCTGGAGAGGGAGAACCTGAGCCGTAGCCGTCTCTCTGCCAGACAGGCGTGGGACTGAGCCCCGAATGATCGAGTGACTTAAGCTCTCTGGGCCTCAGTTTACGCATCTGTGAAATAGGGACAGTTCACACCTCTATTACAAAGGGCTGTTGTGAGAGGCCAAGCACAGAGCTTAAAACAGGGCCAGACGAAACAAGGCAGACGCAGTAACGGTTTGACATTATGCCCCTTTGGTGGTATGGGTCAGAGGGGGGCCCTTCAAAGGCCAAACCCGGACACCGGCTGTGGGTGGACTGTGACAAGGGCTGAGGGAAAATTCGGGTCTGGCACTACCGTGTTCTAGGTGGGCATGGACGCCCTATGTATCCACTGAGGACTGGACCAAATGAAGGGGAGAGGAGGATGGGGCATCACCACGATTCCCGCGGGGACAGGGCACCGCAGCGACCGGCTCCCAGCCCCTGCAGCTGACTCCCAGCTCTGGCCCGCGGCGGGGGTCAGAGCAGAGCACAGGAACTCGGAGGGGGCTGGGAGGTGCTTCCGGTGCACCTGCCTCCGGGGCACCGAGGGCAGCACAAGGGGAGCTGCCACGAGGGCGAAGGCTCTCGTGCGCGTCCTTCGGCCCCGACCCCGGAAACTCCAAGCTTGACAGTTTGGTGTACAAATAATAAACACAACTCGAGTGGCTCAGCGACTGACGTACATCGAAAATAAATCATTTCAATCACAAGAGGTTCAAACTATCAGGTTGGCCAAAAAGTTAGTTTAGTTTTTTCCGTACGATGGCTCTAGTAGTACTCAGTTGTTTTTAACTTCGTTCGAAACAATTCTGTTAGACTGTATTGTAACAGCTGTCATATTGGTGTGTATTTAAAAAAAAACTTATCAAAATTGGTAAATTTTAGTGCAGTCATTTTAATAGTGAAGATGAAAGAAAATAAGCAACATTTTTTGGCATATTATGCTTTATTATTTCAAGAAAGGTAAAAACACAGCTGAAATGCAAAAACAGCTTTACGCAGTGTGTGGAGAAGGTGCTGTGACTGATTGAACGTGTCAAAAGTGGTTTGCCAAGTTTCTTGTACTATTGACATTTGGCCAAATAATTCTCTGCCGTGGGGCTGTCCTATGCACTGGAAGATGTTTAGCAGCACCCCTGGCCTCTACCCATTAGAAGTCAATAGCAGGAGACAGCTGACATACTCAAAATATCCAAGTCAATAAAGGTATTGGTGGAAATGAAAAATGTGTCCTTTATTTTACAGAAAAAAATGTAACAGACTTTTTGGCCAACCCAATACAAAACCTAAAACCTATTCAGGAATCAACTTACTTCTCATGGACACATATTGCACATTATCTTCTAAATTAATCCTTATTTTTGATGGCTGGAAAAAAGAAAAGACACCAGAAATTTAACTTAGTAATTTTAAACAACAATGCCCACAAACAGCATTTTACCAGTCACATACAGTTGTTTCTTGTTCCCCACCACACTCCGGGGTAACAATCTGGGTGTGAGAGAATCAGTCCTCCTTCCAAATTGTATCGGCCCTAACTGTGATCACGTCTGACATTGTCACAGATTACAATTTGAGAAGGGGGTGGGGGGAGGAGTGGCGAGGGAGAAAATACAAATAGGAGGCTATATCGCTAAATGAACACTAGTTTGCTGACTGCACCAGGCCCTAAGGATAAAAAGAAACACAAGACACTGTCCCTGACTCTGGAAGACTCGGGAAACCCCAGATCCGTCAGAACTGAAAACGCTCACCTCTTGCTATTGAAGTGTAATTGGCTCCCAGGCAGCCACGCATTCCCGCAACAGTTAACGCGTAAAAAGAGCAGCCCTTCGTGGGATGGAAAATAACGCATGCGACACAACTAGACACTTTGCTATTCGGATTAATACACGCTTTCTTTTAAACTCCCCAAACAACCAGGAAATTAGTGGTTGCTCCGCTATCAATGCTTCACCATTTTATCAGCTATTTAGAGGGAACGAGAATTCACATAATCTGGCAGTGACATTTACAGTACGTTTAGAAACTGTTTTTGTAAAAAATAAACCTTTAGCCCTGGCGGTGTGGCTCAGTGCTGTCCTGCAAACCAGAGGATCACCGGTTCAACTCCTGGTCAGGCACAGGCCCGAGGTGTGGGTTCGGTCCCCAGCTGGGGTGTGTACAGAAGGGAACCAATCACTGCTTCTCTCTTACATCGACCTTTCTCTCCCACTATCTCCCTCCCCTCCCCCCTCTCTGAAATCAAAAAGCACGTCCTTGGGTGAGAGTAAAGAACAAACAAGAAATGAATACAACAAAACCTTTGGATAAAGCCCTGTAAACAGAAACCCTTATCAGCCTCACGCTCAGAACAAAGTGCAAGGCCGTTCGTTGTGCCTCCGAGAGACTGCGATGAAGCAGGCTCAGCTCCTGCCCAAGGGAGAGAACTGGCCCTGAAATCGGCTGTAACTCCGCTAGTGCTCCGAGAGAAGGATCGACAGGACTACAAGGGACGCACCCAGGGAGGGACTTGCAGGATTCAGAGAAGGGGACCCCCGGCGGGGCCTTGAAGGACACGTTCGAAGGCCATGCTAGATAGAGCCAGGCTTTATGTCATAACCAGTGGAGACGCACCCCGGATTTCTGAACAAGCGTGTGACATATTCAAGCACGTGGTGCAGGAATGTAAGTGGGAGAGAAATACAGCGAAGAGACAGGGGCGGGGGCGGGGGGGGGGGCCTGAAAGCAAGGGGAGCCGCTCCGAGGCCGCTCACCAGCGCTACACGTCTTCCCACAGGACTTCCCCGGTCTGTGACAAGATCACAGCGTCTGTCGGCAAGTTAATGGGACACGGAACGAGTTCACTGGAACAGAATTCTGCTGTGAAATCAATCGAGTTGTTAGAATTTAAAGGAAAACACAGACCTGCCGGGGTGTGCGAAACCAGAGTTGGGCGTGCTTGGCGGGGAGCAGGGGCCTTGCCTGCAGCCAGCAGTAACAGTGGCAGCCCACAGAGACGCACCCCACCGTGACACGCTCAAGGGCAGTCCTCTTAAAGTGAAACCTCGGCGGCTGGGTGTGACCAAGTGTCACTGCTAGTTTACCCTTAACCCCTCTGCTCAGGTAGTGCGAGACAGAGGCTAACTATTCTGGCAGATTCTTGAAAAACAACGCGTCCTCATCACGGCGATTAGAAGCACGCATAAACACGTATCCGGAGTTGTTCTATACATTAAGGCCTGTTTATGGGTTTTCTGTTTGGCCCACGACCTGTCACGTACACACCTGCAGCATGTTACTTTAACGACTGTAAGGCTGGAGTAAGCCTGCGGTGGGTAGCGCAGCCCCGGGAACGCGCTGCAGGCCGGGCAGAGCGCGCGGGGCTTACCGGGCCGAGCTGCACGGGGGGGGGGGGGCTGCAGCTCCCGACTTACGGGAGCAGGGCCCAGCCCTGCAGAGTTTCCGAACAGGGGGCCACCTGCCTGCTCTGCACGCATTCCAGAAGGGCGCCTTTTCTGCTCGGCACCACTCCTTCCATCAGGCCTGGCAACACGAAAAGGATGACTTTCTCTCCCCTTTATTCTTTGCTACGAAGGCAGGTGCACTATATGTCGGCTGTACTGAGATCTGCAGAAAAACAGACTGCAACAGCATCCGCTCATTTTTTTCCTTGAATAGGAAGACATCTCCTGATCTCGAAGGAATCACAACAGCATCATGGCCTGTCAGGGGTAGACATCCCTTACGTATAAACCCCACTGGTCTGCAATCCTGGAGATTCCAAAGTGCCCCCAGCGACGACACATTCATCTCCTTCACATTCAAAACAGATCTTGGCCTAAGACCCGGTTTGGGACTACCAATTACTGGCTTCCTAGGGGCTGGCAGGTCCTGACCTTTACCTGTGACACTGTGTGGTGATGTAACTTTATTGCCCATTTTCCAAGGTAACGTGAAGATTACATGGGAAATTCTGTGAATTGCGCAACCTTACGCCACCACATATTACCGTTTTCCTCTCTGAACCGGAGCAGCGCCTGGCACAGTCGGGCACTTGGTCAGTGCCTCTTCCAAACTCGGGAATGGAGTCGGAAACAGAACCGTGTCAGCAGCGGCTCTGACGGATGAATGACGTAGCACCATGGAATGGTGAGTATGGACTGGCAGACCCCGGGTGACGCCGCCCTCGGGGGTCCACCCCTCGTAAAGATCGCCGAAAGAACGCGAAGCCCCTTCCCCAGGCCTAATACAACGCTCCTCGTCTGGAAAGACGCCCCGACATGCCTGGCAAGCCTTTCCAGCAACTGGACTTTGGTGAACTGCCCTCGGCACGCAGGCAAGGAGCCCTTCCGGGCATAGATGGGACTACACAGGCCCTCTCCTTCTGGAGTGACTTGAACCTCAGAATAAATGTTTCCCACACAAAAGTCAGGGAGCTATGGAAAAAAAGCAAACGCACGGCCCCCCTGCACTTGGCCCCGCATCACCGAGACCCCTCGGATCAGCAGTGCCCCTCACCCCGGGGAGAGCGGCGGGCCTCTGTGCCCTCGAGTGGACGAGGAAATGGGGACAGGAGGTGGAGTGCGGAGGGGCGCCCACTTGAGCAGAGGGGTGGCGAAGGCCCCTCAGGGATGCCCACTTCCTGTTTATTTTGAAACACTCTCAGCCTTCAGAAAACATGCAGAAAGAGCGCTAAGAACCACCACACCCCTTTCCCCCGCACCGCCCAAAGGCTCATTCGTTACAGCACGGGCTCTGTCCTGTTCGTCTCTGTACACGCACACTCTTCCCCCCATCACGGGAGGGTAAACTGCACGCTGCTAGCTAATTCAGTGTGTGGCTCAGGGACACTCCCTCACACAACCGCAGCACGATCACCAACAAGTCCGTGCAAGACTAAGTGGTCCTAAAAGAGCCCATCAGGACTCTTGGGCTTCCTCCGGTCAAGATGCAGGCGTAAGTAAACTCCTCTACAGCGAAAATATGACTAGATACAAAACAAACCTCACCCAGAAAACTGTCATAAAACCAAGCTGGGCGGAGGTCCGACAGACAAGGATTTAAAGAAACCACATCCATCCAGATGGCTAGGAGGGGTGGAGGCGTGGGTACGGGCAGTCCCGCCTCCACGTGTGGGGGATAAAAAGCAGGAGGGACACCTCGGGAGCGAGGGGTCAGCCCCAGCCCAGACCACCCAACCCGGGGTCCCCACACCAGGAAGGTAAGTCCGCATAACTTCTGGCTGTAACAACCAGTGCGGTGGGGGCAGTGGAAGAAACTGCACCCTCCTAAAGGGCCTGCAACGGACTCAGGACTCACACAGACCCACCCGCTCTGGGATTCGGCACCAGGGCAACAGCTGAAAGGGCACCAGTGGCAAATGGGGAGACAGTGAAGTGTGAGCGGGGAAGACAGCTTCCTCCCGGGCAAACCTCCAGGGGCCAGGCAGCGGCACTGTCCCCTCGCCCAGCCTGCCCCCCCCACACATTGACAGAGCAGCGACCCCTCTCCCAGCCTCCCCCCACACATCGACAGAGCAGCGACCCGGGTTGCACACCCTGGCAATTACCTAAGGCCCCACCCCATACAACTTAGCAGGTGCGCTAAGATGGAGTCAAAGCAGCTTTACCTAATACACCAAAAGGCGGAGACGAAGAAACACGGCCCAAAGGAAAGGAGGACCTCGGATGGCCACAGCAGCGCGCAGCTCTGGGGAACCAGCCCTCCTGAGGGGCGAGTCAGCGCCTTCCCAGCTACCGTGCGACAGCCCCACGTCCCCCCTCTGAAGACCCCGCGTTCTAAATCTGAGCTCTCAAACCAACAAGCGAAGGTGAGTTTTAGGGGCTACAATCTTAAGCACTGCTTCTAAATTAATTAAAATTTTCCCTGTACAGATGACTTTGTACTGATTGCTTGTTTTGGGGAATAATACCCCTTTAAGGACCCTTTGAAAATATGTATTTCTCCAAGGTGACTGTATTCTCACTCATTTAAATTTTCCTTGTTTGTCAATGTGTAGACCAAGTTCCACCACCAAGAACATTATTTTCTCCCTCCTCAAAATCCAGCTTTTAAGCCATTTACCCAGAGAACACCAAACACTCGGCCACACACATAACTAATCTGTGCGTAGCAATGCACTTCTATGTGTTTAATTGTAAAATACTTCCAACCACCAGCCCATTAAAAAGCACCGAGACACGTGTTCAAATCGCCATTTCATAAGCAGGGGAATAAATGGTCCTACGTTCAGATGTTTCCCATTTACAGAGGACCTGCTTCACTTACTCAGAGACTACTGACCAAATCTTTTTGCGAGAGGCACCAAATATGCTGGACATGGAACAATGAAATGGACAGTCACTACACTGAGGGACTGAAGAGCCCCACACTTCAAAAGGGGGGCAAGTGAGCACAGGGGGCTTTGGGAACACAGCGGGTGTTGTGCGAATCCTGTGCTCAGAGGTCAGGGAAGGCTTCAGACAAGTGACCTATAAATGTGACCTGACATGACAAAGAAAAGTGTGTCTTTAAAAAAAAAGCATTTTTAGAAAGGGAAATGTGGATATGTAAGGGCCCCCCAAAATATGAAAATATATAGAAAAACTGGGGCAAAACTAGAAGAATACTGGTTAGGAAAACATTGCAACAACCTGAAAAATAAATGATGGTTAGAAGTGGCAAGTATTGGTGATTAAGTTTTAATCAGTTTGGGCAGATGGAAAGGATCAGTTTGGAAAAGGGGAAAGGCAAGGATGATACTCAGCCTGGGAGCTCAGGCAGCACGCGGGTGTGTCAGCATTTAGCAAGCTAGGAGTCAGCAAAGTTGCTGCTTGCTAGCAAGAAGCGAATGAATTCTATCTTGGACATATGAGTTTCAAAGCTAAGTAGAGATATCCAGTAGACAGTTGAAGAGTGCTGAGCTGGATTCATAGATTTGGGAGTTATTATGACATGGTAACTAAAACTAACAGTGGATAAGAAATCTAAGACCGCAAAATAATAAAAAAAAAGGGGGGGGAGAGTATCTAAGACTTCAAGGGATGTGGGCAAATTCTGATATTAATTAAGTGATTTTTCCACAGCTAAAGTTCAGAGTTTTCACCATACTCTCCAAGAACAAGACCACCAACACAGATGGTAACAGAAGTCATGAGGGAGGTGGCGAATGACATCCTGCATGAACAATGTACGTGTGGCAGGTAGACATCAACACGTAAGGAATAGGAAGGGAAGGAGCCTGCCAAGGAGCACAAGAAGAGACCAGATGAGTAGACGGAGCACCGAGAATAGGCGTGTGAGGAAGCCATTCAGTGGTGGGAGTTTCCAACAAAAGCGAGTGATCAAACATAGCAAAGCTTCGGAGATCAGGAGCGAACCATCTGCTGGAACTGCCAATGTCTTTGGCAACCTTGGTGAGAACAGTCTTAGGGCCGTGCTGCGGGCAGAGGTCCCCTGGCCGTGGGTTAGGGTGGTAACGACAGGTGAGTGAGGGGACAGGGAATGCAAACAAACTTTTTCAAATAGTTTGGCTGTGCAGGAGAGCACATGCAGCAGGTGGAAGGACACACAGAATTACGCAAGGGGTTTTTTAAGATGGGGGTGAATTTAGAATGCAGTTTAAGTGATCATAAATTTATGATATGGAATCAGACACTGTGAGGTCAAATTTAGGCTTTTCTACATACTGTCTAACCATGGGCAAGGCACTTGATAATCCCAGGTCTATTTTGGCAACTGTAAAACAAGAATAATAATCTCTTAGGGCTGCCTTGAGGAATTAAATAAGATAATGTCATTAACTATTTTTGAGCACTGAGTCCCCATGAGGACTGGGCATACTGACTAGTTAAGGGAAGAAACCAATACAGAAATTGAAAATATGGGGAGAGATGGAAAATGACGGATTCACCAGCAGCCCTGAGAACCAAGGACAATCCAATGCATCTAGCCTAGAGCAACGGAGGAAATGAACCTTTTGCAGGAAGAGAGTCCAAGCCCATTTCTCTCCGTCAAACAGGACGCAGGTAACTTGCTGAATGTGGGGTGGGAAATGCGAAGTGTGGACGAGCTCTTACATTGCTGCAGTTAAGCAGGATAAGGGGAGAGGATGCCAAAGTGAAACTGGGAGCTTGCAGAGATGCACTGAGGGTGAATGGAAGCAGAAAAACGAGATTTTCTGACGCAAAGTTGAGCAACTGTCTCCATAACTGCTGCGAAGCCCCAAGGTAAATGCCAAGAAGGATGACAACACATTTGAGAGTAGGTGCGTAAAGAATACAAGAGTTTGAGCGAAAAACAAGCAGTGCAAGAGCAGAGGAGACCGAAGAGCCGCCATAAGCACACCCTGGGGGAACTCACGACCCAGTGACATTCAGCCCAGCTTCCTTCCGAAGGTGAAGGAAGGGCTGAGCCTGAGACCCGACCCCATCCGGTGCTGCGCCGGGGTCGCGGGCGCTCAGGACTCAGGCCATCCCCGGGACTTACCAGCAGGCCGTCCACGTTGATGGGGTCTCGGCACCGGCGGCGCACCGTCTCCTCCGCCGGGTCCACGAGCAGGCTGGGCAGTTTCCGCGCTGGCCGCTGCTGACTCATGCTGCCCAGCCGGCCGCCCCTCGCCCCCCGCGAGTTCTCCCGCCTTCTCCCGGTCGCCACAGACGCCGCCCCCGACGCGCCGTTCCCGGAGCCAAGCACGAACAGAGCTCGCGGCCTGCTAGGCGGTGCCCCTGGCTGGGCCTGGCTGCGGACGAACACGCCACTGCCCACGGCCCCGGGAGTTATCACGCAGAGAGCAGGAGAACTGGGTAACCGGGCACTCTTACGGAGCTACCACCGCCATCTTTCCGCATGCGCACTGCACCGCCCCCTGCGCGCCGTCCCCATTGCGCATGCCCGCCCCACGCTCTAATCCTCGCGCTAGGGCACGAGTCCGCGAAACGCGGGACGGCGGCGTCCACGCCGCGGGTGGCGGAGGAAAAGGAAGAGGTGGAGCGGAATCCAGAGGAAGGGGCGGGGCGGGGGGAAAAATCCGTACCGAACCTAATCAAATCAAACAAACAAGCAAACAAAAAATCCCAACCAGGCAGCCGGGAGACCACTATAGTGCCTTGGAATTCCAGGGACTAACGACACTGGTATCTGCAAGTTCGGAGATGGCAGAGATGTTAATTTATTCTTTTTAAAGTTTTTAATGATTTTATTTCCTTTTAGAGCGGAAGGGATGGAGAAAGAGAGGGCGAGGAACGTCCATGTGCGAGAGGCACATTGATCAGGAGCCTGTCGCACGGCCCCACCTGGGGACCCAGGCTTGTCCCCTGACTGGAAATGGAGCCCGTTTGGCTGGCGCGCTATCCACTGAGCCACACCAGCCAGGGCACAGACGTTAATTTATTCTTGAGCTCCCTCCGCACCTCTCAGGCATTTGCCCAGGGCTAAGGCTTAGAAGATGTTGGTAACCAAACCGTTGTGGAATTGTTTACTTACATGCTTCTCTCTTTCTTTCCTTTTTCTTCCTTGCTTTCACTTTCATTTGGTGAATAAATTATTGATAGCCTGTTCTATAAGTTACTGCAGTGGGCCCAGGAGCTATTTATTTGAAGTCCTCATAGACTCAATCTCAAATTCCAGAGGAGGAGACAGATAAACAGAACATGTAAAGCTGGACCCAGAGGTGTGTTTTCAAATCCTGGCTCCTTCTTCAGTTACAAGACCTTAAGCAAGTTTGTTAATTGCTCTGTGCTTCAGTTTCCTCATCTGCTAAATGGGAATAATGACCGTAGGTACCTCACAAGGCCTTTGTGAGGATTAAATGAATGAATGTAGATTAGTTACAACAGAGGCAAACATATGTCTTGAAACAAAGGCATGGAGTTTGGTAAGCGAGGGGTGGAGGGCAGCAGCTGAGCCAGGTGATTAGACCAGAAGCTCCTGCCTAGTCCGAGAGGCCCAGCAGGGAAAGCTTCTGGAGGAAGCCGCCTCCCCAGACACTAGCCTCCCCAGACACTAACCGTCTTGAGGTCAGAGTCATACTCTAATCTTTCTGTCTCCAGCATGCCGCACAGTACCTGGTAAAATAGTAAGTGCTCAGTACACGTTTGCTAAATGAGTGACTGAAGTCAAGGATAACGTAGGGGAAGTCTCTAGCGTGCTGGGTTTTGTTGCAGAATGGAGCGTTTCCCAGGCTGTTAAAGGATGCTTTTACCAGCCAGAGTCCAGAGGAAGGCAAGCTCTGCAAACTAGGAGTGGCTGCTTTTATAAATAAGGTGTTAATTAAGCATTTGCATCCTGCTAAATGTTCTGCGTACGTTTTTTCATGTAATTCATACATCAGAACTGAAAGATGGGCATTTTTGGGTCCAGTTTACAAGTCAGGAAGATTAGCAAGATTACAAAAATTACCTGAAGTCCTGGCAAGGAAGTGGTAGAGGCAGGATTTGACACCACAACCGATTAATTAATTTGGTATATCGGTCCCTGAGAAGATACCTGAAAAGTGACTAGATTTTCTGCAGCCAGAAACAGGGTCGGGTGAATGAAAGCAAGGTGTGGGTCAGGATGGGGATGGTCACGGAGAGTCAGCGCAATGACAGCCCTACGGAAATTGACAATGCCTGTTACTGGGCAGGAAGTCCAGTGAGCTCACATGCTGTGAAGCCAGGTCGCCTGCTGAGAGTAAGGGGCGATGGCAGGACTGAAGATTTGGGAGGCATAGCAGACGCCCAGTAAATATCTGTACAACGGTGGTTGCAAGGATGGGGACAGCGGAGGAGACTGACTTGGGAAGGAAACGCAAGACTGCGGGGCTGCACTGGACATTGCCTCTGTGGTCCATGGCTGCCTCCGTGTCTCTGCCATACACATGAGAGCTGGAGGAAGCAGAGGGTGTGTGTAAAAGACGGCAGAGGAGAAACGGTGGTCGCAGGACCGTCCCCCATTGGCTTTCTGTGTGTAATGGTCGGGGCAATGGGACGTCGGGGCAGGAAGCGATCCTGGGGATTGTTCAGCAGAACTCTCATTTCACAGGGGACAGAACTGAGAACCGAGAGGGGAGTGACTTGCCTCAGATCAGAAAGATCTTAGCAGAGCTGGTCGTTTACTTGCCAGATCAGTACGCCTTTTAGGGAATTGCGATGAGGACAAACACGTGTGTGAGAGGGGCTCTGGGGAGCTAGAAAGATGCCGAAAGAGGAGAGGGCGTGGGAGAAGGAGGAGACCAACCCGAGCTGCAGCCAGTGCTCCGTGAACCCTTATTAGCCCACAACTGGCAAGGAACTTAGCCTTTAGGACCCTCGGTTTCCATGTTTGTAAACCTGCAAATCTGTTGTATCAGAGATAATGCACGTCAAGTGCCCAGGGGACAATCCATCTTCAATGGGAACAGGACCTTTGCAATTTCACGGGGGCTGTTTTCTAATCAAGTCTCAAAGCTTCCTACTCCAGTGAGTGGAGTGGTCATAAAATGACATAAATGACATTGGATGGAACAAAGAGCAGTGCAGTCAACTCTTTGTTCCGAGTGTTTGTCCGCAATGTGACTAGCTTTACAGGGAGCTCCCAGGATGACGTTTGCCCACAGAAGGTGTCTGTCGTTGGTCCGGGCACATGGGTTCAGTCTCTCCACTCAGCAACAGTATCTGCCTCAGAATGAAACAAAAGAGTCCTCCTGCAGTCAAATGCACCCCCAAGGGCAAATCCCCGTGAAAGCCCGTCGGAAAGGACCTGTGGGAAGGTGCACTGCTGCTGTACGCCTGGGTGAGCTGCAAAGGGAAAGCCACAAAGGGGGGGAAGGGCCTCTCCACGGCTGGTCAGCCCCATTTCCAAAAAGGGGTTTCAGCCTTCCCTCCGCCTGATTCCTGCTGGGGGCGCCTGCCCTCCTCGTCTTTGTGCCTGCACCATCCTCACCGCTTCCTAACTCATTTCCCTGCCTTTCATCTCTTCGCCTACCACTGCCGGGGACTCTACCCTGCACAGTCAAATGCAGCAACTGCCCCTCTTTTGCTGGTAACCGCTGACCTCTCGTTGGCAGGTAAATTGTTCTGAAGCACAGATCTGATCTCGTCACTCCTGGGCTTAAAATGCGTCTGGGCACTTTGTGTGTTATCGTCCCCTGCATGCTGGCCACTTGCCTGCCTGGCTGCTGCCCCCGTCACACGTCTGGAGGGCAGGAGTTGCGTCCCTGCAGTCTGGAGCCCCTGACCACCTTTTCATGGGACATGGGTTACATCATTTTCCCTGGTCCAGTTTCATTACACTTCACTCAGTCCCTTAAAATCTTCCCTTCACTGCTGTGTCTTCTCTCATGTTGTTTTCTTTGCCTAGAACATTCTTCCTTTGATGCCTCCTCTAGCAAACTCCTCGTGTTAGACATCCTTCCCCCGGAAACTCACCCTGAACCCCAGATGAGGCCGGACCCGGGTCTCCTCCCCATGGCGTCGGATAAGCCCCTGGGTTGATGCCCCTGATAACATTTTGCCATCAATGGGAATGTTACCTTATAACTAACCAAATCACATTTGGAAAAAAGAATATCTTTTTTTCGTGCTACTTTGCCGTTTATAGTCTGTTGCAAAACAGGACAGCACAAGATGAAAAGAACATTTTGTCTTAAACCTCCTAAGTGTACCATACAGCAGATTTTGTTTGGATTCAACATTATCAAATTATTGCTAAGTTTAGCAACTTCTATTTTTTCTTCTGCTTGAATTTTAGGCTGCATGATACTCATTTTCTTAGTATGTTTTGAATATTGTTGGTTTCAAGTGGTTTTATCTTGGAGACAGTGTGCCATACAGTCAGCATTGGGAATTCTCGGAAGTTTAGTTGATACGGAATGCGCCTGTATTCACATTGTCAGATGGTTGATGATTCGGCTGACTCAAAGCTGCAGGGTTCGAATTTAATTTGTTAAAGATTCTATCAAAGCAAAGTTTCATTGGTAATAATTCAGATAGATTATTTGAATATTTTCTTTTGTCTTTTCTGCATGTAGGGGCATGATTAAAATTCATGTGAATTGTGTTGAAAAAATAAATACAGTCAGCAAACTTGAAATCATTTGTAAGGTATTTACATATCATTTACTTAATGAGAAAAGATAAACCACAATACCCTTTCCTAAAAGAAAAGAAAATTGCTAAGCATTAGACCTTAGAACACTGGTTTCAGATTTATGATTCCAAGATTTTTATTTTATTTTTTCTACCGCCAGTTACCCCTTCTGTACCTTTTCCACCTCCATCCCCCAAATTTTAAATATCTTTAGACCTTTGAGAAATTTTGGTGAAAGAAAATGAAACAAAAATATTTTAATTGATTTTTGAATAGATATATTTACATAAACAGTGAGTAATTTCCCTCCCACCCCTGTCTCTCAGCAGTAAAACTCTCTCTTTGGCCCTGGCTGGTGTAGCTCGGTGGATTGAGTGCGGGCCTGCGAACCAGAGGATCGAGGTTCGATTCCCAGTCAGGGCACATGCCTGGGTTGCAGGCCAGTTCCCAGCAGGGGACGCATGAGAGGCAACCGTACATTGATATTTCTCTCCCTCTCCCTCTCTCCTTCCCTTCCCCTCTAAAGATAAATAAATAAATAAATAAATCTTGAAAAAAACTCTCTCTTTGGAGGCCATTACATTTTTTTAAATGTATGTTCGCAGGGATGTTTATGCACAAATATTCACCTGTTATTCCTTCTTCTTGCTTACACACATACAATCATACAATCTCTTGCCTTTTTAACCTAGGAAAATATCTTGCAGATTTTTCCCTAATGGTGCAACAAAAGTCTTTCTCCTCCTTTTGATGCCTACACAGCACTGTTCTGCGTGGACAGACGGTGAGTCCCGCATGCCGAGCCCCAAGCCCAGGCACTTCGGTTATTCCCAATATTTTGCCTCCACAAGCAGCACCAGATACGGCACAATCTTGTGTCAATGTCATTTCACACAGGTGTGAGTGTAACCAAAAGGTAAGTGGTTAGGAGTAAATCACTGGGCCGGAGGCACAGGCATTGGTGACTTTGATGGGTAGTTTCAAGTTGTTCTCCAAACAGGTTATATCAATTTACCTTCCTGTTAGCAGGAGCTGAGGGTGTGAAAGTATGAGAAAGCAAATTTTCACTTAAAGAAACAGCAGTGTTCACTCTGTATTAATACATTTCTTTGACAAAAGCATCCTTATTCTTTTGGATAAAAAGAAGATATCCATCAAAATGCTACCAACTGCTAGAACAATAAGTTATTTTGCTGATGCTATCAAAAGTTTTCCTAATAGCCCTGGCTGGTGTAGCTCAGTGGATTGAGCTCGGGCCTGCGAACCAGAGGATCGCGGTTCGATTCCCAGTCAGGGCACATGCCTGGGTTGCAGGCCAGTTCCCAGCATGGGACACACGAGAGACAACCCTACATTGATATTTCTCTCCCTCTCCCTTTCTCCTACCCTTCCCCTCTAAAGATAAATAAATAAAAATCTTAAAAAAAAAAAAAGTTTTCCTAATCATTTTGGCTGACAGTCTGACATGTCAGTATGCTATGCTCATGAATTTTGGGATCCATTACAATAGCCTAAGTAAGTTATACATGTCCACAATGTAATGTACATGATATACCACATTCGTGGGTATTACATTCCTGGGTATTGCTTGGAATAAACGCCCAAGAGGTGTTTGCAGAGAGAGAGAATGATGAGGTTAAATGTGATGGATGCTGATAGCTACAGCAATATTGTTTCTGTCCTTGTATTTCTTCAGTCCAATGTGGTGCTGTCCAGTAAATGCCATCGGAGATTAGGAGAGTAGCCTTTAAATGTGGTTGCACCACGGGTACAGCGATGCACAGTATTTCTGTGCACGTTATTGGAACAGGGCATCTTCTCGATCAAACTTGTGTATGACTTTCATCTTTTCTGGTTGGGGGAAAGCTGCAGTGCTAAACAGCTAGGGTGCGACTGTGCTGCCCATCTATTTTTAGAGAGTGTTCCATTGAAGCTGATTGCTTACATTCTAGTCTACTGGAATTCTTCATGAGCACAATTTTGTTTGTTTGTCTGTGTCTTGTTGATGGTTAAATGTGTTCTACTTATATCTTCACCCCCCCATGAACTCCCCCCAGGAGGTATACCTGTTCCACTAAACTCGTTTCTCCCCGTGACTTTTGCCCTTGTTTATCTGTCTAATTCGATACCAGCCAAGATGACATTTTGCAGGTCAGGTACAATACGAGCTGGTCTACCATTTGCTGGTAGTGCCTTGATTCCCCACCAGGTGGAGCAGTTTTATTTAATACTTTAGAGAGTCCACCGAATCAAGCTTCTGAATTTTGGATGGTCACACTATTCCTGGTCAAATGGAGTAGAGGAAGTGCAGCCAGATTTCAGTTTCAGGTTTCAGATGAAGAATTCCCAAATCTTTAGGCCACAGATTTACTATTGGTCAGGGTGGGGTTTAGCATCTCTGGTCCACACTGTGTGCAGAAACAAGCCAGGTCCTACTGTTGTGGTTGAATTGTGTTCCTCACCCCCGCCCCTTTCCAAATCCATGCATTGAAATCCTGACCCCCAGTACCTCAGAATGTGACCTTATGTGGAGTCAGGGTCTCAGCAGAGATCATCCAACGAAAATGAGGTCATCAAGTTGGCCTCTAGTCCAAAGCAACTGGTGTCCTTAGAAGAAGAGGAAATTTGGTCACAGATACCCTGGAGGGAAGGTGACACGAAGACAGCCACCTACAAGCCAAGGGAAGAGGCCTGGAGCAGGTCCTTCCCTCCCTGCCCACAGATGGAACCCATCCTGCCGACACTTGGATTTTACGTTTCTGGCCTCCAGAACTCTGAGACAATAAATGTCTGTTGTAGCCACTCAGGGTGTGGTACTTCATTACGGCAGCCCGAGCAGATGAGTGTACCTCCCCATTCACACTTTGGGATGATTTAAGCAAGCTGGGGTTAAGCATTTACGAAGCCAGAGAGCATTTTCTCCACGGGAAGTGATGATTAACACAAACTGGGTTATAGTTTAGAGATATATTATTGGAAGAGAACATGTTTTAAGTACTCTTCAGCCATTTAGAAGCCCCCGTTTTATAGAAACAAGTGGCGTGCTGCTAACCAATGATTCTAAACAACTGGACAGACACAAATAGGGCTTCTAAAGGCGTCGTGCTGGGCCATGCTGCCGCAGTTCAGTTGGGTCGTTGTGATGGATGTGACCGCCAGAGGACGCTGTTGGTGCCACCAAGGAGAATTTGTCGGTATGTGTGTCACTGGACAAGCAAATATGCACACACATGCAAACGTGTGACAGGAGTTTGCATCTGGGTGTAGTTGTGTGAGAAATGTGTGTTGCAAAGAAATGGTAGGAAATACGGGTGCAAGGAGTGTGTATGTGTGAAGGGGAGAAATGGCGTGACAGTGTGTGTGCCCGTGTGTGTACGAGGGAGAGAGGGAGAGAGACGTGGTGTCTGTGAAAGAATGTGAGGGAGGAGAAGCCACGTGGATGTTAACGCGTGTGTGCTGTCTGGGTTTCAGGAAGCAAATGCGTGGGTGAGGAGTGCATGTGTGACGCATGTGCACACACGTGTGAGGGGGATGTGTGTGAGGAGGAGTGTGTGGGTGAGGCCCTTCAGAACGACACTGGTCAAAGAAACAGATGCGCCCAGAGCCGTGTCGCATTGCCTCCCCGACCCTGCGGCCTCCGCCAGACCCCGCCGCTCACGCGTGGGCTCGGAGAGTGACAGCCCCGCTGTGAGTTCCAGGTTGGCCACCCGAGTTTTTCAGTTCCGTCCTATTCTTGTCAGCGTTTCAACTAGGCTGCTTCTTCTCATTTTAAGAAAATGTCTTGAAATTACTTTTTCAAGTTTTGGTTCAAGTTCAACTAAGACATAAAATAAGTGGGTCAGTTTCAGCTCAGGAAAAACAAATCTCATTGTATTTGTGTGTTGGTGTTTACATCAATGGCCAGAAGCCAAAGCATGATTCATTAAGCATGAAAACAATACACAACTTTTCATGGACTCTCATTTCTTGTCTAATTAATTCTTAATTGGTAGGAGCCTATTCATTTCTAAAATTTATCATAGATTTTCAAAAATAGAATTAAATGGTTTTCCCACAGTCATTGCATTAAGTAACTAAGGTATAGCTACTCTCCCTAAAGCTTTTTCCCTAACAGTAACATTATTTTCACTTTGATTCTTAGGTTGAGCCAAATTGTATTTTTTGTCTTTATTAAAAGAAACTTCCTTTTAAGTGTTGGGTTTCAAGGAAAGAAATTATGTTTTGGGATGACTTTCCTCTACCAGGTGGTGAACTAACCCTGCCCCAAATCTGCTCAGCTGCCTGTTTTTTTTTTTTTTTTTTTTCTCTCTCTCTTTTTTAAAAGTGGCCCAGGAGTTAAGAATGATTTTTACACTTTAAAAGGTTATGTTTCAAATGTTTATATAAGGACTTGTATAATAGAATAGCATTGATTTTGCCTCTTGGCTGGCAAAGCCTAAAATATTTACCCCTGGACCTTAAAAAAAAGTTTGCAGACCCATGTTCTGTAGAGTTTTCTAATTTTATAAAATGTAAGCTGTCAAAATGTAAGAGGCAAAAAGTAAGAATTTCATACAGTGGTTACTGGTTTAGCAATGGCAGCCGCCTAGACCACTGAGCACACAGGTTAATGCTGATGTTCATGGAACCTAGCTCCTCTCTGCTGGTTTTCCCCGGGTGGCTGAAAAATGGGCTGCACCCCAGAAACACAAGTGCAGTTTCAAGAGTGTTCACTGCAGCCGTGTTCACAGTCGCGGAGACCTGGGTCCACCCAAATGCCCCTCAGAAGCACATGTCTAAAAATTGCACCATGTTCACACGACTGGAACGCTACTGAGCAGTTAAAATGATCGAAGTGGAGCTATGTGTATGATGAGATGGATCAGACGAACACCGTGTTGAGCAAAGCAGCATAAACTGACCCTTCACAGGCGGAACATGGAGTTCGGTAACACACAGCAAGTGGCAAAGCGGATAACATGCTGTGTACAGTGTCTGAACGCATGCTTCTGTAGTGGCACTATGAAAACACGGGTGGGAAGAGTTTGGGAAGGGTACCAGGACAGGCGGTCCCTGAGCTGTCCACGGCCGATGGTGATTTGTTTTGACGTATTTTTTTTTTTTAAAGATTTTATTTATTATTTATTTAATAGAGGGAGAGAAATATCAACGTACGGTTGCCTCTCGTGTGTCCCCTGCCGGGGACTGGCCTGCAACCCAGGCATGTGCCCTGACTGGGAATCGAACCTCGATCCTCTGGTTCGCAGGCCCGAGCTCAATCCACTGAGCTACACCAGCCAGGGCTGTTTTGACGTATTTTTTACGAGAATATATATCCGAAGCAGCGTGGCGACACGTCAGGACTGGCTGGTTCCCGGGCACCGGCTACTCTCCCCGGTGAGGTGCGTTTGACACCCATCACAGGTAGAACGGGAAAGGATGGCGCTGTCAGTCGGGGCGGGGAGGTCTGCGGAGACTCATTCCCCGCGTTCCGGAGGACCTGAGGTGCGGGGGCGCTGGCCGGGGGCTACACCCGCATTCAACTGTGTCTCTCCTGTCTGCGAGGGCCCCACTGTTAGGCCCAAGGCCACGCTGGGCGGGGGGACGTGGGAGTGAGGGGCGGCGAGCGCTCAGGGTGGGTGGCCTGCCTCCAGCTCTGCACTTCTGCAGGGTCCCGAGATCCTCGGCCTGTCTTTCGCTGAAAGAAAGAAAGAAAGAAAGAAAAAAGAAATCTCAAGCTCTGCGCCTCCGGTCCTGTGCTCGGGCTGGGGGCCGCCTCTGCTCCAGTCGCCAGGGAGGTCTGCAAAGACTGAGTATCTGAGGTTCGTCCCCTGGCTGCTTCTTGCTTCTTCCTTCCTTCGTTCTTCTGATCAACACCAGCTTCAGTGATGTTTGGCCGAGTTCCCTCCGCACGTGCCCATCATTCCAGAATCTTCCTCTTCCTCCGCTAGCCTCAGGCAGACCCCCCATCTCCCGGACTCGCGTCCCCGCAGCCCGCGCCCTTGGGGCCGATGCTCTGCCGGGCTGGTGTGGCCGCGCGCCGCGCGGGTCCAGCGGGGCGCCCAGCACAGCGGCTCTCGGCAGGGCTCCGCGGGGTCCCGGGCCCCCGTTGTGGGGTCGGTGGTCGGCCTGGGCTCCGCCCCGGCTGCCACGCAGACCTGCTGCGTCCCTTCTGGGAGCCTGGCGCCGAGTGGCACCGGGACCTCTGTTCTCCGAAGGGTCCTCCAACTTCCGTCCGGACTTCCTCCCCGGCTAAGCCCGCTGTGGCCGCAGGGGCTCCCAGCGGCGGCCCCGCGGGAATGTCTGGGGGTGCGTGCCCGGGGCAGAACGTGGCCGCCGGTGGGGGGAGGGATCCTTCGCGCAGACTTAAGGGAATGACCTACCCTGAGCGCGGCGGCGCACCTCGCCCGGCACCCGGCACCTCGGGTGAGGGGTTGGGAATTCCACGGAGGTGGGCGCCGGGACAGCGCCGGAGGGCTGGCTGAGGACTCGAAGACCCGGGGAGCCTTGCCTGGGGCGCTGGGAGCCGGGGACAGGGTGGGGTTGCCGCGTCCTCCGAGGGGACGAGAGCGGGCCAGGGTCAAACTGCGGCGCCACCGCCGCGGGAGGGCGCGGGGGCTCGGCTCCTCCGCGTCCCCCCTCCCCCCTCGCCCACCGCCGCCCGGTCCCAGCCCCGCGCGGCAGCCAACACCCGGACCAGCCCCCAGCGCAGGTCCCGGGGCGGCCGGGCCCACCGCGCGCCCCTCCTCCGCGGCCGACCCGAAGACCCGGAGAGGTGGATTCGGGGGCGGCCGGTGTCAGGGGTCGGGTCCTCCGCGCGGGCCGCGCTCCGCTCCTCCGGGTTTGCCGAGCGCCCCCCGCGCGACCGAGCCCGGGAGCCGGGTGTGCAGGCGGCCGGAGGCTGGGCTGGCCCTCCGACGGCGCGGGGCGCACGGGAGCGGGCAGCGTCCGCGCGAGGACAAAGGGCAGCGGGGCGCGAGGTAGGAGCGGCCTGCGGACCCGCCGGCGGGGCAGGGGGCGCGGGGCTGCGACGCGAGGGCTGGCGAGTGGGCGGCCGGCTCCGGAGAGGGGCGGTGGGACCTCGCCCCTGCCCAGCCCGCGGGGAAGCGGAGCCCGAGCGCGGGGCGCGGGCACTTTCCGGGCGAGACCAACAGGGGAGGCGCGGAAGTTTCAGGGTTCAGTCCTGAGGACACCTGGGGACCTGGGTGCTGCTGCCTTTTGTGGGGGAGGGGGCGGGGAAAGGAAGGGAGGGACAGAGACAGACGGACAGACACGCTTGGCACAGGGGGAGCAGCGCTCCGAGGGTGAAAGCTAATCAAAACGACTGTGACGGCGACAGTCACTATTTTGAGGGCGCGCGTGTGTCCACGTCTGCGTGTTCGGAAAAGTTGGAGCCCGAGGTGGCTGCTACGTCTGGCACTTGGGACCCGGGAGAAAACGGGGCTTCTTCCGAGAGCGACCAGGGGGCCGCCTCTGAGGGGCTCCCTCGTTCGGACCGACTGCCACAGGGGAGGTGGGGGCTTAGCCCCTGGATCCCAGTCTGGGGTCTTGGGAACAAAGGCTGCTTTCCTGAAGTCCAAGAAGGAGAGCGGGGTGGGAGGGAGGGAGGGAGGGAGGCAGAGCGTGTGTGTGTGTGGCCGCCGGCGCCAGGGCGACCCGCCACTCCCGCAGAGGGCTGCTGGGCCATTTTGCTGTCACCGCTCCTTTGATCCCTGGTCAGTGAGGACCAGCAGAAAAGAGGAACGACTTGATTTGTGCGCTCACACCTTTCTTTAAGAAACTTTTACTACAAGGAGCTCGAAAGGTTTTTTTTTTTTTTTTTTTAAAGCATCTCTGTAAAACAAGAAATGTGTAAACTTAACTTGAACAAAACCTTCTACCCCCAGTGGACACAGTCTGATTTCCGCGTTTCACACCGGGTGGTAGTCATGCTGCGGGGGTTGGGCGGGGGGGGGGGTCTGGGCGGGGTCTGAGCGTCCTCCTGTGTAAGTGTTGAGATAACATTTGGTTTGCAGCATCTTCAAGTTTTTGGAAGTTTCAAAGGCCACCGAGAATCCCACCTCTAGCTTTTTAAACCATGTTTAAAAACATTTTCCTTTGGGAACGTAAAGCTCTTTTGAAGTATAGTTGCCTCTAAGTGTCTTCTTAGAGTGGCTTAAATCTCGGGGCGGGTTCGAAGAGTTCTTGATAACCCATCCAGAGCCCTGTGTTTTGGGCTTTCCCAGAAGGGTTCGTTTTTAGGAAAGGAAAACCGAACGTATAACGGGAAACACGGGTGGCGAGGAGACACATCTCCAGGTCCTCTCATGCTGCGGCCTGGCTCCTTCAGAGTTTGCGGTGGGGGAGGCGGTGGCGTGTCCCTTCTGCAGGGCGGGGGACCAGGTCTTCTGCTGATCCTCCTGGAATGAGGGTTCTTTGTGGATTAAGGAGTGAGCTCAGGTGGGAGCCGAAATTCCACCCCGGTCTTTCTCGTTATTGCAGGTGGCGTAGATAATTTATTTACTGGTGGCTTCAAATGGTTTCCGTCAGTGAACACAGCCAGTGGGACCAATCCCTGTAGTTTTTTACTGGGTGGGTAGTTTGCAGCTACACTTTAATCACCTGAATTTTTGTCTTGTCTTTTTTTTTTTAATCTGGGTTCTCAAGTCTTTTAAGATTTTATTTATTTATTTTTAGAGAGAGGGGAAGGGAAGGAGAAAGAAAGAGAGGGAGAGAAACCTCAGTGTGTGGTTGCCTCTCGCACGCCCCCTACTGGAGATCTGGTCTGCAACCCCGGCCTGTGCCCTGACTGGGTGTCTTGTCTTTTTTTACAGGAGAGTTTATAATCTCCTAGGGCCTGTCTAAAGAGTTCTGTGCTTCTTATGAAGTTGATCGCGCTTTCCTTTAGCGAGTGGCTGACTGAACCGCGGCACTGGGGGGCTTCACTCTGGTATTGCCATCTTCCTTGACGTCAGAAACCCCCTTTTAGAGAAAACGGTGTCCACTTGGCGGATTCAACATTTGAAATGCTTAGCGATTCCAGAGTGTTTAGAGGCAGCCTCGAAGTGGAGCTCGTGAAAGGTTACAAACTCAGAATGAAAAGAAGGTAGACTGTATCAACCTAAAAGAGAGGGAGCAGGCCCCCTGTCCCCTGTCCCCTGCCCAGGTCATCAGGCCGGGGGTGGGCAGGACATTTAAACAGAGGCTGTGGTGGGGACCCTTTATGCATGGAGTGGATAAAGGGAACTTGCTTTTTTAATATCACACCGATCTCTCTGTCTAGCCTGCTTCAGTGGTTCTGCTCCAGGCCTGTAGGGAAAGCTCCTATGGCATTTTGGGGGGGCAACTGACCAGTAGGGCTGGCCGAGAGCAGCTCCTGGAGCCCTGGTCTGGCCCTTGCAGAGGGTCCCTGGGGCCCTAATCCCTTCGAAAGACGGCTGGCAGTTAATCTCTTCAGCTCATATACTGCTTGGTGGGCGCTTCTGACTTGTTAGTTCAGTTTCTGGATATGCGGATAAATTATAGTACTTTAAAGCTAATTGCCATTTAAAACAAAAAAGAGATGGGAAAGGCTATTGTAGAAGTAATATGTATATGTGGCATAAAGCTTAAGAACATGTAGAAGAGTTAAAAAAAGAAAGAAGAATACCAGAAATCTATAATCCAGATATAATTACTGTTAACGCTTTGGTGTACTTTTTCCTGGTATTAAAACTAAATTCTATGTGTGTCTAAACGTTGGCCAAATTATATATTATGTGAAATATATTATGTCATTTTGTATCTTCCTCATATAAAAGTTAGATTATGAACATTATTATTTTTTGATATTGTCTTTTTAAAGAACAACTTTATGTTCTAGTGTGTGGGTAAATTGTAATTTAACTATTTTTCCAGCAGATTCTTGGGCTTTTGCTATTACTCATACTTTTGATGTTCTTTCCATTTGGGTAAAACATCACTGATTAACAGTAACATACATTTCTAAAACTTGACCACTCTTAGAAAGTGGCAAAATATTTGACTTCAGCGATGTGAAGGGGAAAAGGCTGCAGTCCTAATCTCTGAGCTCACTCTTAATTGTCTCTTATGTCCTTTCTTAGTCTCTGTAACACAATGATTTGCATCTTATTTACCCGCCGAATTACGGGCTTCTTGTGGACAGAAATGTGTCCTTAATTTTGTCTGAAATCCTCTAGTGCCCAGCCAAGGCTTGGCCCGTCACCGATGTTCCAAACACTCTTTGTGTGGGGGTGTGAGTGTACTTCCGGGACTCTGTGGGAAGCCACGCCTCTCAGAGATGCGCGGTGGCACATCTGGACCCAGCAGGTTCCCCTCGCTTGTGTCACGGAGATCCTCAAACATCCGCCAAGAGGAAGGAACACTGTGTAATGTGAACTTCTTTGTGACCGTCATCACGCAGGGTCCACCCTTGTCAACGTTCCGTCTGTCCTGTTCCTCTTCCCTCTTTCCACGCTGCAGCCCGCCTGGGTTTCCCTGAAGCAAAGCCACGGCATCGTGGCGTTTCGTGCCCCTGGGTTTTGGGCTGTGGCTTTACATCGGAATCCCAGGAGAAGGGCATGGCTGGGGGGGTGGTGGGGCGCTCAGCAGGAGGCAGGTTTGCCGGGGAAGCTGGGACAGAAGGCCCAGCTGGCTCCGTTTGGGCCTCGAGAGGCTGGGTTCTCCTCTCTGGGCTCAGGTCGTCGTCTGTCCCCTGACAGGTTGGCCTAGGTAGGCTGTGGGCTCCCTTCGAACTTTACCTTGGTTCAAGCATCTCCCCATCATCCGGGCTGTGAGTCTTAATCAGTGTCAAACTTCTTACCCTCATAGGGAAGGATATTGACTATGGGGTGCCTGTGGGTTTATTTGGATCAGGACCTCGGACAAATAGGCCATGTTCTTGACTCAGAAAAACTTCACCATTTGTCACAGCCTGGACAGACCTGGAGAGCATCAGGCTAAATGAAATACACCAGACAGAGAAAGTCAAATGCCACAGGATTTCACTTACCTGTGGAATTGGAGAACAAAACAAACAAACAAACAAATAAAACAAACAGAGCCATAGATACAGAGAACAGACTGATGGTTGCTTGGGGGGGCGCTCAGGGGCTGAAAACAAGATTTGGGAGAGAAATTATGAGATAAAATATTTCTGAATTGGGATACATGTAGGGAATTTTCTTTTTCTTTTTTTTTGGAATTTTCATTAAACGAGTCAGGTTGCGAACCATTTCATGTGACGCACACACTTGTAATTACTCGTTTGTTTGTTTGATGTCTTATCTGCCACCCCCCCCACCCGCCCGGCCCTGTGCGTGACCGTACTTAACCTTAGTCACTTCCTTGTAGATGCTCTCTCCAAATGCAGTCACACTGGGTGTCAGGGCTTCAACATACGAATTTGGGGGATGCAGGTCCTCAGTCCATAACACCCTGCAGAGATCGCCCCCTGAGGTGGGCACACACTCAGATTTGAAGCTTGCAGGTGGGGAGCTGGTTGGCCAGAGCCCCCGGGGGCTCCCAGCACTCTCGGGGAACGTTGAGGAGGGGGTGGGGCTCTTCTCCCAGAGAGGATGAGGCTGCAGTGCATGGGGGCACGTGTGTTGTCAGTGATCTTTCTGTGCCTGGCACGGAGACGGGGGTGCACAGCCCCCCGTCCCAGCTCAGGACAGCGCACGGCGAGGTGCCTTGTGCGGGTGTTTGCTCGTTGGTAGTGGACAGTTTTGGGCCAATGAGCACACATGGAAACCACCCTATGATGTGTGGGTACTATCAGTCCCATTTTATACGTAGGAACACTGAAGTCCAGGGAAGTTCAAGGTCATCAACATTTGAATGCACTTCTGTCTGATCACAAAGCTGTACAACTGTGAGGCCAAATCTTAGCATCAAAAAAGTTTATGCCCATTGTTTTAACTTCCCCAAACTTTCATTTGTTTCAAGTTAATTTCTACGTGGACTACTCATTTGTCTGCCATTCCATCTCCCCTTCTTTTGACATTAAGAGCCATAGCTCAGGATAAGTGTTCTGCCTTTTCCTTTTCTATCACCTTTCCCTGTTTGTTTCTGAGAGCCTGCATTTTCTCTGAGGCTATTATGAGGGCTTATTCTAAAAATCTTTGGGCTCTGTTTTTTACTAAGATACGCTTGCTGGGTTTGCCTAGAGAGGGAGGTGTTCGGAGTTCTGTCGTTCCGGGAGAGGCGTCTTTGCCAGGCTGTACCGAGGACGCCAGCTTGATTTTTACCTCCTTCTGATCACAGTCTTCTCCCCGGTTATTCTGGGTGGTCTACGGCATGCATTAGACACGAGCAGAGGAGAGAGGGCCCTGGCTGAGCAGAAAGCCAGAGCTACCGTAAATTCACGTCTTGGAAATTAAAATTATTCCTCCCAACGGGTTTGTCTGAGAGCACATTCGGTCAGCTTGTCTGAGCAGCACGTCCGTACTGAATGCTCGCTGTGCGCCAGGCGTGGCGGCGTGCACGCTCGAGGGGGAGCTGCGGCGGACCCTGCGCCCGAGGGCCCGTCTGTCAGCTGTAGAGGGGCACGGGACAGCTGCTGCCCGTACTCAGGGCTGCGGGCACGGTGGGCATTTAGAACAAGTAGCATCTCGGCCCACGTGTCTGGGGACCCAGGGGACCCGGACCTGATGGAGAAAGGGTGAGAGAAGAAATACACAGTGACTGACTTTGTCCCAAGCGCGGGGACTCACATATGCCACCTCGCTGAATGCTTACTTGGGGGCAGAGCATAGAGCCCATTGTAAAGAGGAGGCAATGGAGGTGCAGAGGGGCCGATGGACTTGCCCAGGGTTCCGGAGGCAGCCAATGGCGGGGAGGCCATGTTTGTCTGATTCCAAAGTGGGAGCGGGGGCCGGACAGAGCCAGGCAGCGAGGATGGGCCGACGGGATTGGTCCGGTCGGAGGGTGCCCCCAACATTCCAACCGCTTTTCCTGACTTTTCATCACGCAGACTCACGGGACTTGGGCCTTCTTGTAAGTCGCCTTCGGGGTTTGCTGGTGTGTGTGGTCCACGGACCAGCGGCATCAGCCTCACCTGGGACGTGGTTAGCGTTGGAACCCGGGTGGCGGGGCCCTGGAGGCTGTGTTTTCAAAGCCTCTCAGTGAGTCCCACGTGTGCTGAAGGCTGCAAGGCCCTGCTCTGGAGCTGCCCTGGCAACAGGTCCACCGAAGGCTCTTTGATCTAGAAACCGGGCGGGCGCTCCTGGCCAGTGCTGACGTGGGGTGCTCCGACTAGGCCTCGCCCTTAGATGCTGACCGTCCTGCTGACCGTCCTGCGTCCGGGAAGGGGGTGGTCCGAGCGGCTGAGTTAACGGGGGCGTGGTTAGGAGCCGATGGTCTGGGGTCCTGCAGACACAGGGTCAGATCTGAACTCGACTGCACCTGGGCAGGCTGCCCAGCCTCCAGCTCCGCTTCTTCATCTGCAAGGTGGCCTCAGGAGTCGCGAGCGGGTCACGGCGTGGTGGCGAGAGCCTGGGGCGCCACGCGTCAGGCGCTCAGAACGCCGCCTCGTGCGTAGAAGGAACCCACACCTGTCGTTCTGTCACTATCGGCGGGTCTCACCCCCACCTGCCGCTGGCCTTAGCGGGCCTTCCCCTCTAAGGGTGCTCCCTGTCCACCCTTCCCCACCTCTTGCTGGGTTTCCATGGTGACTGTGCTGGGTCATTCTATGGCCCTGTGGGCAGAGGGTCCCCCCCCCATGTGACATCCAATGGTCTGCCTGGGGAACCGGGCCTGTCACTGGCTCTGCTTCCCTCCACCCTGCTTTTCCTTTGGAGATGCCGCTCGTAAGCTGTGTTCTGTGCGCATGGGGACCGGGAAGCCGACGGCGGTCTGGGCAGCTGCCCGCTGCCGTCCCTAAGCTCCTGCGTTGCGCCGGCACTTTGCAGGGTCCTGAAGCTTCCCCACGGGCTCGGAACGTGGGAACGGTGTGAGTCCGTGGTCCATGTGGGGTGATTTTTGTATATGGTGTAAAGAAATAGGTCAAGGCTCATTTCTTTGCCTCTGGGCGTTCCGTTGTCCCAGCACTGGTTGTTGAGAAAGTCACCTGCCCTCCACCGAGTTGCTTTTGCGTTGATTTCTTATAAGATTTTAAGAGTTGGTGCTTTTATCACCAAGTCACATGTGTGGGGCCACAAGAGTGCCTGACGTGTGCACAGTAAATGTGAGCTGCTCGTAACTCAGGAGACCCATGGAGACTGCGAGGGACACTGTAGGTCAGCACTGGCTGGCCCTTAGGTGGGGGTGCGGGTCGGGCTCTGGGAGTCTGAGGGGTGTGGGGCGGGGTGGCAGGCTGCGTTCCTGTGGAGTTTTACTGCCGCTCTAAGCTAGGCAGCCTTCCGTTCCAGGCACGGGTAGTGACACGGGGTGTCCAGGTCAGTCTGGGGCCCACTGACCTCAGGTGCAGTTGACCTTGTGGCAGGCAACAGCGTGACCTGGTTAGGCTCTCACTTTGTCTCCCGGTCAGCTCAGCCCCGCCTGACCTCTGACTGATTTCTGCTGACGGCTAGCTAGCTCCGGGGAGGCCTCCCCCCACCCCCCCCCACCCCCACCTCGTGGCTTCCAGCCGCTGGCTGTTTATGCTTAGAATACACAGAAATCAAGTGCAGTTTGGGAAGTGTGGGCTTACATTTAAAAATCTTTTCATTATCTTAAAATGTCCCTTGGCACACAAACATGTTCCTTGGTGGGGGAAGTAGATAGCACAGTTACACAAATTTATCTGGAATTCCCGTACCCTGAAATGATCCCCGTGAACACGTTGTTCTCACTTCAGCTGGGCCATGAAGACCCGGCGCTGGTTTGGAAACAGAAGAAAGCAGTGTTGTCTCATCAGCTGGAGGTGGAGAGAAGTTCTGGCACAGCTGAGCAGGCTGCAAAGGCGGCCCGAGCTGGGGTGCAGGGGTCGGCCGGGCCTCGCAGCAGGGCCAAAAGGTGGGCGCCGAAGGCCAGCCCCGGGGCCAGAATGAGCTTTTGTTTCCCCTGGGCCCGCTGGGAGGAGGGCTGACGACATCAAAGACAACACTGTTATCTGGCCCTGTCCTTTGCCCGGGCTGCTGCTGAAGGGTCTCCCCGCAGGGAACCCCGGAGAGCGGAGCCCCCTGACGCTATTAAATCTGGGCAAGAGTGATCGATAACGTTCACATTAGCCGTTCGCATCCGTCCCCCTCTTTTGTTCTGGAGAACATTTATTTATTTGCCTATCTGATTAAAAGATTAAAATGCATTTTCTTTCCATTGAAAACATTGTACGTGCTAACTGCAGAAAACATAAAACAGAGAAAAATGCAAGACAAAAGACTGCAATGCCTCCACCTGGAAATAGCCATCGTGGCATTTGGAGAAGCTCTTCTTGTCTTTCGAATGTGCATGTGGACAGTGGTACAGATTTTACAGAAACTACCATACCGTCGGTTTCCCCGTAGGTGCGCCAGGAATCTTCTTCCGTGCAAGCACCCTGAATATTCTACTCCACAAACTTTGATGTCTGTAGAGTGGTCTGCCTTATGTCCTTCTTACACATTTTTTTTACAATATAAAATTATTGCCTTTTAAAAAAGATTTTATTTTATTTTAGAGATAGGGGAAAGGAGAAAGAGAGGGAGAGAAACATTGATGTGCAAGAGAAACATCGATCAGTTGCCTCTCACACGTGCCCCAACCCAGGACCTGGCCTGAAACCCAGGCATGGGCTCTGGTCAGGGATCGAACCAGTGACCTTTTGGTTTGCGGATGACACCCAACCCCACTGAGCCACACCAAGCAGGGCTAGAATTAATGTGTGTTTTTTTTTTAATTAAAATGATATTGCTGCCTTTTCTGGTTAGTAAAGAATTCTTGTAACAACTAAAAACATTATAAATCAAATTACCCGCTGTGCTAACAGGAACTTTTCAAGAGATCGTTTAACAGACTGCTATTTGGTGTTAAGACGGCTCCATGGAGGCTCAGTTTTAATTTTGCTACAGTGCTGTTTTTGCAGACGAATCACACACACCACCAAATCTCTGTATCACGGAGCACGAGGTTGGAGAAGGATGCACACACATCGTGACCCTGGTCAATAATAGACAACGCACCCGAAGATCGATTTTGTCCTCGAGGAAACCCAGTAATGACAAATCGATAAGTGATCACGCACGAAGGAAGTGTTGGAACCCCTTGCAAACAGACGTCGGAAGGAGAGTGACAATAAGGCTTGCCGTCTTTGTTGTTAGGGACAAGGACAATGTGTGGTGTTGGCAAACCTTCAGTGGGGGAGGGGGAGCAGGGGTGCAGAGAGACTTACAGCCCCACAATGACAAGCTGCCGCTGGCCTCAACGCCATCGCGGTTGCCAATTGCTGTGTTTATCGGGGGAGCACCTGTGACGTGTCAGGCACCCCCCCCACCCCGGGGAGAGAGCAGCACGTGTTAACCACGTGGACGCAGACAGGCCCTCGAGGGCAGGGTGGGGAGGGTCCACCCCACGCCCCAGCTCTGCACACTGGTGACCCAGGGCACCCGGCAAGCTCCTGCCACATTACATGCCCAGTGGAGAGACACTAGCGCCGCTTCTTCCGTCACCGTCCTGAATGCCAGGCAGGGCCCCTGCCTCCAGCTTCTTTGAGGAGTTAAGGAACCAGGTCAGAGGGTCAGACGTTCACAGGTGCAGAAGCTCAACTCAGGTGTTCCGATTCTCCATTCGGTTCGCCACCGGACCCCAGCTGGCGAAGAGAGAGCGCGCCTTTCCTCCCTGTCTCCTTCCTGCCCCTGTAGGCTGTGTGTGTGTGTGGGGGGGGGGGATGGGGAGTGGTGGGGGAGACATCGTCTCGGTGCCTGAGAGAGTGCAGGGGGGAGTGGAGCGGGGGCTCCCCCTCATTCAGGTCCCAAGTCCTGTTCCCAGGTGAGGGGCAGGGGCTTGCTCTTTGGGTCCAGACGTCTTCTCAAGGCTGTCAGGGGGACGCATAACTGTAAGATATGTGACTGTGTCCTCCCCTTGGAGGGTCACCTGGGAGATGAAACTCATTTAATCCCGAAACGTCAGGTAGGAGAGGTGCGCCTGCCCACAGGCAAGGGCCCCGCTTTCCCCGCAAGTCCGAGTGTGTTCACAAATAAAGAAGCTTCCCGTGTGGACGTGGACGTGGACGTGGACGTGAACGTGGGCAGTGTAGTTCCTTTCCACGTGAGGAACTGTTGTCAGGAAATACAACGTGACTGTGTGTGCCGGGGATTTTTTAGAGACCTGGTCCCTTCAGGTGGCAGGATGGAATCGGGGCCACAAGGCCGGGGTTCGTGGCCTACTTCCTCGGGCCGCCCCAGAACCTCCTTGATGGGATTGCCTCACCTGGAGCACGAGGGGATGAGACTGGGCCCCCCACAAAGAGATTCATTCTCGGGAGCCCAGCCGTCACGATTGCAACCTCGATGGGTCCTCTAGAACATTCTTCCCGCAGCCCTTGCTTGGGTGGCGGTACTGGCTTGGCTGCCCTTGCGGAGCTCAGTTTGGGGAGGGAGCCGCAGGTGTGAGCAGGTGGTTAGCGCGCAGCTGAGCCAGGGCGGAGAGATTTCTCTGGGGGCGGAGCCTGTGTCGATGGCCGGAGGGGCACCAGTGACTGACTGACTGACTGTCTCATCAGAAAGGCCACGGATGAGAGCCCCTCAGGCCCACGCACCCCAGCTTCTCCTCCCACCACTGACCTCCCCTGCAGGCCTTTCTACAAACGTCCCCAGGCCCACGGCGTCCTGTTAGTGAGGTGACGAGGAGCCTACTGTGGGATGGAGAACATTAGGGGTTTAGCTGGTGGGTTTGCTATTTTTAATTAGGCCAGGTGCCTTGGCAATTGGTGAGGAATTGGAGGTGGCTCTACCGGAAGTCCTCCCTCTCCTTCACTCATTCATTTAAAGTCTGTTGAGCTTCAGTGTGGCCATAGGTGCTGGGAGGAGGCGAGAATAGGGCCTGGGGCTCGCAGTGTGGCTGGTTGTGTGGGAGGGGTACTTGGACCATAAAGAAACGACACAACTGCAAGGGTGACAAGGAGCCCCTCTGGGGGGCGGTGTCACAGAGAGCTCCATGGAGGAAGGTCATACTTGGAAGGGACATAGTGTTGGCACAGTAGCGTAGCCAACTGTCTGCAGCTTATCAGCCTTGGGGAGCATTCACAGCAACGGAGTCCCCTGGGCTCACGTTCCCCACAGACGGGGTGGCTGGACTTGGTGACTACGAAGATGTCATCTCAGGGCAGGGGTCAGGTCTCAGATGACAAATGGAGACAGAGCAGGTAGAACGGGGAGGGGACCAACCCTCCTCCAGCTGCCGGGCACACACGCTGTTCCTCCTCCTAACAGAAATCCAGGACGGGACTGCGTCCGCCCTGTTTTACGGAGGAGGTCATGGGAGTCTGGACAGTTAAGGAACGGGGCGAGAGCACAGAGCGTGCGCAGGGGCTGACTCGGCCCCACTCCGTGGGCGTGGGCCCGGCCGGCAGACACGGCCGTGCACTCAGGCAGACGATGCGGCGGGTGAGCTGTGGGATTCAGAACTCTCAGGTCCAGAGATTCTCCCACGGCAGCGATAGCCTTACATGCCCAGTATCTACGTCACTTTATGTGTCTTGCATGAATCAGTAAAAAAAATGCTGATTTTGATACAAAATTACACACTAATTAATAACCAATTGAACCAGGGAATTAAAAAAACTAATCCCTTTTTCAACGTACCAGTTTTGCTGAGGAGGTAACATAACAGGCGTTGTTTCCTCAGGATGAATCCACAGTAACAAGAATAAAACAACAGTAACAGTAGCGATAAAGCGGACCCGCGGGTGCCTGCTCCGTTCCGGGTCCTAGGCCAGGTGCTTTATGTCTGATACCCAGAAACGATCCTCGTGGACCTGCATCCTGTCTTTTGCTTTCAAAGAACGTGCCCAGGTCTTGCCGTTTGGTGCCGTGGGCATGGCTATCACTGCTACGGAGTCCGCCGCACAGACTCTCACCTGTACTGTCTCCTGCTCCTCAGGGTCCCTCCCCGCCTCGAGGGCCGGGTGGCAGCTCTGGTCCACGCCCAGCCTGGAGGCTGGAGTCCCCAGACCAGGAACGCCTCAGCTGTTGCTGCAGTCACCTTGGACTGGGTGGGGGAAAAGGCAGCTTTTTTTCTTTCCTGGATTCTAAAGGGGGATTCTGACCCGGCCCTCATTCTGTCCCCTAAATCTGGTCGGTGCTGCAGTACGAGAACCAGAACGTAGGGAGGAGCCGATCCTGGGAGGATGGAGCTGCGGCCGGGAAAACACAGAGCCCTAGACGAGATGTGACTGCTTTCAGAGGCCCCTAGACGGACGGCCTCGAGCCCGGTTCTCGGAGGCTGAGGCTGCAGCCAGAGGCCCACAGGAGGGAGGGTGCATGAGCAGCCGCAGGGTCCCCCAGGCCTGCTCTCCTAGCCCACCTGCCACCCTCAGATTTTCCTTCTCCTGAGAGTCTTGGCAGCGGGAGTTTCTTTTTCAGGAAAAACAAAAACAACCCACTCCTTACCATAAAGGTTGACCTTGCCCCGCAGCCCCCCACCCCACCCCACGCATCCAGGACGCAGGAGCGGGCCTGGGGTATTCCAGAGTGTTCCTTTCCCAACAGACAGCAGCACCCCACGGCTCTTCCCCAGAACGAGTGTGGTCCCCTCCGTCCTTTACCTGGCACAGGAAGGCCGGTTTCCACATCCCACCCGACCCCTTTGGGTTGCCACGCCCACTTTTATGTGGGCCGCTGCCTGGACAAGAACGCACCCCGTCCAGGAGCAGCCGTTTTCTAGGACAGTGTCGTCTGAACGGGTATTTAGACTGAAAGAAGATAAACGCAACATTATTTTAAAGCCAACGTAAATGATGCAGATTTGGCTTCAACCACCTGCAGGATGGTTTTCTTTCTAGATCTGCACAGTTTCAAACCTCAGTTCGCTGGGACGGATCTCCACCTACCGCCCGAGGTTGCCTCCTGGAACACAGGTTGTCTTTTGGCCCAAAAGCTGAATCCACATTCTTTCTCTTGACCAATGATTTGCCAGAAATTGCCATTTTCTCCCAAGTGAAAAATGTTCCAGGGCCAACTCTGCTTTTTCCCCATTTCAAACTTTTATTATGAGAAATTTTAAGCATATACAACAAAACAAACGAGAACTTGATAACAAGCCCCCCTTCATGTATTTCCCATCTTAAAAGAATTAGCAATGCGTGGACAATTTTGCTTTGTCTCCTACCCCCCTGCCTTTTTTTTCTTGTCCCTGATGGATTTTAAAGCAAGTTCCTGGCACATGGTGTCACGCAAACACCTTTGCATGCACCTCCATAGGCATCCCCTTGTCCAGAAACATAACGGCAGTATCAAGGTCGCATCCGAATAGCGGTTCCTTTGTATCCCAAGCGTGCACTTAGCGGTTTCTACTGACGGTCACTCACGTGTGGCTGCGGTGAGCTTGTGGTCGGAGCCGGGACCCACACAAGGCGCGAGTGTTGCGTTTCATTGCTAAGTCTCTTATGGCTCTTTGGATCTACAACAGTTTTTCCCCCATTGTCGTTTGTTTGTTGAAAGCACCAGGTCATCGGTCTCTGGCAGTTCCCTGCCTTCCGGAGTCAGCTGGTGGCACCACGGGGCTGCTGTTTCATGCGTCTCCCTGTCCCCGTGTATCAGTAAGCTGGAAGTTCGGCGCAGAGGCCCGATCGGACTCCGGTTCAGTATTTGGCCAGAGCTGGCACCAGGAGGGGGCACCGTGTCTAGCTGGCCCCCTTAGGATGGGCCAGTGGTTGGGTCAGGGCTCGTCAGCTTCATGCGTTTGTTTAAAAATCCTCCATGAGCCTTTCAGCGCTGGGTTTCGCCACAGCTGACCGTCACGGCCAAGGTCCCGGACTCCTTAGGTGTCGGAAAATGATGATGTGCTAGCACTTCACGTCCTTGCTTCGTTGCTGGACTTCCTCATGAAGCACTTTTCATCGGCCGCTGCTGGGCGACCCCGACGGGCAGCTCAGCTCGCGCAGGGAGGGCAGGTGATGGGCCGGCCCTTTCCCTCAACCCGCCCCTTTTCAGAATCACGAGTCGCTGCTTCCCTGCCATCCTCCAGAGCTGACCAATGAGTGTGTTTTTGCTTTTTTAACAATCATACGAACTTTTAATATATTCTGCGTGCTCAGGTCAGTGAAGTGGTTTTTCTTTCCGGTGCTCGAAGGACCCACCTTTGGCCCTTCCAGTCGGCTCCGGCAGGCCAGGCGCGTGGCCAGGCGCTGGCTCAGGGTGGGCGGCTCCCCTCCTACCGTCCGCCTCTTTGGAAACAAAGCTTTTCCCCCGTGAATGGCCTTGGGAGCCAGACTGAGATGGAGGGGCAGCTGGAGGTCATCCTCTCCTCTTTCCGTCACATGTTTCCCCAGGGGTCACAGCTCCTTCGGTGCTCCATCATCACCCCCGTGCGAATGGAGGGTCAGAGGAGTCATGTTTCCCCCGGGACGACACGGCCCGTCGAGGCAGAACTGGGGAGTCCGAGCCAGGCACACGTGGGCTCCACATCCCGAGAATCGATGAGCAAACTCGGCTGGAGGGAAGAGCCTGCACAGAGGCCCGGAGATGAGCTAGGAGTGTGAACTCAAGGCCAGGTTGGCTAGGACCAGGGCAAACTAGAGGTGGGGTGGAGAAGGCAGGCGGCACGCGGTCTTGGATGCCTCCCTGCCGAGGACTCACGTGAAACCTGGAGGCGACCGGATTGGGGTGAGGGGGGCTGGCAGTGTCTCCCAGGCAAGCAGGGCTGTCTTTGCTCCTTACTCCTTCCCCGAGGGGCCCTTCCTCCCTACCCCTGACCTGTCTGCCTCCTTCCTCGTGGGGATCAAGGTTCTGGGGAGCAGGGACCATGCCTCATTCAACAGCGGGCCTGCATCTGGCTCAAAACAGACACCACACCCAGATGCGCCGAGTTTCTTAGGTGAGTCTTCTCAGCTGGAAGCTGCGGTAACAGGCCCCGGGCCTCAGGGGTGTTGTATATAATGCACCTGAGACCCTTGGCCCAGCCCAGGGTCCGTGGTGCGGACTGCCGCCCACGTGGCCGTTACCACCGCCACGAGACCGTCTCCCTGCCCGTGGCCTTCCTAGGGAAACAAATCCTGGTTCGGCCTGCCTTGCTTTCTGTAGCCAGCTGATTTCGCCTGCAGCTGCTGTGATTTCCACAGCTCCAGGCGATGGGGTCACATGCGGAAAACAGTGCTGGGAACGGGGTTTTTGGTTGTTTTTTTTCAATTGAGGTGAAATTTACATAATATAAAATTAGCCATTTTAAAGGTGAAAGTTTAGTGGCATTTAGTACATTCACAATGTTGTGCCGAAGCTGTCCTTAAATTCTATGATTTTCTTTTGAAGGGTTCGGGAGGGGCATGAGTACTCATCTTCCATGGACGAGAATTAAAAAGTAGCAACTATCTATTTTGTATCCGTTCTCCTCCCTTTGTTCCACCAAAGATGGCTGACCACCCGCTACTTTGCCTCCACCGGGCTGCAGAACTTTCTGGCCAGGTCTCAAGTATTTGGGCCCCTCCCCTCCCCCACCAGGCCTGCTGCCTCACTGGCTCCCGAGAAAGACCCATTTCTCGGAACGGACGTTTTGTTTTGTGAGCCTTGAAAGAGTGATCATGTTTACGGGGCTGACGTAGAAAATTTTTAAAAATCAGGGGAGCAACTCTTTTCCTACAGGTAAAAAGCGACCACTCACCATGTTTACCGAGTGCTGACTATGCGCTATGCCCTGCGCACGCAGTGATGCCCTAAACCGATGTGATTTCTGCCCGGCTTCTCTTGGCAACATTGAGGCAAAGGGAAATTGGCATGTTTCCTAAAGCTTTGGGGGAAAAAATTAATCTGCAGCTTCTCAGGCTGCTGGGAAGCACCCAGCTTGGGCGAAAGGCCCCGTGGGCGAGGAGGCAGTACCTGGACGGCCGTGTCTGTCCCACTGGCTGTCCCAGGAGCCAGGCGCCCAACCCAGAGCCTCTTTCTGCAGGGGACAGCTGTGGTCGGGCCTCTTACCTCCCGAGGCTGTCGGAAGGCCCCTGAGAAGCCACGCTGTACCTGGCGCATGGCAGGGGCTCGGTGCCAGCTCTGAAGGGTCCTGTTGAGGGAAGACTGCGTGAAATGCCTCTTCCCAACAGCTCCGGAGGCCGTTTACTGGCCAGTTTTAGCTCAGCGAATATGGCTTATAGACAAAGATAATCCGGTCGCAGTGACCCTCCTCCGGGGACTGCAGCGGTTTGGGTGAGGGGACCCAGGGAGGGCCGGCGGGGCGATGGTTCCGGAGTCCCTCACCACCTTCTGCCTGGGGTGGAGGAGCTGATGCAGTCGGAGCTGCTCTCTTCTCGAGCTTGAATGAGACATTTAAAAACCGCAGACTCAACCGGGCCTGATTGCTTTCCTGTTTGTTATTTGTAAGTAGGGACTGTGTACGTGGGCAAAGCTCTGCAGGTTCATCAGATTCATTCTATTTTCCCAAGGAGGGACATGTTTTCACCTGCCCTGGGCTCTGTTAGGGACCTGTGGCTCATCTACACGTATCGGGGAGAATGGCTATCTCTAACACGGCCCCCCCCCGGGGTGGGAAGGGTACGCCCTTCGTCTTATCCTTGGTGGGAGAGAGGAGGCGGGTTCAGGCCAAGGGCTGAATGAAGGGCAGGCTCTCAGGGAAGGCAGTTTTAAGCAGCCTGGTCATGGTAATTGATTCGTTCAAGATCAGTGTCATTAACTTGCTCACCATCCTTCCAATGGATTGGCCACTCTCTGAGTCTCTAGCACAGTACTGGGTTCCCAGGGAACCTCTTTGTCATCCTTCAGGACCCACTTCCTCCAGGAAGCCTTCCCTGATCTCCTTAGCTGACAGAATCGTCTCTGTGTTCTGCACTGCTATGACCTAGGGTTGGAATTTTATTTGGACCCACCAGAAACTTAAACTGACAGGATCCTGCCATTTCCTGATCGTTCTAGCTCATCGAGGGTTCTGATCTCGATTTAAAAACACAAGAACACTGGCTTCCTTGGAAGAATTCACACCTACTCAGCGCCCAGTGTTGATGAAGTGCTTTCTCTGGGTCTGGCCCTTCTTGATACTGAGAGTGACGGGTTGACCGGGAGCCCGGCTCGGCGTGTCCAGCCCCACTCACGAGGGCTCCAGGGGGACGGGCGGCAGCCACATCCTTTCTCGTTTCATTCAGCCGATATTTCCTGAATGATAATCGGTGCCAGACACTGAACTGGGCTCAGGGGCCCTCCGGCTGCCAGCGCCTGGCTGCTGCCAGAGCTCAGGCCAGAGCGGGGCGGAGGGATCTCCCGCTCAGGCCCACGGAAGAGGAGCTGGATCCGTGTGGGAGGGTGGGGATGGCTGGAGAAAGGAATGTTTTTGACTGGGAGCCTGGCCCAGATGCTGGCGAGGTGGATTCTTACAACCGAAGGTGATGGGAAACAAACTGTCCCCAGACCCCAGGGGGCGGGCGGTCAGTGGTCAGCGGTCGCCAGCGAGGGCCCGGTGTCCACCTGCTGCAGACGGTGTGCGACTTGGTCCCCGGCAGTTCTCACGCAACCCTTTCACAGTCCTCCGGCGTGGATATCGCATGTTACCATTTTACAGAGGGGAAACCCAGGGACTAGGGAAAGTCGGGTGTGTGCCCAAGTTAGCTGCTGTGTTGTGGAACTTGAAATTCGCCGCGCCCCTTTGCGAGCCTGCACCGCCACACCGCCCCCCTATATCTGTGATCGAAGGTGCGGTTTCTCTGCTGTGTGGGGGAGGGGTTTGGCCCACAGCACTGCTCATCAAGGAAAAGGGGGAGGGGTGCTGATTGCAGAGGCCTCCAGGGGAAGGAACTAGGACAAACTCTGGGGGCTCACTGGGCTAAAGGGATGCCACTGAAGGTGTGGGAGATCTCGTGCTGAGCCTGGTGGCCCAGGGACACTCGAGAATCTTCATGACTTGCTGAGTCCAACCTGTCCTGGTGCTGAGACCAGCGCTGCCTCCCCTTTGCCATAGTGCTTACCGTGTGCTGAGTTAGTGACGTGGCATTTCACCCCGGGAGACTCGGGGGTCCGCTGAAGTTGAGAGTAGCTGCCCTCCATCCCTGCGTCCCCAGGGCCTAGAACTGTACTTGGCTCAGAGTAGGTACTTAAGAGTTGTTTGTTGAATTCATCCATCTGCCCGCCCAACCATCTGCCAATCCATCTATCCATCCACCCATCCATCCATTGATCTGTCCCACCATCCCTTTCTCCACCATCCGCCAGTCCATCCATCTATCTGTCCTCTCACCCAACCCTTCTTCTGTCCATTTGTCCATCCATCTATCCATCCATCCATCCATCCATCCACCCATTTATGCACCCACCCACCCACACATCCACCCACCCATTTATGGACCCACATACTCACATATCATCCACCCACCCATCCACCCACCCATTTATCCACCCACCCACCCATCCACCCACGCACACACCCATCCATCCGCCCCCTCCCCACAGCCGTCCTTCTCCCCATCTGCTCGCTCTGTCCTCCATTAGGTGCTCTCCAAACAGTACCGTGTGCCTGGCATTAAGGCCAATGCTGAGGTCACAGAGATTGAGTCAGATGTGGACCAGGGTCTCAAAGAGCTCAGAGTCTAGGAGCAGTGAGAGGAAAATGTGATAAACAGGAAAAAACAACAAAACGAGGACACTCTTGTCCCCAAGCCCGAGACTCCCCCCAGAAGATGTCAGTTGTTTCCTTCGCCGTTAATGAAGTGCACTCAAAGGAGGCGACCTCTGCCGGCGCCGCCTCCCTGTGTCTCGGCCCCTGCGAGGTCCCCGCACCATCTGGCCCCTTCCTCTGCGGGAAGCCCTTTGAGACGGGCAGCTCTCCGTAGGAGCTGCGCGCGGAGGGCAGGGCAGGGGGCACTGACCTGGTGGCTTCAAGGTGGCCACATCGCCGTCCCCTCCGGGGCCTCCCCAGGAGGAATGCCGCCTAAAAGGACGGAGCAGATGTTCTCTGGGCAGAGCAATCAGTCATCAGCCCCTCCTCCAGGAGCAGGAGGTGACAGCACATTTATCTGAGAGCAGAGGCTAATACCCCCGGCATTATTCTCGGTTCAGCCCGCTGACGTTTCGGGACACACTTCGGACCCCTGAGGGGCGGCGTTCGTTCATTCACCTTCTCCAGTCTGTGCGACGGAGAGGCCCATGCAGAGGGGCTGAGGGGGTGACTTAGCCACGAGAGACAGCCCAGGGGGCAAATCCGAAATCTGGGCCTTGAAAGCGGAGATGGGCAGGTGGCCCACCTTGCAGGACATGGTGGATTTCATGTGAGAGGATATAAAAGTAATCTTGGAACAGCAAGGGGCCCTCTGGGGTTGTAAGGAACTACAGCATCTTTTCTAGCCCATGTTTCAAAGTCTGTTCTCTCTGCAGGAATCTATCCTATTCGTAAAAACTTACGCATCCATCCTTTTTTCTGGGATAACTGATGACTGCCTTTGTTCAGTGGGCAAGTGACCTTTCCAACACTTTTTTATTATGTTTGCAAATGTTTCTTCCGCTTGCTTCTCGCTTTGGAAATCCCAGAAGGTTACTGTTCTCCGGAACTCTTTTAAAATACCTGTTGTAGCATTTCACTGGAAGCGTTCGGGCATTTGGAAAACACGCTATTTTAATCGAATGTCCTCGCCCCCCCCCCCGACCCCCCGCTTTGGGTCTCGTTTCCCTGCACCGATCGCGGAGGCAGTCGCACCTTTGGTTCTCTGATCATTTTCTGTGTGACCAGCCTCTGTCTCTATCTGTAAAAAAGGTGACCCTGATAGGCTCCTTACCCCCCAGTTACTGAGGACGGAAGTGCTTGGGTTGTCTATTTATTTTTTATGATGATCCCCCGGTAGAAGTTGGCTTCTTGCCCCTCCGGTCGTTGTTCAAGGGGCTCGTCCCACATGCTCGTCTTGTTTTCTGTTAGTCTGATTCTGGCACAGGTGCGTCTTTGGCTTTGATGGGCTAATACAATTCAGGTGTCACAGGTCTCGGAGCGTTCTCCAAAGAGTGGCTGGCTTCCCCCACCCCCACCCCCCACCTGCGGGCGTTTTACTAGAGAATGTGATTTAGCGTCATTTTTCCGGAGCAAAGGAGCCGGCGCTCTACTGCAGTGGGACACTCGTGCCTTGTCATTGCTCAGGAGCGCCCCTCTGTGCCCTGTCACGGGGCGGGGGGGGGGGCAGCAGCTCGATGAGCAACCAGGGCTGCTTGGTTCCTCCACACTCGGTTCCACATGAGTGTCTAAGGTCAAGGCCATGTTCAGGCGGGCAGTTGTGACCTAGAAAGCACTGAACGCTGAAAAGGAACACATTTAAAAACTTTGGTGCAGGAGGAAGGCCATGCTCATTTAAAGGTCCACTTGGATTGTCCAGACGGTGAGACAATGTTTTCCTTCCTTTTCAGTAGAAAAAGTCGCTGTGTTTTCTGGGGCTTCTCACCCGGAGGTGAGCGTTTCAGGGCCTTGGGGTCAGGGCGGCATCACGGGACCGGACAGGGCTTCTCTCGGGCTTCTGGGGAGCGCTGTGGCGTCAGGGAGGGAGGGGTGGGTGTTAGCTGAGGGGATCGTTGTACCCCATCCCCACCAAGGCTACATCCTGCCAGGACAACTTGCTTTGGACTCTGGTGACATTTTGGTGGCAATTTGAATAGGACTTAGACAACTCAGCCATGTCTGTGAAGTTAATAGAATGAAATGAGGGAAGAAGTCTATGAAATGAAATATAAATGTGATTTTTTTTTTTTAATCCTCACCCTAGAACATTTTTTTATTGCTTTTAGAGAGACAGGAAGGGGGTGGCAGGAGAGAGGTGATGTTACAGAAACATCAATCGGTTGCCTCTCATAGGCTCCCGGACGGGGGGGGACCGAACCTGCACCCCAGGTATGCGCCCTGACCAGGAATCGAACCCACAGCCTTTCGGTGTGTGGGACAACATTCCAACTAACTGAGCCACACCAACCAGGGCTAAATGTGATTTTTTTTTAAAAATGGAAAGCACCCTAACAAGTTACCTTTCTCATTGAAAGCTCCCTTCCACAAAGTCTCGAGTGGAAGGCATCTACTGTTCGTTCTCTATTTTAATGAGACCGGCCGTTTAATACGATTTGGAATGTGCAGACAGGTGCAGTGGCCTGTACTGCTGGTAGCACTGGCCACTTAGAGGTCACCGTTGTTGGCTTGTTAAAGGAAGACCTTTCGAACGTGGGAAGTGACTGTTTTCGAAGGTCGTCACCAGGCCTGTATGAAGTTAGAAAGGCCCACCAGCTAACGGCCTTAGCCTTTCCACACTTCGTTATAATGACTCGTTTACTCGCTGAGCCCTGTCTTCCACAAGACTGAAGTTTTGTGAGGACATGAGCTGTATTTATCTTGTTCACCATTTAAAAAAATTAAACGATAACTTAATTCTTTTTTTTAAAAAAAGATTTATTTATCTTTAGAGAGAGAGGGAGAAAGAGAGGGAGAGAAGCATTGATGTGTGGTTGCCTCTCACACACCCCCAGCTGGGGACCTGGCCCACAACCCAGGTGTGTGCCCTGAGTGGGTATCGAACCCGTGACCTTTTGGTTTGAAGGCCAGCACTCAATCCACTGAGCCACACCGGCCAGGACTAACTTAATTACTTCTTCTATGCCAAGTCCTGTTTCAAGCTCCTGTTTAACCTTATTTCACCCTCACAATGACCCTTTGAGACGGAGCATGAATTTCCCATTGCTATTGTAACAAGGCACCACGACTGTCGTCCTCAGACGCACGAGGCCTGTCCTCTTCCAGTTCTGGAGGTCCGAGGTTCGGTGCTGGCCTCCGCAGGCTAACCTCGAGGTGTCAGCAGGGCGGTCTTCTTTTCTGGCAGCTCCAGGAGGAATCTGTTTCCTTGCCCAGGGGGGTTGCTGGCCTAACTCTGTGCAGGCTGCCCGCCGAGGGCTATTCCCATTTCTAGAAGCTGCTCCATTTCCTGGCTCGTCCCTTCCTCCGCCATCAAAGGCAGCAACTATTGGTCAACTCCTTCTCACACATCGAATCTCTCCTCCTCCTCCTTCCCCTCCCCATCTCCCCCTCCATCTTCTCCTTTCTTATCTCACTCTCTGAGTAGAGAGACAGGTTCCCTTTAAGGACACAGGTGACTAGAGTGGACCCACCAGATAATCCAGGATAATCTCAAAGTCTGTAACCTTAAAATCTCATCTGCAAAGTCCCATTGTCCGAGGAAGGTAAGATTCCCAGGGTCCAGGGGTGAGGGTGTGGACGTCCTTGTTGGGGGGGATGTTATCCCGCCTGCTACAGGCAGGCGCTGTTATGATCTTTATTCGACAGGCGAGGAGACGGAAATGCAGAGAGATTAAGTACCTTTTTCAAGGCCACACAGTTTTCGGGTGGGGGAGGGTCTGTCACCTCCTTCATTCATTCGGCAGTCACGCTGAGTGCTGGGTCCATAGTGGGGACCCAACACTGACCCAATGAGGGACAAAGTCACGCTGGACTCTTCCTAGAAGAGAGCCGATCAGCACTGGAAGTGAAGAAGAGTTTGGAACGTGGGGAGTCCCCACAGCTGTGAGAGAGAAAGCCCTCTGTGTCCTCTGCAGACATCCATCCGCCTTCGCGGATTTACCTTGCTGTGAAACTCAACTATTCCACTTCCGTTCATCTAGGTCCCCTCCCCCAGTCAGGTTTCTCCTTAAAATACTGAGGGCAAAACGGCCTCTACTTTCATCGTCTTCCCGGAACTGCTCTTCAAAACTGGTGTTAACCTGTCAACAAGTCTCCTGGCAAGTTTGTCTCAAACTGTTACAAGAAGCAAATAACACGGACCACTTCTCGTTTGCCACTTTGTGCCGTCTAAGTTTTCCGTGTCACGTGACTTCGAAAACAAATTGCTGTTTGGCCCTGGGATGCTGTCGCAGGCACCCCACAAGACTGCGCTGGTTGGAACCTCCTCACACGTGCAGGCTTCTGGAATGCGTGCCTTTCCTTGGACCCAGGAAGCGGGCATCTTGTCCTTGACTCAGCGAGCTGCAGAGATCTTGCCATCCTTGGGCCCTAAGGGACATTCCTTTGGATAGATGTTTGGCAGGGGTGTCCCGGGCAGGATTCCCAAAGCCCTGATTCAAACTCAAACCGGAAAGACCAGGGGGCCTGGGAGCAGCCCTGTGGTTTCAGTCTCTGGTCAGTGTCCCTCCTGCTTCTTATTCCAGATGACCCTCGGAGAGCATCGCTGCTCTGACCGGCCACAGGAGGTCCTACCTGCTGCCTTGCCCCTGGCAGGCTATGCTGGGCAGCCTCTGCCTCTCACGGTTTGGGGTCTCAGTCGCCACCGTCTTGCCCACCTAGTCCGGTTCAAAGTGCCTGGTGCAGGTGGGAGGCTCTCTGAGTGCATACGTGGGCAGTCTTTTCTTGGGGTTCACATTGGCTCAGCCCAAGAACTCTCTACTCAGAGAAAGGGATAACAATTTAGTGTGTTTGAAGACTGCCCCCCCCCCAGATAACATTGCATTTAAATTCGCCAGTGGTAATGTGTATTCCTAATAAATAAATGCCCAAATATAAAGTCCACCCTTTTCTCCTTCCTCTCAGGAGAAGGTGTTCATTGCAGACCTTTCGGGCTTGGTGAGGACCCACAAAAGGAAAGAGCGTGTCGTAGGGTCGGTGTGGGTGGGCTGCCTAAGGCCAGACCAGACCAGCCAGGACCAGAGGCAGGTCTCCCAGCGCAACGCCTTGAGCAGCACCAACCAGAGGTCACAGCCGGGAGGCCGGGTGGCAGGACAGGCAGAGGGGAAGGTCTGACTCTGGGGGACAAAGCCGCAGTAGGAGTGAGTGGGGGTGGCTCTGACAGGAAGCTCTGGCCTGGCCCAGTAGCCAGAGGTTTGGGGTGAGCAGATGCCATTTCCCCCATCTCCTTAGGCCAGCGTCCAGTGTCCCGAAGACTAAACTGGACAGGAAGAAAGGTGGAGCAGTGCTAGGTATGTGCCTCTGGGTCTTGCATTTCTGCTCCTGTTGAGCCCTTGGAACTGCATGAGGATGAAGTGAGGAGACATCAGAACGCCTGGCAGAGGTAGCCTCTGGGGGCGTTCGTGTGCCATCCGTCCCCGGGGGACAAAAAGTCCTCCGCAGGATTATAAAATAGCACTCGGAGATTTCTGCATCTGCCTCACAGTGTACCATGTCCTGTCTGAACATCCTCTTCTCCCCAGAAGGTCAGCATGACCTCATTGTCTGGGACAGATTTGGCCTGGGTTTGTTTTGGTCTTATCATCACTTTTCAGACTGTGCTTTCCAAAACACATCACTCATCTTGGCGCTGGTGGAGCTGACACCGGCCTCCGTGCAGCGCAGGGCGAACAGCTCTGTCCACCCCCTTCCTTATCCCTGCCTGACGGAACCCTGCTGTTGTTCAGCAGAGCCAAGTGCCAGTCTGAAATCTCAGCTTCCCGGGCCCCTTGGGAGGGTGGGTGGCCATCAGACCAGGCTCTGGCCAGTGTCTCATAAGCACTGAGATCATTTGGGTGGGACTTCTGGGAGAACAACTGCCCAACGACACTCGGTCCCCGGTGAAAGGCCCGTGGCCTTTCTCCTCTCATCTTCCGGTCTGGGATATGGACTACGCTTGCCACCTTCCAAGGCAGAAGGACCTTTGGTCTTGGATGTCAAGGTCAAGATGCCTCCCTGGCTCTGGACTCTTCCCTGCAGGCCTGTTACATCAGAAGTATGCGTCCCAGTGGGGTGGAACCACTGGTTGGGCTTCTGTAACAGGCAACCAAATACAATTATAGATGTGCAAGGTGCTTTCCTGAGCTCACACCCACACGACTCCATCCATTTAAATGTGTTAATGGGGCCTTTCCAAGGGCACCTTGGCCACATCCTCTTTCTTGTGCTGCTTTTCTTCCAGAATGACATGCTCTGTGGATTCACTTGGGCTTCTTTCTTAAGGCATTTGGCCAAGACCCGGGAGAGTGTGTTCTTACAGAAATTGGACCTCAAGTGGTGAGGGGGGAGCACTCGCAGGGGATATAGCCTTCCAGGGACAGACTGGCCCGGATGGATCCCTCCCGAGATGGATGCCAGCGCCCAGGCTCAGTTCGTAGACTCGGTTCTGAGTCCTTCTCCTGAATTTTCCCCACCCCTGACTCTGTCTTGCCGTGTACCTTCCCTTCCACCTTGACGCTCAGCATCCTTCCTCCTACCATCTCTGGGGTCCTCCTCAGCCACTCGGGGTTATGACCCTTTCTCACTGTGTGGGGTTCAGGGCCCTTCTGCGTTGAGCTTGCCCGGGGACCCAGTGGCCACTCTGGGTGGTGGGCAATGCTTCCAAAGGATTGTCCCAGCTTTGCACAGAGAGCTCAGACGCTTGGCAGGGTTTTATCAAAGGCTTACTTTTATAAATGCCAACTTAGTTTGTTCTGGCCAAAAAATAAAATCCACTGAGAGCTTAAGTTCATGCAGATTCATTTCTACCCGAACCCTAGCCTTAGGAGTGGTCTTCAGTGTTGGCCTTCGGTCTTCATTTTTGCCACTTCTTTTTCTTTCTTCGCATCTCGTGGCATTTGATGGGACCGCATGGCTCCAGACTTTCTTCCTTTAGATCACTCGTTCTCTGAATACGGCAGAATAAGAGAGAGGGTATAATGTAGAGGAAAGACCAGTAAACCAGCATCAGCCTCTTAGCTTTACTTACGGGTGTGTGATCTTGCTACTTCATGTCTGTGAGCCTTAGTTTTCTCGTGAGTAAGCTATGAATTTTCATGAAGATTAAATAGGACATTGTGTGTTAAACACTAATTGCAGTCTTCGTCTCTGGAGCTGCCTGCCCACCCCTTCCTCTCTTTTCTTGTTCTTGGGAGGGAGCAATTTCCAGTCCTTTCAGCGGGTACTTTCGGTAATGATCTTGACATTTCTAAAGAACACAGTTTGCTGCTGCCTGGTTTTTGAACTTGAGGTAATATTTACTAACTCCCTAATGCGGAAGGTAAGATTCCTCTCTCTTTTCCCTCCGCCCCATTCTCCCCACACGGACGCACACCTCCTGCCCCCCATCCTTCCAGTCATTTACAGTTTCTTTTTTTTTTTTTTTTTAATATTTTATTTATTTATTTATTTTTAGAGGAGAAGGGTAGGAAAGAGAGAGAGGGAGAGAAATATCAATGTATGGTTGCCTCTCATGTGTCCCCTGCTGGGAACTGGCCTGCAACCCAGGCATGTGCCCTGGCTGGGAATCGAACCTGGATCGTTTGGTTCGCAGGCCCGCGCTCAATCCACTGAGCTACACCAGCCAGGGCTCATTTACAGTTTCTGATAGCTCCATCAGTGAACACGCGATTGTGGCCGTACGAACACTCCACCGCTGGGCCGGGTGTGTGCTGCTCTTGGTTTTCCTTGTTCCTGCATAGCTCCCCCCCCCCCCCCGAAATGAGTAATTACTTCGTTTTTGTACACATTTATCACTCCTGATCCGGTGGTCAGAACAAAGTGAGGAGGTAATAAGTGCTAAAGGTATCTTACAGGAAGAAGCATGACCGTTCTTCGGGAGAAAGGACCCCCCTGCCCGCCACCTGCCCTGAGTTAATTTCTATTGCGCAGACGATATTGTGGCAGGTGTTGCTGTGTGGCTTGTTGGCGCGGTTGGCGCTGTGAAGGCTCGGGAGGGTGGGCCCTCCAGTCCCAGTTCTGCAGCGGTTTGACGAAGCCTGCTGCTCTGATGGTCCTGCTGGGAATTAAAATTCCCCAAATATTTTAGGACCGGATGGGTATCCCTAAGGCCCATAAACTGTCTTTCCTTGAGCTTTTTTGGACCCTTTCCTGTCCATTCTGCATTGATATGCAAACAGCTATTGAATAGACACACAGGGTCTCAGAATCTGTCTTTTCAGGCTGTACAATCAAATTCCGCCAACTATGAACTTGCTCAGGGAACAGTCCCCGGCTCTCCACCCTGGGAAGGGGCACGTGTCTGGGGGACAGGTCACAGAAACCCAGGGCCACCCTTCTGGCAGACCAGAAGGGTGAAGACTTTTGTAGGATGGAGGGTTTTCTGTCACTTTACATCTACTCCAAGTTCACACATATATCACAGTTACCTAGTGGCGGGAATCTCTTTCAACTCTACCCGAAAAATGCAATAATTTTTGAAGTGCAAACACCCTAGTTGAAAGTAGCAGGATTATGTACTTGGAGTGAGTGTTCTAGTCCTTGCCTTTCAATTATATAACAGCATCTTATTACAGGGCGCAGGTTGGACCGGGGGCAGTTTTGAGGCCCCCTCCAGTTGGAACACCTACGGCTGCAGACTATTTTACGCGGCCTTTCCCGAGCGGTGCTCCAACTGTGTGCATTCAGCGGTCCCAGGTCTGTGTCTCCTGGGAGAAACCCTCAGTATTGATACTCTTATGAGTCAGGGCTCTGGGGCCCTCGGCTGCTTCCGTCTGCTCCGCGTCAGGCTGCGCCCGACGGACTCGGACTCGACGGAACGTGGTGATCATAGTCCCCCCAAAAGTCAGCCATGCAAACGGCACGAGACCATTGGCAAAAAAAAAAAAAATACAGAAAATTAGAAAGAAAAAAATAATTGTAATTCCATTTCCCCCCACACCCTGCTGCTAACATTTTAGTGTATTTCCTTCCAGCCTTTTTCCAATGCAGGTAAAAAAAATCACAATTACACCAGGTGCGAAGGATGTGAGTGATAGAACTTCCTGTCGTCGGGTGTCCTTTCTCTGCTGACCACGTGCACTGTCCCACTTCTCGTTACTTGAATGTGTCGTATGAAATAGGTGGCGACCGTCCTTGCTCATGAGTCAACCTTAGCAAGAGTGAGGTGGGAAACGCACATTTATTCCTGGAGAATTTAGCAAAGATCCCTTATTTTGGGTCACTGATTCTCACTTTTTCTTATTTCTTGAAACTGAACCTGCTTCTAGGAGCATCACTTCATCAATAAACAATGTCACAGCACTTATTCTGTCCTGGGTCCCGGGGAAACAGATGGGCAAGATAGTTTTCTAGGAGCTCGGTCTTGGGGGTGGGCAAAAAATTGCGCTTGTGTCTCATAAAATAAAAGACGGAGCGATAATGGCTTCCGTGATCCGTCCCCGCTTCTGAAGGGCAGAGCTGATAACGTCCTTACTCTGAGCGCAGGCCAGGGCACCAAGTTGTTATCTTTTCCTAAGCCTTTTGTTTTTGTTTTAAGGCTGACCACAAACTTGAGCAGTGAAAAAAAAAAACAAGTGCAGTAACTGGGTCATCGTGACCCAGAACCAACCAAAATACGTCTAATTACCGCAGCCGGCAGCGATGAGTCACGCCTCGGCAAGCTTGCTGGCTTTCCCACAGACGCGTTCGTGCTCCGACGCACTGGACTGGGTGGGGGAGCGCTCGCTTCAGCATGCGTGGGTTCGCAGGAGGACAGGGGCCAGCGGAGGGTCTGCCTGGCTGGGCCCTCACCGGGGGAGGGGACCTTCCCCTTCGCAGGGCTGTGGCTTGGTCATTGTCATGCGGAGCACCTGGGCAGTGTGCAAGGGGCTTCAGGGTCCTGGTGTCCCCGAAGCTTCCCGGTGACCTTGTGCTCTGAGTTCGTCACCTGCATTTGGCTGAGGACACAGGCTCTGGCAGCTGAGTCACTCAGGTGCCCAGTGGGCTGTGGGCGCCAGCAAAGTTTGAGTGAGCAAACGAAGGGTGGCTTCGGGCTCACAGAAGGGGAGGCGGCAGGAGAGATCCTGGCCCGTAGGAGCCCAAAGGGTTGTTCCCCAAAGTGAGGAGGTTTTGTACCTCCCAGTTACTCATGTTTGCAATTTTTAAGCGGCAAATTCATGTAGCAATGGGCGGGGTGGGGGGATTTCAATGTAAGCAAATAACAAGACAGTTGAGGGAATAGATGCCTGGCCAGCGAAGAGATCAGCTTGACTAGTCCTCCAAAAAAAAAAAGAAAAAAAAGAAGGAAAAATACTTATCAAGTGTTAGCTACTGTACTAAATACTTTACTACAATATCTTATTTAATCGTCAGAAACCCCTTTACATTAATTAAGCCTCTGATCTCTGTTTATGGTGCAGGAAGCTGGAGCTCGGAGGGTCAGGGGGCCTGCCCCCAGGTCCCACAGTCCCCAGGCGGACGCGGGCTGGCATGGCGACCTGGGCACCAGCAACGCAGCTTCCCTGAGACTTGTCTGCTTTCCAGTAAAAAAAAAAAAAAAAAAAAAAAGCCGGGAATGAAGATTTCTTTATACTTTGATTTTATTCTATATTTGATGGAGGGGAAAAAAAAGATAGATTTCTTTTATACTAACAAAATCCAACAGCTGGCCCTGCCCCAGGAAGAGAGTCCAGCTCAGCCAAGTGCAGCAGGAGCTGAAGATTTGGGGGGGGGGTCACCAGAAATGATGCTCTCGGAGTGATTGGTGTGCACCCCTGGGCCTGCTGGCTGCTTCCGGCTGCTCCTCCTGCGTTTGGCACAAGTGCTGTCTCCAGTCTGGTTTCCGGAAGTTAAACCTAGACGAAGACAGGTGCGTTTAGCGAGGTCAGGTGCACTGCTCCGTAGAGGCTGGAACCAGGTTTTGAAGCACGAGCTGGCGCCCAGGCGGAGAGAACCCCACACGCAGAGGTGAGATAGGGCACGAAGCGGGCAGACGCCCTGAGCAGGTGGCGGCTGGCCGCCAGCGTGGCGAGGACCCCTCGGGTCGGTGAGTAAAGCGGATCGAAAGTGACCTGAAGAACTCTCGGGGAACATTTTGTAGGATCCAGCGCCTATTTATTTGGAAATGGCGGTCATCATGGTCTACCTGTTGGACCAGTAGAGCCGTGTCTGCTTTTTAAAGGTCGTCACTTCCGGCTTTTGTGGTCACCGAAAGCCACCCCCTCGTAGTCCCAAACACCCGAGTTGCCTGCTGCAGTGGCAGCTGAGTCTCTGCTGCTCCTGTGTGACGTGGGCGGGGTTTGGCCAGGGAGCGCAGCCAGGTGGCAGGGGACAGAGGAGAAGGGTTTGGGCGAGAAGATGCGCTGGGCCGGAGCGTAGGGCTGCAGAGCTAAGTTCAGACGGGAGCCCCACAGCGCAAACGCCGTCGAGCTGACATCGGGGGAGCTGTCCCCTTCACATCACCAGCCTCTTGGGACAGTGACGGGAGAACACAGACCAGAGCTGTTTAGCAGGGACCTAACGAAGACAGACCCTTCTTTCCTAATTTTCTCCCCCGATGACAATAGTGTCCGTGTAAAAAGCAAATCACAGGAAGAGTTAAAGAAGCATGAACAAAATCTTGAATTCTTTCACTCGGAGGCAACCAGTGTAGACATTTTTTGTCTCTTTTAGGCAATTTATCTATTTGCTTACAGGTTGAAAGCTCAGTAGTGATAATGTTACTTGATATCACGGCCTGCTTAGTAAATACTATACACACGCCACTCACTGGGCTAAGCCTCATACATACAGTAACTCATGCAGTGTCCCCAGCAACCCTAAGACACAGGTACCTTTATTCCCTTATTTTCAGGCTGGGGAAACCGAGGCACATCAAGATGAAGTAAGCTGCTCAAGGTCCGACATCCAGTAAGTCGGGATTCAAACCCCAGCCGGAGTCCAGAGTCCGTTCTCTCAGAAGCTCCGCTCCTTCCTCTCCGTCCCTCTCCGCTTACACATCCGTATACAGTACAACCTCATGCGTCGCATTGCACGTACATTCGCAAGCATCTGCGTGTTTTTAGCTCTACACTTCCGTAACAACGTACAATCTTTTTCTCGCTGAGTGTCATATCCCGAGGCCGTCCACGCCATTTAAAAGCTCTTTGCACGCAGAGCTTCTGTGCATGGAAGGGGACCAGTGCACCTGTGGGGACACTGGCGACCGCATCGGGCGTTGCTTTCGCGTGGGCATCTCTGTATCTCCAGGCTCCTGCCGTCACGCGGCGCACGGAGAGGCAGGAGGCCGGAGGCCCCCCCCCCGCACCGTCACCTCCTCCCCGGGCCCCCGGGTCCTCTCCCGCCTGGTGTGTCTCCACAGGCGAGTGGGGCCAGGGCAGGGCGCCCGGGGTGTGTTTTGACTCCCTTAGCCTTTCTCGAGCAGAACCATCAGGGGTCTCTCCCCTGTCCTTGCTGTGACTCTGGTGACAGGTGGGGTCCCTGGTGGCTCTTTCTGGGGGGACAATACTCAGCCCAGGAAGGAGTCAATAGGTCTGCGATGGGGGGGTACTTCCTCCCACTTTGCAGTGCCTGGGGCTTTGGGGGCCTAGAAACAGCTGAGATGGGGGCACCTCAAGAATAATCCAGCTCTTTGACTTTTGTCACAAAGAGTAGGTGACATGGACCCCCTGGGTCCTATCCAAGTCATCTGTGCAGGCAGATAAAAGACCCTGGTGAAATGATAAAAATCAAAGTTAAAGGCCTCCAGCACAAACGGAATGGGCTTCTGTTATTTTCTTTCCTCTTTCAACTAGGGTTTGAGCAGCATCCCTGGACTTGCAAGGGTTAATCGCAGCAGGAATGTGTAGGAAGCTCTGGACCAGAGCTGGTGTGGGCTTGATTTCCATGGTGGCAGAAATGATTTAAGTGACAGCAGTGTAGGAACGGCATGCACCTGTGACTCTTGGGCGTCTCCCCAGGCGTCCACAGAGGTGCTTATCTGAAGGGGCGTGTGCCCCCCGGGTCAGCGCCACACCTGCCGTGTCTGCACGCCAGGCTGCCTGTCCCCTGTGGCAAAGCCCTGCTCTCCCCTGCGCCTTTGTTCGCTGCACAGAAGTGCGTGGTTCCGTTCCAGGAACAGAACTTTCCTGTTGTTTAGAAAGACTCACTTTAATTGCTGGTGGTTAGACCGACAGATCAGCATGTACCTGCAGGGGGAGCATTCTGACCCAGCAGAACACTGCAGCACTAAGGAGGCGGAAAACTGTGGCATTTGCCATCTGACCCAGCAGGAGCCTGAGGCGGATGGAGCTCAACTGGGAAGGTCTGCTGCTGATTTTTTCTTTTTTTTTTCCCCCCCTGGTTGTTGTGGCCTTGGGAGCAGATACTGGCTTGGAAACCTTTCTTTGGCTGGCTTGGCTGCCTCCACCTGTCTGGGCAGGGGCCAGGGAGCCCGGGTGTCAGGCCAGCCTAGCGCTTGGCCCCCTTGTCTGGGGCATCCCCAAACACTCCCGCCTCGCCGCTCTTGGCCGGCTGGTTTATGGGCCGCCCGAAATGACCAGGTGCATTGCGCACTTGACTTGGGGGCAGAACACTGGCTGTGGGGAGTGCAGAGGTTTGTGGTGGCTTTTTGCTTAGTTGTAAGGATGGCATCGGCCTGTTTTGAGTGGAATGATGGCAAAGCATTCACTTTTAGTAAGGTGCAGGCGGGGGTGAGGGTGGGGGCGGTAAGCCAAGTGAATCCGCCTCATGAATCAGGGTTCTCATTTCTCTTGTTTGCAGTGGTACCTGCAGGCAGTGGTGGTGTAGTTACAAAATGATTTGCTAAGGAGATAGGCAAACCGTTTTGGATCCTGCCTGGTTGATCCCGGAGAGAAGTTTTTCAGTAGTTTTTTTTTTCTTCCCTGCAAATCTTTCCTGGTTTTCTTCTGAAGGTGGGGGTGAGGGAGGTGGCGGGGGGGGGGTGATGATGACATTGCTTTGTAGTTCTGTTCGGAGAGCTTGAGGACCCCCGGAAGTGCCTCACATTCTGCGACCAGATGTCTGGGCAGCGGCCGCAGGCAGGACGGTCTCAGTTGGAGGGACAGCAGATTGGACAGACGTCCAGCCCGTGGCCTGGCTTCCCTTCCTGCGGAGGCGCCTGTGGAGTTTACGAGCCCCTGCAGGGAGACCCGGAGGCATCTGCATGAGAAAGCCGTTTCCTGCCCGGAGGGTCCTCAAAGAGTTTGCAGGAGACCTGAATGCCTTTATGGCCACATCATATATTCCGGGCTGGCCGTTCGGAGGGGCCAGAGGCCCCCCGTGCTGCTGATGCGAGGCCGAAAACGCAGCCCTGAGAGGGCTTTGCTTGTGCTTTCCCCGTCTTTGGACTCGGCCTCGGAAACAAGTTGCCGCACTTGTGGGCTGGCTGAAGGGTCCCTCCGCTTTGCTGTAGGGACGATGCCAGGGGGTGGTGGGGGAAGGACAGGGGTTGGTGGCACTCCGATCCGGGCTGGAGGTTGGGGTGTTCTGGTAAGGCTGGGTCAGGTGCCTTCCTGTGAGGCCCTGAAAGGTGAGCAGGATCCAAGGGGAAGCCTGTTTCCTAGAAAGAGAGGGAGCCTCAGGTGGGAGGGTTGGGATGACAGGTGTGCTTTGGATAGGATTTGGGAAGGAGGCAGATGGCTGGGCCGCTGTGGGGAGGGTCTCTCTCTCCTGCACTTGAACTCCAGCCTTTGAGGCCAGAGCCCGTCCTCTTTCTTCTCCGCCGTGGTTACTTCTCCAGGTGAGGGTGAAGGAGACAGAGGCCACAGACGAGTGGGGACCACATGGAGCGAGAGGCGTCGCCCCGAGAAGGGCTCAGCCAGAACCGGGGTGGCGGGAGGGTCCCGATCCCTTGGCGCACTGAGCTCCTTGGCTGCCCCGTCGAGCCTTCATCCTGCATCGCCACGGTGACACCGACTTCCTCCTCTTTCCGAAGCCCGTCTCCCTCTCCTGTGGGGGGGTGGGGGGTCCTCTTCGGTCCCGTGTATGGCAGTGTTCTCCACCAGGCCTTCCTCTGGGAGCTCAGTGATGGGTCACATATGATCTCCTGGCTCCCCAGGGACGGGCCTGGACTGGCCCCTTGTCCCTGTGCTGCCCCGGCTCCCTCAGGCCACCTATGCTCCTGCATCCGCAAGGACCTATCTTCAAAATCACACATGCGTGTCACCCCAGGGACAAGGCTGGGTACACTGACCCCTTCTGCCCGGAAGGCTCGCTCTTCGCTTCCGCTGGCAAACTCCTCCTGCCAGACTCGGCTCTTCTGGGGCCCTCGGAGGACAGCTGGAGAGGGGACTTTCCGCTACCGTGTCTGTTTGAAGCCACCTTTGTGCCTGCCCCGGCATCGTTTACCTGCTCACCCACCTTCCTCGCTGCCTGCGTCTGTTTCACCTCCACCGTCCTCTCCCAGCAGGCCTGAAGTATTTCGGCTATGTATCCAGATGAGATGATTTAACTTCGTTTAAGGCAGAGCCATGAATCGGGGCGAGGAAAGCTCTCCCTGCTTTTCCTAGGGGAGGCACAGAACAGGCCAGAAGTTGTGGATTGGTCGCTTAGGACAGACCCAGCTGCCTGACCTTGGCCCTGAGACTCTGAAGGCCCCCAGCTGCGTCTCTGCTTCCTGCCAAGGGTGGCCCAGGTGGCAGGATCTCGGGCAGTCGGAGGTAATTAGAGTCTCCAGCCATCCCTTGCCACATCCGCTTTCTGTAAGACACCGTCCTGGGTCCCGTAGGGAAGGAGACGTGAGTGGGCTTGGCCGCTGCCTCCAGCATTTCAAGCCCCGGAGGAAGCGGGAGACACAGATGCTGTCTGTGGCCTCAGGGGGAATAACGCGGAGCCCAGTGAGGTGCCAGTGAAGTGCTGGGTGAGGCAGGGTAGGGGGAAGAAGCAGGAGCGATGGATTTTCCTCGAGGACAAGCAGAAGGAGCAGCCAGCACCAGCAGGCCCATGGAGCAGCAGGAATGACCAAAGGATGCGTCTTCTACCGCGATGCTCACAGCCAGGGCCCCTCCGGCCTGGCTTGGAGTGGACACAGTAGGTGAGTCCGGGAGACGCCTGGGGCAGGGCCGGCAATAGCCAAGTGCTTTCTGGTCCGCTCCTGACAGAAGGCAGGAGTTTAATCATTTCCAGCGGAGTACAGCGACTCCAACTAAGTCCAGTTCTCTGGCTACCATCTCAAAACTAGAATCATAAGCAAATTAACTGTGACTTTAGAGAGGAAACGAGAATTTATTAAACTCTACTATACGTCAGCCGCCCTCTGTATGTTTGTTCCTTCAGCTCTCACAACAGCTCTGGAAGGTCGTCCTTAGCCTTGGTTTACAAGTGAGGCAATGGAAGCACAGAGAGGTTAGGTAACTTGCCCAAGGCCACACAGCTTGAAAGAAACATCGGCGTGAATTAAGCCCCTACTGGTCTTATTCAAAATACATGCTTTTTAGCACCCGGCCTGCAGGTTATGGAGGAAACGGGGTGTTGGGGACTGTCCACAGGGGGACTGAGACCTCTGTGGGAGCTGGGGAGGGGGGCGCTAGGTTGGACGGTGAGCACAGAAGGAGGCGACTGCTTTATCCCGAGGGGTAGAGTGAGGGGCTTGCGGCAGCATGGGGCACGCAGAGCGGCGCTGTCTCGGGAAGGCAGCGCCGGCCGGTCTCGGGAACCGGATGGCTGCTGTGGACAGGTCGGGCCTGGGGTTCGGACCCACGGGCCTTGTGGGGTGACTGGTGAAAGGGGCCGCAGGCTCGGATTTTAGCCAGGCCGCAGCTCGACAGGTTTCCTGTGTCTGTGGGCCTTTTAAGATAAGTGGATTTTCTGCCTCTTGGGCAGACCTTTTGATATTCTAGTCTTGCAAAAAGAAAGAAAAAAAAGGCGGGGGAGTCGCTTCAAGGAGAGGCGGGAGCTGGCGTATTTTTCTTTGAATGGGCTGGAGTCCGTCTTCTGCTTTAATCTCCAGGGAAGGGCCCAAGAGGCGACAGGGACCAGCCCCAGCCCGCCAGCCCTGCCTGTTTATTTTCCTGCTCACCCTCCTCCCTCTCCTGCAGATGGGTCTTCAGGCGACATTCTTAGAATGCTCTTGGTTTCTTTGTCTGCCTGGAAATGTCTTTTTAAATGGGCTTTTTATTTACTGAGGCTTCCTTTTCTTGTCAGGGCAGCCCCCCCTCCTTTTAGGGACAGCTCTGTTAAGAAAGAACCTAAGGCCACCCAGTTTTTTAGCTTGGCTGTGCAAGTGAACGGCATGAAAACGACAACTTGGAAAAATGCTCCCTGTTCTGAAATCAGCAGCTCCACCAAAAGCAAAGACTCTCAGGCGCAGTGGCTTCAGGGGGGCATTCTCAAACTGCGCCCAAGTGTGTGACCCCAGGCGAGTCACTCGATCCCTCGTCTCCTCCCGTGTGAGATGACGAGGGTGAAATGCCATTACGGATGTAATCCGAGAGCAGCATCCGCCCAAGTGGCCCCAATTACTGGTGGCTGTTATTTCGATGATTATATAAAATGTTCTCAGGCTTTACGAGGCTAAAGGAAGTCATAAAGATGGGAAGACAGCAGATGTTTTAAACTGAAGTCTGTTTACCTGCCAAAGGAAGGTCATTCTTCTGTCAGCCGAGCGGCTGGCACACAGGAGATAACTAAGCAAACTATGTTTCTTATTTTTGAATTCAAACTCGAGTCTTCTCTGTGTGTGTGTTTCTGGATTAATAAACTGCATGCGGGGACCACCGTATATGACACATATCTTTACATCATAACGCGCACCCAGAAAAATAATTTTGAAGCGATTGGATAAAGCGGGTAGGACAGACATGCGACATTTTCTCTGTCGAGCTCACGTTGGACGGAGGCTGCCCCGTGGTGGGGCTCTGTGAGGACAGGCAGAAACTCCCAGGATAATTGCAGGGTTTTACGGGCTCCCAGGGCGGCAACAGCGAGGACACGGGGCCCAGGAGGCCGTCTGCTGGCGCCCGAGAGCGCCTGCTTAGTCTCAGAGGCCAGCTTCCTGGCGCTGTCCCTTAGAAGTTTAGAGGCTGCCTGCGGAATGGGCCGTGTCTTGTCCACAAGAAGGGGAGGGCCGTACAGATTTACAGCCCTCCCACGGAGCGCGTCTGCCAGCTTAAGCTTCTAAACGCTACTTTTCATGGAGGAGATTCTCCGGAGGTGGGCTTGCAGTTGCAGGCCGGGCGCTAGCTGTGCGTCATTGGACAGGCCTCCCTGGGCCTCAGTGTCTTCATCTATAGAATGGGGATAAAAATGGGACAGAAGTGATACCAGAGAGGACTGTTGCTAGGATTAAATTGGATAGTGCTCAGCAGGGCGGCCTGCCTTTGCTCTCAGTGTGTGGTTCACCGTGGCCTTCAGCTGCCCTGCTCCTGAGATTCTGTTTGTCCGCCGTTCATTTTTGTGCCTGCAGTTCGTTTGTTTTTAAATGTAACCTTCAGCTTTTAATACATTGAAATATGCACATTCTGAGGAGTCTATTCTATTCTATTCTAAGCTTTAAGATGAAAAACATCAGTCTCCTAGCCTATTTCCACTCCACTTCCGCTTCCTGGAGGCAACCAACTTTTAACTGGTTGTTTTCTCTTCTGGAATTGACCTCATTATTTGCCAGTCATAACCAGGGCTGCAATTCCTTATTTCCTTCTGGCTCATCTTTTCATTCTTCCTGTGGAACAGGCGAATTTAGCTTTGTTACACCTCTTCCTGCCTCCGAACGCAGCCTCGCCCGCACACAGCGCTTGCCTTTCCCCGCCCTTCCAGCTGGGCGTCACCAGCTCCGGCTGAGCTGGCGCTCCGCGTGGACTTGCCACGACCACGCGCTCCAATGAAATCTTCGATTCCCGTGCAACCCCGTATTCTCCCTGCAGTATTGATTGTTGTCTTTTTTGTTCGCTTGCGTTTTCATCAATCTGTCAATAATTCGCCCCCACCCTCTGCGCTGGCAGACCCCGTGCAGCTCCTTTCAATGGAGTGGACCACTTTTGATAGCCACACCTGTCCCTCGTCTTGTCTTCCTCCTGAGGGGTCGGGTGCGGGGGACGCCTGCAGTTCCCAGACCACCAAGTGCACGTGCAGGTGCAGCAGGGGTGTAGCCCAGAGACGGCGTCCGGGGAGAGCGTGCCAGAGCCACCCAGGACGGAGGCCTTGTGCCCTGTGAGGCGTCAGGAGGGTTTCGGCTTCTGGGAGGGTGTGACCTGGAGCTACACCTGTGGCTCCCCATCGGACAGGTGTGGGATTCTGTGCCTCCACTTCTGCCTGCTCTGCCCTCTGGTCCCCAACCCCCCTCCTCACCTGGCCGGTGTCTTGTCTGTACAGTCCAGACTGCTGGCCCGGCGACTGTGGTCCGGTGAGGACTGACCGAAAGAGCCACGCCGCTTCCTAGGACCCTCAACGCTCCCGATCCTGACACAGCATCTGCTCCATGTGATTTCAGATCAGCACTGGACAGGGAGGGGCGCATTTTCTCTGTCGTTTGCTTCTAGACACGAAGGCTTTGATGCTGCTCAGGGTTGTAAAATAAAACGTTCCACTTTGTTTGGGAACATTTCCTGTGCGGCTGTTCTTCTGTGTTTGTCCCCCCTCCCCCCCCCCATCTCCTTCCACCCCCACCCCCGGCTCTATCTCTCAGCTTCCCAGAAGAGTTCCTTCAGGTTGCTTTCCATCTCCAGGACTTGGACTTGTCCTCTTGGTAACGGACTTCATAGTCTCCGCTCCTGGCTGCCGTGCGTGTTGAGCACCCCCCTCCCCCAGTGCTTCGCACAGAGAAGCTGCCCAGTGAGTGTCGTTTGTGTTTTCTTCCTCTGTATGGCTCCATCCACACCAGGCGTTGATCTGATCCAAGGGGTGGAGTCCCCTGGGCTCCAGGTGCCAATCAGCTGTCAGGTGAGCTGAACAGGACCTTGGGAACGTAGGGTCTGGATGCCCCGATCCATCTTTGAGTGCAGTTCTGCAGGGGCTCGGTGTCAAATGGGCCAGACGTCCGGCTTTCTGTGTGTGTGAAACTCCTTAGACAAAACTCTACGGAAATAGGGGACATTTCTGATCTTATTGATCGGTGGTGCCTTTAAATAGTCCGCCCTGAATCAAAAGAATGCAAGCGTCCCCAGGTGTGGCCAGTAAGCCCTCGTTCCCGTACGGAAGTGGGCAGCAGGTCCAGAAGACAGGCGGACGAGGGGCCCAGGGGGCTGTTAGGCGGCTCCCGCTGCTGCACCGCCCCCCCCCCCCAGGAGCACTTTCTTTTTGTCAGGGCCAATTCCTGAAGCAATGCGCCCCACAGCTCAGTTCCCCAGGCTGCAGCCGAGGGGCCCTCGGTGCTCAGGAGTTATTGCCACTAGCAGGAAGTGTCTGACGGTTTCCATTTACTTTCAGTTGGAAGAGGAAAGGCTTCCTTACAACAGAGGCAGAAAAATCAGTGAGGTGACACCGGCCCTCTTTACCTTCCAGAGGGAACTGGGGCTCCCAAAGGGCACCGGTGGGCCCGTCTTGAAATGGCTCTGCCACCGACAGAACAAGGACCAGGGGCATTTCTTGTGTCCCAGTGCAAGGCCGTGCCTGGCTGGTGAAGCCGGGCTCCCCACCTGTGTGGCCAGTGCACCACCGTGAGTGAACCAGGCAGCTGCTGTCCTGTGAGCACATTGGAGCTGGCTTCTTGTGCTGTGTTTTAAGGCAAGCTCTACTTTGAAAATCAACAGTACAGCCCTGGCCTGCTGGCTCAGTTGGTCGGAGCATCGTTCCGTACATCAGAAGGTTGCAGGTTCGATCCCCGGTCGGGGTGCAAATGGGAGGCAGCTGATCAATGTTTCTCTCTCAAATCGATCTTTCTCTTTCTTGAATCAATAATAAAAAAAAACTTCAGTGAGGATTAAAAAATGTAAAAAAAAAAAAAAGAAAATCAAAAGTATAGTAGACAAGAAATACACAAATATTGTTTATTTCACATAGGAGATTTGAATAATTTAGCTCCTTCCTTCCCTTTGAGGGGGTTCATACATCTCTTTTCTCATATCGATAGTATATTTTAAAAATCCATTAGGTGTCCCCCCCAAAGAAACCCTTGACAAATTTAAAAAGTTTATAACACTACAGCCATGGTTATAATCCAGTACAAATTAGAAAGAAATAATATAAGGCTGGCCCCTTCCTCCCCATGCCTTGACTACTTAGAAATTAAATATATACTGGGGATAATTCTCAGATGAAGAGGAAATCAGAATGGAGACCATGAAGTATCTATAAAGAAAGGAAAAGGAGAAGACCTTATGCTCAACCCACATGCTGTTGCAAAGGAGGGGCCCAGAAGGAAATGATAGCCGTGTGTTCATTGTTAAAGAAGTAAGAAGAGAACAGAAGTGATGATAAAGTAATGATTTTAAGAAGTTTGGAAAAAGTACAAGCCATTAAACCAACAGAAAATGGAAAGAGGGCAACATAAAAACTAAGTTTACTGAAACAGAAAATACACGGAGAGCATCGGGAAGGACTGCAGACTGCAGAGGCAGACCTGGGGCGGAGCGAAACTTGAGAGACTTAACGGTGTGTGTCGTCCGGGAGAAAGGTCTGCGTGAACGTCGGCTCCTTCCCGCAGCGGAATGGGATGCAGCCTTTAAAATGCTTCGTTTTCAAAGCAGCTGCAAGAGGGCTGGGTGAGACGCTTACATCGAGTTCAAAACGTAGAATAAACAATTGCATTACAGAATGATTATAGCCTTGGGATCACAATCGCTCCTCTCCCCCCAACCCCCCGCCCCAAGTTCTGAAGGGACTGAAGTCTGGAGGAATGCGTTACAATGTCACCGCTGGAATGAAATACTGACCTGTACTTGCAGGCAGGGGAACCCCACGTGCATCCTGCTGAGAGCAGCCCCTCACCGAAGACCCCATACTGTATGATCCCATTAACATGAACTTTCCAGAGTAGGCAACTCTACAGAGACGGAAAGTACGTTAGCAGGTGCCGAGGGCTGGAGGCTTGGGGGACGGGGAGTTGGGGGTGACAGCGCGGGGTGCGAGCTTTCCTTTCGGGGCTGTGAAAGGTTCTAAAACCGATCACGTGAAGATCACGCAACACTGGGAATATACCCTTTGAAATGGGCGCTGGCAGTGGGGGAAGGGTACGGTGTGTGAATTATATCTGAGCCAAGTCGCCCACCCCCCCACCCCAAAAAGTCACAGTGCTTGTCTCGGGGAATGGAGACATCTGTGATTTTCCTCACTTTCCACCCTCTCTTGTAATTTCCCGGTAGAGTTCTGCGTCGCTTGTCTAGAGAGAGCATCATAAACCAAAAACCATTTTAAAGGAGGAATGTTAATAATTGGCCTTTTGGCAGCTGAGGCAATGATGGGAAATCTGTCCCCCACTTCCTGGGAAGCTGGGGGGGCACTGAGTAGCCCTAAAACCTGGGGGCGGTTGTCACACACACAAAGTGGCGCGGGGCTATTCTTCCCGGAGTCCTGGAAAAGAAAGCCTCATTGGTCTGGGGTCTCTCGGGGCAGGGTCACAACTTGGGGAAAAGCTGGGGAGGACCCACAGACGATTGCTTCCTAGTGACATAGCCTAAGAGGTGTCTGCCATCCGAGGACGAAGTTAGAGAAAGCGGTGACTTATACAACTTCCTGTCATTGCCCGGCACTGGCTGGCGGTGGCTGAGACCCACCCTCGCCTCCTCTCTGCGGAGCAGGGGTTTGCTCTCTGCCTCTGGGCTTTGCGTGCGGGCCAGTCTTTCTAACCGCAGCTGAACTGCCATTTTGAACAGAAGGCCCCGTCGCGCCTTTTGAAGATGGGGAACTCCTACGCCGGACAGCTGAAGACCGCGCGGTTCGAGGAGGTCCTGCACAACTCCATCGAGGCCTCGCTGCGCTCCAACAGCCTGGTGCCGCGGCCCGTCTTCTCCCAGCTCTACCTGGAGGCCGAGCAGCAGCTCTCCGCCCTCGAAGGTAGGCAGTGTGTCTGTGTCTCGTCCGTGTTGTTGGCCGCGGGACTTGAAACTCTTTCCTCGTCTGCTCTGTGGGCAGAATGCTCAGTCGGGCAGAACAGAATGGTTAGGAAAAGCAAGTGGCACCTGAATTCGTACTCGGCTGAAATTAAAGTAAGTTTCAGCTACCAGGTTGCACAGAATACAGATTATTCATGGGACTAACAGGAGAAAGGACGAGGGCCGTGTTAGGCTGTTCTGAATGGGTTGTGACTTATTGAAAGCTTTGATGTTTTCACTTGGGTAAGTGAGAAAGTGCAGCGGGCTTTTTAACCCTCAGCTGCTCTCTTTCCCCTGGTGCTGTCATTCAAGGCCCTGTCTTTGCAGAGCAGTCTAGCTGGTTTCTCTTGCCACAGCAGGTACTAGAAACCTCTGGAAAGTTTTAAAAACCGAGAACAAACCTTTATGAATGTCACGTGTGCCAGGATTAAATAAATGATCTTCAGGCCTGGGGACACCTTTAGGCTTGCCCTGATTATCCAGAGAGTGGATGGTTGTAGTTTTCAGTCTTCCCTGGTTTGCAGTTTTATAGCTGCGTATTGTCATGTCGCAAGTGACCCCGCAGCAGCCCACGGCACAGGACTTGCTCCTGGGATGAGAGTTCTTTGCGTTGGTTTTTGTCTTTCACTCGCAGTTACCGGCAGGCTTCGCTTAGCTGTGGAAGCGATGTAGGGCTGTGGTCTCAAATGAACGTGAATTAACTAACATGACAGCGTGCAGCCTGCCAGGCCCTGTGTGGTCACGACGTGCGCGTGTGTGTCAGTGTGGGTGCGAACCTGTGTGCGTGTGCCGCGGTGGGGGTGGGCAGGTGGGGGCCTGCCTATCAGGCAAACGAGGCAGGGACCTGCTTGTGTGACACAGAGGGCCCCTCCCCCTAGTAGGGAGGCCTTCCTGTGTCACGCTCTGACGCGTGCTTACTGAATTCACCTGGCAGACGGCAGCAGCTAAGGACTGGAAGCATGAATTAGGAAAACCCAGAGTTCCCTCATCTTCGCATCGAAAGTGCTAACAGTGTCTGGCACAGGAAACATTACTGGGACTTCGTGGGGAGACGAGAAACAAGGGGAGGATATTTTACAGCAGGAAGACTTGGGAAATATGTATTAAGTAGCCACCCTTCTTACAGCACCGAGAGTCTTGGTTGCTCATGACAAATTCATGATACCAGTGATGATAAATAATTCAGTGCATTTGCACGGCAACCTAAAAGCTACAAAGTGCTTCACCTGCACCAGCTAAAGTGATTGAATCCGTGGTTTGGGAAGAGGCACTGGTTTGCGTGGAGGTCGAAGGATGCTCACCTGGGGAGAGCGGAGAGCAGCTGTCGGAGGGTCGCTCTGTCTGAGATCCCCACAGACACCCCTGCGTGGCCTCTGCCTGGGAGGCTGCCTCTCAGGGCGCCACCCTCTGCTGGTGGGGCACTGGGCGAGTGACTCTCCGGGGCAGTTTTGAGGCCTTCGCCCCATGTGCACCCTGGGTGGGGGCTGAGCCGGCCGTTGGCCCCCTGTGCCGCCCCTCCTGGGGGCATGAAAGCCGGAGTGGCTGTCTTTGTGCTTTCCCATTTGTCCAGCAGACGGCACGGGGACAGCTTCTTGAGGTCTGGTTTCTCTGGCAGGGGGAGCTTGGTGGGCAGGGGCAGCCTCATTTTGGTGGGCTACAGGCCGCGGTGAACCGAGGGCTCTGCTCCGGCCTCTGGCTGGTGCCTGCTGCCCACACCCTGCTGCCGACGGCGTGCCAGGGCCTCCCGTCTCATCGCCGTCCTTGCTGGACGGTAACCTTCCGGATGGCCTTTCTGACCAGGGCACCGCGGCACTCAACAGCCCTCCCTCCGCAACAGACTCTGTATTTGGCGGGGCGACTCAGCAAGGCCCTGGTTCCTTTGTTCTCGAGTCAGGGGTCTCACCACCTCCTTCCAGGGGAAAACCCTTTGTGTGTTGTTTATTGTTTGAAAAGGGAGACCAACCAGACCGAAAACACGCCAGCCTGGCATTTTGAGGTCCACGTCTGCTGAAGTAGATGCAGGCAAATATCCACAACCCCCCGGCCCCGAGTGTCCCCGAGTGTCCCCGAGGTTCCTCAGCGTGCACCTCAGGACAAGCAGCCCCAGACCCCGGAGCAGAGTGCCGCTGCGGGGCTCTGGACCCCTGCTGTCCTTGCTGGTCTTCCCGCCCCCCGTCCTGCTGGTCGTGCTGGTGCCATTCGAGATGGAGAGCGCCCGCCGCTCCCTGGAGGCCTCAGGCACACGGTCTGGTTTCCTCCCTCCGGTCAGGCTTCCCTGGCTGACTCGCTCATCCCTTCCCAGGCCCTGGAATGTCTCACGTAGACCTTTGACCTTTAACCCTGCTTTCTTAGAGCCTGGATTTTGAGCTTTCTTTGACTTTCCGAGGCTTAAGACCCTCCTCTTTCATGCTTTCTGAGCGTCTGCATTCCTGTGCTTCTCGGCTTAGCGGCATACCGCGGGGGCATTCCTGCGTGTGCCCTCGGTGCTCCCGGGACCTCCCCTCCCCCTCCCCCTCGGCTCCTCGCATCTTTGCCGTCCCCTCTGAGCCCGGAGCACGGGCCGCACGTCTGGGTTTTGCAGCAGAGCCATCTGTGCCGCCCACACCACGGTGCCCACGGTGAGCTGTGCCCTGTGGCTGGCACCGGGGCCTGGGTGTGACTGTACCTTCTGCGGAAAGCAGAAGGGGGCGGGGCAGGAAGGGAGCATCTCCAGGAGGCTCTGCGGGTACCTCCCACCCTCTGGGTGCCCCCTGGGTAATCTTTTACACTCTTCCTGCCCCCTCCATGTCCCCTACGCCCAGGACCGAGACACCAGGATTCTTGCATCACCCCTGATGTGGCCTTCCCCAGGTCATGGGTCCAAGCTGGCTTAAAATGTCCAGTTTCTTCTGTCTCTTGTCCCTCACGCACCTTTAAAAATGGGGGCCACTGCAAGGTTCCGATGCCGGCACCTGCGCTGATGAAATCGCACCTGGAGGCTTTTCCGGGCCCGAGTTCTCCACGTAAGTGGCCCGGTGCCAGTGGCCTCGTTTCAGAGGCAGGCTCCACGCACAGAGAGGTTCAGGAGCATCCGCTCGGCCACACAGATGGTGGTGGACCCAAGCCCTGTAACTGGAGTCCCCTGAGCCCCCAGTCCCATCTCTCTTTACTGCACACAATTTCATCATCCCCCTAGAACCACGTAACCCCTGGTGGGCGGAGGGTGCGAGGGCCTAGGCAGAGGGGAGCGGCGAGGGGGCCGCCAGGGGGCCAGCACCCCAAGAGGGTGTGGAGCAACCAAGAAGAGACCACCCTCTCCTCACCTAGCGTATTCAAGGGTGTTCGGGGTGGCCCTGTTTCATGAAGAAGTCTGGGCGCTCTTTATGACTCGATATTTAAGACAAGTTAAAAAAGATTTTTTTTTTTTTAAACCCAAATGTCTGTTAAAAGAAGTTGGAAAGACTATCCTTCAACAGACCTGAAAATTCATTGACTTGAGCGCCCCCTTTCTCTGGCGACACTGGGTAAGTGAGGTCGGGTCAGCCGGGCAGGTGTGGGCTGAGCGCTGCTTCTGGAGGTGGCATCTTGTTGGGTGCCTGGACGACGGAGAGGAGCAGGGGCGGGTCCCCTCCCCAGGAGCTGCGAGTCTGCCAGTAGCGTCGGGGTTCCCGTGGCTAATTCTGGCTCTCCTGGCCAGTTCCACGTTGGACATTATTCCTGAAACGCTGTGTCACTTAGAGCTTCCTGAGCTCACAACATGCCTCGTCCTGTGCTGAAACTTTTTGTGCGTGGGTGTGATAAACTGGGTGTGTTCGTATTTCTAGGGTGATACCAGCCTTCTTCCCTGGGGGTGAATCATAACGCATAGTCACACCACTTTCTTACGTGTGAAAAGACTGAGTGTGCAACTCGCGGTCGGAACAGCAGCTTGGGCATCAGACACACCTGGGAGCACACCCCCTGGGCTCCTTAGCTCTTCATTGGACGGCCGGGGGCCAATCAGGGGCCTCCGAGCCTCCGCGTCCTTGTCTGTAATGCGGTCCATTTTACCACCGCGGCACCTGCCACACAGACGGTCTTGGAGTGTCTGGCGTGTGCAGGTTTCACGCTCCATCCTTTCCAACCAGTTATTGGGTTGCCAAAAAAAAATCTGTTTAGTTTTTTTTTTCTGTACAATAAAAGAGACGCTATTCATTGTCACTAATAACTTTATTGATTTGTATATTTTGAGTATGTCAGCTGTCTGCAGCTATTGGTTTCTAGGGGTAGAGGCCAGGGGTGCTGCTAAACATCTTCCAGTGCATAGGACAGCCCCACGGCAGAGAATTATTTGGCCAAATGTCAGTAGTACAAGAAACTTCGCAAACCACTTTTGATATGTTCGATCAGTCACAGCACCTTCTCCACATGCTGCATACATCTTTTTTTGCATTTCAGTTGCGTTTTTACCTTTCTTGAAATAATAAAGCATAATGCACTGAAAATGTTGCCTACTTTCTTCCATCTTCAGTATTAAAATGGCTGCCCAAAAATTCATCAATTTTGAGAACTTTTAAAAAAACGCACACACACCCATATGACAGCTGTCACGATAGTCTAACAAAATTGTTTCAAACGAAGCTAAAGACAACTAAGCACTACCAGAGCCATCGTATGGGAAAAAACCAAATGGACTTTCTGGCCAGCCCAGTGCGTGCAGACTGACCCCAGTGTGTGTGCAGACATGTGCAACTCTGGTGGATGGGAAGGGACGTGACCCTGAATTCGGAGCCTGAGTCTGTGACCTTGGAAGAGCCATGCACCTGAGCGAGCCTCGGCTCTGCCTCTAGTGCAGATGGCGGGAGTGCCCGACCTGCGGTGTGGGGTGAGGACTGACTAATTGCTCAGTAGCTGGGATTTGCTGAGTACTTACCTCTGCCTTCCTCCCCTCCCCTTTCCCCTCTGTCTAGGCAGTAGCCGCGCCGCCGACAATGAGGAAGAGGAAGAAGAGGGGGAAGGGGGGCTGGAGCCCAGCTGCCCCCCAAACCCCTACCAGATGCACCCTCCGCCAGAAGGATGCTGCACCATGGACGGTGAGCTGCCCGCCCTGCCAGGCGGTGCCTGCTGCCCGGCATGCGCGCCTGTGAGCTGCGGGCATCCCCTCTGCCCGTGGCCGCCACCAGCAGCGGCCGGGGCGACCTCCCGTACCTGCAGCATTGGCTGCCCCAACACTGTGGGGACGCGGCCAGGCTCACAGCCCCTCGGCCGCTCTCTAGACAGGCTCAGCTTTGTGAGTGGCTCTGGATCCCAAGTTCATCTTTCTACCCTAGTTATTTGAAAACTGAAGTGTATTTTCGCACCTCACCTGTGGTTGCACCGTGTGAGTGTTAAACTCAGAACCCATTGGTAGAAATAACCTTTTGCACCTGTTGCTGTTTTGCTGTGGGAAAAGCAGATAGATGTTGTCTCAGGAGCCCTGTAAAATCATCAACGTTAACCCCACGGTGCTGTCGAGGAGCTGAGGCTCGGAGGTGCCAGACGGGGGGACTGCTTGGTCCAGGGATGCGGCCTGTGCTTGGCACTCGGGGACACTGGACAGACTCCTGGCTCTGCCGCTCACTGGCCAGACCACCTCTGAGCTCATTTGTCCTGTCACCAGACCGGTCAACAGGTGTCACTCGTTCGTGCTTTAGGGCAGTCAGTTAATAAAAATAACGGAGCCCCTGCTCTGGAAACGTAGAAATAACGGGAACAGGAGCTCCCACATCCACGGAGCTCCATGGGCAAGCAGACGCTTCACTCAGGCTGTGGAAAGTGCTAGTAGGGTGGGCGGGGCAAGCAGAGGTACACACAGGAGAGGTTCCTGACACGGCTAGGGGAGGGCTTCCTGGAGGAGGTGGTCCTTTAGCTGGGTTTTGAAGAATTAGCAGCAGTTAGCCCGGAGACTGTAAGAAGGTTGGGGGGGGGGGGAGCTGGGACCTTTTCAAATAATTTTGGAGGCTTATTTTTTTAAATAGGAAGAATAAGGAGGTTTACAGCTGGGAGTACGCGAAACAGTTTGCTCTCGTGTTATTTGTGTTACAACCCTAAACCTGGTTTGCCCACCCCTGTATTTAAAAGCTCTTCAGTGCAGAGGTGCAAAGGGAAAACAGCGACGGTCTCTCTGTGCCGAGAGTCTCCTCTGCGTCCTGGGCGTCCAGGCCCCTCCCCAGAGGCAGCCGGGGTCGCCAGGTCCTCACCCCTCATTCCTGCCACTCTCCTGTGCTCACACGTGCACGAGGCAGGGTGTAAAAATATGCAATCACCTGCGATTTCTTGCCGATTTACCTTGTCTAGATTCTCATTTGCGCCGTGTGTCCAGTTTTTCCCGTTGAGCTTCCTCTGCCTAGTCGTTAGGTGGGGACGCCGATAGCCACACCGACACCGGGCCGGGGCCGAGGGTCGGGACCGCCCATGCCGATGATGCCGTCTCTCAGCACGGGCTGTGCGGTCGAATCCGCGCGGAGGTGGGGTTGGTCCGGTGGAGGTCCAGGCGGTCCTCACCCCTTTGCCCCCGAGGACCTGGTTCTGGACGGCCCTCGGCAGCGTGCGCGAGCCCCGTCCGTTCCTCCTAGGCTTCTGCCAGGCGGGGAAGGACCTGCGCCTCGTCTCCATCTCCAACGAGCCCATCGACGTCCCCGCAGGCTTCCTGCTGGTGGGGGCCAAGGCCCCCGGCCTGCCGGACCACCTCCTGGTGTGTGCCGTTGACAAGAGGTTCTTGCCGGACGACAGCGGGCACAACGCTCTTCTTGGTAAGCTCCTCCTTCCCCTGAGTCAGGGCTCCGTCTGCGTGGTGGGTGGGGACCAGGGAGGCCACCTTTGGGGCCTCTTCCTGCGTAGGTCTTTCAGGAGACTGTTTCCTTGCGTAATGGCGTAGAAATGAGATTCACTTTGAAACGTGACTTCCTTCCTGTAGAAAGCCCATCAGTGAGTGTTCACTTTTCGGTACCTGTATTCACCAAGCCTTCCCTCAGTGCTTACCTGGGTCAGAAATGGCATCCAGATCCTGGCCCTAGACCCTCCTAGGAGCAGTCAGACGTGAGGCAGGAGGAGGCGAGGCCGAGCGAGTGCTCCTGCCTCCAGGACGTACGTATCCCCAGCATGCCTTGTCCATGCTCTCCCTGGTCTCCCTCTCACCTCTCAGGAGGTATCATTCTTATCCTGGTTTTATAGGTGGGCTTGGATCTATTAATGAACTTGCCCAAGGGGACATGAGGAAAGGAACCGGGTCAGGATTCAAACTCAGCTCTTCCTGGCTCCACACTCTGAGCTTTCATTAACTACTATCCCTCACGGTCCCGTGTCCTGGTCAAGGTCAGCGTGGGGGAAACCGTGGCTTTGACCTTTCAAACGACCACTGGCTCTCGGAGACCCCAGTGTCGAGGCCCAGTTTGCCAAGCCCGGCTGCCTCTGTTCCAACATGTGCTGAGAACTTACTGTATACCAGGCCCGGCGCTCGGCGCACACCCCCAACAGTGGAATGAAAACCGGGAGCTGTACAGTTTGGACCGGGAGCCCAGAGGGCTGGGTTCTAGTCCTGTATGTGACCACAGGTCACCTGTGGTGGCCGGGCCTCAGTGTCCTCATCTGTGAGGTGGGGAGGGGACACCCACAGTGCTCCTGACCCTTCCTCAGCCGGGCCCCTTCGCCTGGCCCTGTGTTCCCGGGGAACAGAAGGGTTGGGGATGCTCTGTCTATTTCAGTGCTGGCCTTGGGGACAACCCTCACTCTAGAAGCCAGTTTGGTTGTGAGGGTTCATGGGAAAAAATGTCTGGGTTAACTCCCCTCCCCATTTCTTCTGGACTTTCCGTGGGTACAACACGGAGACTTCCAGCCTTGCGCTGGGCAGGTAAGCGCGTGTCAGTGGGGATTTACTGAGCACGTTCTGCGTCCGAGGCACCGTGCTCAGGACCGAAGGGTGGGGAGGGGAGGGGAGGGAGCGAGCTTTCACCCAGAGGGAAAAGAAAGATTCCTGCCATGGGGGGCAGGGCACAACAGGTGTAGACTCTGAGACAAGGCAGGTGCATGCCGCCTGGACAGATATGGCTCAGGGACAACGACCAGGGAGAGAACGTTGAAGCCACCTCTCTTTCTCGAGCAGGTTCATAGGCTTATTGTAACCAGTTCTTAAAAACAAGAAAAATCTCAGGGTCTTGGACTGCATCTCAGATTTAATTTGCTCATAAGGCCTCGCTGTGTTGGGTTGTCGGCCTGGCAGCTTGGCCGGCGTTTGCTGTGGCGGAGGCCGGGTGTGCCTGGGTCCCACCACTCGGTGGCTGTAAAGGGGTCTCGAGGGCAGTAAATCGAGGAGGTTCTGTGTCTTGGAATGTGGAGACAAGACTCCTTCAGTTCATTCCCCAGCAGTGCCGGAACCGCTTTCGCTCCCCAGGCGAGTGCAGAGGAAGTGGTGTCTTTGTTAATTGCTCGCCAAAAAGCCCTAGGAGGTGGGTAATAAGGGCTGGTTGGTAATAACCCACACTTTCTTCTCTTAAAGTGACTTTGTGCTCTCAGCTCGCACACTTAACACTGTTCAGGCTTCCTGCAGTTAACTCTGATGCCTGCACAGGACGGGTGGCCCCACAGCCCTCTGGGGACTGGGCTCAGTGCTTTTTAGTGACCTGTATAAAATGAACGCTGCGGGCAATCCTGGGGGGAGCCATAGCTAGCGCCCCCACCCCCACCTGTAACCCATAATGAAGAGAGTCTTGTTTTAGCGACTTGGCATCAACTGAGCGATTTTGTCTGAGAAAACGGAGAGATTAAAATCCAGGTGTGTGTTTCAGTTTGTTTTTTTATGGTAATTTATGTAAATTGGCCGATGACTGAGATGTAGGAGGAGAAAACACACAAACAGAATGTTTTAGATGGGAGTAAGCAAGTGTTTTGTTCATTCAGGAGGCACGTATTTGAGCATTTTGGGAGTGGATAGCCCCACACTGAAGGAAGGCCTCAAGTTCGGCCGGGGCCCCAGAGCCAGGGCAGACCTGGCCCTTCCCGGGGAGCTCGGCGTCTGGCGGGAGAACGCAGGCACAGGGGGCCTCGGGTCCACGCCCGGCGACCACAGACACACAGCTTGTGCAGGTCCCTGCAGGGCGCTGTGGCCTGGCGACCGATTCACCGTGGGGATCGTGGAGGGTGCACAGTGCCTGGCGACGGGCAGGAAAGCCATCTCAGCGCAGGTGGGCTTCCAGATGGGCCCGGACAAAGGAGGGAAACGTCGCCCATTGGAGAAGAGCATGACCAGCAGCTATTTTATGGAGGTTTATCACGTGCCCCAAACCACGCTTGGCTGAAAGAGCCCGCTGAGGTGGGCCCATTATTATCTAGCCTTTATAGATGAAGAAACAAAGACCCAGAGAGGTTAACCAACTTGCTCAGGGTCACCCAGCTAGTCAACGGCAGGCCCTGGATTTGAACCCAGATGACGTGGGCCCTGGTGCTTGTGTCCCAGAGGGCAAAGGGCAGGCCAGATAGAGGTACCTCATGCCTGTAGGATCCCAGCCTGATGGGGGGCTGGCGAGAACTTCCTGTGGCTGCTGCAGAGGCTGCAGACTGGGGCCAGCAGGGTCCCACTCAGAAAAGGCCCCAGCCTCCCGCGAGCTGTTTTCAAACTGCAGGGTCAGACGGAAGAGCTAGCAGCCTGATGTGTCTGTCTGCCGCCTTTAACAGCCACCAACACGTGGCCGCCTGATCTCACTGTAACGCTTCCTCTCCACCTTCCAAACTAGTTTGAGGCAAATCCTGGGCATCATGTCATTTCATCTGTCAATGATTCAATATGTATCTCCAAGATAAGGGCTTTTTGTTGGAATCCTAATAACATCCCCATACCTAAAAAATGCAGCATTAAGTCCTTAACAGTCTCAAATCTCCAGTGTGTTCAAATTTTGTGTTACAGGTTTCTTTTTTACAGTTGGTCTTTAAGGTCAAAATGAGGTTCTCCAAAAGCCTTTGGTCGCTAGGCCTCTGAAGTGTCTCTCATTAAGTCTCTCTTCATTTACATGACCTTCTTTCCTAGTTTTCCCTTTACAGTTTATGTTTGAAAGAGACATTGGAAGTATTCAAGTAAAGCAATTGCCGTGTTTTAGTTTGCATTTTAGAAAGATCTCTTGGAGGTCACATGAATAATGGATTTTTATTAAAAGAGAAACTGAGGCAGGGCAACCAGTGATGAGCCTGTGGCAGGATTCCAGGTAGTTCCTGACAGTTGGGACCCCCGAGAGCCGCACCTCCAAGCCCCCTGCGTTGGTCCCGGGTGGGCCTCCCGCAGCCCGCCCTCAGCTGTGCGCTCGGAGGCCATTGCCCGCTGCGTCTAAAGGAAGCCACTGTGGATGCTTCAGAGGGGACTCCTGTAACTTCGGTTCTAGAAGGAAACTCAGGGTTCATCTAGACCTCACCTGCCCTGTTATGGCTGGAAAACTGGAACCCAGAGAGACGGCATGGAGCCGCTCCCCCCCCCCCCCCCCGCCCCGCCGTCTCAGCACCATGAGGGCCTGGGCAGGGTCCAACTTCAGTCTCCTGGCTGCCCCGCCCAGCTCTGCTCTGTAATACAGCTGTGCCTGTCCAAGGGAGAGGAAGAAACAGTGACATTTGATGAGCACCTACTATGTGCTGAGCACATGGTGTGCACTTTGCCCTCCTCCTGCTCCTTCAAGACGGATTTTTGTGAGGACATGCCATAGCAGAATGGTTCAGTCCCAACCCCCATCCCCCTTGCGGGTGAGCTGCTTTCTCTCTGTGCCTGATGCCCTCATCTGTAAACTGGGGAGCCTACGAATTGTTTTATAGGGCGTCTGGAGGTCTAAATGAGAACATTTATCATATAAAGTGCTGGGCTTGGTGCCTGGCAGCTGCTCAGTGTGCAATAAATGTTCGCCATTATCATGTTTACGGATGAGAAGTGCAAAGCTCCGAGATGTTGCTTAACCTGCCCAAAGTCACACAAGTAGGGAGTTGGGATTTGAACCTGGGTCCCTCTGATTTGCAAGTGTGTGCATGCTCTGCTACGGTGATGGGTAGGAGGACGGAGACTTTCTTCCCAACAGAAGGGAGAGCCTGGCTTGGTGGCCAGCACGCACTGGCGTGAGTTCAAAATGTGCTGGTTAAACAGATGCCACCACAGCGGCTTAAACACAGCCAGACCTGCGGGAAAATCGCGTGGCGCCTGTGTGTGTGGTCAGGAACGAGGCGTTTTCATGGGGCATTTCCCGTGGGACAGTGCGTGGACAGAATGACTTCTCTCGAGTCTGGATATCTGCGCCTGGCGGGAGCTGGAGGGTTCGGGCCCGGTGGCATGCTTTCTAGGTCTGTCTCCTGAGGAGACTATCATAGACGTCCGCGTCCTCGGGGAAACTTGCAAAGAGAGTGACTTATTACATTCTTCCTCCTGAAAACGGTGATTGCCTTTCAGGCAATTTCTCGAAAGATTAGAATTATCTCAAATGTTCAGCCGGGGTGGTTTCAACCACTCTCCAGTCCCCTGGGCCGGCTGGTAAGCCACACTGTGGTCTTGTTGGCCGGCCCTCCCTGGCCCGGGGTCATCTCTCTGAAGAGCAGCGGATTCTTCCTGCCGGAAAGTGAGAGCCGACCCAGAAGGGCAGTTGGCTTGCTGGCTCGCTAAAGACCTACCACACCAGGAAGACCCAGGCTTCTGCTTGCTTTTCGGAACCACGAAGAGGCGCTCTTACGGTCCGTGGTTCCCACCTCCGCTTCTGCGATGGCCCCGCCGTCCACCTTTCTCACGGCACAAGGGCCTATCTGCTGTTTCTGGATGGCGATGGCAGTGCTGGCCTCGGCAGGTCACCCTCAGCGTCCTTGGTCTTGCAGCTGTTTCTCGTTCATCCATCTTTTCAACGCTCGGGCTCAGAATCCCTTCCAGGGAGTTGGGAGTTTTCTCGGGGCCTTAGCTGGCTGTCGAGCTGTTTGTCTCAAGGTTCCCATGTTGGAGGCAAAGGGACCGATAAGAGTGTTAGATGACTACGTCAGCGTGTACCGGAAATGTCCCCGTGCTCACTCTTATACTTACCTTGTTTCCTGTCTCCTTCCTTCCCTACCGATGTTTACAGACTCTCTGCCCTGTGCCAAGTACCAGCCTGTGCGCGGGCACTTGTGTGCACGGGCACTTGTGTGCACGGAGCAGTGCACCTCCACTCGGTCACACCGTGGTCCCAGCACTTGGGACGCACGGGAAAGTTATGGGGGAAAGACATGAATCTCAATCACTGTAATTCTAAGGAAGAAGCTACAAGGCCCTCTGAACAGTATGAAGAGGCTGCAGGGGCCCGGGGAGCAGCGAGCCCAGCCCTTTGGGGCAAGGAAGTCTCCGGAGGTGTGGGCATTTGAGCTGAGCGCTGAGTGATGGGTGGAGTGCATGCAGGCGTGGCTTCAGTGAGGCAGAGTGTGTGCGCGCCGAGAGGCAGGAGCGTGGCGGGAGTAGGCAGCAGAAGTCAGCAGAGGGAGTCCTTTGGAATTAGGCGTATTTAACAGGGCTGTCAAACCCATTTTCACCGGGGGCCACATCAGCCTCGTGGTTGCCTTCAAGGAGCTGGATAGAATTTCAGGACTGTATGAATGTAACTACTCCTTAACTAGGGGCGAGGAACTCGGCACTGCCGCGGGGTAGAAACAAGGTGGAGGGCTGGATTCGGCCTGCGAGCCTTGTGTCTGCCACCTGTGCGGCAGAATGAGGACCAGAGTGAAGCTGGAGATGAGGGTTGCGGGGGTTGGGGACGGCCTTGAGTGCCGCGCTGTGGGTCTAGACCTCGTCCTCATGTTAGACTCCAACGCCACACTTCCTGTGTCTGCTTTAGACTGTCGCGTGGCCTCTCTGGTTCTCAGGTTTCCCAAAAGAAGGTTTCGCTGTCCTGACTGACCGAGTGGCCTGTCTGGATGCAGGGAATGGGCAAGAATACCACGGCTTCCCTGTGCACATTAGTTCCCTTCCTGTCCCTTTCGAACACCAGCAGACACGGAGCGCCGTGCTGGACGTTTCTCTGGGGCCTTACCTGCATGCCCTGCTGCGGAGGGAGCAGGGTTCTGGAAGATCGAACTAACCCGTCCTTGTCCTACATGGAGACCAAGAGATTGACCCTTATTTCTAAGGCCGTTCAGGGAATAGGAAGTTTACGTAAAATACAGCAGATCGGAGAACTCACAGGTTTCCGTGGCATAGACGTCTCATCTCTCTGTGGAGGTGTCCTGAGCTGTCACCGACAGATGCTGCCTTGAACACAGGCCAGAGGCTGAGTTTACCAGGTGTCAAAGCGGGCCTGATGCGGAGCTGCGCAGCCCTCAGGGCCTTGGTCAAAGGACCTTGTAAACTTGTCAGCCCGAGAATGTGATCAAATCAATGAGTCTCAGCCTCAGGGCGCCCCTCCCAAGGGCCTGGGACTGTTGAAACCAGCCGTACCTGGGGCCGGGCAAGGGCTTAAGGACAGTGTTCTTCAGGCAGGGTCATGCGGCGGTCAGGTAGCCAAGCCAATCCTCACAGTTCTGGGTAAGTCACCCCTGGTTCTGGTGAGGACCGTTCGGATGGAGGCGACGGCTCCGAAGGTCTTCTCAAGCCTCTTCTCTGGGTTTTAATACTTCCTAGGAGGTGGATTTGCCATCCTCAATGTCACTGTGTAGGTGGCCGGCCTTCCCAGAGCCTTGCAGCTGATGGCAGCCTCTGTCACCTCCCAGAAAGGCCCATTCCGGCCTCGGGTAGCAGGACGCTGACCCCGTGACAGCCATCTTTGGGCAGAGCATCTCCACTCCCCCCGGCCACGGAGCCCCCAGACCGGCTCCCCGCTGCCTGCCATGCTTTAGACTGTCTTCGTTTCTTTTCAGCAGTTCATGGGATCGAATTTCTTCACTCCAGGGTGGGAGTCTGCACTCCCACGAGCTCGCCTAGTGTATCTGGCATCAGGGAGCAAACGCTGAGGTTCTGTGACTGGCCAGCGCGGAGGGCCTGGTGCCTCCAGGTTCCTGCAGGTACTCGGTCAGCGCAGACAGCTGAAGAGACGGTTCTCGTCCTGGGAAGTTTGCTCTCATCGGCTTTTGGGTGTGCACCCAAGCAAGTTCACTCTTCCGAGCTTGCCTGGGCCCGTGTCCATGGCCAAGTCTTCTTGGTCCTCCTCCTGTGTGAGTCAAGGCCATCTTGCCCCCTGCGGGTTCTCCGGCTGGTGGTAGAGGATGTCGATGGTCATTTTTGATGAACCGTGCGTTATCGGAAGAGGACTTTGGAGGTAAGCTGGGGACAGTCATGCGTGGTCTGTTTCTTGTCCAGGATTCTCCGGGAATTGTGTTGGCTGCGGAAAGAAAGGCTTCTGCTACTTCACGGAATTCTCCAATCACATAAATCTTAAGCTGACCACTCAGCCCAAGAAGCAGAAGCACTTGAAGTATTACCTGGTCCGCAATGCCCAGGGGGCTCTCACCAAAGGGCCTCTCATTTGCTGGAAAGGCTCAGGTGAGCGGTTCGGCTCTGCAGGGCAGGTGGGTGACGGGGTGTCCCCTGGGCGGGCCAAGGTGCCCGTCAGCAGGACTCTGCGGAGACACAGCTCGGTAGTGGGCACAAAGGCAGGCGAGGGGTCAGTGTGTGCGATTAAAATGCCACTTCGCATGACGGGTATTCAGTGTATAGTGTCAGCCTGCTTGCGTGGGCCTTTAAGGGTTGACAGAGGGCTGTGCCGTCCTGTGGCCAGTGGTTGGAAGGTTCTCCAGTGGGTGACTTCGTCCCCCAGGGAACATTTGCCATTGTGTGGAGGTACTTCTGATTGTCACGGCTGAAGGGTGCTACTGGCCCCTGAGCAGCTGCTGCCCAATATCCTGCAGCTCACAGGACATCCCCCCGCTGCCAAAGAATTACCCGCTGTAAAATATCCGTGGTGCAAGGTCTCGAAACCCCAATTTAGAGAAACTTGGCTTGAATAGTGTCCCCCAGTCCCCGAACAGAACGAACAGCTTCCCAGTGTCCCAGCCCTAGAAGAAGTCTCTGGGCCTCATGCATCCCCCTGTCTCCCCTGTGTGGGGCAGGGGCGCTGGGCTGCAGGGAGCTGTGGGTGGGGGAGCGGTAGGGGGTGGGTTTCAGAGGCCCAGCGTCGGCTGCTCCCCGAGATGCCCCCACGGAGCCGGTACGGGGGGGCATGTTCTAGAAGGATTCTCAGTGAGGCGACCGGGAGAACCAGCCTTTGGTCCCTCACTTGTCCATGTTGGTTCTCTTCCGGCCCCTTGGAATCTCCCAGCCAGCTCCCACGAGCAGAACAGGGGCGTCAGGAGGGGCTGGCTCTGGGCCAGCCTCCTCCCCCACTATTCCCATCATCACTCTTCCTTTTCCTGTCCTTTCCTCTCATCAGTCAGTGAACACTGGTATTCCTTGAGCTGCTAGGATGTGCCGGTCCTTTTCTGGGTCCCGGGGAGGCAGCAGGTCTTCCCCTGGGAGGCTGGTGGAGGGTTTTGGTCGCCTGCTGTGGCCAAGCACCTTGCAGGTGAGGCACGTCCCTGGGGCTGGAGGGAGGTGTGGGCTGTACCTTCACCTCTGACGGGCGGTGATTGGATGATGCATTTGTATCATCTGCTTTTCTCTCTTCCCCACATGCTCACTATTGTCCTCTCCTGACGGTGCGTCCCTCAGATGGACCCCTGTCCTTAGACCACAGTGTCCTTGGACCTGGCTCTCCTGCAGGACAAGTCCCAGGCTCGGCGCTCACCCCTAACCGGTGGGGGCAGCAATGACCTGGTTTTCACGACCCTGCCTTGTCCGCAGAGTTCAGAGGCCGGCAGGCCGCCGCCGGCCCGTGCTCCAGTTCCCTCTTCCCGCCGCTGGACAGCTCCGGGCCCCTGGCTGCCTTCTCCGGAGAGCCCACGCCTGGAACGAACGCCAGCATCCCCACGGGGGCGCAGCCTGCAGGTGAGGCGACGGAGTGTCCAGAGGGGCAGAGCCTGCGGCCTGGCATGCCACCGGCTTGGCTGCTGGGTGGCGGCCGCTTCCGGAGATGCGGGGGCGTGCCGAGTTCTCTCTTTCTGCAACGCCTGTGCGTTTTGTTTTGAACTTGGGAGAGTTTTCAACACAGAGTGCTTTGTTTTTAGTTTGGAAAGGTTCTCTGCATGCCCCTCTGCTCTGGCACATGGTCCTCTTGTCAGCGGGCTGGTGGGATTGCTCAGCAGCCCCAGCCTGCAGCGTAGGGCTTGCTGTGTGACGGGCGTTGGAACCGGACTCCCGGGAGGGGCAGTGAGGCTAGACATGCACTTGGTCCCATGTGCCATGGGCCCCAGCTCCGTGAGCGTCCTGTCCAACCCTCACGAGCCCCTGTGACCAGGCTTCCATGACCCCGTTGTACTCGCTGAGAAGTTGGGGCCACCGGTGCTGGCCTGGGACCTCCTGGGTGGGCAGAGTCCCGATTTGACAGCACGTCTTTCTGGCTGGAGCCTTAAACATGGGAGAGGCAACCACAGTAGGCAGCAGCCTCCGCGGGACTCGGGCGGCTGGTGGTTTCCGTTCCTCTTGCCCGGAGGGTCTGAGGTCGGACCCTGAGAGGAGCCACAGCCCTCGCCCCACCCGGCTCGTCCCACCCATGACGAAGAGGTTGCCCTGGGCTAAAACATGCCCCTCCGGGTGCCACACCTCTCTCCCCACCACCATGGTATCTGCTATTGCCCTCCCTGTGCCCAGGCCGCCGGGACCTCTGCCACCAGGCAACCGGAGAGGCCACCGCTTTGGCATCAGAATACCTGGGGGGTGAGCACCAGCGCTGCCGCCGCCTCACTGGGCCGTTTAGGGCAGGTCCTTTCCAGTCTCCGAGCGGTCTCTGCTCCCGGCTCCGTGGGGCTGGAGAAAGCCTCCCCTGCCTCGTCTGCGGGGCAGCTGTGAGACTCAGGGAAGAGCGGAGGCTTACTCAGTGCTGGCCGCCTGCCACGCACTTCCCCGCGGACCTGACCTCTGCTGACCACGTCGTCCTCGCAGCGGCTCTCCTGTGACCCCCACTTTGAGGAGGGTCCCACAGCTAGTGCGGAGAGCCTCCAGAGACCAGGACCTGCGGCTGCTCCCAGAATTATCCTCAGACCTGGGGAGCCCCAGCCCCCATGAGCACCCCGTGGGCATTGGTGGCAGCAAGCCCTACCGCTGTCCCCAGTGTGCCGGATGCAAACCTGGCCCTGGAGGGTGAAGGAGCGGGTGGAAGGAAGCAGGAACGGTTTCTGGGGCAGTGCTGAGTTCTCGGGGCCCCACAGGCCCCTCCTGTCCCTCTGGTCCTTCCCCCACCGGGGAGTGCTCACTGCGGGCGTGTGTGTGCCTGCGTGTGCACACACGTGTACGCTTCCCTCTGTTTTCTCAGTCGGGTGGAATCCCGTGCTGTGAGCTGACCTGCTCTGTCTCGTTCTCTGTGCACAGGACCGGCCTCTGGTCACCCCCTGCTCACCGCAGCCATGGGCCCAGCTGTCTTCAACGGCAAAGACTCCCCGAAGCACCAGCAGGTGGTGAAGAACAAGCTGTTGGCCGTGACGCGGCCCTCGGCACTAGGTAGCGTTGCCTGTCCTGGGGGTCCTGCCCTTCTCCGGGTCCAGGCTTTGCGGGGCGGACATGGGAGTCTCCTGGAATGGGAGTGGCTTGGACAGAGAGGCCGGCCTGGGCAGCAGGTGCCTCCTGAGTCTGCAGGGCTGTGCCCAGGCCCTGGTGCTGTGTGACGGGTCACACCAAGAAGCTGTGAGAGCCTTTGGTGAGGTGGGAGACCTGTCTCATCGTGAGCCACCCTTCAGGAGGGCTGTAGAGTTTGGGAGAAGCAGGGGTAACATGATATATCGTGTGAACAACATCAGATAAGCACAGATCCGAAACCCAACTCTGTCCCTTACTTGTGTGTGTGGGGGGTCTTGGGTAAGACTTCTGGCTAAATGTCCCCTCGTCTGGAGGTATGAGTTCTGCTCTGAGGGCAGTTGGGGGATCAGATGAGGGGCTGTGTGGAGAGTGGGCATGTCTGGCAGCTTACTCAGGACACCGCACCGCCACCCACAGCAGCAGCCTCATTGAGCTTGGTCTGCTCAGGGAGGGCTTCCTGGAGGAGGTGCCAAGTGAGCTGCAATTCACAGCTGGGGAAGGAAGCATTAATTAGAGATGGTTTGGGAGGATGTGAGGCAAGGGAGTGAGGAGGCGAGGATCTGAGCGGGTAAGGAGGGGTAAGGAGGGCATGAGTGAGGGGGTTAAGCAGGCTGCCTGCTAGAGCAGAGGCTGTGGGTGGAGGAAGAGTGGGAGGTGGAGCAGGGGCCCAGCTCTGCGCTCAGCCGGAGCCTTTGCAGAGCCAGGCTTTGCCTCCTCCGTCCTCCAAGCACTGCTGAACGGAGCCTTAGGGTCCATGGCTGTCCCTCTGGGCGAGCCCTTAGGGCCGGCTGGTGCCACACGCTGCTTTCCGGAGAAGGAAGGGGAACCCGGCGGCAGCCGGGCGCGCAGGCCCGGCTCTCCGCCTCCACGATGCTGCAGCCAGCGCTCCTCTGGTGGAACCTGGAGCGTTGTCTCCCTCCAAGCGGAAGGAACGGTGTCTCTCCTGAATCGGGTCTGAGACTCCCCAGTCTTAACCTGCGGGTTTTTTCTCGGGTCTGAGGTCAGGCCTTCGTCACTTTCCCGGTGGGAGGAACCCCAGGCGGGCACCCACTTTTCTTCTCGTGTTTGTTTCTTCTTGGGTGGGTGCTGATTTTAGGGCGGCTGTGTGGCTGAAGCTGGGGGCCTGGGCACAGTGATGGGGGCGGCCTGGGGCCTTGGTGCTGCCCCTCCGTACACTGAGGTCTGGGCAGCTGTCACCCCAAGAGGCAGGGAATGAGGGGCTGCCCTCGGCCTGGGTCCTGCGAGCTTCTGCCTCTGCTGTGAGTGAACACACTTCCCTTGGAGGGGAGGCAGAGAGGCCCCCGTTCCCTAGTGTGGCCCCAAGCCCTTCTGGAGTCTGGCCCCACCCAACCAGCTGTTCCTGCTCTAGAGTCCTGTGTCCCCCTGTACTGGACGGTGTGGTGCCCTGCCCCTCGCCCCCCAATCGCTAGACCCTGGTCACACATCTGTGCCCTTGCAGAGCACCTGTCTTTCAGAGCTTAACGCAGGTGTCACCTGCTCCCCACTGGTGTCCATCAGGCCAGTGAAGAGCAGGGCCGTGGCCGCCCACAGCTCGGAGCCCTGGCCCCGGGCTGCTGCCGAGCCTGGCACAGAGGGGCTCGGTGGACACGGGCGGAAGGGTGTTGCCTCGTTCAAGAACTCGGCTTAAGGGTCTGGAATCCCTGCCTTCCGGCCTGCTCCTCGGGGCCCGAGATCAGTTTTTGTGACAGGGGGTGTTTGGTGAGGGCTGAAGGCTGCCTCAGGGGCAAAGTGTCGCCCCTGCAGGAACCGGTCCTGGTTGTGTGGGGGTGCGGTCCAGGAGCTCCAGGTCTGCAGGGAGTTTGGGCCTCAGCGGTGCGTGTGAAGAAGCGCTTTCTCACCAGTAGAGGTCGTCCCGGAGACCTGACTCTGCAGGCCGGGGCGGGGCCCAGGAGCGGAGGGTTTTAACAGGCCCCTGCTGGTTCTGTGCAGCTCCTGCGCAGGCCAGACTGGAGAAACGTTGCTGCAGGTGGTGGTTCCCAACCCCCGGGGGAGCCCCTCCCCCACCGCAGATGCCGGGGTCCTGGTTTATGTGGGATGGGGCTGCACTAGGTGTGGAGGAGCCTAAAGCTTCTCAGGTGAGTCGAATGTGCAGTCAGGGTGGGCCATGTAGCTCTTAAGTGGAGGGAAGATGTTGCATCAAAAACTTGGTCCCAGAAGTACCGTGACCAGTCCGTGGGATTTTGAATGACCACGAGCCCAGTGAGAGTCGTGGGCATGCTGTCATCCGTGGGGGCAGGATGACTGGTAACAGCGGTGGGTGCCAGGTTCTGTCCCCTTGATTTCTTCAGCCTGAAGTGAGCTTCCAGGCTGGGGTGGGGAGAGGAGCACTGGTGGGTGCGTGCTGCCCCCTAGTGGTGTAGCTGCCGCGGTGGGCTGAGCATGCTGCCGCTCGTCTGCAGGAGCGCGGTTAGTAATGCATTGGAATGTGCGATGATGATGATGGTGAAGATGATGGTGATGATGATGATGGTGGTGACGGAGTCTTGGTGGCTACCACTCATTGGGCCCAGGCTCGTGCTTTGCATATATTCTCTTTTGTCCTGACCAAGGCACCTTACGATCCCATGCTGAAGGGGAAGGGGCTAAGGCTTCAGATGGAATTTTAGCCACCTGCATGCCTTTGGAATGAAACATTTGCAAAGGTGGACAGGATGTTGCCTTATGCCTAGATACTTCAATAGATACTGAAACCCATCGTGAACTGTGATTTTTAAAAAATATAATAAGTGTTCTCCAAGTCAGGGGGATGTTTTATTGAAGCTCATCGCCACTGACAGCTTAATGCACACTCCGAATGTCGTCTAGGTATCTTGTCCAACTCCGGACCCCCCAAAAAGCGCCACAAAGGGTGGTCTCCAGAATCTCCATCAGCTACAGACGGTGGCTACCCCCAGGGTGGTGGGAACAGAGCTAAGTATGGTAAGTGACCAGAACTTGCCAAAAACCCGAGGCTTGGGTGTACTGCTGGTGGGGTGGGGTGTGTTTCTGTGTGTGCCGGCGAGGAATTGTAGGGAGGCTGAATTAGGTACAACTCAAGGCTCTCTCTCGCATGTATTAGAGTTGCTTAACAAAGCCTAGGATCCCAGCACAGTAGTGAGTTCCCCGACCTGAAAAGAATTTAAAAAGGAGCTTGCCTGTCACTTTTCAGGGATAATGGAGAGGAGCCTGGGTCCTTTGGTGGGGATGGTTGGACCCAGTGACCTTAAAGATGCTTTTGACCGCAGACACTTGTGATCCCAAGACTTGGTGGGGGGCGGGGAAGGGTCGAGGTGCGTCTTCCTAACGCTCTCGGCGTGTTTGCAGAGAGTGCGGGCATGTCCTGCATGCCCCAGGCTGGCTTGGTGGGACCAGCTTCAGTCACCTTTCCTGTGGTGGCCTCCGGAGAACCAGTGTCTGTCCCCGACAACTTGCTGAAAATATGCAAGGCCAAGCCAGTGATATTTAAAGGCAAGTAGCGCCGAGCGGCGTGGGTGGAGCCGGCGGGGGAGGGAGGGGGCTGGGAGAACGTGAGAGAAATGGGCAGCAGGCTGCCGTCCTTCTAGTCCGACTCTGCGGTGGCCCCTGGGCACTCATGGGACTCTTCCCAGGACAGTGAAAGGCCCAAGCAGACCCATCCCATCACCAGGGAGCCCCCGTTCCGATGCCAGCAGTTAGAGAGCTTCTTGATTTTGCACAGCAGGCCCGAGTGAAAGGATTCCATTCCATGCCGCTCATTTGCTTGGTCATTTGTTCTTTCCTTCCTCACTTACTCAGCCTCTCTGAGCCCCTGCCACGGCCATAGGCTCGGGGCTCAGCACCGAGGGCTAGAGATGGAGCCTTGGCCCCTTGCCGATTGACAGGACCGGGAGCCCCGGTCTGGGGGTGGCCTTGCTGTCCCCCTCTGCTACTGGTCTTTTTGTAGATGGATCCTGAGTCTGGTTGGGCAAGGATAGCCATGGTCACCAGCGGGGAGCGGTCAGTAGCTAGTGTGCTCTACGTGGAGGCTGATTTTGGGCTCAATGGAGGAAATCCCTTCTCATGAAGCAGGAGACCTTGACTTAGGAGGACTGGGCGGGGCTTGTTGGCTGGCACCACCGGCGCCGGTTAGCGCTGTACTTGGCATCGTGTAGGGCGGGGCCCAGGCCAGCTGACCAGCCGATGCGGCGATTCCTCCACAGGCCACGGGAACTTCCCTTACCTGTGCGGGAACCTGAACGACGTCGTGGTGAGCCCGCTCCTGCACACCTGCTACCAGAGCTCCCAGTCCCTCTCTCGGGCGCACGAGCAGTACGGGGCCTCCACCGTGCAGCCCATCTCGGAGGAGACGCAGCTGCTGCTCACCGTCTACTACCTGGTCCAGCTGGGTGAGTGCCCGGGCTGCCCGCGAGCCTCTGCTGGAGCGATCGCTGGGGGCGGGAAGCGCCGAGCCTTCCTCGCTGAGCGGCACGGTGAGGACGGGCTCCGGCTGGTGGAAACGGAAGACAGGGAACGGGCTGACAGGGGTCACTGGGGGCCTCAGTGGTCCCCACGCTGCAGGACCGGGGGCGCTGACAGTAGGTCAAAATGTGCAGAGATGATTAAAAAACGATGGGCCTGCTGAGAGCTGAGTGGGGGCGGATTACTGACCGTGGGGCGTGGGTGTATGGACGTGACCGGCAACCTCGGTGGGTGCTGGACGAGGAGTGTGGGGACCGCAGCCACGTTGGAGGGGGCTGGAGGGGGTTGGGGGAAACTAGCGTGCTCACTGTGGGCGGCTCTCCCAGGGAGCTTTGCCGGGGAGGGGAGGGGTGGTTCTGGAAGGGGATGCGGGCTCTGGCTCGGGGAAAGGCTTTAAACCTGGCAGATAAACAGCTACCGTATTCTTCGGACTATAAGATGCACCCCTGCCCCCCGCCCAAATTTGGGAGGAATATGGTTGTTAATGCTGCTGTTGAGTTCTGTTTACATTTACATTGGTGAAATATTATGTTATTTGCATTATTAAATATTTTACCACATTTTTTGCCTCAAAAGTGTTTTTCCTACTTTCCTCCTCTAAAACCTAGGTGTGTCTTATGGTCCGAAAATACGGGTAATTTAATTGAATTTTGACACAGCCCAGGGAGTGGGTGGCGTGATCCCCATTGTTTCAGGTCAGGAAACCTGGTCGGAATGGGGCTCGAGGCTCCGCCGCTGGTGTTGGGGGGACATGTCCTCTAGACAGAAGCGTGGTGTTCTGTCCTCCAGTCCCCCAGTTATAAAGTTTGGACCTGTAGCCCTGGCTGGTGTAGCTCAGTGGATTGAGCGCGGGCCTGCGAACCAGAGGATCGCGGTTCGATTCCCAGTCAGGGCACATGCCTGGGTTGCGGGCCAGTTCTTGGCAGGGGACACACGAGAGGCAACCGTACATTGATATTTCTCTCCCTCTCCTTCTCTCCTACCCTTCCCCTCTAAAAAGATAAATAATAAATTAAAAAAAAATATTTAAAAAAAAATAAAAAAAATAAAGTTTGGACCTGTAAACCAGAATACCGGTAGGGAAAGATGTTGGAAGTATTCAGTCTCAGTGGTATTCGAAGAGATGCACGTTAACAAATCAAACAAGTAAAAATTTTCCCAAGTTACTGACCACCACCCAAGTGATGGTATCCACGGGCGAAGGGTGCAGGAAAACCAGTCTGTGCCGTGTGCCGGTAACGCGGGGAAGGTGACACATGGAGACTGTCCTGGAAAAGTCTGATGATACACGTGAACTGGCTCTGTACGCTCACTTCGGAGAGTTTAGGCTGAGGACGCTGCGGGGTTCTGTACAGACGGCTGCGCGCTGCAGAGTCACTCACGCAGGTGAGGACGCTGGGGTCTGTACAGACGGCTGCGCGCTGCAGAGTCACTCACGCAGGTGAGGACGCTGGGTTCTGTACAGACGGCTGCGCGCTGCAGTCACTCACGCAGGTGAGGACGCTGGGTTCTGTACAGACGGCTGTGCGCTGCAGAATCCCTCATACAGGTGATTCCTTGGAAGCAATGAAAGGACTGACAATAGAGACCCTGCTGAGTAAACGAGGGTGCCTCGAACATCTCGGGCCTATTGGTAGTGCTATTTATGAAGACCTTAAACAGCATGGAAATGTGACTGAGGTGTGATGGGAAGGAAAGTGGACCAGCTCTGAAGTTGTATGCTTACAATCCTCACAGCAATTTAAAGCCTGCCCGTGGGGGGCGGGGCGTAGAAGTACGCAGGAACAGGTGTGTTTGCATTAGGATGGTGCGACTGGGGCTGCTCTTATGGCCTCCCTGTATCTCCCAGTTGTCTGTAATGCGATGTAACTAAGTGATTTAGATTGTTTTTAAACTAACTTAGGTGCATTTTCCCAGAATTGCTCGTCATATTTGTATGACGCCTCCTTGTGCAGCTCGTGGGTCTCTTGGGGGTGTGGGAGCACCTGGAGCAGGAGGGGGTGTGTGCAGGTGTGGAGACAGTAAGGCATGAGGGACATGGGGGGTGGGAGGGGTGTGCGCCGGTGGGGGGCACATGGGGGGCGTGGGGTGGGCACTGAAGTGCCTTCCACCTGCCCTGTGTTACAGCTGCTGACCAGGTGCCCCTGATGGAGGACCTGGAGCAGATCTTCCTGCGCTCGTGGCGCGAGTCGCACCTGACGGAGATCCGGCAGTACCAGCAGGCGGCGCCGCAGCCCTTCCCGCCCGCGCCCGGCGCTGTGGCGCCCGTCTCCTCCGCGCAGCTGCCCTGGCTGGCCGGCCTGGCCGCCAGCTCCTGCAACGACAGCGTGCACGTCATCGAGTGCACCTACTCCCTGGCCGAGGGGCTCTCCGAGATGTTCCGGCTGCTCGTCGAGGGCAAGCTGGCCAAGACCAACTACGTGGTGATCATCTGCGCCTGCCGCAACGCCGCCATCGACTCCTGCATCGCCGTCACCGGTGAGGCTCTGCGCACCGCCGGCTGCCGAGGAGCAGCTGTGGGGTCTCCCGGTCACTCTCCTCGGCAGTTCCCCCCCTTTTCCCTCTCACGCCGGGGTTGGCAGCAGCAGTGGGTCGGAGCTGGGTACCGAGGGCCCCGTAGCCCTCCTCCTGGTGCCAGCGCTCAGCGCCCTGGGTCGTGAGCTCGGTGAAAATTCTAACCCCCACTTCCACCGGGGTGACTTGGGGGTCTGGACAGGCCCCAAAACCTGGCTTCCGTGTGCACCTGGCGATGTGATTGGCTTCTTAGAGAGTTTCTTCCACTGCCTAACGGAGATTTAAGAAATGGCTGTATCGTGTTGTGTGGGTTAATGAGTCCATTCGCTAGTTATGAAAACGCTTACCGAAGTCCTCCTCCATGCAGCCACGGCCAGGGGCTGGGGACACAGGAGTGCCACCCTCCTTCCTGCAGCGTGTGCCCTGGGCAGGGGCGGGGGGGGAGTCAGACCCCGAATCCAGCACAGAACCTGGCCGGTGGGAGGGCAAGGGGTTGGAGGGTTTCGGTTAGGGGTTCTGGCTTCTGAGGGGCGGTCAGGAGAGCCTCTCTAATGGGGTGCCTTTGAGGAGCGGGGAAGCAGTGCCAACAAGGGCTGGTGCAGGGCTCCCCGAGACCATGGGCAGCAGGCTGTGCGTGGTGAATCGAAGGGACCGCGGGCTGGCCAGGACCGTGGGGCTGTGCGGAGCCCTGAAGGCCGGGCCAGGACTCGGGATGTTTCCCTGTGTGAGCTGTTGGGACCAGAGAAGAGGTGTGATCTGACAGTTGGCTCTGGAGGACTTGCCCGGTGTGTGTGGAGAGCCGGCTGGGGGTGGGGGCCTGACTAGCGAGGAGGCCGTGTCGGGGACCGGGCTGCTGGGAGTGGGGGGAAGTGGCCGGGGCCTCGGTGCATTTGGAAGTTGGCGCCTTCGGAGTTCACGGTGGGCCCTGTGCTGAGAGTGGGAGGAGGCCAGGACTCGGGGCCGCCCCGCTCCGAGGGGTGGGGCCTGGGTCGCTGGCCTCCTGCAGGGACCGTCTATCGAGATGGGAAGAGGTGTTCTAAACTTAAACCTGAAATCTTTGTATTTTCAAAATTAAAAAAACCTTGCAGTTGTTCCTGGGCAATGACCCAGGTGTCTTTCGCCATCTTGGATGCCAACCTCATTCCGTACTTCTTACCTGACCTTGACTTTTGCTACGTCGGGCATTGGCCTAAGCGTCTTACAGGGTTTCGTTTCACCCACACCGCCGTCCCACGAAGTGGGTGCCCCTGTCAGCCCCGTGTTCCGGAGGGGGACGCTGGGTGTGGCGGGGCTCAGCATCGCACCCCAGGTCAGGGGCAGTCAGGTCCCACGGCCGATGCTCTGGGTGTTCCCCCTGGTGACCCCACCCGGGACACGGGGCCAGCGTGGAGGATGCCGCGTGTTCATCTAGCCAACACAAACACCTGCTCTCAGCCAGGCCAGGTGCCGGGCGTGGGGGAGGGCGAGAGAAAGAGGTGCAGGCCCCGACCTGCCGTCAAGGAGCTAATTCTAACCAGGGGCCCAATGTGAGTTTGTTGCTTGTTTTCCAGGGAAGTACCAAGCCCGCATTCTCTCCGAGAGCCTGCTCAGCCCCGCCGAGTACCAGAAGGAAGTCAATTATGAGCTGGTTACTGGCCAAGTGGACTCACTGGGGGCCTTTTTTAGCACTCTCTGTCCAGGTAGGCTTGCCGTGAGACGGGCAAATTCCTGTACAGACCACACGGAAACAAAGACACAGAGAACAGGACCACAGTGGAGCCGGTCCCTCGGGACCCGCTGAGGCTGCCCTTGATTCGCACATGCGGGGCGGCCTCTCTGGTCTGTGCGTCAGCGTCTGTGGCCCTGGCTGGCGTGGCCCCGGCTGGCGTGGCCCCTGCGGGCATGGTTCCTGGCTGCCACCTTCTTGCACTGTCCGTGGCTTCTCTTGGGCTTTGTGGTTTCCACCTTTTTGGGGCACGGGAGGGCCTTGAGCCTGTTCCTCTCTGCCTCTCTCTCCACGCCGCTCCTACCTCCCCTCTGAACTGCTTGAAGCTCCTCTCGGGAGCACTGTGTTCTCTGGGCCTCGTTCTGTGGGCGCTGTGCTGCGCACACCCATCTCTGTTCTTTGCCTGGCAACTCACCCCTGGACTCGCACGTAGTCCCAGAAACCTCCTCCAGGACGGGCTTAGACCCCTTCCTCTGTCCTTCCGTCTTTGTTCCTTCTGTCCTAGCACCTACACGCCACAGTGTCATTTCCTGACCGGGTCTGGACTCCTGGATAGGATGGGTCACGTCGTCCTTGTCTCTTACCCCAGGCCCAGCGTGGTTCCTGGTGCATCGTGGGTGTTCCCTGGTGTCTGCTCAATTTCACGAACCTGTTTCTGTTACTCTGTTTTGGGCAGAGGGCGACATCGACGTTTTGCTGGACAGATTTCATCAGGAAAGTCAAGGCCACATTTCTTCTTCACTCACTGCCACCTCTGTCACCAAATCAGCGTCCCTGGACGTCGGCGGGGCCCCGGTTTGCACAAGTGAGTGGTGAGGAGCTGGTGGCCGGGGTCTGGGCTAGCGAGGCCGTGTCCGAGGACCCCGGGGCCACCAGGAAGTGACGTGAGAAGCACATCCAGAGGGCAGGGCTCCTCCTGAGCATCCCACGAGACCTAATCTCTAACTTTAATTCCAGTTCGTAACAACAGGTCATTTACCTGGAAATGAACATCTGCAGGGTTTTCCTGAGATGGCGCAGTTCTCTGTTGGAGTTCGTCTCATCCACATGCTGTTGAAATATTTATTCACACTAAGCCCCTGAAGTTGTCTCCTTGACAACTCGCGCCCTCTTCCAAATTCCACACTCAGTCACCTTCCCCAGGACGCCGCCCTCGTCCCCTGCAGGGGGAACAGGTCACAACACGGCCTCTGAGCTCCCCGAGGGCAGTTCATCATCCTTCGATGATTAAATGGGGGCAGGTGTGCGAGATGACTCCTGGGAACCAGCCTGGAGCAGGCCCCCGAGAGCTGTTGGCATGTCTTCCCTTTCCCTGTGGCCTCCCTCGTGCGCGAGACGGGGCCGCGCCGTGTCCTTCCCCGGCAGCGGTCCGGGGCCGTGGCCCTCTGCTCCCGGCGCCACCTCACCGCCACGGGCTCTGGTTCCAGGTTACAGCCTGGAGCCGCACCACGTCCGGCCCTTCCAGCTGGCCGTGGCCCAGAAGCTGCTGTCCCACGTGTGTTCGATTGCGGACTCCAGCACCCAGAACCTGGACTTAGGGTCCTTCGAGAAGGTGGACTTCCTGATTTGCATTCCGCCCTCAGAAGTGACCTACCAGCAGACGCTGTTCCACGTCTGGCATTCGGGTATGGGGCCTTCCGGGTGGCTGGGTGTTGGCGGGGGAAGTTTGGTTAAGGTCACACTGGGCTTTGGACAGCCGTCTTCGCTGCCGACGGGGGCAGGGCAAGAATTATCGCCCCGGCTTGTAGGCCGTGAAACTGGTACCGAGAGAGAACGGCACATCCAGGGCTTTGCGCTCTGTTCAAGGAGAACCAACTTGAGTTCTCGCCCGGTCCCGCAAAGGTCGATGACCCGTGTGTCGATATCCTGCGTGAACGGGCTTTCCTTGTTCTTTCAAGGGGACCGAATGTGAACCACATGGAGAGTCAGTTCTCAAAGGAGTCACTCTGGTCCACCCCACGTCCTGGTGGCATCCGGGCTCGGAGGGACCTTGCGGGGCCTGGGGGTCCTTCCCGTCTTTCTGTTTCCATGCCTGGGATCAGCCGCTCCATGGAGCCGGCTCAGCCGTGTCCCCTGGGCGGGCTGTCTCTGGGCCCAGCCCCTGCAGAGCCGCTGTAACCCTGTCACTGGTGTGGGGCCTGCCTCCTGACTTGCCCGTGTCACACGCAGCCCTGCAGCCCAGGGCCGAGCACAGGGCCAGCCACGCTCGCCAGGGTCCGTGGAGGGGATGGAAGCTGCGACGGTGTGTGTGCACACTCACTCACGCGTGTTCACGCTGTTGCAGGGGTTCTGCTGGAGCTCGGCTTGGAAAAGGAGCGCATGACCAAGCAGCAGGTGGAGCAGTACGTGCTGAAGCTCGATGCCGAGGCGCAGACAAAATTCAAGTCCTTCCTGCAAAGCTCCTTCCAGAACCCGCACACGCTCTTTGTTCTCATCCATGACCACGCCCACTGGGATCTCATGAGGTTCGAGTGACTTGGGGGGGTGGCAGGGTTGACACGCTCCTTCCTTGAGGCAATATTTATGGATGGCGTTGGGGACCATGTCTCGGCCCTCCGAAGGGGAGGGCGGTGGGGTTTGGCGTCGTGCCAGACGCCGTGGCTGTGGTTCAGACCCTTCGCGTTGGGCATCATCGCGGGCATCCGGCACAGCCTCTGAATGGTCCGGTGTGGAAACTGAGGCCACAGAAGGGACGTGTCATGCTCAATGTCACAGCGCAGTGGGTGGGTGCTTGCAGCAGAGCCCCCCTGGAACCAAGGCCCTGAATTGAACAAGGGGATGCATTGTTGGTACCCCGCTCAGTGGCCAAGCCCCCAAACTAGTGCAGGCGGGATCCTGACGGGGGGTGGGGAGGAGCTCAGCCCAGCCCCCTTCCTGATGGAGGCCCCGTTGGCTGTGGGACCGAGGGTCCCAGCAGGCGCCGTCCTCCAAGAGGGACGTTACACGTCCGTCCATCTGAACTGAGTAGAGGAGGTGGAGCATCGAGCTTGGAGTCTGGCAGGGTTCTGGGTGTCTGGCAAGACCGGTCACCTCCATGAGACGGGCCTGGTTCCGTGCATTTAGACCCCGCCCCTGACATGGCCGAGGAGGGAAGGTCTCGGGTCGGGTTATGGTGGAAGGCTTCGACTTAGCACAGAGTCAGAACTTCAGGGCTGCCCAGAGCTTAAAAATGATGATTTTTTTAAAGGTGAATGGCTCCCAATCTGGGGCCAGTGTATGGGCCTGGGGAGATCGGAGCACCCTGAATTATGTAACAGGGTGCATTTTGAATATTTATTTTGAGGGTGGGTTTCTCTGAGTGGCCACCTGCCTGCCACCCATACAGTGAGTCGCTGATTCTTATTATCCCTCAGACTTGCAGGTGAGGAGGCCGAGGCTGTTGTCCCGGGGAGCTGGGCCCCGCCGCCCTCGTCTCCTAGGCCCCCTGTCCAGAAGGCTTCCACTCCATTCCTGCACCTCGTAAAGATCCTCCCTCGAGGACATGCTTACTGATGTTACAGGAGCGGGGGGAGGGGGAGAAACAGCGACTGCCTGCCTCTCATGCGGGCCGTGACCAGGGCTCAAACCCATGACCGTTCAGCTTACAGGACGATGCCCCAACGACTGAGCCATCCCGGCCAGGGCTCCATTCCAATGCTTTTCAACTGAGTATAGAAACCTACCATTTACATCTTCCTTGGATCGCGTCAGAGTCCGTAGGCTTTCAGGGAAAGGAATGGGAGGGAGATTGGGCCAAGGGAGAAAGGGTGATTCGGTGAACACTCCAGGGTGACAATCGCCACTCCAGGGTGTCCCTGCCAAGCTGTCAGCGAGTGACCAGCGCCGGGGTGTCCCTGACGAGGAGCACTTGCAGCAGAGTCATTTAAGAAATGTCCGTTCTCCTTGTCATGGGCAGAGCCGTGCACCCCGATTGTTGGCAGTGTTGGGGGGCTAGTTAGGAACGCATTAACCGCTTGATCCTGTGCAGGTAAGTGTAGGTCGGGGTTACCCTTGCCACTGACGGTCCCGTCTCCCCCCTTCCGCCCTCAGCAGCGCCGTTCGTAATCTCTACTCCCAGAGCGACCCGACCTCGGGATGGGTGGACAGACTGCTCAACTGCAGGGAGGTGAAGGAGGCCCCCAACATCGTGACCCTGCACGTGACTTCCTTCCCTTACGCGCTGCAGACGCAGCACACCCTCATCAGCCCCTACAACGAGATCCACTGGCCGGCCTCCCACAGTGACGTGAGTGCCGCCACCCTCGCCGCAGCCGGGAGAAGTTCTCTTCGGCAGAGATGCTGGTTTAACTGGGGCACTCGGGGGTCCAGTGGGTGCCAGCTCCTCGGGGCCTTAATTTGACCCAGGGCCAGGTTTCAATCCTCCTTGGCATTCAGGAACATTCCCGAAATACATCCTTTGGCTTCCGCAGCTTAGAACAGAGAAGGTTTTGTCCAGCAGCCTTAAAACTGTTGCCGTTTGTCCTGTCCTGTGTCCATGAGCTGTAAGGTTCAGTGTCTTCTCCTGAGACAGAACGCACTCCCATGAAACCCGGCGAACTTGCCCTTTCTCATCGGAACAGAAGGTCCCCGCAGCTCCGGTGACTCGAGGGGTCGGGGCGGTCGGGTTCCAGTTGATGGCACAGGGAGTCAGCACGCAGCAGTTTTCTGGGCTTGTTTGGGGTGTCCCAGGGTCACCTGAGGAGCTTTTAAAATCCCGAGCTTGGCTGCCACCCCGAGGATTCGGCCTCAGTGGCGGCGAGATGGCGCTTGCTTGTGTGGTGTTTGTTCGCCGTGAGCCCAGTGGGCACTGTCCCGAGGGCTCCGTCACACGAACTCATTTCAGGCACAGGAGCCAGGAGGATCTAATTTACAGATCGGGGTGAGGGGTGGGGCTGAGCCACTTGCCTCAAGCCACACAGCCGGGCAGGGGCAGCAGGGCGTGACCCAGTCGGCTGGCTCCGTGGCCCCCCGCACTTAACCACGTGCTGTTTGAGGATAAAGTCCGTGTCTTTGTAATCGTAGCAACCTCCCTGACTTTGCTCTGGCGTTTGAGAGGCTCCGATGTTAGTTTGGGAGGAACTGTATGTCCATGTGAGTAACATTGGTTAGATGGATACGTTTTTCCTGTCGACTTCCGTTAACAGTGGAATCCAAGGTAGTGGACTGTTCATAAAGCCAGCTCAGGCTGTTGGGAAGAAGCACTGTCAAGAACACAAGCTGCATGTTAAAGATAAAGCTGGTTTTTTTTTTTTTGGCAAACACGCTGGGGTCAGTGAACGGAAAAGCCCTGAGCGATGGGACGCGCTGCCCCTGAAGTGCGGGGCGCTCCGGGCCCGCAGAGGAGCGTGCGAAACGTTCCCCAGGGGACGGCGGAGCCAGCACAGTTCAGTCGGGATGCCCGCCAGGGCGCCTGGGCTCCCAGCACGTGGCCCCCTCAGTCTCCGCAGACGTGACGCTTGAGTGACGGGCGCTCTTCTCTGCCTCAGGGTGCGGACTTGTATCCCGAGAGCAAGAAGTACTTCGGGCTGCCGGAGTTCATCGAGTCGACCCTTTCGGGACACAGCCTCCCCTTGCTGAGATACGACAGCTCCTTCGAGGCCATGGTCACTGCGCTGGGGAAAAGGTGCGCATCCCTCTTCGCACTTCCTAGCGTGGCCCAGCAGCGGTCACGTGCTGCAGGTTGAGGTGGGTGCAGCCAGGCAGCTCCAGGACGGGACCCGCCCTGGGTGGCTCGGTCCCTCCAGCAAAGGGACCCGGTTGGTTTTGTGCCCTGCGTTTTGGGCCTGTCTGGTGCTGTTGCCCCAGAAAACCCCCGAGACGAGAACGGGCAGGAAGACGCTGGGACGAGGGACTGCGTGTGGGAGACCCGAGGGAGGGGACAGAGTGGGCAGGGAGACACCGGAAGGTCTAAAGGCGGCGACAGTGGCCATCCCAGCCCGCTCCGGGTTTCGTTTCCTTCACGCTGCTCACCGTCCCTGGAGCCTCGCTTCCGCGATCTCAGTCCTCACCGCCTCTCTGAGCCTGTGGATATGCAAATACACGGAGGCTCAGCGAGACACCGTGACTGTCTCTGACCACGTGTCTCACGAGGGACGGGGCTGCTGGAGAAGGCAGAGGCGGTCGGACAGGACAGCTTGCCCTTTGACTTCTGTCACAGTGGAGCGCTGAGGCAGGTGCTCATGTTGCCATTTTACAGATGAGGAAACAGAGGCCCGGTGGGTTGGGGGGGGGCGAGTAATTGCTGACACCACGCAGTTCCTACGTTGCAAAGCCCGGCCAGGTTTTGCAGATTGTCTAATGCACTGCCCAAGGGATGGGTGGGCCCTCCTGCTGGAAGTGGGTGGAGCTGGGCTCTGCCACCGGCCCTCATGTACCTCATTTTTCACGCTTGCCCACAGTGAGATCCAATTAGACACGTGCTGCTCAAACTGTGTTCAAGGTATGCTGCTTTGGCTGGATACTAATAGCCCTTGGCCCAAAGGGGTTCCACGGTCACACATGTTTGAGAAACCTCCCATTTAACCAAAGGACTTCTTTTCCATGAGCGTCCACATGCCAGGGAGGCCGTAAGTTTCAAGGAGATGGCGGGAGTGTGAGGTAGCCCCAGTATCTCCTGGGATGAGCGTCCCTCACAACGCCCTTTGGGAAACCTAGTCCCTTTGCTACCTCGAGCACCTCGATGCTGATGGATTTAATCAGGCCACTTCTGCAGCTCCGGACGGGCGGCTGAGCGCTCATGAACTTGCCGAGGGGGGAAGCTGTCAGTTGTCCCCAGGGCTGCGGGGAGAGCTGTCCTGGGCCCGGCCCTGCAGTGGGTGCGCGGGGCGCCGAGGGAACCGCTGTCCTCCTAGGCGAGTTGGGTGCAGGCGCTTCCCGCCGCGTCGGGTGGGGAGAAGAGGGTGCTTCTGCCTACACAACATCCTGCCCTTCTGACCTTGCTCAAGGTGACAAGGGGCCACCGGAGCTAGGGCAGTAACGTGGGGCGGGGGAGACGGGGTAGTCTCCACTCTGCCTTCTTCTCTTCCCCAGCACTGCGGGGCCAGCGCTGCGGGGCCAGGGCAAAGCAGCCCTTGGGCCACCGAGTCCCTTTCACTGGAGTCTGTGGACCGCTGCGGCCTTCCCGGGGAAGCTGCAGTAGGGGCAGCTGGCCCGGCCAACCCCAGTCTGTAGGACCCGTCAGGTGGTGGAAGTGCTAAGGAGAGAGAATGAAGAAAAGGAGAAGAGGGAGGGGCCGGGAGGAGATCTCAGAGATGCTGTTGGAAGGCAGGCTGGCTGCCCTGCCCCCACCACCGACTCCCTGCGTCTATGGGGGGTGTGGCCACGAGAAGGTTCCTCACTTTGCAGGTCAAGAAATTACTTTGTCTTTGCTCCAAAAGGCTCCCAGCGGGAGGGCTCATTCCAGCAAAATGCACTCGGAGGAGTGCTGCGTCTAAGCTGGGTGTTGTCTCCTGCTGAGAAACAGTGACCTCGTGTGCTGGAGTCTGTCTGGGACTCGAGGGCCAGAGCTGTTCCAGCTGTGCACCCGCCGGGGGAGGAGGGGTCGTCACCGCCACGTGAGACACATGGAATGGCCGTGGCCTCTAAGCAGAGCACTGGGCCTCCTGGTTCGACTGGATGTGTTCTGATTTGTCACTCTCAAAGCCAATCACGTACAGTTACAGTTCCATTAACTATAAACGTGTTGTCCTGGAGGTGAATGACTGATGTGCCTTTAGGACGACCCCCCGAATCTGGGGTCTCTGGTCGCTGCACTTACTCGGTGACAGCTGGCAGTTCTCGCCTTCCTGGTGGGAGCTGGGGCAAATGGCCTAACTCGGGGAACAGCACGTGAAGCTGGTTATGGACTAAGCAGGCTTTTATTTTATTCATTCATCTGTTCATTCATCGAACAAACATTTACCGAAACACCAGCAATGACAGACGGGTCCTTGCGTTTCCTAGCTGGACACGCCAAAGCAGGAAGGCTTCTCTCTCAGGTTCCAAAGGGCCAGCGTCAAAGGGCCTGGGCCGTGACCTGGGCGTCGCGGATGTCGGGCGACCTGCTTGCCGTGCGCAGGCCTCCTCCCCGCCTGGAGCCGCCCGGACGGCCTGGATCCTGGGCGGTGGGGTGGGCTCACCGCCGTTCTCTCTGCTCAGGTTCCCGCGCCTGCACAGCGCTGTCATCAGGACCTTCGTCCTGGTGCAGCACTACGCGGCCGCCATGATGGCGGTGAGCGGCCTCTCGCAGATGAAGAGCTACACCTCGGTGGAGACACTGGAGATCACCCAGAACCTCCTCAACGCGCCCAAGCAGTGCCCCTGCGGCCACGGGCTCATGGTCCTGCTGCGGGTGCCCTGCTCGCCGCTGGCGGCCCTGGCCTACGAGCGCCTGGCGCACGTGCGGGCGCGGCTGGCCCTGGAGCAGCACTTTGAGATCATCCTGGGCAGCCCCAGCTCCAGCCTCACCGTGGGGAAGCACTTTGTGAAGCAGCTCAAGGTGGGCGCTCTCGTCAGGGGGTCAGGGGCAGGCGGGGCGACGGAGGGCAGTGTTGGGGGGTGGGTCTGGTGACAGTGGTGGCGGGGAGGGGGGCGGGCGGACTGGTGACAAACCCCTTAACGTTGTGTCCTTCATGGCCGCTCCGCACCTTCCTGCCCCTCCTGCTGCCTCTCTGGCCAGGTCTCCACCTGCATCTTTCGGTCCAGAGGTACCAAGTTATCCATGCGACCCACTCGCAGCCCTTCCCCGGCTCGCTCCCTCGCTGTTTCAGACTCCTGAGTTGCAGCATGCTTCTTCCTTCCTGAGGGTGTCTCTCTCTTCCTTGGCTTAGCTGGTGTCTGCCAGCCTGTGGGACTCACCTGCGTGTCCTGTCCTCTTTCAGCAAGCTGCCCCTCTCGACACCTGGGGGCCTCCCCCACACCTGGGGCTGCTTTGGTGTTCTCTGTCCTCTGGCTCCTCCTCCAGGTGATGGGTGGAGGGTGGAAACCATCCGCAAAGATCTCTCAGTCTGCCACACTTAGCGCAGTGCCTGGCTTAGAGCAGCTTCTCGGTAAATCTCCGGGTGATGGGAGACGCAAAAGCGTTATGTTGGAAGGAATCTTGAAACAATGACTGAAGAGGGACTGGGAGTGGGAGGCGCAGCGCCATGGTGGAGAGACAGTAAAAAAACAGTAGACACACTGAGCACAGGGAGTCAGGGAGCAGGTGTGTCCCGAGTAGCTGATCTGCGCTGGGAACACGGTGGAGAAGAAGGTGACCTACTCGTTTGCAGTATAAAGAACGTCCCTTTGTATCAAAGGACACCACGCAAGGGTTTTAAACCAGTAGGAGGCCATCCAGGTTCCCCTGGAGCTGGGCTAGCTGGAGAGTCGGGAGTCTGAGGTTTTATTTCTTCTTATCTGCAGATGTGGCAGAAAATTGAGGATGCGGAGTGGAGGCCTCAGACTTACTTGGAGTTGGAGGGCCTGCCTTGCATCCTAATCTTCAGCGGGATGGACCCGCACGGGGAATCCTTACCCAGGTGAGAGGAGGGGGCTCCGCCCCTGGGGTCTTTGAGGAGCCTGGGCCCACACCTGGGGCTTTTCTAGGCTGGACTTCCACCACCCAACTCTAGGGGGCGCGTTCACACTCATAGTCATTGTAGGTTTGTGTCTTTATTATGATGGTTTTCTAGCTCATGGCAGTGAACTGAGAGACCTGGGACACTTTCCCGAGTTCTCTGCTTCTGGGGGCAGGGTGGGGGCTGTTGCCAGGCTCTGGGTGGAGGCCCTGCAGTTTGTCCCCAGGGCGGGGGAGGGCTATCACCCTGATAGGGATGGCCATCCCACTTAGGAAAGTTTTGGATCATCACGGCTGCATTTCCCGCTGGTCTGGGGGAGAGCTGGTCCCTCCAGATTTAGGGAGTGTGCTGGTGGCTGATGCTGCTTGGGAAGAGTCCGTTCTTCTGGCTCTCGGGGCTGACCGTCTCAGAGGCCGTGTTCCTGGCCATCACAGCCGAGCGGACGGCTGCGAGCCCACACGGCCTCTCCTGGGATCTCCCCACAGGCCGCAGACACTCAGGACAGAGGTCCCTGGGCCTTCAGTCCGGAAGTCGCTGTACTTCGTGGTCACAGGTTGGCTTCACACCCCAGAGCAGAGTAGGCAGCCACACTCGGGGCCTTTGCACGTCTTTGCTTACGTAACAAAACAGGAGGAGTTGAAATTTCCCGAGTCTCTGCTACACGCTGGCCACCCTCCTAGGTCCTTTTCATGAGTTTTATTTCACTTGACTCTCATAACCCTGGGGGGAGGCATCGTTCCAGGAGCCCCGGGTGACTGGCAAGGCACCGGGGCGGACAGAGGTTAAGCGGTGTGGCTGACCGTGGATGCTGGGGGCTGCCTGGCTGCCTTCTGCTGGGCTGCACCCCAAGGGTGCAAGGGTCAGTGCACACTGCGTGTGCAGGGGCCCGGGAAAGGGACTCCAGACCTTTGACCTTGGTTATTGCTACATCACAAGGGTTAAGTCTTCCATCCCTGAACTCTGTAAGGACTCCACGTCTTGATCCGTCTTAAACCTGTGCAAGGGCTTACTGAGCGTCCTCTCTGTACCAGGCACCATGCCGGACTTTCAATGTCGTGTCTGCTCCTTGCTGCAACAGTGCTGCTGTCCTGTTTTATAGAGGAGCTCACGAAAGGCCGTTTCCCCGAGGCCACCCAGCAGTCAGTCACAGAGCCTCTCTCTGAGCCCTGTGCTGTGCCCGCTCCACATCCCTGAGCCCTGCGAGGGCCTGTCCTCCGAGCTCCCTTCCTCTGAGGACCAGGACCCTGTTCCCGGTCAGGGTCTGTCTCCCAGATGGACTCTCGTTTCCAATGGGTCCTGATGTCTCTAACACCTAGCACAGTCCCGGGCACATTTGAATGGTCACTGAATAGTTAAATGTCCGATTATTACATACACTCCTCCCAGCAGCGCACTTTGGTGGTTATTCACATTCATCCCCACGTTTCAGAGGAAGACATCCTCAGCCTCCCAGAGGTTACACACCGTGGAAGGGTCTGCCACTAGGAAGTGGCAGGGCCGAACTCGGAGCCTCGTTTTCGTCGTCCCCACTCAGTGCTCCGCCCATTACGTGCAGCACGGGCTGAGACACAGCAGGGCCCCCACGGATGTACAGCTCAACCCACGCTGGCGGAGGGCTCCCCGCAGGCCCTGGGCCTTTCCTTTGGCACGGCCCTGGGCCCCGGCGGGACGGGCAGGGGGCGGAGCCGCTCACCGCTTCCCTCCGCCTGAGCGCGGTGCTCCCTTGCGGAAGGCTCTGGACGGACACCTCTTCCGTCCCCTCCCAGGTCTCTGCGGTACTGTGACCTGCGTCTGATCAACTCGTCCTGCTTGGTGAGGACAGCGCTGGAGCAGGAGCTGGGCCTGGCCGCGTACTTCGTGAGCAGTGAGGGGCCCCCGGAGAAGGGGCCCCGGAGCGAGGCCGTGGAGAGCGACGCAGAGAAGCTGAGCAGCACGGACAACGAGGACGAGGAGCTGGTGACGGAAGGTCGGCGGGCCGTGTGCGCCTGCGCGGTCGCGTAGCCAGCGCCGCCTCGTGCGCGTGGCCCTGGGGCGTCTGCTGGCCAGCAGCTCGCGGGGAGGGCTGTGTAGATGCATCTTCGGAGGGAACGGCGGCTCCCTCCTTGAATTCAGAGCTTGCTATTTTTCCTTTTCTGGAGGTGTAAGGAAATGGAAACCCTATACGCTCTTCTGCCTCTAGGATCCTTAAGGACTGGGAAGAAAAATGGAGATTTCTTAGGGCCCATACTCCGGGTTGTCGGTGCAGTTACAACAACATGTGATTCACGCGCTCATTTCCCCTACGTGAACCAGCTGGGCAGCTGGTGCCCCTTGCCGAGACGCATGAAAACAGGCAGGCTTCGTTGGCAGACTCGAGGACCGCCACCCCGCTTTAGGAGGGCACGTAGGCAGAGCGGGACGAGGCGCTCGGCTGCGCTCGGCAGTGCAGCAAGGGGGAAAGAGCTCTGAGTTACAAAAGGGCCCCGCACTTGGGCGTGGTGGCTGCCGGGCCAGAACCCCGCACGCCTCGTCCTCCTCCACCCACTGCCCGTGCGGCCTGTGCCCTGTGCCGGCCTCCGCATGCCCCTCTGTAAAATGGGGACGGCAGGCCCTGCCCGGCAGACGTCCCTGGGGCCGGGGCAGTCGCACGCAAACGGGCACCTACCGCGCTGTTGCAACGCCCGCGCCTCCCTGCTGCCCGTGGGGTAGATCCGTGCCCTGGCCTTCCGCAGCCCGCCTCCTGCGCTTCCCTATTCCCACTTCTCAGGACTCTGTGGCCCCGAAGCACCACAGCCAGCTTCAGGGGTGCCCTGGCTGTGCTCTGCCCTTGTCCCCTCGGGGCCACTCCTCGATGCTTTACCTGGACACCCCTGCCGGCCCTTCAGGACTCTGGTTGGGGTCCTCTCTACCTTCCTCACCTTCCCTGCTTCTGCCTCGGTGCTGCGCGGGGCCTGGCCCCTCTCGCTGTCCTCCTCATGTCATCCTGTAGCTGTGACCCTTGGGTGCGGGTCCCCACTGAGACAGGGGTGCCTCGCTGGCCTGCCCTGCCCCTTACTCCTAAGGTCCTCTCGGCGCTATCAGGTGTGGGCACCTGGATGCTGAGGGGAGGAAGGGTGGGCGCAAGGATGGGGAGCAGTGGCGGTGGGAAGGCACTTGGTGATGCGGGGTGAGCCTGCGGGAGATGCCGTCCAGGCGTTGGCACAGGTGCGCGTGTTTCCAAACAGGCCGCCCCTTGGAGAAGAGGAGCCCCTCGGAGAAGCGGAGCCCCGTGAAGAGGGAGCGGTCCCGCTCCCACGACTCGGCGTCCTCCGGCCTCTCCTCCAAGGCGTCCGGTGAGTCTCCCGGTGGGAACGAGTTCGGAGACGGATCAGGAGATCCTTTGCTTTCCCCTCGAACTGGAAGGAGATGGGAATTCGGAAGAAGTGGACTTTCTAGAGAGCAACCGTTTTTCTGGACTGGGGCCTGGGAACATGGGGCATTTCGGCAGGACCCCGAGGTACAGCAGCCCCTGTCCTGGGGGAGGACTGTGGACTCTGTCCTGTTTAGTGGCCACAGGGGGCCACCCCCTCGGAGCTCCCCAGGTTTGGATAATCAGGAGGGGAGGAGCAAGGCGAAGTCTTCCGATAGAGTCTGAGGGTGCAGAGAGGTGGACACGAGACTTCAGGTGTTGCAGGTGCAGGTGTGGTGAATGGAGAAGGTATTCCAGGCAGGGGAAGCACGGAGGTGCTTGGGCGCAGGGAGTGGCCTTGAGGTGTGTGCAGGGTGGGGTCCAGGTGTGGCCTTGAGGTTGGGGGGGTGATCGTGCAGAGCACAGCAGGGGACTTGACCTGGGGGCACCTTCGGTCTCCATCTTCGTCCCCCTCCTCCTGCAGGTCAGGGCAGGAAGGGATTGGCAAGGAGAGGCCTTTGAGGTGGTGTGGGGGGTGTCGAGGGTGTGGGTCGCACCATTAGGGGTCACCAGCGCTCTCTGACCAGCAGATCCTGGGTGTGTCATAGGGCAGAAGAGGCTGTGTGTCACCAGAGGTGGGATTTTATTGACAAAAAGGCCCAGCGATGGCCCAGTGAGGGCAGTTCCTGCTGCAGAAACAGGTGGCCAGCAGGTGTCAGGATGGGTCATTCCTTGGGTGTGACCAGTGGGTTTCTCTCTCCAGGCTCAGCGCTCGGTGGCGAGACCTCAGCTCAGCCTGGGGGTCCCTGGCAGGGGGAGCGGGCCCGGTCCCCACAGCCCTGCAGCCCCTCAGAGGAGGGGAGGGCCCCTGGTGACAAACAGAGGCTCCGAGCTGGTCAGGGGCCGTCGGGCGTGAGCAGGCACAGCCCCGGGCCGGCCCCCCAGCCTGACTCAGGCCCCAAGCCCAGCCAGAGGAGCGTCCAGGTGCAGGTCGCCTCGTCGTCCCAGCTCTCCTCCTCGGGCTCGTCTTCCTCGTCTGCTGTGCCCGCTGCCGGCACCCGGGCCCTGCAGCCCCCCCGGTGCTCCATGGCCAAGGCCTGCCGGCAGCCGCCTGTCGTCTTCCTGCCCAAGCTGGTGTATGACATGGTCACAGCCACGGACAGCGGCGGCCTGCCCAAGGCCGCCTCGCTGCTGCCCTCCCACTCAGTCATGTGGGCCAGCTCCTTCCGCCCCCTGCTCAGCAAGACCATGACCTCCACGGAGCAGTCCCTGTACTACCGGCAGTGGACGGTGCCGCGGCCCAGCCACATGGACTACGGCGGCCGCGCCGAGGGCCGCGTGGATGGCTTCCACCCTCGCCGGCTGCTGCTCAGTGGGCCCCCTCAGGTGGGTGCGTGCCGCTGTGGCCCGGCCCCTGTGGGTCCTTGTGTGCAGGTCCCGGGCGCGTAGGGCTGCTGTGCCCAGGGCGGCATCTTCTGTGATGGTTCCTCTGTGGGCAGGTGGACGGAGGCCAGGGCCTGGATGGCCCCCGCCCTCTCACCTCAGTTTCTTCCCACTCGAAGTGGAGGGTGGGTGGGTTCCCTGGGTGCTTCTGGCTCTTTCAGATGGCGGTTCGGTGTCTCCCACCTCGTTCCGTTCGGTCCCCAGGCCAGTCTGTGTGACCTGCTGGCCAACACTGGAAGGGGTGGGTGCGGGGTAGCAGGCAGGCTGTCAGCATCCCCGTCTGTTGCGTTTCCCTGGCAACAGCAGGCCACTTCACCTGTCAAATGGCAACACCCCTTCCGTGGTGAAGGTCCAGCACCGTGGGGAGGACTGCGGGACAGTGGCTGGGCTCGGCAGGGGCTTTGCCAGCCCAGTGCGGAGGTGGGCCGTGGGCTCTGGAGTGGGCTGCCGGGGCCGAATGCCAACTCCAGCATCGCCTGGCTCCCTGGGTGGGCCCTGCCTCCCTGCCCTCAGCCGAGCATGAGGAACACAGCAGCCCCTGCATCCCAGAGATGGGGGCATTAGACGAGAGAACCACAGGGCACCCAGACACAGCTTGGCCGCAGGAGGGCGCATGCAGTGTCCCCCGTGGCCCCCATCAACATCGGCACGGTCACCGTTCACGATGGCTGCCTTCTGACCGAACGTGCTCATCTTCCGGAGTCCACGCCAGGAAACGCAAACCCACAAAAATATGTCAAGGGTGCTCGTGTCAGTACTGTTTCCAGTTATAAGAAACACCTGGGGACAATTCCATGGGTCCAGGTCGGTTGGATAACTTTGGCACAGTCGTGACCTTGAGCCCTAGAAAATCTGAGCCAGGTCCCCGCACGCTAGCACCAAGTTCTCCCTGAGCTATTCGAATGTTTAAAACGTTGCAGGATGGTACGTCCGTGGCGCGATGTCAGTTAGGAAGGAGAACCGGCGTGGGTGCCACGTGTCTCTGCGTGAATATGCCCGAAACAGCCCCAACAGACCGGCCAGTGAATCGCACCCGGGGGAGGGGCGTGGGATTTGCGAATATTCTCCTTTATCATTGACCTGTATTTCTTGAACTTTTACATGAGCACTACTTTTTAAAACAGGAAAACGGTTTTAAAAAGGGAGTACGGGTTTCCCCACACCCTCACATCACAGCATGTAATCGTTCTCGAAGATGTTTGCCTCTTTGATGGGGGAAATAGTGTTTTGTTTTATTAGGAAGGTCGAATGTGTTTTTACTTGTCATTGGTACTTCTTGTACATGGGTATTTTCTCATTTCTTTCTCTGTTAGGCCATTGACTTTTTCCTGCGATAGAAGCTCTTCAGAGAGTACAGAGTCAACCCTTTGTCTAATATACATGTTGTAGGTGCTTTCTCGGAAGCTCGCCCCGGTCGTGTTTCGTATTTTCTTTTTCAAAGTTAGTTCCTTGCGTTCATCAGCGTTTGCTGAGTGCTGACGGTGAGCCAGGCATCGAACCTGGAAGGTGGAGGGCACAGCCCTGGAGCGACGGGGCGGGAGGGGAGTGTTCTGGGGAATCCGGCAGGCGCTCATCTAACCAACTGTGACCGAAATCAACCCACGGCCAACAGTATACTCGCTGGGCGCTCAGCTCAGGGTGCAGGGCACTGGATGGGAAAAGAGGAGGAAGAAGAGAGAAACCGTTTCCTTTCTTTCCCTGGACTTGGGAGGAGATGCTGGCGTCTCGTGTTTTCGGTTTCTTACTGTGGATATACTGACCGAGACAAGAAGAGCGATTGGCAATACACAGGGCCCTTAAGAAACTGTTTTATGTTGGCAGTTTATTTTCTCTGAAGCAAGCTTTTTCACCTTGTGAGAAAGTCCCATTTCTAACAGCTTGAAACATGTGGCTGTTAAAGCTGGAGATGCACCGGCAGTGATTTATAAGTGGCAGGGTGGGGTCGGGGGTGGTCCCTGTGCTCTCCTGGGTGCTAATCTGTCCGCCTGCCGCGCTTCGTGAGGCCGCATTCTTGGACTCCACCAGGCTCTCGTGTTAATTAGGCGAGTCTGTAAAGGAGGGCGGTGGCCCAGGGCGCACTGACTGCTGGCTCCCATCTCCGTGTGCTCACAGATCGGGAAAACAGGCGCCTACCTGCAGTTCCTCAGCATCTTGTCCAGGATGCTCGTCCGGCTCACGGAGGTGGATGTTTACGACGAAGGAGAGATCAACATCAGTGAGTTTTACCCTCTGGTGACACTGGGGCTTCGAATCGTCTTTAATCAGTTTCTCAGGTGACTTCGTGTCCTTCACTTGTTGGATGACATTCTCAGGTTCATGATCAGATGCCTCCCCGCAGGGGCCCGGTGGGTGCCTTGATCTTTCCTTGTGGTCATGTTGCTCAAGATCAGACTAGTGCGTGGGAGGTCTTTGTGGGGCTAAAGCTACTACTGTACTGGGAATAATCACTCTTGGCTGAGTGGGTCCCATGGGTCAAGCACGGTGCTGGGTGCCCTGCATCAGTGACCACATTTAATGTTCTCCCAAACACTGCGGCAACGCCTGGTAAGTTACCAGCTTCATCCATTTCCCTGTAAGTCGTGTGCCCAGGAGCCCAGCTGGGAGGTGGCAGAGCTGGAACACACCTGGACCTGAGAGCCACCTCCAGAAAGTGGGGCTGTCCATCCGAGGGCCGCCCCCCCCCCCCCCCCGCCCCGCACACTGGCTGAGCACATAGGGCAGCATCTTGGGGCAAAACGGAAATTCTGTGTGATACAGAGGGACGGCCTTCCTCCTTTGTAGGAAGACAGAGTTTACCCTGATGGAGGGAAGGCCCTTCAACCAGCTGGTTTATGCCGTCACGGAACACGGCCTCCGTTTCCTCCCCACGGGCGTCTCCCAGTGGCTGGGAACTTGGGCTGGTAAACATGTGGTTGCTTTGGGGATTAACATTTGTTGAGTCCTAAAGGGAGCCAGTAAGCTGCACTGGTATCTTAAGAGAACTCAAAAAACTGTAGCTCTGGCTGGTGTGGCTCGGTTGGTGGGAGAGTCATCCTGTAACTGAGAAGTTGCAGGTTCAATCCCTGGTCCAGGCACGCGCAGGAGGCAGCCAATCAAGGCTTCTCTCGCGTGGATGTTTCTCTCCCCGCTTCCTCTCACTCTCAGGGCCGTGAAAACGTGTCCTTGGGTGAGGGTGAAAACATTAAAAAATTGTGCATCTTCAAGGTGTACAGCTTGATTTGGTACGCCTGTGCCCTGTGAGTCTCCACCTTAGTCAAGCTGATGAATGCAGCCGTCACCTTGCACAGTGGCCAGGTCCACTGCAGCCTGTTCACAGCACCGAGGACACCCCGTCACGTGTTACTCACGGAGGGCGAATGGCCACCCGTGGGTGACCGGGGGTGGAAAACGCAGTACGCACACGCCATTGGCTCTCACTCGGCCTCGCAAGGAGGGCCGTCCCGCCACGTTGGTGCTCTGTGTTCCCTGCTTCTTCAGGGGCTCTTGCCTGTGCCGCAGTTTCGGGGACCGTTGAGGGCCAAGGAAGCCCGCCCGGCGCTGGTCTTGCCTTTGAAGGAAAGAGGCTCTTCCAGCTCTGAGCTTCCCATGGTCCCCCACGGTTTGGAACTGTATTTCAGATGAGACCAGGCCTGTTGAGTTTCTGTCTCCTCCTTCCTTGGAGAGATCCCAGTTTGTTACACCTGGAAGCGCAATTGGTTAAATACTCTTATCACCTGGGTTTCCTCTTCGGCAAGCCCTGCGTAATTCCTGCTCTGCAGGGCGCCTCGAACGCTAAGTGATGTTACTTACACACAGCACCGAGCTCCTCCAAGCACACAGTGAGCATCCCTCTCTCTCTTTCCTCCTCCTCCTCTTGCTCCCGTGGGGCCTGCACTCTGCTGGTGTCTACAGTGCAGGGGGGAGAGAGGGGGGTATGTAACGTACCCAGAACCAATACGTTGCGTAATTCGAGTCGGACCAGCTAAAGTTGGTTTAACCTTTTGACCAACAAGCATTTAGTGAGCACCTGTAGGCTACACCGATGACAACGTGAGGTGACACGTGGAGCGTGCAAAAGAGCAGCGTGGGCCAGGGCGGTGCTGGCCCCCACAGGGGGAGAGCAGTGGACCCGAGCTCTTCGAAGAGGCTCCCCGGAGGGGCGGGGCTTGGAGCGGGGCGGTGCTGGCCGGAGAGCATTGACAAGAACAAGAAGCACACGAGGTTCCGCGGGCGCTGGGAACCCGTGCAGTGCATTCGGGAGGTGGTGCTGGGGGGCAGCGCAGAGCACGGAGCGGGCAGGTGTGCTGGGAGGACCTGATGTGGCCGAGGGTCAGAAGAACAAAGCCGCCTCGCAGCAAACACGGCTGCTCCTCTGGGTGGAGATCGCGCCGAACGTGCCTTCTCGCCTCAGCAGAACAGTCCCGAGACGGGCTCGCACCCCCAGGAGCCACGGACCCAGCAACCGCTCCACTACACGCCGCCCGCCGCCTTGTGCCCGTCTGAAGTAAGCCTGCCCCTGTCCTTCCTGAGTCCCGATTCTGGGTGTCTCCCCGTCTCGCAGACCTCCGGGAAGAGCCCGACTGGCATTACCCCCAGCTCAGTGACCCCTGGCCGGACCTGGAGCTCTTCAAGAAGCTGCCTTTTGACTACATCATCCACGACCCCAAGTACGAAGACGCCAGCCTCATCTGTTCTCACCATCAGAGCGTGAAGAGCGAAGGTCAGACTTCTAACGTCTTCCGGAGCACGTGGGGGCGGGCCCTGACGGGGATCAGCCAGGTTTTGTTAGTGGTGGACGTACCAGTCCAGTGGGGCGAGTTAATCAGCAGTGCCCAGCACTGAGGTTAGCGGCTCCCTGGAGGAGGAAGGGCTCCCCAGGAAACCCAGGAAGGAGGGCTGACGGCTCTGGGAGTCCGACGGCAGCAAGGACACGCCAGCTGGTTGTCACGGCCCGGGCGTTCGGAAGGCCCTGGTTTGCAGAGGGTGCCAACGCTTACCTTTGTGAATTTGGGTCGTGGCAACAAAACGCTCGTATTCCCCCTTCTCCCTCGGTCTCCTGCTTCCTCCTGCCTCCTGCCTCCTGCCGGCACCGCTGTCTGTCACTGCATTGTGACCCAGCCGTGTTTCAGGGTCCCCGTCAGCAAACCGGATGTTAGTGGCCAGCGTGGTGGTAAACACTTGAGAGGAGAGTTCGGTGCACTCGGTGTGCAAGGCGGATACTCACCAGTGTCTGTTTCAAACCAATGCTTTCGTCCCCGTCACTGCGGGGCCCTCCACATAGGCTCGTCTCTGGTGACAGTTCAGCAGGAGACGTCATTTGGAAAAAATGGGGACAGCTCAGCTGCGTGACAGGCCCTTGTGTACCACTTTAGCAGTCTCCACAGTCGCGGAGTGAGTCCTCGAATGTGCATTGATAAAACGTTTCCAGGCTCACGAGTGAGGTGACGCAGAAACAGCCTCAGTTTACCCCGCCGAGACCGTTGTTTCTGCCCACCTGGGCCCCGTCCCGGTGACCCCCTCAGACCCTGTGCCGGCCCTTCCTTTCGGTCGTTGCCTTGGAGCCGCAGGAGGGCCTGACCGGTCGGTCCGCCTCTGCTGCTCGGTGACGCTGGGGTTTCCTGCAGACAGGGGCGCGCCCCGGAGGCCCGAGGACCTCTACGTGCGGCGTCAGACGGCGCGCATGCGGCTGTCCAAGTACGCGGCCTACAACACGTACCACCACTGCGAGCAGTGCCACCAGTACATGGGCTTCCACCCCCGCTACCAGGTAGGGCGCCGGGCCTGGGCTTCGCCTTGGCCCACGCCGTGGTCTCCCTGTCTGTGGGTTCGTTCGGAGTGGGAGGTGGACAGTCGGGGAAGCGCTTGCTTCCTGGGCTGCTTGCATCCTCTCGTCCCTCCGATAATCTGCGGACTCACCCCGCTGACACCACAGAGGGGCGGTTCTCTAGGGGCACTCGTTGATGAGCAGCAAGGTGCGCTGCCTGCAGAAGCCCGGTTGCCTTTACGTCCTAGCAATTCGGGAAGGGCGCATGGTGGACACTCCCCACGTGCCTGGTGCTGGGGGACCAAAAAGTCCGTTCACTGTTGACTGTAAAATAAAAGGCACGTTTTTCATTTTCACCGCTAACTTTATTGCCTTGGATATTTTGAGTATGTCAGCTGTCTCCCGCTATTGGCTTCTAGTGGGGAGAGGCCAGGGTTGCTGCTAAACATCTTCCAATGCATAAGGCAGCCCCACGGCAAAAATCATTGGGCTGAAAGGTCAGCAGTGGCAAGAAACTTCGCAAACCACTTTGACACGTTCGATCGGTCACAGCACCTTCTCCGTACGCTGCACAAATCTTTTTTTGCATTGCAGTTGCGTTTTTAACTTTCTTGAAATAATAAAGGGTAACATGTCAAAAATCTTGCTTATTTTCTTCCATCTTCAATGTTAAAGTGGCTAAACAAAAATTTACCAATTTTGCTAAGTTTTTTTTTTTTAAGATTTTTTTTTTTTTAAATTTTTTATCTTTAGAGGGGAAGGGTAGAAGAGAGGGAGAGGGAGAGAAATATCAATGTAGGGTTGCCTCTTGTGTGCCCCTGCTGGGAGCTGGCCTGCAACCCAGGCATGTGCCCTGACTGGGAATCGAACCGCGATCCTCTGATTCGCAGGCCCGCGCTCAATCCACTGAGCTACACCAGCCAGGGCAGTTTTTTTTTTTAATGCATGCTGATATGACAGCTGTCACAACACAGTTGAACAAAATTGTTTTGAATGAAATGAAAGACAACCAAGCACTACTAGAGCCATCGTTTGGCAAAAACGTAACGGACTTTTTGGCCAGCCCAGCGTGTACCAGGTGCACACGCAGGAGTGAATCAGCTTTGTTTCCATCCTCACGACTCACAGCGTAGGGACAGAGATGTGCTTCCGTAAAACTTCGGGACACTGTGAACCTGCAAGAAGAACAGTGTGGTTGAACCATCTACAAATGGTGTAGATAGAGGAACGTGCACTTACTGAGCACCTACTGTGCGCCAGGGCAATCTGCCAGTCACTTTTCTATCTCACATTTCCCAACCTGTGTACGTGGTAGAAAGTGCCATTTGCCCTGGACACTGGCCCAGGGCCCTAGCTGGTCCCCTGAACCAGTCTGCGTTGAAGCCATACCTGTAATCCATTCAAGGTGCATGGGTTAAGAAACCGTCTTGTCTAGCTGCTTATTTAATTCTCACTGAAACCTCATGAGGCAGTAGGGGTTTTTGCCACTTCAGAAATTGTCCCCAGGGGATTCTCGGAGAGTGGCAGAGGGAGGAGGTGAGCTGGGACCTGGGGGCTGCAGCTGAGGGGACCCACACAGAGCCCCCAGGAGTGCTGTGGGGTGCACACCAGTTCCCTCTGCTGACTCTGCTCCCTCCCTCACCTCCCAAGGCCTCTTGGGCCTTTTTATGAAATTCCGTCAACTGCGTCCTTCTGTGCCCCCTCCCCAAGTCCAAGTCTGTCTCTCCCTCCTGCTCCCAAAGGGCTTTGTTGTTCTGGAGGAGCCACAGGAGGAATCTAGAGTTCGTGTGTCCCGGCCTGTGTCCGCCCCCTTGGGGCCTGTCATTCCCGGGAGTGTGCAGCGCCCACGGCGGGGCGAGGGGCGGGGAAGGCCCCTCTGTGGGGTGGCCTGCAGGAGGCGCTACATGGCTAGGGCGGAGCCGGGTGGGGAGGTCGCACCAGAGAGCTGTGGGCACAGGGAGCAGCGTGAGGGGGACGGGTGGGCTCTTCGGACAGAGTGACTAGAGGCGAGGCCAGACTTGGGGACAGGAGTGAGCCCCAGACCTCTGAATGCGAGTCTCCGCCTCCGTAACGTGGGGCCGATGACAGGCCCTGCTTCCTAGGACTGTCAGTTACGATGGGGACAGAGGGTGCTGGGCGTAGTGAGGGAGGTGCATGCGGGTGCGTTCAAATCTTGTAGTAATTGGCTACTACACGTGTGACTACTCAAGATGGAGAAAGGCATTCGTTAGAACTGAAAGTGTGATCTAGCTCACCGAGCGCTCTGGGTCAAGTCCAGCCGTCCCTGGGTTTAGAGAGAGGACCCGGTTTCAGCCGAGTGGGCGTGGCCCCCAGTAGCGAGGCCTGGGTGTCCCCACCCTGTGCAGGTGTTGCCTGTGGGCTGCTCGCGCTGTGGGGCAGAGGTGGCAGCGGCCTGCGTGTGGTCGTGGCCAGGATGGGCCTGGGGTCTTCTGGGACGTTACGCCGGACGCCGATGACAAGCTCTGTCCTTTCCCCCTCGCACCTCAGCTCTATGAGTCCACCCTGCACGCCTTTGCCTTCTCTTACTCCATGCTAGGAGAGGAGGTCCGACTCCACTTCATCATCCCCAAGTCCAAGGAGCATCACTTTGTCTTCAGCCAGCCTGGAGGCCAGCTGGAGAGCATGCGGCTGCCCCTCGTCACGGACCAGGTACTGGCGCCGAGTCCGGCGGGTCAGGTCACAGCGGCTGCGAGTGACCGCCGAGTGGTTGCCCGATGAGTCAGGGGCCGGAGGGACCGGATGGAGAGACCAGCGTGGTGGCTGGACTCGGCGGAGGCGGCTGGGGAGCGTAAGGGCTTCGGGGTCCCTCAGCCGAGGTTGAGCCCTGCTGTGCCGTTTGCTAGCTGTGTTCCTTGAACTTCACGCTTAACGTCTCTGAGCCTCGGGTTCCTCACCTGTACGTCTGGGCAGGAAGCCTGTGCTGAGCTGTATTGGCACGACCGACGTGAGGCGCCAGCACAGCCCCGGGGAGAAAAGTGCGGAGCGGACGTTCCTCCGTCCTCTCCCTTCTCCGCCACACTCCCTGCTGGGGGCGTGCACGCGGGCCGGTGGCCCCGGCGATTGCCGACCCCGGCCCGTCCTGTGGCGTCGTCTGCCTTGCTCTTCCGCCTCCCTGAGTTACCGGGAAGCGGGTCCCAGACGTCGTATCACGTCCCCTACGTACTGCGGTTTGCGTCTCTACAGGAGAAGCTTTCTCTTTTGAGAGCCTTCTCTTTCTTCAGTTTTACTTCTTTTAAGCCTTGTTAATTGTATTTTCCCCCATTACCACCTAGTCCCTGCATACCCCATCCCCGCAGCAGTCACCGCATAGTTGCCCGTGCCCGTGAGTCCTTCCTCCTTTTGCTCCATCCCTCTACGTGCTAGCCCGCCCCGCCCCTTAGCTGTCATCCTGCTCTCCATCTACGAGATCGTTCTTAATAATCTGTCACCTCTGGGACCACCCCTCCTGGGGACGCGGGGTTGGATGGTTCCGGCCCGACAGTCTCAGCCAGCTCGCGGCCCCTTAACCAGCCCAGTCACTGCGGCCTCAGAGGCGCTGCTTCTCCAGAGGGCCAGACGTCGTAGGGGTGAACCCGGCCTTTCAGGCCCTGTCGCCGAGTCCCTGAAAACATTCGCAGAGCACCAAGGAGACCTTTATGGTGTGGTGTCCCCTGTCCCACCGGTTGGGTGTTGCCACGGTCAAGGATTTACTCCCACTCCCACCCAGTTCAACCAGAACAGGCTGCGGGCACCAGCGGTACCACGGCTTTGCCCCGGTGCTCAGCGGGCGCCGGGCGGAGCGGCACCCAGATCAGCCCAAGGAACGGGTGTTGGGGGAAGGGTGGGGACCCCGCAGTGTTTTCTGTTTTGTAGAACGAGCACACCATTTTATTTTTAAAGGTTTTCCTTTTGGAGGGAAGGGGAAGGGGATGGGGGAGAGAAGGAAAGAAACCTCCATGTGAGAGAGAAACATCGATGGGTTGCCTCCAGTACACGTCCCGACCAGGGACCAAACCCGCAACCCGGGCACATGCCCTGACTGGGAATTGAACTGGTGACCCTTTGCTTTGCAGGATGACGCCCAACCAACTGAGCCACGCTGGTCAGGGCTACATAGTTCCTTACGTAAAAGATGCGTGTCCTGAGTGTATGAACAGTCAGGCTGTGGGAGTTGGTGGTTGGGGACTGAAGTCCTCTAGCAATGAGCCGTGCTCCAAGCACGAGGTTGGACGCTCATTTGAAAGCGTAGTGACTTGGGGTGATTGGTACACGCCCATGAGTCTGGGTTAACAAACCATTCTCAAACAAGCGTTTATTTGGCTTTGATTCCGGGAGCCAGGAGGCTGGGCTCGGTTCAGCTGGGCGGTCATCCTGAGCTGGGCTGAGCTCCCTCGTGGCTGCAGTTAGCTCCCAGGTGGGCTGGGGCCGGCTGGGCTCGGGTGGCCTCGGCGGGACACCCGTCTCTGCTCCCTGTGGTCTCCCTTTTCCAGCAGGATCGCCCGGGCTGGCTCCTGGGGAGGGCTCGGAGAGCGGGCCGCAGGCTCGGGACTGCTGCACCGTCAGTTTTACTGCATTTTCCCAGCAGAGAGCCAAGGCTCAGCTGGCTTCAGGGGGTCTGGAGATGGACACTTCCAAGGGAGGGGAATAATTGTGACCACGTTCAGAAACCCTTTCCCTCCTTACGCCTCCGCTTTCCAGAGTCACGAATACATAAAAAGTCCGACGTTCACCCCGACGACCGGCCGCCACGAGCATGGGCTCCTCAACCTGTACCACGCGATGGACGGGGCCAGCCACCTGCACGTGCTGGTCGTCAAGGAGTACGAGATGCCCGTGTACAAGAAGTACTGGCCCAACCACATCATGCTGGTGCTCCCCAGCATCTTCAACAGCGCCGGCGTGGGTAGGCGCCCCTCGCCGCCCTGGCCTGTCGGGGTTCCGAGGAAGGGTGCTCGCGGGGATGTGCTGGGGGGTTGGCAGAGTGGAACGTCCCTCATCAAGCCTTTGGACTTTTCCGGCATTTTGATTCGTTCGGCTGTTCGTTCTTCTTTGATGTTCGGTTATTGATTTCATTCGTGCTCTCAATCCACATTAGAAAAGCAAGAAGACAGATATGCCCATGCACCTCAGAGAGGTGTGTTTTGTCCCCTAGCCTTGTCCGCACCCCACATCAACAGCTAATAGCCAGTGGACCAGTGATGTGGGGGGGTGAGGACTGACCTTCAGGACTGCCGGCCCTGGGGGACGAGCAGCGGGCCGGAGCTGAGCTGGCGGCGGCTTCGCCCGTTGCAGGCGCAGCCCACTTCCTGATCAAAGAGCTGTCCTACCACAACCTGGAGCTGGAGCGGACCCGGCAGGAGGAGCTGGGCATCAAGCCGCAGGACATCTGGCCCTTCATCGTGATTTCCGACGACTCCTGCGTGATGTGGAACGTGGTGGATGTGGACGGCGGTGGGGAGAGGAGCAGGTGAGGCGCTTCTCCAAGCCCAGGAGTAAGACGGGGGCACCTGCTCTCTCTCTCTCAGCGGGCATTGCCCCGCCACCCCGCAGGGACCCCCAAGGAGGGCGCTCCTGTTAGAAAGCGCCGTGCGTAGGAACAGAGGCCAGGATGCGGCAGACGTACACCCCAGGCTTTACTTGGAGTTTAAAAAATTGCTTTAAAACTCATCTATTGACTTGCTTATTTTAGAGAGGAAGGAAGGGGGAAGGAGGGGGCAAGAGAGGGAGAGAAACATTGGTGGCCTCTCATGCACCCTGACCAGGGACTGAACCCGCAACCCAGGCGTGTGCCCCGACTGAAGTCGATCAGTGACCTTTCGGTTTGTGGGACAACAACACCCAAGCTGCTGAGCTGCACCAGCAAGGCCTGGAGTTTAAAAATTTTTTTAAAAATTGAATTGAATAATCCGTATAGGAAACCACAATATAGCTATTCAAATTAAAATACATACGAAAGAAAAACATCCTGTGCAGAAGTTGTCGCAAACTGAACATGCCCACTTAACCAACCCCCTTGTGGGGAAAGGGACCCTCACCACCCCCAGGGGCCCCTTCCCGCTGTCCCCCAGCCCCTCCTCCCACCCCAGCCCCATCCCTCACATACCTGCTTGTGTTGTACTCGCTGTGTGACATGGCCCCTCTCTGGCTCCTGGTGTCAAAGGGGCACTAGCACCTGTGCTAGTTTGTCGTGAGGATCGGCACGTCCGTGGGTGGCGTGCCCGTGACGAGCGGCGCCACGTGGGAAGGGCTCAGCAGATGCAGTTGTACCTGAACATCCCTCCTAAAGCAGTTCCCTGCGATTCTGCGGTTTTACTCTGTGTGTTTCAGCGTAGGGCTGCCTGCCTGCCTGACGACGTCTGGGTTTGGCTGGTTTCTGAGAGGGCCACCTTTAGGTCAGTGCTCCTCCTTGGTGTCAGTGATGACCTGGTGCAACACAGCCTTCGGTCACTGTTCCCCTAGAGAAGGTGTGCTCTGCGTGACCGAGTGGCATGAGACTTAGGAGCACAGCGACCTGCTTTGCTTTCGCCGTCCCCAAGGTCACTCTTTGAGGGCAGGAGGTCACCCTCCGAGGGCAGGAGCTTGGCTGAGGGCCGAGAGGGGAAGGGGACTGAGCTTTCCTTCTGCCTTCCTGATTTGCATTCTGAGACAGCATTTAAAATCCTGGACGTCATGTCAGGCGGGGGACTTAGAGAGTTTAGCTTAAGCCCTTCAGGCAGGGAAACGAAAGCTGAGGTCGGGAAAAGCTGGGCAGCATGCCTGGGCTCTCCGGGGACCCCATTCTCAGCCCCGACTTGCAGCCCTGGAGTTCCCCTCCCTGGTCATCCGTGTCCCTCACTGTCCCGCCAGACCTCAGACGCCATCCTGTGGGGTCGCAGGCGTTGGCAGGCTGCCTCCTCCTCCTCCCCACGCTCTCACTTGGAGTTCGAGGTGGAAAGCCTCGCTCTTTCCCACCGCTGCACCGTCGGACCCACACACCGGAAAGGCGCGGTGGTTTGGCCTGATGGAGAGCGAGGGCTTCCGAGGCAGCTGTTCACGCCCAGGTTCTGGGGGGCAGTGCCGTGCAAGTTAGCCTTGTAGCCTGTGTTCCCTCCTCGGTGGAACGGGTGGGGCGGCTGCCTGTGTCGCAGGGTTGCTGCGAGGACAGGTGCTAACAAGCGCGAGGTGCTCAGCCTGGCGCCTGGCCCTCGGCCAAGGTTGTGATGGACTCTACCTGCACCAGCCCTGCCCGGTACGTGAGGGTCGGCCAGAGGGCAGCGTCCTGGCTGGCCAGTCCACAGGGCCCCGCCTCGTTTGCATGTTGATGTTGACCTAGAGATGTCCGTCTCCCTCCTTCGAGCAGAGAGTTCTCCTGGTCGGAGAGGAACGTCTCGTTGAGGTACATCATGCAGCACATTGAGGCGGCCCCCAACATCACCCACTACGCCCTGATCGGCATGCGGAAGTGGTCCAGCAAGACCGGGAGCCGGGAGGTGCGCGAGCCCTTCTCCCGCTGCCACGTGCACGACTTCATCGTTCTGAACGTGGACCTGACCCAGAACGTCCAGTACAACCAGAACCGGTGAGCCTCCCGCCCGGCAGCCCCACAGCCCCGGGCCAGGGGCAGCTTGGGCCGGCAGAGGGCAGCTGCTTCCCTGCCCTGCGGGGCCACGGGAGCCAGTCGTGCCCACCTGGGGCACTGGCCTGGGGCCCGATTTCAGCTTTCACTTCCGCCCCTCCCCATCCTCCCTCCCTCCCTCCCTCCTGTATTTTTGTTGTGTAGTTTCGTGGAGGGGGGATTCACATAAGACCATGCATCTTCCTTCGTGGAATCACACCATGCTTTAGGGACTTACACAGTACTGTGTATTTATGAGTTCTGCTTTTTTTGGCTTCCTCTGAGTGTGTCACTTTTTAGGAGCATTAGCACTGAAGAAAACTGCAAAGTGATTTCTATGTGTTGCTTTCCACACATCGAGCCGCAGAAGTGCTCACCCCTCCAGCGTGACCCCATCGCGAACGCTCATCGAGTGTCCCCGTGCCGGGCAGGGGCACGCCGCTGGGGGGCCCGTGTAGGGGTGTCGGTTGTGGAGCCAGACCGACCTGCTGGGCATCCGGGTGCCCTGATGCCCCAGCTCTGCAGGGGGCCTTGTTTCCTCTGCTGTAAAAAGTGGCTAATTTTTTTTTAACCCTGGGAAGTTCACTTTTTCTTCCTTAATGAATAGGTGAAAGGGTGTTTGTAAGGTCCTCACACCGGGCCGGTATGGTCAGCAGATTGCAGTCCCGTGGTTGAGCGATGCCGTAGGAACTCCCTGCCTGCCCGGCGCCGGCACGTCACAGCTTGTCTGTTTTCCTCGTTGGTGTTGCCCCTGTGCCTTCCCAGGCGAAGGGCCTGTAGGGCAGGGGTGTGCGTCCCCCCCACCCCGTGTCTGGTGCGGGTCGCGGCGGGTGGGGACGTGAGCGGCGTCCAGTCAGATCTGCGCCCTCTCTGGCTCTGAGCAGGTTCCTGTGTGACGACGTGGACTTCAACCTGCGGGTGCACAGCGCCGGCCTGCTGCTCTGCCGGTTCAACCGCTTCAGCGTGATGAAGAAGCAGATTGCGGTGGGCGGGCACCGGTCCTTCCACATCACCTCCAAGGTGGGTGGGCCGAGCGCCCTGCCGGGTCTGCCGCCGGGCTGGCCCTCGTGGTGCGGAGACCGAGGGTGGGGGGCCACGTGGTCGCCTTCGAGGCAGCGGGGGGTGGGCTTCTCCACTGGGTGGTGTCAGTGAAGGCCTTCAGCCGCGTCTGCCCTGTGCCCTCCCGCGCGCCCCAACGCTCCCGGGAGCTTTCCCGCACACGTCTGCTTCACCGTGCCCGGGGCTCGCTCGCGTCTCCGCCGGATAGAGCTCTGGACTGCCGGCGTGTGCATGGCCCTCTCTGGGCCCCTGGGGCAGCGCCTGGCCAAACACTGTCCGAGTGGCCCTGACAGGCTGGCTCGATAGCCACGCTGCCGTCCGCAGGCCGGCCCTGGGTTGGGGGAGACAGGGTCTGGGCGTGCCTGTGCGGCTGGGCGGGCCTGGGGAGCTGCCCTGCGGTGTCACGGGGCACCTGGAGTCCCGCAGCTTCCAAGAAGGCGTGTGGAGCCGGCACGTTGCTGCCGGAGGTCTTGTCCATCCACGGGCCAGAGCCCCGGTCTCTGCTCTTCACCTCCGTCTGCCTCGAACCGTGCCCTGCTGACATCAGCCAGCTCTGACTCCAGCTGCCTCTGTCCCTCCCCGTCCCCTCAGCCCCTCTGCGGCCGCCCCCCCTGACCTGCGCCCGGTCTGGGTTCAGACACCAGTTCACCCCCTCCCCTTCCCCAGCCGGGGGCGGGGGCGCAGAAGTCCCCCTCACTTCTCTCTCTGACTAGTAAGACACTTCCAGGAGAACTTGGGATCATTTAAAATCCTCCCTGCGCTGACTGGGGGGGTTTCTTACCGCAGTTGGGGTAGATTTGCAGTTTGATTGGGGCGATTGCAGATCTTGGCCATAGGAAGTCTTTCTACCACAAAGCCCGGTGTGCTTTGAAACCCGATTTTCCTTTTAGTCCCCTCAGTATCATTTTTTAACTCTTAGGTATTTTACCTTTATTCCTACTTCGAGCATAATCTTATTTTTTCCTTTAGATTAATCATGCAGTTGACTATGTAGAGGGCAGCTAGTGGTGTTTTACTCCCTCGAGAGTGCATGGCCTGGCAGCTGGGCCAGGGGTCAGGTACACTCGTGGTGCAGTGCCGTTGCGATAAGCACCCCAAGGGGAGTGCCTGCGTGTCACAGGGAGACCTAGCCTCCCTGGCAGTGGGGATGGGGGTCCCCGTGGCTGTCCCCGAGGAAGTGACATTAAGGCGGAGGTCTGGAGGATGAGGAAGAGCGCTGTGTCCAGGCATGGGGGGGCCCCCTGGAGGGCGATGCTGAGGGCTAGGAGCAAGGTTGGCGTGGAGGAGGTGTTGGGGTCACCGGGGAGAGTGGCGGGGATGAGGATGAGCTGGGGAAGTCGGCAGGACCTTGTCGGCCGTGGGAACACAGGAGGCTTCTCTAGGAGGCAAATCGTGGAAGGGTGTCCCACAGAGGGTTTGGCTGGTTCTCAAGGCCGCAGTCTCTCGGGCAGGGAAATCTGTTGGCGATGATGGAGGAAGAGGCTGTGGGCTCGGTGGGGGGCAGTGGGGGTGGGTGGGGCCTGGGGGGCAGGAGGCCAGCCGTGCCCTGAGGTTTCAGCCCGGGATTTGGGGAAGCCAGCTTTCTACATGGGGAGGTCAATGTCTGCAACTTTCGCTGATTGCATCGGTGGGTTCTCACGTGACCCCGTTCGGTCAAACCCAGTTCTTCACGGAGAACCTCACTGTGGAAGCAGGTGCTCCGCATTCAAGGCACTGCCCTGAGACGCAGTCGCCCTGAGACGCAGTCGCCCCGCGGCAGGGCCCCCCAGCCTGGGCTCCCAGCGGCCCAGGCACCCCCGGAGGGGTGTCCCAGCTCCGGGTGGCTGGGAGCGGCTGACGCCCGTCCTTCCCCGCAGGCGCCAGACAGCCCGGTGGCCGTGGTGCCCGCGCAGTACGTCTGCGCCCCGGACAGCAAGCACGCGCTCCTGGCGGCGCCGGCGCAGCTGCTGCTGGAGAAGTTCCTGCAGCACCACAGCCGCCGCTTCTTCCCGCTGTCCCTGCAGAACCACGGCCACCCCGTGCTCTCGGTGGACTGCTACTTGAACCTGGGGCCTCAGGTAACTTCCAGATGGGCCCCGTGGAGCCCTGAACCCGAGAAGCGCCTCAAACAAAGGCACGCGACTCGGACCACCAAACGGCTTCCGCTCAGGTGCTGACCCCACGTTGCCGCTGATGAAATAAAGGCTGAGATATGCAAGTGGTTTGCTCTGACATAAGAAGTTAGGAATCAAACCCAGGTCTCGTGCCAAAGCTTTCTGATTCCTGACAGAGGTGACGACCACATAACTCTGGGTCAGTCTCTTGGAATGGATTTCCAGGACGTAGATTTGGAAGGAGCAGAACAGTGTTGTTTCTGGCCCCCCAGCCCTTCAGCTGGACCAGGCAGTCAGTGTTTCAGGTGCCGAGCCCTAGATGGGGTTGCCGAACGTTTCACAGAAAGCCGTGCTTTTTCCCCCTTGTCTCCCGTCTTCCCCCAGATTTCCGTGTGCTACGTGAGCTCCAGGCCCCACTCCTTGAACATCAGCTGCTCCGACTTCAGGTTCAGCGGACTTCTGCTCTACCTCTGCGACTCCTTCGTGGGAGCGAGCTTCTTGAAGAAGTTCCATTTCCTGACAGGTGACTTCCCATACGCTTTCCCTGGGCCTTAACCCGAATGCTTGTCATCACCTGGCGTCTCTGAGGAGGCGACCTCTGGTCGTAGTCCTCATTTGCCAGTGGGTAAACCGAGGCTCGGAGAGTGAAGGTAACCGCCAGGAAAGTACAGGAAGGTGGGGGATGGGGTTCCAGGGTGGCTCTCTTTCCCCCAAACTTGTCAGGTAGAGATGATACACCCCTTTCTGTTAAGGCAGCTTTGTGTTCCTTTCCAGCCCAAATGCGTAACATCAGCACCTGGTTCCACACGGGTGCTTCTTCCTTCTGGTAGCTGAGCTCTTCCCCTGGGTCTTGGGGTCAAAGTCCATGCTTCTGGGCTTTAATCTTTCTCCTTGTGTGGTTGCTTTCTTGCTGAAGTGGCGCGGAGTGGCAAACATTCATTCTCCACGACGTAGAGAGAATGTTTCCAGCCCAGCCGGGGTCCCCGACCGCTGTGCACGTTTCCTGGGGTGGCTTTCCCGTCTGGCAGGTGCTTCCTGGGCACCACACAGCCCTGGGCCTTGGGCGGTAGTGAGAGGCGTCCGCTGCAGCCTCTGCCCTGGGGAGACATTTTGTCTGATGAGAGGGGAGGACACGTAGGTAGGAAGGTAGGTAGGTAGGTCGCAGAGAGACTGACCGGCAGAATGAACGAGTGAGAGAGAGAGTGAGTGAATGGACAGGAGTGACGTCTTGTTTATGCTAGTATTCAAGAGGAGGGAGCATCCCCCTCGCTGGGCAGCTGGGGAGGGGTGGGGGCTGCATCAGCCTGGAAGGGCAGTGGCCTTGGGTGGGAGAAGGCGGACTGGGCCTTGAGGTGGCTGGGCGGCTGGTTCACACCCAGGGCTGCAGCTGAGAAAGCTTGGTTTGTGATCTGACCGGTGTCTGTTTCCAGTTCCCCTCTCTGTCCCCTCCTTTGTCAGCGTTTCTTCTGCCTCCCTGTGATCTCAGCTGCCCGGCCTGCCAATCACTTCTCACTGTCTGTCCTGCTCAGATACTGAAGCATTCCCAAGGACGTACGAGGTCACTGGGACCTCCGCTCCTCCCCTTCCCAGCAGCATCGTAGTTCTTCTGTGCAAGCAGAAGCCAGGCAGCAGGCTTCCGTGGGATAAACTCACCTGTTTCACACGCCTCCACCGTTGTTCGTGCAGGTGCGACCTTGTGCGTGATCTGCCAGGACCGGAACTCACTCCGCCAGACCGTGGTCCGCCTGGAGCTGGAGGACCAGTGGCGGTTCCGACTGCGTGACGAGTTCCAGACCGCCAACGCCAAGGAAGACCGGCCGCTCTTTTTTCTGACGGGGCGGCACATCTGAGGGACGGGACCCCCGCCCCCCCGGCAGGTTTTCGGGAAGAGTGGAGCCTTCGGAACCTCGTGCTGTTGGGGCTCAAGGAAGAATTAGAAGCAGGGGGTGCGGGAACTGAAACAGGCCCTGAGCTGGTCCTGGGCAAGCCGGCGGACTGAGGGGCCCAGGGATGGTGGACACTCACGGCGAGTGAGGAGGGTCTGTGGGTGGCGAGCAGGACGTCGGACCCAGTCCCCCGGGTTCTGGGCCAGCCACGCTGCCCTGGGCTAGGTCAGAGTCCGTTTTACCAAGAACAGAGTGGTGCCCACCGTCATGTCATCCATATGCTTCCACAGACAAACTTCACTTTTCTTGGTTCCGAATCTCATGGATTATTTTATAGAGGTGCCAGTGTTTTCAGCCGATGGGTAAGGTTTGAGCTCAGTAGGTTTTCCTCTCTACTACAAAGCAATATTCCGGAAGAACATTTCAACTGTAAAGGCTGGAGACAAGGAAAAAAAAAAAACACTTAAGTGGGTCACTGCATAAGAATTATGTAATTGCCTAGAAGTTTGCTTTTTAAAAAGCTAGCCCAAAGGTGTCAACTTTAATTAAAGTAAAACAAATTGTTTTACTTTAGAGCAAATGCGATTCTATTAAAATAGTATAGGGTAAATACCCTACCTCTTAGAAAGGGCAAACGTGGAAAGAAACTCTATAAAACTGAAAGATTTGAGGAAGGATACTTCATTACAGAAGTCAACCTTAAGAAACAGAATTCGCCTTACAAAGGAGAGAGGACCAAGTGGCTTACTTCAAACAAACAATGAAAACAAAGTGATACAGAAACAACTTGGTAAGAACCAGATTTCTGACCCTAACTTACTGAAGCTCTGTTTTCAGTTCCTTAAGGAGCTTGCCTTTTCTTATGACTGCTTGGTCCCTGACCAGAGAGGAAGGGGGACAGAGCAGAGGCGGCAGCTGGGATGTTCCAGGCTACAAACACTTTTGCGTGCCCCCCCAGAAAGTTTTGTAAACCAGCCTTGTAGAGCGCCGCCTGCAGGCAGGCATCGGCCGCGCGCCTGCACAGCCAGGATCCTGATGAACCCTTCCTGCAGCGGGTGTGGGCAGAGTCCCTCTGCCATTGGAAAGATGCAGAGGGTGCACCTGACCCAGGTGACAGCTGGAAAGGCGCAGAAACACGTCCAACCGCTGGACTGTGGGCTCCTGGGTCCATCGTCCCTCGCAGCACTGCTTGCGGCGAAGTGGCCTGTAACGGAAGGGAAAGTTTAACAGTCCTCAAAAATGGGTCTCAGAATGCATTTCTGTGTCTTCATCTTCGTCATTTATAAGCACTCTCATGGATAATAGTTCAAGAAGAAACTATTCGAGAAGATGATGCCAAAGAATTAATGTCCATCTTTTCTCCCCTAAGAAAGATGATTTAGGGCAATGTTTATGAAGTCATCACTTTGTACATGTCATCATTCCTCTTTTGGAAGAAAAACTCACCTTCTTTAGTTATATTTGTCTTTTGTAAATAGGCAGCTTTGTGCTATTCTCCATGGTATTAGTTAAAAAAAACAAACCAATATTCTTGTTTGTTCCAGCATTATAAATAAAACTTATAATGCATTTACCGTTTCTTTGTTGGGTGTCAAATTACATCATTTTGAGAGGAAGCTGTGTGGCCAGGGATTTCCAGGGCTACCTGCTTAAAAATCGGTGACATGACAGAAAAGACAGTTTTGGAAAGAATACAGCCATACACGGAGGGGCCTAGGAACATGCAGAAGAACCGCTGAAAGAAAGAATTGGAAATGCAGGAAACCGCAGCTGAGCATGTGTGAGGGAGCCTGCCGCACGAGAAGGTGGTTTTCGGGGTGCTCCGAGCTTCGCCGTGGCCGGGAAAGCTGAAAGCGGGGCGGGGGGGGGGGGGTCCTGGGCTTTCGTGAGGCTGATGAACAGGGAGGAGTCGGCGCAGCGAGGCCCTGTGGTTTTTCTCCCAGCCCTTCCTGCCGCGCTCCGTAGCCGGCCGGCCTGGCCGAGAGCAGCGGCGTTGGGGGTGGGGGGAGTCGCTGCGTCTGGGCTCCAGAATGCGAGTCGGAGTGGTAACAGACGGCTGTGTCCCATTACGAGCCCGCGTTTAATGTTTCTTGACTTTCGAAGAACAAGGTCATCTACCTTGTTTTTTAAATGTTTCATTTTTAAAATTCAAACTATGTGTGTCTTGGGTTTTTCCTCCTGAGTTCCTCTCCTTTGGCAAACTTTTTTTTTTTTTTTTTAAACTGAACACTGTAAATAGCACTTTAAAATCAGCACAAAGTATCTGAATTGGGTGCTGTGGACCCTTTTAAGGAGTTATCAGCCATGCTTCCATCTGAATGTGTGTTCGCCAATTGACCCCAAGAGAAACATGAAACATCGCGCACAACGGTTATTTTAATTTAATTTTTTACAATGGTCATTTGAGTTTGCTGCGGAGCCAAGCAGGTGTTTATTGGCAGCGGCATGCTTACTACCAAACTGTAACTTTGGTACCCGTCGAGACGAGTCGAAGGTAAAACTATGTTTAAAGTTAGTAATTAATCTTTGGAGGTTTAAAATATTCCTCAAAAAGCTCTGTAGCTTTTGTACTTTCAGAAAGTGTAAGCAGTTTTATTGGTTAAAAACACTGGTTAATGTAGACAGTGAATCAATGCGCTGACAAAACACCGAAACGAAAGGTGAACCAGAGCATGCGAAACCCTAATCTGAGTTTGGTTATTTTGTTGCGGTAACACAGACCGTATGTCCGGGTGGATATTTTTAACCTGCTGCTTCTTGAGCGGTGCGTTCACGGAAAGAATTCACATGTACAGCATCACAGCGTCAAAAGCACACCCCAGCCCTGGCTGGTGTAGTTCAGTGGATTGAGCGCAGGCCTGCGAACCAGAGGATCGCGGTTCGATTCCCAGTCAGGGCACATGCCTGGGTTGCAGGCCAGTTCCCAGCAGGGGACACACAAGAGGCAACCGTACATTGATATTTCTCTCCCTCTCCCTCTCCCCTACCCTTCTAAAGACAAATAAAAAAAAATCTAAAAAAAAAAAAAGCACACCCCTAGCACATTTTGGCTTTCATTGCATTGGTCAGCCACATGAACTCTGCGTCAGAGTAGTGTATTTTTAACACCTAGCTTGACACTTCCCTCCCAAATCCTAGCTCCAAAACAGGCACGCCCAGATGCCACCAGGCCGTGAGACGCGGTGGAGATTCGCTCCCAGGTGCTTTGAACGTGCGGTTGCAGGTTCATCGGCAAGGCTGCGTCAGGGCGCGGCGGTGCGCTGACCACCCCAGATGAGTCCGCTGCCACTCAGAGCCATTGTGGAGGCTGCTGGGAGGTGGGCGAGGGTGCCATGCTGCTCTGTGGCCCTGATGTGCTCGGGCCAACGTGGCAGCAGGCGGTACTCGGACTGGGCCACTGAGGTCGGGCTTCGTCCTCCTGACGTGGTGGTGGGAGCGGCAGCTCCCACTGTTCTGACTGCAGCCGGAGTCCCCGCGTGACCAGATCCAGTCCTGTGGTTACTGTTCTGCTGCTGGTGGGTTTGGGGTTTTGGCCATATTATCAGGTCCAGATTTGGGTTAGGAATTTGACAACCGGCAAACATCTCTGATACAGGAAGTCTTAAAAAAGGTTTCTTCCCAGCTGGTTTTCAGTAATTCTCTTTCCAGGGACCGTGGTTAGCAATTCTGAAGCAAACAGAATGCTTTCTTACTGGTTTTAACTTTTCCCCGTGTTCTTGTTGAGGCTGCAGTTGGTACGTGTGTTTCTCCTGAAATCTTCCTTAATGCAGAAGGTGTAGGCCTCTCTCTCACATCTGCGCAAAATCCCATCACCCTGGCTGGCTGTCCTCGGTCCTGGGGCTAAAGGTGACCAGTTCTGCTGATAATGAAAGAGCAGAAGCCTGGGGTGGGTTAGGAGATCTGTCTTTCCAGGCTCCCCAAGCATTTCTTACACCCAGCGAGGTTCGGTCACCCCTCCTGCAAACTGGGGAGACCATCGACTTTCAGAGTTCATTTTAAATCCCAGACTTCCCTTCATGTTTCACCGTGGCTGTGAAACGTGGTGATGAGACCAAATTTTCTGGGCAGTCCTGCGTGTTGGAGGTGGAAATGTAGGTGGTCTGGCCCCCCCTTCCCCTTATCTGGGTGAAAATCTGGAGCGATGACGGGTCATTGGTGGGTCACCAGCTCGGGGGGCATGCATGAGCGAGGCGGGCTCTGGCTTCCCATCCACAGCGTTCAGCTCCCCCTTCGGCCCCATGATGACCGCCATGGGCAGGGCCAGGAGCCCAGACCAGCGACAGCAGGGTGCGGGTCCTGCGGGGCGTCAGCAGGTGGCCGGCACGCAGGACTGGGCCCAGGGCCAGGCAGCGCTCAGCGCAGCTCAGGCACGGAGTAGTGGGCGTGGCTTCCAGGTCTCTGAAGACCCAGAGGGAGTGGGACCTCAGGAAGTTGTAGAGGTCCACGGGCTTGCCGACCCGCAGCAGCAGCAGCAGCAGCAGCAGCGCGCGGAGAGTTGGGCTGAGCGTGCGGTAGCGCAGGCGCCCTGGGGCCTGACCCACACTTTCAGCACCACAGGCATGGACAGCGCATTGCTCCAGGCGCCAGGCGCTAGGGTGCGTGAATACAGAATACAGCGTGGGGAAGGGCACCTTGCTTCCGTGCTGGGCTGGGGCTGGAGGGGTTTGCGAGCTGCTGGTCTCCGGCCCCCTTTCACAGCCTACACTCCCTCCCTCTCAGTGCCTGGAGACTAGGCGAGTGCCCAGGTAGCAAGTGCCTCCTCCTCTCTGAGAACTTCCAGAATGAGAGCCTCCCATCCCTGCCCAAGCGGGCATCCGAGCAAGTGCATGACCACGCGTGCAAGCCCGTGGCTGCATTCACGTTTCTCAGTTCAGTTCCACCTAGAGAAGCAGGTGCTGGCTGGAAGGTGGCTTCCCTTGGGGCCTGAAAGACGAGGTGGGCTGAACACCACCACTTACTGGCCTCGTGACCTTGGGCCAGGTTTTCAAACCTCTCTCAACCCATTTCTGCCTGGAAAAAGTATTGCCTCCATTGCGGACGCTCTGTGAAGGATAAATGAGGGAATCTGTGTGGAAGCCTGGGACCGGCAGCGCAGTGTGTGCCCTGGGCTGTCCCACTGTGCGCCGTCTGGCTGTGTGCTGTCGCACTGTGCGCCGTCCCAGACACCACTGTCCACAGACACAGCACGTCAACACTTTGCAGCTGTTATTTCTCTCGGTGAGGGCTGTTTCAGTGCCACATGAGGTCCTCAAGGAAGTCCTTTGTCACTGACTGCTGCGTCCTCGTGGCTTCACACTCTCCCAGTCCTCCTTGGAGGGTGGCATTCTCATGGAGCCGTGGGAGGTGTCCCCTCTGCTTTCTACTGCGACCTCGGCTGACTTATGTGTGTGATAAAGGACAGACACCCACAATGTGCCCACAACTCTGAAAGCTCAATAGGAGAAAAACCAACAATCCAATTTAAAAAAAGGGCCAAAGACCTCAATAGACACTTCACCAAAGAAGATGCACAGATGGCATATAAACATATTAAAAGATGCTCCTTATTATGTCACCAGCGAAGCACATGTTAAAACAGCCATGAGGTACCGATACACACCTGTTGGAACGACCAGAACCTGAAACGCTGACACCACCTGCCGGGGCGGAGCAGCAGGGACACGCACTCACTGCTGCTCGGAGTGGAACCCGGTGTGGCCGCTTTGGGACCGAGTTCGCGGTTTCTCACGAAACCAAACATCCTCTCATTACCGGCCTCAGCAATCGCAGTCCTTGGTATTTACCTCAAACAGACGAAGACCTGTGTCCCCTCGAGAACCCGCACACGTGTGTGCAGCAGATTTACTCACCATCGCCACAGCCCGGAAGCAGCCGGAGGCCCGTCAGCAGGTGTCTGGGGGAACAAGCTGCGGCCCCTGCAGACAGTGGAGCGCTGGTCAGCGCTGCACAGAGACGACGGTCGGGACGGGAGAAGGCACGGGAGGCTGGACGGGCGACGCGGTGAGCCCAGAGCACCTGGCGGGCAGTGGCATTGCTCCGCACGATACTCCGGTGACGGGTATTTGTCATCGGCAGTGGTCGAAACCGCAGAACGAGCACCAGGAGTGCGTCTGACGGGGAACAGTGGGCCTCAGGGATCACGATGGGTCGGTGCAGGTTCGTCTGCTGTAACAAACGGACCACTCAGCAGGGGGCGCTGACAGTGGGGGTGGTTGTGTGTGTGGGTGGGAACAGGGAGGGCTCTGAGCCCCACCTCCTCCCGGCCAGGCGAGCCTCCCCGAGCTCGCTTCCTCTTTGGGGAAATGACAACGCCTCACCTTGAGAATGAGAGAGGAGAGGTGTAGGACAAACTCTTGGTGCATGGAGCAAACTCAGAAATGTCGGTCCCCACCTCATCCTTTCCCTGAAAGGTCAAAGTATGGAAAGGTCATTGCGGGGTGGAGAGACCAGGGAAGGCTTCAAGAAAGATGGAAATTTGACCTGGGCCTAGAAAGCGGGCGATTTGGAAAGAAAGAGAGGAGGAGGAAGGCATTCGCATTCTGGGGAGAGATCACAGCATGAACTAGGGTTTAGAAAGGGCAAAACCCAAAGTGCCCGTGGGCATTCACCGGCGACCCGCAGACCGCGAGGGCAGGCCCAGGGGAAGGGACATCCGTGGGTTCTTTGCAGCGGTGACACACAGCAGCGTTTCACAGGCGGTTCTGCCCGGTCCTGGCTGCGGTCCTCAGGAGCTCTGTCGTAGGCAAACTTGGAGAGTCCGCAGCGGATGGAAAGCACAGTAAATAGGGGCTCAGTTTCTTTGCCTGTGACGTGGAGCTCTTACAGCGTGCTGCACAGTAAGCGTGAGGTCCCATAGCTGCAACCGCTCTGTGAAGGTCTGGTACACGCCAGGCTTCGCGTCCGGGGCTCTCAGTGCACGGCCTCCAGCATCCCCACAACAGCCCTCTGAGAGAGCACCTCTATTTTTATCCCTGCGTCTGCCAGATAAGGAAACGAGGGCCCTTTGAGGCCGAGGGACCTGCCCCGGGTCAGAACGGCTTCAAAAGGTCGGAGTCAGACAGGAGCCCGGATCTGTGTGACTCAGAGCCTGAGATTTAAGTGTCGTGCAGAGCTTCTCGGAGCCCTGTCACCGGCCACCTCCTGTGGCAAGGTGTACCAGCCAAACCAGGGCTGGCTCTCAGCAGCCCAGCACAGCAGTGGGACGCCTGCCAGCCGGGCCACCCTGTCTCCAGCAAACGCTGCCATCAGGCCTGGGAAACCGCCGCCTGGGCCAGGGGCACCGAGCACCGCGCCCCCGGTCCTCCTGATCGGACGGGGCACATGCCTGTACGGCAGCAGTGACACGGGGGCCACCCCGGTCAGACCCTCCGCCCTGAGCATGGGCCGCACCCCTGTGCATGCTGAACAGGGCCAGGTGTGACCAACCACTCAGAGTCTTATCACTGGTTGGTCAGGAGATTCTTAAACTATGTCAACAGGATGAAGTAAAAATAGCCCCAGCTCAGCACAAGTGTCTGGAAGTGTCGTTCTTTTCCCCCTGCCACCTTGGGACATTTGGGGCCTCCAGCTGTGAGGCTGCGCACAGTGGTCCCTCCCCAGTGCACTCTGTGCTTTTCCAGGGTGGGGAAGGCAGGGACGCCTGTGTGGCCAGGACCCTGGCGTAGTGACCTGGGAATGGAAGTCCGGGGCCGAGGCCCTCCCTGCCCCTCCCAGATGCAGCACGGGGGAAGCCTCTGACCCCTGAACGTATAATGAGAGGGCAGTTAGACACGGGCACCTTCCTGTGCGTGAGTACTTCTCTCTCACCCAGCCCGGGTGGGGAATGTGGGGAGAGCAGGCCTCTGCAGGGAGGAGGAACCGGCTGCGGTGAAACAAGAGAAGGCCCGGCTGGGGAGGGATTTGGAGAAGGGGGCGGGGTTGGAAGATTCCTGGAGGCAGTCGGGCGGTTTCAGGACTCCAGCAGGGGGCGGGGTCTCGGCGGAGAGAGCGGTCAGGGAGCTGACTTAGCACTCGCTGGGCTGGCTGCCCGTGGGCCTCCCGCTGTCCTCTCTCTGACCCTCCTCCTTTCCCAGGCCCCGGCTTCCCCGCTCATGTGCTCAGACGCCAATATTCTAAAGCACCTTCGCCCTTCCTCTCTCTGGGTGAGATGGCAAAGCGTCCCCTACTGCGTCCCTGTCACGCTAGATCGAAGCCCCTGCTGCCCACTCTCGTGGCGTGCCCTCTGTCCTCGGCCTCACCGGACACTGCCCTGGCTCTTTGCCTCCCTCCCACCCGGCAGCAGGCCCCTCCCACAGGCTCACCACCACGGTCCCGGGCTCCTGGCAGGGCCGGAGCTGGCAGGCCAGCTCTGCTTCTCAAGGTGGCCTGGCCCTGAGATGCCACTTCCTGCTTTGGGCCCCGGGCCCATTCTCCAAGCTCCAATTTTCAACCCATGACCTTATTTAGAGGGTTGCTCTGCAAGTCGTATGCCAGCGTGCGGCTTAACTGCTTAGCTCCTGGTGTGTGCGAGGTATTCACGACTGGGGCGCTGTTGTGATGGCTGGTGCTGCTGAGCGTGATGGAGGTGACCATGGTGACCCAGTGACCCCAGCTTTTCTGACCTCCCGAGGACTGCGGAGGCCACGCAGAGGAATGGAGAGAAAGGATTCCCCGAAGCCTTTGCAGACTACGCGCACAGCCTGCGGCGGGCTTTCTGCCCCCAGCCCACTAGGCGGTCTTTCCCCGCACCTCCTCCCGTGAAGTCCCCTTTGGTCTGAATCCCAGCTCTGTCCTTTGGAGCTGCGTGACCTTGGGGAAGTTGGTTAGTCTCTGAGTTTCAGAGAGCTGGGGAGGAGAGAATGAGGAAAGTGCTGGCTGCGGGCCAGCAGGGGTCATGCCCCCAGCCCGGCTCCTCTCAGGAGGCCATTGCATCTGGCACCTGCGGGACCCTGCGGCCTTTAGGACGAGAGGCGTCTCCGGTTGTCAGCCAGTCCCCAGGTGGGATAAGATTTGCAATTCAACACTCTGCTCTCTGTCTGAGCCTTGTGACTTGGCTGAGCTCCTGGGGAAGCCACCTGCTGGGGTTCAGTGTCCCAGGCCCAGCCTCCCTGCTCCTGAGGGCATGAAGGGAGCCACCGGCGACATTTTTCTCCCAGGGCTTGGTGGTGGCTGTGAGGAGGTAGCTAGCATCCTGAGGGCGGGGCCATGGAGGAGCAGGACCACACCTGTGGCTCCACCTGGGAGCCCTCGAAGGACAAGAGCCACCTGGATTCGCCTTGGTCATGGGTAAGGGCTGTGTGTGACCGTCCCTGGCCGAGCAGCACTGAGGGGGCCCGTGGGATCCTTTGTGCTGAGAGAGTGCCAGTTAGGATTCGTGCGTTCGCATTTCACCAAATAAGTGGTGGGACCAGCTGCTCCCCAGGGGCACCCATTACGGAGGCTGCATTTACAGAGGTTTTAGAACTTATTCAAGAATTAAGGACTTTTTTTCTTTGCTTTGAATAGAAAATAAATAGTGATTGCTTTGATCGTCGAGACAGGGACACAGGGTGTTTTGAGGGCTTCCTGCTCCAGGCCCTTTGCTGGGGCCTTGCACTGTCTACAGCGGTGGGGGGGGCATGCAGTCATTGGACCCCACGTCTCAGAGTGTGGTGTGTGTGCCGTGGGCGCCTCTGGATTCCACAGCCAGTGGCTGTACCATCCTGCCTGTTCAGATCTCGTCCTAGCTGCCAGGGATTTTGGGTGGGGTGGGGAGGGGAGGTTGTTCGTAAGTAGTTATTTTCCCTGAAAGCCCCCAAGCAGCAGTAGAGGGTGTTCAGCTCACACCCAGTGAAGGTGGTCCTGAGAGTAGGACCTGGGCTAGAACTTGGGCCCGGCTGTCCTGTCCACAGGGCAGGGGTTTGACAGCGTCCGCGTGAGCCGTGACCCTCCGCCTCTGGCCCTCATCTGCAGGCGGCTGGCTGGGCTGGCCGGCACTCCCGGCTTCGGAGGGGCTCCGTAGGCCTGGCGGCAGAGAGAGCTGGGGGCTTTCTGCCTCCCAGAGCAATCGAGTGAGGGGCGTGGCATGTGTGGGGCAGACTGAGCCTCCTGGCTGATGGCCACTTGTCACTCCAGCCAGGTTCATGTTCAGGGCAGCTCGCTCGCACTGAAACGCAGTGGGGACACCCACGGAAGAAAGGGGACCCAGATGCTGCTCCCTCCTCTGGGCCCTTCGGGCGAGTGCTGCTGAGTGGACAGAGGCCTGCGGAAGTTCCCCGGGGCTGATCCATGGCCCTGCCTCTGAGGGCTGAGGACAGGGTTGGGACCCCCTCCCCGCCACCCCGGGAGGGCTGTGAGGCCAGCCAGCCCCACCCTCTGATTAAAAAGGCTGGCTGTGCGGTGAGCGGGGCTCACAGGGCTGGGCCTTGCTTCCATTCCTGGAAACGTCCTGATGACACACAGCAGCTCCGTGCTGGCCCAGAAGTGCGCCTGCGTCCCCCCAGGGGCAGCGTGGGACTCCCACAGAGCCCCCCACATCCACCACAGTGACCAATGGTCTCCCAGCCCCAACACCCGGGTCTCAGGGCGGGCAGTATCTCTCTCCTACAACCTGGGCTGACGCCATTGTTACCTTTTGACAGCTGAGGAAACTGAGGCTATGAGCAGCGCAGGGGCTGATGGGAAGGGGACAGGAAGCTGCCTGTCCCTGCCACTGCCAGCCTGGGCCACCTCTAGACGCCGTGACCCGGGGAAGCTCTGGCAACGCCTGTGTTTGGCTCGTCGCTTTTGATGGTTCCTTATTTTTCCTGCTGATGCAAGTGCGCTGATTCTAGATTCTAGAGGATCTAGAACGGGCAGCAGAGGGTGAGCAGGAGAGCTCCAGCCAGCCCTCGGCGCGCGGTGTCGGGGCGCACGGCACACGGACGACTCCGCTCGTTGCCCTGGAGCCTTGTTCTACTGCAGCCACAGGAAGGGCTCCGGGCCCAGCTCCTCGCCCCTTCTATTCCGTAACTTGTCCAGCCCCTCACGGCGCCCCGTGGGGTTGACTCTAAAGCCCCAGGTTAAAACCTTCGGTGGCCCTTGTGCTGCTCCATGGGGGCAGCTGTGTGACACTGCGACTTTCTTTCCTGGGGGAGGTGGGCCTCTGTGGCGGGGGCAGGGGGCCCCGGGAGGCAGGTCGTGGACTCTGGAGCTGCAGCGCCAGTCCCGGCAGGGTGTCCGCGGGGTCCCAGGAACTTGGGCTTGGCTCCGACGTGTGCCCGTGCCTGGGAGAGGTCTGCCCCTGCCCTGGGAGAGGGGCAGCTGCGCAGTGGGGACACTGGGAGCCCGGTGGGTCGCTCCAGAGGGAGAGCCGGCCTCCCGCCTGGCGCTTGAGGACAGAGGAGGGCCTGACCCAGAGGGGTCTTCAGCAAAGCAGAGCGGGAACGCAAAGCAGGAAATCGAGGCAGACGCCCAGAGGGACTGACGGTACTGCGGGAGAACCTAGGACGGGGGCGCAGCTACCGTGGCCGGGAGCTCGGCGGCACCGGCTGCTTCTGAGGAAAGGAAAAGTGGCTCAGCCGTCGTGTGTGCTTTCGTGCTGGGGCAAGAAAGGGCCGCTGGCAGCCTGGGCACCCTCAGAGACATCTGTTGTGTTGGCACCATCGACCTGTGACGTCAGCCACGGCCATTCCGAGAGTCTGTGGGGCTTGCCTTCCGGGCCCTGAGTGTGTGCAGAGAGGGGCCCACCTGGTCCCCACACCTGGGAGGTCAAAGCAGAATGTGAGCGGGTAGGCCTGCCCCCAGCCGGCTGCCAAGTTCATGGGGTCACTGATCAGGAGGAACTCCAACTGGCTGGGCCAGGGAAGGGGTCTCTGAGATGCTGGTGTTGGAGTCCCGCCTTGGAGAAGAGAAAAGTTTCCATCCCCAGAGCCCACAGCGGCTGGGGCCTGCCAGGCTGGGGGCTCGGCCAGCCTGGGCAAAGACTGGCTTTGGGAGGAGGACGGGCTGTTCCCCTGGAGCGAAGTCTGCAGCTCTTGTTCCTGGGATTTTGTTTCTCCTTCGCTGGGACGTGCATGGCGACATTCATCTTGGTCAGGCGTCTAGGAGGGGTGGAAAGCAGATACTCAGGGCCCAGTGCACAGGACCCAGAGCAAATCGGGGCGGGGGGGGGTGGTTTGGGGGGCAGAAGCTCAGGCCTGGGCTCAAGTCCCAGTTTTGCTACTTACATGGTTTGATTTCCTGGAGACTTAGCTTTCTCACCTGTAAAATGGGGCTTGCAACACCTGATAATAGAATGCTCGCAGGTATTTAGTAAATGGTAGCTGGTATTAGTAACAGCACTAAGCCTGAAAAACAAGACCACCTGTGAATATGACGGGGAAGAGAAAGCAGGTCATCTCCACGTGGACCACGGGTCTCAGCACCGTGAGGAGGAGATGCCCAAGCCCAGACCCCCTTCTCTGCGCACACGGAGCAGAGCTCTGGGGGTCCTCGTCATCCGACCCTGTGACTCTGCTGAGTCCAGGCTGAGAGCCACCGAACCAGAGTGAGGCAGCCCAGGAGGGCAGCTGTGGGGGGGTCTCCGCCCTCAGAGCCCCATCCCTCCATCACGGATGAAAGTAAAACTACCAAGACATGATCTGCTTGGGGAGGAAAGGTGGTCAAACTCTCAGAGGAGAATGACCCAGAGCCCCTTCCTCACTGGGCTTTTATTGGGTTCAAATACACAGGGATACAGGTTTAACATGTCAAAGAAATCTGAGGGCTTAATCTGAGTCAGTGTCTATCAGGAAAGGGGGTTGCAAAACTTTGGGAGACATACTCATTTCCTCCTCAGACCCTTATCATTTAAATGAGAGCACTCTTAGCAAAGCAGGTTTCACAGGACTTTAGGAATTCTTTCTTATGCCCGATCACCCGGGGAACCGCTCTGGCCGGTACAGGGCTGCACCGCCCACCATCATAGTTTCAGGCTTAAGTTGATTAGTGCCAGGAAGCATCTCCCAGATGGAAATGGGGACTCAGGCTATGTCAGAATAGCTGGGGGCAAGGGTCCATCACCCCCTCTTTGCTGCAGCCCCCCCAAATCCTTCCATAGGGGCCTCCCAAGTGGTCATATCTGGCTTAGGTTGTCTCTCCCATGAGGAGTCTTACCCGTCATTGACTAACCAACTAAGCATTGGGGCCAGAGATGGATGAGGCAGAAGCAGCGCTCCTGCCAGGGAGATAAGCTTTGTCTCCTTAGTGGCTCATGTCCTCTTGACAGAACAGACCCAGATGAAGTGGGTCCCTTGGCTCTCACTCAGCCTAGCCATGGGGTGCAGTTACAGCTCCTGAATCCAGGCTGAACGGTTCGCAACAGGCAGCCTTTTGTGGCAGGTGGGCCGGAGCTGGACCCGAGTGATGGGAAGAGGGGCTGGGAAGGAGGGGCAATGAAAGAAGAGGCCTTTGGTGTGAAGTCACAGGCGCTCACTTCCTCCCGCAGACTCTCAGGTCAGGGGCTTCGCTGATGAGAGAGGCGGGGGCCGGCTGCGCTGCAGGTGTGCCCCAAGTACCTGCACTGCCAGCTCCCCTTCCCACCTCCTCCGAATCTCTCTCAGCCTTCAGTTCGTCCATACAGTTAGGGCTGATAAACCTGCTTTGCCATCTTATGGTGGGGGTGAGTCAGGTGACTCTGCGAGAGTCATTATTTTTCGAGTAGCAGCTGCATGGAAAACGTAATGGAGGGAACTGTGGGTGTGAACGCACTGAGATTCGATGCAGACTGTGGACACGGGCTGGCGTCCTGCCGGCCCTGGCAGTTCCGAGCCGGAGCCCTGGGTCCGAGCCGGCGTCTGGAGCGGAGCCCTGCCAGAACGAGTCTGAGGTGCGCCGCACGTTGGTGGGAGCAGGGCCCGCCAGGGGGACGTGACCGTCTTGCCTCCCCCCCTCGGCCCCCCAGAAAAAACCACAATGACGATGCACAGAGGGGCCCTGCGCACCACCTGTGGCCCCGGGCGTGGCCTGACCACGATTCTCTGCACCTGTTCTCCCCGACACAGGACCCTTGCTACCAGTGAAAATACCCAGACCCCTCCCTATAGATCTGGGGCAACTTGGGAAGGTGCAAACACAGTGAGCTGGGCGCGCCCCCTTCTCAAGCCTCCTTTGCTTTTCCCACATCAGCCACCTCCCTGCCAGCCCCCACTGCCCTCTCCACAGGCAGCATAGTTGGCAACCCCTGCCGGGGTAACTCCCCGCAGGCCACTGGACTCTGGTATCACAGGCTGGAGTTCTTTTCGGAGCAACACAGAGAGACAGTCTCCGGGCCCCTGCTTGGTGGACTGAGCCTTTCCACTTGGCCATGGCTGGGAGGCTGGACCCTGCTTCCACACCCTGCTACCTCCTGCAGGCCCTGCCTGTCCCCATTCACCCCAGAACAGGGCAGCCAGCCTGTAACTGCTGTCATTTGGGCCCAGTGTCCTGTCTCAGAAATGCCCCCAGAGGGCGCTGTCCCACGGTGACCCAGGACTTGGCAGCCTTGGGCAGGAATGGTGCCTCCCCCCAGCCCCACTCCATTGCAAGTGGAGGACAAATGGAAAATGAATTAATCCATAAAACGTTTCAGCCAACAGGGAGTGAGTCGTGTTGGCATTCTAGAACGAACTCTCTTATTCTAAGAGACAAGACGATTTGAATGTCAACATGGTTCAAAATAAAGGAAAAGGGGACTTGGCTAGCTGGGACTCGCCTGATTTGACCCAGGCAGAAACTGAGTCTATTAATAGCCATTTGGTAGACACTTCACAGTTCATGGTGAAGCAAGACGGGATCGGGTTTCTGGGTTTTCTCCAATCGGAGGCACCCAGTGGGTGAGAGGTCACCAGCGGGACAGAGAATTCGCAGGCCTCTTGTTTAATGTTATTTTGTAAACGTTGGAGTTACTCCCAGTTTATGGATACTCTAAAGCGCTTTCGAAAATGACCAATGTCCAGGTGTGTTACTGTTTTTGCCCGGGGCCCTGAGAGGCCTTCCCCTTCCCGTCTCATCAGCCCTCATCAGCCCTGGGGAGGACCCAGTGCGTGGCTCGTTAGGTTACCTCCGCGGCCCGAGGTCTCCTGACCGCCAGCCGGGAGACCGCAACCTCAGCGCAGCCCTCCTGCTTTGAAAGACCGTGCTCCCTGTTCTACTTGTTCGCTTTTGTTTTAGGTGTGGTTGTTAATAGCTGTGAGTTTGCTGTTTTTTCACTATCCTATTTATCTTCTTTTTCTTAGATAAGTCCCTTTAACATTTCATATAATAAGGGCTTGGTGATGATGAACTCCTTTAACTTGACCTTATCTGAGAAGCACTTTATTGAACCACAGAAATGGAGATCACGTGGAGGGTTGGCAACAGGGGAGTGGGACGAGGAGAGAGGGGAAAAGGTACAGAGAATAAGTAGCATAGACGGTGGGTAGAAAATAGACAGGGGGAGGACAAGAATAGTGTGGGAAATGGAGAAGCTAAAGAACTTATGACACATGGACATGAACTAAAGGGGGGAATGTGGGTGGGAGGGGGTGTGCAGGGTGGAGGGGAATGATGGGGGAGAAATGGGACAACTGTAATAGCATAATCAATAAAATATATTTAAAAAAAAAAGAAAGAAAGACCGCGCTCCCTCCACTGCAAGTGCTGCCTTTGCGCTTCTCCCCGCAGAGCATCTGCAGGAATGGACCCTAACTTTCCTGGGAACCCCAGCTCCCAGCCTGAGTGTGTCTGCTTAGCCCTGAGGCCTGGGGGCAGGGACCGCGGTCACTTCCCACCCATCCCGGGACGTGATGGCTCCGCGTAGGGTGATGGTGGAGGTGGGGTGGGGAGTAGCAGGACAGACACTGTTCTCCATGGGTCCCGCCCTTGCGAACTTCCTGGATGAAACCACGAACACTTAATGATGTTTGGGGTCCTCGGTGCTGGGTGGGAGGGGCCTCTCCACCGGCGAAGCTGGCCCTGTGGGAGTCCTGAGAGCCGCTCTCAGTCCCGAACATCAGAACCACTCACGGCGTTTCCAGAAAAGACCAGATATGCAGACAGCGTTCGTGACCTTACCAGGAGTCAGACAACCGACTTTTTGAGTCTTGGCGTATCTGTGTTAAATGTCGTTTCACCGGTTTCAGACCTGTCAAAGTCCTCGGATCCTCAGATTCCGTCACCCGCTGTGTTCATTTCGTTACACCGGAAAACCTGACCTATCTGCTTTCCTTTTCTGATTTCAGTTGAACGGACAACTGACAAAAATAGAGTTCCCATCCCATCTTCTGTTTTCCTTCAGCAGGTGTTACGACTGTAGATTGAATTCCCATTCTTTCAGTGCTTCCCCTTAATTTTTAAACATATCCACTTAATGTTTAATTTAGTTTAAATTCTTTATTATGTTCGTATGCCCGCCAGTCATCCGGACCTTAGCCCCCTGTAGGCTGAGAGTGGTCTCCCCTCCGTAGCGAGGACATGTTAGTCTCCTGCGAGGCTTTCAAGTCCGTCCTTCGCCTCGTACGTCCTATGTTGTCACTGCGTGTGGGTTCATTTTTATTTGCTCCTCAAAGCTCAGAGCCCATTTCCATTCACCTGTCATGTCTCTTCTCAGTTTTAGGAGATTTTCGGGCATCGTTTCAAGAGCTTCTCCTCCGTGAGGTTATCAATTTCCTTCTCTGGCGCGCTTACCAGACGCAAGTGATCTCTTCATCCCTTTGACTTGCTCTGCCGGCTGAGGTCTTCCTCACTGCACTCCACTGTATGAATTCTCTCTTTTACTGCTTCTTCTTAGAGTTTCTCCCCGCTGTCTTCATGTTTTTGTTTTAATTTAAATGACTATAGCTTTCATTTCCAAGACATCTAATTGGTTCTTCTCCCTAGCTACTGGGTAGTGTTCAGTTTGTGTTCCTTTCTGTTACATAATTTCTATTTTCCGTGGAAGTTCTTTCTTCATCTGCATCTTTAAACACCCTAATCATACTTAGTTAGAGTCGCCATCAGCTGTTCAGTGAAATGACTTGGGTGTGAATTCATCTGAATGTTTGTTTGTTTCCTGCATTTCTCAGTGTTATATCTCTTCCTAAGTGTGAGAAGTGTTGCTCTGGTGCTCGTTTTGACGAGTATTTTATCTGTGGTGGTTCCTTCTCTCCTCTAGTATCCGTCTCCCGCCCCCGGCCGAGTGCACCAAGGCCGGGCCATCTGAGGGCCATGCTCCGGGCCAGCGACCTGCACGCCCCCTTTCGGGTGGCAATATTGGGGAAGTCGGGCACACAGACTCTGAACGGGGCAGCCCCTCAGTCTGATTCCTGTTTGGAAGGTCATGCCATCGCCCTCCCTCCATCCTCCCGAGCCTTAGTCCGAAGCAGTGGGGCCGCTTTTTCCGCCAGCAGCGGGGACCACTTCCCACGTGGGGCTTCAGTGGGGAGCCTGGTTCCTGTGCCTAGGCTCGTGTGTTCCTCCCCAGGGGCCGGCCGGACCCTCGGCTGCTGGACCCGAGCCTGGAGACCAGCGCCTTTCCATTGCCCATCTGTCTTTGCTTCAGGACAGCACTGGCCTTGTTTTGGGGCCTCACAGTGTCGTTTTGTTTTATCCTGTCATAGACTCTGAGTTTGGGTCAGAGGGTGTGATTCAAGGCACAAATTCACTGTACCATCTCCGGCCATAACTCACAAACACGCTTTCTGCTTCAACCCAATACCGATAAAATGTCTAAGAAGGAACGCGCTGGAATACAGCCAGCGGCATGAAATCATCCGTCCCAGCTGATTTCCACGTTCTTCGGGAATGTTAGTCTAACTGCCTGTACTTAGTGCAGTACGACCCACCCCGAGTTACCCGACCGATCCTTCAGGGCCTCACGAAAGATTTGATCAGAGGCCTTGTTGAAGCCTTTGCGTGCCCACGCCTGGGCGTGCATGCGTGCGTGCGTGCCGGTGCCTGCGTTTGTGCGGATGATCGGCCCCTGGCGGGGGAACCTGATCGTTCTGTGACAAATGAGCGGGTTTACTTCGCCAGGGTTGTGCCGTCTGGCACCTGCCCCTTTCTTACCGGTCGCCAATGTCCGTGGCTTTCCAGCGGCAAGAACAACTCACTTGGGGCTTGCAGGGTCACATGCACACGGTGACCGTGCCCTAATCGGAGCCTTGCCTCACTGCGTGTCCTCAGCAAACGCTGGCATGTTCAAGGCAAAAAGTCATTACTGGCCCCAGGACTCGGAATATTTTTGCTTCCTGTGAAAGTGCCAGGAGAAAGTCCGGTCCTGTTTTCTTACTTTGGCTCTGGCCCCATGTGAGTTCACGCATGTGACCTCATCTGTACAGTGGGCTGCCGTGGGGGTTCAAGGAGGTCACACTGTGCACCCCAAATACCAGACTCCCCTGGGAGCATGGAGAGTTCTCGGGTTCTGCCCCTAGAGATTTGACTCAGCAGGTCAGAGTGTGGCCGGAGAACGTGCGAGTTAGCGCATTCTCTCTCCTGTGGGTCCTGAGAAGCGAGCAGGTTCAGGTCCCGAGCGGCAGCATCTGTAAAACGCTTGGCAAGTAGCGCTGGAAGCCCAGCAAGGGCTCCGTGGGGCGCCCGCCTCACGTCCCTTCCATTTCCATCCCCCCTCCCCTCCGAGGTCCACTCAGTTTGTGTCCACGAGGAGGAACCACAGGCTGCACCTCGTGTCAGCTGCTCCTCCCCAGAGGTTTTCCTGCAATGAAATGGGAGCCCAAAGTTTTCACTTAAATTTCACCTTCACGGGCACAGAGGCTGTCCTCTCTTCGAGGCATTTGACCCCAGGGTAGAGAGAGGAATAGGAGCCTGGCCCTGCCCCCGAGGTCTTGGGGTCACATTGCAGCTGAGAGAGGAAGGTGTCGAGGCCAGCTGAAGTGGGGGAGAAAGCTTGTTTTGGGTCAGGGCCAGCCTTCCTCCTGTCCCTCAAATCTCGAGCCAGGGGCTTTCTCGGTACCTTTGGCCAGTTGTGAGTGGAAGCTTTGAGGTCTTTGGGACTGACCAGATAAAACGGTAGGTGGAGCTAGAGAGTCGGAAATGGAAAAGGCAGAGCAAGGTCCTGGGGCCGCAGGAGGCCAGGTGGGGCGGCTGGTTGCCTTTGGAAAGGGCTCTGCCCCAGAATCTCTGAGCAAGTGGGTTTTTCTTTCTTTCTTTTTTTTTGCTTAAAAAAAATACTGTGGAATCCCAGAATCCCCATGGAATCAAGTTTCTGGCAGTGAGTGGTGGGCATGTTTAACAAGCTGCCAGTGTAACTCTGCTGGGCGGCCAGGTTTGGGACGCACTGACCTAGGGATTCTGGAACGGTCTCACTGCGATCCAGGCACTCCCCTGAGTGACCTGGTCTGCAGGGTGGGCTGGTGTGAACCCAGAGCCCCGTGCTGTTCAGAGTGCGGTCCTCACATGAGCAGCAGCGTGGCGTTGCCCGGGAGCTGCTCAGAAATGCAGATGCTCAGGCCCTGCCCCAGAACCTGCATTCTTTTTTTTCAGTTGACACTTAAAAAATTATTATTTCTGCTATTACAGTCATCCCAGGTTTCCCCCCTTTGCCCCCTCCACCTAGCGCCCTGCCCCACACCCTCAGGCCATCCCCACCCGGTGTCTGTGGACCTGCCTTCTTAACCAGACCCCCTCTGCTGCCTCAGAGCCCTGGATGCTCCCCGGGGCTGGCCTCCCGCTGCTCCTGGAAGAACTGCCCATTCCAGGAGCCTGGCTCAGCTCCCGCGTTTGAAAGCCCTGGGGTTTATCTGCCTTCCCCGCTGCAGCTGCGCCCCTGCTGGCCTGGGGCCTGACGCACAGGCACCAGAAGGAGCCCCTCTGGCCTCGCTGGGCTAAACCAGGAGTTGAGCTTCGGCTCCTGCCTTTGCGTATCATCCCTTAAGGGGTCGGCCTGCCTCCCCAGCTCGAGGATGCGCAGTGTCTGCTGAACCTCGATCGATGACTTGCTGGCTCCTTCCTTGCGTGCCTTGGCTCGTGACTCAGCCGGGCCTGGCCCAGGGCAGGGACAGGTCACCATTCACAGGGCGGTGGGTGGGGAAGAGCTTGGTTGCCTGCCTTTGTGGCTGAAAACCTGACACGCGCCTCATCAGTCGGCCTTGCGGGCTGTGGGCACCCGCAGAGCCGGGGCGCCCAGCCTCCTGTGGCCCCCGCATCTCCCATGCCACTCCTCCCTCTCCCATCAGGCCAGGAGCGAGCCCCAGCCCCCCGGGTCCCTGCAACAATGTCGGGGAAGGAGGGGACAGGCCCAGCTTGTCACACCTGCCTCAGCTTTGGCCAGTTTCCCAGCCCGGAGTCCAGCTTTGCTTATGGGCCTGGCTGGGGCTGCGGGTGGGGCGGCGGTGGCCAGACGGTGTCACCGTGATTAGCGCTGGCCGTGTTGTCATTTTCTCTGAAGCCACAGACAAACCTTCCTTCCTTCGGTGCCGCTCTCTGCAGGTCCCAAATCCCCAGGGGCTGGGTCGGCTGTCCCTGCCAGCTCGGCCCGTGGGGCACTGGCGCGCGCCCAGAGGCACAGGGGCACGTGGTGTCCTGCAGTGTCCCGAGGCCAAGGCCATCACCCCTGTTGGCTACTGCTGGCTCTGCGGCCTGGCCGGGGTCCAGCTTCACGGCAGCTGGCTCAGGAGACCAGCTTTGAAGAACGGACTGGACGTACCCACGGTCAAGGGGCTTTCTCCGAGTTCTTTATTTAAAAGCCCTCCCCGGAATGCGGGCTGCTGACTGGCTCCCCAGGCGCCCGCCTCTTCTGAGAAATGCAACAACGGTGTCATGTGGATCTGATATCCTCAGCAGTTTCTTCATGTTCCCGGCTAGCGAAACTCGCCTCCTTTTGAGTTCATGGGTCAGGTTTTTTTAATGGCTGGGCTTTCAGACAGCCCAGTGCTGTGTCCGCCAACTTGGGAGCATCGGCTAAGGGCGAGCAGGAGTCGGCCAGCTGGACAAAGGGATACAGGGCCTCTAGAGGGGGCAGAGCATGTCAGCTGTGTGGCCTTGGGAAAAGTACTCGAGCTTTCCGAATTTCAGCTTCTCCGGTGAAAAACGGGATGGTGTCGCCCACGATGCTTAGAGAAGAGGGTGGGACTGGACTGCGGACCTGGCAGAGAGTGGGCGTGCGTTGCCATTCCGCACCGAGGGGGACGCCCACGTGGCCATCAGCCTGCCTGGTACCACGGGTTGAAACCCCTGTAAGTGCAGCTTCGAACGGTCACCACGTCTCGGGTGTGACTAGGGTCCTGGGCATGGTGTCCACAGTTCGAGTCACCTGCAGTCAAGCGTTCAGTCCGCCCCAAGTGCAGCCCCGAGAGCCTGCCCAAGTGCACAGCACAGCCCCGAGCCCGGAGCTTGACCAGCCTCGGTCAGGTGCGCCACGCCCGGGGCATGGTGGGTGGGCTGCGATCGAGGCTGCCCAGAATCCTAGCTTGCGTGGCCGTCACAGGCTCTGTCATCCTGACCTCTGTCCCTCTCGCTGTCCTGGCCCGCTGCCACCACTTCCTGCCTTTCTCACGGGCTGTTGCAGCGGCCTCCGTGCCTCCCCGCTGTGCCGCTGAAGGCAGATCAGAGAGGGAAGAGGCCAGGCTTTGGGGCTGGACAGACCTGGCCTGGGGCAGGTCTCCACTTGGCCACTTGCACGGCACATGACCTTGCGCAGGCGACCTAAAGCTACTCCGAGTCTCAGTTTCTTCATATCTGAGTTGAGGCTGATGTGACTCACGCCCTGGGAGGCAGCGAGGTCTCAAGAGACACATGCATGAGTGACCGGTACGGGTCACGTGGCTGCTGCTCGCTCTGTGGTGCCACCCCCGGAGCCGCTGGGCACGCCTGGCCTTCCAGGCCCTCCTCTGTGCCTGCGGCTTGTGTCCCATGGTCACTGCCCTGGACAAAGCCTCGCGGCACCTGATTCTTTCCATCTTAGCCTTCGGCCCCTCTTCCTGGTTTGCAGGGTCGGCTCCCTTTCTCAGCTCCGCGTCCCACACCCACTCTGCATTCTTGTCCCCTCCCTGGCTCACAGGACGATTCGTGTCTCCTCGAAGCTGTGTCGTCTCCCTGCGGGCCACGTCCTCCCTTGGTGGCCCAGTGACTCCTACTTGGTCGTCAACTCCCAGCTCCTCTGAGATGTCTTCTGTGACCCTCCCTCCTCCTCCCTGGGGGTGCTCCCCCTGCCGGGCTGCCGCAGCGCTTGGTTCGTGCCTCCCCGATCGCACGCACCGGGCTGGATTTGAGGGATTCGTTCCCACACCCGGTTTTCTCGCTGGACCATGAGCAACCCAAGTGAGCCTTTCTTGGGGAGCTTTGTAATCGCCCCAGTGAGGAGCTCGGCCCTTAGCACAGGGCGTGGCAAGCCGCAGGCGCTCAGTCAAGGTGTGACTGAGTTCCTCGAATCCCGTGCTCACTGGCGTGTCTCTGAATTGCAGCAGCACACAGGTCTGTCCCCAGCACCGGGCCCCGGCGGCACCCACAGGAGGTGTAACTGCACCACACCGCTGCCATTTAGGGACACGTAACGACGGTGGGAGGAATAATGATGACGACGAGGGTAAAACACAGCATTTGCTGAATGCGCAACAGACACTGGTTTCTGTGCGCACTGTTTGACGTCCATTCACATGTAATCCCAACAGTAGCCGTGTGTCCTTGTGCCCATTTCACAGATGAAGGCACTCGCTGTGCTTGCTCGGGTGTCCGGGGCCAACATGTTCTTTTGGGTTGGTTGGCGTCTGTTTGGTTTGGGCTGTGGCTGCACTAAACTGTTCCTTAATTATTTGTGTCCCCTGTGTCCCCGTGCATATCAACGCCTTGCTGTTCTCATGGTGTCCCCTGGGCTTGTGGCGTCAGGATGCTGTGCACTTTAAGGGAAGCCAGGACTTGTTTTATTCAGGGTTGATAAGACACACAAATGACTATTGTGCAGCAAGAAGTTTGTAAACCCTCCCGGGCCCCTGGAAACAGGAGTGGGGTCCTGTGGGGAGGCAGAGGGAACGAGGGAATGCGTGGGGGAGGGTTTCACTGTGTTTGCCTTGGGGAAGGAGCAGACGGACAGCGTAGGACTGGCTAGTGGGCACAGGTCCCCAGAGGTGTGGGACCTGGCCCTGCGGTGAGTAGAGCAGTGGGGTAGGGCCCTGGGTGCAAGTGCCGGATGAAGGAGGTGTCTGCGTTAGGGGCTCTGGTTGGTTGGCTCCCTGGGAAAGGCGTGGCCATACATGTCGTCAAGCCCTCGGATCCAGACAAGACGTGATCGTGGACGCCGGATGTCGGCTGGGCCACCAGTAAGAGGGTTTTCTTCTTAGGAAGACCAGTGAGCGCGCACCGCTTTCTTCGTAATCGAGGAGCAGGTGTTCTGTGGCCCAGCGGTGACACCGACCCCTCTCCCTGGCTGGTCCTGGGAGGGCAGTCTCACCGGGGGCAGCAAGGCCCTACCTGTGAAAGCATCGAAACGCAGACAACGAAAAGGCGAGGTTGCCACGCCGAACCAGGTGGACACGTGGGAAAGACACGCCTTGCTGTACACGGCACGGCCCAGCTGAGGAGGAAACCTTAGCGTGTGCCCGGGGTCTGTCTGTGGTGCGAGCCGCATGGGGCGTGCGCTGAGGTGGCGGCATGCCAGGCTGGGCCGGCCTCCCTGACTCTGGCCTCAGGTCTGTCTCTCCGTCTGTCTGTCTGTCTCTCATCACGGTGGCGCAAACAGCCACTCCCCTTCAGCCCTCCCTACCCCCCAGCCCTCACTGGGCTTATTCCACGGGCCTCCCCATTCAGACTTGAGTTCCTTAAATCTACGGCCTTATCGTGCTGTGCAGGAGTGCGGGGTGGGAAGTCGGTGGAGGCGGGACGTGCGAATGACTGGCCCCCAGGTCACCTGTTGTTTCTGCAGCAGAATTTCTCCCAGACGAGCGACTCGGCACACGAATACCACCATCTGCTCAGTGTGAGAAGGGGCCTCAGGCTGATGCGGTCTGGGGACTGCTGCATTCCGTCTCGCTCTTGGAAATCGCCAGCGACAGGGTCGTCGTGAGGGCATGGAGCAGACACACAGGGAAAAAAAAATCTTCATCTCCGTTTCTAAATTTCTCGCACCCACCAGAAAACTGTTTTTGGCATAACATCCCATGAGACAGCTTGGGGGGCAGGAGTGGGGGTGGCTTGCCTCTGAGCTGCCCACACACGGGCCTGGAGGGACCAATCGGACAGGTGTGGAGGCTGGGGCTTCAGGGTGCCTCGGAACCCCTGCGGCTGCCCCCACTCCCCGGGGTCTAATCCTGGCCCGATCCTCACGGAGTCTCCACGACGCTGCTGGCCTCGCCGAGGTCACTGAGCAGGTGTTCTTCTCCGTAGTGCCTGGCGAACAGTGGGCGCTCATCGATGGCCTGTATTGAATCCCCCAGTAGAACCCGCTTATCGGAGGCTGTGTCCGAGTTTCCCAATCAAACCTTCTCGTGCAGACATGCCCACGTGTGGGTATGTTCATGGTCTCCGTGGTCTCTTCACAAACAGGCAGAGAGGGCCGTGAGGACTGGGATTCGATTTCACACGGGAGAGTCGGCCTCATCCTCTGGCCGTAAACATGCCGAGAAAACAAGACACACACGTGTCAAGCACGCAGAGGCACAGGCTGTACAGTTAAGAGCAAACACGTAGACATCTTGCAGAATCGCTCTCCACCAGGAAACAGATCCGCAGATGCAATTCAATCCCACAGAGCGACGCAATCCAGCCCCTCTTCCTGCAAACACGTGCTCCGTGCTGGCCACTTAATCCTCCAAAACAAATTGCTTCGAAACCTGGTGGCTGGTCACCACAACTACTTTCCCTCTCGTGGTTTCAAGGGTCAGGGTGCGGGCAGGCTTGGCTGGGTGACCGTTCTGCTCCTCCTGTGCTACCGAGATGACACAGTGGAACCTGACTGGTGGGTGGGAGGGACTGGAAGGACCGCTGTGACTTCCCGCAGGTGTCTGGTGGCTAGGTGGGGGTGGCTGGAAGGCCGCTCCTCGGGGGCTGTTGCAGGAGTGCCTGTGCAGGACGGCACAGGCATGGACCTCGGGACAGTCACACCTCCTACAGCGCAGCTGGCGTCCCCACAGAGAGCGTTGCCGGGGGCTGTGGGGGCTGCTGGAAGTTGTCTCACCACCTCGACTCAGGACCTGGAGACAAGCAACTCCCATGGGCTCACTCAGATTTAAGGGGAGGGCTGGTCAGTGAGAGGAGCAGCAAAAAAATTTGAGGTTCCCCTGTAATCTAACACACAGCCTGTCTAGCCCGTGTGAAGCTCAAACCTTCCTTAGGAAGCATTATTGAGTATTCTAACCAGGGCTTAGATGCACTTCCCCTGACTGCAGATTCTCTTTCCACTTCTGCACTATTCTGGGCCGCTCCTGGGGGCACCCAGGTTAGATAGGGTCTATTGGCCTGGTGCAGTTTGAAGTGTCCATGGCCCATCTGCGTGGAGGTATCCAGCAGGTACCCGATGTGCCGTCTGGGGCTGAGGGGCGGGGTCTGGCCTAGAAATCCCGACCTGTGGAGCAGCGAGGGAGGCTGTCACCGAAATCTTTCTAAGCCTCGATCTTCTCTTCTTAAGAAAAAGAAGATCAAAAATATGACAGTGACAGCAAACTCACAGCTATTAACAACCACACCTAAAACAAAAGCAAACAAACAAACAGGAACAGAACCACAGAAATGGAGATCACATGGAGGGTTAGCAACAGGGGAGTGGGAGGAGGAGGAGAGAGGGGGAAAAGGTACAGAGAATAAGTAGCATAGACGGTGGGTAGAAAATAGACAGGGGGAGGCAAGAATAGTGTGGGAAATGTAGAAGCTAAAGAACTTATGACACATGGACATGAACTAAAGGGGGGAATGTGGGTGGGAGGGGGTGTGCAGGGTGGAGGGGAATGATGGGGGAGAAATGGGACAACGGTAATAGCATAATCAATAAAATATATTAAAAAAAAAAAAAAAAAAAACGTGCCCCAGCCAGGTGTGGCTCGGTCGGTTGGGAGCTGTCCTGCAAAGTGAAAGGTCACCGGTTTGACTCCTGGTCAGGGCACGTGTCTGGGTTGCAGGTTTGTCCCCAGTTGGGGCGTCACACGAGAGGCAGCGAACAGATCGATGTTTCTTCTCTCCCTCTCTCTCTTCTTCCCTCCCCCTCTCTCTAAAAATAAGTAAATGACATCTTTAAAAAAAACAAACAGGCAAACAATAACTACAAAAACACAGTCTTCTCTTTTGTAAAGAAAGGACAGTGATAAAATAGTTACTTCGTAGAGCCAGCGTGAGAATCGGAAGAGGAACTACCGTGTGAAACAGTAACGCTCCGCCACAAGTTAGCTGCCAGTCCCGGGCGCTGGCCCGAAACGGAAACCTGGGAGTGGGCGAGCGTCTCCGAACACAGGGCTTGCGTCCGCCTTAGTCGCGCGGTAAGCCGCGTACCCATTCGGGGCCCTCCCTCGGCATTGGCAGCCGGGGCCGCCCTTCTGCCCGCTTTGCGCAGACAGGTGGGACTCAGCGGAATGTACGTGTGCGTTGGCCTCGCTCGTGACTCCATTTTCCGTCTCTACTTCTTTTTTCCTTTATTCCTCACTTAAATTTTAACACGTGTAATACTGTGATGGATGGAATGTTTGCGTGACCCCAAATCCATATACTGAAGCCGGAATCTCCAGCGGGATGCTGTTTGGTGGTGGGGCCTTTGAGACTTAGAAAGGTCAAATTCCTCAAAGGTCATGCAGCGAGAGGACCGGGATTCAAACTCAAGTTCGTTTTCTGCGTCCATTAGGATTGGGAACTGCTGTTGCCCGGGGCCCGAAGGCTGGGCTTCCAAGCGCGCGTTAGACTGTTGAATGACAACAAATAGCTGTGGGTGGAATGAGGTCATTTCTTCTTAGCTTTGAGCGTGGTTATTGTGGAAACGCACGGGCTCACCACTTTGGGTGTTCTTGTGCTTGTATCTACTCTCTGGAGCCAGCCCGAACCCTGGAGGGGCAGCACCATCGCCCCCCGTGGCAGTAAAATGTACACAGCGCGGGGCGAAAGCAGGTTTACCGCTGTTCGTATGGAAAATAACGCAAGAATACATTATAACACAGGAATAAGCTGTTTCACGTAAGCACAGCTGTACACCCACTTTTGTTCCCCTCCCCCGCCTGTATTTGGTATTTGATTTGAAACTTTACTTTCAACCAAGACCAAACCCAGGCCTCGCGAGTTCGAACTGCTGCCAGCCTTTGTGGCTCCTCTTGTGAGTGTGAAGCCAGCGCAGCTGCCGTCCGAGCGAGTGCTGGCAGGCGCCCCGCTTGCGCCTCCTGCGCAATTTGGGGTGGATGGTCCAGTTCATCTGTATCCATCTTGCAGGGCCTTCTGTGGCCTGCCGTGCTGTCCGCAGGGTCTGGGACGCACTCCGGCGACGAGTGTGTCCAATGCATCACTCGGTTGAAACCAGGATTGAATTAACAGCCCAGTTAAGCAATTCATAGATGGAGAAGCCAATGGACTTAGCCCACTTTCCCAGCGAGGATCCAGACTTGGGTAGAACCCACGAAGGCTCATCTGCCGGGTTCTGGCTTGCAAGAAACTGTACCCTTTTTATTCCGGAAGTGGTGCCAGGACTCCGCACCGGTTCCCCCCAGATCGATCCTGTGAATCACAGGCCTGCTCGTCCCGCCATCTGTAGCTCCCCGCCACACGCAGTGGGTGCCCTCAAACTGCGCTGTCTGGAACCTCAGGGTTCTGGAGCCACGGCTGCGGACTCCGGTCCCCTTCCTCGACGCCACCATACCGTTCCCTTCTGTCTCTTTACACACGGCCTCTGGCAGCAGGTTGTGCTTGAGAAGGGCATTGAAAAGGAAAAGGGAAGGGCCCCGCTCGACCCATGTCCCCCGACCATGGGTGCTGGGGACCCTGGCATGGGGGCCAGATGTGGGGGGGCTCCGCCCGCAGAGCCCCATCCCTCCGTCACGGATGAAAGTAAAAACTACCAAGACATCTTGTGCTTGGGGAGGAAAGGGGTCAAACTCTCAGAGGAGAATGACCCAGAGCCCCTTCCTCACTAGGCTTTTATTGGGTTCCAATACACCGGAATACAAATTTAACATGTCAAAGAAATCTGAGGGCTTAATCAGAGCCAGTGTTTGTCAGGAAGGGGGGTTGCCAGACTTTGGGAGACATGCTCATTTCCTCCTGGGACACTTGTCACCTCAGGAAGAGCACTCTTAGCAAAGCAGGTTTCACAGGACTTTAGAAATTCTTTCTTATGTCCGGATCACCCAAGGAGCCATCCTGGCCAGGACAGGGCTGCACCGCTCACCCCCACAGTTTCAGGCTTTAAGCCGATTAGGAAGCGGGAGACATCTCCCAGATGGAAATGAGGACTCGGGCTATGTCAGAATAGCCGGGGGGCGAGGGTCCATCACATCCTCTTTGCTGCAGCCCCCCGAGTCCTTCCATGAGGCCTCCAAGTGGTCGCGTCTGGCTTAGGTTGCCCCTCCCATGAGGAGTCTTACCCGTCATTGGCTGCCAACCAAGCTATGGGGCCAGAGGTGGGTAAGGCAGAAGCAGTGCTCCTGCCAGGGAGATAAGCTTTGTCTCCTTAATAGGTCACATCCTTGTGACAGAACAGACCCAGATGAAGTGGGTCCCTTGGGCTCTTACACAGCCCACCATGGGGTGAGGGTTACAACCCCTGAAACCAGGCTGAATGGTCCACAACACATGGGCCCATCTCCCAAGTGTCACTGACAGGTTCCGTGTGCTTTGGGAGGGACGAGAGGCAGCCTGACGGAGGGGAGCCAGCGGAGGCTTTCCGGTGCTCCGTGTCACAGGGGCCTCACGCTGACGGAACGTGCTTGCAGGAGAGCCCCGCAGCCTCTTTCCTGAACTGCCTTTCTTACCGAGACGTAGCTCGCAGACCCAGAACCCGCCACGTCGATGTGCACAGTCAGGGGCGTTCGGTGCATCCCCAGCGTCCTGCGATCATCCCCACGGCCTGATTCCAGAACTTGTCCATTCAGTGCCTTCTCGTGGTTTTGTTTTGCAGATTCCCATAATGAGAGACCCCGGCTGGATTCGAAATGTCTGGTCTTCGAACATCAACGTGAGTGAAGTTGCTGCGAATGTCCTAGTTGCACTTTTACCTTTCAGGATGAGAGGCAAGAGTCTCCGGCAAACTGTGGTTCATTGTCACGGGCAGATGCAGGCTCCAGGCCAGCACCCCTGGCTGCGGAGCTGGCCTGCAGCCCTTTGCTCCAGTGTGATGGAGCTGAGGAGGTGTTGGTTAGCTTCTAGCCTCCTCTCCCTACATCCCGCCCCTCCCCCACCTCCCCCAGGCAGGGGTGTGGTTTAGTTGCCTCCCTGATTAAACATCACTCAGCGGCTCCCTGGTTTGGACAGGAAAGGTCCCCATCAGCACCCAGGCCACGGTTGCCCCACCGTGCAAGGTCACGTGTATCTGAGAAGACACACGCAGCTGCCCACAGCCCCTCCAAGTGCATGAGCAGATTCCACCTCTCCCTCCTGTAACCATTGGCTCAGGCCCTGCGGGTGGTCTCTGCGACCCTGCTTAGCGCTTTGATCTCAGCTTTGCCGGTGGACGCTGCCTTTTGGGATCTCCCTAGACCCCAAGTTCTACCGCCTGAGGACAGCACTTGGAGCTTCTAGACTCTCCTTATGGACCTGCCGGTCGGGGCCTTGGCTGTTGGGGAGGGATATTTGCACAAGCCCCCGACGGTGGTCCCCGCCTGCGCCTCCAGTCCCTCTCCCCCAGGGCACACACCTGGCCCTGGAGCTGGCCTCTCAGTGACATCGAACACCTTGCTGTGCCCCATGCCCCTGCAACCCCAGGGCCTTGCCTCTGGAGAGTCGATGTCAGGGATAAGCTCGGGGGTGCAGGGGTTCATGGGAGGACTTTGGGGATGGTCCAGGGACAAAGTGCTACAACTGGGACCCCTATTTGTCCCTCTACATCCTTAGGGATGTAGAACAAAAGTAGTAGCAACATTTAGTCTTCGCTCTCGAAGGGCTCACGGTCTGCGAGGACTCTGGAACGAGCGGGGACCAAGGGGTTTCCAGGGGACGCTCGAGGGTTGGCCAGAGCGAGCAGCTTCCCTGTGGATGAAGGAAGAAGGCTCTGAGGGGTTCTGGCCCGGGCTCTGTGAAGAGCAGCAATTCCATTTCCGAGGGGATTGGCAGGGATGGGGCCCAATCAGAGGGCAGGAACGCGGGCCAGCTGGCAGTTGGTGGCTGTTAGGCCTGGAGGCGGGGAGCCACCTCCGTGGGGGGAGATGGGGCAGGAGGTCCTGGTAAGTGAGCTTCTCTCCTGTGGGCAGGGGCAGCCTCAGGTGGGCGGGGCTTCTTCCCATGGCCAAGTACCCGTTCCCCAGACCCGGGCGGCGGCTGGGGCGGGAGCCCACGGGTCTGGTGTCCAGCTGCAGCCTCCGGCCCAGGGGCTATGGGACACAGAGAGGCAGGTGGGGCAAGGCAGCCCACTAACCAGGCCTTTCCTGCGGGTCCTGGATGGGGCCTCCTCAGAGAGGGACCGGACAGGAAGCCATGGCGAGAAGAGGCGAAATGACAGAAAGGTGTTACTGTCTGAGCAGGAGAACTGGGTTGGGAGCCCAAAGTCCTGGTCACAGCTCTGCCACTTGGAGTGAGTGTGTCACTGAGCGAGCCAGCTAACTTCTCTGAGCGCTGTTTCTTCCCTCCCGTGGACGCGCGGTGGTCCTTCAGCCCCGAACACGAAGGGCTAGCTGGTCACCCACCGCAGGGCTCTGTGCAGAAGTGGGTCTGGAACTCAGCGCGGGTGGGTGGAGGGCGTAGCAGCGGTTTCAGGAAAAATGCCTCTGACAGGTGAGCATCATGCAGAGTCTTGAAAGGGCCTCCATCAGGCGGGCGTGGAAGTGGAGCGCGTGGGCGGTGGGCATGGCGGGGGGGGGGAAGAAGGTGGGTCCCGATGACCAGGGGGCCTGCCCACCTTTCTAAGGACCTTGGGCGTGATCCTACAGGTAGCGTGTGTGTGTGGGGGGTGGCGTGGAAGGTGTTAAGCAGGTGATGCCATGTGAGATCTGCAGCCTTGTTAGAGCATGGTCATGGGGGGGAGGGGGGCTGGAGACCTGAGTTCATTGCTGGGCTGGGTGAATTTGAAGTGCCTGCGGTCCATCCGAGGGGAGGTGTCCAGCAGGTGCTTGGACGTGTGGTCTGGAGCTGAGGGGCGGGGTCTGGACCGGAAACCCTGACCCGTGTGTGGTCAGCAGGGGGCAGCGTCACTGAAGGCAGACGAAGTCCCGAGGGGAGAGTGTGTGGCGTAGGGAGGCGGACAAGGGCATAGAGGTGGGTTTCCCACCAAATTCTCTTCCGTCAAAGTATTTGGTAACTTTTATGCTGTTATTCTTATAAGGTAGGTTCGTAAGTTCCAAAAATGCTTAGTGACGAGAAAGCCAAACATGAAGGGGAGGTAAAACAGAGCAGAAGAAAGACTCAGAATCTCGCTCTGCCTCTCTGTCCCGGTCTCTCTCCCAGTTGCTCTGCAAATGCGCCAGGCGCCGGGACTCAGGCAGGAGCGTGCTGGGCGCCAGGCACTGGCTTCAGGGATGAGTGTGCCACGGTTGGTCTTTCCCTTCTAGGGCTCACCAAACAGCAGAGGAGACAGTACACAGCGGGACCCGGTGACACCACTTTGGGAGGAGTTTCACCGTGGAGTCACACATGGGTTCACTAGCACAGGGAAGCCAGTGACTCATTCTTCATGCACCTGGGGAATGCTTGAGCACAGGCTTCTCTAAGGGGTCTGGCTTTTGGGTCAAAGAATCTGGCCATGGGGTGCAGGACCCCAAGAAGTACACTCTCACCCCCCATGTCCCTTCCCCCCCCACACAGAGATTCATTCAAGGCAAAGGGCCCGACATCTGCAGCGACAGGTGAGCGATGAAATTTTCGCCAAAACTGCTAACCAAGCTTGCTTGTCAGAATATTGGCACTATTTGCTACATCCAGCCGGGGCTGTCTTCCTGTTGTCTTCAAAGGAGTGAGCCTTGAAAACCCCTCCGGCCCACCCTTGGCCACCCTCTGCGTCAACCGAGGCATTTCTAAGAAAAGCAACCCTTCCCTGAATTCTGGATTATCCCGGCTCAGTTACTGGAAACCATATTTTGTATATTTCTCTTGTTTCTTGTCGTCATTAGGTTTGACATTTAAAATGCAGTCTTCTCGGAGGGAGCACATTTTTGCAGGGGGAGGAAGTGAAACGTTTGTCTAGTTTTAAATTTATTTTTGAAAAATTGTATCACCGTGATTCCCGTGTCTGGTTCCTAGAAAATCAAGCATGAGATGCTAGCTCACAGAAAGCCGGTTGCCTCCTCCCGCCACCCCCCCGCCACCCCGGTCTGTGCACGCACTTCCTCCGAGCATCACCCTGCGGACTAGGGGTGACCTCTGACAGAGGAGACTCCAGCTGATTCTCTCGCAGCATCCCAAGCCCACGCTTGGCCCTTTCTCACGCTCCGCCACTGATGGATGCTCCCGCCTGGTTCAGTGCTTCTGACTGTGCCTTCCTCGTGGATGGAGTTTTCCTGGGGGCAGGGCGGGGCGGGGCAGGGGGCAAGTTTCTCCTGGAAGCTGTGTTGGCCTTTCCTCTTCATCGTCCGGAGAAACAGCTGGCCCCCCACTGCGGGCCTGCGTCTTCCTGCCCCACAGCACGAGTGCGTACAACGGCCGCAGCCCCCTGCAGGCATCCCCGGTGAGAGTCCGCGCTGCATTCGTTCTTCCGTCCAACCTCCCTGCGCGTTCGCCTTCCAGATTCCATTAAACACGCGTTCCACTGACGACGATGCCCCTTCGGCCGTGAGCTGTGAAGTTCAGAAGTTTCCTTGCAATGTAGTAAGATGTCTGGAAGTAAAGGGAAGATAAACGCGTGTCTGTCTGTTCTGCGCCACCCGCCATTTGCCTCAAGGTTTTCCCTCTTTGTCCAGAAGTGTCAAGGGAGCTATTGCGCAGGTGCCCGATGGCATTCCCCGGCTCCCCATCTGGAAGCGTGCGGCAGCACCTCTTCTAGCCAATTGCTTGTTTTCCTGCCACGTGGGTCCTTACGGCCTCCCTCTGCCGCCCTTGCCTGGCACGGGCGGAAGCCAGGCAGTCCAGCAACGATGTGTTTCACTGGGACTGTGCGGACAACGGTCATTTCCTGTTCGGCGGGTTCTCCCGGTTCACAGCGGAGTCCCAGGGCCACGTGTCACTTGAGCACAGACACGTTGCATGGACACACGACTGCAGCGTGGAGCTGAGCGGGCTCTCTGCGCTCGCCCCCCACCCCTGCTTCTCTGCATCCTGCCTCCGAGAGATGCAGCCCGGATCCACGAAGGCTGGGGACAAACCCGCGTACTGCCCGCAGTTCTTACCCCCCGGCCTTTCGCCGTGTCACCTCTGTGCTGGCGCAACAAAGGCTGCAGGAAGCCAAGAAGTGGTATTTCTATAATGCAGACAGCATTGCACGGAGCTGTGGTGCGGTCTGGGCTGAGGTTGAAACGAACGCCTTCTTCACCGGGCCTGAGAAGATACCGGTGGTCCAGGCTCAGACCCCCCGTAGCTGACCCCCAGTTCTTCCACATTCTCCTTGTTCCCTAGATTTCTTCTATCAGAGTTCAGTGCTTGTTGATATGAAGACAAGATGAAGAAATACAGCGCTATGTATGTAAAATGAACAAACAAAAGAAACATCACATTTTAGCATACACAAGGTCTGTCTGGAAAAAGTCCGCCCATCATTAATATAACGGGACTGGTTCACACGACATCGATGTAACCTGGCAGCCAAGGAGAGTGGACTGGAATGCGCATGTGTGATCAATGAGGACTTCTCTGTGCTCATTGGACTCCACTGACTAGCGGGGGGGCGGGTAGGTGCCCTTGAGGGAGCGTGTGCACGGGGCGGCTGTTACATTCAAAATGACTGAATGAGTAGAGCCATGAATATGCATCAGACTTTGCGTCGAGCTTGACCATTGCTCCGTGGAAAGCATTCGGATGACTCAGAAGGCTGTAGCTACGGGCAACTGGTGATGGGCAGCTTCATCACGACAGCACACCTGCCCATGCATCACGTCTCGTGCAGAGTGCCAACATTTTTGGCAAAACATCAAATCACCCAGGTGACTGAGCCCCCACCGCCCCCACAGCCCAGATTTGGTGCCCTGCAACTTCTGGCTTTTCCCAAAACTAAAATCACCTTTGAAAGGGAAGAGATTTCAGACCACCAATGAGATTCAGGAAAATGTGATGGAGCGGCTGATGGCAAGTGGGAGACCTGTGTAAGGTCCCGAGGTGCCTACTGGGAAGGGGACTGAGGCGTCACCGTCCTGTGCACAATGCTTCCTGTGTCTGCTTCAATAGATGTCTCTGTTTTTCATATTGCATGGCTGGGTGGCTTCTGGACAGACCTCGTGTTCTTAATCCCCCATGGACCAGCCCCTTCTCCGACCGACCCAAGGGGCCTCTTGGTGTGAACCTCCTGTCCTTGTTTTCTCTTGCCGAGGACGCTGTCTTGTCCATTAGGCCTTGACCTCTTTGAGGACAGAGGTGTCTCTTAATCACTTGCCTTGCACACAGGTAAGTGCTCAGAAACAGCTTGCTGCATGAACCGTCCTTTCTGTGCAACCCACGGCCACGGGTCTGGGAAACTGCAAAAGTCCGAGCTCTTCTTCCACCGGGGCTGGCGGGGCGTCACAGACACCGGAACCCGCGGCCCGTGGGGCATGCTGGCTCAGTTACACGCCTTCTGGTCTCAGCGGAATACTGTGCTTTTGCAGATGGGAGTGACGATTTAAGAAGCCAGTGAATATTTTCAGCCCACCCCCCGCCCCGCCATTTTGGGTAAGGAGGGGCTGCCAAGGTCTGGAGAGGCCACAGAAGAGTGTGTAGTGTTTGGTGAAATGATCTGTCGGTATCGTGGGCACTGCATCCGCTTAGGCAGGCAGCTGAACGTTCTAGAGTGGCGTCTGATTGGCCCATTTACTGTGCTGCATTCTGACAAGTCAGCGAAGCAATGAGCATACGCGGGGCGGTTACTAGGACCCGCTGCCCAGCCTTTCACACGGGAACATCCATCCGCCTTCGGACTCTGCGGGAACCGCACATCGATCCAAAGCAGCCTGAGCCGGAGAAGAAACATTGTCTTCCTTGTAAGAACTGGTTTCTTCCGTGACTTTTCCTCCAAGACTCAAGAGCGCCATCCAAAGGCGACGTGGGACGGGGTAAGTCGGTTTGGTTTGCCTGGAAGACCAGGAGAGCTGCCCGTCCCCCCACCGCCGCCCCCCACGGTGCATTTTCGCAAAGAAGGAGAAGGCCCTAGGCTCACTGACTGGTATCACCAGCTCCTACCTTTCACTCCACCGAGTAACGTTGGACGCTAGGCATTCTGGTCACGCCAAGGAAACGGCTGCTGAGGAGAGGGCCTCGCTCTAACCCGAAGTGTCCGTACAAAGACTGGGCTCAGATGGGCAGGGGATGGTCCCCGATGCTCAGCCGACGGTTTGGGCCCCCAGGGTCACACCCGAGCAAGGACTTCTGGTTGTCGTTTAGCGGTATCGTCTTATTTTATCGGATTCTGTTCTGACGCTATAACTTTCCCCTTGTATCACCCTTTAAAACGATTCTTTTAGCTGATGGAACAATAATTCAACAATTGTATCCTGCACTTATTCATCATTTTCACCTGGGACTTGACCATATCAAAGAGCTCCCACGTAGGTTACCTTTTCTCGGAATCGATGGTTTTCTGGGACCCCACCTATTTACAGAAATCTCGTCATAGACTTAGTGGATAATACCAGATTTCTATGCTTTGTAAAAAAAATAGCTAAGGTGATTTCCTCCATCCACATTTCTTTAGTTTGCTGGAGGGCAGCTCTCTAAATCAGACGTCCCTTCTAGCTAGCTGATCGTGAATTCGGAAACCGGGGAGACCAAACCCGCCTCCGTGAAAGGGTTTGGCCAAGCCGCACCGCAGCTCCCAGCCGCCCCGGTGTTGGCCAGGCTGTTCTGAACCGGGGCTGGTCTCAAACCGGCTCCACTCCGCAGCCCCCGCCAGTCCGCACCCACCCGCTCTCTCTCCCCGTCCTCCGCTGTGCGCCACCGACGCTGACATCACAGTCCCAACAGAGTCATCGGAATCCTGCCACCCCACAAAGAGTGCCTTCTGGACCCTTTGCTCTGGAGGGCGAGGATGGAAGGATGATGGAGGAGAGAAAATGGGAGGGGCGGAGGTGAGGTGGATGGAGGGGCGAGATCCGGAGGCAGGAGCGAGAAGGGCAGGGCGGTGATGGTGCGGGGGGGGGAGCCGACCCCTGCCTCTCCTAACATCAGCCAGGAAGTGGGGGCCGAGGCCGCGGAGAACTGGACGACCAGGAGAAAGAGGAGCCTCGACCCAGGGACCAAGGTGCCCAGGGGCAGGGACCTCCATCTAAAGTGAACGCAAGTTCCGTGGGGTCCTCCAGACGGGGGAGACCAGGCCTCTCCCGGCAGCAAAGGCAAACGACAGGCAGGGAGGGCGGAGCATCGTTAGCTTTCAGCAGGTCCCTCATGTCTCAGGCACAGAACGCACTGAAGAACGGCACCGGTGACCGAAGCCTGGGGACCCGAGAGCCCTGTACGTCGCTCTTGGGGTGTCGATTCTACCTCCGGTCAACGAGCTTGCTCTCTTCACCTGCTGAGAGGAACTGATGATCTCCTCGTGGAGTGCTTTTACGAATGATCAACCGGGGTCCATATTCATAGTAAAATTCTAATTTATACAAACACTCCCCCCAATGTTTTATCTTGTTAGCTCGGGTTACGCAGAGGCAACGTCCTTTGCACACACGCACCCGCACGTGACACTGAGTGTGTTTTCAGGGAGTTCTTCTCCAAGTTGGTGCCTCGGCTCGGGAATCTCCGGAGTCTAATTCCCGACAGAAGGACGAGAGGCAGGAGGAACGGGACTCCGCTTCCCAGGCCAGGAGCCCACGGCACCTTTGGGAAGCAGGTGAGGTCTGCCTTTGGCTCCCTCGCCCCGCCCGCCCCGGTTTCCCTTCGTACGTTCCACACGGCGGAGGCATCTGTACTGCCGAGAGCACTTCGCCACGCACCAGTAATCAGCAAAGAAGTGTGTATAGGAAGTGTGGTTTCACTGGGATTTGAAGAGAGTGGGCTCTTCTCTTCTCTTCTCTTCTCTTCCCTTCCCTTCCCTTCCCTTCCCTTCCCTTCCCTTCCCTTCCCTTCCCTTCCCTTCTCTTCTCTTCTCTTCTCTTCCTTTGTTTTGTTTCTGAATTGGGAACTGCTGGTTCCCAGAGACTTCTCGGAACAGCCAGCCGTGCAAACAGACACCCACCGGGGCCCCTGGCCAGGAAACTTGTGCACCGAGGTCCGGAAGCGCCTTTTCCTCCCCGGACCTCTTGGCCTTCTGACGGTGGAAACAAATGGGGAACCAGTTCCCCTCGCTCCAAGAAGGACGTAAAGATGGGGAACTTAACAAAGCTCTCCTTCCCCAGTGTGGGGTCACGACAGCCCTCCCGCAGGTGCTGCCACCCTCTCACCTGAGCCCGCGCGGTGATGGGCGGGGCCCCTGCTCGCACTACCCAATTTCATCCACTCAGAAACAGGGACATTTGCAAGTGGGTCCCCCCTCCATCGGTCCTCCATGGCAGCCCACCCCTGACCGTCGTGAGGCCCTCCAACTTGATATCTAGGCCATCGCAGAAGCCTTCCCGCCACCCTACAGGGGCTGCCCGCCATGGCCAGATTGCAAAGACGGAAAGACACTTCCCCCCCTTAAGTAGCCAGGATGACACAGCCCTTTCGATACGTGCTCTCAAGTTCAATGACAACCGCTCCTCGAGTAAAAGGATTAGAGATACCGCCAGCCACCACGTGCCACCTGCCGTTTATCCCGCCGGGTTCACCCGGGAGAGGGGTGGCCATCTGTGTTAGCTTACTGCTCTTGTCCAGAGGAAGGGTGAAACTTCTGGTGTCTTTATGACAGGAGATAGCTTGCACCTGGGAGCAAGGCAGAGCCCCTGCCCACGTTCGGCGTCCACCCTTCTGGAAAGTAGGAGGTGCGGCGGCACCTGCTCGCTGTTGCATTCCAACACACACGGCTTCCAGGTCCTCGAAACATCGCTGAGTGGCACTGGCGTCCAGCGGCTCATTTGGCTTTTAAAAAGATTTACTGACATCTCGGGAGGGGCAGAGAAAGAATTTATCCATGGTAAGTGTCCTCTAGTACATGCGCTAAGAAAGGAGGGGCAGGGGACCTCTTTCCCCTTTTGCCCCAGGGAAGATTGAACTTCTTGGTTTGCGTTGACCCTTATGGCAGAAAGGTTGTGCAGCTGTGCAACGAGTGTGCGGCTCCATTCCCAAGACGGAGGGAGGAGGGGTGGAGAGAGAGGGGCCAGGAGGTCACTGAGAGTGTCCCCATGCCACCAAAGGAGCAAGGGAGTCATCTTTAATGGTTCCTGCAGGAGCATGTCGTTTTACTTGTGTGATACTAGCATTTTGCTCGGGGCGGGAGGAACTTTAATTTGGCGCTCCTGAGCGCAAAGGAACATGTGCTTTCATGCAGGAAACTGACTTTCACCCTCCTAAGAGGCGAATTCCTTCCTGTGCTAACTTAACGCTGCCAAGCCGTTCACCAGTCACTCAGTGACTTCCTCGGCCTCCCTGGGGGCCCAGCACACGTTGGGCACATTGGTTGAGGGCGGAAGATGGTAGATTTATTTCTGCATTCAAATGGGGAGCCCACAGTCGAGCCACAGGGCACTGACCACTCAACCCTTCCTGCGGGCCTTTGCAGTGCCTTTCCACGCGCTGGTCCCTCAGCCTGAAACACCCCCCCCTCCCCCACCCTGCACACGCTTCACCTGTCACCTCTTGCCCCACCCGAAAGCCCACACCTGATGCTGGGTTTGTCATCAGGCTCCTAAGCGTTCATAGTAAGTAATTATTATTATTGCTGTTGTCACTGGAGGACCTACCGGCGTGGACGGAGTACGTTGTGCTGGGCGTTGCACTGAGTGCTTTAAACCATTTATTCCCGTGGCCCCGTGAAACAGATCTTTTCACCCAGGTTAGTGGGAAAGGGAGCTGAGGGTCAGAGAGGTCAGTCGTCCCTTCCCTTGGGTCACATGGCCAGCAGGAAGTGAAGCTGAGGTCAAAGCGGTTCCATCTTGGAGCCACCCCCGACGGTGCCTCCCATCAGGTCGGTCCTGTCTGCGGACACCTGGTTTGCTGCAGTTTCTCTTTCACCCAGTCGGGTGGGATGTGGCCCAGTTAGGGATGCTTGGCAGGGAGGTGCCACGGGTGGCTGCTGGCCCTGTCTCCTACTGTGGAGCGCCATGTCTGGGCTGTTCCAGGCAAAGCCAAAGGGGTCTCGAGCAGAATCGGGGAGCCCTGGGCCCAGGATGGAGCGTGGCCTGAAGGAAGCCATTCCTAGGAGAAGTCAGTGACCCATGAGGTGTATATGATGAGCTGTGTGTATATGACGAGCCTCCATTCCTGGCTCCTTTCAATATCTCCCGCTCCATTCACACATACTCAGTCTACTGGAGCTGGCTTGTACGGGTTCATTATACGGGCATTTAGGAGAAATATAAATGATCTGTTGACCCTCGTCGTGGGGGGCTGGGAGAGGAGACGGTGGACTTTGCGGGAGAGAATGGCAGCCGTGCAGGGCCCAGCGGGAAGGGAAGTGGATGCTTTGGACACCGTACGTTGGAATGTCACGGGGAATTCCGAGATGTCCCGATGCCTGGGTCCCACCCACAGGACCGTGCTTAAATGATGGGGACCCAGTCTGGGCGTTGAGAGTTTTGACCCTATTAGAACAAATAGGTGACAGGCTTTCATGGGGAACGCTGCCCTAGAATGTGAAGGGCAGGTGAGAATGTCCGACGCACATGATTTCATTTATTCTCATAGATGATACCACTGACTCGAAGTCTCAGCGCGGAGAGTTACTTTCCCCCACCAAGGCCAGGGTCTAGGTCAGCGATGAAGAGGTTGTATCTGGCTCCAGATGACGAGCAGACTTCAGTGGGGATGGCTCTGGGCAAGCAGCGTTTAAATTCTGTAGTGTGCAGGTGCATTTGTTGGTGAATCCAGTCCTTTTCTGCTTTCCTGTTTGTTTTGAGCTGACGAAGCATGATATAACTTGGTATCTTAGATTTCATCTGAACTGGGGGCCAAAGTCTAGTAACTGAACAGTTACCCCGGGGCTGGCCCAGAGCCCACATTGCTGTGACAGGTGGCCCAGTGACTGCTCTGTGGGAACCTGGTTTTATTCGGAGCCAGCTTCTCTCGCTGAGGTCAGAGACTGGGTCGCTGTGCTCAGCTCTGTGGTCCAGGCTTCTGGTGGGACTCCCTCCACGATCAAGACCTCCTCTGAGTCTAATTACCTCCCCACCTCCAAAGGCCATCAACATAGGAACTTGGCAGTGTGGGCGGCCGGGAGGGGCCTAAATATTCAGTCCATAGCAGATGAATTCCTCAGTGGAAGACAGATATGTGTTCTTCTTGGGAAGATTCATTTGTATAAGCTAATATGGCCTTGCCAGTGATTAAATGTTAGAAAGTTTCATTCTTGCCACCTCATCCCCCCTTCCCTTTCCCCTCCCGACCTGCTCTCTGCTGTGCCTGGCATCTATTCTGATTGGCACTTGCCCGGACCACACCAAACAGCGCGCATGTCCATCCTGGGATGGGCGAAGAAGAGGCCAGTGCTCACTGTAAGGCAGGGCGGAGGTTTGGGGGGAATGCTGGGAAATGGCATGTGGGCTGGTTTATAGAGACTGGGGCTGGAGGTGGGACTGGAAGAGGGGACAGGGAACAGTGTAGCGGAGAAATGTCTTTCTTGTCCTAGCCTGGCTCGGTGGGAATGTTCCCCCTATGGCCGGAGGGGAAAGGGTGTCCTGTCCCAGGCTGTCCTGATCACGGGGAGCGCAGTCTGGGAGCCCCTGGCCCGGCAGGCACGTGCCTTGCCGTGCTCCCCGAGGACCCTGTCGGAGGCCAGCCCGGGCCTTCCCCCAACCCCGCACACACCAGGCCGCCCTGCACACGCTGCCAGGCGAGCCCCCGCAGACGTGTGTGAAGCTGCGGTTCTCAGTGCTGCTGAGCAAGGAGATGGACTCTCCCTGTATCTGTGTGACCGGCTGTGCTTACTGCTCCCACCGCGCACTCACCGGGGCAGGCGCCCTGTCTGCTCTGCTCCCCAGGGGAGCCCCTGGGGCTCCACACAGGGCCCGGCACACAGTGGGCGCTTAGCACATGGGTGATGAATGAAGACGCGGGCGAGTGACTGAGCGAGGGATGGCTGGCGGCCGCTCTCTGAGCACGAGACCCGGTGGGGGCCCACGGGGCATAGCAGGCCCAGGGGGCAGCGCTCTCCGCCCGCTGCCAGGGCCTTTCCTTGCTTCTCTGCTGCTCTGTGTGCGCGCTGTGGCCCGTTGCCATCTAATTAGTGTCTCTGTTAGGGGGAATTGGGGGTGTGGCCTCCAACACTCGCTAGGGCCACTGTCAGCCTCTCCTCTTTATCTCCCCGGGGCTTCTTTCCCTCTGGGAGGCCTTAGCCCTAATCTATGATCCTTGCCCTAATTTGGGGGTGAGCCCTTCCAGACACTTGCTGTCCCTGGTTTACCTCCCCACCCCCACTGTGGAACCCAGGGACTCCCCACTCTCCCCTTCCCCCTGAAACTTGCTCTGGTCAGACGGCCCTCACTGCGCCTCTGGTGGATTTCCAGGCTGCCCTGTCCCCTGTACTCCAAGGAGGAGAGGTGGTACCAAGGGGCCCCTCGTTCCCACCTGGTTCTTGAGGCCCCAGCAAGGAAGGATCCCTGTGGAAGTCACCTCATCAGGGGCCCCAGACGAGGATGGGACCTGGACCCCAGGGAGAGCCCTTCCCTCACTGGGAGCCCCAGTCCTCCTGGGCCTGTTCTTTCTTGGGCATCTTTTCTGCCCCGGGGCATTTATAGAGCTGCCCGCTGATGCCACCGCCCACTGGTCCGTTGCACACCTGCCTACGATGTTTCAAGGGCTGTTCACTGCATCCCGCCTTTCCCCTTGCAGAGCCCTGTCTGAGGTGTAGGTAGGTGATCTGGAAAACTTCAGAACTCCCAGGATAATAGAGTTCCTGTCACCCGCTAAAGCGGGGGAGGTTTCCATCACGCTGGTCCCTTTTCCGTGCAGAGGAGTTGCCATTGCCCCGCCTTACCCATGCTCAGCAATGCGTTGCTGTGTGGGGGGCCCTCCTGGATCGGGGTGAGCTGGGCTAAGCACTCAGCAAATCCTTCTGGGAACCACCAGTCCTCCATGTATGGGCGTCTATAGAGGTTAAAAAGCTTTCAGGTGAGCGGGCCACGTGGTTTACGGGATGGCCTTTTCTGTCCTCAGAGTGCATCTGTGGGTTGAGCATCCGCCCTCGCTTTCGAGACGGTAAAACTGAGTCTGCAGAACCCAGGGTGCTTGCGTCTCTTTGCCTGGCATCGCCCGTGCACCCTTCTTCCTCCAGCTAGCGCCTGGGGAGCAGAGTTTTGCTCATCTGCTCTTCCTTCTCTTCCGAGTTGGGCGGAAAGCAGCAGGTCCTGGAATTGGCTGAAAGGGATCACCTCAGCCGTGCAGGCTGAGTCACAGTGTCACCACCCAGCAGCCGGCAACACAGCAAGGGCCCTCCCAGGGGGGCTCCCGACAGGGCCGCATTAGGAGTCCTGGGGCTTTGGTGCATCCCATTCGGCTTACGGTGAAATGTGTTCTAGTGAGTGTTTTCCAATGATTGCTTGATTGACCGCCACCGCCCCGGCCCCTGCCCCTTGGGTCTGGCTCTGTTTAGAAATTGTGGCAGCAATAGGGACAGCTGAGAAAGTGCCTTCCCTGGGGTGGCAGGTGAGGCTGGAAAGCCATCAGACCTCACTGGCTCAGGGTCCAGCTGGACCCTGCACATCGGTGCCGACTTTGGGTGAAGCCCAAACCTACGCTGCTCCCGAGTTCATTGTTCGAAGAATAAGCGCTGGCTTTGGACTGGATTTCCTGTTGGAGACCTCCAGTCTTCACATTTTGATAAATCAAGATTTACTCTAAACTCAGGCTTCACTTAAGCAGCCCAAAGTTGGCCTTCGCTTCCAGGAATCCTTTCCATGCAGGGTGGTCTTGCCTGTGGACCCTCCCTGGGGGGTGGCTGCGGGAAGGAGAGTGTAATAAGGCCGCTGCCTTCTGGGGCCCTGCACTTGCGCCCCCAACCCTGGTCTCTGAGACGCTCTGTGGAGGGGTCTCCCCTATACGTTCTGCTCCCCTGTGCAGATGCCAGCATGGGAGGGGGCTGTCTGAATGGCAGTTACCCCAAGACCGGCCAGAGGGCACCCACACGGGGCCTGCTGGAGGGAAGGCATACCACCTGGGCAAAGCCTCCCCTGCCAAGCCCCAGAGGCCTTCCTGATGTCGCCTCTGCGGCGGCTCCAGAATTTCCTTCCAAGTCCGCCCCTTCCCTCTTCCTCCTGCAGCTCAGTAGGGAGCACTGCAGGCCCTCAGGGGTTCGAGCCCCATGCAGAGCGGTCACCCTTGACTCTCCCTTCTCGCATCCTGCGCCACCCCCACCCCACCCGCATGTCTGCCAGTCCACGGGGGTTTCCTCCAAAACATGCCTGAAGTCCTCCCACTGTTCGAGACCGCCCTCTCCCCTCCGGGGAGTCCGAGCCTCCTCGTCTCCCCAGGTTTCCTGCTGTAGCTGCCTGCCTGAGTGTCCACTCCTGCCCCCTACAGACCATTTTCGACATAGCGGAGAAGTACTTTAAAAAATGTGAATTAGATTCTACACTTCCCTTGTTTACAACCGTTCTGGAATATCCAAACTTCTTAAAGTGGCCCAAAGGCCCTGAAGGTTTGCTCCCTGCTCCCCCTGCAGCTGCCCCAAGCCTCCAGGACCCTGCAGAGGGCGGCCTTGGGACCTTCAGCTCGCTTTCCAGAAAGCTCCGCCTCCTTGGCCCATCTTAGGACTTGAGAGTGTCTTGTCCTTTAGGGTTTTGGATCATCTGATTGTCAGTGTAAGAATATCCAAACCTGTAGAGAATTTTTATGAGTCTATTTGAGCCAAACAGAGTATATGCCTGAAAGCAAGATCTCAACAGACTGAGAAAAAGTCCTCCTGGAAGGACAGTTTTGCCATTTTTTTCCATGCATTTGGAATTAAAGTGGGAGAAAGTAAGCTGGGGATTGGGTCAGTGGCTGGTTAACAAGGGCACGCGCTCTGTGAGGGAGAGGGCGGTTATGCCTCCGAGGGGTCTGAAGAAGAGCACAACTGCAGCATGTCAAGGTGTCTTAACCTGGATGCACGAGAAACAATGGGTGTGCTCTTCTTCTCCAGGCACACCCGCTCCTTTCTTCCCCCGCAGGCGTGCATCTCCTGTACTCTAAGGGCCCCCACAAGACTTGCAACCAGGGGAGCAGTGGGCGGGAGCCCCTGGAGTGGTGGGCGGCAGCAGCTGGTTCTGGGTTGACCCCCGACCCTGTCTCCATGCCTTTCTCTCTGACCTTCCGGTGAGGCCGAGCGGCCTTGTTTAGGCGCGTATTTCTCCGATAACATTTCGGGAGGCTCGGGCGGAGCAGCCGCCGGGCTCTCCTGCTGCTTCTTCTGTCCTGAGCCTGCCTCCTTTTACTGTTCCCAGGTTTAACGAAGGTACTCTAAAAAAAAAATGGACAGGCTTGCTTAAGGCAAAGATAAACCCTTTATCTAGAGGGTTATGATCAGATCGCCCTTTGAGGTTCCTTTTGGTCTGTGCCCTTCTGTTTTATCACAGAACCCTCTTTTCATTCTCGTGATCTAGATCATTTTGCCATTGGAGGTTATTTTGCTTTTTATTTATTTGTTCCTTGCCATGTCTCCTGCCGCTGAATGGAAGCTCCAGAGAGGCAGGGACCTGGCGGTCTTGTTCAGTGACTGAAGTAGCTTGTACCTTGTACCTTGTTCAGGTACTTACTGAATGAACGAATGACTGAAGCAGAGGTCATTCAGACAAAGGATGAAGGTGGACTAGTGGTAAGAAGCTAAGTGTAAAATACCTATATGATCAATACAGCTGCCACGTCGTGGTTGAAGAAGTGAAGGCCAGGGCCAGAAGGGTTAAGGGACATGCCCAGATCCCATTGCTCAGGAAGAGTAGGGCCTAGAGAACGTGCAACCAACCCTGGGGGCGGGGTGGGGGTGTGGGGTGGTGGTGGTGGTGGTGGCGGCGGGGGTGGGGTGGCGGTGAGGGGTGGGGTTCCGCCCGCTGTTGATCAGGCTGCAAACCCGAGCGTCGATAAAAGTCAATCTAGCTGGTTGAATTAAACATATGACTTTGGCGTGGGGGAGGAAAATCAGAAATACGGCCCAAGGTCCCGCGCCCACAGGAACGCTAAGACAGGCGAGGAAGGAGGGCTGGCGAAGGAAGTCAATCTAGCTGGTTGAATTAAACATAAGACTTTGGCGTGGGGGAGGAAAATCAGAAATACGGCCCAAGGTCCCGCGCCCACAGGAACGCTAAGACAGGCGAGGAAGGAGGGCTGGCGAAGGAAGTCAATCTAGCTGGTTGAATTAAACATATGACTTTGGCGTGGGGGAGGAAAATCAGAAATACGGCCCAAGGTCCCGCGCCCACAGGAACGCTAAGACAGGCGAGGAAGGAGGGCTGGCGAAGGAGTGCCTTCCTCCGGGACGGCTCTGAAAGCGGCCCAGCTGTGCGTGCCTCCGGATGCCCCGCGGGCCCACCCGCGTGCAGGGCCCCGCCCCCGCCCCGCCCCCTCAGCCCCGCCCCCGGCCCCGGCCGCGGGGACTGCGAGCGCGCGGCAGGCTGGGTGTTTGCATACAAAGGCGGCCACGCGCACGCGCCTCCCAGGGAGTAGCTGCCTCCACGCCACCGTGGAGCCCCGGGCCGAGCGGGCAGAGCCTGGCCGTGGTCGAGGGCGACTGTAACCGCGGCGGAACCAGGCAGGGCGGAGCGGGACGGCCCGGGACTGGTTGGCGTGCGGTGAGGTCCGAGCGGGCCGGGGCACCAGGGCCGACCTGACGCCCCGGGATCGGGCTGTGTCCCCGCAGCCCTTTCAGGGTAAGTGGTCCCGGGAGGCAGGCGGAGAAACAGGCCCGGAGTCAGGCGGCCTCACCAGCATCCTCGGGCCTTTCCTTTCGGAGCGCCCGCAGGGCTGACCTTCAGCGGCTTGTAGGACCCGCGGGGCTCAGGTGGGGTGCTGTCGGTGTGCGAGCGGCCGCCGGATCCCACGGCGGCGGGACCTTCTCCATCCAGGCAGGAAAGGTGGGCTCTTTCTGGGCTGCAAGTAGCCCGGGACATTCGTTGGGACTTGAATGAAAATGGGTTTAAGATTCCTGCTGTGCAGTTTAGGAAACTGAGGCACTGGGAGGTTGACCTACGGGCCCAAGGTCACACAGCTGCTGGGCGTCCGGGAACCAGGCTTGGAATCTGGGTTCTCAGATTACAGTGGTCCCGGGATTGCCAGGCCTCCGCGCACCTCTCCGCAGCCAGTGGGTGCTAGGCCTCGTGAGTTCCGTCGGATGTCCCTGCCAATGGTTTTATTTCGGGGGAAAGCCGGGAAAACGAACAATGAAAAGGAGCGTTTTGGAAATAACTTTACGTGCCTCGGGCAGATACTTTGCGGGGTGAAGCTGGAGAAAGATGCCACCGCTGTTTCTGACCATCACACAGGACATGGGAGCTACAACCATTGGCGGCATCAATTCGGAGAGTTTTTAGAACCCAATAGTTTGCCCAGGATAGTAGGTGTGTTTTGGAAATGATGTTTCAAAAAGTTTTTTTTTTAATTGGGGAGATAGCAGTGAAATTTTTGTTAATCTTGTGGCCCATAATTTGGGCCGTATGAATTTAAAGTAAGCAATTGAGGGAAATGTATGATAATCGAGAAATAAACACACACTTCTTTCCCCCTGGAAATGGCGGAAGATCTAAGGGTTTGTTTTCTGGTTCTGTGTTTTGATAGCCACGTGTCATACTTGCCAGCATTTGTTGGGTTATCAAGCGTTTTTGTGTGTGGGTGTTTGTTTGGAGCCTTTATTCCTGATCGTTCCGAGGGCCACGCGGTGCTTCGGAGCAGGCCTGGAGGGGGCCCCACCCCGACCCGGTGGCTCTGAGGCCTGGGCGCTAGCCTTAGTGTGACCTCGGCCGGCCCGTGGGCCCAGGACAGCTCAGTCACCGTTCCAGGTCTCAGTTGCCCCCAAGAGTCACATCATCCTACAAAGAGCGGGCTGCAGGGGCAGACCCGCTGGGTCCCAGTGCACAGGGGAGCTGGCCGCGTCTCTCAACCCACTGACTGGGTTTTGTGATTCTTGCAACAACTTACCTGAGTTCTTTGTGGATGCCGAATGCTGGGGCTTTCCAGAAAAAAAAAAAACAAAACAAAACTGCAGGCTGCTGGACCCGAGTCATGGCTCTGCTCCTGAGTCCTTTGCGTTGTGCACAAAGCTGACCACAGATTCTGCGACCGCCTGAGACACACCTGTTTGGCAGCTGCTTCTGGGATGGGCTGAGCTCATTCACCCTGTGTACCTTGTTTCCAGGAAGTCTGTCTGTTTCCTTGCAGACACGTGCCCCCTCTGTTTGGTGAAGTCTTCCTCTGCATTCACGAGTCTCACTACGCATCCACGTTTGGTTTAGAGAGGATGCATGCCACAAAGGTCATGGGGTCATGGGGTACCATTGCCTAATAAGGCACACTCCTCAGCAGCCACTTTGGCAAGAGAATTTCCTGCCATCGAACTGTGCATAATGGCAGGGTGCTGCCCAATTTGGGGGGTGCCTTTGGGCTGAGATTCTTGGCCACATGGAAGTGTATTACCACCCTGTTGGAATATAAGCATACCCTTGTAATATTTCTGTATTCGCTTTAACCAACGGTATTCTTTTGCCCCTGCGTTTTTGGGAAGGCGCCTTTGAAATATAGTTGATACGTGCAAGGCACGGTCAGGCCAGAGCCTTCACTCAGAGTCCAGCCTTTGCCTGGAGCGTTTGTGACCACGGGCTTCTCACCCGGCTGTCACTTGTGCTTGCCCTGGGAAAGCTGCCTCACAAACAGCCCCGTGAGGCTGGACTGTGCGGGCAGCGTCCCATTTTATAGATTTGAAGCTGAGGTGCTGAGAGGCGAGTAGCTTGTTTGAGGTCGGTGGGGGAGCCGGCCTCCTCGGCCCCCGAGCGCTCTTGGCTACCCAGCTGGTGTTTAGCCCCCCATGAACCGCCAGGGTGGAGTGGGCTGGAGTCACATGGAAGTTGCAAGAGCAGCTCATTCTTTCTGATCAAGACCAAACTTGGACACAGGGCACTAGTGGTAGGTGAAGAGCAGAAGCAAAGCCTTGTGCTCAATTAATGAGTCAAGTAGTTACCAGTCAGAGGACCTGACCAACCTGTATGTGGTCTCCATTACCTTCCCCCCGCCCCCGCCCCCCAGTCCAGGCCCTGTGTGTCCTTGGCAGGGACCTGGGAACTCTCATCACATGAGGCTGTAAGATCCGAGCGTTGCACAACGCTGGAGGAGCTGAGCGTGCACCCCACCTGACCTTTCTGACCAAAGCAGGCCCCCCTTTACCCCTCCTGTCTCAGCAGTTCCAGCGAGGACAGGGAGACCCCGACCTTGAGCTGGTCAGAGCTTTCGATTCCTCACCCAGTTCTCCGAGGCTCTCACAAGTTAGCGTTAAAGTGATACATGCACAGGTAAAGATCCGCTCTCAGCACCTGGCTCTGTGGAAATAAGTGTGATGAGAAGCGGGGGTCTCCCGTCCCCAGGCCTGGCTCCAGGGTGAGCCTGCGAGTGCACCTTGTTCAGCCTGGCAATCAGTCCAGAGTTTTTTTGTGCATATCAGAATTGGTGTTAAGTGTAATTCTTTTTAAAAATATTTGTTAGAAACAGGGGAAGGGAGAGAGAAAGAGAGGGAGACCCCCTCTTTGGTTACTGATGTGAGAGACATCAATCGGTTGCCTCTCGTAAGCACCCTGACTGGGGACCAGACCTGCAACCTAGGCATGTGCCCTGGCTGGGAATTGAACTGGTGACTTTCTGGTTTGTGGGAAGATGCCCAACCCACTGGACCACACTGGTCTGGGCTGTAAATGTAATTCTTAGCAATTGGGTTCATGGTGTAAATATGTACTTTTTTCACTCAGTATATACCTTTTCATGTTTGTTTGTGGACCTGTGTCTCCTCCCATTTTTTTTTAAACAATCTCCTCATATAACATCATCCGGTGTGGCCGGTCCATAATCTGCCTAACCAGAGCCCTATAGATATTTGAGCTGTTTCTGATTTTCCCTGTTAGAATCCATGCTGTAATACTGTTTGCCCGTGGGTCTTACAGCAGAGAATTGCTGAGGTTTGCCAATACCTGCAAAAAAGTGTCAGGCGTTGCCAGGTGCTTCCGCCTTTATTGCCCCACCTGCAGTGGGCGGTGGGTGGGCTCCCCCCATCTTCACCAGCCCTGGGTTTTTACGGAATGCTCTGACTTTGGACCATCTGAAAGGCCTCCTCTGGTTTGCAGAGGTTCAGTCATGAATAGGGCTGACTCTCATCTGTCATCTACCCGATGGATTCCTTCCTTCTTCCCTTCCTTTTCTTTCTTCCTTCTGTGAACTCCGTCTTTCTGTGTTTTGTCCATTTTTCATTGAGGTGGTCTGAGGTCACCTTAAACACTGGCCTTAACAGTCTGGAGGTGGATGGTGTTGGCAAAAACGGCCGGGTTGTGAAAGCTGCGGCTGGAGTTTTGAGTTTTGGCATTCGTTCTGAGAAACCAGTCTTTCTTGGCAATTAGTGAACCCTGGAGAAGGGTTCTGCCAATTTTGGGATGAAATGCTGTTTTTTTTTTTTTTCTGATGTAACAACTAGGTGAGGAGTCACGAGATCTCCATTGCCTAATCTTGACAGAGTGTCAGCAGCATGACCCTCCTGGAACCTCGGGAGATGGGGGCACCCGGTGCTTTGGCACGTTGGCTCCGTGCCGGCGGTTGTACGGATGAGTCTCAGCGTGGGGCGCTCCCACCGCGTGGGGGCCCTGGCCCGCTCTGCTCCCTCCCTGCATGTCCGATTGTTCCAGGTGCCTGTTTTCTCAGCCCACTCCTGCAGGGTGACAGCGCCCTCCATCCTGGACACACGCAGTGCGCCTCCCGCCTTCCCGAGCCTTCCCTCCTGCCCTCCTGCTGGCAGGACTGCCTGGAGCTGGCTGCCCCTCCCGGTCCCGAAGCTGAGCTGGGATGAGCAGGGCCCTGGATTCATCGGACCTGCTGAATTCAGAAAGGACTTTGGTGGGGTGACGGACTCTTGGGCCAGCGGTTTTTGCTGCTTCATCATTTTTGTCAAGAAGTGTTAGTTTGACTTGCAGGCTGTTTAAAAGCACCTCCAACTTTTCCAGTGAATTCCCCCTATCTTGGGCCCGCATCCCAAAGAGTATTGATGGCTTTGGTCTGTTTGGTTTAAGAAGCTTCTTACAAGCACCTTGTGCGGGACGGCAGAACTCGGCCGGTGGAGGGTCTCGTGGACTCGTGCCGGTCAGAGTTGGCTAGGAGGGAAGGGGCTGGCCCACAGGTGTGCTGAAAGGTGTAGGGATGGACCAGGTCTCTGGACTTCCGGTCTGGTGCGCTCTCCCCTGGACTGTGCTGCCGCATGCAAGTCACGCAAGCCTAAGTTATCATCCTGACTAGCTGATGAGTACCCACAATGCTCTGAAAGAAAGACTTCCTCTTTGCCACTAGCATAAGTCACAAGAGGTAGATACACTGTAAGCCAGTTTCATTTTCATGCACGTCTTATCTGTCATTACATCATTTTGGGGATTTCTTAGAAATTGTTTTTTTTTTTTTTTTTTTTTTTGTATGCTTTGGTTGAAAACCCGTATTTATCTCCTAGCCTCTCAGGTGAATGTGACCTGGGCTGGCCCCAGGAGTGGTGTGGTGTTCACTTTTCTATTCAGAGTTGATCAGGCTGGGACGTGGACCCCTGACGGGGAGACACAGACTGGGAAGTGATCGGAGAGCAGCCGGGGTGGTCAGGGCAGCCCCCGCCCCTCCAACTTACACAGCTGGGCTGGGGGGCCGACAAGAGCCTTCCTAGAGTGCTAGGCCCAAGGCGCAGCCGCATAGCTGTCCTCAGATGGCCAAGGACAGGCAGGACAATGGAGGACGAGGTATTTCTGGCCTTCGAGGACCTGTGGGGAGAGCCCCAGGGAGGCGGATGTTGTCATGCCCTTGAAGAACTGTCCTGACCAGAGGCCAAAGGCTTTCAATGCTCCTTGCGATACCGTGCTCGCTCTCCCAAAGAAAGCCTTCAGTTTTCAGAAAGGTTATATAGGCGGACATCAGGATTCAATTGTGCAATACCTGAGCCAGTTAAGGTATGAGACTTTCAGTTTCCGAAGGGCAGGAATTGGTCTTATCTGGCGCCAAGTGCTGAGCCAGGTAACCTCTGCTGCGCGAGGGGCGGAACAGAAGTGTGTGGGGAGGGGTGGGTGTTGGCGAGGGGCTCGCCTGTCTCCGAGGCAACTTTCAGACCCACCGGGGAGATCAGGAGGAAGAGGAGGAGCAGAGAGGTCTCAGCCACGAGTATTGAGACTTCCCCCGTAAAATCCTTTTGCCCATGTTCTTCATTAACAAAAAGGAACGAGGCCCTTTTTAGCTCTGCAGGGGCCTAGGGCTTTCTCCCGACTCTGAGAGCTGGTGGCAGGGCTCAGCCTCGTCCGCGTGACAGACCCAAACACCTGCCTCACCTGCGCGTGCCCCCTGGAGACGGCAGAGGGCGAGGCCGGCTGCTGCTCCCCACCCACCGGCACAGAGCGCACAGGCGGACCCGCAGGCCAACCAGCTTCCTAAGCAGATGCCAGCTCAGGAAAAGGAAGTACCAGCCACCGTGAAAACGTACCGCAGCGGATCATTCTGGCCTCACCGTGGGAGAAGTACGTATACTGTCACAGAGAGTGCTGTACACTCCTGCGTTGTGTGACTCAGAGTCCGTGTGTGCAGCCACACGTGCAGCTTGCACGGTGGAGTCACACGGGAGGTTTGCACGATTGTCAGACCAACTGGACGACAGCTGACAACTGGAAACAGACCTCCCTGCGTCTGAATGCGGCTTCCGCTTCTTCGCTGCTTTGGGACCCGGAGCAAGTGCCAGAACCTGAAGCTCAGTTTCCTTCTCTGCAGAGTGGGAAGACGGTATCCCTTGCATCACTGTGGTAAGCGGTGAACACTTTTAACTCACTGTTATCGTCACCTGGACAGTGTGCCGACCTTACCGGCAGGTGAAAATGGTCAGCGGCCTGGAAGGTTCACTGCTGAACTCTCTGCCTTCGGTGTCGTTCGTGAACTCAGTGGGTAGTTCAGAGTCCCTGATGTGCCGTTGAATCAAAGTAGCCAGCAGGCTGGGACGTGACCAGACCGCCCGTGTCTGTTGGCCGTGGGCGCAGCCGCTGGTTCTGTACCCAGGTGTGAAATCCTGCTGCTGATCACAGGAACCAAAGCAGGCCTCGCTGTGAGTGAGCAGGTGCTGGGTTGCCTTCCAACCCAGAAGCTCCCTGGACTCCGCAGGTGCCCCTCAGCACCTGCCTGCCGGGAGGGCGGAGGAGCCTCACGGAATATGTGTATTTTCCCCAGCGCAGCAGCGGGTGAGCAGCAAAGCCTCTCCAGGAAGTGCTGCATCATTCTGAGGATAACACGCAGAAGGAAGACGCTTGCTTCACTTGCAGACTGAACAAAGGAGGGCGTTTTGACCTTCGCCCTTGCTGCGAGGGAGCCCTTTGAATTTACCTTCCAGAGGCGCTGAGGAGCTGGGATGGCTGAGGAGGGTGTGACTACTCTGGAAACATCAGAGCCGTGACTGAGGGAGATGCCCCCATCACTCACTCGGCTCACTCGGCGTCTGAAGGCTTTTCAGAGCGAGGCTGTGTTAGCACCTGGCTCCTCCGGGCCGTCCGACCCCAAAGTTTGCGCAGCTCCTGCTTCCCAGGCTCTTACCCTTTGGGTTCCGTGGCCCGTCCGTTGGCAAGGGATGCCTGATGAGCCTGGAATTTAAACTGCGTTTGCCGTGAGTTTCGTTTGGGGCACTGTCTTTACCAGTTTTAATGGCGACAACATTTCCCATTTTCTTAATTTCTTCTAATGTGGAAACTCTTGCACTTTCCCCTCATCCGGACTTGCCTGACTACTTCGGAGGTGGAGGGTGCACCTTGGTACCTGCACATCTTGACCCCCTCCCTCCACCAACGCCCCCCCCGCAGCCGTCTCCCTGCCCCCACCCCGGGTTCTTGCTGGGTTGAAGACTTGATTTCTTGGGGCTGTTAAGACTGCGTCATAGGGTCGTCAGCCTATGACTACCGTCCCGTCCCGTCCCGAATTCCCTCCCTCCCTAACGTCTTTGCCAAGCGGTGGTGGCTCAGACTCTGAGCAGAAGCTTGGTCTCGTAGACTGTGCTTCCCCCCTGGTTCCGGAACAGCCCCTCGGCGACGCTGACTTCAGCACATCCTGTGACCATCTGCGCTGGGCGGGATGCCCTGTAGACACGTGCAGGATCTCAGCTGTCCCTTACAACCGGGTGATTGCCATCGGTTCTGCTCCAGCCACCAGAGGGGGTTTCTGTAACTGGGCCTCACCCATGGACTCCAGTTTTATCCAGTGAGATGGGTGGGGGACAGGACGGTGCCAAGGAGAACTGGGTGGGCTAGCGGCATTCCAGCCAAGGCTCCTGTCCGCACGCTGCCCCTTCCTGGTCCTGCTTCTCTGAACGAACATCGCGCAAATGTGGCGCCCTGGTTCCTTGTTGCCAGTGGGCGGGTAGTAATGCTGGACGTGACTGCTGCGCAGGGTTGCTTTGCTGCGCGGCCCTGGGATGCAGTGAGGGTTTGGGGCACAAACTGGGTTTAGGTCTGAGGGCTTTGCAGGTTCCTTTCTCTCCAAAGTCGGTGGAGTCCCTGAGTGGTTTTCCATGCCCACTGAAGTCTTTCTCATAATGAGCATTTTATCGGTGCCACCTGCCGTCATTGATCCAGGAGCCGCCGGCTGTGTGCCAGGTAAGAGGCATGGTCATCGGGGCTGCGTCTGCTGCCCCTAAGGACCCCCCGGAGACAAGCATCGGGCGCAGGGGGCTGTGCAGCCGGCAGACCCGTGTTCGCCACCCTCTGGGCGGAAGGACATGGTTCTCCTAGAGCCTGGAAGTCTCGCTTGTTCAGGATGCCCTTTCAGAGGCGAATCCAAGGGCAGCCTCTGCTGGGACCCTGTGCAGTCGGGTGACCGTTGCCCATGGTCTGCGCCACTTCTAATCTGTCCCCCCATTTCTGCCTGCGCGCCAACTCATTCCCCACTAAAGCGGGACAGGCTGTCCGTGCCCTGCCGAAGCGGGGCCCCTCCACACCCCAGATACCTGTCCTCCTGCCTGCACGCTCCCTTCCTGCCCTGCCACAGGGTCGCCGGCGTGCGTACACTTCCCCGCGGGTCCTTGACACGCTGGGCGAGCATCTGTGTTATGTGCGCGGAGGGGACGGAGGCGGCTTTGGTCCTGCGTCCTGTCTCTGGTGTACCACCCGAGACGTCTTCTGAACGGCGACTTGCAGCCCGCGCGCCGCAGGGGCTTTGGAATCAGGCGCATCTCACTGTGGAGTCGGGGCTCGGACCTCTGCTCCCTCAGGTTGTCACATGAGAAATGACAGCAGCCAGCCCGAGGGTACCTGTCTGGTGTGACTGTCCTGTCTTGAACCATATATAGGTCGTATCATGGAGCTGCATCTTATTGATCAGGCTGCGTGATGAGGCTGCGTCTGGTTGGTTAATTCTTGGCACCGGAAATCCTGATGTACTAGTATAGGCACCGGACTTTTTAAAAAGTCACTTTGGAGCAAAAAGGGTAGGCAGTTACTACTACTACTATTTGTTTTTGTAAATCAAAATTATATCTATATTTTGTCCATCAGTAACATATTGTTTTGGTATGCTGCACTTTTACTTTTGGAGGCCACCATATAGATTTAATCCAGTCATTCCAGAGGTACCTAGCTTAACAGACCAAAAAATAAAATAAAATAAAAAAAAGAAAAAAGGAAGAAGAAGAAAAGACAAGACTCCCGGCTTTCAGGTGCTGGAGGGGCTGGTGGAAGGAAGCGTGGAAATAGTGGAAGGAAACGTGGTGTGTGTGACCACAGCCGCTTCCTGGGCCCCGGGGTTGGGTGCCCAGAGGCCCTGTCATCCTCAGGACAGCGGACCAGCTTGAGGGATGAGGACCATCCAGCCACTTGACAGGTGACAGCCCCCATTCATCAAGCCACTGCCCCGCCCGGGCGGGAGGTGAGGTCCTGCACTGAGCCGGAGGGCCGAGGAGATGGCCGGACAGCCGGTGAGGGTGGGCGTGGAGGAGGCCACAGGGAACCCCTGAAGGAGGGATTGGGGGACCTGAGTCCTAAAGAGAAGAGAGTTGAACGAGAGGCAGAGGTGAGAAGGACTGAAGGATAGTGGAGATGCTGAGAGTTGTATCGCAAAGAGTGCTGCACTCGCTTTTGACCTTGGCCTGGGCGAGCCCTCCCAGTCTGCAGCCTTCCCTGGGAGGAGGAGCAGAGTGGGACCTGCGGGGGTGGGGCGGGGGGGGGGTGGGGGGCGGGGCAGTGTGTGGCAGGGGGGTGGACATCCCCAATTCACTTCCAAGGCGCAAACCCACAACAGGAAATGGAGAAACGGCGACTTCCTAGATAAGGCGCCTCCGTTGACGCGACAGCTGAGAGAAATGGAAAAGGGATGGAAATCACTTTTACCCTCTTGTGGGATCAGTGGGCGGAACGGCTGATTCCTGAACTGACGATTAGATTGAGGTGCTTGGCCTCAAATATTTCCAGTTCCCATATTTAGTTTTACTAGTTGACGCTTCAAGTTGAACACACACTTTCTTACTAAAGTGGGAAATAGATCCCAGATGGAAACATGATTTTGGGTTTTCAGGTTCCTGGTGTGTCATCCGTTGGGTCTAATGTAAGTAGTTTCTGATTCAGGGAAGAATATCTGGGAAGAGGGTATTCCAGGGAGGGAAGAGCCTCAGACAGTATTATTTCGGAAGGTCAAGCTAGAAAATGTCCCCTTAAGAAAACACATTTACTTGTTTCATAACCTCAGAGTCACTGCGAATCCACACCACAGGTGACGAACCCCGGTTTGGCCAGAGGGTCTGTGAGGTCGCGCTCAGCTCTCCTTGAGAACGCTTTGAACTTGGGCTGTGGAGTCCTGTTTCAGGCAGTCCCTGAAGTCCTGTCTGTCAGGTGAAGCAGCTCTTTCTTGCCAGATTTTGAGATTGGAATCATCCGATCTGAAGTAATTTGGTATGGAGTGAAGGGAGAGCGAGTGTCTCGAAGCTGTCTTAACTGGGAATTTGAGTGTTTGGTTTGGTTCTCTGCAGGTTCACTTCTGTTACTCTTGAGGCATTAAGATACTTTCTTCAAAACAGGTCTTCCCCTCAGGCCTGGCCATGTGTCCTAATGGAAGCCGTGGTGGTCAGAGATTAGCTTGACCTTCGAAATCTGGGCTGGCTTCTTCAGGTCAATCAAATTTGCTTCGCTCTGTATTTTTTCACTTCAGAGGGGGCTGGAAGCCGACGAACGGGGACCTGGCGCCCAGCTGGCTTATCCCAGCGCCCTGTTGGTGTTTGCCCAGCGATGATCTGGAGGAGGTCCTGGGGCAGGGCCAGGGAGAGGGGCGCCCCTCTGCCCCGCGGTCGCCCAGGGGGCCTGGGCCACCCTCTTCCACGTCTCCTGGGCCCCAGGCCTTCCGAAGAAAAGTTTTCACCAACCAATATTCATCTTCCTGAATGGAGTTCTGGCTAAGACGGTTTTCTTCCTCACCCCTCAAGATTTTTCTTTTTTAATTTGTGGAGAAATACACAGAACGTACAGTTTGCTCTCTCAACCATTAAGTGTACCCTTCAGTGCGCCTAACCTACGGACAGTGATGTTGGGGCCCCTTCGCTGGTCTCCACCTCCAGACCGCCTCGCATCGGCGGAGGAAGCTCCGCGCCCAGGACACACTCCCCGTCCCTGCTGCACCCCACGTTCCTGTGAGCTCGTCTGCTCCAGCTGCCTCATCTACGTGAGATCGTACGGTGTGCTCTTCTGTTGTCTTTTCGGTGACTGGCTTATTTCACTTAGCACGGTGTCCTCTAGGTCTGTCCGTATTGTAACATGCGCCAGAATTCCCTTCCTTTCCTTTTCAAGGCTGAATAACATTCCCTCGCGTGCATGCACCGTGATTCCATCGGCTCTTTCATCGATGGGCACTTGGGCGGTTTCCAGCTCTTGGGAATGATGCCGCTGCGGACGTGGGTGTGCGGGCATCTCCGCGCGGACTTGCTGTCCGTTTATCCTGGGTCTGCAGGCACCTGGAAGTGGGCTTGCGCGGCTGCACAGTGGCTCTGGCTTTCATTTTTGGAGGACCCGGCACTCCGTTACGCGGTGGCTGCGCTGTCTGGCAGTCCCCTCAGCAGTGCACACGGGTCCCCGTTGCTCCCCGTCCTCAGCAATGCCTATTTTCTGCTTTTCGACAGTCGCCACCCTACTGGGTGGGAGGTGGCCGTCTTCTCCCTTTTAGCAAACTCTCAGCACTCAGCCAAGGCAGCTGCAGGGTGTTGACGCCGAGGACAGAAGCCTATGGCCGGGCGGGGCCGTGACCCTGTTGTTTGTTAGGAATTATGAACATACTTCCTGCTTCTAAATGGAAGTGTTTTCAGATCTGCGAATAAGTTCTGCAGTAGAGGGGATAGGTGGAGATGGCAAAGCAGCTTCTGATTATTCATGGTAGGGAACAAAATTGAGGCCAGTGCCCGCGGCATGCACAGCAATGATCACGGGCGTGGAAACCCGAGCCTGGGTGCCATCCGCCTCCGCCACAGGGCGGGGGAGTCTGCCAAAGTCACTTCGCATTTCTGAGCTTATGGCTTTCAAACCAGGGTGTCGGAGCATCATCCCAGTCAGGCTCCTGCCAGCTTCAGATTGCTCAGATTCTGCACGATGACTTTGAATTTGCTCCTTAATGACGGGGAAGGATGCTTCGTTCTTGAAGGCAGGAAAACAGAGGAACGCGGAGTTTAAATTATTAAAGATGCCCTTTCAGCTACTGCTCAGCATTAAGCAGCGCAGCCTTTCTCTTCGAATGGTTGGAGCTGGAATTGCACCGACAGGGCATCCAGGCCAAGGTCCTCATTTTACAGAGGAGAAGCTAGGCAGTGGCGATGCGGTCATCCCGCCCAGCTATGAGCTTTCTCTCTTTTGGTCGAGTCCTGAGATCTCAGGAGCTGTGTTAGCAGCAGCAGTAGCACGGGCGTGGCTTCAGGATGGCACTGCTAGGCAGGGGGTGGGCACATGTCATTCCGAGATGAGCACAGCTCATACATTCATACGTGAGGGGGATGGTTCAGAGAAGCCGTGGGGGAGGGGCGGAGGGGGCTACCGAGTCCAAAGCCCCGGATCCCAGGTCTGCTGGCCCACCTGCGATCCTGGGGATTTTTGCTCCGTTGTACTGTCGCTTGTCCTTGAGTTTTCTCCTCTGACAGGCCTCGTGGCCATGGGGGGGTTGTGTGAATCACACGAGCACAAGGTAATGTATACGAGAGGAATTGTGCAAGATGCCGTTCACCCTGCTTGCCCGTAGCTCAGCGGTTTGCCCCTCCGTAAGCACGGTGTGGTCAAATCTAGGCTGGACATTGCGGCGACGATTTCCTGTACAAAAGGATTCCCTATAAGGAGTAGCAGGGCTACAAAGAATCCTTTTTTTACAGTCATCTTTTCAAGGACTGTGCGCGCCCTCCCCTTTTTCCATGAAGTTGGTTAACCTGGACCACTGAGTGCACTTAGAAATGGCGTGGTTTTCTGTGTTTGTGGGCACATACTTGTGTTCACGCTGGAAGCTGGACCACCCTGGTGGTCCCTGTCTGAGGGCAGCAGGTGAGGGTGCATCCCTGCGTGTTTACTGAATGTGTGACCCGTTCCTCAGCCGAGGGGGAAGGTAAGTAGTGAGCCCGAGGGCGTCGTTTCAGGCCGTAAAATGAGAAGTGAGGGCTGGCTTGCGCTCTGTCTTTTGTAGGTTTTGTCCATTGAGTTTTGACTCTTCTTGGTTCTAAATTAGAGTTACATCCACCGTTCTTTTTTGCCCAGTGCATACAGGCCATCGGACCCCACTCTGTTTCGGCCTCAGTTTCCTCATTTGCAAATCAGGGATGCTAGTATCACAGCTGCTTATGTCAGAGAGATTGGGGTGAAGCTTCCAAAAGGCATTTTTTGTTGTTTTAACTTGAACAGACAAGGCCTGACCCTTGGCCTCAGAGAGAATCCGGCTTTGCCAACAGACAAGAGAAACACTTGGCAAAATAGACATCAGCGCAAGAAGGGTCACAGGACCGAACTCTGAGTGGGGGCTGGTCAGGGACAGGTGTGGTGGCTGCGGGAATCACTGTAAGGGACCTGCGGTGGGCGGGCACAGTGAGTCCTGTGTGGCCCATGGGTAGGTCAGCGCCTTGGAGAACTGAGGCCTGTGGGCCAGGAGAAAGGGCAAGGTCACTTTGTGCAAACCCTTCCTACTCAGTATTTGGACCACATGGTCTCACAAGCCCACCGAAGTGCCGCGTGTGCAGAGAGGAGGGGGAGGGGAGGGTGGAGACCAGGTCCCCCTGGGAGGAGGGGACCCAGAGCAGGAAGGACCAGTAAGCGCAGCCTCCTTCTTGCGGGGAGATGGGGCAGGTGGCCCAGTGAAGCTGAGTGAGGAGGAGGAGGAGGAGGGCACAGAAATAGGTGGCAGGGCGAGACCTCAGTGCCCTGGACCGGGCCAGGGCCAAGGTTTCTGAGTCGTCAGGACAGGTGACGGCAGTGCCCCGGGACTGGAGGCGGGGCTGCGGATCAGCACCAGCGCGGTGGGCGGAGCCAGCGCACAGCGGCCGCCCACACCCGCCCGATCTGAGCCCGGTATCTCTGCCTCCACTTGTCACTCACCTTTCAGGCTGGCGTCGTTTCCCGTTGGCACCGCCACACACCGCTGCCAACTGCCTTTCATTTCTTTTCTTGCCAGTCGTCTCTGCACTTCTTCCATGATGCTTTTTCTAAACCGTTGTCTGAATCGCCATTGTGGTGGTCCCGAATCTCCTGCGCCTTCACGTTGCGGCGCGGCAATGTCCGAATCTACTGGCGTGGTTTCGGTGCGCTGCCTCCCCCCGCCCCCCGCCCGTGCTGTGCTGCAGGGACAGCCGTGTCTGTGTCTTCCCAGCACCCGTCTCCTCCTGCAGGGCCCTCGTCCACCTTCTCACCTCAAAGCGCCCCGGCCTCCTCCCAGCCCCGCCGCCAGCCTCTGCGACATGCTCCCCGCCGTCCTCACTCTCTCAGCGTGTACTTAAACTCTAGGAACACACGCAAGTCCGTTCTGCGTCTGCTTTGTCTCGGGGTCCCCAGCCCCAGGCCCTTGGTGGAGTAGTGCTCTGGATACTTGCTGAGTGGGCTTCAGCCGACTAGCTGGACAGAGACAGCGGGCTGAGCGCAGATGTCCCCAGGAGTGTGGAAGGTAGTCAGGTGGGCAGGCAAGGACCAGGGTGGGAGTGGTCATTAATAACCGTCTTTTCTTGTCAAGTATAAACATAGTCATTTTTTCCAAACTAATTAAGTACCTGCTGGATGTGACCCGTGGGGACACTGAGAGGTGTTGTATATAGTCTTTGGTCAACAGCCTTGAGGTTTAGTCTGCAGAACCTGCACCCAGACGCAGAGCGAGTGCAGGTAGCAGGGGCCGTGAGGATGAGCAAGGACCGTCGACCTCAGCCAGGAAGGGCCCGGTGCTGACGGAGGTCAGGTCTCCTGGGTCTTTACGGTGGGGGCTGGTGTCTCGTCGTTTTGTGGGGCGGAGGTGGGTAGTGGGGTGGGGGAACCAAATGAACACGTGATCCACGTTGTGAAATGAGGATTTCATTTTGACCGACTCTAGATAGACGGCCTTCTCCGAATTGTAATTATTTATGTGCCTGTGTGTGTCTTGCTTGGCTCCGTTTTCTAGGCTCAAACCATGAATTACGTTGGGCAGCTGGCGGGCCAGGTGTTCGTGACCGTGAAGGAGCTCTACAAGGGCTTGAACCCTGCCACTTTGTCCGGATGCATCGACATCATCGTTGTCCGCCAGCCCAACGGGAGCCTGCAGTGCTCGCCGTTCCATGTCCGCTTCGGGAAGATGGGGGTCCTGCGCTCCCGGGAGAAAGTGGTGAGAGCTGGGGCCCCGGGGCCTGGGGGCGGCTTCTCTCCGCGGCGACAGTCACCGTAGTTCTGTGCCTTCCTGTGTCCGGAGCGTGTCGCGGACCCAGATGTTTAGCTCTCCGTTGGAAGGGGCTGTTCCCAGAGTTGACAGTGAATTCAAATGGTTCTGGTGACGATGGGTGTGCAAATCACTCCCAGACTGACGGGCATTGAGCTCCTGGGTCCCGCGGGCATTAAGTTCCACTGTTCGTTAAGCTCCTGGGTCCTGGGGTCAGGAATCCAGACCAAGCGCGGCAGGGCTGTCTGGCTCTGCTGTCGCTGTCTGGGGCCTCAGCTGGAGGGCTCCGGGCTGGGGGCCGGAACCCCCTGATGGCGTGCTCACTCACACAGCCGGTGGCCCTTGGCTGGCCTCCCAGGAGGCTGTTGGCCTCTCCACGGGGGTTGGGCATCCTCACAACATGGTGGCTGGCCACAAGGGCGAGCGTGGAGAGGGCGGGGGGAGAGAGAGCGAGGGCTGAGTGGATACTGCAGTTTTTTCTTAGGCGACGCTGAAGTCACCTAAGGTGTTCTGCTCATCGAGGCGATGGAGGTGTGGGTGGGGAGGTAGGCTGCGTTTCCCGATGGGGAAGCGCAGGTGAGACCAGACTGGCCGATTGAGAGTGGGAATTGTGAGATGTGTGCGGCGTGTGTGCGATTCAAGTGTGTGTGTCTGTGGGGAAGGGGCCCCCCGCGAGGCCTGTTTCCTGCTGTGGAGACACATGTTTTCCTTTCAGGTCGACATAGAAATCAACGGGGAATCCGTGGATTTGCACATGAAATTGGGAGACAATGGAGAAGCGTTTTTTGTTCAGGAGACTGATAATGATCAGGTAGGGAAGGCTGGGTGCTCAGGTCACTTCCTGGCTTTGAGCCTTGAGCCCCGCTTATCTAAGGGACAGGGGAAGTGTGGGCGGAGGATGACACCGGCGCCCGGCTGTGTGGACGGCGATGGCGCAGAGGAGGTGGGCTGGTCCGCACTGGGGTCTGAGCCGGACAGGCTGCGCGCGCTGGGCCCACCCGAGCCTCCGCAGTCCTGGCTGCTCCCAGGGGCTGCTGTTTGCAGGGAGACGGGAGAACCGAGTCACCTTGGCCTGAACCCTTGTCCACAGCTTACGAATTATACTGGCGTCAAATCTTAAGAGGGCTGCGTGTTGGAATTTTTGTTTAGTGAGTGACCATATTGCTTTTATTTTATTTTATTATTATTATTTTTTTAAAGGTTTCTTTTTTTTTTTTTTTAAGATTTTTATTTATTTATCTTTAGAGGGGAAGGGTAGGAGAAAGGGAGAGGGAGAGAAATATCAATGTAGGGTTGTCTCTCGTGTGTCCCATGCTGGGAACTGGCCTGCAACCCAGGCATGTGCCCTGACTGGGAATCGAACTGTGATCCTCTGGTTCGCAGGCCTGCGCTCAATCCACTGAGCTACACCAGCCAGGGCGCTTTTATTTTAATTACTGACAAATTTCTAACAGCATTGTTGAGATAATTCTCATACCACAGACTTTATCTGTTTCAGTTGTATAGGTCAGTGGTTTTTAGTATTTTCACAGATGTGTTACCAATTTTCACAATTGCTGCCATGGTCAATTTTATTTATTTATTTATTTATTAATATATTTTATTGATTATGCTATTGCAGTTGTCCCATTTCTCCCCCATCGTTCCCCTCCACCCTGCACACCCCCTCCCACCCACATTCTCCCCCTTTAGTTCATGTCCATGTGTCATAAGTTCTTTAGCTTCTACATTTCCCACACTATTCTTGCCCTCCCCCTGTTTATTTTCTACCTACTGTCTATGCTACTTATTCTCTGTACCTTTTCCCCCTCTCTCTCCTCCCACTCCCCTGTTGCTAACCCTCCATGTGATCTCCATTTCTGCGGTTCTGTTCCTGTTCTAGTTGTTTGCTTAGTTTGCTTTTGTTTTAGGTGTGGTTGTTAATAGCTGTGAGTTTGCTGTCTTTTCACTGTCATATTTTTTATCTTTTTCTTAGATAAGTCCTTTTAACATTTCATATAATAAGGGCTTGGTGATGATGAACTCCTTGAACTTGACCTTATCTGAGAAGCACTTTATCTTCCCTTCCATTCTAAATGAAAGCTTTGCTGGATAGAGCAGTCCTGGATGTAGGTCCTTGCCTTTCATGACTTCAAATACTTCTTTCCAGCCCCTTCTTGCCTGTAAAGTCTCTTTTGAGAAATCAGCTGACAGTCTAATGGGAACTCCTTTGTAGGTGACTGTCCCCTTATCCCTTGCTGCTTCTACAATTCTCTCCTTCATTTTAATCTTGGCTAGTGTAATTACGATGTGCCTTGGTGTGTTCCTCCTTGGGTCCAACTTCTTTGGGACTCTCTGAGCTTCCTGGACTTCCTGGGAGTCTATTTCCTTTGCTAGATTGGGGAAGTTCTCCTTTATTATTTGTTCAGATAAGTTTTCCACTTGTTGCTCTTCTTCCTCCCCTTCTGTAATTTGGATGTTGGGACATTTAAAGATGTCCTGGAGGTTCTTAAGCCTCTCCTCATTTTTTTGAATTCTTGTTTTTTTTTTTTTTGTTTTCTGTTTGGTTGTTTCTTTCTTCCTTCTGGTCCACTCCATTGATTTGAGTCCCAGTTTTCCTCCCATCACTACTGGTTCCCTGTGTGTTTTCCTTCATTTCCCTTATTGTAGCCTTCATTTGTTCATCTAATTTGTGAGCAAAATCAACCAATTCTGTGAGCATCCTGATCACCAGGGCTTTGACCTGTGCATCTGATAGGTTGGCTATCTCTTGGTTGCTTAGAGGAATTGGCTCTGGGGCTTTGATTTGTTCTCCTGTTTGAGCCATTTTTGGTGGGGTTTTTTTTGGTCTGGTCTCGGCTGTTACGTAGTGAGGGGCAGAGCCTTAGGTGTTCCCCAGGGCCATGGTCAATTTTAGATCATGTCCATCCCCTCAAGCAGAAACTCTGTTGTTCCCTATAGTTGTCACGTCCCCATCCCTGCCCCCCACTTGACCCCCTGGAGCCCTAAGCAACCACTAATCTGCTTCCTGTCCCAGAAGATCTCCTTTTTCTGAGCTTTCAGATAAACGGGCTGGTGTGCTGTCTGGTGCTTTGTGCCTGTCTGCTCTCACTTACCCTGATGTTTCCAAGGTCATCCACGTCCCAGCACAAGGTCATCTGTGTTCTGGCCGGTACTTTGTTCCCTCGAATGGTGAAATTGTACCGATGCACCACGTTCTGCTCATCCTTCCACGTGCGGGTGGGCGCTTGGGGGGTTTTCGCCTCTTGTGAGTAGTGCTGCTGTGAACAAGCATGTACGGGTTTTCACGTGGGTTTTCACGTGGATGCGTGTTCTCACTTCTCTGGGGGGAATACCTGGGAGCGGAGTTGCGGGTCGGAAGGTAACCGTGTTTAACGTTTGAGGCGCTGCACCACTTACGTTTTCATCAGCAGTGTGCGGAGTTCCCTTTGGCCCGCGTTGCCGCCCGTACTGCTGGTCCGACTTTGTGGGCACAGCCATCCCAGTGGGTGTGACGTGGTGTCTCACCGAGGCTTGGACCTGCATCTCCCTGATGACTGATGGCGCTGAGCGTCTTTTCAAGTGCTTCTCGGCCATTTGTATATTTTCTTTGGAGAAACGTCTATTCAGATCCTTTGCTCATTTCTTAATGGGGTTGTCTTTTTATTATTGAAGTGTAAGAATTCATAATATATTCTAGGTACAAGCCCCTTATGATCTATTTGACTTGTAAATATTTTTTCCATTGTGTCTGTTGTCTTTGCACTCTCTTGGTGGTGTCTTTCGAAGCACAAAATTTTTAATTTTGTTGTAGTTCCATTTATCTACTTTTTCTTTTGTTGCTTGTGCTTTTGGTATCTAGGAATCCTTTGCCAAATCCAAGGTCACGAAGATTTATCCCTGTGTTTTCTTCTAGATAAACTACTTTTTTTGCTCTTTTACTCACTGAGAAAGCCACTCTGACGTGCTCTGAGGTAGCCGTTCCTCAGCAAAGCCTGCTTGAACTCACTCCTTCCAAGGCAGACAGCCTGGGTCAGAAGGAACGACCCCGGGCTCTGAAGCACATGTCCCTGTGTTCAGTTCCAGGACAGAGCTGTCCCACTCTGCTTCCTTTGGGCCCGCCCGCAGGTGTGGCACAGAGGACCGCCATCCTCCTGCCGGGCCTCCGGTCCTTGTACCTGCCCAGTAGCTGTCAGGGCCCCTGCCTGCCTGCCCGCCCTTCATCTCCTGATTCAGAGGGAAGGCTGTGAAATTATGAATTAGTTCCTAATAGTGCTTCGACAGACACTCTTCCTACCTCAAATGCACGCTTGCCTTTTTAACTTCTGTTTCCCCTTGGCTTTCAACAGCTGTTATGTTGTAAGAGCTGGAGAAGCATTTTGGGTGAGGAAGCTGCAAACCTCAGAGGGCCTGCTGGGCTGGCCCTACAGGTGCCGGTGGGTGGCCGGGGTCAGGAGGCCAGAGTATGTTCCATCCCATCCGATGGCCCTTTCTGCCCCCCGAGAGGCTGCTGGAAACTGGGGAGCCTGTGTCCTTCCTCACCAGGCGGCGTGCGGCAGGGTGCCCTCTCCCCTCCCCTGCAGAGCCCCACCCCTTCCCCTTTCAGTCAGTGGGACCCTCTTTCCTGCTCTTGGCCCAGGGTCAGTGCGCGCTGTGTTTCTTCCTCGCTTGGTCCAGTTGAGCAGCTGGACGAGATGGCCTCCCCGGTCCCTGCCGGCCTGCGGCGGAGCCTCTCAGATGTTGGTTTCGTGTCTGTTGCACACTTGCTGTTCCCTAAGCCACTGCCCACGCCAGCGCCAGCAGCGGGTTTGTGGTCACCCCTGTTTACATGCGTTCCTCCCTTCCTGTTACCAGGTTTCTCACAGCGAATGAACCGTTAACAAAATGATGCCTGTAGTTTTTAAAACACTGGCGAATCATCGGCCAGCTATTAAGTTGACAGGCTCTGTATTCTTTTCTTTTTGCCTTTTAATCTTTTAAAAAAATTATTATTTTTTATTGTATTTTTTTCCCCATTACAATTTAGTCCCGTTATGCCCCTGCCCCCCTCCTTTTGTTTTTACGAAAAGGGTCAGTATCTGATTAGTGGATGTCCGCGTGCCTGGCTGTCCCCTGACCTGGGCAGGCCCTTGGGGGGCAGCACGGGGGACTGTTCAGTGCTTTCCCAAACATTGTGGACATCTTAATTCAGTGCGTATCACACACGCACACACAGTCTCTCTTATACACGCCCCCTTACCGACACTGCAGTGAAAACTGAGTCTGGTTTCCAGGGTGATGTGACAACTCAAAGCCAAGGTTTTCCTCTTTACTCTGGATAGTTGGAAGTTGAATTTTGGTGGCGTGCAATGACTGGCAATTACCGCACTTTGCTATAATTATGAAAAGGCGGAACCAGCAGCAGTGGCATTTGAAGAGTCAACTGCTGACTCCGTGGTCTCCTGCCCAGGTCCCTGTGGCGTCTGTCCTCACGGCCCTGCGTGGTTGTCCCTGAGCGGTGCATGCAAGCCCCGGCACACCTTTGGCAGGGTCCTGCTCCTGGACCCAAATGAACGAGGCTCTTTTTAAAAAAAAAATCTTCGGTCCCTTAGGAGGTGATCCCCATGCACCTGGCCACCTCCCCCATCCTGTCGGAAGGCGCCTCGAGGATGGAGTGCCAGCTGAGGAGGAACTCTGTGGACCGGGCGCGAGGCCTTGACGCCAGCACGCCGGCCCCGGTCCTAGCTCCCAGTGAGGCCCCTTCCGGCGGCTCTTCAGTGAAGAAGAGAAGGAAGAGGAGGAGAAAGTCCCAGCTGGACAGCCTGAAGAGAGATGACAACACCAACACGTCGGAAGACGAAGACATGTTTCCCATTGAGATGAGCTCCGATGAGGAGACGGACCCGCTGGACAGCAGTAGGTAAGTGTCGGTCATAGGCAGGACCCGCCTGAGAACTGGTGACACCATTTCTTAAGGCGATTCTTACCACGTTCCCCTGAGAATTCCTTATTCTTTTGTTCATGCATTTTAGGCTGAATGTTGTAATCCTGTGGACCCAATGTTTAAGAAGCAAAGATTTAAAAAAAAGACAACAATTTACTTATTTTCAGAGAAAGGGGGAGGGAGGGAGGGAGAAAGGAAGAGAAACATCAGTGTGTGGTTGCCTCTTGCATGCCTTTTACTGGGGACCTGGCCTGCAACCCAGGCATGTGCCCTGGCTGGGAGTCGAACCTGCGAGTCTTTAGTTTGCAGGCCGGTGCTCAATCCACTGAGCCGCACCAGCCAGAACTAGTAGTAAAGGTTTGCTGTAGCTTATAACTAAGATGGTGGGCGATGCCAGACTTCGGTGGCTGCTCCCTTCAGCTCTCCAGAACAGAACCGAGCAGCAGGAGCTGAGCACACTAATCCTTCATGTGCAAAACCATTGTTTCAGAACCTCCTCATTCTTACTTGAGCACCAGCTGTGTACCCCGCCTTTGGCTGAGTTGTGGCCTGGTGCTGATCATGATAGACTTAGGGTCTCAGGTCAGTGCAGAAGATGACCCGTTTTCTCTACATGCCGACTTTGCCTTTTCAGTTTTGATTCAGCCCACAGTTTAGCGGACATCGTTTTATTTTCCTTTGCTTTTAACGGCGTGGTAAAATTCTGTTTCTGTACAATACTAGTTTGGTGAAAGATGCCAGTTTTGAAAAACAGAGCCTCATCTGTAGAGAATATTTGACGTTTCCAGTTTTTATGTCACTCAGCATCATTGTTAGGAATTGTTTTGTGCCTTGTTAACCTAAAGACGGAGTAAGGGGCCTCGGGAACACCCCGCTTCGTTCTTCAGAAGAGAGCGCTTCTTCCCCTGGCTAGAAGCGAGGGCGAGTTGGCAACGCTGCCTTCCCTAAGCACGGCCTCTCGTCTGCTGGGGGCTCAGATACAGGTGGTGGGGCTTTAGTTCCAGAGTGTAGTGCTGGGCAGCACTTCAGGTAGCATCAAATATGCACACGGGTGGTCTCCGCCTGAGTCAGCCGGCGAGTGGAAAGAGTTTTATAGCCGAGTTTCATAGCCCCGGGGTCCAGTGGGGGACCCAGGCTCTGCGAGATGGCTCGGGAAAGGTGACTGGACGAGGTGCTGCAGGGGAACGGACAGGCAGGGCCGTGATGGTGCTCGGGGACAAGTCTGGGCACTTGTTAATCCTGAACGGGATTAACGTTACGCCTCTAGTTCAGCTGAAGCCTGAGCACAAGACACCTTTGCGTTGTCTGCGTCTCGGCTTTTCCCCCTGCACCGCCCGGGATGTGGCTGGGCGCGCCCGCACTTAGGGGTGCTCACGGAGGCATGGCAGCGTCATGGATCTGTCGCTGATAACCCTTCGGCTTTAATTATTGCTATTTTTTCAAACCAGGTCTCTCTCTAATGATATGCAACCATTCCAAGAAGATGTTCCCAAGGAGAACCTCTCCTCGGTCCTGACTTACCCTCAGTCAGCGTCGTACCCCAATTCCGATCGAGAGTGGTCACCCAGCACCAGGTGGGCTGCGTGCGTATGTGGGGGCGGGTAGTGTGTGCACCGGTCCTGGTCCCTCGGATTTGAAGTCAGTCCTGGGGAAAAAATGCAGTTTAGGGTGGGAGGTACAGATGAGGACCAAAGCGACCGACCCATGCAGGCCCTTACCTCCCGACGTCGGAGCTGCGCTGCAGAGACAGCTCTGGGCTCCCCGAGTTGACCCAGAAAGTTAACTGACGTGACGCTGATTGTCACCAGGAGAAGGCAGGTGCCGACGGCCTTTCTTGATACTTAACCCTAAAGATTCAAATGGCGAGGTTGCTTCCGGGGCCATCGAGGTCACTGGGGCTGTTAGGACGACGCTCTCTCCCCGAGCTCAGTCCTTCCTGCCAAACTCAGGGAGGCTTATTTCCCCGGAATGAGCTCTCAGGTTGGCCTTGACTTCCGGTGGGAGCTGGGGAGCCAGGGCTGCCCAGCGTGCCGATCGCCCCACTGAGGCTCCAGACTTTTAAGTCGGTGGAACCCGTGGGAACGTATGGGAGCCCTTCCGGGCAGTTTTCTGGGGGCTGGAGGGGAGGGGCAGATCGCCGGCGTGCCGTCTCACTAGGGGCGATAGCAGCCCATCGGCCCGAAAATTGGTTCGTGGGCGGCAAGTCCCACCGTAGGCCTTACGCTGGTCTGTGATGAGCCACAGCACAGAAACGGGACCCCAGTCCATCCACGGCAGGAAGTTCCTTGGTGGAGGGAGGGCTGTTAGGGAACAGTGCCTCAGTGTGCGTGGGAGTGCGCGGCCACGAAAAGGGCCCGAGAAATGGCGAGGGGAGTGGGAGTGAGCAGCGTCCTTGGGTGGTTCTTGTTCTGCGTGTGTTGGGTGGATGTCCGGTTTAAAATGGACACGGAGGAGCCCCCGGGAGCTTGGGCATGTGCCTGCAGCCCGGCCCCTGCACTCTGTGTCCTGGTGCCCTCGTTGGGGACACAGCACGGGGGGGCAGGGTGTGCTGAGCTTGAGGTCGGAGAGGACGAGACGGTCTGCGTGCCTGGGTGCAGGCGGGACTGTCACAGAGACTGCCGGTCAGCCAGGGGGTGGGGGGTGGGGGGCCTGGACTTGTCTAAACACAGCTCTGTCCCACGGACACTTAATGCCAGCCCCATGCGTAAGTGACGGTTTTCCAGCAGCCGCCCTGAAAAGGGGAAAGAAACTGATGAAATGAACTTCGATGTTACATTAGATTTGACCCAGTGTGCCCAAAGTATCATTTCAAGGAGTCCGTTTTTACCTCCATCGATAATGAGCTATTTCTCATTCCATTTTCGTACGGAGTCCTTGAAGTCGCTGCGCGTGTCACACACACAGAACTTGCCGGTGTGGACTGGTCACACGTCAGCGTGCTCTGCAGTCCCCTGCAGCCGGTGGCTGTCCTGTCGTCGTGTGGTACAGGCGGGACACCTTTCCAGGATCCAGGAGGGACAAACAGTTTCAGGAGCAAACTATATGGAATGGGTGGAGACCACGAACAGGCTGAAAAGTCGGCTCAGACACTCCGGGTTAATTTAAAGAGTTCACAATAAATGTTTTCAACACACCCCCAAAGAGGTTTTCTCAGTCTTTCACGCTTTACTCTGTGAATCCGGAGTGGTGGCCGTGTCAGATTACGTGGATCTGACCACTGTCAATTGCAATTACAAATTAGGATAAATAGGTAAGTGCCCTACTTGGAATTTAGCATTTTCTTTATTTAAAAAGACAACTGAGCACAAGCAGTCGAACCGCTTACTCCAACGACTGGGCAAAGCGCTAAATTCTGACCAGAGGAAAACCATCTTTTACCGGCAGACGAATGAGCTAGAAAGGGACCTGGGTCTTCAGGAAGTTTTCCCTGTTTTTTCAGTTAAGGAAGTTCATGTTTTTTTCTTAGTGATTTCAACCTACTGCCGCTGTCAGTCGCCGGAGTAACGTTCATTTTCTTACAAATGGGATCGTTGAGAGTGGTCCTGGGTTTACAGGAACTTCTGTTTTTCCTTTGATTGACCTGTGATCTCTTTTCCTCTCAATGGTTATCGCGTGGCACCCAGGAGCCTGCTAGATGGCCAAAGGAGCCCCCCTCACCTGGCAGACGTGGCCGAGGGAGGGCTTTCTAGTTCTTGCCCTCCGCAGCCGTCCCTCCTCCTCGCTTCGGAAAGGTAGCGACCACTTCCCCACTCGGGTACCTTCGGTGATGAGATGTTCCACTTCTTTCTTAACACATCTATTTCACCACTAACCGAAATTACTTACACAGCAAACGCATATAGATTCTATGAAGTGAAAATTTGGATCTAACTCTTACAAATCTATTTTACTAACTAATCAAATTACTTATGATGAAAATACAAATAGATTACTGTCCTGCTTTCATTTTAAACACTTGCAGACTCTTTTTCAAGTACTAACTTTGACTCTCTGGGAATTCTGGTTGAGCATCTAATTCTTCCTAATTCTGGGAGTGCTTTGAAAATAGAATAGTGAAATAAAACTGGGGACTACGATCTTTTGTTCTCTGTCTGGGTTGTTTAGCAAGTAAGTTTACAAGATTTTTTTTTTAGGATATCACTTTAATGGAGGTTATTATAACTATTTCAATAGCTTATTAAACTTTCTGAATAATGGCGTCAGATGTTTTCCCGGCAGTTCTAGGACAGAGGTTTGGAGAACAGGATCGGACAGGACAGGTCCGAAGGTTGGGGGACATGGGTTTGTTTTCTGGTTCGAGGCGGTGGTCCCAGATTTCTGCCCTGTTCCCTCAGGGTTGCCCATGCTGCCCTGCAGCCCAGCTTCGTGGGCTTGTGGGGTTCGCTTCAAAACTTGAGTGAATGAAGCTGTGATTAATTTCTAGATGGGAAACTGTTCTGCTTTTTGATTGAAGAACCCGGTCTCAGGATGCGCTTCATTCCGAGGGCACGTGCGCAGGAGAAAGGCCATTTTAAATTGAGGGAAACTGAGTCATGAGCCGTTGTGGCCTGCTGCCTGATCGGGGCTGGCAGAAGCACCGCAGCGCCGTAGGGCTAATGGATGCATTCCTTAGGAAAATCGGTCAGCACCCCCGTCAGCCTGCTTTTTGGAGCAACCCTTGATCACAGAAGCCTCATGTTTGGCCACGGGAAACTTTGGAATCATCGTTCTCATCAGTCACATCCAGTATCTGGAGTCTCCGACTAATTCAGCTCAGCTCAGGTGCACCCCCAGTGAGCAGCCAGAGTGAGCGTGTGTGGGGGTGCAGACTCCTTGGAGAAAGGCTGGCCCAGCCGAGGTGGCCGCATCTGTGGTGGCGCAGTGCCGGGAGAGGTGGGACGGGCAGCTTGTCTGTGCCTTTCCCACGGGGCTCGCTTCCTTGTGAGCGTGCCTTTGCAGACCTGAATGCCTCTGGCCACCTCGTGGCTTTTTATGGAAGGATCGGAACCTTCAGGATTCTGGAGTTGGGACGTGCTCTGGAACTGCGTTCAGCATTTACGTCCTCTAGAGCGGAGGCTGGCAAACCACGCACAGCGCGGGGGCCAAATCCGGCCCGCCATCTGCTTCTCTGAAGGTTTCCGGGGGCTTTGCCAGTTTGTTTGTGCACTGGTGCTGGCCACCTTCCCTCTACGATGGCAGAGTCGAGTGGCTGTGACGGAGACCGTGTAGCCCACGAAGCCTGAAATATTTGCATTCCGGCCTTTTACAGAAAAAGTTTGCTGACCCCCTACCCCACACTCTTAAGTTAAGCAAGTCAGCCCCGAGGGCTTTGCTTAACTTAGGGGCAGTGGGTGAGACCAGTTATTTCACAGAATCTGTAACAAGTTATAATAACAAGAGGTTATACAAATTGTATTTTGTGCGATCAGTATAAGGAGTGGTGTAGGGGCTTTTTCGACAGGCGACTTGCGGCTTGGTTGCAGCTCTGAAGAGGGCGGGAGGTGGTCTCCCGTGAGGACCTGGACGGGGCGTGGCCTCAGGTCACAGCTGTGGGTACAAAGGCCACAGTGCTCCCTGTGCAGGCTTCCGGATGCTGAGCGTGGAGCTGTGGACACGCAGTGCCAGAGTAGCAGTGACCCTTCGGAGAAAAGCATCGTGATGGGGCTGGAGGAAGCAGAGAGGCTGGGAGGTGGTGACGCTTTCGCACTCAGCCCTGTGGCGGTCCTAGTGGTCCTGCTCACAGACCCCTTCCTGAAGGGCAGCAGAGCGTGCGTGTTGGGGGCCGCGCCCCGTTTTGTGTGCTCTCACGAAACGCCATGTCAGGACCCTCATCTCCACGGACAGGTGGAGCAGACCTGGGGGCTACCGCACGGCGCCCCGTCGTCGCGTGGATGGATGGAGGGCGGTGGGCACCTCGGGGGCAGGGAGCAGCCCTTGCGCCTCTCAGAGTGGGAGAGAGGGGAGTGGGCCCAGTCCGCTCGGTCCCAGTGGCTTGAATAAGGACGTCCAGGATCAATTCGGCCACTGAGGGCCCGGATTTGATCCAAGTTAGTATCATCCACGAGCATCCCCCCGCCCCGCCCCCCCCCGCCCCGCCCCGACGGGAAGGCTGTCCTCCAGTGGAGTGACTCCGACTCGGACACGGGGTCAGGCGCATCGGTGGGAGGCGAAACCCAGTGCAGGGAAACCTGTGGCAGCTCTGTTTCTGGCTGTACTTGAAAACGGCCATCTTGCTTTGGAGGAAAGGATACAGGAGAATAAAGACAAGCAACGATTAAAGGGGTATTTTGTTTTCCCCATCTGTATGTTTAGAATGTGGTGAGAACTTTGTAGATCAGTTGACTACTCTTGGCAGGTGACAGGCTGAGAGTTTGGTGGCGTCTGGCATTTGTGGTCAAGTTGGTACATGATGCAATTTCCTCTTGTCAAAGTCGGTGCAGATTCTAGTCTGTATTTTAAGTGTGGAATAGAATGGACACATGTCAGCGACGGCCAGGGCCCTGCAGTGCCTGGGGGAGCGATTGGAAATTGGGGTGCAGCAGGGGTGCCCTCGGGGTGGTCTGGGGGGGATGGCTGGTGGTGAAGTAACAAAAAACTCTTTTTCCCTGTTTCTTTTCATCTGTCTCTCTTTTTCAATTTTCCCTTTTTAATGCTACTCCTCATCCTTTCTGCTGGGAGTTTGGCAGTAGGTTGGGACCAGGTCACCCACACTGGGAGCACCTTCCACCTGGACAGGTGTCCTGTGGACCCCTGGCGGCCACAGAGGGACGTGTCACGAAGCCATGCTCCTAAGGCAGCGGTTTTCACCTGGTTCACCGCAAGAACTAGTAAAACGTGCAGCATCTGACTCTTCAGCCAGGGCACTGACCTCTTCCCCTCGGCTGTCAAATAGAAAAAAACGACAACAGCCAAGACCATGGCCGTCTGGTTTGAATGAATCAAAATTACACCTATTTTTTTGTCAGATCTGCCAAAAAATTTTTTTTGGAGGTGCTGCAGAATTTTAGTAATCAGTGCATGTGTGGCATGAGATGAAAAAGGTTGAAGATCGCTGTCATAGGGGAATGGTGACCTGGCTGCATTTTCTGTGCTATTTGAACCGTGTTGCTTCTGGGCCAAAAGCATTAAAAAGAAGTTTGCCTTCCCACATTAATCGCGGGTTTGTGTTTGGTTAAGTCCCTCAGGGTCCCGACCTTCCACACCCAAAAGTGACTCGGAGCTGGTCAGTAAGTCCGCGGACAGGACGGCGCAGAAGAATAACCTGGAAATGCTCTGGCTGTGGGGGGAGCTGCCGCAAGCCGCAAAGGTGAGTGGTTTTCCCGGGAACGTCGGGTCCTGCTGCCGACCGAAGGCAGTTTCTAAAAGCGTGAAAGGGACACAGGGTTTTTATTTCAAGAAGCTTATTTTATATTCCAGTGTATTTTAAGAATCTTGAATTATATTACTGTTTCAGGTTGTTTTTCTTTTACTTACCATAAAGCCCTTGGAGATGCCACAGCCTCTTGCATCCCCCCCAAATGTTTACGATCCTACGATCCGAACAAGTGAGCAGAGAGGAGTGAGTGGGGGAGGGTGGAAAGCGTTCCTGTTAAGACTCAAGATGGGCAGCGCGTGGGAGAGTAGGTCTGTTGAGACCGATCTTGGGGATTCATGCCCTTTTTAGCCTCTATTTAGCTTTCACGGAAAATTCTCGTTTCTCCGCCCGCAAGCAAGCTTTCCTGCCGACCCAGCCAACCCTCTTTGCAAATCCACGTCACTGGCTGCTGGGAAACGGCGCGGAAGTTTCCCAGCCACCACTTCTGGGCAAAGCCCCACCCACAGGCCGCGCTGTGTGCGCCCTGGGAGCCGCGCCGCGCTGGCGGTGCCGGCCTAACGCCCTCTCCCCGCCCCCGTCCTGATGGGCACGTTGCATTTCAGTTTTTGTTTGTGCGAGTCTTTTCCGTAACTGGAAACTTCTTGGAGAGGCAGAATCAGAAATGTTAACTTCCCGCTCCTGTGAACCAGCCACCCAATACATCTTCACTCATTCACTCACATTTTGGGGGTGAAATAAACGTACATACTGCTTTTTTTTTTGCCATGTATAATGTGCTCCCGTGTTTACTGCGCACCCACGTTTTTGGCCCAAACTTTCAAGGAAAAAAATCTTTTGTTTGAATTCAATTTATTTATTTCTTTATTTATATTTAGAGGCAAAACTGATTATCGCATTCTAGGATATTAGTTTGCATACGGATATCATTATTGCTTTTTAGAGTTAACGCTTTTAACGCATAAGCGTTAATAAAAATTAAAAACATTTATATAGATATGGAATTAGTACTACCCATGTAATAATGTGTAGCCTTATTTTTCCCTAAAAAATTTAGGGAATTTTTTAGGGAAAAACAGTGAGCATTATACATGGCAAAAGTGAGCATTATCCAGTACATGGAAATGCCCAGGTCGCAAGTGCGTGCATAGGGCAATACATTTTCCCACCGGGAACGTGTCCATGTGACTTGCGCCCAGGCCACGAAGCGGGACCAACTGGGGAGCCCCCACCTTCGCAGTTACTGTTCATACTGACCCTCCATGGGGATAGACGTGATCTGGACTCTCTGACAGAAGAGAGTGGTTTTGCGAGCTTCATCATGTAGTTGTATTAATTACAACTCCGTTCTTCTCATTGCTGCAAGGTCCCCCACTGTGTGCGTGCGTGCGTGTATGCTCGCCGTTCTCCTGATGGGCGTGTGGGTTGCTGCCACCTGCTGGCCGTTCCCCGTCTCACTCACTCCTACTTGCCAGTGGCTATTTTGTGCAGAAGTTCCCTTGCTTTGGCGGATGCGGAAACCGCCACGGGACTCCCCAGGCTCAGGCCTCTCCTGCCAAGTGTGGACAGTTCAGCGGGTCCTTTTTTGGCTCGGTGTGGCCCTTTGGTTAACTCAGTTTTCCTGGTTGCCTGTGCTCTGACCCCCTGTCTCTCCCTCACCCTGCCCCTTTGGTCCAGACATCGCCACACAAGACCAAAGATTCCAGCCCGCTGAGCAGCAGGAAAATCTGTGAGAAAATCCACTTTCAGGCCATTCACAGTGAATCTTCCGATGCGTTTAGCGACCAGTCTCCGACATCAGCTGGGGCGCCTCCTGTGCAGCCACTTTTAGAGCAGAGCAAGTCGCAGGCAGAGATGCAGTTTGTGAACGAGGAAGACGCCGAGGCCTTGGGAGCCGCGGCTGCGCCGCCGCCCACCGCGGAGGAGGCCAGAGCCCTGTCTGCCATGGCGAGCAAGACGGATTCGCCTTCCCGGAGAAAAGGTGCGCGGGGGCGGGGGCTCTCCGCCCCCCTGCGCGGACGTGCTGCTCTGCCGGTGGTGACTGATGGCTCTCCCTTCGGACGTCCGGGGCACTGAGCCGTGACGTCTGTCCCGTTCAGTTGCGCGCCCCATGCCCCTTTGCGGAGGACATTAATTATGAGACCTTAGCTGTAGAAAATGAGACGTACAGGAGGTCTTGGGGATCGGGTAGTGCACCCCTCATTTTACAGCCCAGGGACGCTGGGGTCCAGAGGAAGAGCGTCCTTCTGGGCATGCTCTGGGGTCCTCCGCGAAGCCGGTCCCCTTTCCCCCCCGCCCCCGGTTTCTCTCCGTGCGTCCCTCTTACCACATTTCAGATGCTCATTTGCTTGTTGGCTTTGCCAGACGCCCCAGGGGAACCTAAGTGCTCCCTGAGGCCGAGACTCTTGGTCTGGTGTACCTTTGTTGCCTCGCTGCTTTCAGCAGTGGTCGGCACACAGTAGGTGCTCCGTAGACCCTACTTAATGCACGCCTGGGTGCACGTCAGAGTGATGATGTCCACCGTAACCCGGCAGCCAGTCAGCTTTGTGCCCAGTGACGTGGTTCTCTGCCAGAAGCGAGCAGGCGTGCGGCCAGCGCGCATGTGGACGCTGTGCGGCCGCGCATTGGGCTGGATGGAAGCCGAATCACCTAGTGATGACGGTGCCCATCACTTCAGTGGAGGGAGTGCACTTCCCAGACGGGCAGGGAGGCCCGGCGGTCATGTGACTCGGTCCAGGCCACATGGGCAGCGAGCGATGGCGTCGCGTGCAGACCAGGGCGCCTGCCTCTCCAGTAACGCTCTGCTGTAGGCCTCGGAGGGTGGGGCTCTGGGGCCAGTTTGGCCCTTCCAAGCACAAGTGCACACAGCGCTGCGTTTTCTGGAGGCCCTGGGCGGTCCAGGCTCCTTTCGGGAGGAGCGGCGTTCTGATGGGCCCCGCGTGCCTCCGCAGACAAACGAAGCAGACACCTTGGTGCCGATGGCGTCTACCTGGATGACCTCACGGAGATGGACCCCGAGGTGGCTGCCCTGTATTTCCCCAAAAAGTAAGGTTTCTGTTCTTCGTGTCCCTTTCTGTACCCTGAGTAGGGGCCTGTGTGAATTTACTTTCCCTGCTATTTGATTAGCAGGTGGGGAAAGGCATCAGGAGGTCCACGTTTCACTGGGAGGAGCAGGCGGTGGAAATGGGGACTTTCTCTGCAGGCAGAGCCCGGGGGTGGGGGTGTCTGGGCCAGCTCCGCGCCTTCGGAGCAGGGACCTCCATGTGGGGCTGTGGCTCCTGATGACACCGGTTGCGTTGCTGTGGCCAGTGCCCAGAGTGGCATCTGCGTGGCTCTTTCTCCCCAGGACAGGGTGTCCTGTGGCCTTGGGCGCATCTTTAGTTCTCCTGGGGCTTGCAGGGAGGCTGCGAGTGCAGAGCCGTGGTCTCTCAGGCGAGTGCTGTCTCTTCGGTTCTCTCCACGCGGGCCTGGCAGGGGGTGCGAGGAGGCGCGGCAGGCAGAAGGTTGTAGTCTCTCCTGAAGCAGTTCACTTCACTTGCCTTGGCTTCTCACGGTGCTTTGCTGAAACATCCATCTGAGATGAAGCTCTTCGCTGCTCTGCGGGGTTATTTGATGTCCGTGTGAGACCCAAGGCCAGGAAAGTCCTCAGACCGCCCTCCCCTCTTCCTCCTTCCAGCGGAGACCCTTCCGGGCTCCCCAAGCATGCCGACAATGGAGCCCGGTCAGCCAACCAGTCCCCGCAGTCCGTGGGCAGTTCCGGCGTTGACAGTGGGGTGGAGAGCACCTCTGACGGCCTGAGGGACCTGCCGTCCATCGCCATCTCCCTCTGCGGTGGCCTCAGCGACAACAGGGAGATAACCACAGGTACCGCCGAGGCTTTGGATCCGGTCTTCAAGCTAAGAGCACCCTCTTGTGGCAACTGGTCAGAACGCCCAGGAGCTGGGGCTGCTGGACTTGGTTCACGTCAGAAGTCGCTTCCACTTAGTTGGGTTCCCAACAGTGCCGGTGACTCACTGTTGCTCATGACCCACATGTTGGTGGCCTGCACTTGGCTGACCTCAGGGTTCTGGGGTTCACCCGCAGCTTCAGGCAACGAGCTCATTGGGGTCCCTCATTGTCAGGCGTGTTCGCTGTGCCTGGTGTGAGTCTCCGTGACCCACACCAGCCCCGCAGAGGTGCAGGAGCCTGCAGCCAGTGGGGACACGGTGCACTGGAGGGGCGCACAAATGCTGTGGCATCTTGTGGGTGGGGGGACCTCTGGGCGAGTCCAGGGACACTTCCCAGCTGGCTGTGAAGGGTGCTCTTGGTGTTGGCCTAGGGGGTGAATGAATCCGTAGCATTCATCATATTCATGAAGTGGTTTCTCGGTGTCCTAGGAGAGTTATGTGAGGAGGTGGCCCCAGACCCCCAGTCACTGCAGCCAGCCAGTACCACCTGACAAATTCCCTGCGGAGACCTGGGGGTCCCTCTCCCACCCACCCCACCCACCGCCACCACCCCACACTCCCGCCGTGGTCTGGTCCTGTTCCTCCTCCCCTTGCCGCTCACGACTGCCTTCCTGTCTGAGGTGCCATCCTGGACCCTCTCTCCATCCTGAGGTCCCTTCGTGGCTTTGGGAATTACTTCTTACACAAAGACCAGGACCCTCACGCTGGCCCTGAACCCGCTAACCCATCAGCCCAATGATGGTGAACAAAGGTGCCCCGACCCGGGCCTTCCTTCCAGCTCAGGTGCCAGTGGGGCTGCGTCAGCGGCTGGGCAGGTGGCGGTGGCCAGAGCCCCACCCGCTGACATGGGGCGAGCCCTTGTTTTAGGCAGGACACTAACTTTTATTCGTGGCCTCTCCCATCCTCACAGCTCCCGAGGAAGTGTGTCCCTGGGACAGATGAGGGGCCTGAGGCGTGGGGACATTAACCGCTTACCCAAGGTCACAGCGATAAGTGTGACTTAAGCCCAGGCCACCTGGTTTCTGCGCCTCGCTTACCATTCCCCTGCATCCTCGGAGGCACATGTCGCCTGCGTTTTCCACGCTCCTGCCCCGTGTAAACGTCTGCGCCCCAGCTAGGGGGACGCTTCCCCCACACCCTCAGTCCACCCCGGGCTGCCCTCGTTCTGCGTGGACGCTGCCCCCAGACACGCTGAAGTCCCTTCACTGGTGCGGTCGGAGAACTACTCGCAGTTGCAGTGTGTGAACTCTCGGGGGACGTACCCGGGAACAGGGGCCCGTGGAAATAGGCCCGACTTTGTCGACCAGACTCCCCTCACCTCTTCCCCCGCCCCCTGCGATTGCTTTCCCAGAAGCGTTTCTGGAGCAAGCCGTGTCGTATCAGCAGTTTGTGGACAACCCTGCGCTCATCGACGACCCCAATCTCGTGGTGAAGATCGGGAACAAGTGAGTTTCTCCCGAGGGTCACTCGCGGTGGCGCGATGCCGTCTCGGTGTCAGGTTTCGAAATACAGAGACCTAGGCAACGGACCTGAGAAATTAGTTTACACGTTTATATGCATTTGTGTGTCTGTGTGAAAACGTGTTACCGTCAGTTCACCAACGGCGATAACCGTGGTGGTGCAGAGTTGTTAGCTTGATGTGAGCGTTGAGCCTGTGGATTTCCGTGGTCTTGGTGCCAGATTTCACAGTGGGCCGGGTACAGTCTCGGGCCGGTGGGGCCCGGGCCCGAAGAGCCTGCAGGGGTAACAGAAGAGACTGCATGTCCACCTGGACAGCTTCCTCACCTGAGGTCCCCCAGACAAGCCCAAGGGGGGTGTCCAGGGACATGCGGGTGTTTGGTAGACTGTTGGCGAGCTTTTCTCCCTGAGAGGTGGTCATGGATGTTTGCCCGTTAAGTTAGGGAGCCTGGTGGCCTTTTCCCAGAAGTGTGGCAGGCAGTGCCACCAGCGTGTGGGCGACCTGGTGCACCGTGGGCCTCGGGCTGCCCTCCAGCGGCTGTGTGGTCTCCCGCTACCTCTGACTGAACGTGCTGCTGCCGCCTGGACAGCTGCGTGGCCCCTCCGTGTGGCCACAGCAAGGGTGGGACGTGCGGGGGAGGGCTGGGATGTTGGCAACAGTTTTGGGCCCTTCACGGACCCAGCCGCAGTTCCAGAACTTCCCATGACCTCTTCCCAAGCCGTGAGATTTTCAGTCTGAGCCTTGGTCTGACAGTTGTCTCACGTCTCGCATCAGGTACTACAACTGGACCACGGCGGCCCCTCTGCTCCTGGCCATGCAAGCCTTTCAGAAGCCTTTGCCAAAGGTGAGCGTCAGCACGAGAAGGAAAGGGGGCCCTGAAAATGGTGGGCGGGTTAATCTGGGTGGGTGCAGTTCGGATTTTGTTTTATTTTAATTATGTTGTGCTCTTTCGAAGTTCCTGCGTATCAGCATCAGGGCTTTTGAATCTGTTTCTCTTGCACCTTGAGTGTCCTCCCCGTTTTGCTCATTGAGGCAAACCTCTCAACTGTGGGGGTGCCAGACCAAGTCCTGCCTCCCCCCAGGGTTCGTTTCCCAACAACGGCTGTGCTAGGGACACAGGTGGGGGTGGAGCAGACGGACGCTGGGGTGTCCCAAGCCCGAGCCCGGGGATGGCGAGGGGAGGGCGCGGGGCTCTGGTGCCGCTCCGCCAGGACGCAGCCTCAGGCGCGATGCGCCCAGGAGGAGCCAGGGCAGGGCCCCGGTGCTCCAGGCTGCAGGTGAGAGTAGGTGAGGGGCCGAGGGAGACGCAGGGTGAGAGGTCAGATGCACCGAGGCAGCCACTGTGCTGTCATCCTGCCCCTCCCAACGTGTCACCGATGCTCAGCCCGGAATTGCTCACTTTTCCTGCGCTCGGCCTTCCTACTAGATCGCACGCTCCTTTGGGCCTTTGTCCACGAAGTGAGGGCTTTGTGCTGCTTCGACGCTGCTGTCCGTCGGGTGATCCTGATGCCTGAGGGCCTGGAAGGGCCGTCTGACTGTGATGAACGCATTTGCTCCGTCGTGTGTGTGTGTGTCAGTGTGCGTGCATCTGTTTTGGAGTTTGGGGCTTATGACCTTTTTGTGGGGGTCATGTTACCTGTGTGTATTGTGCACTGGGTGGAGGGCCTGCTTTCCTGGGTGGTTTTTGTTTTTCTTGCCGGGTTCCTCACGGTATCCGTGGCCCAGGACAAGTTTTTATGTTACACATTTCAGTTCTTACACACTGATAAGAGAAAAGACCGGTGCAATGGAAAATATCATTAAAGGATTTAGCTTACAGAAAAGGAAATACCCGTGGCTTGTAAACGTAAAGACTTCGTGATACATACCCTAAATCTTTTGCAAGTTTGTTGGCAATTTTTTTGGCTGCTTATGGTGTGTATCTAATACAGAATTATATTTACACGTAGAATCTGTCCGGCTTTTACGGCTGTTGGGTTTCGTATCGTACTTGGAATGGCCCTGCTTCCTCATTTCCAAAACTTGTGAAAATGTGCCCTGTCTCTTCTGGTACTTTCTGGAGTCTTTGATCCGTCTAGATTTTATGCTGAGAGTAATGGGTGAGGTAGCAGGAACCAACTCTCTTTTTCACAGCTGGTCAGCGAATTAGGGTGCTCTGCTGCAGGAAACAGTACCACAAGCGGCTCAGATGATAGGGGTTTATTTTCACACTTAAGAAGAATCGCAGGGGCTGGGAGCTCGGGCCTGGATGAATGTGGGTTAGCTTCCCTGGGATTTTCTTGGCTTTCCCTTCGTGATCGCAAGGCGCCTGTTCTACCCCTCCGCTCACATGACCGCGTCCAAAGTGGGAAGGATGGAGGTATTGCGTTGGCATCAGCTTGTTCACAGGGTCACCCCCCAACCCGTAGCTGGCAAACCAGGGGAATGACTGGGAGCAGTGCAGACCCGCTGAGGCTCATTTTCTGGAATGCAGTGCAGCCTGGTTCTTGAGCAGCGTTTTGGGCGTGTCGGCCAGAAAGTGAGACAGGGGTGACGCAGCCAGGGCGGCAGCTTCCGGGGGGTGGGGCGTGGCGCAGCTGCCTGGTCGTCCCGGCACCTGTCACTGGGTGACAGCTCTCGTCCCCACGGACAGGCAGTCTCAGCCTGATCATCTCTTACGTTTCTCTGCGAACGTGGGTTTGTTTCTGAACTTGGTCTTTTGTTTCCTTAGTGTGTGTGTTTGCTCATGCACCAGCTGCGTTTTAAAAAAATCACTCTGGTTTTCAACATACTGCACTACTTAGTAAGCCTTGTGTCTTCCTATTACTCTTCTGAGGGCTTCCTTGGCTATTTTTGTTTGTTTTTCCTGTGAACTGCAGACAATAATCCTGTTAGGTTTTTTTTTTTTTTTTTTTTAATTGAGGTTTTACACATTTCTGGATGAATTAGGAGGAGCAGGGTGATTGGCATCTATCTGCACGGACGACTCTGTTTGCGCAGAGGGCGTGTGTACGGTTTGCATTTTACGCATTCTAGTGTATTCGGGTGTTTCTTTGTGTCAGGGAGGGAGGGTTTAAATGATAAAAGGACGCGCGCTGCAGGCCGAATGTGTGAATTATTTCCTTTTCCACTGACTGGCAGCCTGTCTGGTTGGAAGAGTGAATCTTTCAGTCCTTACCAGCCAATGTGTCAGCGGCTACCTGATAGTTCTACGAACCAAGGAAGGAAAATGAGATAACACTGACCTTGGTCCAGGGAATTAGCTTCAAGATGGATACTTTGCTCTTTGGAAATACTTAGAAAATTAGTTGATATTAAATCTTCTCCCGCAAGAGTATGATTTTTTTAACACTTGGCATTCTAAATGCATTTGTTAATATTCAGTTTGTCAAAATTCAGAAATCTACGTTTACTAAAAACACCTTGTGCATTTTTACCCTATATCCCATAGTAATCATTTCATTTTTTATTTTATATTGAGAGTAACAGTGTCCTAACCAGCAAGCCACTCTAATTTGAAAACTCTGGTCTTACTAATCACTAACGATTTCCAATGCTTTCTTTTTCTGTTGTTGTTGTGTTGTATCTTTTTGTTGTTTGTTTATTCCTTTAACATCTTGTTAAGTCTTCATGCTTAAGTTACCTCACTGTGATTTTGGACGCCATTAGGTTTTGCTTCTCAAAGTTTTTTAATTCACAAATAGTATGTTGCATTTTCCCTTGATTTTTTTTTTTGTTTGTTTTGTTTTGTTGAACCTTACTTTAATTTGCACGTGTGCATCTTTTGGTTTGAATGTGCTGAGTTGATGTTTTTTTTTTGGTTCCATTATTTATGTTACCATCCATTTAAAACAGGCCACTGTGGAATCCATCATGAGGGATAAGATGCCCAGAAAGGGAGGAAGATGGTGGTTTTCATGGAGGGGAAGAAATACCACAATCAAGGAGGTAAGCGCGGGAAACACAGGAGCGTTTGGACTCAGCTCAGGGGATTCGGGGTCCGTGCGGTGGTGCTCCTCAAGCTCTCGTGTCGGAGAAGCGAGCGTGTGCCGGAGCAGGGGCCCGCTCCTCCGCGAGGCGGGGTGGCGTCACAGGGTGTGGGGGGCGTGGAGCAGCGCAGTCTGGGAGGCCCCTTGGGCGGGCACCGGGTTCGCCGCCTGGCTCTGCGGCCTCCTAGCCCGGGGGCCACGGTCAGGTCACTCTTCCTCTGCAATGTGTCTTCGTCTGTGAAAAGAAGGGATTCACCCTGATGGTTCCCTTTTTTTTTTTTAAGTTAAATATTTTCCTTCTGCCTGTGAGGATAATTCCAGCGGGGTATGCGTAGAGCTACAGACCGATTCTCATCAGGCTTCTCGCTTGGAGGGCATTTCTGTAAATGCCTTTAACTGTCTTCAGACCCTTGTCTCCCTCCCCATCCATTTTGTGAAGCCTGCTCCTGGTTTCCATGCCCCTGGGTCCACCTGGCGTGACGGTGCTGGCTCAGCGCCCCAGAAGGGCTTCTCGAGGGTGGTCTCAGGGTCTTCTCTTCTGCTCCGGTCGCCCACTTTCCCCGCAGCAGGCTCCCCCGCGGGACGACCCATCAGAATTTCCAGACCAGACCTTCTCTGATGCCTCTGTCCGTGCGTCCAATAGCCCCCTAGGGGACATCCCCCTGTGACTGCCTCCAGATGCCGCCAACTCGTCATTTCTAGTATTTAACTCACAATCTCCCTGTGAATTCTTCACCGGACCGTGGCCCGAGAACGGTGCCACTGGCCGTCCGCAGGCTGGTCACCTCCTTGTCCCTCACGTTCAGTCTGCCACCCAGGCCTCCCAGTGCACCCTCCTGGATATTTCGCAGATTTCCCTTTTCTCTCCACCTTCACGCCCACGCGTTTGGACGGCCATTCTCTCTCCCAGGATCGTTTCCCAACGAACTGTCTGCATCCATGCTTGTCCTCGCTTCTCCGTTCTCTGTGCTGCGATACGCTGTCCTATTGAGGGTCCTGGTCCAGCTTATGTTGTTACTCCCTGCTTAAGCCTTTTGGTGGGTTCCCAGGGTCCTTCTAACGAAGACCCGTGTCCTTACCGTGGTCTCAGGCCTTGGGGATCCCAGCCCCCACCGCCCTCTGTAGCCGCATCTTCTGCAGTTCTCCCTCTGCCCTCTGAGCTTTGGCTTCACTGGCTAAGAGTCCGTCTACCCCAGGACCTTGGCCTGTGCTACCTTCTCTGCCCAGTGCTCGGAGGACCCTTCTCATTCCCCTTCACTCAACCAGCTGGTGGACCAGGCTGGTCCTTCACGAATTCTGTCACAGTTTGTATGTACGCACACATGAGTGTGAGTATTTGATCAGCGTCTTCTCCCTCTAGACCCCAACCTCCACGGAGGCTGAGACCATGTGTGGCTCTGATCCCTGGGTTAAGTACTGGAGTCTGTTTTGGACCCGGAGCAGGGGTTCGGGAAATGTTTGTGGAGGGGATGCTGATTACTTTTGGAGTGTCGCGTGACGAAACCCCAGGGCCAGCTGTCCAGTTGGTGGTTGTGATAGTGGAAGAGCCCTGGCCGGTGCGGCTCCGTTGGTTGGAGCATCGTCTAAACCGGAAGGTTCGGTCCCAGGTCCGGGCGTGGGTGGGAGGCAGTGGGTCGATGTTCCCCCCCTCCCTCCCCTTCCCCCTCCCTTCCCCTTCTCTCTAAAAATTGAGAAGCATGCTCTTAGGTGAGGAGAAAAAAAAAGTAAAAGAAACCCCAGTGAGCTATTTACTTATGTATTAGTTCCAAGGGAAACAGTCTGTTGGGAAGATCTTATCAGGGTGAAATTCTTCTTTGACGCTCTTCGTTAGCGTACCTGAGCTTCACTCACTGTTCCGTTCTTCCCAAGGGATATAAGCATTTTAGGACAAACCCACTTCAAGAGATTTAAAGGGCCTTTCTAGTTCCCTGACTAAAGGGCAGAAGGTTCTAGAATTTAGGCGGAAAGCTATGTCAGAGACCTACTTACTGTATAATACCCACTTTCTCACCAGTTTGGATTGAGGAGAATGCCAGGATGAAGTAAGGAATCGTTATGGCATTAAATATTTCTAAAGAAATAAATGTATTTATTTCCGGTAGATACACATATATTTTGAGCTAGTCTGACAAAGCTCAGGAAATGGTGGTAGCTAAGTTGCCTGTCTCAATAAATAGATTAAAAATCACCGGGCATGTTGTCACATCAATTACTTGTTCGCTTGTAAGAAGCTAAAGGATATGTAAAGAATACTTAGTACTCATCGTATGTTAAGATGGTCGCCCTGTTCACATTGCTTACGTTGTAAAGTTAACGTGGAAAACATGAATGTACCTGCGGAACAGATGACCATGAACAGCGAGATTGAACTGAATCCCCTCCGCCCTTCCGCACCGGCCTCCGATGCCTTCCCGGCCCGTGGGGCTGTGGGCGCCGCTGCTGTGTTCGGTGCCGCTGCTGTGCAGCCCGCCCCGCAGCGGGGGGAGGAGGAGGAGGAGGAGGACTTCAGCCCGGGTTTCAGGGAGGAAGCCAGGCGGTGAGGTCCCGTGACTTGCCCCCCGGATCCTCAGGGAGGGAAGCGGGCCGGCCCGATCTCTGAGTGCCCCAGAGCTCCTGCCGGCCCAGCACGGGAGCCTCTCCTAGGGAAAGAATGAGTACGAGAGAGAGAGGAGGCATCCACATTTTCCCCGGCAAACGACGGGGTGAAGATATCTTCAGGCTTTTCTATCAGCGGTTACAAGAAAACGTTGTGAAAGCCCTCAGGTCCCCAAGCGGCCCCCGTAGAATTTGCACAGCGCTGCGGTGGCTGTGAAGTTTGGTGCCACAAACACCTGTGCAGAACAGCCTCACTTCTGTCACGCGTATTCATCAGCTGAATCGTGTACTTCAGAGGAGAGGGGTAGAGGGGTGTGCTGTCGGGGAAGGCACTCGGTCCCTGCTCTGGGCCCGGGGAGCCCATGGTGGACCCCCAGCTGTCCCTTCGGTACGCCCCTGACTCTCTCTCTGCTTCTCCAGGAAAGTAAGCCAGAGCAGGGCTTGGCTGGCAAGAGCCACAGCACCGGGGAGCAGCCCTCACCGCTCGGCATGGCCACCAGGTACGGTGCAAGTCGTCTCGGGGTGTGGCAGCTCCTCCCGGTGTCCGAGGCCATGGCACGGGCCTGGCGGACGCTGATAGCGTGGCGGTCACCAGACCCTACGGCCTCGGACCCAGGAGGACCGGGGTGGCAGCCCTGGGGCCAGCCCTGCCTCTGTCATTCATTCAGTGACCGGGGGCAGTTGGCTTAATTTGGTTTCCCACTAATCAGAAGGAGACAGTCGCTCCCTTAGAGATCTAACGTCCAAATGAAAGAGGGGCTTAAAAATGATACAGTGTAACCAGAGTACTTGTCATGGTCTTGGCACGAGACAGCCCCAGCGTACATGAGACAGTAGTAGTGATGATGATGATGATGATGATGAACAGTGGCATTAACAGTGACAGGGAAATAGGTTTCCCTTCTGAAGAAGCTTGCCTTTTCTATAGTTTAAACACTTACCAGGACTTAAGTTGCTACTTTTCTAATTATCAATAGGGATGCATATGAACTTGGCACAGGAGACACCAGATCAGACAACACTGATCAACACTGGCAGTGTTTCTGTTTTGTCTTTGGGCTGATCCGTTTGTTCGGGGTTCGGGGTGACTCCACTCTGGGGGACAATGCCGTCACCCACTGATGGTGACGCTGAGGCTACAAATGTACACCGAGTGAGCAAGTAGCACACCTTTCACACATGACCTGCCGTTGTGAGTTCCTGTGCTTAAGACACGTGGGGGTGTGGTCCTCGCTCAGCAGACGGAAATGTCAACACAGGCGCTGAAGGCAGGATGCGGATCTTAATCACCTTTGCACCGTGGAGGCCAGGCCAGCGCCTGGCACGGAGGCGTTGCTGAGCTGCTCCTGAGCTGATGAGATCTCCCCAGTGTGTCCATTTGTAGCGGAGGTGGGCTTGGAGTTCAAGTCCTCCGACCCCTTCCGCGCCCAAGCTTCCCCTTAAACTGCTGTCTTCCTGGATTCGCTGTTGGAAATAGCAACCCAGGTGGGTGGCACGTGGGAAACCGTCTGCTGCGCTCTTGTTCTCTGTGGAGAAGCGCGTGCGGGACCCGATGGAACTGGTTTTGGAGATGACTCTTACGTGGCCCAGCCGGCTCCCGGCAGGGATGTTATTGGGGACTCGCTTTCTGTGCTCCCTGGCCCTGCATGTCCCCCCCGACCCCGTGCGGATCCACGTGGCCGAGGGGGCAGGGTTGGCAGAGCTCCTTGTCACCCCCCTCGTTGCCCCCACCCCGGGCGCCTCCTCTGGGAGGGCCGCCCAGCGTGATCATTTGGCTCCGTTCCTGGCAGGAGCTCCGGGAGTGGCTTTGAGAGTGTTGGGAGGGAGGTGGCAGGTGTGTTCAGGGTGGACCCAGGCTGAGCCCGCAGCGTCCCTTGGAGGGACCGTAAGCATGAGGCAGAGTGGCCACGCGAGGCAGTCCCCGGTGTGCACTCGGTGAGAGGGGAGCCGCGGCTGCGAGCCGCAGACCCGGGGGCCCCGCGGGCCAGCTGGGGTCCTGGCTGCAGGCAGGCTCCGCGCCACACCTCGGCAAAGGGGCGGCCGGGTGTTCGCGGGCAGAGACGCAGCGGCGGGCCCGTGGGAAGTGGGAAGCGGCGCACACCAGCGCTCCAGCTGTGCGCGGAACGCCCTGCTCTCCTGGGGTTCTTTGTAAGAACCCTCCCTGTCCTGGCGGCAGGTTCCAAATAGGCAGAGGCGGGGACTCCGCCAGCCTCCCGTGGGTGACCTCGCTTCACCCACGAGGAGGCGACCGCATCAGTCCCTCGGTCAGTGTTGCCGCCTTCACCTGTGAAATGGGCACAAGGGTGACCCCCACGCCGCAGGCGTCGGCGCATTGAATCCCCACAGCAGCCTCACGAGGAAGGAGGCCTGGACCGCAAACCTGGCCCGGCCACGGGGGCTGTGCCCGCGGTGGTCCACCGACCTGGGGGCACGTGCTCGTCCCAACCGCGCAGTTTCGGACGTGTTAAAACACACTCCGGGATGTGTCCCGACGCGGCGTCTGCTGTATTCAGCCGCAGCCCGCCGGCCTAGGCCTCGGGGAAGACGGGCCGCGGCTCCAGGAGGGTTAAAAGGGCCGGGACCCGTCAGCGCCGGTGCAGGGCCGGCACGCAGAGGACCCGGCTCCCGTGCGCGGCGGGGAGGCCCGAGGGCGCCGCAGCTCTCCCCGGTGTGGAGCTCGGCCGGCGCGGTTTACGTGAAGTGTCTGGGCTTGCTCACGACCGGGTGCCGCCTGGTCAGTGCGGTGAACGTGCTTTCCCCAGGCGAACAGTTGGGCGGCTCCGCGTCCAGAAGGAAGCACGCCGCACCGCCTTCTTCAGCCCAACGTGGGAAGCACGGCTCTTGTGAAAAGGAATCGAGATTTTGAGACGTTACGAAGTTCTTTCTTGGAAATGTGAATCTTTTAATTTTTACTGCCATCTTAGACTTAGCCTCCTGATTAGACTCCTGCAGTTGACTAAAAAAAGGGTGTAGGAGTGTTTTCCTAGTCGACAGACTTGATCGACAGAACAGCCCCCGAAGCCTCGTAATTGTGCAAACAGCTTGTCACCATACAAATCGTTAAAATACCGTTTGAGGGATGTTCGCCGTGCTGAGCGCTAACTCGGACGTCGTTCCCGGCTACGGACCTGCCGGCGAGATGAGCCCTGGGGCTCGGCGAGGTTGCTCCTTGCGGGTGCAGTGAAGTGCGCAGCGCTGATTGAGCCGGGTTGGGCGGGAGCCACGTTGTCCCACGTGGGTGGCGGGCCCACAGATGGCCGTGAGCTTGCCCTCGGCCGCACCTGCACCAGCCCCCTGTGCCGCTTCCGTGTTATTTCTTGTGTCTGTGTCCCCTCAGGGCAGGGCCGGTTGCACGCGCCCAGGTCTTTTCTCAAAGCAGCAGGCGGAAGCCACGGCGATTCCGCTTTGCTTCCGCTCGCGCCCCACGCAGGCAGACGCCGGTCCTGTCCCTGAGCGAGCGCGCTGGCTCGCCTGTGGGTCTGCTCTCACCCCAGACTGTGTGTGGGGCGATGGGCCGGGGACGTTTCCCGACTCCACGAGTCGGCCTCGTCATCTGCTCCTGGCCAGGCCCTCGTCGGGCCCCCGGGGCCTGTGTCCTCCCCGCCTGTCTGGACACCTCTGGGCGGTGGGTTCAGAGGGACCAGCCTTGCTCACGGGCTCTGCAGGGGAGGACTCTTGTGGGACCAGGTCATTTTACAGACGAGCCACGGAGGCCCGGAGGAGAGTTCTCGACTGACTACTGGGATGCTTTGCGTGGGCTATTTACAGAAACGGAACTTGCGTCCCACCTGCACCTCCCACCCCCACCAACTAGGAAGGCCTAGAAGACCCTCCTCGCCCTGCGGCGTCTGGGCAGAACGACGAGGGCCACCCCGGCTGTCGGGCAGCCTGCCCAGGAGTTCGGGGGCAGGCTTGGCGTGTCCTCCCTGTCCTCATCGGTGCCCCTCGGTCAGTCCCAGAGTGCCCTCGTTGTTTGCAGCTGCGGGTTTGCAGAGGCAGACGCAGGGAGCTACCTAACTGGTTAGACGTGTAGAGATTGGACTCCTTGCGCCTGTCCCGCGGCCTCGGACCGGGGAGAGGACAGAACGGGAGCGTGCTTGCGGGCAAGGCGAGGACCGGGCCCTGCCGACCAGGCCGAGGAGCCTCCCGGTTTCTAACAGTGCGGTGACCGCTAGTGAATCCGGAAGCGACGGAGGACGGGCAGCCCCGGCGGAATGACGACGCAGGAGCGTGTGAATGGGAGCTGAGTGAGGCTCGCTGATGAACATGCGCGCAGCACGTGGGACGTGACCACCCGAGGCTCGGTGCTCCGGATCGCCCCGGCTGACCCCGCCACCGATTCCGGCCCGGCGCGGTTTTGATGGCTGCCCAGATGCACTCCCTAACGGGTGGTCACGTCGCTGTGTGTTCTAGGATGAAGCACGAGTCATCCTCCAGTGATGAGGAGCGCGCAGCTGCCAGGCCCTCCAGCGCCAGCCACCTCCCTCTGCTGTCCAGCGTCGGCTACAAGAAGACCCTCCGGCTCACTTCGGAGCAGCTGGTGAGCATCTGGGCCTTCGCCGGCCTGTCCGCGGGCACTGGCCAAGGCTCGGCCACGGGACCGGGTGCACGTGACGTCTGGCCGTCCCTCCGCTGCTGGCCCCCACGGGACTTCCTGGCCCCTTGGTATCCCAGGGTACCTGCTGCCCTTCCGGAGCCCCCGACAGGGCACCCGTCCAGGCAGCTCCTCGGTGCCATTTCCCCTTTGTCTCCTGTGCCGCAGCCCTGGGGGTTCCTGTTTTCTCGGTTAGAGGAAGGCAGCCTGGTGTAGCTCATTTACCCAGAGTGTGACCGGCTGACACACCAAACTCAGGTGTTTCCGCTCTGAGATGCTTGTTAAGTCAGACGCGCCTCCTACGTGGGGGAGATCAAGCCCCAGTGATGGGATTTACAGCATTCCAGGTGGCAGGTCACCGTGCCCCCTTCTGCAGGGGCACACAGCCACTTCAGTCAGGCCCGCCCTTCCTTGGACCCTGTGTCCGTGAGTGGCCATGAGCAGCATCCCAGGCTTAGTCGGGGTGGTGTTTAATGGGGAATGATAATGGCCAGGTGCCGACGCCCACGCCTTGAGCGCAACCCTGCAGCGCCCCGCCCACCACCTGGGGGAGCCCTGGAGTCGGGCCTCTGTGTGGTTGGTTTCCAGGGCCGAGACCTCCTGCTTCTGAACACAGGCTGGGCCTGGTAGCAGACTGCTTGCTTCCAGTTTGTGCCGGTGTGAAAACTGTGAAAAAGGTGGTTCCGTAGGGAAGCGTGGTCCCACGCTGGGCTTCCGTGGTCTCCCGGGCGGGGCCCTGCATGCTTGGCCACGGAGCAGTGAGTGTGACCTGCTCTGGAATTGTGGTTCCTTTTGCCCAGCCTGGCGGCCTGGGCGTTAACCCTGTCCGGTGATTCTCATCCCGAAATACGGGGTCAGGGTAGCGCCCTCCCTGGGGCTGGGAGGCCCGTGTGGGAGGCGTGTGAGCTGCCTTCGGAGTGGGTCTGCGAGGAGAGTCGGGGTTCAGGTCGCCCAGATCCTGGAGGGAGCCCGCCCCATCTGGAGCGGGACAGGGAAGAGGGACGGCTCCGTGGCCGAGGGCGGTGGTTCCAGAAAACCCTAACCCTGCTTCTTCCGGAACGGAAGGCACGCCCCCTCAGCCTGGGCCTCCCCCTCAAGAGGGCACGTCGTGTTTTCCAGAAAAGCTTGAAGCTGAAGAACGGCCCCAACGACGTCGTTTTCAGCGTCACCACGCAGTATCAGGGCACCTGCCGCTGTGAGGGCACCATCTACCTGTGGAACTGGGACGACAAAGTCATCATTTCCGACATCGACGGGACAATCACCAGGTAGGTCCGCCGGCCCGGGCCTGGAGAGCTGACCTTCATCGTGACCCCTGGGTCTGGGGCCAGCACCTTGGTGCTCTTTGTGTGGCGCCGGGGGTGGGGGTGGGTGGGGGGGGGCTGCGCCGTCCAGTGTCTGGTGGGGGCGGCGCTCAAGGAGCCTTGGCTGCTTAACCCAGCAGCTGCCTGGGGGGCTTGCTGGTGGTTCCCACCTGGGAGGCCGGCTCCTCGTGTCGTTCACCTGCATGCCCCTGAAGAGCATCTTTCCGAGGGGCTTCGTGCGTGATTAGCTGCCCAGGGACGCGGCATGCGGGCCGACGGCAGGCGTCAGGCGCCCTTTGTGTGTTAGCCTGGCCCCCGCCCCCGGGCCTTCCCATGTGGCTGCTTCAGTGTCTGTTGCCAGGAAGTCAGTGCCGGGTCCCTTGGCCGTTTTCACGAGGCATCATTCATGGTGCCGCGAATCGGAACCCGAGTGTTTTCCTTGTGCAGTGCCCTCTCTACGTTACTTTTCTCATTTCTATCCTTATTTAGATCGGATACTCTCGGCCACATTTTGCCCACCCTCGGGAAGGACTGGACCCACCAGGGCATCGCCAAGCTGTACCATAAAGTGAGCCAGTAAGTACGGAGCGCGTGCCCGCCTTGCACGCGGACAGTGGGCGGCCGGGGTGACTCCCCCTGCTCAGCCTGGGGCATCAGCGGCGTGGCCGTGGGGAACCCTGAGTTCAGTGCCGAGAGACAAAGACAAGAAAGGAAGTGGCGAGTGACCTAAGCTGATGGAGAGAGAAGAAGGTGGCAGCTGTGGGGAAGGGCCTGGGGCGAGGGTCAGGCCGAGGAGTGTCGGGGACAGGCGGGCGATGAATCGCGGTCTGACGTTTGCCCGGAGACGGTGTCCCGCTCCCAGGGTGCGGGTTCCCAGCAGGGTTTAGCTGTGGTCTGGGGAGCGCTTCGCTGAGTGGCCGGAACACAGGCTGCCCCTGCCACGGGGCCCCCGCCCGGACGTCTGGGTGGGCGGGTAGCTCTGAGACTGTCGGTCGGGCACACGTGTCGCTTCTCTCATGGCTTGGGGTGATTTTGACAAGTAAGGTCACTTTCGTGTTCAGACGGGTGAAACACACTCAGAGTTAAGGCAGTTTGTCCGAGCTCCCGTCGCTGCTAACGGGCAGAACTCAGCCCAGGCCTGTCTGCCCAGCTCCAGGGCCTCCGCTTCTGCTCTCGTCTGTCCCCAGGGTTCCGAGCCCGTTAGGCACCTCCGCCCCTTCCTGGCATCCTGCTCTCCAGCCAGCTAGGGCTGGGAGGACCTGTGGCTGACTCGGGACCGGCCCCCCACCGCTGCATGGGCGGAAGGTGAGGTGAGTGTCAGGACTGCACCCAGGCCCGCGGCTGGGAGCCTGACATGCTCACCTGTGGCCCCTGCCTGGGGCGGGGGCCGTGGGGAGTGGGGGCTCAGTGCTCCTTCCAGTCCTCCGTGAGCACAGGTGAGGGGCGTGCGTACTTTCTGCTCCGCGCTCATTCGTTCGCCCAGCGCTTACTGAGCGCCTGCTGAGTGCCCGGCCCCGTGACAGGGGTGTGGGCAGACAGTGATGCAGGCACGGTCTCTGCGTCCTCGACCTTGGGCTCCGGCGTGGTCGGGGGGTTGCCTGGGAGGGGACCGTCCATTCTGGTGGAATCAGAAACCCCCGATTTCTTAGATGCCCGGACCACTAGTTTGACCTTTCTTTTCCAGGTCTCTTCTGTAAAAAAAACTACCTAAGTAACACACGATTCTGTAAAATAGAGAGAGAAATAAGGAAAACTAGGGACGTTTGAAAGTAACGGAGGTCGAGTCTTGTTCCTTCACGCTCCAGTGCCAAGCTAATCCTCTCGCTACGAGTGCTGTGAACAGTTACGTGATGCACCCTTAGGCTGCATCACATGTGGGTTTGCCTCTTTTTCCTTTTGAAAGATTTTATTTACTTATTTTTAGAGACAAGGGAAGGGAGGGTGAAAGAGAGGGAGAAAAACATCAGTGTGTGGTTATCTCTTGTGTGCCCCCCACTGGGGACCTGGCCCACAACCCAGGCATGTGCCCTGCCTGGGCATCGAACCGGCGACCCTTGGGTTCGCAGGCTGGCACTCAGTCCACTGAGCCACTCCAGCCAGGGAAGGTTTACCTCTTCCTAACCGCCACACACCATCCAACGATACGGAGAAAGCACGTTGCATCTAGTCCTCTGTCGATGAAGCTGGTAGGCAGTCTCCGTGTTTTCACCATTGCCAGCGGAGGCAGAAGGGCTCACGCCCCCCGTCTGCTACGGGTAATGAGCATTTGAATAACTACAGAAGGCGCCCTCGCTGGGGCAGGCTGCCGTGGTTCCTCGAAGGGGGGTTGCTGGTCAGAGGCGGAGCGCAGGGAAAGGGCCGATCCACGGCCCCAGCCGCCGCCCCCTGCGCAGCCCCCACCCCCACCTGCTCGCGCGAGCCCTCCCCCCACAGCCTCCCTCGCCTCGGGCAGATCTGTTTTTAGAAGCATTAAGTGGCTGCTTTTCAGCGACTTGCATGACACTGACAATTGTGTCTATTTTGGGTTGAAAGAAACCATCTTGGGTCAGGCCACTGAGTAATTCACAGTTCACGGCCTGATTCATTGTGGCTTTTGGAACATAGATCTATTCCTGCCTTCACTGAAACATTAAAAAAAAAGCAGTTACATTTTTGCGGGGAGGGGGCTGTCTTGGTTTGTGTCTATTTGGATTTTCCCAGAAAAGATACCTTCTTGAAAAATAAAGTTGTGCAGTTTACCAAAACACCCCCAAGCCTTCTCCTCTCTGTTGACCCACGTAGCGTGAGTGAGCCATGGAGGTGAGGATCCGGAATAGTCTGAAGCCTGCTTGCATCTCCGTCGGGGCCGGGAGGAGGGGACTCGCACTCACCTGAGCGCTGAGTCTGACACGAGGACCAGTGAGGTGCGTGGGTGGCCCCCGGAACGGCGGCTGGGGCCATGGCCTGCAGGGGCTCCGGGCACCAGGGCATTGATGGGGGCCCCTGGTGTTCCCAACAGCTTTCGTGGGGCAAAGGCCCCAGGAAGCCAGCCCCTGCCGCCACCTACAAGCTGTTCTCCCTCCTGGAGCTGCTTTTCCAGCTGAGTTTAGGGATGGCCTCCAGAGCCACAGCTGGGTGGTGACAGCAGCCACCAGGAAGTGCGTTGAAGAGCGGGTTTTGAATCAAATTAGCATCTCAGAGCCCTCCCTGCAGGTGGCAGCTTAGGACTTGGGTGTGAAGAGCTGTAGACAGAAATAGTGATTTTTTTTTAAAGATTGCATTGATTGCACAGCTCAAGTACAAAGATGTTTAATTAGAAAGATTGCTTGATACTCACTTGCATCCCTGTAGTCCAGACAAGCTGATGTTTCTAGATTCTGTTTAGTTTTAAAACGTTCCTGTGTTTCTTTTAAAGGACACACCACCAGCCCAGTCCTGCGGGCCGGCCCTCGAGTGTGGTTCTGGGGGGCGGGGCGGGGAGCAGGGAGTCGACGGGAAGTGGGGAGTTCACACGTGCTCCTCCAGCAGATATTCCTGAGCGTCTGCTCTGTGCCAGGCCCTGCTTTGGGCACAGGGGTTCCAGCCGGGAGTGAGACAGAGCCCCCACCCTCAGGGAGCGTGTAGATGGATGAGACAGCAAACAAGGGACTGCAGTGTGATTCCAGTGATAGGTGACACAGGGACAGACAGGGCAAGGGCGGGCGAGTTGTACCATGCAGAGGGAGCAGGGAAGGGCCCTCTGAGGGGGTGGTCTCCGGGCAGAGCCCCGAGGGTCTGGCGGGACGGTGTTCGGGAACAGCACGGGTAGGGGTGTAGGGGTCCAGCGTAGGAGCAGGCTCCGCGAGTAGGAGGGGCGGCGAGAGCCCACCCCTGTGTGCTGAGCCAGGAGCAGGTGGGGTTGGAGGGCAGGGCAGGGGCCCCGGCTCGCTGGCCTTGGCCTTGGAGGTCGTGGCAAGGCACTGGGTTCTGGCGGAGAGAGGGCAAGGTGGGGGAGGGCTGTGAGCACCATCGGGTTAAATGGTAAGTTTCCAGCTTCCTTTCCATGGGGAGACTTGGTGGGGGGCAGGGGCATGGCTCAGGCTGTGGCGGGAGTGCGGGTGGGGGTCCCCACGAGGCTGCCCCTACGTGAGATGCCAGGGCGAGGAGCTGGTCCCCAGAGTACTCACACTCGTGCCCAACTTGGCTCCAAACCGGTGATTCCCTCCTCCTCAGGTTTGGCAATTTGCTGGGATGGCTCAGAACTTAGGGAAACGTACCTACTGGTTGATTACCAAGGATACAAAGGAACAGCCAGGTGAAGTGGGGAGAGTGAGGCCCGGAAGGGACCCCCCACCGTGGAGTTGGGGGGCGCCACCTTCTCAGCGTGTGGCTACGTTCCCGAACCCGATTGGCTGGGGCCGCACGGAGGCTTTGGTACTTAGGCGTGCTCGACTGGACCCTCCGACCTGGGTGTCTGAGCTCGAACTGCTGGTTCGCTCCTCCGGCCCCCGGCCCCCACCCTGCGTGGGTCGCCTCGTCAGCGGACACTCGGGCGTGGATGGGAGGGGCAGCCCAGGGGCAGCGCCAGGTCCTCCTGGTCCCCCTGGTGCTGAGGGAAGTCCGGGGGTTTGGGAAGCTTCGTGCCAGGAACCCGGGGCGCAGACCAGCTGTGCATCTGTCTTGTCACAGCGTCGTCGCTAATGTTCGCCGCTGCCTCAGTCGGGGGCAGCGGCATTTGGAGCCGAGGGTGGGGGTGAGGAGGAATGGGGCCCGAGATTCAGAGACCAGGACCCTGGGCGCCACGGCGACGTGTCTGGGAAGAAGCAGCCGGTGAGGAGGCGGGCCCCCGCCCCCGGGGTGGCGTCCGTAGTCAGGTTTCGTGGAACGTGGCCGGGAGGGGACCGGCCGCCGCGCCGTGTTCACGGGGCGGACGCGGGTCAGGCTTCGTGAGTGTGCGGCAGCCCCACCGTGTGACGCCGCTGAGGGTGCACCTGTGTCTCTTCCAGGAACGGGTACAAGTTCCTCTACTGCTCCGCGCGGGCCATCGGCATGGCGGACATGACGAGGGGCTACCTGCACTGGGTCAACGAGAGGGGCACGGTGCTGCCGCAGGGGCCCCTGCTGCTGAGCCCCAGCAGCCTCTTCTCCGCCTTGCACAGGTAGGCGCTGCCTGTCCGCACTGCCCGGGGCGGGCCCCGTCGCCCCCCCCCCCCCCCCGGAGGCCTTGCCAGAATGGCCTCCGAACGGTCTTCCCCACCCAGCTCCCAGCTGCACGGGATGGGCCCCGGGAAAGTCACCCTGAAGGGCCTGCACTGAGGGTAGCCCGGCCTGCTCCCTTCTCTGGTGCGTCCTCGGCGTCACGAGGCTGTTCAGGACCTGCAGCCTCCTCCCAGCCTCGCTTCTCTGCAGTTTCTGGAGCTCAGTGGTGCTGAGCTGCCTCCACTTTCCACGGGGATGTTCTTGTCCTCTCCCATGGCCACGTGCTGCGCCCCCTTTGTGGTGGCCGCCCCTCCTGTTCCCGTGCGCATTCCCCGCCCCGTGTTGTCCGGCCGAGTCTGAGAGGGTCAACGTGCAGTCCGTCCAGTCGGGGACCTAGGTCGGGTTCAGTGGCCCTCGTACCAGACGCCACCGCTCACCTGGTGTTGGACTCCCATCGTACTCGCCCTCGCAGGGAGTTCTGGTCCCTGTTTATTTTAACGGCATGCCAGCAGACCACTGGCTGGCTTCTCACGACCGTCCTCCCTCGGCCCCCTTGGCTGTGGTCAGGGCAGCCCAGTCGAGCCCTGCCCTGCGGGATGGGGGAGGGGAGCGCTGGCCACCTGCGTGCAGCCCGAGGCCCCGGGCAGCCTGCAGACGCTCTCGTAGCGTAACCTGCCGTGGCCGTAACGGGACACTGGTCCCGCCAGGGGCTGCGAGCGTGTACCCTGCAGTTGGGTCTCGAACATCCCTCCAATGGAAAGCTCTGTCGTAATTTTGCTGCAATGGGGGACCCGACTTGCCGCCTGCTGCTCCGACCACGCCGATGGTGGGAAGTCCAGATGGGCCCCAGTGCCCGCCGACCCTCTGGACCGCTTCGCCTCGGCCCTGTAGCGACCTTTTCCTTCCAGCACAGCTTTGTGCTGGGCGAGTAGCAGTTTCTCGTCCTGTAGGGAGAGATGCTACGTTGAACCTGGCCCATTCTGGGGGGGAGATACAGGCACAACCTGTGGGTGCTGCGGTGTCTCCCCAGTCCTGCGAGGGGTCACGACGTAGACCTCAGTAGAAATCCAGACGTTTCAACGAGATGACTCGGTGGTCCGACATTTTAACGACGTGTCCCCGGGTCATAGCGCGGTTTGCGACAAGCTGCTCAGGAGCATGTTAAGCACTAAGGCTTTGCTAGGCAAAGTCCAAAGCTGACATTTTTGTTCTTGACCTCCTACCACCGAAGTCATTCAAGGTGACCCTGTTCAGTTTTTCCCTATTTAAATATTCTCGTCCAAGATGTGTCACTGTGTCCTTGTGGGGAATTATTAAAAAGAGAAGCCCGACCCTCATAGCTGTGCTCCCTCCTGGGAGCTGGAGCCGCTCCGGGTGGTGTGGCCCAAGGCCCCCGGCCAGGGCCAGCCTGCAGGGCCAGCCTCAGATGTCCCAGAATCGATGGGAAGTCTGCCGGGAGCCCGTGACCTGCCAGAGGGAGACGCTGGAACCGGGTGCCGTTGTGACTGCGCCTTCTGGGGGAAAATGGGGGGGGGTGTGTGGCACAGTCGGCAGCAATAAGGTCTCGGTGTGGGATGCTCGGGGTCTGGGGTGGGGACCAGAGCCCCACCCTCGGACGCTGCTGGGCGACTCATGAGTGGTGTTGCCCCTTGGCCGGGTCTGTGTCCTCAGCTGGCAAGGGACCAGGTGGGGTTAGAGGATCTGCAGTGTCCCTCTGAGCTTTGAAATGCTGCGAGTCCAGGCAACAGTGGGCTGGCCAAAAGGTTCGTGGGGGTTTTTTCCACAAAGTAGAAGACACATTTTTCGTTTTCCCCAGTAACTACTGATGTGTGTATTGTGAGCATGTTGGCTCTCTCCCGTGGGGTTGAACGTTGATGGCGTTCAGTCAATGTGTTGATTCGATCGCTGTCAACTTCAGCTGGTCTACCTGACCGTGCAGCACCGTCGGTGCGGACGCAGGGCACCCTCTCACGCTGCTCCGTTCTTTGTCTGTCTGTTTTAACAGAGAAGTGATCGAAAAGAAGCCAGAAAAGTTTAAAGTCCAGTGTTTGACGGACATCAAAAACCTGTTTTTTCCAAACACAGAGCCCTTTTATGCTGCCTTTGGAAACCGCCCTGCTGTAAGTAGTAGCCGGGGTTTGGGGCGCTCGGGGGCCCCTGTCTTTCCTGACGGCTGCCCCCCCGAAAGGCTGTGTGCGAGGCCGGGCTCCCCTCCGACTGGGAAGCGCTGGTGAAAGGCATTTGCCTGCATCCAAAGGCAAGGGGACTACAAGCCATTTCACGGCCTCTCATTTTCTTTGAAGTTTGGCCGTTGAGTTTCAGTTTGAGACATGAAATGTGGGACTAGAAACATCCAATTCCAGACGCCCTGCTGAGTTAGTCAAACCAGAACGCTGGCCAGGTTAGGTGCTTTCTGCCAGCCGGGAACCTCGGGGCCGATTCCCAGCACAGTGGTGAGTTCTGCGTTGCAAGTTTTAAGGGTGCAGTGGTCCCCCATGCTTACCCGCGGTTTTGTCGTCTGCGGGTTCAGTTACTTGATATCACCCGCGATCTGACAATGTGAAATGGAAAGGTCCAGAAGTAAACAGTTCATCAGGGTTAACTAGCTCACCCTGCTGAGCAGGGTGACCAAGTCTCACGGGTCCCACTCCGCCCGGCCCAGGAGTCTCCCCTTGGTCCAGGGTATTCATGCTGTACCAGGGGTATCGGAACTTTCGGTGTCTCCGGGCCACGCTGGAAGAAGAGTTGTCTTGGGCCACACGTTAAATACATTGTGCCAAGTAGTCACACACACACACACACACACAAAATCTCATAACGTTCTAAGTAAATGTACGATTCTGTTGGGCCGCATTCACGGCCGTCCTGGGCTGCGTGTGGCCGATGGGCCGCAGGTGGACACCCCCGCTCGCTCCCGGCCTGTCAGGTCTGTCACTTAGGAGCCGTCTGGGTCATCCGATCGACTCGTGGCATCACACAGCTCGCACTCAGGTCGCCTGTGTTCCACTTGGTAGTTGCCACGTTCATGTGCCTTTTGTCACGCTACAGTGTTTCAGTTCTTCTGGGTTATTACTGGTTACTGTTGTTAATCTCTCACCGTGCCTAGTTGATAGTTAAACCCAATCGAAGGTCTGCGCTGTGCAGGAAAAACACAGTCCCTATAGGGTCTGGTGCCATCCCCGCTTTCAGGCCCCCACTAGGGGTCTCGGAACGCGTCCTGTGTGCATAAGCAGGGGGGCGGGGGGGCTGGGGGGAGACGGTGTTGCTTCATACAGTAAAGGAAATGCTCTGGCGTTCTGTGTCTTCTGCACCAATTTGCCAGAAAGTTCAACGCTCAGGAGAACAGAGTAAGAGGATTCTCCTATTTTTGAAACTCGTGCCCAAGAAGGTGGGTCGGAGAATAGCTGTGAGGAGCTGGGGGGGTTGCAGGGGGCATGCGGAGGGTCCCGGCCTCTGGAACTCCCCTCTTGAGATGCTGAGCGCACAAGGGGGGGGGGGAGCGTGGATCGACAGTCTCACGTCCGGGGAGGTTCTCCCCCTGCGCTAGCGGGGAGCGTGGTGGTTCTGGTCCAGGAACACGCGTAACGTTGCGTCAGATCCGGTGTCCTGTGTTTGTGCTGACAGTGAACTCCTTTTCTCTGACCCTTCACCCAACACAGGACGTGTATTCGTACAAGCAGGTGGGCGTGTCCCTGAACAGGATCTTCACCGTGAACCCCAAAGGGGAGCTGGTGCAGGAGCACGCCAAGACCAACATCTCCTCGTGAGTGCCCCGCCCTGGCGTCGCCAGCGCCGCCGGCGCCTTAGTGTTGGGACGGTCTAGCACTGCTTACGGTGCACCTGTGGGTCCTTGGTTATTTTCACTGTTCGTCCCCACAAGGGAAGTAGATTCTAGCTCCCGTGTTTGGTCCACAACTTCCCGTTTGCGCAGTCTGGATTAAATCAGACCCCGTCTGGGCGGAGCGTTTAAACCCGGGCCGCACTCCGCTCCAGCGAGGAGTTGGGCGAGTTCGAAAACTAGTGGCTGTGAGTCGCCAAGGTAGGTCTCAGAGCCGGGAGCGCGACGCCGGGCCGGCACACGAAGCCTCACGGGGCGCCACAGCCGGGGGGGGCGGTGCCACAGCCGGGGGGCGGCGCCACAGCCGAGGGGCGGAGTCTCTGCTTTCCGGCTCGCCGCAGCGTCCCCACCAGAAACACCGGAACACGGCTGCGTGGGCTGTCGTGAGGACCCCGCCCTCCCGCATGGGGGTCCCGGCCGGTTTCCCGCCGCCGAGCGCTGGGCGGGGCGACGGCAGAGAGGCGTCCCCTTTGGCTGTGGCATCTCTCTCGCTTCGGGGTGCCTCGCTTCCTGGAGGGGAGAGTGCTCCCCCAACCCAGGAGTTGGGAGCTTTGTGCTCCAGGCAGACAGGCGTGGCTGCCTCTGCTTGGCCCCGTCTGCGCGGACCCGGATGATAGCCGCTGGTCCGGTGACCCCAGGGGCCTGCCGGCGCCCTCCTCGGGTGGCGGGGTTGGAACGGGCGCATGTGGGTCTTCTCCTGGCGCCTCTGGTGGGTTTAGGCAGACGGCAGATCTGGGTTTCCCCGGAGCACGTTGTCACCCTCACAGAGCTCCTTCCCCCAGCTGGAGTCCACCCGGCCTCACCGCCGCAGTTCCGCGGGCGCAGCGGGGGCGATTCCGCTCGGTTCTGCCTCCCGAGTCCGACGCAGGCCCCCCCTGCGGACCCCAGAGCCCTAGGTGTCACCTTCCCACGTGACCCAGCTTCCTGAGTCCGGGGAAGGTCTAGCAGATCTTTATTCAGGGTCAGCGAGAACTCCCAGCTGATGGGACGCTGCCCAGGAGCGACCTGGGAGTCTGCCGGGCAGCAGCCGAGGGGCAGGTGTCGTTCTAAGGGGCCCTCGGAGAGGGAGGCCCGCGTCTACGACCGTTTGCCCAGGAGGCCCCCGAGGCTGCCCTGCTCGCCGAGACCCGGCTTGGACGCGCACTTTGCCGGGGCCTTGGCCTAGCGTGCAGCTCTGCGTTCGAGAGCCAGACCACTGCACGTGTGGCCGAGGGAAGCTGTCTTAGCCTGGGCTGGGGGGTGTGGCTGCCCCCGTGAGAGAGGGGCTCTTGTTCCCGCAAGGCATGCTCTCCACACTGGGGCGGAGCTGGGACCACCCCTGCAAAGCCAAGTGGGGGTGCCTGCCCCCCCGGACCTGGGGCACTGGCTCCGAGGAGTCGCCCGAAAGGTCTTGGAGGGTCAAGGGCCCTGCCAGGTGGGGGGCCTCAGTGCATGCCTCCCAGGCCCTGTGCCCTGCTGGAGCCCTGCGCGGGAGGGAGGGCCCCCCCCCCCCACCAGGCACGAGGACGGGCCCGCGCTCGCTCACAGCCGCCTGGGCTGGGGCCCCCCACCCTGGCAGTGAGCGGTGGGTGAGCTGACCGCCGCGGGGACGGCCGCCTCCCACAGCCACAGAACTCAAACAAATAGGTCCTAAAGCCAGGAGGTATTGTAAACGTTTGGTTTCATCCCCAGGAAAGGCATAATTCTTGCTCGTTAAGGGAGATTCTTTTTTTTTTTTTCATTTTATGTAAGCACGATATTTCTCAGAAGCCCTTTGGAGGTCCTTTATTAAATACACACATTCATTCTTATTTAATAAGCTATTTTATGCCTTAGAACACGCCAATTCCTAGAGGCTGGATTTTGGAAAGCCCCCTTTGGCTCTCAGCAAATTGGAACTGGAGAGGGACCCAGTGGTTGTGGGGGAGGACTCTGGGGATGTTCGGAGAGGCCTGGGCTCGTCCCAGCTCTGGGTTGGAGGCGCCTGCAGGTCTGAAAATGCATATTCAATACGGCAGATTTCCTTCTGTAGTGTAGGCCACAGAGGCTAATGTGCAACAACTTCTCGGGAATATGCAGAAAATGGAGTGAGGCGCATTGACAAACATGGCTCTAGTTCAAGTCCGTACTCAAGAAAGATGAAGAGCCTGAGGCCCAGAGAGGGCAAGACACTTGCCCCGGGTTCCACAGCAACAGGGCGGGAGCAGGTCCCAGGCCTCGCGACCCTCAAGTCCATGACGGCTTTTCTTCTCAAGGCTGCTCATTAGCCAGGCTAAGTCTTTCCTAATAATAATTGTTCGTTGACTACATGTCGAGAACACGCAGTGTGCGTGATCGTATTGCTGCACACTCTGCTCACTTTCATTCGCCTGTGAACAGCGTGGGGCGCTCACTGCCTGTCCTTCACGGGGGGGGGGGGGGGGGGGTTGGCAGGTTGTGGTTTAGCAGACAAAGCTGTTTTCCCAAGACCCCACAGCGAGCGAGCGGCAAGGCCGAAGCTGAGTCTGTGTCTCCTGAAGCCCAGGGCCCCGTGCCTCTTCACTGCAGGGACGCAGGCCCACGATGCTACAGGGATCTGGGCGCCGCTCCTGCGGTGCCCACGTGTGAGGTCTGCGGCGGGCTGACGACCTCTTGTCCTCCTCTGTCCCGCTCTGCCCTCCTCCTCGGTTCTCGGCGCCGCGTCGGGTCTTGTGGCCTCGCTGAGGGGCCTTCTCCGACTCCCCCTTGGCATGCCCTTCGATTTCCTGTTAATCGCTGAGGAATTATTCTAGGCCCCACAGTTGTGTTCAGCCCCTGGGTCCGCGCCTCCGGGTTGTGGCTTTCTCCTAGTTCCCGAACAGGGTGCGGGGAGCGGGGCAGGGGCGGCCCTCGGCCCGGTGTCGCTGGGAGGCAGGCAGTGATGTCGTCGCTTTCCTTGCAGGTACGTGCGGCTCTGTGAGGTGGTGGACCACGTCTTCCCACTGCTGAAAAGGAGCCACTCTTCCGACTTCCCCTGCTCCGACACGTTCAGCGACTTCACCTTCTGGAGAGAGCCACCACCCCCGTTTGAGGACCAGGACGTGCGCTCCGCCTCGGCGTGAACTCTCTGAGCGCGCGCCCGCGTCGTGCGGAGCCGGGCTGCGCGCGCCCCATCGAAGGACCGGTCCTGGGAGCCGAGGAGCGGGGCGCGGGAGCCTGGCGTGCAGCCCCTTGCTGGAGAGCAGAGAGTCGGGATGCGCGCTCCCTGCCCCGGGGCCCCGAGGGCTGACATTTCTGAGTCAACTGCTACCAAGGGCGCGCTTCATAGGCGCCGACTGGGCGCCTCCGCGGTGTTCCCCGACTGCGGCGGAGGGCCGGCGCGCCGACAGTGTGCCCTCCTGGCCTGCGGCGTGTCCTCGGTCAGTGGTCCGTGTGCGGCGCGTGCCCATGGCCCTGAGCCGAGGTGGCCGCCGGGCCCTGCTGGGGGCAGGGTAACTGAGGAATGCCCGATGCTCCCCACGCTCCCTTGTGGCAGCTCCCGTACCCCTCTTCGGCACCCGGCGGGAGGGGGGTGCGGGGTCACGTGACCCGCATGGGGGTGGGGCTCTGGAGGGACTCCAGGCCTCGCTGCCCCCCCCCCCCCCCCCCCCGCCCCCGTCGGCAGGCCTTTGCGGACGTTCCCCCGCAGTATTCGCCGACTGGGCTGACTTTCAGGTGACGAGCCTGTCTTTAAATCCCTTTGGTTAAAGATAGCCTGCGCGACCTGCCGATCTCCCGTGCCCTGCGCGTGGCTCGAGGCTGGAGGGTTTTGGCCCTAACGCCCCTGTGGCAGGCCGTGTCCAGCTCTCGGTAGCTCCGCCACGCCTTAAGTTCAGACCTGGGAGACGTTTCCAGGGCAGTATTTCCGTGATCCCCACCCACCCAGCACTCCACCAGCCAGCAGCTTTCCCCTGGCAAGGGGGTGCTGACACCGTGCACTTGAACAGAGCCGGCGCCAGAGGGTAGTGAGGTCTGTTTCCGTTGGAAGCTCTCAAAAGAAACTGCTTGGTTTTAAGAAAATAGTTTCAAGAAGTTAAATTATATTCTTTGTAGACGTATTTATTACTTTCCTCTGATTGGGTTATTGTTATAAGCACTTAGCCATATTCTTTCTCTTTTAACGGTCGTTGATACTTTAAAAAGATACACGTTAGACTGCCCGCAGAGCCTTAGACTACAAACCTCACAACACCGGCCTTCTTTGGGGTCCGGGAGCCATCCTTTCTGTTTCCCTCGGCTTTCCCCGTGCGAATCAAGGGCCAACGAGAAACCGTGGTCCCAGCGACATTCTTTAAAGCCACTAGGAGATGATTCTCCTAACTTGTTTATTAAATTGGCTTGCAGAGAGAACAGTTTGAAAAGTCAAAGATTTATTTTGGTAAAAGATTTTGCTTTATTTTTTGAAGTATTATTTTTCTAAGGAGCGTTTGCCTCCAGTGATTGAAGTGCTTTCCTATTTAACGTGCATCGTTAGAGCCAGGGGGTTGGGGGGTGGGAGGTAAGCGCCCGGAGCGGAGCAGCTGCGGGGAACGTACTCTTTCTGTGAAAGAGCGGAGCGCAGCGCGGCGGCCTGGCTGGGGTTGGGGGTGGGGGGCTGGGGGGGCAGAGGGGCCGGCAGAGACAGCCGCGTGGTTGATCCTAGTTGCATAGAAGCCCAAACGCGCATGCGCACAGTCCTTTTGGGAGGCAATGAAAATAGTTAAAAGTCGTCCGCCTGCCTTAAGTACTCTGGGCTTGCTTTTCCGTGGCCTCGAGCCTACGCTCATTCTCCCTGCCGCGAGGGAGTTTTGCGGGGAGTTCTCACCGCTGTGACCTCAGCACGAGCTCTGGGCTGGCCGAGGCTACCCCGCTGCCCCTCCTCGCTGGAGGAGGGCGGCCCTCCTGCCACTCGCCCCTTGTTGGCCCAGCCGCTGGAGTCCACTCCCCGGGCAGGTGTGAGCGCGCCACCTTGGCCTTGCGCACCGCGGCACTCTGAGCCGGAGCCTGCCTTCCAGAAAGTTGCACTCACATCTGGGTCAAGTTCAGAGTGGGACCCCCGCCCAGCCCCAGGCAGTAACATTCACACCTGGCATGTTGCTTTGGGCAAAGATCTGTCCATGGGCGACACTCCCGCATGCACGCGTGTTGGTTTATCTACGTGTTTACACCATTGCAACCCAGTGGCCCCTGCGGCCACGTGCTAGAACGCTGCATGTGGACCCCGTGTTTCAAAGCAGCCGAGTGACCAGTGTCCATCACCGGTGATGGAGAACATACGCACACCGGGCACGGTGGAGCCATGATGACACCTGCAAAGAGAACCCCCTGTTCAGGTTCAGGCGTGGGTCACTCCTTCCACGTATTGTGTGCGCGACCCCGCTCTGTACGTGTGTGCGCTGGTGCGATCGATGATGAGCATCCTTGTAACACCACCACCGAGCTCTGCGGATGCAGAGCTGGAAGCTACTGTAATAAAGAGACCCCTGAAAGACTTTGGGAATCAGGTGTGTGAATGAATTCTAAACGGTTTTTAGGTAAATGATTAGGTTGCTGATTTTCTAGTGTGTGCTACCAAACGTTTTATTCTCAAGGAAAAATAAAAGACTGTGAACTATTCAAAATTTGGAATAAAAGAGTTAGCCTTTTCCGATGCCTTTGGTAAAATACCGATCTCCTGGAGGGAGACTTGGGAGGGTAGGAGGGAGAAAAGGGAGAGGAGAGGGTCCCCCCACCCCCCCGCCCTGCCCGTGCGTCCCACCCATGGGGGTGGCTTGGGAGCAGGGAAGGTTCGCTGACCGGCTGTCCCCGGGGAGCCACTCAGAGCCTGGCCCACAGCTCGGTGTTTCTCCCGTGGCCGTTACCTAAGTGGCCTCTGTCCTGGGTGCTTTTATGGGGTAGCCAGTCAGGTGCGGCCACAAGAGAAGACCCTGGAGGGGCTCAGGAAAACCACGTGTGTTCCCCTCACAGGCCCAAGAAAGGGGAGGTGGGGCCCCTTGGGGAAGCACCGGGCTGTTGGGGCAGCAGGCGACAGGATCGATGGGGGGAGCCTGCAGGAGACACAGCAGGGAGGCCTAGTCGGCTTGGGGTCGGCTAGCGGACTCGTTTCAGTGGCCTCTAAGCTCTAGGGCTGGTCCGTGGTTGCCTGGCACCCGGCCTGGGGACGACCGAGGCTGGGGACTGTTGCCGCCTCTGGGGCGTGCGGACCAGACGGGAGTCCTGCGTTTCACAGGCGTGCCTCCGCGGGGGCCGTTGCTACCTCTGAGAAATGGCAGCATGCTGTCCCCAGCCAGAAAGCTTTGTAAGATGTTGAGACACTGACGACGTAGAGCAGAGAAGAGCGTGAATGGCACAGGCTCCGCTGCCCCCGAGGCTGTCCGCAGGCTTGGACCCTTCTCCGGGGTGGGCCGACTCCGTCTTCATCTTGAACAAATCAATCAAAACCCTTGACTGGTCCGCTCAGGCCACTTGAACACTGCCATGACTCCCATCGATTTGCTGCAGCACCGATGTGCCCGAGACACCCTATTGATCCACCTGCGTCAGCCTCCGTGTTTTCGGTGTAAGTGTAAGAGCAGGGGTCCCCCGGTGCTTCAGGGCTTACAGGGCAGCCGGCTGAGCCGCTCCGAAGCCCCAGTGCGAAGGGTTCATCTCGGGGTGTCCGCAGAACAAACACTTGTGCACGTGGACGCCAAGACAAGCCCTCTCGTTGGGTTGAACATCACGGATTTATTCCAGCACAGTTTCAGACTGTGAGCTTTCACCTGTAAGGTAAAAACAGCGGAAACGCTAGGCGAGGGCCTGGAGCTCCTCGGCCCGCGTGGGCCCGCCCCACCATCGCCCAGGGGTGCTGCTGGGCACGCTGTTCCCATTCCGTCCTGCAGGTGGCGCTCACACCTGTGCAGTTTGCCTTGCTCCAGGTCTCAGCTGCAAACCTGAACATTTGAAATACTTCCTGCCTTTGGTTTCCAAAGTCGACACACCTGCCAGCCTCACCAGCCCTTTCTCATCGAGGCCAAGGCGCATTGGCAGTGGGGCAGTGACCGTCGGCTTCGGCCCTCAGTGCGCCCTTTCTGACCCCAGGTGGTGCGTAAGGCCTTGCTGTGACCCCCGGACAGGAGAAAAGTCAGGGAGGAAAGTTAGGCAGGCCTCCTGAAAAATGACCCCCATCGCCCCCACCCCCCAAAAAACCCCCTAACTCTGGAGTCTGAATTTGCTCATTCTAGCAGGAGGGTGGCCTAGGCCACTGTCTGGGACAGCTGTCACTCACCCGTCACTTACACGTCTGCGGACATATGAACTGTTCTGTCTTCAGACCAGGAGGGCTGTGAGGGACCAGTTCTGCCCTAAACGAAGGGAACGTGGTTAAAGTGCCACAGGGTCCCCTTCCTGCCCCTGCCCCTCCAGCTCACAGGTGGCACACACGAGGCCCACAGGTCGCATCGGGCCCTCCACCCTGTCTCATCCGGCCCAGCACCTGGTTTCTACCGAGCTCCTTGCCCCTAGTTAAGGAGGAGTCACATTTATACGGTCCTAAAATTACGTTCGGCCTTTTGAAGGCAACAACGAGGTTGATGTGGGCCCCGGTGATGGTGACGATTAGTTTGACAGCCCTGGTCCAGCTCCTGCTGCCATGGAAGGGGCTGAAGTGCCAGTGCCATTGCAAGAGGGCTTGGTGCCTGAAGGGACCAGAGTGTGACCAGACAGAAGCTGGCTCTGAAAGTCAATGACCCCAAATGGCCACCTGGGGGCACACTCCAGCTTGGTTTGGAGGCACAGCCTTTGAAAACAAGTCCCACTGGAATAGGGTCTCTCCTGTGAGTGCATGCCTTGGAGACCAGCCAGGTGTGTTGTGGGCTCGGAGAGGGGGAGGAGGGACTCTCCAGGTATCAAAGGGCCGCCAGCTGGCACAGCTCAAGGTCAACCATCACAGAGAGAGGAGGGAGGTGTTTGCAGCTGTTTGTAGTTCAGGTCTAAGGACCCTTTCGACTTGTGGCTCTCAAAGTGAAGTCTGGGGACCCCCGAAGCTCCAGCATCCGGTGGCTTGTCAGCACTGCAAGCTCTTGGGCCCCACCCTTGGCTTTCTGAATGAAACTGCGTGGAGGGCCCACCTGAAGTTCCAGCAGATCCACCCGAGGCCTGGAGCCTGGTTCTGCGGAGCTGCTGCAGGACATCCAACTTGAATCTGGCCCAGCCAGAGTGACAGAAGGGATCTGCTGAAGGGGGGAGGCCCCTGGAAACCCAGCTTGGGGTGTTCTGGGCCTGTGATGCACAGCGGCTGCTGCTGCTGGAGCCGCCTTCCTGGGCATCCCAGCGTGAGCTGGTCCCGGCTGGGAGGGGATTCTGCCTGCCGGGAGGCGGGGGCACTTGGGAACAGGCAGACCAGGGGCTTCGCCCAGATTTCTGATGGCTTCCTGCCTCCCCCAAATTGTCGGGGCCTGGAGGAAGCGCCCTGATGCCAGAGATCTTTTTGCTGGCGCAGGAAGTCCATTCAGCCCCGCATTGCTTTTAATGAGTTTTGCAAGCAAGTGGCCTCTTCCGGTGACTCATTCCGCCTTTTGTGCACCGGAGATTGTGGTTTTAAGTTTCACTTTGGAAAGTAACCACTACTTTTGCTCCTTTCTCCGCGGCTGGAAGCTGAACAAGTTACATTCATTGTGCAACAAAGAAATGTAAACGCAGGCGGCCAGTCATATTTCTGCCCTGATTGCAAAAACATCCTTTTCCGAGATGGTGACAGCCCAGCTACGAGGAAGGGCTTTGTATTTTCAAGGAACACATCCATTTGGGAACTTGGTGTTTTTCTTCGAGGAGTGGCAGGACAGTTTCGCTTTTGCCCGTTGTCTTCTTGATTCGTACTTCAGAAATACCCTAAACATAAATAGCATGGACTGGTGGAGTGAGGCAGTCCGCCGCCGATGCGCTGAGAGAGACTTGGTTCCAGACGAAAGCTGGTGTTCTTGCGTTCGGGCGGCACAGCGAAGGTGTGGCCCCGGGGGCCACGCGTCGTCACACGGTGAAGCAGCGCTCGTCCCGCCTCTCCGCACGAGGGCTGCCCGAATGGGCGACCATCGGGACTCGGCCGCGCGTGTGAAGCGCGCAAACCGAGGAATTTTTCTCCAGCCCCAGTGAGAGTCGTCTTCAAAACACTAGTGTTGAACTAAGTTATTCTTGCACAGTTTTACTTCAATATGCGCGAACATGAAGCAGTGGCCCTTTTACAACGATGAAACCAAGATGTGTTTAGAATTCAGTGCAGATAGAACTCGAGCACTGGCAAAGGGCCATTTATCGTGAGGGCCCGGTGCTGGAAAACGTCGTGTCGAAATGACGTGGGATTTGGGTGGGTAACAGAGGCGTTCGTGGCTTACACTTCACGTGTCCGTTCGGTTCTTTTCTTCATCTTCGAGCGTGAGGGGCTGCCGTCTGGATCATCGACTCCCACCTGCATGAAACCCAGTGCTGACGACGTTCCGCCGCCTACTCCGACCGCTCTGCAGATTCTGACGGCAGGGCGGAGTCCCCTGAATGAGTCGTCCGCTGGTTCCGCCTGGTTGTCATGAAGCGAACAGTGGCCTTGACCCCGGGGCGTGTCTGTGCTTCGCGAACGTTAAGATAAGGCCCAGCCCTGGGCGTTACTCTCATCATCGCTGTTGCAGGTCACGTTTTGCGGCCGTTCATGCCATTTTGATGAGAAGAAAGGAAGTCGAGAGAGAGGCTGCCTGACCAGGAGGAGGCAGAGCCGGAGCGCAGCTCTCCGAATCCAGCATGTTTTCGGGTGTCCTCGAGCTCTGTCCTGTCACAAGAGTGGCAGTCGTACGGGCAGTGGGGACAAAGGAGGAGAAGTGAGCAAGGATCGGAGCAAGTGCCGCACCCCGGGCCATTGCACGAGCCGCCCTCCGGAACCCTGGAGCCAAGCCGGTTGGTGGCGACGAGAGGATAGGGCGGGGCCCAGCCCGCAGGGCAGACACAAGGCAGCCCCCACGTCTTCCCCGGGACCGGACCCTGGCGTGTGCCACAGGGCCTTTGCTTTTTTAAAATGCTAACACCCTTCAAACGATGGGGTACACACCTCCTGTTTTGAGCAGGAACAAATGCAAACGAGACCTGGTTGTCTCCCCAAGCAGAGCTTGACCTTTCAACTCAGAGGTGTCTGCAGGGACCAGGCAGGGTGGGTGGGGGGATGGAGCACATGTGGGATGGGGCGTGAACGGGACGGTTTGCCCGGCGGCCCGAGGCCCAGGGAAGGAGCCGATGTAGCCCCGTGCAGGGCAGGAGGACTAGGTGCAGGGATGCCTCTCCTGCCTCCTGTTCTTGGCTTGTCTCCTGACAGCTGCACTGTCACGACCGCGTGACGTCACAAAGGAGATACTCTGGTTGCTGAACCGCTGAGGCTGAGTGTCCTGGTGGAGACTTGGTGGTTGACTGGCCGGGGGCCCCTGTGAAAACAGGGCAGGGTCAGAGACCCTGAGCCTTGGCGGGGGTGGCGGAGGGGACGCGTTGTCCTCCGAGAGTCCCGCCTTCCCGTGGCGTGGTCGCTGTTTCCCAGCCCCCGGGCTTGTGTTGAGGTGCAGCCGTGTCCCTGTGTCTTGGCAGTGGGAAAAGCAGCCGAAGTGGCAGGTCACCGCTGGGCCAAGGCGGTTCAAGTGCAGCTGTGCCTTGTCCCCGTGCCCTGCCTGTACCCGTCAACCAGCGCCGGGCTCTAAGGCAGAGCCACACGATGGAAGGAGCCTGGGTCCCCGAGTCGCTGGGTGGCAGGCGACTCGCCAAACACTAAAATGGGCTTTGTGGGATGAGACGTGTTTCCATGGTGATAACCTCTGATGTTCTGGGTTATCTGTGAGTGCAGGTAGCATCATCTCGCCGACAGAGACAACAGAGGGGGGCAGATCCAGATCGGAGGGGGCAGGGCGGCCGTGCACCTCCGGGAGGGAGGCCTCCTGGGACGTCCCGGGTCGGCGTGCTTCAGTAGAAGTGCGATTTCATCCTCGATTCTGCGCTTTCTCTTTCTGCTTGTCAGAGGAGGAGGAAAAAAGAAGGCTACATTTGACAATGTGGAAAGTGCTTCTGAGAAGTGATTCCCCTCCTTCAGATTATTTTGGGGAAGGAGAAGATCTCAATACATTGGAAAAATAACAAGTAATAAAAAAACAGGAGCAACTCTCAGCCCCAGGAGAAGCCAGAGGGAACAGCGATGAACACCCACGTTGCCACCCCAGGAGGGTCGGGGTGGGTGCAGAGGGCGCGTGGAAGACAAAAACTTCATCTAACATGAGACGTCGGTGAGTCGTGCCTCCTTAGTTAATCAAAACGTGATAGCACATTTACGTTATTTAGAAAAATAAGTGACGAGCAGGGTAAACAGCTGAGAACGCTCTGTCTCCAAGGAGCCGGGGCCTGTGTGCGTGGAGGGGCTGGCGGGGCAGGCGGGGCTAGGCTTTGTTAGAATTATGGGAACATGCTAGTTTGGTCTCAAAAATCTAGTAGGATGAGAATGATATCACGTCAACAAAATAAAGTTGGGGGGAGGGGCAAAGGAAGGAGCAGAAGAAAGACGAGGGCCGAGGGTCTCCCCCCCCCAGGGTCTCCCCCGCCGAGTCTCCGCACTTCCCTGTTCTCCAAGGGACGACGGTCTTCACCGGTCAGCCTCTGCACGGACACTCCCCTTTGTTCCACTAGCAGCTGCTTTGGAGAGTGGCAGGCAGGTTGTCTGCAGCTGCAGACAGTGTTTGTGGAACAATCCCCGTCTGTCTGCCTGAGGGGCGCCTTGTGCCTTAGACCCAGCACTTGACAGTGAATGAAGCATTTGCGGGAGGAAAGGCACCGAGGGAAGGTCTCCCGTGTGCCTGGTGCGATGCCAGGTGTGGGAGGTTCGAGGAGCTCAGGGCCTGCGGGAAGGGACGTCTAAAGACTTCACGCACTGCAGGCGGCAGGTGCAGGGACAGAAATCTCAGTGTCCTGGGAGAGCACCGTGAAGGGAGGGAGGGTCGGGCGTATCTGGGGGTCAGGAGCGGAGGGCGTTATCAGGGCCAGAGGAGGAGGGCCACCTGGGTGGGAGGCTGGCGCCCGGACTCCGTCTGGAGCGGTGGCCGGGGGACGGGAAGCAGCCCAGGGAGTGACAGCACGGTGAGGGAAAGCAGCGAAGAGCTCCACGTGGTCAGAGGCGGGGTTTGAAGGGAGGTCAAGCCGTGATTGCGAGGAGCCTGCACCTGGGAGTAGCCAGGCCGGAAGGTCAGGTCTCACCTGCAGCGCAGTTGGCGGCCACTCTCGTAGAGGCTGGGTGGCCTGAGCGGATGGTGCTGTCGAGAGATCACTCAGGCGGTGGCGCGCGTGGAGCAGGGAGGTTGGAGACTGTTCGGGCAGCTGCAATCCGATGGGAGAGGCTGAGCACCCAAACGGAGGCCGGAATATGGGGGCGGAGGAGGGCCCGGGAGGAGCCCAGGATGACTCCCAAGGGCCTGACGTGGACACGAATGCCCAGAGGGGGCCCCGCCAGGACTGAGCTGTGGCTGATGCCGTGAGGAGTATTAGGAGCAGAGGACCGTCCGGGTCTCAGTGACGGGGATTCTCAACCTGAGCGGTACATAGAATTAATGGGGAGGAGGGATTTTAAAAGTCACCATGTAGGAGTCCTGCCCCAGACCAGCTGACTCTGAGGCTCCGAGTCTCCAGCGGCGGCCAGTGGGCTCGGCTTGGCTCGGAAGTGCGTACATCATAAACTCCGATCGTCGTAGGTTTGAGAGACCCAAACTGGGGGTTCAACCGCAGCAGTGTGATGGCAGATTTTATCTAGCCAAGCATACCGACATTTTGAGCCTCGTTGTTTTTTGAGGGGTATTCTATCTTCTGGGGTAGCGCAGAGAAAACGCCAGATGGAATTGTCAGGAAACCAAAAGCTGAAAACAACTGGGGTGCTCTCTGGTGACGGGGGAGTGGAGACAGAGCCAACCTGTGGTTCAGCGCCGGGGTGCCGGGGACATCTGGGGAGACAGAGGTAAAGAGGTTTCAAGAGGCAGAAGGAGCCTCTAATGAGATACAGAGACTTCACATTTATCGAGTTTGTGGGGAGACAGCAATGCGTCTGATGCCACAGTCGGGAGAGCTGTCGATTCCCAGCGAGCTCCGTGGCCTCCTCTCAGGTGAGGTCTTCCTGCTGAACGTGTGCTTATTAAAAAGCCGCACCCAGCAACTGGCCAGACTCACTGGTATTCTGGTGGGGCTGGAACCGACGGTAGGTAACTTTCTCATACTTTCCATGGATCCCCCTCCCAGAAATTCCCGAGGTCTCTGCTGGGGGATTGGCCGAGCTCCGATCTGCGGAGCGATCTGGTCCTGTCCCCACAATTTCCTACGGGCCTGCGGTTTGCTTGGGGTTCCTAACCTTCGTGGGTGTGGGGGGCGGTACTGAGGTCATCCTGGCGTTCTCACTGGCTCTTTGGGAAACGGGGACATGCGTGGCCCGGGAGTCCCGCTGCCGTGTACGTGCTCACGAATGCCAGCCTCCCACGGGAAGGGGCCGGGAAGCCGCAGCTTCGGAAGGAATCCATCCAAAACCCACTGCCCCCAGGAGCCCCGCTTGCTCCCGCAGAGCGGAATGAGAAATCGGGAAGGAAGCATTCTTTTAGATGTTAGTTGTGTTGGCCTTCAATTCCCATGCGGAGGTTAAAAAATGGAAGAGAACTTGCGCTGTCTGTCTTGGGGATGTTCTTCCACGTGTATTTGCGGTCACTGTAACCCCTCCAGGGCCACATTAGGCCACATGGCGGAACTCGTCCACAGTGCGGAATAGAATGGGCTGCACTTCCCGAACAGGGGCAAACGTAACCTGGGGGATGAGTTCGTTAATATTCGGTTCCTACTTATTTCAGAGCCTTTGGTGAGTAGCAGTAGGATTTGAGGGTGTGGGGTCACCGCTTGGGAGTGACATCCCTGTAGAAGGACAGTCGCCCTCGGAGGCTCGCTTGCACCGTTGAGTCAGGCCCAGTGGACACAGCCCAGGGTCCGGCGACAGAGCTGCCCTCTTGGTTCGGTGAGCATCCCCTCAGATGGAATGGCCTGGGGATCTCTGGGAGCCACCGCGACCCATGCAGAGGCTGTCCCAGCAGCCTCCTCACCAACTGACCTTCCTGGGGGTGAGAAACTAGTCCTCAAAAGCTGTCACAGTTCAGTAAATCATCTTCAGTGTCTTCGGTTGTGTAACATTCCGGGTAGATCACGGATTTGACAACCCCTGCCCCGTGCTGATGTCTGCAGTATGGGTTGGTTAAGTTTTCCACTTAGTCAGAGGTGCGGGCACCGGCGTGGGTGGCGCCGCAGAGCAAGGGCAGGGGTCCGCTGGAGCGCGTTCTGGTGTTCTTCAGCCTGGGTTCGCCTGCGGGGCCCTCGTCGGGCAGCGCGGGCCCTCGCCGGGTCTGCAAACTGGATTCCTCACTGTTTCACAGCCTCCCAGGGAGCCGGGTTCTACCCAGTTCACCCCCGGGCTGTCAGTTGGTGCTCTTTCTTCTCCCTGGTGAGGGACAGCCGGCGGAGGAGGGAGGACAGAGGGAAAGGAATCGGTTCACTCGGCTGGGGTGGGGGTTCCGTCCATCTGAAATTGGCCGGGCAGGCCGGTGGGCCGCCAACGCGGGGACGACGGGGGGCTGCAGCCCACGTCCCCTGAATGGCTGGAGGCGGAAGGCCCTCTTCCGCAGCGGACGGCCGGCTCTTTCTCTTAAGGTCGGCATCTGACTGGATGAGCAGCACTCACGTTACCGAGAGCCACTCGCTTCACTCCGAGTCCACCAATTTAAATACTAGTCACCCCTCAGAAACACCTTCACAGCAGCATCTGGACTCGTGCTTGACCAAATATCTGGGCGCCGTAGTCTATCCAGGCTAATGCATAAAATCAGCCACCACTGATGATAAAGCCGAAACTCAGGGAAGTCTTGTCTGGTGTAGTTAGGGCCTGAGCTGAGGGCTGGCAGCCTCTGGAATTCGTTCCATCAAGACACTATCTCAGTGTGTGCGTGTGTGTGTGTGCGTGTGCGTGCGTGTGCGTGTAGGGGCACTGGGGCTGTTAGCCCAGCGTCTGCAGATGGCAGTGGTCATTCTTCCTGCCTGGAAAAGTTTCTGGTCACCCGACAGGGAAAAAACCTGGTATGTCCCCAGATTTCTCCACAAAGCCTCTCTGGAAGACTCTTCCCCAGGACCTGGCACTGTGGGAAGGCAAGGGTTCTGGAAGAACAGAGGAGGCTGAACGCAGGTCCAGTTCTGTTCAATCGGACTCAATCCAGCCTGCACTGTTTAGCCCTGACCACGGGCCGGTTTGCTTGGGGCCGCAGTGCATCCTGGGAGAGCCGCACCCGGGGGATCTGGAGGTGATGGAGGGAGAGAGACAAGCACAGAGACCAAAGGACTTCGACACGTGCTGTAGTGGGAATCCAGGGCCGTCCTTAACAGACAACACTGCAAAATGCATTTTTTTCATTGCTTTCAGACAGAGAGGAAGGCGGAGAGAAAGGGAGAGGGAGAAACATCAATGTGAGACTGGCCGCCTCCCATACACAGCCGGGCTAAGGATTGTACGCGTCTGCACCACGGATCAAAACCACAGCCGAGGCGCGTGCCCTGACCGGGAACTGAACCCACAGCCTTTCGGTTATGGGACGATGCTCCAACCAACAGGGCCACACCGGCCAGGGAGAAAACGACAAGTTTGAAAAGACCTACTTAAATGTGTGCTGCAGCTTAGTGCTAAAGGACACAAGATTAGCAGTAACAAGTGTGCGTGCGTGTGTGTGCGTGTGTGTGTAATTGACTAGAACCAACAGACTTGGGTTTGAATCCTAATTGGTGCCAAAATTAAAATAAAGGTAAAACCGTGACTGTTGTGGAAATATTTAATGAATACATGTCAAGGATTTTATTTAACTCGTTAATTAATGAGAAGACCAGTAAAATGTAAAACCGGGTTCAATGGAGAGTTCAAAGAACACACGAACGCAGGCGGTCAGGAGCTGGAAATGATTTTGCAAATAGATTTGCAAACAGTTCAGTGTGCGCAGGGCAATAATCAATTGCCTCTCCAAAGATCAAAACCATTTGCCTTTGCGTGGACAAGAATTACTTGCATTCTTGTCACTTTTCTGCGATGCACAGAGTGGCGAAATAGCACAAAGACATTGCAGAAGACGCAGCTATTTTGGAAGAATACTCCAGGAAAACGTCTGGTAATCCGCACGTCCCCATTTCACAGACTGCCGTGACGGTTCCCCGACACTCGAGAACACGGAGGTAGGGGCTCTGCGCGAGCTCTCCGCCCTCTCTGCGTCTCAGTGTCCGCCTCTGCAAGACGGCACTGGTATTTCCTGACGACACATTAGCATATTAAAAATACTAATGTATGTAAATGCTCTGACACAGAGCATGTATTGAACCAGTACTGGATGTTTCAAGCTGATACGTGGATTTGTTCCCCTGAATCTCTTTGTTCACGCGTGTGTCTACTCCGCCTCTGCAGAAGGCCTGTTGCGCCAGGCACGCACGCTACCACCCAGCGAGTGTGAGAGGCGGTTGGTTACATGCGGCGAGTCAGGACCCGGCCGGCCAGGACTAATCACTGTGTCCCCAGGCAAGCTACCTCTTCATGCCTCAGCTTCTTCATTTTATTTATTTATATTTTTAAAATATATTTTATTGATTATGTTCTTACAGTTATCCCATTTCCCCCCTTTACTCCCCTCCACCCTGCACACCCCCTCCCACCAGCATTCATGTCGTACATATAAATTCTTTGGCTTCTGCATTCCTATACTGTTCTTCACCTCCCCCTATTTTCTTCCTATCATTTATGCCACTCGTTCCCTGTACTTTCCCCCCTCTCGCCCCCTCCTACTCTGCTGCTGATAACCCTCCATGTGATCTCCATTTCTGTGGTTCTGTTCCTGGTCTAGTTGTTTGCTTAATTTGTTTTTGTTTAATTTTAGGTATGTTTGTTGATAGTTGTGAGTTTATTGTCATTTTACTGTTTGTATTTTGATCTTCTTTTTATTAGATAAGTCCCTTTAACATTTCATATAATAAGGGCTTGGTGATGATGAACTCCTTGAACTTGACCTTATCTGAGAAGCACTTTATCTGCCCTTCCATTCTAAATGACAGCTTTGCTGGATAGAGTAATCTTGGATGTAGGTCTTTGCCTTTCATGACTTGGAATACTTCTTTCCAGCCCCTTCTTGCCTGGAAGGTCTCTTTGGAGAAATCAGCTGACAGTCTGATGGGAACTCCTTTGTAGGTAACTGTCCCTTTTTCTCTTGCTGTTTTTAAGACTGTCATCTTAAAAAAAAAAGATTTTATTTATTTATTTATTTTTAGATAGAGGGGAAAAGAGGGAGAAGAGAGAGAGCGAAACATCAGTGTGTGTTTGCCTCTTGCATGCCCCTCACTGGGGACCTGGCCTGCAACCCAGGCATGTGCCCTGACTGGGAATTGAACCAGCAACCCTTTGGTTCCAAAGCTCTCAGTCCACTGAGCCACACCAGTCAGGGCAGATTCTCTCCTTATCTTTAATGTTGGGTAATATAATTACGATGTGCCTTGGTGTGTGCTTCCTTGGGTCCAACTTCTTTGGGACTCTCTGAGCTTCCTGGACTTCCTGGAAGTCTATTTCCTTGGCCAGATTGGGGAAGTTCTCCTTCATTATTTGTTCAAAAAAGTTTTCAATTTCTTTCTCTTTCTCTTTTCCTTCTGGCACCCCTATGATTTGGATGTTGGAACATTTAAAGTTGTCCCAGAGGTTCCTAAGCCTCTTCTTATTTTTTTGAATTCTTGTTTCTTCATTCTGTTTTGGTCGAATGTTTATTTCTTCCTCCTGCTCCAAACTGTTGATTTGAGTCCCAGTTTCCTTCCTGTCACTGTTGGTTCCCAGTACATTCTCCTTTATTTCACTTTTCATAGCCTTCACTTTCCTCTATTTTGCAACCATACTCAACCAATTCCGTGAGCATCCTGATGACCAGTGTTTTGAACTCTGCATCTGATAGGTTGGCTATCTCTTCCGTGCTTAGTTATATTTTTTTCTGGAGCTTTGATCTGTTCTTCCATTTGGGCCATTTTTTTGGTTACCAGGTGCACTTGGTTCACCAGGGCGGGGCAACCCACATCGAGTTGTGGCACTGTATGTGGGGGAGGGGTCTGAGAAGGAACAGTGCTGCTTGCTTAGTCCTTCGTGGACTTTCAGTCACTTCCCCTAATACGCACAAGGAAATTGGGCCCTTCTGGTGCTGATTCCTGGGTGGGTGGGTCTGTGTACATTCTAGGACTCTGTGGGTCCCTCCAACAAACTCTCCTGTGAGGCTGGGATTTTTAAAAATCCTCACCCAAGGACATTTTTTCATCACTTTTAGAGAGTGAGGAAAGGAGAGAGAGGGAGACCCCGATGCAAGAGAGAAGCATCGACTGGTTGCCTCCTGTAAGTGCCCAGACCAGGATCAGATCTGCAGCCTCGGTATGTGCCTGACCAGGAATTGAACCCTCAACCATTCTGTTATAGGACGATGCTCCAACCGACGGAGCCGCACCAACCAGGGCACAGGTAGATCTTACTTTAGAACGCAGCTCTTCTGGGATGAGAGGAATGACTTCTGGCTCCTTCAGGGAACAAAGTCTGTCCACCAACTTCATTGCTCCTCTTCTAACCTATTCACTGATGCCTCCCTCAAGTCAAAGGCTGAATCCCACCTGCGAACCCCGTGTTCTCGCAGAGACAGTCCTTTGGTCTCACTCACTGTGAACGTTTCGGGGTCTGACACTCAACAAGGCCCCCACCCCCGTAGGTTCCTTTGTCCTGGCCCCGGCTGCGAGGACAGGCAGACTGGGTGGCCCACTTGCCTCGGTGGCTCAGTTCCGAGTGCCGTGGACACATGGTCTAGTTTAAAACTTACCTGACATGAAAGGCCCTGGCGAACACTCAGCTACCCGCAGGAGGAGTTAGTTGAGGTGCCCTTGGTGCGCTTCCTTCTACCTGCAGGGGGCGGGCCTGCCCCCCTCGGGTCTGCAGAATGACCTCGGAGGCCCTGTGGGGTTTTCACCTGGCTGGAGGAGGCAGCCTGCAATTCTCTGCGGTTTCCGTGTTATTGGCCCCGTGTGCAGTCTACGGAAACGTCTCCTGTGGCAGGAGATGCCCAGGAGTGACCTATACAGGGAGGCACACCGTCCGTGGCCTGGGGGGAGTCACGCGTTACTGTGATTACCGTTCATTGAGCACCTGTTCTGTGCTGGGTACCGAGACAGGTGCTTCTGGCTTGTTCCAACCTAAAGCTCAAAACCACCTCGAGGGAGGGGCATAAAGGCTGTGTACCTAGCAGGCCGGGACTCGGACCCAAGGCCGATGCCAAAGCCCGGCTGCTCCCCTGCACCGAGACTGAGGCTCTCTCCACCAGCTCCGACCTGTCGTTGGCTGCTGCCTGGGGCCTGCTGTCCCGTGGCAGATGGAGGGAGGGATGGACAGAGGACAGGTATGGCACAATGCGTTTCTCACAAAGCGGGGGTCTCGCCCATCCCATCGTTCACGGCCCCTGTCCCCAAGCAGCCGCACAGACAGGCCTGACCCCGCCCTGGCTCCGGTCCTGCCTGCACGCTCTTTCCTCCAGCACAGAGCCAGGGGACCATTTCCGAAAAAGACACGTTAGGCGGCCTCCAGCCAATCCCTCCCCTACCTCTGTCATTACTTCCTGGTGGCAGCATGGAGGGGCACGAGTGTCACCCAGCAAATGTGCAGCTAAAACAGTCTCGAAGGGCTCTCGGTGTGTGGGCTGGAAAGTGCCCCGCACGTTGGGAGTCCTGCTCCTTACTCCTGGTGTCCCCTCAGGAAAGCCCCGTCCCCTCGCTGGGCTCCTGTCTCCACCATGAAGTTAAGGGATTGGCCTGGACCGTGGGATCCCCAAAAGCCCGGTCTCTGGTCTCTGGGTCCGCAGCCTGCGCGCCGGCACCACCTGCTGGGAACTCACCAGAAATGCAAGTGCTCGGCCCCGCCCTGACCTACCGACAGGGACACTCAAGGCTCAGAGCGCAGTGATCTGATCTCCAAGCCCTGGAGGTGGGGTGCTGGTGCAACCTAAAAATGGAGCGCCCCTGGTTCAGGTGAATTTTAACTTTCCTCCTGCCTCTAATAGCCTAGGATCCTCTGCTCTTACCTGTGAAGAGGGCAGATTGTACCTATTACGCGGCCTCACGCAATGAAAATGGAACTCAAATCGGTGGCTGTGTGCATTTCTCTGAAAGCATCGCCTGTCACTGCCCTGACTCGGATCCCATTTGTGGGCTTATTGATGTGAAAGCTGAACAGAGACCCGTGGGAAGGTTGTCCCTGAAAGGCCCCTGACAAGGTTCCCTGTGGCAGCACCTGGAGAGGAGGATGACAGCCACTCTGTGCAGCTCAGAGCGGACACTGTGTCTCCCGCTGGTTCCCGACACAATGGGCAAGTCTGCCCTGGCCGCCGGCCCCAGCTGCAGCTGCATGTCCGCGCTCCCTGGACGCCTGCCCGCGGCCCGAGAAGGCCGGTCTGTTTCTGGGGGAGGTGCCCCAGCCCCCGTTGGCAGGTTTGTTGTTCACTCGTGGACAGTTCTGCTCTCCGGAGCTGGCCTGGAACCAAGCCAGGGGACCGTTATCCCGGGGCCTAGCACATAGTAGGTGTGGTGAACCTCACAAGGCGACTCATTTCTTCAAATGGCTTTGGGGTGCACATGAGACCCCAGAATCAATTCTGGGCAGCTCCTTGGCTTTCTGGTGCCATAGGGAGGGACAGATGATACCAGAATCCAGCTCCCCAGGCTCCTGTCTCAGAGCAGATCGGTGGAAGCAAGTGACACTCTGCCGTGTGGCACGCTCCACGGTCGCACATTTCCGGCGCTGTGCCATACTCGCCACGGGGTTGTTAGGTAGGAGTGGTTTTCCAATTTCCAGCAGAAAACTCGAGGGCCCAGGAAATAAACATCCTGAACCAAGTCACACGCACACAAAAAGTCCAGAGTCAAGATACTAAGTTTAATTTTTTATTGAGCATTGACCCTGCAGCTAAATAATAAACCAGCTCTATAATGGGTTTCTGTTTCTGTTTCTAATCACTCCGTGCGTCCAGTTGGCTTTGACTCGTTTCTCTGTCTTAGGGGGTTCGTAAGAAGCTCGTGCCCCTTCACTCATTTGCTGTTCGGTGGATCTTTGCTGAGTGTGTGACTTATCTCTGGAGCACGGGCAGGTGAAGACGGTACTCTCTGCGTAGTAGTGAGACGCAGGCAAAATCTCTGGGCATTCAGGCAAGGGGACAATCAGCTGGTGAATGGGGTTGGAGAGCAGGTTTCACGAGGGGGTGATATTGGAAATGGGCCTTGAAGGCTGAATAGGAGTTTTCCTGAGCAGGAGAATCATCCCAGCCAGAGAGAACAAGGGGAATCCATGTGCCGCCCAGGTTCAAGGATGCGACGGATGCCAGAGTGTTTGGGAACGGGGAGATGTGCTGTGCGGGGGTCCCTGGCTGGTGCAGTTTTTGCCTGCGTGTAGGGGTTTGGACAGCAGGTGTGTTTCTGTGTTTAGGGCAAGGGTATGAATGGGGGGAGGGGTGGCGAGGAGGGGATGGATGGGGGGGCAGGGCCCGGCACGAAGACACCTGACGAGCCTGAATCTCTCCAGGCTCATCACAATACGCTGCCACAGGAACAGCTTTTCAGAACGCTCGGAGGCCGCCCATCACCTGTGAGTGCGGTCTGGTCCCAGTCCCTTCGACGTCGGTGGCTGCCTGTGCAGCTTGCTCTCCCTTCTTCCTTATGTGGTCCCTCCAGTATGCTCCAGGAGCTAGTCCGGCCCCTGTGAGTTCAGAAAGGAATGATTCCACAGCAGCAACAAATTCATCAATTCTTGCCCTGGGTGAAATAAATCATCTCCCTGAACCTCAGTTCCCCATTGGTAAAACCAGCGTAGCAAGTCTCCCCTGACAGGCACGCAGCATTCAAAGGGCACGGAAGATCTGGCTCCGCCTGGGTGGAAATGTGTTTTGTTCCTCTCTACACACACACACACACACACACACGCACACACACACACACACACGCGCGCGCACACACACACACACACGCACGCACCTTCTCTCAGAAACACTGACTGGGTTCGGTCAGGAGATTGGGTGTGGTTCCCAGTGTCACCAGCAGATGGGGCCCAAGATGGCACCAGGAACGAGTCCAGGCGGCCCCACACTCCAGCCCCCTCCTCTGCCTTCCTCCCCTTCACAGCCGTTCCAGGTCCCGGGCAGAAAGTCACACAGAACACTCTGTGTCTGTCAGCAGATTCCTGGAAGGTCACGCTGAATGATGAATGCTCCTGGGTAGGATTGGAGGGCTCTTTTTTCTTATTTCTTTTCTTTCTTTTTTGTCTCCCATGAATTGCATCACTGGGCAGCCTCTTGGCTTTATTCATCCGACTCCTGTGGTTTTTAGACCTTTCCCAATTCTTCTGCACTGCTTCCTTTCCAGGCCCCTTCTGGCCAAGGCAGGATACTCAGGGTTGGCCGAGGCCAGGGGGCTGGTCCTGGTCCAGCACTTTCCACAGTCACTCCCCTTGCCCGTTCTACCCCCCAGTCCCAGACCTCGAACAGACTGCGGTCCTGGGGACAGACACCTGACAGGCCGTGACCTCAGGTGACCGTCTCTCAGCCCTCAGTCCCACATAGGGGAGCCTTGCCTGGTGGGGGACCGGGTCTGGTTTTCACCAGGTCGGGGCACCCGGCAACCCTGGCCCGTGGCATCCCTCTCTCCCCCCTTTCCCAGCTGTGCAATACACTGCTGGTGGTAGCGTGACCTTTGCCCCGTCCCCGGTTGGGGAGCTGTTTGGTATTCCGGTATCCCGGGGTGGCCCCGATTTAACACGGGGACCCGTTGTCCCTGTGTCGGGTATTAGGACCCCAGTCTTGGTATTTTTTTGGAGGAATGTGAGGCAGACCACACAGAGGCATGCTCCGTATGCTGTAAACGAGACGCCCTTCTTCCTTCCGCACCCTTACTGTGTACTGAGCGCTGTGATTTATCATGTGTACAGAGATAAGTAAAAATAGACCTTGTCTTCAAGGAGCCCTTGGGCAAGGGGATGTGAGAGGACAGACCCAAGTCTCCTGGCTGGAAGGACACACGCTGGAGAATAGATAGAGCACCCGGGTCCAGGTACCTAGAGAGGGAAGCAGGAGTGGCTGCTCACCATCGCCCCTAGTGGCCCAGGTAGGGAATCGGCGCTTCCTGTCATTTTAGGCTCAGGGGAGGTGCCCCCAGCTGGGGCCACTAAATTTAAAGCTGCGGCTGCTGCTGGTCGTTCTGGGCGTTTGCGCTAATAATTATCAGGCAAAGGAAGGTGTTCTCACTCTGTAAGGGTGAGGACTCTGTCATCACAAGGCGAGGGAGGGGCTGTGTCCCGATGGGGACAGGGAGACCATGTCTGGCATGGAGGCGGTTCCCTGGGCATCCACCTCTTAGGGATCCCACACCCAATTTCAACAGCAAACGGGCCTCAGACCCCCTCCCGTGAGGGTCTGGTTCTCCCTCCCCCTCTGGAAAATCCCACCGACCCCCTGGCTGGCTACTGTGGAGGGCGGTTCAGCCTGGGTGGTGGAGGAGGGGGCCGAGTTCCACATGTGACCCCTGGGAACCTCTCTTGTAAGTCTCCCCAGGAACTGTGACCAGTGGGAACCTGAAGAGGCTGAGCCTACACAGAGTGAACTTGCTGCAAGAGGCTCACCTCATAGTTCGTTCTTCTTTTTTCATTTTTAAAAATTTATCTGTTAGAGAGGGGAAGGGAGGGAGAAAGAGAGAGAGAGAAACATCCATGTGTGGTTGCCTCTCACATGCCCCCAGATCACATGGGGGACCTGGCCCACAGCCCGGGCATGTGCCCTGATTGCGAATCGAACCGACAACCTTTGGTTCACAGGTGAGCACTCGATCCACTGAGCCACACCCACCAGGCCCGGATAGTTCATTCTTGACCACAATGGTCCCTTCCCCTGGGGTTGCCCTGGGTGATGGACGCGGCCCTGGGAATGTTGGGAAGGGCATGCCCTCTTCCTGAGGATGCTCCCAGCCAGCGGTTGGCTGATATGAGGACACAGAAGACCAGGCAAACCCCTCGCCTCCAGCGGGGACAACCCCGTGGTTCCATTGATGTTCCATATAGACATCAGCTGGGCTCGCACCTTTCTGCAGCTTTCCCCACCACCCACTCCTGCTTGTCTCTCCTTCAGGGTCCTCCCGAGGGCCCTTCCTGAATAACCCGCCTGCACGAGGGTGCCTCTCTTAGCCCCTTCCTGTACAGAACCTGAGCCAAGATACATAGCTGTGGGGAACACAAGGGAAAGAAGCACTTTTGTCTGGTAGCTCAGGGGCGTCTCCCTGGGGTAGGCCTTGAAGGACGAGCAGGAGTTTGATGATGGAAAATACGTTCCAGCAGAGGAGCCGCGTGAGCTGGGTGCCGCAGCCACGTCGTACTCTGTCTCGAGGCTCTCCAGCTGTTTTCCTGGGCCAGAGTGCTGAGCATACGGGGTTGGCTGGGCTGTGGGTGGCAGGAAAAGTGGAGACCAAGTAGAAAAGGCCCAGGCAAGGAGACCGGACTTCAGACTTTCGGTCTGAAATAGCCTTGCTTGGAGCTAGCTTTTTCCTTGCTCTGCTGTGATTGGCTCACACCTAAAGGACCACCACTCAGGAATGAACTGTGTTACGAAAAGCATCCTGTGTCACGTGGCACGTCAGCGGAAGGGTTAGAATACAAAACTCATGCTTCCGAATGCCAGCCCGAGACTTTACCCGTTGCTCAGAATGATGAAATCCTTGGACTACTCGAATAATAGTTTTAACCCACTCCGAAGCTGTGAAAACGGGTGTAACCCAAGTCCTCTGTTCCTCGCGCTCCGACAAGCCTCTTCCTTCTCAGTTCCTGACAGTGAACGACGAGTCCGAGTCGTCTCACGCATGCGCAGCCTCGCTGCACGTCAGCGGCTTTCACGGGCCTCCTTCCGTTCTCGCAGCTGCGCCGGGAGCACGTGCTGTCATCCCCGTGTCAGGCACAACAAACAGCCCAGAGTCGCAGACGGTCAACTAACGTCCCCTCTGGAGAAACCCAGAGCGTTTCCACCGTATTACCAGAGTGAATATTTTTTTCTATGTCGTTTAGCTGCTGTCGCTTACGAAACCACCCCACGTCTTAGTGGACTGAAACTACCCTCGTTGATTGGTGTGATGATTCCGTGGCTGGCAGTTTGGGCTGGGCTCCGCTGGGTGGTTTTTCTGCCGATGCTGGGAGGCACCCCCGGGCTTGCATCTGTGGTCAGCCGCCGGTTGGCTAGGAAACTCCGTTTCTGGGGGTGAGAGCTGCGTGTGGTCGGGGCAGCGGGCTTACCAGGTCACGTGTCTCTCATCCTCCCACGGGCTGAACAGACGAGCCTCGGCTGGAGCGCGCTGGGGCTGTCCTGAGGTTCCGAGAGCCGTGGGTGAGGACAAGCTCCGGGGGGCAAGTGCCCTTGAAGCCTCTCTTTGCATCCCTGTGGCTGACAGCCTGCCACCAGTGGCTGGGCTGGGAATCAGCGGGGGTGTGTCCTGGCCCCAAGGGCGTGGCTGCAGGGAGGGAGGTGAATAGTGGCAATCTTTTAAATCTGCCACATTCTGTCTTCGAAATGCTTCTTTATTATAAAAATGTACATATGTCTGCTATATGTCTATAGGTATTATGTTAATTTGGGAAATATAGGCGAATCTAAAGAAACAAAAAAAAAAATCTGCAATGTACTATTCTGAGAAAATTCCTGTTAACATTTTACTGTTTCTGCCTGGGTTGTGAGCATATCAGTGACTCTGCTACTGTGTGAATATGTTTGTGGAATATTTTCTTGGAAAAAAAAAAAGAATCATATCGGAGCCTGACTTTTTCTATTGACATTGCGGACACTTCCTCTTGTCATGAAATGATTCTCAAAAGTATGATATTTTTAACATGCTCTCATATCTCCCCATCGTATTTTATTTAACCTTGCTTGCCCTGCCTTTTATCTCTTTATTTTTGGCTCTTTAATTTGCTTCCATTTCTTTTGTGGTTGTTGTCCTTAGACATAATATTTCATTGGAAATCCTGGAATATAAATATTTTATTGAAAATTCTGGAATGCACGCCTTTACCCACATTTCTGATGAGGGCCCTGGGACAGATTCCCGGAGGTGAGTCACGGGATCAAAGAGGATAACAGGCGTGGCGCTCTCTGTGCGTGGTGCTAAATCACTTTCCTGGAACCGATGCTCCCAGGGCCTGTGGGGAAGCGTTGCCTGCGCGGTGGCCCTCGCAAGGACACCGAGTGTTACCTTCCAAAGAGAGAAAAGATCAATCAGGCAAAACGTGGTACCTTATTTTCTTGTATTCCTGCTTACCGGCAAGAGTAAACATTGTAGAAATGCTTACTTAGACCATTCATAGTTCTTCTGTGAATGCCCGGATTGGAAATGTTTGCTGTTGAATTCATGTTTTCTTTCTTTTTAAATAACAGCTATTGCCTCATGTTTACTGTGTCATTTTTGCTCCACCTCTGTAAAGATTTGAGATGGAGCTGCTTTGCCATTTGGCCGAGCAGTGTTCAGAAAGGCAGTGTTCAGAAACCAGTGTTCTTTGGAACCGGAGGTGAAGGGGGGGAGTGCGGGGGGGCTGACCTTCTGTGTGATGGGTTCTCCTCCAGCCGAGCCTGGGCGACCTGCCTCCAGGGTCTCTGTTTAACGGACCTAAGGCTGATCAGCAGAGCCAGGGGTGTTGCTCGGAGCACATCAGGGAGACTGTCCCTTCACCTGCTGCTTTTCTTCTGCCCGCTGGCCGCAGCCTCCCATCCTCTCAACCAGGGAGCAGGTGCCATCTCTTCTTCGTGTCTCTTAGGCTCCTGGTTGGGCCCATCACCAGCCACGCCGACGGCTCATTCTCCTTAGTAGTGTGTGTTTTCCCTATGGCGTGAGTTTCAATCCATTGGCCGTGAGGCTAATGCGTGGCAGTGAATTGCTTAGTGGGCTGATGAGCACGGCCACCGCCCTCCAGCCCCTGTATTTCAGGGCAGCTTTGAAGTGCTACTTGCGAAGGGACCAAGTGCTGCGATGCAGGCATTCCAGGGGCTTGGGGACCCGAGCCTGCGACTCACTGTAGGTCCTTGTGCAGGAAGGAACTCAAACACAAGCCAGTACAGAGTTTAAAGTGACAGTGAGTTTATGAGTGAAGCAGTGAGGCAGGCGGATAGATGGCTGTTCCGCAGACAGAGCAGCCCCACCCCCGTGGGATCTGCTTCTTTTACGGAGGAGGAGGCATTCAACCAGGGGCAGGAATATTAAGGATCTTTCTGGGATAGGGTGGGGACTTCTGGGGAGAGCCCTGGTAGCCATGTTGCATCCTTGTATGGGCTTCTGGTTTGTGACCAAGGCTCCGTGGGGGTGTGCTGTTTAGCGTGCTGATGTGTTACGATGAGTGCGCAATGAGGCTAAAGGTCGCAGCCAGGTGAAATTAGTCGCCGTGTTGAATCAAGCTGGACTTCTTCCAGTTCTAAGGCACAAATCCGTGGGGAGTTGGTCTGACTGTCTCCTTGATAGTCTCTGTAGCCCTACTCAGCGACAGCCCTTTGGCCACACACCCCATCTCACTGGTTCTTGCTGCAGTTCGTCCCCCAAAGAGGTGAAGCCAAGATGATTTGCTACAGAAGGAAAAAAAATGCAGTTGGTTTTGCGGGTTCACTTTTGTATTCACTGAGATCGGTGGATGATTTCTCAGCTGAAACCAAGAGAGGATATAATTACAGTGAAAAGAGATGGGGTGATTCATACCCATTCAGAGCTGGGCTCACCTTCTGTCTCTGCCATGTACCACGTGGCCCCGCCAAGCCACTGGCCTCCCCGAGCCTCCGTCCCCACTGTCAGTGGGGACTGCAGCCATGCCTTTCTCGGAGAACTCTCCTGAGCGTGGGTGACACCCTGCAGACCACGTGGTCGGCCCAAAAGAGCTTCTCAGTAGATGGCGGGTGGAATTTTTATCCAGAAAAAGAAAAGCGACCTAAGTGAGAAAGTGATGATGTAGAGATTCTGCCAATCTGCGAAAACTTCGAGAATGCATTTTGGGGAGGTTGAGGATCTGTCACTGTCACTGGACTTTCCGGGAGCACGCGGGGCTCGGGCGAGTGGCCGTGCACACACGCCGGAGAAGCACCGCACGCGCCCGTGAGCGCAGGATTCGACATCCAAACACACAGCGATAGCGACAGAGCAGGGCGCCGAATTCACGTGAGCTTCTAGGGTGAGCCAGAGGTAGGAGTTCCGCTGTCCTTGCCAGCAGGGCTACCTCAGGGGACACGTTTGAGACGCTCTGGAGCGCGTTGAAAAGCTTCCCCAGACCGGCTCGGATGGCAGCAGTTCCCTCCCAGCCTTCCTGGAGCAGAGCCTTCTGGAAGGGGGACAGGCTCGTCGGGATGCCCTGGAGGGGCCATGGCGGCTGCACACAGGCCATTTCTTCTTCCTCCAGGCTCTCAGCAGGACTCCCCTGACCCCGTGAGGTTAGGGGTGGCCCTGAGAATCGTCATGGTGATACAATGTGGGCAGAAGCACTGTGTCCCACCCAGGCAGAAGCCTCAAGAGCCGCTCAGTTTGCTGCGTTGCTCAGCCATCGAGGAAATGGTCATGGAGCTTCTCTCAGGCTGGGTCCCTGAGTGAGAATGACGCAGAGCAGTCTCCCAATCCGCCGTGGTGACATGAACAGAAGTGAGAAGTCACCCTCTGTTGTTTTGAGCCTCTGGGCGATGGGGATTCCCCCCCGCCCCCCCGATGCTGCAGCTGAACGGAGCTTGGGCCGACTTAGACACTGAAAGGTAGGTGGCCTCCTTCCGCCCACGTGGTCGACACGGTGCTGGATTCACAGCTGACGCTGGATTTGTTCTATTTCAGAGATGTAACGAGCAGGCCACCTGCCCGGCCGGGAAGATTTGGCTCAACGTGGCTGAGCTGCAGCTCTGACAGCTGCTCCCCCTGAACCCGGGGCCCCAGCACGGCTGTGGCTGACCGGCTGATGAGGAGAGAGAAAGGCGAGGAAAACACGCGTGTGCCGTGCGGCAAGGCTGCTGCTGGGTGCCTTCTCTGCATTCTCTCTAGCGGTCACAGCGGCCCGCCCAGGAAGTTCCTATCACCCTCACTTCCTTTTTAGACGAGACCGTGGCATCTCAAAGGGGGATCCAACCTGAGATGCAACCTCGGGCCCAGCAGACGAGCTGCAGAGGGGGGGCATTGGTGTCGCCCCCTCAGCAGTCACAGACGTGCCGAATCCCATCCAGTTAGGTCCCAGGAGCCGTGCCGTCCTCACTCAGTCCACAAAGGGTCTCGCCCCCCACCTCTGCTCGTCATTCTTCCTCTGCGTTTGCCTTCGCAGCTCTCACTTGTTTGACACCGCCTCTCCAGGCACCCTATAAATTCTAGCGCAGAAAGGACCGTCTTGTCTCCCTAATGCTTGTGTGCCCCGGCCTCGATCAGTGCTGGCACAACGGGAGGATTTGGTAAAGGGTTGCTTATGTTCGTTAAACCCCCGGTGTGGATGGAGGAACTCTTGAAGCTGGTAGTGTGGAAGTTAAAGCCCGGACCCTGAGGCCAGACCATGTGGGTTTGAATCCCAGCTTTGCAACTTCTTAGCTGTGTGACTTTGGGGAAGTTGCTGAACACCTCTGTAACTTACTTTCCTCATCTGCTGAGTGAGGGTAATACTAGTGACTTTCCTCAAAGACCGGGGAGGGTTGGAGGATGTGTAAACAACCCGCCAAGCGCTGAGAACGGTGCCTGGAATCTAGGCAGTGCCCACTGGGGACTAGCCTTTTGTACGTGCCTGTGTGCTGGGGAGTGTCCGTGAAATGTCCCCTGCAACCTCGTGAGGGCCCGCGAGAAAGGGGACGATGCCACGGTGCTGGGGAGGCCGCAGCGCCTGGGCGGTTTGGTGCGACAGAGAGATCGCGGGATCTGTGGTCAGACACACCTGCAAGTCCTGGCTCAGCTCTGCGACCACTGACGAGATGGGGAAGGTGGCAAGCTTGTGCCCACCCAGATTCGTATGTTGAAACCTAGTCCTCAGTGCGATGGTTTCAGGAGGCAAGGCCTCTGGGGGGTAACTGGTCACGAGGGCGCAGTCCTCATGAACGGGATTAGTGTCCTTACGAAAGTGGTCCCAGAGGGACACACCGTGAGAAGGTCGCTGGCCGTGAACCAGGACGCGAGCCATCGCCAGACAGTGACCTGCTGTTACCTTGATCTTGAACGTCCAGCCCCCAGACCTACGAGAGGTGAGTTCCCGTTGTTTCGGAGCCACCCGGTCTCTGGCCTTCCCGTTACAGCAGCGGCACTGACGAAGGCCACGGCGATCTGGCAAACCCGTCGCTGCCCTGGGCTTGTTCTCCCCTGCGGCTGCCCTTGTGCCAGGCTCCCTAGCGAGCACGCTGCTGGGGAGGCGTGGAAACACAGACGGCAGTGTGGAGAGCGGGAGGCACACGCGTGCACGGCAGCCTGAGTGTGTGCGACGGAGGAGGTTTGGCGTGTAAAACCTTCCGCACACCCAGGCCACGTGCCCGCGAGTGCCCGTCAGGGGTGTCTGAACTCAGGCGCGAAGGAAGGTGGGTTCTGCTGACTGAGTGCAGAGCAGAGACAGAGTTTGCCCTTCCTTCTTCTTCGGGCTGGTCAAACAGCTGAAGCGACAGAAGACAGATTAACGGGAGGAAATGATCCCATTTCGTTACGTATATACATAGGGCTTCCCTGAGAACATGAGACCCGACGGCAGTTTGGGCCTGTGTTCCGTCTTGAGACGGGGGTTGTGGTTCGGAGCCTCAGAAGCAGGAAGTTAATTCACAGGGGGATGGAAAAGCAAACGTTTGGTAAACAAATGTCGGGCCACCTTTACCCAGGAGGCACGGAGAGGCCTTTGATCCAATGGGCCTTGCCGGGCGCCTCCCTAACCCACTCGGTTCGCGTTGAACTGTGGTCCCCTGTGATGACAGCCCCCTTCCTGGGGCGGGTCCTCTACCTTGTTAGGTAGTTAGCGGAAAGGTCAAAGATTCTTCCTAAGACTTCTGTTTCTTAAAAAAAAAAAGCTTGAAATAAACAATATCCCAAAGACACATATTTGGGGTGGCAAAACTTCGCTCCCCTCCCCAGGTGAGGTCTTGTCTTGAAAAGCTTATACTCGGGTGAGGGTAGGAGAGACTACAGTGGCGATGAGACTTTCTTGGTGGCGAGGTGAAATTCTGGCGTCGAGAATTGTGCTGGGATGATTTTCCCAGGCCCCCAGGGTGTGCGTCGCCTTTCTCATGAGGACTGCCGGTGCTCACACAGCTCGTTGCTAAAGCGCCATAACATGGGCCGATCCCAAGATCAAGTCTGCCACTTACTACCGACTGTGTAGGAACAGAGAAATCGAAACCACTGCTCCTCAAAGTTTCCCGAAGGCTGCGATCGTTCAGCTTGCTAAATGTAACTGGATTAATTCTCGGTTTTCCCAGCACAGGAGTTGAATCCATCAGCCTATGGCTCTGGGACGCCTGTTTGGGAGATGTGCCAATTGGTTCCGCTAATTCTTGGAGAAAATAGCTGTGAGGGGGTCTTCTATCCCTCACCTGTGCAGGAGACCTTGGGTGGGCCTTTTCTCCAGTTGAATAGATTAATCTGTTCCTTGTATAAACAAAATTGCAAGCTGAAACATTATGGCAAACTGCTAGCCTGCACCCTACAGTATGAAATATCAGCTTTATTAGTTCCATTCTTTGAGATGTTGTGAAATAATGAAAAGCATATTGTGTAACCAAGATATGGTACATTTCAATGCATACAAGTTCAAATGACCTTCTTGGTTTTCTAACTAAGTGTAAATTACTTAGTAACAATGGCATTAACCAAACCGTTATTCACTCAACAATATTGCTGTTATTCACTTAAGACAAAGCCCACATGAGATGCCTTTAGTACGTAAAATACATCATGGGTAGTCAGGCAATTGCTCAACGTCTCTGAAGCATTTGTTCAAAAATTTTGGAAATGGAAACATTAGCAAATCTAGATTTTAATTGACCTCGACAGTGATTGCAGTGTAACTCTTGGTAAAGCAAGAAGGGGGCAGGGGAAACCGATCACTATCATTGTTTCCTAAACAAGAGGGGGAAAAAAACAGGAAAGTTAATCAATTTTGCAGATTAGCTGCGAGTTACTTCCTTCTTTGTAATTTGTAATACCCCATTTTAGAGGGGTGGTGGGGAAATTATGGTTGAGAATTTTGTGAGCAAAGGTGACAGTTTGAGAAAGTGATCACCTGAGGTTGTTTTAACAGATGAGTAAGTAGAGATGTATAGAGGGGAGGTGACGTCCAAGTGTATTGGGCAAATTAGGGATGCGGTCAGAACCCAAACTCAGGACTCAGGCCTTCCAGCCCAAGCTGCTCCCAGGTCGCCTGTCCCTCTGGGACTGTCCGCTTTGTCCCTGGGTGGGTGGTGTGTCTTTCCTCCATTCACCTGTGAACTCTTAGAAGGCAGAAGTGAGGCTCTTTCTTCTTAGTTCTCACCTGTAGGGACAGCTGCCTTGAACTTTGCACCATCTCTTCCTGGTATAAAACCCCCCACTGATCTGAGGTGTACAGGAGAATAAAACGGAAAAGTAGATTGTTTTAAGCTGAATGGCAACTGAGGGCTTAGCTGTCTTCTATGTCCTTTCTCACCCCAAACGATCCACCCAACAATTTTTAAAAAATCTAAGGCTAAGATGAGATGATCACTTTCCCTGTTAATTTTAAGGGAACACTTTTGAGATGTCTGTATTTATCTGGCTAGTTTTGCTGAATAGAGGTTTTAGAACACTGTCTTAAATGAAAGGGCTCAAGAGGACATGAAAGTAGAAAATTCAGTTGCTCGTAAGTGAATTCCTTTACTTATTGCAGTGAGAAAAGTTAGCTGACAAGAGTGAATCTTCAATGAATTAATTTGCAAAACCACATGTTCAACATTGCAGCCTCAGCTGAAAGAGCCAGAGGACGGGAGGAAGTGCTGAGTGTGGGGAAAGTTACCGATGGCCTTGGTACCTTGCAAGGAAGGTGGGCCAAGTCAGCAGCCCCAGAGTGCGGAGTACGGCACCGGCGGAGGGGGACGAGTCGTTCCAGTGAGCCACACTCTGCAAGACAGCATCTTGCCTTCCTGAGGTTCGGTGTGTAGGGCTTTAAGATGGCCTGGCCAGTGTCCTGGAGCCACCTACCGGAGCCACCGAGAGCTGAGAAGCCAGGCTGATTCTTATTATGCCATCAAGTTCTTGATGCCTCTCAAGGAGTGCATTGCCGTTGAAGTCACACCCACTGTGATAGCGACATGCAGGAGAACACATGTTTGAAAACACTGTCCCGAGCTCCAACACCTGCTCCTCTCCTTCCTGATGTGGTGTGCTCCACGCTCAGGTGCAACACCAGCAAGGCAGCATGCAGGAAGAATTAGGAAGAGAGCAGGATATTCTGAAGATAGCTCCAGCTTTGGACTCAGACACAACTGGGTTGGAGCTTGAGCTCCACTGTTTATTTGCTAGATGACATTTTATAAATAATTTGCTTCCCTGAGGCTCAGTTTTCTCATCTGTAATGTGGTAACAAAGATATTTACTTTGATAGCCATTCTATTTAATATTGTGTTTCTAATTATAGCTTATACCAGTACCCAGCCTATAAGAGATGCTGGTACTGATAATGATCCTACTGATGGTGATGTTCATCATGGTGATGGTGGTGGTCATCGTGGTGGTGGTGGTCATCATGGTGGTGGTGATGGTGGTGGTCATCAGAATCCTATTCATCATGGTGATGGTGGCTGAGTTCCAATGGGACTTTTTCTTCCCATTCAGTGTTTTGAAGTACATGATGCTTCATGGTGATTGGGAAGCAGCACCCAAACGCCTTAGATGCCTGGGATTTGCTGGCTGGAAGGGATCCTAAAGACCTTTTCTCCAACCTTCTACATGTGATGCCGAAATGCATTTAAATTGGTATTTCATCCTTTGTTTCAACATCTTCCTGCCGGGACGTTCACTAACTCAGTACCCCTGATGCTGATCGGATGGCCTGTTTCTGAGTAACAGTTTTCTAACCTGGAAAGGGGGTTGACAATGCCCAGGTAAAGGATTATGGTAGTCGTTAGAGGTCATGCATGTCACAGATCAAGATGGGAGCACAGCAGTTTTCCTTCTCTCCCTTTTCTTTATCTGGATACTTCTGGCTTCGTCTTTGGATGGTTCTACTTTTTAGCAAGTCCTGACTCCCTGGGCTTTTACCCATCAGTCCCAATTTCCCTCTTTGTGGCCCGTTGGGATGAATGGAGCGAGTCTTTCCTAAGATAGCCCTGTAGACCTAACTCTTGTTCCCCACTGTCTTCTCATTTCCAGTCCCTAACCCCTTTAATCACTCATTATCATCACGTGGTTTCCAGTCCCCCTTTCTCATTTTATTCTTCTTTTAGCGTGTGCTGACTTCCTACTTACACTGTGGTATCCAGGAGGCTCAGAGGGGGAGGGAATTTAGAGAGTATCTCATTTTTAGTTGTGTAAAACTGGAGAAATTGATGCCCCATGTGACGGGTACTAACACAGTAAATTCCGCCCCAATCAGCGGCATGACCCGGTAACTGAAATCTGGTGTCTGGGGTCCTTGTGACAACGACTTTTATATTTTCTTCACAGTGTTTCTCTATTCTTTCTAGAAAAGGATCCAGATACAGCAAAAGGGTTTTCTCGCTGTGAAGAGCATCTGGAGTCTTTAAGAAAATGGTTGTTTGCTCACAGTTTGCACCCAACCCCAGCTGTTGTTCCTCCAGCACAACCACTTGGAATTTGGATGAGAATCCACTCTTCGAAGCCAGTGCAACGGTGACATGTAGGAGCATGGAGCCGGTTCTTTTCATTCCACAGGGCGGCAGGGTGGTGAGGCGGAGGCCAGGGCTCCCCTCTGAGATGGGGCCGGGTATCTCCTCAGTGACACCCAGCAGTGCAGCTGCAGGTCAGTTATCCGCTCTCGCTAAGCCTCCGTTTCCTCTCCTTAAAAAAAGGGTAATGACTTCCTCGTTGCCTATTCGTAGGGCTGTGGGTAGATTATGTAGAAATAATGTGTCAAAGGACTTTTTTGAACTGCAAAACATGATGCCCAAGCGCATATTCCTACAACTTGGACTGGATTTATTTCCCACTGCACAGCTGTCTTTTGGGAATGCACAGCCATCTTGCTGGCGTGAAGCCCGTCGCCGAGTTCGCAGTCTGCCCAAGCACACGCTGCTGGTTTTCCCCTTTATCAAGGGCCACTTCAAGGGTCCCGTTTTCCTGGACGTCTTCTTGGCTCGCATCGGTACAAGGTGAGTTTTCTGTTCTCTGAGCCTAGTCCTACCTGTTGTATTTTGTGTTACGGGTCACAGTTACGTTCTTCTATGTCATGTTTGCCTTCTCCTTGACCGGGCTTCAGCGAGTTTGCCAACTTCGGGTCTTCCAAGGCTCTCCAATCAGACCTCCCTCTTGCATTGAGTAAGTGTATGAAAACAGAGTCTAGAAGCAGTGATAAGACTTGAGAACGTGTTAGGAGTCGTTCAGTTTTGAATGCTTTGCTTGTAGTAGGAATAGGTGTTTTTCTTAATTTTTTTTGCCATTTGTCTTTATTTTTTAAATTAATGCCCCATTTGTATCACTTTCTATTGCATTGTGTGTGTTTCTAACTGATTTTCACGGGGTTAAGTTTGGCGGATACTGCTGTATGGTTTGCATCTTTGGCAAAATACTTCCAAAGTCTCCTTGTAGATGAAGATTATGTAAATATTCATCAATTTTATCTATTTTTCTGTATTTAAAAAAATGAAACCTTGAATTCATCTAGAACCTATATTATAAAATATAAGCCAGGAGTGTGGGATTTTGCCCCCAGACGGTGAGCAAGGAGCGTCACCACCATTGCCTCCTGAAATACTTTCCCTCCTCATTGAGGTACTTTCAGAAGAGTAAACAAAATTATGCTGCCCCACTGATTTTCCTGCCTGTATTGGTGATGGACTGCCTGTCACCTTTGCTTCTCCTAATTTTAGTTTTTAAATAAATGTTAATATCTTTTATTGCTTGGTTCACCTCCTTTTATTACCACTGTTTCCCATTCTTTCCCTTATGATACCGCATTTGGTTTTATAGCTTTATTCCTATAGATAAACTTTAGGATGTTAAGTTACCCAAGGTATTTCATTATATTTTGACTGAAATTGCATTACCTTCATTGGGATAAAGGAGACTCTAGAAGTAACCTAAGGAAACAAGTAATAGCAGAGTAGAAATTCAGGTGTTTAGTACTAAATGGTAGAGGACAAAATCATGAGTGAAGGTCAGGCAGAGAAAACCATGAGAGAGATAAAAGATCAAATGAAAGGTGATGTGAAAATGTGTGACAGCTGGGGCTAAAGAACAAGTCAGAAAGAATATTAAAAATTGTACACACTAAATTCCCTGAAAACCAAAGTAAGTTGTTAACTTGCGATGTCGACTTTAGCAGAAAGAGTTAATAAGATCTGACAAACTTCTTGATGTGTCCTGGTGGAAATATTGAGTTCCACAGATAGTAAAAGAATATTAGAAAACTTCATACAGAAAAAAACCAAAATAACCCTGGAAGTAGAGTGGTCGGAAAGGAGGCCTCAGACTTCTCTGTACAACCCTGGGCAAAGGCGGTCAATAGAATATAAAACCTGGGAGAAGAATTGTGATTTGAAAATTTTATACCCAGCCAAACTGTCATTCATCATTTTAATAATTAAAATGCATTTTCCTATTACAAAAATATGTTCATTGTGGAAAATAAAAACCTACTATTAAAATTCTAAAACATCTTAAAGACTCAAAACCATATGGAATCCAGATTTTGAAAATTCCAATTTCCCCACCTTTTCCTTCGTTCCACAGCTACCCGGTGAGGCTTTGGGTCTGCGTGGATGGGACTGACGAGTGCTCATTCTGCGCCCCCAGCCCTCAGGAGGACTGGAATCTGACTCCATATTTGTGCTGCCCACCAGGCAGCAACACTTGGTTTTGATTTTGGTTAAAGTGGACTTGAGAAACCAGTTAGGAGTGAATGTAGAATGGAAACAAATAGACTTGTGTGCTTGCAGAGTTCAGGTTCCAGTGTACCTGTGAGCTTCGAATGACAGACAGGCAGAGCCAAATGAATGGTTTATAAACGGAATAGGTCATCAGTCATGCAGGGTTTGTAAGCCAGAGCTGTCGTGGGGTTCGTTTGCAACAAGGGCTGTCCAGTGGGCAGTGCTGGGCAGGCACAAGGTGTGCGTATTTGGTCTCTCACTTCGTGTGAGTGACCTTGGCTTCTCAGCGTGCGGAACCCATTTGTTTTGGACACATGCAATGGTGATAATGATGTTCATCTTACACAGTTGCTCCAAAGGTTAAATGAAATAATGTGTATAAAACCCCTAGCACAGCTAGGCACCAAATATTAACAAATTAATAAATGGTGGCTGTTTGTTAAGATAATAGTTTAGGAAACACACAGTAACGTTATCTTCATTTCAGCCCTGTGTAAAAAAAAAAAAAGTGGATGCTTCAAACCAAGAGCTCAAGGCATTAAGCATTCTTTCAACATCTGGGCCAAGTAATTAATTCTCATATTCATAAGCTTTGGTGATACATTATCAAGTAATGTAGGCCTCTTGTGAATTATAACTTTTTAATTAATTCACCTCACGGGTACTGATTAGTACTAATTTATAGTTTCATTTGCATACACTTGAAAGAGGAAAACGGCCTGTCTTCTGGATGCATGTACGTGTGTGCCCCCCAGGTTCTGCTCTCAGCCAGCCCCCGCCCCCCCTCCCAGTCTGCCTTGCTCTTTTATGCCTAGGATACTCCTGCGGTTTTCAATGTTCCTGGCCAAACAGGCAAACCCCGCAGTAATCTCTCCCTTCGCAGGTCTTCAGCGTTATCTTCCCCCTCTCCCTTTTCCCCGCTCGCAACTCCATTTTCGGCCAGGGGTTGTCCTCACGGGTCCAGAGCTACATGCTCTCAGTGTGGCTTAGGAGAAAGATCTTTTAGGCTTGGCTCTCTTAGCTACTGAGCATCCTCGCTGACCTTCAGCTTCCTGTTTGAGGAAGATGGGTTATCGAGTAGCTGCTTTATCAGGCTGTTGTTAAGAACTGGACAGAAAACATCTGTTACAGCGAATTGCTCTATTATTTCGCAGGGGTGGGTGTTGCAAAGTCAGGGACAATGAGACCATTTCTTTGAACGGGATGAGAAGAGGTAAGCTTCTCCCTTTCCCGACTTCTTCCAATGAAGGGAGAAGGGGGTACTGAGAGAAGTAGAAAGGATGCCAGGCGCGGAGGTGGCTGTCCTGGCTCTGCCACCCCCTCTGTGCTCACAAGGACTACTGGGCGGGACTGGGAGGGTTTGGCAGCTGCTGGTCTCATTTCACCCTGAGGGGTGGTGAGTCGGGTAGGAGACAAGCCCCTGGGGGAGTGTCAGGGGCATGAGCCCGAGTCCTGGCATCGCTGCTGTTCGCTGTGCCAGCTTGGGTAATCCGTACCACCTTTCTGAGCCTCATTTCCAGAGCTGCCCAACTGAGGGTGATGGTGAACAGCACCACTCTTACAAAATAGCAGAGATCAGATAAGAAAATGGGTGTGAAAGTGATTTATCGAGTGTAAAGCGCTGCACAGATGGTACTTATTATTGTTGATGATCTCCATTATCCCTTTCAGTCCTAAGGACTCATGATGCTAATGTAGCAGGGAGAGAGAGGCTTACTTCTCCTCAAGCAGCTATCGATGTAATTTCCTCCGAGCTTCCTGTTCTGAAGGCACAATCAAGGCACAAACTCCGTCTTCTTGGGAGGGAATGTCTGTTGGGTGTTGTGACTGCCATGGGTATATTGGGGTGACTCAGGGGACCGAGCTAAGCTGAGTGCCCCCTTGAACTGGGGGATTTAGGGTTGCAAAGTGTAATTGCAGCTTTTGAGGTTTAAATCCAGTTTTCTTGACTCCGATTCTCATTTTCAACCCCTCCTCCCCTTTTTTTAAATCCAAAAGCTCCAAGAACACTTCGATGCCTTCTTGGGCATGAGACAGCCTCATGGGGAGGGGCTAGGAGGCCATTCTGATGAACAAAGTGTAAATGAATCTGAGACATATGGATTCGATTTGCCCCACGATATGCACGCTTAAGTACTGAGCAGAGAAAAGCTTGGAAATGTGGATTTGGTGTTTCCCTCTAATTCTAAACATGTATAAATAGATCAAGATGCATGGGAAGAAAACAGTCATTGTTCTGTGGTTAAGTGTCTGGCTGGGAGGAGCAGAGCCAGACTGGAGCTACGTTCAGCTCTCCTGATGGGGTCTTTCCAAGGCCCCCCTGTCCCCGCGCCTTTGGACAGGCTTGTCTTCTCTGCCCCATCAGGTCCCTAAGCGGAGGACCCCAGGCAACATGATAACGCAGGTCTCCACGTTCCAAAATGACTTTGGAGATGGTGGCCGCAGAGTATTAAAGCAAGCAGGGTCCCGGTGTGACGGCCTAGGTGACATGTCAGTGGGGCTGCTTAGCACAAAGTTCCTCTCCCTCCTCCTGGCCACCTGCCAAGTACAGAGCCTTCCTGGACTCCCGGGAGGGTGGGGAGCCTCCCTGTGCTGCGATAGTTTTCTTTTCTCACCCCTCTGAGTGCACCCATTAACGATAATGGACGGCTTATGTATTCATTTATTCACTCAACAAACATCAATGGAACTGCCTAGCATGCATTAGGCACCGAGCCAAGTGCTGGCAAGCACATTCTGGGAGCCTGGAGGAGGGGACCCTAACTCAGTCTAGAAGAGTCTAGAAAAGTTTTCTCTAGAAAGAGGTGCTTGAATTGAGTCTTGAAGGATAAGATTAACTGTAAGAAGAAGGTTGGAAGGCTATGAATCAACAAGAACAAAGACACAGAAGCAAGGAGTAGATGGTGCAGGAAGCTTGAGACAGGGCCTTACGTTGGGTCCAGCTGCAGAGATAGGGAGGCAAGAAGTTACTGAGGGCCTGGTAAGCCACGCAGCTCACTCCGTCTCATCCAGCAAGCTGCTGACCACTGACTGGTTGGAAGCAGGCGAATAGTCCAATTTGCATTGTAGATTAATTACTCTGGTTGCAGTGGGGATAGCAGATCAATACATGGGGAAGCAGGTGGATAAATTAAGAGGTAATTCCAGGCAAGAAAAAAATAGTGTCCTCAAATAAAATAGCAGCCATTGGAGCGTGAGGGAAGATGTATGGATGCAAGAGACAGTGTGTAAGTCCGGCAGGACCGATGGGGTGTGGGTGACTGATGGAGCGGGAAGCAATGGAGGATGGAGCCTAGGTTTCTGACTGGGCTGGCTGTGGGAGTGTTTTTGGATGAGACGAGCACTGGAATTGGTAGACTGAGTAGAACAGCTGGCCCTCTGCGATGAGGGTGGGCCTCGTCCAATCAGTTGAAGACATGAATAGAGCAAAAAGGCTGAGTGGAAGGAGCTGCGCCTGTTTGAGAGCTGGGGCTGGGACATCAGTCTCCTGCACTTGAACTAGAATTACACCACTGTCTGTCTTGAGTCTCTAGCTGGCCCACTGCTTGCCAATTTATACCTTATAATAAATCTCTCTCTTCCCCCCTCTCTCTCTCTTTCTCCCTCTCTCCTGCTCTCTCTGTTTCTCTGAAGACCCCAGGCTAATGCAGACTTCGGACTGGGCTAGAAAGGGAGAGAGGCCAGGAGGATGTGGGAAAATGGAGGGGTCCGGGACCTGGAGGTCTCTTCAAGGTCAAAGACAGCTGTGAAGAGAGTGAAGGCGGGAAAGACCTGGAAGAATGGGAGGCCGCGGTGGGTCAGGAAGCAGGACGCTGGCGTTAATATTTGTGAAATGTAGGCACCGCCTCCAGAGACTGACTAGGTCAGGCTGGGGCACAACCGAGCACGTTTCTCCGGTGAGTGCCCTGCGCACCCAGGACCGGGAACCTCCTCATGAAGAATCGGGGGGACCAGTGTGAGCTGGCATGGGAAGGCCGACCCCCTGTCCGTCATCTGTGAATGACACGCCCACGCCCATGGCGTGGGACCACTCCCTGTACAGGAACCCGTATCTGCCTTGTCTGCATTTCACGTGGGGTCATTTTTGCTGTCACTCTGAGGGGATGGCCTCTGGCAACACCCAACCTGAAGTGCTAACTGTCCGCTCTTGAGAAAGCGGCCATGGCTTCCGTCCTTGGGAGCTGCCCACACCCCTTCCAGCGCTGAGCGCCACTGCCCTGTGCAGAAAGGGGCTGTTGGGGGTGCCTTTTGGTCGGAAGACTCACTCCATGATCGGTGTCTGAGCTGAGAACAGGCCCTGCGGTTGGGTGGAGATGGAGCCATCGGGATGTTTTCCGCATCGCACCGTTAACACGAGGTCCTGCAGCAACAGGGGGAAATCAGGAGGAGCATTGCTCTTAGCCGGTTCATGCCAAACAGCACCTGGCTGCGCCCCCACACCCCACCTGTTCTTACGGGGCAAGAGCGCCTCCATAAGTAGCTGTGCTCCCCCCTTCGGATGGACAATAAGAAGGGAGCTGTAATGCACCCGTGGAACTTGACTTGGAAAAGCACTGAAAATGATGCAAGGCTTCCTAGGTCCCAAGGACTAAGGTGGACCCTTAAACTCGTTACATCACCTCATTCTTTCAACAGCCCCGTCATGCGGGTATTACTCTCCTCGTAGAAAGGACGAAACAGAAGCCAAGAAACTGATTTGAACTTCGCAGAGCTCGTATTTCTGAAGACGATATTTCTGGAGGTAAATAGTCAGGGCCATGAGTTTTTGTTTGGTTTTCCCATTGTTAATTTAGGCCTGATTTTTCTGGATATGGTGCTTTGGTTTGTCCTTTAATTGCCAATGAGATTAGCACAGTTCTGTCTGTCTGTCTGTCTTTCTCTCCCCTCTGTTGTTAACTGTTTGAACTCTCGTCACGACAAATTCTAAGCTCAAATAGTAACGCTGGCTACAATTAAAAAATTTAAAAAAATGTTTAAGAGGATGTGAGAAGGAAGAGGGGGTTATTTTTCTTTATTTTTTAAAGAGGGGGTTATTTTTAATGTCTGGAGTGGCCAGAACCAAAAGCTGACTCTCCATATCCTTAACTCTTGGGAATAGAGACTCTAGTCACGATGTTACGCTATTGTGTTAACGCTACTTTCAAATTTCAGAGCTGAAGCGCCACCCTCATACCTGTCCCACTCCAAGGTATTAATCTGCACTTTGTAAAACACGGTGAATAGTCCAGACCCTGGAGAAGAAACCGCTTTTACAGCTGAGAGAGACTTACCCTGAATTCAGAAGGCTAAGCACTGCTCTTGGCACCCATCTGCGTCCACGGTGTGATTCTGCGGCATCTGAATTTTGCATTCAGATCAGCATTCTTCCGAAAGCAACACAACCTGGTTTTTATTTTCCCTTGTAAGCACGTTGCGATGAATCCTCAAAGCAGTTGCGTCTTTCCCCGTGTCCGGTGGATCACTTGCATGGTGGCGGCATTTCCTACAGGGCAGTGGTTTACGGGGGACACACAGGGTGTTCAGGCGGGGAATGGACATCGTTAGAGAAAGCTTTAGGCCTGGAGGTAGCTGGTGGGGGATGAGCCCAGAACCTCTAAGTCCATTCATGTACAGAGTGAAAGAGACAGGAGGGACCAGAAGGGCAGGGAAAAAATCATGGGTAGAGAAAGCCTCAGGGACCCCGAGATGGGGGTTTTTTGAGGGTATGATGTAGGGCCAGGGGCAGAGCAGGAGGGATACGCACACTGATCCTGTCCCCCACCCCTACTTTTCTGGAGGAGAGGTGCGCGTGGGAGCAAAGAAAGAGAGGAAGGAGCAGGTCACAGAGGAGAGGTGGTGGGGAGGGAATCATGGAAGTTTATGTCAGTGGCCCCCAAAGTCGAGCCCACTGTGACCTTTAACCCTAATATTTGCATTGCTGAATTAGCACAGCATTTCAGAGTGGGGAGAAATCTCAAGTTCATCTGAGCAGTTGCTCGGCTTTCATCCAAGCGAGGTGGCTAAGCTGCATTTCACGATGTAACTGAGGCCCAGAGAGGCTGGGGCTCGTCCTACGTCACACAGCCTGCCAGGAGAAACGGGTGGGAATACCACAGTGACGTCAGAATTCTTCCCACTGGTGTTTGGTGGGGAGGCTCCCTGGCTGGCCGGGGTCCACACCACTCGGCCTGGGGCTCTTCGCTTCTGGATAAGGGGGCCCAGTGCACCCACAGTGGGGTGGAGCCACCCCAATGACTTTCACAGTGAAGTTTCTCCTTCAGTCTGGCTAGAGGTTGGGACGGAGGGGAGAGTGAGTCACCAGTGGCCTTACTCTGAGCCGGGGAGCCATCGTGTTAAAGTCATTAGGCGCTTGGGTTGGAAGGACCGGATGCCGGCTCCTCATCTGTCTGGTCGGGGACAGAATGTCCCGGGAAGGTAAGAACCGCTCTGCCGGCGAGAACCCCGGGCAGAAGAAGCATCGCTTTTCTCTGATGAAGATGTCCCCAGACCACGCGGGTTTGCAGCGCCTCCTGTGGGAACCCCAAGTTACGTTACACTGACTGCATCTGAAATCAACGTATTTCATGCAGGTATCAGCAAAAGACAGGCGTCCATGCTTTTCTTTGAAATTAAAATATGAGCCTTATCCTGAAAGAGAAACCTGCTTTTATCATCGCCCACTTCGAATCTGCTGTGTTGTAAGCAGTGGTCGGCGTGCTGTTTACAGTGACCAGTGGGCGTCTGGAGTCCTGGGTTCTAGTCCTGGCTTCACTCTGACCCCTGCACGACGCCAGATGGCTTAGTCCCCCTCCCTTCCCCTCAGTAGTTCTATTTACAAAACCAGAGGTTTGGACCGTATCTCCAAGGCCCTTGCCGACTCTAGGTGTTGCTAGTCACCATCGGAAATGGGCAGATTCCACGTTCTGTCTCGTAGAGACTTCCGGAACGGGGAGTAGTCCACTGGGGAAGTCTGCGTGGTGCTGCTTGACTGCTTTTCTCAGCCCAGAACGACTCTCATTCCCTTCCGTCTCTGTCTGGAATCATCTGTTTGTTCTCAGAGACCTTGCTCAGGCCGCACTGCTTCCATGAGCCTTCTGTGACTCGGGGTGAAAGGTTGGGGATTGCGGGAGTTTGCTCAGGCTGCTGTAACAAAGTGCCGCAGACAGAGTCACTTAACCAGCAGAACTTAACTGTCTCCGTTCCGAAGGCTGGAAGTTCAGGATCGAAGGGTCTGCAGGCTTGGCTCCTTCTGCAAGGGAGAACCCGTTCCCTGCTCCTGACGCATTTCTTTTAAGTAACATCACATTGGAGGATCGGGGATCAGAACTTCCAACATATGAAAGTTGTGGGAATACAATTCAACTCATAATAGGTACGTGTGTATGTTCCTGGGCTTCCTTCCCTTCCAGCCCCTTAAACTCAGACCCATCTCCCCCACAGCGGCCTGAGCAGCAGACATGACTCAGCCAGAACCATGTGTCTGGACTGTGGGTCCAAGAAACAGCGGCCAGCGGGAGCGAGCATCAGCGAAGCTCACACCTGCAGCTTGTGGAGGAGGAGATGCGGGAGAGCGCAGAAGGCAGCACTTTGGGGCGGGGCCGTCAGCTTGGAAGGTGGGTGGGGCTACAGAGGAGTGGACCAATCAGGAGCCAGGCAGGGCGGCCCAAGCTACTGCGACAAAATAATGTCTTCCGTTTTGGAGTCCTTCGCAGTTCACACATACCTTCAGTTGGGCATACCTTTTGGCATGGAAACCCTGGACAGGCAGATGTCTTTTGCCTGGGTGACACTGTCACTGGTGGAAGTGGGCATCTTGCGGTATCTAAAGGAAAAGAATTTTCCTTTAATAATAATAATAATAATAATAATAATTAATAGTAATAATAAAGGTGCTTTTACAAAAGGACCAATCAACTTTTCAAACTTCTGCAGGCTTGAGATGGGCTCACCTCCCAACCAACCAATCCCTTCTCCCCCCAGGCTGGACTGACAGGCCTCTTGGGTGGAGCCCCTCCCCTGCTCCAGTCTGACCTGCACTGCACTTGTGCCTGCCTGGCCCTGCTCCCGCCTGGCCACGGGGTTCTGGGTGGGTGAGGGAGGGGTGTTCATTCTTTTGGCAGAGCACAGTGCTCCGATCCCCTGGATTGTGAAGCCGATGCTTCCTGGCTGAGGAAGCAAGCGGGCTTATGCTTCCCAGTTTGTTAAGCTGAGTGTCTAGTTCCCTTTGCTCGCTTTCCTTAACATCTAGCTAAACAGTGAAGGTTCCAAATTAGTGTAAATGGACCCTCGGGGGCTGGTCCAGGGCTCACCTCTTGGCTTCCTGGCCTCCTTCCTTATCTCTCGGGCACCTGGCCCCAGGGTCCAGCCCAGGTCTTCCCTGAGGACCGGCCTGGCTGCCCTTCCTTTGGGTTTGTTCTTACTCTTTGTCTCCTTTGTGGAAAATTCCCATCGCAAAGCCTAAGGGCTGGGAAATTTTGCGGGGCATTTCCAGTGGTAGCTTCAGGTGTGAAATGTTTTTGGAATCATGCGTCATTCTAAACACGTGCGCAGATCGTTGAGTTCAATTTCATTCTTTCAAGTTTGTGCAAGTGTCGAAATGTTGTTTGAAACCCCCTTGCTTTGCTCGTGCAGAGAGATGGGGTGCATCAGTCCTGGGGCTTGCCGGGCCCTGCCCACCTCCACGTTCCCGGATTTGAGAAGCAGAGTGTCTGCGTGCACAGGTTCCTGCTCTTTCTAGCTTGTGCCTTGAGTTCTCTTCCCACTTCTGGTCTGGCTGAGCATCCTTGTAGGTAAGGAGTGGGCCCAGGCTCCTGGCCCTGCTTCCCCCGAGCGGACCCTGAGACCATCCCCCTCCCCCTCAGTCCCACTTGTCCTGGAGGCCAGGGCAGGGCCACACATGCCCTCCAGGGAGATCCCTGTCAGATGTCCATCTTGTCTTCGTTCCTAGACAGAGACACTCCCCAGTTCCCCACCGAGGCCACCTGGACTGGGTCCTGGGGTGCTTCTCTCGCTGTCTTAGGCAAGCTGTGAGCCACCCTTCCCCTGATGTCACTGGCTTCACCTCTCAGAGCCCCCATACCTTCCCAAGGGCCCAGAGCGGTGTCTCCAGCCCCAGCCTCCCCCTCTCCCAGCCCAGAGGAGGAGGCAGAGAAGAGGAGGCTGCTTGCCATTACCTCCCTTCCATTTACCCCCCCAACTCAGGACCCCTTCCACCCGCTCTGGGAGCAGTGACGAGCGTGGGCTCAGGTGTCTGAAGGACTTGGGTTCGAATCTTTCTTCTGCTACTTTGTACGGGAACGTGGGCTAGTCTCTCAAGTGCTATGAGGTTGTCTCCTCACTTATAAAAGGAGAATATTGATGTCAACACCACCTGAGAGACTGAAGCGGGCGGAAGCCGGACGCACGCAGAGTGCGACGCCACGCTGGCCCGGAGCGAGCGGGCGGGCGTGCGTGTTCTGCTGCTCCTCCCCGCCCGCCCCTCCGTCTGTCGCCCCGCTGTGGGGCCAGTGGGGGCCGGGGGAGGGCAAGGGGGCCCTGGCGGCCTGGTCTGCAAATGAGAAACCTGGGTCCAGGGAGCTGACTCTACCCCAGCCAGCTTGGAGAGCAGGCTTTCTCCAAGTCTTCCTCTGACTACTTAGCCTGGCTGGGCCACGTCCGGTAAGTATTCGGTGCCTGGGGTGTGGGGTGGGAGACCAGACCTTAAATTATATCCCGTTGTCTTCACCAAATCGGTGCCACACTGAAGTCTCAGAGGCAAAGCCGTCAGCCTTGCTCATGCCTCACCAGGACCCTGCTTTGCCCCCGCCGGGTTTCCTCCAGCCTCATGCACGTGCCTCTCACCAGAGTCTTCTAGACACTTGTTACTTGTCCCACCGAATGCTAATCTGTTAATTTGCTATCGTGCGTGAGTCTGCCTCGCCCCCCCCCCCCCGCCCCGCCCTTTTTTAATGCCTGAAAACTTTCTTACAAGCCCCTGGAGGCAGGGACCACGTGATCTGCTGTTCTTACGTTTTTTTTTGTTTTTTTTTTTTGCCTTAGTGCCCAGGACATTCCCGAGTTCATGATAGGCCCTGGAAATGCTTTGTGTTCGCTTTTCAGTCTACGAAAGCAGTAGTAACTCACGTCTGTCAATAAGGTAGACATTTTGCCGAACAAGCTATTATTTGATTCGATTTTCTCACCTACCGTGGAAGTTGTTATGGCGGCAGGAACGCTGAAGTTCAGAGACACTGTGGACTTGCCAGGGTTGCACGCACAGTGACTGTGCAGCAGCGGAGGGGGGGCCACCTGCAGGGCCTGGGCTCGATCGAGGCTGGGGCGGGGGGCGCAGCACAGCCGAGCACATGCTCGGGTCCTGCAGAACTTAACCTTGCGGCTGGGAAAACACGCAGCTTCAGTCTGTCCCGGCCAAGGGCCGTAACCGCAGTGATAAACCGGATCGTATCCTCCAGTGGTTGGGTCCACCGTGTGTCTCAGACTGGAAGGCTCTTTAGGAAATCATTTCCTTATGTTAATTTTTTTAAACGAAGCTTTTGGAGTAAATACATATTTTCCATTTGTTTTATTGCACGAGCACTGTATTTATCTCATCAAGGGTTATGATAAACTCCCAGAATGCTTCGTATTTGTCACAATTCGTGTGGAACAGACTAAAAATAACTTTCCGCAGCACAGATTGCCTCAGAGAAGGGCTGAAGGACTCTTCCTCCGCCTGCCTCCTCGGACTTCACGTCCGCCTCCAATTCCACCGCCTGCCGTGTGAGAGAGGCTCGGTGTGGAGGGTCCCCACGAAACACCGGGTACCTCCTCCCGAGCACAGTGCGCCTCTGGAGCCTTTATCCGATGGCCTGCTGTGTCTTAGAGGGAGAAGGGGCCATTTAAGACAAGTATTTTGTTTGCAGGCATATACAATTGGGAAGACTGGTAATTTCTATTTATTTTTTATTATTACAATTTTTAATTGAAGAGAGAAAGGGATAGAGAGAAACACTGATTTGTTGTTCCGCTTGTTTATGCATTCATTGGCAGCCTCATGTATGCGCCCTGGCCAGGACTTGAACCTACAACATTGGTATATTGGGATGATGTTCTAACCAACTAAGCTACATGCCCCGGGCAATATTGGTAATTTTTATCACTTTACATTTGCTGGGGCTCCCTTCAGAAATTTACGTCTCACAGTGATGGTTAAGAGGTGTCTTCTGAACCCTTCTTAGATGGTCTTGATAAATCCACGCTAGCGTTTTAGTCTTTGGATATCATCTGCAGCGTACCGAGGATGTTCAGGCATTTCAGCGTCATTCAGAGTAGGCTGCCTTTTGTCCGTGTTGTACCCAACCAAGCAAGCAAACTCCGAGAGCCCTTTCTCACCCCTACGCCACAAATGAAACACAGAATCCTTGCCCGGTGGTCCCTTCTCCGTAATTTGGCCCGATCCAACTTTACATCCTTTCCACCGGAATCCCGCACCGTTCACATCCGATTCCACGCACAGCCCCCGATTCCGTGTGGATAAATTGGGAAAAGTGGTCATCACTAATGCGGTGGACTGAGAACGGCTGCTACGGAGTGTCTGAGTTCTTTCTGTATATATTTCGGTCACAGGGAAGCGGATTCAGCAAACGCAGCTAGCTGGTGTTTGTTGTGTTTGGAACCAAGTGCTGATTCGGAGTGGGGGTTAGGGCAGCATTAAGAGATGGGGGGCGACACTGGAACTCACTTCAAAGACTCCGTCTTCTTGTAAACTCACATTCAAGTTAATAGTGAGTCGAAGTTATGAAACATGCCTAAAACCTCCCATGTGTTGCAAAAGCGTGAACCATAGAGGGAAATGCTAGGGCACGCATTTCCACAGAAAGTTTCACGTTCAAGCATTGGCTGTGTACACTCAGCCCATTTTCTCACTTGAAAAATTCTGATTTTTAGGTATGAATTTGCCAGGACTGCCGTAACAAAATACCACAGACTGGGTGGCTGCAACAAGGGAAATTTATTTTCCCCTAATTCTGGAGGCGGAGGGTCCGAGGTCAAGGTGGCCGGCAGGGCAGGTGTCCTCTGGCTGGCTCTCGGAATGGTCGTCCCCGGGCATGTGCACCCCTGGTGGTCTCTCCGTGTGTCCTAACCTCTTCGTGTAAGGACACCCGTCAGATTGGACTAGGGCCCACCCTGGAGGCCCCATTTCGACTTCATCACCTCTTAAAGGCCCTGTGTCCAGATAGAGTCACACTCTGACGTCCTGGCAGTTCGTGTTTAACGTGTGAATGTTAAGGGACTGTAATTTCCATAACAACCTACCACAGAGCACTGCCGTGAGGGTTAGCTATGGGAAGAGGACCACAGAGAGGAAATGGCCGGACAAGAAAAGTGACAGGCATTTTTATGTTTCTTAATAAAAATCCCACAAGACCCTGTTAAGTTTATGTGAGATGTGAACCCAGTTCTGAAACGTTTAGATCCTTTGGGCCGTAAGTGTGAGTGAGACGTTGCCAGCACGCTCTTTGCTTTGGTTATGCTCTTCAGAGTTTCCTGGGAATGGAGAGGCCGGCCGCAGGTCCTCTGGCTCTGTGGGTGTCGAACGAACTTGGAGTTGTGACAGCGTACCCTGACGAAGCTGTCCCCGTGAGACCTGCTGGGCCTGGGCTGTTGCGCCGTGGGAAGGAGGGAAAAACAGAGTGAAAAGAGTTCTTGAGGAAGGAACGGTCTTCCCACGGGAAGCCAGGAGAGCGCATGCGGTCCAGGGGCCTTCTTTGCACTTTGAGGAATGAAGAAATCTAAGGATTTGCTCTTGGCCATGACCCCGTCACGCTGGTATTCTCCACGTGGTGGATCTCTGAGGGGGATGAGAGGGATCCTGGTAGGAGCTGCGTCCTGAAGATAAGAAAGCTGTGATACAAACCAGTGGATTCAAACGATTCATGTACCTACCTGTTTGTTCCCGCCTGCAGCCCCTGTGCACTGGTCAAGTGTGACCCGAGTGTCCCTGCTTGCTGTCTCTGTGTTGTGGAGAGGATCGGCATCAACCTCAGCGTCCCTCCCTCCTCCCTCTGCCCTGCCTTGAGAACGAGGGTGGACTGGAGGGATGCCAGTTCCGTTCCCCAGCCTGGGTCACATGGGGTCACCCGCGCCAGGTCAGCTGTGCACGCCCCCTTTCCCTGAGACCGCCTGGGCTCCGACCCTCTGTGGGGCTGCGCCCTCCCCTGGGGCGCCCGCAGCGGCAGACGTGGCTCAGCTCAGACCCCGCTCGGTGTCTTTGCCCAGGCTCTGCACTCTCCACAGGAGCCCCTGAGAAGCCTACGGAGGACTTAGATTTTATCACGGATTGGGGACCCCCCAAAATGTGACATAGGAGTAGAAAAGACCACAGGCTGTGCCCTAAATATGAACACTTCCCACTAGAGCTGCGGGGTTGACTACCTCGAGAGGGTGGGTTTTGGGGAAGGCAAGGGAATTAAAACATTTAAGGCACTCACATGCACTAGTGAGGCCCAAGAAAACTTATGGGGCAGTGGTACTGCTTCTGGGTCACAGGTCAGGAAATTGGGATTCAGAGAACTCTGAGACTTGATCAAAGCCCAGCTCCGGGAAGTTGCTGAGCTGGACCCTAGAACGTAGCCTGTGAGATTCCAAATCCTGGGCTCTTTCCAGGGCTTTGTGCCATCTCGGATGGTCAGCGCGTCCCTCTTCCTGTCCAGCGGCCTGTGCCCTAGGTCTTCCTCCCTGGCCGTGGCTGGCTTCTGCATTCGTGCTGGGTCACCGCGCTAGCTGACTGATGGCAGTGTGTGGGCTTCGTCAGGCTGGCTGCACACTCAGCGTTCTGGATTCCGTGAGAGTCCCTAACAAGAATTGCGGTGACGCCTTCTCTCACAACATGCGGTATTGGAACATCAGAATGATCGCACGACTCTCCCTTGCTACGTTTTCAAAAAGAGAGTCTTTTTGAAATAAATATCCATTCATTTTGAATAAACAGCTCTTACACCCCTGCTTCCTTTCGATCCTCTCCTCCTGTGCTTGGGTCGGTCCGGTCATCTCTCTTCGGCTCCACGTCCACACCTTCTCCTGGGCCTCCCCCTCTCCCACCTGACGGCAGCCTGACCGGTTCCCTCTCCACGGCCGGAATGGCCTTTAGGGAACAGATCTGGCCATGCCGTCTTTCTATTTAAAACAGAATACCACTCCCCATCGTCACAGGGGCAGTTCTAAACCCTCTCACATGGTTTGCGAGGACGTCACGCTTCCCCACCGAGCGGTCACTTCTACACACAGTGCGTGTCCAAACCTCACCCAGCTACCTGCTCTCTGCCAGATATCATGACCCTTCAGGAAGCTTTTCTGAGCCTCTTGCCTGGCTGCTCCCTCGGCTTGAGGTTCTCCTACCCCTGCCCACCCCTTGTTCAGATGTTTCTCTCCTACATGAATCGGTTCAAATACCATGTCTTCTGCTGAAACTGCTTGATCTACTGAACGTCGTTGATGGCAATGTCAGGTAGCTTGTGTGCGCACCTGCGTGAGAGCCAGCCCTCTGCCTTACTACTTACACGTCCGTCTCCGTGAAAGCCGGCCCACCTTCTGTCCTTGCACGTCTCAGGGTCAGAGTCTACCTGTGGCGGGACTGGTCGTTGTTCATTGATTTCATTTACAATGACTGCACTGTGGCCGATTCCAGTGCAGGACCGGCCATGCTACCCGGGAGACTGTTCTGAGGTGATGGGAATAGTCTGTGTTCCCACTGACCAATACGGCGGTGAATTGAAGTGGGGCTACTTAAATTTGATTTCCCAGTAATTGAAACTCAACACAATTGAAAACTGAATTCCTTAGTCGTTCCAGCCGTATTTCGTTATTGTCATTCGCCACTCATCATTTCATACCATCGTTAGCCGTCTGTCACTCGCAGAGTACAAGCTCCATATGGCATGACTGAGCAACAAAATGGGAGATTACTTACGGGGTTCGAGTTCTTCCTGGACTAGCCTTCCCCTCATTCCTGTGATCAACAAATACTTTATGCACAAATACTGCAAAGGGGAAATTATTTTCAAATTTCTCTTTTTTTTGGAATCAGTATGCGTGAATTAATGTGATTTTAGATTCAAAGTAGGAGTCTTGAAATTATTAAGTAAATAAATATTCCTAGAGGCAGAAGAATGAATTCCACCGTAAATGGGAGTCTTACGTAAGTCTGGCTTATGTGACTTTCATGGCATGTCAGTAGTTTGCCAGTTCCATGAAGTGTCTTTGTAAAAACATATGTTTACATGGATGCTCTCCCCCCAAGTGTACCTAATTAGCAAGCTCTGCATGTAGTGTGGCTGTGATTATTAGCCTGGTCTTCTCGATGTCTTCCTTAATTTGTATAGTATTCGGTAAATCCTGAACATCCCCTTTGGACGGAACATTATGTTATGCCAAATGTAATTCTTAGGTTTTATTATCTTTTACCGTGGCTCCTATTGCACGTTACAATTTACTTACTTTGTGATGCGTTGGTTTTCATCATTATCAATATTTCACTCATTTTCCCTTTGCCATACGTCTATTTAACATCCAGCGAGGCCCTTTATCTTGTGGAGCGTGCTGGGGAGGACCATACCTGGGTTCTCAGGGGCCCACAGTCCGGAGGGAGAGACGGGCAGACCAACCCCGGCCACACAATGCGGCTTCAGTGGGGACAAACTTCCACGGGGGCATCCAGAAGGGAGCTAATCCTTTTCCTTGGGCAGCCAAGGAAAGAGTCTGAACGACAATGCCATTGGAAAGGACCTTGGGTAAGTGGTGCAAGTTCACCAGCTGGGGGACTGCATTGAGAATGGAAGGATGGGCGTGTAAGACATGTTGAGGCTGGAATGTGCAAGGTGTGTGGGAGGGGCGAGGCGCTGGTGAGGCTGGGGCAGCCGTGCAAGGGCATTGGGTATGAGCTGGTGGAGAATACAGGTGAACAATTGGCGAGAGTCAAACCTGAAAGTCTCCATTGCAGAAGTCTAAATATTTTGACGGGCAGGCATGACCTCTTTGCCATTCATTTTAAGGGCAGATTGTGTATGTGGGGGCCCCGAAGAACCACGGCTTTCAGAGTTAGACGTAGGGCTGAGTCTGCACTCACCCGTTTACAGGACGTGACGCTAGTTGCTTAACCTTGGTCTTCTCCTTTGTGAATGGCGGCTTTTCCCTCTACGTGGAATGCGTTTTCTCTGCGTATCTCCATGACTAGTGCTTTTACTTCCGTAAATATTACTGTAGGGTCCAGATGTCTGGGTCTCCCCAAATTTACATGTTGACAACTTAACCCTCGAAGATGACGGCATTAGGAGGTGGGGGCTTTTGGGAGGTCATGAAGGTGGGGCCCCCAGGAATGGGATTAGTGCCCTCGTGAAACAGGCTGCTGTGAGCTCTCCAGCCCCTTCTTCCCTGTGAGGACACAGCGAGGGGGTGTGGCTATGAACCGGGAAGAAGGCCCCCATGAAAACGTCACGGGGTGGGGGCCTTGAACTTGGACTTCCAGCCTCCAGCACTGTGAGAAATAAATTTCTGTTGTTTATAAACTACTTAGTCTGTGGTATGTTGTTACAGCAGCTGGAATAGACAGAGACAATTCCTTTCTCAGGGAGGGCTAGCCCATCGGCCTGTTTAAAATTGCAAACTGCCCAAGCCAATTATTTCTGACTTCTCTAATCCACTCTGCTGTGTTTTCTTTATTCTTCACGGCACTTGATCACTGTTTAACATACTATGCACTTATTTATTTATTGCATTCATTGTTCATTGTCTTCCCCATCCGAGTCAGGATGGAGGCTCTGTGCTTTTCAAGTACAGTGTGATCCAGGGACCTGCTTTTGCCATCAGCACTGTTGGTGAGCAGTGAGCATTCCTCCCCCTTGCTTTGCATCCGTCCAACCCCTGGACACAGGCACGAGTCTGTGATCTCTATTCCACTCCATTTGCCCAACTGTTTCAACGCTACCTAACTTAATTGTGACAGCTTTGTAACAAGCCTTGCTCCGGGAAGGGTAGCAACCCACTCCCTGCACTTTGCTGATTTTCTTTCCAAGGAGCTCAACTATTCCTTAGTGCTTTGTATCGGGGGAAGGGGGGCCTCTGAGACCACCTTCAGGCTTGGGGATTTGCTAGGAGGACTTACAGGCCTCAGAATGTTACTCCCGCAGATACAGTTTATGGCAGAAAGGCTGCTGATTGAGATCAACAAAGGGCAAAGGGGCTGGAAACAAAGTCTAGGAGAAAGGAGGCACAAGCTTCCAGGTGTCCCTCCCAGCGGAGCTGCATGGAGACACCTAGTTCTCCCAGCAACACTGTGCGGCGACGCCGATGCGTGTGAAGTGCGGCAGCCAGCCAGGGAAGCGCCCCTGCGCCTTGTGGTGCGGGGTCAGTCACGGAGACGCACGCGGCGACCTGCAGCGCTGACCTCAGCTCCTCGGGCTTCGGACCCCTCCGCAGCCACCCCCCTCCACTTCCTACGTGCAAAAACAGGCACTGGCCATAAATCTCAGAGTAAACTTATTATGCCGAAAGTAGGACAGCAGGGCCCCTGGCCTCAAGCAGACAAGAACACTCTCATAGGGCAGAGTATTGCAAGGATTCTGAGTGCATTTCCCTTGAAGGCGCCTTTGTCTGGAATGCGCAGGATCTGGACAACCCAGGCCTGCCTGGTTAACCCTTTCCTATCCACTCCTTCCTTTGGACTTTAGGATCGGTTCATCGAGTTTCATAAAAACAAACAAACAACACCTTGTTGAGATTTATGCACTGAATGTACACACCGATTTGGGGATGAGTGCCTTTTCTATGGTGACGACCTTCATAATAAGCATGGTACAGTTCTCCATTTATAAAGGTCTTCTTTTATGTATTTGAAAATAATTTTCTTAGTAAAAGTCTTGTACATCGTTTGCTTGACTTTTCGAAGTTCTTATGGATTTGTTGATATTGCTCATGTCCTTTTGAACATGCCTGCACGGGGTCCTTCTAGATAATTCTGGATAATGTCTCCATCTCAAAGTCCTTTAATTAATCACATTGGCAAAGTCCCTTTTCCATCCAAAGTAACATTCTCAGGTTCTGGGGATTAGCACCTGGCCATCTTGGGGGGCGCTTTGCACCCACCCCATATAATCACATGATCTGGAAATAGGTACAGTTTTTGGTCCTTTCTCCATTTTCAATTCTGTTGAAAATAATGGCTAGATACTCTACCAGGTTGTGGAGATTCTTTATTATTGGCTCGTGATGAGTTTTAAATCACACAAACCTGTTGGATTTTACAGTGTTTTATTTTTCTCTGAATTGTTGCAGGCTTTTTCAGTTAGAACTGTAACAGTTATCTATTACTGTGTAACAATCATTCAAATTCAGTAGCTTTGAATAACAGCAATTTATCTGCTCATCGTGGCAATTTGGCCTGGGCTAGCTGGTTTGGGCTGGGGCCACTCACGTCGTTTGGCTGCTCACCAGGCATGGCACAATTCAGGGTGACCTCACTCCCATTTCTGGCCGTGGGCGACGGCTGACTGCCAAGGTGTCTCAGTGTTCTCCAGGTGGCCTCCTCAGGAGGACAGCCCGGGTTTTTCAGAGTGGCAGCTGTGTTCCAAGACAGCAAGCCCTAAGGAGCCTGTCAAGTCTCTGCCTGTGTTTTGTTTGCTGATGTCCTATTGGTCAAAGCAAGTCACATGACTGATTCCAGGAGGGGGACGATGCCAGAATTTGCATACCAGGAGGTGGGATTCGCTGTGGGCCTAGTACAGCAACCCGCCACAGGCAGCACTTAGTTTTGGGGTTACAACAGAGGCCTACGGGTCTCTGCACACTTGGGTCTGGGAGCCGCTTCATGACCACATTGCCCCCTAGCAGCGCCCTTCACATGCGCAGGGCTCTGCAGACACAGAGCAGCCCGGCTGCGCAGGAGAGGCAGCCTGTGCTCCAATGAACCCCGAGTTCGGCTCCGCTTTGGGAGGAAACCCTAAGACACTGATTTTCTGCCCACGCCACCCCAACCCCCTCCCTCCCAGGACAGTGCTGCTCAGCTTGTACATGGTCCGCGGTGACTCCTTGCTGCCCAGGGCCCGGCTCCCAGGACCCTCGGGCCTGGTTCCAGGTCCCCTGCGCCTCTCCCCTCCCTCCTCCCAACGGCAGACCTGCACTCCTGTCCTGTTTCCCAGAGCCGCGCTGCACAGGACCACTCCGCCACCGGCCAGCCGTCTCCGCCTCTCTGTCTAACCTCCAGCTCTGCCCTTGGCGAGTTTTAGCATTCTTACTGCAGATAAGGGCATGCAGTGGAATGCTTAAACATCCTTCCTTCCCAAGTGCGGTTGGGTTTATGTGCTCTTCAGGAAGGCCTGGGCGCTTCGGTGATGAACCGAACAGAGGACACTTACGAGCAACTGCGGAGTCGTTAAAATGACTGATGGAGAAATGCGGGCGGCGTCGCAGCCTCAGGTCAGATCGCTGAGGAGAAAGGAAGGAGTAATTAAGATGGCTGGGCGGTGCGTCTCAAGCCTTGCAGGCTGCAAGCCGGTCAGCTGGGCTGGGGGTCGGGAAAGGGGAGGAGAAGGTTCAGAGACGGCGCATTAACATGCCCGCAAAGGAAGGGGCGAGACACTGACCCAGAGCAGCGGGCGGAGCCTGTCACGTGTCGCCGGAGAGAGGGTCCCGGCGCCTGGGGGGTCCCTTGCAAGCCCTGTGCTCGCATACGTGGGTGGAAGGAGAATCGAGTTCCGCTTGTCCGGCTCCTCTCATAGACGAATGACATTTTCTGTCTCACGCTTCCGCTAATTGAGAAGGAAAAACGAGTGTCAGTGCAATACTAATTCCATCTCAAATTAACCTTTGACGAAGGGCCCCGGCTGGAATTAGTTTTGCCTTCCCCAGAGTTTCAAACTAAGCCAACACGCCCCTGAGGGGCACCGAGGGGGCTGTCTCCTGTCCGGGTCCCAGTGGACCGCCCCCCTCTGGCTGAGTCACAGCACTGGGAGATGGGGGTGACCAGAGGTGGCCTCGACCTCTGCCTGCCTGAGGACACTCTCTGCTTCTGGTGTGTCTGTCTGCTCCCCTCCCGCTGGTCCCCCCTCAAGGGGGATAGCTAGCTGTTGGCTTTGCCAACAAACCAGCCTGCATTTGTGGCCACCCAGTGTCTGTGTTGAAACCACCTGGGGGCATCGTCGACAGCCCTTTCCTGGGCCCTGTCCTGTACTCTCTGAACCCACTGTCCCCCCCGGAGCGCTGGCGTCTGCGGTTTTTAGAAAACTCTGGAGAGATGCTCTCGCATATTTCGAGTCCGAGAACCACGACTCTGGGGCCTGTGCTCTCACGCAATTCCCTCTCTCACGAGGCTTCCTTCTCCTCACTCAGATCTGACCCAGGGTCCCTGAGCAGCTTGGTGACAACGCAGGCCACCGCGCACAGTCTGGCATTCCCACCCTCCCCTCTGTTAGGGCGGGTTCCCTGCCCGTCACTCCCACCCTCGCTTGTGGGAAGAAGGTGCCAGCCGTCATCTCCTAGCTGCCTGGGGACAGGCGGTGAGGAGCCTGGGAGCATCGGAGCCCCAGGGGGCAGGCCTCAGCCATACCTGGGCCTTTACATGCAGTTATTACGTGAGGTAACCATGGAAACGGAGCTCACGGGAGACACAGGGACAGCCCACCTGGCAGGGGCTGTCCCTGTGCTCCTGCGCAGTGCAGACCTGCACTCTGAGACCCTCCTTGTGCCGGTGGACATGTCTTCTGCCCCCACTGGACTGCTCGCCCTTTGAGGACAGGCAGGTGTTTGCTGATTCTCCGGACAAAAAAGGGCCAAGGGACCTATATGTCTACAGATGGAGATTTTGATCGATCAGGTCTATGTATGTATTTAACTGCTGAGATTTAAGGAATCGATCCATGCTGTTGTGGGGCTGGCAAGTCCCCATCTGCAGGGTGAGCAGCAGGATGGGGACTGAGGTAACAGGTGACATTGCAGCCTTGAGTCTGAAGGCCGGAAACCAGGCGGAATTTCTATGTCACAGTTTGGAGGCAGAATTTCCCTCTTTGAGAAACCTCCGTCTTCGCTGTAACTTCTTCAGCTGATCGGACGAGACCCACCCACACTGCGGAGGATGGTCGGTATGCTCCGATCTTACCGACTGAATGTAAATCCCATCTAAAACATACCTCTGCCGCACCATCGAGACTGGTGTTTGACCCAGCGGCGGGACACCCCAGTCTAGCTAAACGGACACCGAATTAACCACAGCTGGTTTGTTTTTAATCGTTTCTTTACGTACCCCGTGCCTTTGAATCCCTGGCTTGAACAAAAACGGCTTCATATACAGGAAAGAGTTTAAAACAAAATTCAAAAATTAGATCAATTGGCTGCCCAAACTCTGGTCCGAGAAGGAGAAGAGGCTGCTGAAGGCTGGTTGTCATGGCTCCAGCGGCGGGGGCGGCGGGGTGGGGGTGGGCACCTGATTGTTGGCATCAGCAGAGAGCCAGAGGCTGTCTGTGCCTCGCTCAGCTCCGGAGCAGGCAGCACCGCTTCTCCGCTGGTGCCAGAGCGATGATGAGTGTTTGCCTCCCCAGGTGCCAGGCCAAAGCCAGCCTGGCCGGCCGTTTGGAGGCTCCAAAGCCCTTGGCCCCGGGATGTGTTTGCACCGAGTGCTTAGCACTTGTGTTTTCTGACAATGGGGTGTGGTTTCTGCAAATTCAGTCAAGGTGCATATTTTTGAGTGCGCGCCACATGGAACCGCACTTAGCAATTTGCCACCTCTTCCCATTAAACTCTTTATCTCTTGGCGGGAAGGGGATGTCTGGAAGCAGCTCTGATGATTGCAGGCAGAAACCCTGTGTTTTTTCTTCTCTGAAATTGTGTTCCATTGTCTGAGCTGCAGGTTGGAATGCAAAATAAATCTGGCTTTCTAAAAAGCCTTCTTTTCCCCTCCCTTGCTCTAGGATGGCTGTGCATTTGGGGCGAAGCTGTTTGAGGCCGACAAGGAGCCACAAGGGCGTGGTGGGCCGCGGCAGAATGGAAACAGGCCCCGCTGCTGCTCTGGGGCCGTGCGAGAGCCAGGGCTTCTCATGGGTCATTCATCTTTGTCTTCCGGTTGCCCTTTCTTTGGACCTTTCCTTTTCTTCCTGAGGCAGTGGAGTCAGCAAACAGAGGCCAACGAGGGCTCATAGCTACTATTATTAAGTCCTACCAAGCATCTCACATTTCCTGTCTCATTCACTTCTCCTGGGAGTTACCAACGTGTACTAATGTCCCCCTTTTATTGACGAGAAAACTGAATATTGGAGAGAATAAATAAGTTGCCTAAGGACTCACCTCTATGACCTCATGTGTTTTAAAGGCCAATGCTGCATGCCAGGTTCATTAATAAAAAACAGCACACAACTCAAGGAAAAGTGTGTGTCTCGGTTGAGTGCGTAGGACCCCTGGTCAGGGCCCCAGCGGCTGCAGCCTGGTTTCATCCCAGCCGTCCTTCCTGCTCGGGTGTCGGCCCCTCTCGCCGGCAGGGCTCCCTGGGTGCTGGGTGCGTTGTGTCAGGACACAGGACGGCCTGTCCTCTCGGCACGCTCAAGCTTCTGACAGTCACTGAGCACCGTGTGGAACCAAGTAACAAGAATGTACTTAGTCGAGTGTGCAAAGAGAGAGCCCAGCAGTTTTGCTCAGGACCCTCAGCAAACAGCCACGTGCGCGCAGAGCCCATTCCCCTGGGCACCCACGCTCTCTGCAGACACGATGTTCCTTCCCTTCCTTGCATTACCGAAAATTTGGAAAGTGTACATAATGATAACGTGGCCCATAATGACATCATCCACACTACTGTCGTGGGAAAGCCAACTGTGCCCATTGAGTTCCCCCCTTTCCCTGCTCAAGGACACAGTGACATCACATTGGCAGCCTGACGCGGGTCATGGCATGGGTATTTACATCCCAGGAACCAGCACACGCTACTAACCAGGACTCTGCTCATTTGTTGATTTTGCTTGTTAATAAACATCTGTCAGTATTACTCCCCGGGTTATTGTCTTCCAGTCTTTTTTCCCCTATGCTTTAAGCATAGTATAAGTATTCTTATATTGAACACAATAATCATTTCTTCTTGGTTCTAAAAAAAAAACTGCCCTTAAGCTCCCTTTTTTAAAAATAGAAGCAAAATTCTTTACCAGATAGATGTTGCATAAATTGTTTAATAGTTTCAAATCATGGGGCACATATATTGCTTTCAATTATTCAAAGTTGTACTTCGGTAAGCATATTTAGGCCTTAAGTATCAAGTTCCACCAGCCGTCTTTCCAGGTAAGCTGACACAAATTTCTTTGCCTCTTGATGAGTTGCTGCAGGCAGAAAGCTTAGCCCTCTGACTTTTTACTTTTCTCTCTTCTCTTCTGCGTTAGATCTTAAGTTCCAAAGGCAGTGATTTGTATTTTGCTCAGTCTCGCAGTGCAGGGCTTGGCATTTAGAAAATGCTCAACAAATGGTCCTTAATGCAACTAAGACCTCATTTATGCATAAAAGGCATACACGTTTTCAATACTGCCTGCATTTTCACCAAGCGCTGGATGACAATGAGAAGCTTAATAAAGTTGACAAAGAAGGCAACCTATGTTAGGAGGTGGAAAATGTTACCTTGTTACTGTGCTGGTTTGCAAAACAGAAAGTACAGGAAGATAAAACAGCCCCAGCTGCCCTCTTTAATGCGTGAAGAGGTTGGAGGTCTTGTAACATTGAAGAATGTGAACTGGGGTCCCATTCCAGCTCCTCCAGGAAGGCTTCCCTGATCACTTCAGTACTCATTGGCCCCCTTCCCTCTGACCTGTAACAGTATCTTTAGTTAGAGTTCAATTACAATCTTTAGAAAGCCTTCTTTTAAAGTATGGGTTTTACAGTTATTATTTAGATATGCTTCTCCGTTTTGAAAATTCTTTTTAAACCATGGGACCATTTTTCTAAGACTTTGAAAAACATTCTTAGGAACGCACTATGGGAAACGCTGTCTCTAAGTGTTCGGCTCTTTGAGTTTTAACAGAGAATCTGGAAACCGACAGTTTCCAAGGCCAAAGGGAAGGGTCTCTGACGATTCTGGCGTCGGCTCCGGCTGGGAAGGGTGATGTTTGAGGCAGGAAAACATTCGACGCAGATGCTGTGACAGCCACATACACTGGGGTGGGCAGATCTGAGAACCTTCTTCTCTGTGACTTTTGTTAGCCCCCGTGGAAAGAGAACAAAACAAAAACAACACCGTGTCCATTTAGCCTGTTTGTCTATTCCCCCTTTTCTAGTGGCTGGTCCCAGCTGGGTGGGTGCTGGGTGGGTGCTGGGTGGGCGCTGAAGAAGCCACCTCCCCCTCTTCCCAACTTGGAGCTGAAGACGCTGCTCGTGGGTGGGGAGAGTCTTTTAGGCTCTTCACGTAAGCCTGGAGAACTTCCGTGGTTGCGTGGAAGCTGAGAAGGATTGCGCACAAACACCGAGCGCAGGGCTGACCCCCACGGGGAGACAGTAGCCCAGCGAGGAAGGCGCAGAGGCCAGATCGAGCCTGGCCGCTGCGCCCAGAGCCCCCGCTGCCGTCAGAGCAGCTGGAGAGGGAGCCCGGGCGGGGGGCCCTGGTAGGGCCGGCTTCTCCCGCAGTTGTTCCCAGGCTGCCGACCGTCTCCGTCTGCGTCTCGGGCCGTGCTGGCTGGGTGTCCTCTCTTACCACATCGTGCTGCTACTTCATCTGGCCCCAGCCCCTCCCACGGCGCTTTCATTTGGACCAGCTTTCCGAGAACTGGCGGGGACATTCCCCGAGGTCCTACGTGAGAGGAGGGAGGCCCCGGGAAAGTTCCTGGTGGCCATGAGCAGCAAAAAGGCAAAGGGAGTGAATTTGGGAAGGAATAGTTCTCCGAGTACTTTTGTTTTGTAAGGATCTTCTTAGGGCTGTTCCAAAGGAGATGTGGCGGCTTTACAACGGAACCACGGTCTGTCTTCCGTGGTGGATTCCTGAATGATCGTCGGGAAAAATCATTCTGCTCATCAATACCATTTTTCTTTGTAGGGCCTACGAGGCAGACCCTACCTCCTGGAGAATCTCAGAAATGAGAGGGGCCTGGGTCATCCGTCACCATGGCAGTGGGGGTGCCCCTGTGCTGCTTACGGGGGCTCCTCCGCAGCCTGGCGGACCTGCCAAGTCCTTGCCTGCGGTTCCGCCTGGCCAGCCCCTCAGCAGTGAGCCCCTTTGACTCGGCTGATGGTTCTGCTTATTCAGCGTCCCCTGCTCAGTTTCCGGTTGCTCTGTCACTTCTGTAGGAGTCCTGACTGATACAGGTCATTTCAAACTTCGAATTTTTATCTTTTTCTGGTGGATTCACTGTTCCAGTCATGATGAGATGGCTTTCTTTATTTCCTGGATTTTTTTTTTTTTTTTGCTCTAAAGCTTTAAAGCCAAAGTTGCGTTTTTCACAGTTGTGCAATGAATCCATGTTTCTTTTGGTTAGTGCTTGCATGAAACATTCCCCCCCCCCTTTTTTTTTTTATTATTGAACCTTCTATATCAGGGGTGTCAAACTCACTTTCACTGGGGGCCACATCAGCCTCGCAGTTGCCTTCAAAGGGCCGGATGTAATTTTAGGGCTGTACAAACGTAACTACTCCTTAACTAGGGGCAAGGAGCTCTACGTTCGGCCCCTTGAAGGCCACCTTGAGGCTGATGTGGCCCCCGGTGAACATGAGTTTGATTACCCTGTTTTATACCCTTATTTTTAAAGCATTTTTTTTGGTGACTATCATGTGGTTGGGTTCTGTCCATTCTTGTCCCTGGAACGTTGTCTTCCTGGGGTTCCAAGCGGAAGCTGGGGGTGACCAGGGCCCTTCTGGAGATGTCGGGACCCCTATGCAGCCCCTTGGCGAGTCTCCTTCAGCTTTGGGATCAGAAACAGGAAAATGCTCAGTGCTGTGTCACCTCCCTTGGCTTCGCTGTGTTTAGGCTTTTAAGCCCCTAAAATTTGTGCTTCCTTGGTGGACTTCTGCTGCCTTCACAAGGATTTTTTTGGGGAAAAAAAAAAAGCTGTCTAGCTTTTCTAACTGTCTTAGGAGGTGCATTGTTCTGAAGCAAGTTAATCTTCCGTTGGTAAAAGTGGGAATCTGGAAATATTCAGCCAGAAGGAAAAACAAGACTTGGTCTCTTTAAGAAACTGGGAGACCTGAGCATTTGCCCCAAACACGACAGAGCAGGAAGGAAGCCCAGGGCGGACACGCAGAGCTCTTCAGACCCATTTGAGGAGCCCAGAGCGTGGGCAATGAACACCTGACGTGACCGAGAGCTGATGAAGAGTGAGAGTCAGACTCACAGGGTGGCGGGTGCTGTGCAGCGTCGTGATGGACACGGGGCAGGGAATCGGGCAGCCGTGTGGTCTCCCGGGAAGGACACCAGGCTGCTCCGCTCGCCACGCCTGCGTCCAGGCCTGGGAAAACTTAGAAACCAGGACGATGGCCAGAAGCCCTCTGACGCAAGGGAACATGCAAGGGCATGCCGCTAAGGAAAACCAGATTAAACTCATCCATGGTCAGTGAAAACATGTTCAACTAGGTAGACAGTGTAGCGTGGTGGTTGTATTTATTTGCACGCTGTTTTCTATATCACACTTGTATTTAAGTTTGTAGATAATTTTCAGTTACCGTGCCACAGGGCCTGCTGCAGAAAGCCTTAGTGGTGCGAACGGAGGCGACTCAGCAGACGCAATGGGTAGTCGATGTGCTATTTCCACAGCCTGGCGGTTGTTAGCATGAGGAAACTACCTCCTGATCTGTTGGGTCTCTTCTCCTTTGGAAAGCATCGTCTTTCGGTGGAAAGTACTGGAAATGGGACATGGCATCTTAGGATAGGTTGACCAGCTCTCTGGGTCTGGCCTTGCCCCTGGTGACAAACTGGTGACGAGCCATGACAGTGATGGAAAGAGACAAGCACTGCACTCAGACGACCTGGGTTAGAATCCTGCTGAGTCAGAGCCTGACGCTGCTGGACTCTCCAGCTGTGATGCGCGGAAGTGCTGCGGGTGGACATCGGTCTCAAGGAGAGCATTCCAAGGACCCACACACAAGAGATTGCGGTGCGGCAAGATGGTTTATTTGGGTGGAAATCTGCCCCTGGGTTTCCAATGTCCCATCTCCCTCGGTCTGCCATGGAACAAGTCCAACTGCGTCCTCAGCACACAAAAGCCAGTGTCCTGAGTTGCCTCTTGTTCAAGCTCAGTCCTTCAGAGCCCGTGCCACCTGCTCTGGGCCTCGGTGGCTGCTAGACTTGCACGCTTTTCCCATGGGAAGAGTGAAGATTCAAGAGGATGAGGAACTTTTAGTAAGTGGTGAGGCTAAGATTCGCAGCCCAGCTCTTGAACTCTGGGGCCCTGGGTGAAAGAGCCTGTAAATGCACAGGATGGGTATGTTACCAGGTGGGGGCGGGGAAAAGAGAGAGAGAGAGAGAGAGAGAGAGAGAGAGAGAGAGAGCCAGCACGTTTTCTTTGTTTCCCCTGTGATTATATGGGTTTGGGGCAGACCAAGTGCTTTTTCAAAATAGCCAATCAGCTTCTCAAGATTTTGCCTGCTTTTGATAGGTCCACCTCCCAACCAATCCCCTCTTTCCCCAGGCTAGAATGACAGGTCAGACTGACAGGCCTCTAGGTAAGTCAAGCACCTCTCCCTGTACCATTCCCCGCTCCCCCCAACAATCCTGTACTGGAGCAGGGGAGGGAGGAGTGCGCATCCCTTTGGGGGAGCAATGCTGTGATCTTCTGGGGTGTGAAGCTGTAGGTTCCTGGTGAAGCAAACAGGATCCTGCTCCCCAGTTTATTAAGCTCAATGACCAATTCCCTTTATTCTCTTTCCTTCGTTACTATCCAGCTAACCCCTTCCAGTCACAGAAAGTTATTTAATCTTCCCCAGCCTCAGTTTCCTTACCTTCCTACCAGCCTTACGGGTCCACAGTGTAAGACCTTAAGAAACACTAGTTCTCCACCTGCACCCGTTCAAGGGCGTTGGGAGTACCCCGCCCTCCCACTGATGAGGGCCAGGCTGACCAATTTGCAGCTAAAGGGTCCCTTCAAGGCATTAGTTTCCAATTCAAGTCGGGGATGCTTAGCTGCCCAGTAGAATACGGAAAGACGCAATTGGAGGCTGACCTTAGGGACGGAGGAGAAGGGACCCATTTTTGGTGGCTTCTTCTCTGATTCTTTTCGGCACGTCTGCTATCCTCAATCCGACTCCAGGCGGTTTCTGAGCTGCATACAGGCAAGAGGTTACGAGGGAGGCGCTCTGTGCCGCTTCCTATTTTTATTTCATTTGGTTATATAATCCCTCTAATAGCTAACACTTGCAGAGCTCTTGCTATGTGTCAGGCAGTATTTTACATATATTAACTTGCTTGCCCTCAGTCGCACAGCTTTTGAGTGTCAGAACGCAGCCTCACAGCCAGGCAGTCTGGCTCCAGCCCTGCTCTCTCAGGGCTCTGTCTCTTCTTTGTATGCAAATTTGCTTTGTCTTCCCTGGCCATCCGAGGGCAGGGCGAGGCATTGCACGTGCCCCAAACCCAACTCAGCATCATGCCTTGGGGCCCTGCTCCTGCCGTGCTAGGATTTCAGGCTACTGTCACTTTGGCCTCTGGTTGTCACACCAGGCCTCCCATTTACACCATCACCGAATATTAGCAATCTGATCTCTCAAGCAGGTCTCAGCTCTCAACCTCTCGTGCGGAAATTAGCTGCTTCCCAGGGGTCTCCCCGACTCCCAGTCTCCCCGCTTTGGCCCCGTCTCATCAGTTTACAGGAAAGGCGGAGAGAATGCTGCTCTTCTCATACCCACCTCCTGCCTAAAAGGCTCCGCTAGCTCCTTTTGACCCTCGGAAGGTGCTAGAGCCCTGCAGAGATGGGCCCCGGGGCTTGAGAGCTGGGCTGTGAATCTTGGCTTCACCACTTACTGAAAGTTTCTCTTCTCTGGGCTCTTCACTCTTCCCACGGGAAACCCGAGGGGAACCAGGCAGCCTGCGCCGCTGGGCAGGAGGCAAGGTTAGAATGCAGCGATTGTTAGTTTTATTATTGCCCCGTGAAGCCCAGAAACCTTACCTTGCCTTGCGAGTCCAAAGCAGCGTGTGATGTTTTTGATCTCATCTCTTGCATATCCTCTGTGTATTTTCCATGCTTTAGCCACACTTAGCCTTCCTTCCAGGGTTCATCAGTGTTTGCGCTCGGTATCTGTTTGTCTGTCTGCTTTTTAGGCTGTCCTTTCCCCACTCCGTGCCGAGGAAACTGCAGTGAAGGAAGCGAGTGTGGTGGAAAAAGGTGTTGTAAAGAATTCTACGGTGATGAAGAACCTCCCAGTTCGAGTGTGCGTTTGTATTCGAAAGTCATGTAAGATTGGGGTCCACGGAGGCCTGTCCCTTCCTTTTGTTCCTCCTCATCTAATCCTGGGTGGGAGGTCCCTCCGGGTGTGAACTGGGTGGGGGACGGTTATCTCCCTTGCCTGGTGCTGTCCCCTGGAGCTCTGCCCCTGGCCTCTGGCTGACAGTGGGAGCAACTGAAAATGGGTAAACGGTGAAACCTCAGTAACAAGGAGACTTACGTGGCTGGAGGAAATGCTATAACCGAAAGCAGGTAAATTTAACCAGAGACAAAGAAGGTCTTCAGCAATTCTGGGAAATACCGATAGCCACTGTTTACATTTTACTGCATGCCAGACATTGTGCTGAACATTTTACATACCTGATCGCTTTTCCTCCTTAAAACAAATGTGTGAGACTTTACTTATTTTTATTTCCACTTTACAAAGGAGAGGGCTGAGCGTTAGGGAGATTAAGCAACACGTCAGGATTTGAAGCCAGCTGTCTGATGCCAAAGTCTATTATTTACTATCTTTGAAATGTCAGTTCCTCAAAACTCTTTGGACAAAGGGGATTGATTAGATGAGTGGTTTTCAAACTATTTGACCTTGATCCAAAGTGCGAAATATATTTTATATAATGACCATGACCCAGGCCACACTTACACATACACCTTCTCTCTCTCTCTCTCTCTCTCACACACACACACACACACAGATTTGCTCTCACATACATACATACCCACTTATAAAAATATGAAACCAAAACAAGCTTCACAAGACAATAATTGACATTCCTATATGTTTTCTATTAAATTTATATTTCATTGTAAAAAATGCTAATTGAGACCTGCAAACTTGAAAACCAGTGAATTAGAAGATTTTTAGCTGCTTTCAAGTCATCGGATCCTTATGTTCTGTGTTTGTTTTTTTTTTAAATTATTTTATTGTTGTTCAATTACAGTTGTCTGCATTTACTCCCCCTCTCCCCATTGTTCTGTATTTCTTGCAAATGCTATGGGACTTATCCTATCCATTTATTTTCCCAGAAAATACCTTCTCCTCATGTGAGATATAAACATTCAGCATCACATGGTCCTAATATGTTAGGGTGTCATGTTGCAGAAATTGTTAAAAGTGTATTTTGTAGTTTTTGTGTATTTGGGGACAGGGCGATTTGCTTTTATTTCTCTTATTTACCAGAAATTGTTTCACGCTGATCATTTCCATCTGTCCTTTCAGAGTGGCCTGGCAGGGTGAAGAATGTGTTCTTTAAGTTACGAGGGCATTGTGTTCAAATAAAAGGAGCATTCAGAATAGTGTTAATTAGAAGAGCAATAATAGGTTTTGGCCCCCATGCAAATGGAGCATAACTGAGATAGAATTGCATTTTTTGCAGAAGGAATTTGAAACTTTGGTGAAAAACTTGGAAGATAAGTATTCTCACAGATAAGCAACTGCAATCTGTATATGTAAATGAATTCAATTAATTTTAGCGGGCAAATGAGAAAATCAATGATTTTCAAAATCGAGTAATTTGGTAACCATTAAATTCATTAGTCTTTCTGTTTTAAACTTAATTATTCATGTATTGAACCAGATTGAAGTATAATTTATGGAAAACTCATCCTTAAGTTAATTACATGCAAGACTTTCCTCCTACAAATGGGAGAATTGAGGACGAAACTGTAAGTGGTTACGATCAGTGCAGGCCATGGAATCCTTTGGTTACGCTCCTTCCAGTCCAGTGTGGCAGGCGGTGTGGAGCAGGAGCACCTTGGCCTTGACTCAGGCCGCGGTTTGGACCTCGGTGTTGACGCCTCTAACCATGGCCTCTCAGGAAGCTTTCTTAGCATCTAAAGAACCTCAACATTCTCATCTATTAAATTAGGAAATTATACCTGTCCCACAGAGCTGTTGTAAGGGCTAAAGGAGAGCACGTGCGTACAAACCTTTAACAAAACACCAGGCACAGGGAAGACACTCATTATAAGTATTACTCCCTCCCCCTCCCCCTCTCCTTCCCATCTCCCACTTTAATTGTTGGCTAGAGGAGGGCTTGTTTCTGGGATTCCTTTTAAGAAGGAGTGCATGGTATGGTCAGTAGTAATGTAACAGGGTACAGCCAGGGCCCTGCAAAGAGGAATTTATAACGGGGTCCAGAACTCGGGGTGTCCAGGAAATGTAGGAATATAGGCTATCCGCACCCCGATAAGTCTGGATGGTGGAAGGGACATATGGAGCAGGGCCACTGAGAGATAGTCTGCAGGCCAGCTTCATACCTGTTGTGCAAAAATGGTTGTTTTGGCACATCAGTAACAGCAGACTAGTCTTCCAGCCAGAACTGAGGAGCCAGAAGGTACACCAAACTTTGACCCATGAGGTAACCGGGAGGCAGCTCCCCCTGGTTACAGCGCCTGTGTGAGAGCTCGGAGGTGGTTTGCCTCTTGCTACTGGGCCACGCCTGCCCGGAGTTACTGCGGGCAGCCCAGAAGGGCTGGAAACTGCAGAGTGTTGGCAGGTGCAGCCCGTTGTGGGAGGGGTCGGAAATGGGGTTACACAGGAAGATTCGTGCCAGGATTCAAGCCCAGGGGCAGCGTTGGGGGTCCTGACCACGTGGTTCAGAAAGCGGGAAAGCAAGATGTAGCAGACACGCAGAGCTCTGTCTTAGCGGTTTGGGAGAACGCAGGAGAGACGCTGCGGGAAGGAAAGGGATGAAAGGACTCTCGCTGGCGGGCCATGAGAAGGTGCGGCTTGGGTTTGGATTAAGAACTGGGGATTGCGGCGGAGACAGAGCTGACGGTGCTGGGAACCTCGGGAGGCCTGCCAGCTGAGCATGATTATTGGGAGGAACGGGAGTCTAGTCGAGCTACCAACTTCTATTTTTTTCCTGAGATACGGTGCTCCTGACTGGGCAAAGGGGGGAAGGAAGGACTGTGTATTTGTGGGTGTTTTACAGGGACTTTGCTAAACCTGTATAACTTTTGAATAAATAACTCTTTTCCATTTTACCAAACTCTGGCATTTAGTGCCACAATTCCTAAGGGGGGGCGGGCAAAGCATCTACAGTGACAGAGAGACCCTGTATCTGGGACACCCCCCACCCCATAACAGTATCTTGTACCCCACCCCCACGGGACCATTTTGTAACAGTAATTTTATCTGATAGAGTTCTCTGTATCTCTTGCAGAACCATTTCTGTCAAGATGCTGATGGGTTTTAAAAGCACAACCTTGGAATTATTGAAGAGGCCAGAACAGCAGGTGAAGCAGGGAAGAGATCATGTATTTGACCTTCTGATTTTATTTACTCGTCGCAGGGATCGGTTCTTCTGATGCCTTGCGTTTCTTGCTCTCCCCTTACTGTCTCCTCGGGACGATTGTTAAAGCTCACACTGGTACGATATCCCCTCGATGACTTTTTGAAATAACGATGGCAGGCATTTTTGTCGACATTGCACAGATGAGCAAAATGGAGGCCCAGAGAGGTTGAGTGGACTTCCCAGCGTCACAGAGCCAGCAGAAGTGGAGGTCCAAACCCAAGTCTGTCAGGTTCCAAGTTTGGAGCTTTATTCTTCTGAATCAACACCCTCCGTTGTTCTGTCCCGAGCTCACGGTCCTGGGCCAGGATAATGGACCGTTATCCAATATTGATAACTCTTCTGTGAGCTCTTCCTCTAGTGTCTCCATCTCCAGACTTCTGCTTCCTATCTCTGGTCTCCGCCCACCTGCAAGCCATTCAGTCTCCTCCCGGCTTATTGGTCCAAGGACATCGCAACATGACCCCAGGTTTTTCTCCTAAACCACGTTCCATGGCTCATCTTCGCCAGCCTTCTAGCTTATTCTTTCTCCTGAGGGTACACTTCTGTGGTATCACCTCTCCTGACGCCTGGACCCTCTTGTAGGACACGCGCCCGTCTTGTTTATATTCGTATCCCTAGCACACGACATGACACCTGGTGAAGAGCGGGTGTTCAGAAAACACTCATTAAATGGGTCACTGATAGAACTCACCTGGCCCTAGAGGTGTATCAGAACTTTCATGGAGTTCTGGCCAAGATGGAGGCGTAGGTGGACACACTGTGCCTCCTCGCACAACCAAAATTAAGGACAGCAAGGATTTAGAAACAAGAAAACAATCAGAACTGAGAGAAAAATTGAACTGTACGGAGGTCCGACAACCATTCATCCAGATCAGTAAGAGGGGCGGAGTCGTGGTAGGAGGAAGCGGAGGTTGGTGGACCCAGGTGCGCAGGCCGCTGCTGGCAGACCCGGGCTGGCAGGCGGCAGCTAGCAGGCCCCAGGCACACAGGTGGCTGGCTGATCAGGCAGTCCCACATTCACGTGCAGATAATCCAGGAGAAAATGGGGAACAAGACAGAACTCGGAACCCAGGGCCCTGGAGCCAGGAAATAAAACCTAAAAACATGGAGACCCCGCCCCCACATACAGCGTCACAACCCAGCGACTGGGCTGCCCTGCCCTGGGGAACACCTAAGGCTCCGCCCCTCACTCTGTAACAGCCCTGACCAGACCAAAAAAACCCCTCAAAAATGGCTCAAACAGGAGAACAAATCAAAGCTCCAGAGCCAATTCATCTAAGCAACCAAGAGATAGCCAACCTATCAGATGCACAGTTCAAAGCACTGGTGACCAGGATGCTCACAGAATTGGTTGATTTTGGTCGCAGATTAGATGAACAAATGAAGGCTACGCTAAGTGAAATGAAGGAAAACGCACAGGGAACCAGTAGTGATGGGAGGAAAACTGGGACTCAAATCAATGGAGTGGACCAGAAGGAAGAAACAAACATTCAATCAGAAAAGAATGAAGAAACAAGAATTCAAAAAAATGAGGAGAGGCTTAGGAACCTTCAGGACATCTTTAAATGCCCCAACATCCGAATTATAGGGGTACCAGAAGGGGAAGAAGAAGAGCAACAAGCGGAAAACTTATTTGATCAAATAATAAAGGAGAACTTCTTCAATCTGGCAAAGGAAATAGATTTCCAGGAAGTCCAGGAAGCTCAGAGAGTCCCAAAGAAGTTGGACCCAAGGAGGAACACACCAAGGCACATCATGATTACATTAGCCAAGATTCATATGAAGGAGAGAATTCTAGAAGCAGCAAGGGATAAGGGGACAGTCACCTACAAAGGAGTTCCCATCAGACTGTCAGCTGATCTCTCCAAAGAGACCTTACAGGCAAGAAGGGGCTGGAAAGAAGTATTCCAAGTCATGAAAGGCAAAGACCTACATCCAAGATTGCTCTATCCAGAGAAGTTGTCATTTAGAATGGAAGGGAAGATAAAGTGCTTCTCAGATAAGATCAAGTTAAAGGAGTTCATCATCACCAAGCCCTTATCATATGAAATGTTAAAGGGACTTATCTAAGAAAAAGAAGATAAAAAATATGACAGTAAAAAGACAGCAGACTCACAGGTATTAAGAACCACACCTAAAACAAAAGCAAACTAAGCAAACAACTTGAACAGGAACAGAATCACAGAAATGGAGATCATATGGAGGGTTAGCAACAGGGGATTGGGAGAGAATAAGTAGCATAGACAGTAGGTAGAAAATAGACAGGGGGAGGGCAAGAATAGTGTGGGAAATGTAGAAGCTAAAGAACTTATGACACATGGATATGAACTAAAGGGGGAGAATGTGGGTGGGAGGGAGTGTGCAGGGTGGAGGGGAATGATGGGGAGAAATGGGACAACTGCAATAGCATAATCAATAAAATATAAAAAAAGCTTTCATGGAGTTTGAAACTTTTTTCAATGTATTTGTTTTTTTCTTAGAGGGGAGTTTTGTTTGTGAGGTATGTAATATATACTAAAAAGTCTTAAAAATGTATGTGAAGATTAGTTAATGACAGTAAATTGGAGACCATGTACCCCCCACCCAGGTTTGGAGACAGGACGTGCCTGAGATGTGAGAAATCTGTCCATCCCAGTCCGGTTCAGATACACTGTTTCTTCTGTTCCCTTTCAGCTCTGGGCCCCCTCCCTGCCTCTGCAAGAAGTCACAATCCTGTGTTAACCCCTTTCCTGTTTTCTTTATAGTAGCTCACCTGCGTGAATAACCCTAGATAAAATACAGCTGATTTGCTTTGTCTGTGATTGAGCTTTCAATGACTCGAACAATTCTGATGCATTAGTCGGTGGCCCACTTCTTTCAGGCAACATTGTTATTTAGATTAATGGCATGGACAGAGATGAACTCCTGTTGGTGAATGTAGGTGTGGCTCATTCATTTCCCTGGCTCTTTGCTGTCCCTTTGCATTCTATACAACTATCCATTGTGATGGTCTAGTAGTGATCGGTACTATTCTAGTATAGTATTTGAGTTATTTCTAGTTTCTCGACATAATGAATAAGCTCCGATAAATACACTTACAGAGATAAATGGGCAAAAGTTTCCCTGGAGTGCATGACTAGGAATGGCGGGACTGGGCTGTAGTTTACATCTGTATTTAACCATTGTAGGCAACAGCAAACTCCACTTTCTACGTCAGCAGTGGTGAGTAAGAGCCCTCGTTTCCCATATTGTCATCTGACTTTCACACGGTTGCCAGTCTTGTAGGTGTGAAATGAAGTTTTCTGTGATTTAAATTTCTATTTCCCTAATTACTAAAGGTGAGAATCTTTTCATATACTTATGGGCCATTCGGGTTTCTTCCTCTGTGACCACGCAGTCTGCCCAGAAGGTATCCAGCCATGTAATATGAACAACGGAGACGCTTACCGAGGAAGATACAAGGAAAGTTTTCACAGGACAATGGGACCTCAGTCCCCTTCAAAGTAGGCATCTTGGGACCTCAGCTGCCCTGTCGTATTTTCCCGAATCTCATCGAGGATCTGAAATCCCTTCCCTTTCGAAGGTGATTTTAGGTTTTGGGAAAGGCAGAAGTCACAGGGCACCACATCTGGGCTATAGGGGAGCTGAATCACCTGGGTGATTTGATGTTTCACCAAAAAACTCCACATGAGACACGATGCCACAAGCATTATTGGGATGAAGCTGCCAATCACCAGCCGCCCATAATTGCAGCCTTTTGAATCATCTGAATAATTTCTTTGGAGGAACGTTCAAGCTTAATGCAAAATTTGATGCAGATTTGTTGCTCTACCAGCTCAGTCATTTTGAATGTGACGGCTACACAGCGCATATGCTCACTCAATGGCATCTACCGCCCTCACTGACTAGTACCGTGAAGTCGTCATCGTTCACACATGCACATTCCAGTCCACTCTCCTTGGCTGCCAGGTCACATCGATGTTGTGCAAACCATTCTATTAACAATGGCTGGACTTTTTCAGGACCAACCTGGCATATATCTTTTGCCTGTTAAAGACTTTAAAAACTGTCTTTGACCAAGAAGAGTGACTGAAGGCAGGGAGGCTGGAGAAAAGGTCTAGTGGAGAAATAAGAATGGAACTGTCTTTGGGGTTCTCAATAGGAAAACAAGCAAAGGCCCTGTTTACTGAGTGCTCACTCTACACTGGGCACTTGTTAGGGTGCTTCTATGTATGATTTCATTGAATTCTCACTCCCTAATGATTTCAGATGGTTGCGTTCTACACACACCACACGAAGAGGGAAATGAAGACTGGTAAGTGATCCGTGCATAGTGCTGTGATCGGAAGAGCAGCTCGACAAGCCGCAGAACGGGAGAGGCCCCTTACAGATGCCGTAGTCCTTTCTAGGCTGCTAATCTGGTGACCGGCCCAGAGCTCGTTGTCTGGCCTGCTGGAGAACTGGCTGAAAACACGCATTCCTGGGTTCATCCCCTGAGGATTCCAATTCAGTAGAGAAATGAAACACAAATTTTGGAAGAATTTACCAGGCAATTCTAATCTAGTCCAGCAGCTCTTCCTAACTCTGAATTCGAAATGGAGAAACGGGGGTTCAGGACTGGAGACGGAGCCGACCAAGGCCACTCGGCTCGTGGAGGGCGGCGTTCAGGGATTGAGGGGGGAGGGTTGGGCGTTAGGACAGACCAAGGTTGATCTGGAGGATGGGTCTGAGGAGTGTCTGGGATAAGCCCTCTTTTCTTTGCAGGTTTTGCATTTCTCCCGAGCACCTTGCGTGGCGGGGGGCCGAGGAGCTGACATGAAACAGCTCCAGACTTGTTTTCTCTGGGGAGGGGGGCCGGGGCCAGGTTGGGGGGCAGGGTCGCCGCGCTGCCAGCGTGACCATGGGGCCGGCACTCCCGTAGCTGACAAATTGGAAAGCCAGGCTGGGAAATTACCGTGCAATTCCTTCCTCTAATTAAATTCTGCGTTGATAACCAGGATGTCAAATCACTGTGAGGATGAGATGACAACATGGCCATTGTGTCTCTGTCACAGTCTGTTATTTTCAAATGTGTAGGAGGATCTGTAATTGTGTTGACACCCGTGAGGCCTCCGTCCCCGGCAGCCCCAGCAGCTGCTTGACCAGGTTGTAATTAAGTTTCCTCATTCTGCCCTCCCACCCGCTGCCCCAAGGATGGGCAGCATCCGGCACCACTCAGACCGCGACTGCGATGGTCACTTGCAGGCGGCAGCCAATCAGCTGGACACGCAGCCCTTCTTCTGCCCAGGCTGGGCTAACATTGGGCCCCGGTGGTGTGGAGGGAGAATGGGCTGATTGATTTAAGGTGGTGCAGTGCCGTGATGGGCAGAGAAGACCTCCAGCTTGCTCGCCACGGTTCCTTGCATAGATTGAGCTAATACCACTCAGTTCTCCTGGCCGATACTCTAAACAGCCAGTTCTGTTTGGCTTGCCAAATTAACTGGTGTGGAATAGGGCAAGTTTAGGAGGAGCTTCAAGTGCTCTCTGTCTAACATGATAGGAAATAAAGGGCTTAAGGGTGAACGTTTATCTAGACTTCTATTAAACTTAATGTGCGACAGTCACAGTCTTTATTCTGAGCCCAGGCACTATTCAGTACACACCCAGTCTCGTCATCATCTCCATCTCCAATGGGCCGTCTGAACACTGCTTGCACGAGCAAAGGTCAATTTTCACAATTCCTTGAAATGGGGACGATAGGCCAGAGCATAAATTTTCTTTTAAAATCGGAATTTTAAAAATTCTGGTTTGTTATGTTGGTGTTTCGTTCAACTGTGTTTTATTTCTATAGTTGCCACAGAGAGTGTCAGTGCGGGAAGGTGTGATGTGAGGTTTAGGCAACACTTTGTGGCAGGAGGCAAAATGACAACGACCACATCAGTCCCCATGACGATGAATGATATTATTGTCTTCCCTTTTTGAATGTACTAAATGCACAACTCACCTGACATGATCTTATGCTTTGAAAGGGCCTCTCTAAGGCGGGTCGCATGTCCAGTTCACAAAGGAAAAAGACAAAGTTAAGTAAATTTCTGGAGTCAAAGATCTAGAAAGTTATCAGAATTGGCATGAAACACACCTGCCTGCTTTGAAATTCATGCTCTTTAAAAAGAAACAACAATAAAGCCATTGTGTGGACAATTCAGTTTTCAAAATATCCTCTGTTTCCCAATAGTTGCACCAAAATTTTCCTAGGTTGTAAAGTATACCAGCAATTTCATAATGACATGTTCAGGGAAAAATTAATTTTCTATTCCATTGTCTGCAAATAATAAATATGACACAGCCCAACTTCAAAAATATGAAACTTGTTCATGTATTGTGCTTGTCATTTTATTATTTACAGCGCATGCGCCCGTGCGGAGGGGCCAAGGGCCTTGAACTTTGTCCGCAGAGTTCCCCAGAGCGCCGGGGAACTGTTTCCTTTTCCAGTGGGAGGGGGCCTCGCTCTGAGTCGAGGTTTACAGGAGGAGGACCTTGGCAGCTCAGGGGAAGGCTCAGAGCTGGGGGACGGATGCTGGAGATGAGGAGGCCACTGAGGCGATGTCCAGGGTCCAGGTGAGAGGTAAGCCCGGCCTGGGCTGCGGTACCGAGCTGGAGGCAGGAGGGGATTGGCCGTGTGAAGGAGGTCAGGGTGACCTCCTGTCACCCTGGGGCCAGAGTGGGAGGCCTGTGAACGTGACCTCTGTGCCCCTGGCGGGCGGTCTGCGGATGGGGTGCCTAGGCAAGGACGGCTGGGGACAGGAGAAGGACGGGGGAGAGGTGAGGCTGGCGGCTCCCCGAGGCGGAGTCGGACTTCTGTCGGCCCACTCCTAGTCCATTGCCCTTTCTTCTCGCCCCGAGGGAGCAACGAGGCTTTTAGATTCGACAACGTAAGCAGCAGGGCGAAGGCGTTCAGGGGCAGTAGTGCGCAGGCCGAATGTTGGTTCGAAAGGGATAGAAGACCATCAATTCTATTTTCTCTGCTATCCCTTCCACTTCCCAGCCCGTTAGGATGTTATAAATCCGTAATTAGCCAGATAACGAAGCAAATGTAAGTGGCTAAAATACGTAAACAGTACGGCATCCATGCCGTGGTGCTGCCCGTCTGTTCCGAGTTCTCGTTAACAGCCTGAGTGATTTCTCATTTACGTGCAGGGAAGTCGAGGAGCTCAGGGCGCAGGAGGCGGTTTACTGTCTCCACGCTGACGAAACCGCCCCTGGACACTGTGCGTGTGTGCTGAGATTGTGGGGCTGAGAGTATCTCCCCGTGGGTACAACTGACGGCTGTTTTGTGTTCCTTCACTGCGTGTGGTTAAAAAGCATGGTCCACTGTTGTATGGAGTGCAAGCTTCCGCTGCTACTGTCACCTTGCTTCTTGCCATTTGCTTTTCCATGTGACGGGACCAGGAAAGGCCCAGAGACCATCATTCCCAACATGGCAGGTCCCCCAGATTCAAAAATCAATTCCCCACCCTCTCAACTGAGTGACCCCTTAGGGGCCAGCTAGAAGGCTGTCCTGTAAGCTCATCTTCAAGAAAGAATTCCCAGTAGGGGACTGAGACGTGGCAATGCTTGGTGGCAACAGGAGCTTTGGAAAAACACAAACTTTAGAGTGAAAAAAAAGTGGGTTTGGGTCCTAGCTCATACTCCCATCTGCTGGGTGACCTGGGCCAGCTGCTTCCTTATTGGCTTGTCTGGAGGTTGAAAGGGAATTCTACTTTCCTTATTTGGTGTCGTGAGTACAAATGAGATGTTGCATACTAAAGTACTTTGGAAATGCAAAGTGCTGTCGCATGTGAATTCCTTTTGCATTTATTAAAATTTTTATCATATGATTTTTCTGAAAATCACCCCCTGCTCAGAATGTGCTCATTTCTTCTTCTCTGTACCCGCACCCCTCTCTATCCCTCCCTTTTCCCTCTTTAATTCAACTTCTTGGCAAGCTTTACATTTGCTCTGCACTTACACGCGTTCCTGAAGGGCCCCAGAGTTTGCTGATAGATGTGCGTTAAGTCCTGGTGGGTGGGTCAGCCTCTGTCTCAGGCGGTGGGGGACACAAAGAGGTGCATGAGACTCGAAATTCGCCTTCAGGGCTTGTGATCAAATTGGACAGATGAGACATGACCTCAGGAAGGTTTGCAGGGTCTCGTGAAGAGGTGATGTGACGTGACGTGGTGGAAAGAACGTGGACCGAGAGAGACCTAAACTTTCACCTGTATCTGTGACCAACTCTCTCGTTTGGAAACTTTCTGTCTTCTCGGGTCACAGTTGTACTTTTATCTGTTTTTATAGAGTCGACTTCTTGATGATTTCGCTTTAACAAAGGCTTCCGATGCTGCTGAAACATGAGGTTAAAACCACTGAGATGCTAAGGTCCTATTAGTTCGAATGGTCCACTCTTCGAAGAGAAGTCACCGGAGAACAACATTCAGTCTTGTCTGGGCCGCCGCCTTAACATGTCATAAGTCCAGTCCTTGGGTAAACATTTACTAGTTTTAAATAATCAGTAGCTTATTTCTTTTCTCTCTCTTCCTGTTGCATTTTACTTTTCCTCTCTCATTTCTTCATGCCTCCCTCTGCTAAAATTTATCTAGATCACAGGTGGCAAACACAAGGCCTGAGTGCCAAATCCGGCCCTCCACCTTGTTTTATCCAGCCAGGTACCTTGTTTCCACCTGGCAGCAGCTCCGAGCTCTCACTTAACTAACTGTTAAGGGTAGTTACATGTACACAGTCCTAACATTACATGCGGCCCTTTGAAGGCACCCACGAGGCTGATGTGGCCCCCGGGGAAAATGAGTCTGACACGCCTGATCTAGATGTTTTGTTCTCAATGTAAAATCCAATAAATTCCTCCCTTGAGCAGCAGTGACTCTCTCTGGGCAAAAGACAAATAAGATTAATCATGACACCCTAAGTTTGGCCAAATCAAATTCTTCGGCTCTCCCAGTATTTAGGAAACTTCCGTCCCCACTTGCTGCTGAAGGTCCCAGGGAACACACAAGCATAGCCCATCCGGGATAACATTTCTCTCTTGGACACTTTGGCTTCCAAGGCTGGTGGTCTTGAGTTCGTCTCCCTCGGGCCAGCATCCTGACCCTACGACTTCAGGGCTCTGGTCTGGGCTATTTGGGCTGTGGTGACGGCTCCGATTCCCCCCCAGAAATGTGGCTTGCTGTTTCGAGCTAGTTATTCAGTCAGCACTTGGAATATGGCACAAATGTTCCCCATCAGTCGTTACAGTGAAATCTGGCCATTGGGAAGGTTGCAAAATCTCTGACCCAAGGAAAGAATGTTTCACACGTACCTAGCAACCAGATAGAGCCCATAAAAAGTTCATTACGAGGGAACACCGTTCCTTCTCGTGCACCTTCCTGCGCCCATTTCTGCAAAAACCGCTCTAGAGCAGATGCCCTGCTTTATAGTTCCATAGGGGCGAAACTTCCCGAACTAAAAACAAAAACAAAAACAAACAACCCCCCCCCATGTGGGTTAGAGATTCTTTTTTCCTAACCATTGCTTGTCTTCCCATTTTCCCACCTCTCACTTGCCTCTCTCCCAGACCTGTCCTCCCCCGAGTTGGAGGCCAGTTAGGTGCAGCAGGGCCCATGGCAGAGGCTCTGTGAGCGGGTCCAGTTCACGTGAAGGTTGAGAAGCTGTCAATCATGCAAGTTAAATACTTCAGACATCTATGAAAGCTTTGACATTTCATGTGCCTGACATAGTAAAAACAAGCTGAACTCAGAGACGAGGGAAGAAGGAGTCACCTACGGGGTGTGGATGCCCTTTTGCAGTCTCGTGCCACCCTGGAGATGATACACCCATGCAGACAACTTCTCCCCAGTTTACAGCAAAACTTGAGTCTGCTGCCTGTTAGTGGAAAAGTTAACAAGGATATTCATTATATATACTGTAATAACATCTTTCCTGAGTGAGAGAGGGCCCGCTGGCCAAAGTCTTGAAAGGCCTCCTCAAAGGAAATGCCCTGATGGAGACACACAGTAGGTCTTTTAAAGGGACATCCAACACAGGGAGTTTCAGTTGGGAAGACTTCCAGGAGGAAATACTGAAAATTTTCACTGTGAAAATGTAATTGCTAGTTTACTGTTTTCCTAAGTAAGGTTTCTCCTCTATGTGGCATTTTAATTTTTGCCCCCCCCCCAGCACCCCACTTTTTTTGAGAAAATGGCCAGGTTGGTACAGACCATGTGACAGCAAAGTCTGACAATGGCCAAAGAGCAGGTGTATGATTACAGCCAGTGTTCAACCCAGCGTTCCACCCAAGAGAAGCACCTGTCTCTCTCTCTATTAGCAATAACGCAAAGGGTGTGTAGCAATGCTCAGAAACTCAGTGGCGTCTGGGTGTGCAACTGCTCAGAAACACAGTGGTGACTGGGTGTGTAACAATGCTCAGAGACACAGTGGTGACTGGGTGTGTAACAATACTCAGAAACACAGTGGTGACTGGGTGTGTAGCAATGCTCAGAGACACAGTGGTGACTGGGTGTGTAACAATACTCAGAAACACAGTGGTGACTGGGTGTGTAACAATGCTCAGAAACACAGTGGTGACTGGGTGTGTAGCAATGCTCAGAGACACAGTGGTGACTGGGTGTGTAACAATGCTCAGAAACTCAGTGGCATCTGGGTGTGTAACTGCTCAGAAACACAGTGGTGACTGGGTGTGTAGCAATGCTCAGAGACACAGTGGTGGCTACTTACTTAAATCTCTTTAAAAATCCCTCTGTTTAATGAAACGATGCCAAAGAAAGCTCACTAGAAATCCAGTTTATCAGTTTCTATTTTATCTTTGTGCCTTGTCCCAGGTCACAAAGATTTTCTACTGTTTCTTATAAAAGCATTAACATTTTTGGTTTTTGTATTTAAGTTAATATATTTTAGTTAATTTTTGTACAAGGCATGAGGCTTAGGCCAAAGTGTATTACTTTTTGCATATGGATTATCCAATTGTTTCAGCACTATTTGCTGAAAAAACTACTTTCTCCATTGATTTGTGTTTTGCATCTCTGTTTAAAATCCAATGGCCATATTTTGGGGTCCATTTATGGTCTCTCTATCCTGTCCCACTGGTCTATCTATGTTTCTGCCTTTTCCCAATGCCACACTATCTCGATTATTGTACTCGTAATGTCTTAATATTGAGTAGTGTAATTTTTCTAAATTTATATATTTTTTCTAAAATAGTTCTTGCTTTTCTAGCTCCTTAGTGTTTTCATAGAAGCTTTAGAATCAGCCTGTCTATATCTACAAGAGGATCTGCTGGGATTTCGATTGGTATCGCCTTAAATCTATAGATCAGTTTGTCACCCTCACTAAACTGAGTCTTTTAATCCACGAACACACTGTCCCCCCATTGCTTTCAGTTTTTGGCAACTTTCATTAGGATTTTGTGGTTTCCAGCATACAGATTCTGTAGACCAGGAATTTGGAAACTACGGCCCATACGTCAAATCTCACCTGGGGCCTGCTTTGTAAGACTAATGAGCCAGAGAGGGTTTTTACATTTTTAAAAGGTTGTAAAACAAAAGCAAAACAAAGTGAGAGCAAAGAGAACTATGCAATAGACACTGTAATAGGTCTCAAAGCCTAAAATCTCTCTGGCCCTTTACAGAAAACTTGCTGGTTCCTGCTGTAGGTGACTTGCTGGTTGTACCTAAATGTTTCTGTTTTGGGGGCCACTATTGCAAACTTGTTTTAGTTCACTTCCAGTTGTTCCTTGGTGGTGTGTAGAAACCGGTTTGATGTTTGCGCATTGGCTTTGGATCCTTCAGCCTCGCTCAGCTCACTTAATAGGCCTTGAGGTAGCTGCTTCTCTCCTCCCTCCCGCTCCTGCTCCTCCTCCTCCGTCTTCTTTGTGGACTAGTTGGGATTTTCTGTGTAGAAAATTATTTTACGTGAAAAGAGTCTCAGTTTCATTTCTTTCTTTCCACTATTTCTTTCTTTTATTTTTCCTGTCTCATTGCACTGGATGGCATTTTCAGTACGATGTTGAATAGGGGTACTGGAGTGGATATCTTTGCTTTGTTTGTGATTTTAGGGAGAAAGTATTCAGCTTGTACCATTAAGTGTGACTTTAACTTTAGGTTTAACTTTAGGTCATCTCGTAGGTGTTCTTCCTCGGGTGGAGAAAGTTCCCTTCTATTTCTAGTTTGCTAACAGTTTCTATTATGAATGGCTGTTGAGTTTTATAAAATGATTTTTCTGCATTAGCTGATATAATTGTGTGATTTTTTCTTTTTTAGACTGTTGATATAATTGTTTACACCTATTTGTTTTTTGAATATGGAGCAAGCTTTGCATTTATGAGATAAACTCCAGTTGGTCATGTGTATTTTTCTTTGTATACATTCCAAGATTTGATTTGCTAATGTTTTGTTAAAGATTCATGTTCAAAAGAATTAGTAGTCAGTAACTTTCTTTTTTTTAAAGTAATGTCTTTATTTGGCTTTGGTATCAGATAATGTTGGCCTCAAAAAATGAGTCGTGAAGTGGCCTCCCTTCTTTTTCCGAAAGAGATTGGGCAGAATTGGTGCTTTACTTCCTGAAAAGATTTCTGAGGTTCATGAGAGGCATTTGCTGGGCCTGGACTTCTCTTTCACGGAAGGTTTTAAACTACAAGTTTGATTAATTATTAATTACAAGACTATTTAGTTTATTTCATTTTGGGTAAGGTTTGAATAATTTTTGATTTTCAGGTAGTTGGTCCATTTCACAGAAGTTGAATTTATGTTCATATCACTTTTTATTATGCTTATTGAAATGATTTAGTGCATGAAAAGATAAATTCATTTTTAAGATTGGATGTGCATTGTTATGAAGTTTTTTAAAAATTTTAATTTTAATTGTCCTTGTACAGCTTTCTGTCTTTTACTCCCATCCCGGCCCACTGCCCCAGCCCTCCCCACCTCCCTCCCATTCCCACCCCCCTCCTGGTTTTTGTCCATGTGTCCTTTATACTTGTTGCTCCAAACCCTTCCCCTTTTCCCCTGAAATTCCCTCCCCTCTCCCCCTTCTGGTGACTGTCAGCCTGTTCTCAATTTCAGTGTCTTTGGTTATATTATGCTTGTTTGTTTGTTTTGTTGATTAGGATCCTGTTAAAGGTGAGATCTTATGGTATTTGTCCATATCACTTTTCACAGTGTTGTTTTATTATCCTTTTAACACTGGAAGGGTCTCTGTTAGAATTTTTTTGTTTATTCCTGATACTGGTAATTTGTGTCTTTTCCGTCTTTGTGACACTTGCTAGAAGTTTAGTATTTTAATTTGTCTTTTTAAAGAACCAGGTTTATTAATTTTCCATTACTTTCTTGCTTACAATTTTATTGATTTCTGCTATCTTTATTATTTCCTTCTTTCTTCTTGACTTAGGTTTATTTCGTTTTTCTATTAATGTGTTAGGCAGATACATGTTATTGATTTAAGAACTTTCTTCTTTAATATAAACATTTAATGCTATACACTTTCTTCTAATTTATAGTGTTTTAACCACATCACACATATTATAGATCATATTTTTACTTTGTTCAGTTAAAAATATTTTCTAATTCCTCTGAGACTTTCTCTTTAACTCATGTTTATCGGTGTGTTTTTAATTTTCAAGTGTTGGGCTTTTTTCTGTTATCTTTTTGTTATTGATTTCTAGTTTAATTTCATATATTCGGAGAACATTGTGTGATTTCAAGGACTTTACACTTGTTGAGGTTTGTTTGGTGGCAGTTAACAGGGTCTCCGTGGTGACGCGTGTTCCAGGCGCACTTGGAACGAATACGTGCGCTGCCCCTGCTGGGCGGTGGCTCTGTGGATGCCAATCAGATTCAGTTTGTCGCCGGGGGTGTTCGGTGCTGTAGCCTTGCTGATTTTCTGCATTCTCTCTGTTACTGAATGAGGAGTGTTGACATTTCCAACTATAATTATGGATTTGTGTGACATCCCGTCCCTGAAGAGTAACTGCCTCTATTTAGAGGGATGTGAAAATATCTTCCAGAACTTCAGACTTTCCCCAAGCCGTTACTTGCATGCGAATGATCTCGTTGGCCCTCCGGGCTCAGACTTGACCTTCAGACTTTTTGTTCATCACCTCTTCAGCCAACCTTTAGCAGCTTCCAAAATCTGGGCAGGGGCTTCTCTGAATAGTTTCTCTTTCTCACTCTGCTTTCTCGGCTTTCCCTCTCAAAGAAATCCAGTTCTTCAAGATTCTCATGCATAGGAGGGTGCAAAGCAACAAAACAAAGTCACGTGGAGGTTGGCGGCGTGACCTCTATGGCATGTGGAGGACAGGAAGAAGCTCTACCCTCCCACTTTCTAAGTCTCTATTTTTTGCTCAAGGATCCGCTTTTTCTCAAGATGACGGAATTTTATCTTTTTCAGTGGAGATTCTGTCCTCTCCCTACAGGGATGTGACTTCCCTGTGTGCTCTAAGCAGGTCTAAAACACCAGAACGCAATAGCCCAGCATCCTTACAAGGACTCATTTACCAAAGGTGCCCTTTGGCTGTTTTTTGTCCGAGTTTCATCCGGGTGCCAGGCTCTGTTGCTGTGGGGCCGGGGTTCTGTGGGGGTTCAGCTGAGGTCACACGCTCCGTCTCATGGTGAAGGTTTAGATTTGCCGTTTGAAGACGTGATCAAACGCCGCAGTGCTGTGCCGAAGCAGGTTTAGACTTCAAACCTCACGCTGCTTCTCCTTCACCCCATACTCTCATCTCCTTGTCTCAGTCCAGGGGTTCTCTTTCTGCCACCGAAGTCTGCACGATGTGCTAAGTAGTGACGATGCTGTCTCCGGATGAATTTGTGATGGACCAAACTCCCTGTCTTGACAAATAAATATTTCCACAGATGAAAGGCAGCGGCTATCTTTGTGACCACATGCGAGACCGTGTCACCTAACACAGGAGGGTCCTGGGCAGGGCCTCAGAGCTGGGGGCATTTTCAGAGGCGTATGTCAAGTGCAGTGCGTGGGGCCCCAGAAATCCCTGTCACTGGCGGTTCTGTTCCCCCCCTCCCCCCTGCCCCCCGGGACGGAGGTGTGCGGGACGGTACAAGGATGTATGTGCAGAACTCCGGCAGGGCTGAAAACCGCAGGGGCCAGGCGTGTCAAAGATGCTTGGAGAGGTCTTCCTCATCTTCCACCTCCAGTAGACTGCCCCGTGGTGGGGAGGCCAGCCCAGGCAGATAGGAGAGCGGCCATGTGTGGGAACCGTCCGCAAGTGCTGACAGGACTTTGGCAAGGATGCGGGCTGGGATCTGTTCCTACTGATCGGCGAACCCAGCTCTGAGAGCTGCTCTGCGCAGGAGGCCCGGGGATGGCTGGGAATACCTCGTGGGTCAGCTTCCGGAGAAACCGAGAGAGGGTGTGATGGAAGGGCAGGGGCTGTGTCGGCCGGAACCAGGGAAGAGCACACTCTTTAAGTCTCATCTCACACATACGTCACCTCTGCGGCAAGGTCTGACCTGGCAGGTGCCCCGCCCCTGAATTGTGTTTATCTGTTTCATTGGTCCGCCATCTGAGTCCCACTTATTTATTTACTATCCTCTCCAACTAGGATGTAAAGTTCAGGGGGGCAGAGACTTCCCTTGTCTTTGGTCACTAGACCCCAAATGCCTAGAAGAGAGTCCGGCGTGTGGAAGGGCTTCATAAATACGTAGTTGCTGAGCGGTTCATTTAGGGGATAAATGAATAATAACTGGATTCACACACCAGCAGAGAAGATGGTGAGAAATAGGGAGAAACAATAAGTGGGAGGAACCCAGCATTTGGAAGTACGCAGACCTGATCCCAACGTTGATCCTAAACTAACTGGATATGTCACCCTGGCCTGCATTTTGGTTCCTGGTCTGTTCAACTCTGTTTCACAGAATTGCTGTGAAAGATTAAATGATAGGAAAATCCAGGTCCCTTGCCATCTGCAGCGTGACTGGCGTAGTGGCTGACCTATAGAAGCACTGGTAAATATTAGTGTCACTGACTCCCTTCTAAGTACGTAAGCACGTATCTACCTCGTGATCAGTCAGGTTCAAGTCAAGATACATTTCTTGTTCCAAAGGCTAAGCACCGGGGGCTGGAGATAAATAAGTGTCATGTTCCGCCCTCAAAAAGCACACCGTACTGTTTCCTTACAAACATGAGCACCCAGTTTGTTCAGAGACAGGGCTATGGAGTAGCATTTTCCTCATTTCTTAATGATACCCACACTTATTTTATGTCTTCCACAATTATTTAATTGGATATTATCTCTGTCCAAATTATTTAATTTGAAGAGAATTATTTAATTTCATCTCTATCCAATTATTTAACCGGATATTATCTGTCTTCAAACCATTGGATATATCTCTTCAAACCATGCGTAACAGGTAGGTAGTATTATTTAAATTCTGCAGATGGAGAAATTGAGGCTCAGAGAAGTGCAATGACTTGTCGAAGATCGCGCGGTGGATGGGCAGTGGGCCGAGGGCCCTGTCCCAGTCTGTCCAGTGTCAACCTCTACCTTTGTCCCCTGTGTTTCCCACCTGGCCGTTTCTAAGGACTCAACTTGCCAGGTTGGAGAAAGCTCCTGTTCTTTATCTGCCTCATTGCTTAGGCAATGTGTATTCTAACGGAATCTTTTCTCTTGGAGTCCCCTAACATTTTGATATACGCCTGTTTTTATTCGAGCTGTTGGCTGAAATTGCTCGACTTATTTCATTTATGATAAAGAGCGTGCACATTTTATGAGTTATGCTCGAGGGCATCGTAGTGAACCATCTGTGATTCAGAATCTCAGACCGGTGGCTTTCTGAATCGCAGCCATCGCCTGGTGCGGTCACAGGAGCCGAGCCGTTCGGAAGTGTCTCCGAGAGCTGTATTGTTTCAAGGTGACAACTCACACACGGCCCTGAGAAATAATAACAGAAATGTGCTGAGAACAAACCACACCTACGTAAAACAACACCTCATGAAGCAAATGCGGAGTAAAAGAAGCTGGACTCAAAATAGCACACCCTGCATGATTCCATTTCCGCAGAGTTCGCAAACAGGCCCGGCCGGTCTCTGGTGCGGGAAGTCAAGGTCTCGGTTAGAGGAGGCAGGGGGAAGACTTCTGGGCACTGGGAATACTTCACATTTAGATTTGGGTGCTGGTTACGAAGAGGCGCTCGGAATATTTATTGGGCCGTCCACTTACAATTTGTGCACTTTTCCTAGATGTGGTGTAATAAAAAGGCTAATTAAAGACACTTGAACACTACTATGAGCGGAGCACTGTAACGCGTGCGCTTTGTGAGCTGTGTTCCCTAAGAGAGTGAGTTTCAGGCAGTCTGGGTGCTTTTCCGTGGTCCCATGGCTTGTGCGTGGAGAGCTTGGGTTCAGAAACAAAGAGATGCTTCTCTACAAGCCATCAGGACGTGACACTTCATCCGTGGGTTCTGATTGTGGGAAGCTAGTGTTTGTGCCCCACCTTCAGAGGACGGGCGGGTGTGCGCAGCCACAGAGGTGGGACCCCGGGATCCGTGTCAGTAGTAACAACCGTCATCGCCCCTCCTGCCACACTGTCCATTCAGACTGAGGCTCCCGTTGCTTCTCCTTCCACGCAGGACCCAGGGATCCTGCGTGTCCTGCACCAGCCATTGCAGCTCTTTGCAGGCTAAAAAGGTGTGGCTGGCAGGGATGCACCCACGAATCATGGCAGGGGGCTACCTCTGTGCTCTCCGGTAACCTGGAGCTACTAGGATCAACACAGAATCTTCTCTCCTTTCGTTGTTTCCTGAGCAGACTGTGGTCAGCTTCAGGGTAGGAACGATGTCCCTACCTCCAGGGTTCAGCGCAGACCTGGGGCAGTGAAGTCTTCCATGAGAACATTAATAAACTCACAGAGACACCTTCTGTGATACTAGTCCTGCAACTACTACCGATAAACAGTGGCCTCGGCAGCAAGAATAACAATGACCTGCATTGCATAGCTGATGAATGCCAGGTGCTTTTAAAGAGCTTCGAGGATTTCTTTCATCTCATTTTCACATTAACAGGATGATGTAGGCACTATTTTGATCTCCACTTCAGAGATGGGACCGCTCACTCAGGAGCGGTTAGGTAGCCAGTCCCCACACGTCGCTAGGAAGGAGCACGCCGGAGTCCAAACGCCGGTGCTCTGGCTTCAGAAGCCCCGAGGCCGTACTGCTGCGAGCACAGTTGTGTTACTCCCCTGACTCCCACCCCGTGTCCTGGGACTGAGCTCCGGGACCTCAGCCGAGTGTTAAGTAGAGTTCATGTTGACCCCCGCTCCCCCACCCCGGGACTCCAGCATTCCTTCCCTGCTATTGTATGGATTGGATTCAGTTCTGAGAACCTCTCAATGCTCTGATTATGTTGTTGGTTTATGCTGGTTTGGTTTCAAATCATGAGGCAAGAAGGAAGCTGTCTCAAACTCCTGCCAATCTGGTCCACCCAGCCAACCTCTTTCCACAAGAGCTGGACCTTCGTCGGTGGGACGCCTGAAGCCAGGAGGCACCTTCAGCCCGAGCCAGCCCAGTCTCAGGCCTGCCTTCAAAGGCCCACCTCGAGCGAACGCCAGATTCCGGCAACAGATCCTGGTCCAACTCACGCAAACCACCAAAGGCCAGAGTCGCTGGGGCTGCTGATCGCTGAGTTGAGATCAAGTAGTTTAACAGCAAAGGAAAACATCTTCAAAGTCTTGTTAGACAGAAAGTAAAACAGTGATCGTGTTGAATTCTCTAGCTTGCTAATTCATTCCTACTTGGTCAGCTCTTGCAAGAGCTGCTGTCCAAGCGCCCCAGCCCGCAAGCAGATAGTCAGAGGTCGGTGTTTTTACATGGGTCAAACGGATGCCAGAATACTTGGGCTCACTAAGTATTGAGAAAGGAATTTTTCCGTAGCAGGTCCTGGGGCAGTTAATTTTGCGTAGATTCTCTTGCGATTCCTCACAACTCCTCTCTATTGCCCAACATTTGGGGCCACATTCATAGATCTGCAAATTGAGCTTACAGAAGGTAGAAAAATAACATTGTATTGATCCCGGAAAGTGGAAGGGGGTTGATTCCAAGGGCTTTGGAATCACGCTCTCGGGGTGAAATGCATGCTCCCCCTCCACCTGCAAGCACCCCCTCGCCGCGGGCCTCCACATCCGGCAGGTGTCAGGTGAGGAGGGCAGTTCCCTACGGAGATGCTGCGGGTGGGGGCCGCACCGCGCCCTCCCGGCGCCTGCGCACACCGGGAGACCACGCTCTCCGGGCTCATTGGCTGCCCCCTGAGTCTGGGCTGACGCAACGTGAGCAGAAGCAACGTGCGCGTGCGTCCGCGGTTCTGGCTTCGCAGGAAGCAGACTCCGCAACCGGAAGTTTAGCCGGGAGTGCCCGCGAGATCCAGACGACGGGAAGGCGAGGGCAGAGCAGGACCGGCGGAGGGAGAGGTGAGGCTGCCGTGCGGCGTGCGAGTGCTGCAGGCCCCACTGCCCAGGGCAGCGCCCTGAAGCTGGCGTGGCTCCTGACAGTCGTCCTAGGTTGGGGCGGGGGAATTGGGCTTCCTACCCCTGTGCTGTCCTAGTAAGGGGGTGGGGGGGGGGAAGCCTCGAGGGACAACTCTTCAGCCCAGGGGAGTCCCTGAGGGGATGCCAGCTGACGATGGTCTGCCGGCATTTTCCCAGCAGCCAAGGGGGCTGTGTCCTCGAGTCTTGGTGGGTGATCTGGGTGGCACGTTATGACACCCCTGACGTGCACCACGTCCAGTGCTGGCTTATAAAAACCTGGAACGTATGATCCTCACTTCATTTACCTTCCAAGTGGAGACAATGCCAAGGACCTGGGCAGGGGGGAGGGTTGGTGAAAAGAAGCCTGGGTCCCTGAATGACCACCTGGAGCAGAGCTCCCCAGGCTGAATAGGGCAGCAAAGGAAACTTCGCTGTGCTAAGATTTGGGATTTAGGGTTACGGATGTTAGGGTACCTTCATACAGGCAGGGAGACAAAGCTGCCGAGGGGTCCCTGAAAAGAGCTGGGGCCTGCAGAGTTGTAGTGTCCTTGCAGGGGTGGGAGGACGTGTCACCACAGCCTTCAGAAGCAGAACACGGATTTCTCTCCCTGATCTGCCCTTGTGCACACATGTCCCCGGGTCAGGACCCCCATGGACTCAGCGCCACGGAGCCCTGAAGGCAGCAGCTCTGGAGTTGGACCGCCTGGCTTGGACGCCCGGCCCCATCTCCAACTAACCGTGTAACCTGGGGCCCGTGTGGAAGTCCCCTGTGTCTCTGGCTGAGGTGAGAGGGCTCCTGAGCCCGGCCTGGTGGCCTGGGGTCTCTCCCCTGCCCAACGTCGGCTTACCAGCTTGGGGAGGGATGGAGAAGCATCCTTGCGTGGCCCATGCTGAGCTCCGTCAGTTTGTCCAAAGCTTTTCCCTTCTCCGTTTTCTGAGTCCCAGATTCTAAAGAGAAGCAGGGGGAAGGAGTGCAGACAGGTCACTTTCGTCCTTGTCATCCGAGTGCCTGCAGCGTCCGGCGCTTAAGGTGGGCTGGGGGAAGTCGAGGCAGGTGCATGCAGACCACAGGGGCTCCCAAAGGCCGTGTCAGTGGGTTTGGTCTTTATTAGACCAAATAAAGACCAAAGGCCATGTCTCAAGGGAGACCGTCAATGGCAGTAAGAGGAGTTGCTCCATCCAGCCTGTGGTGTCCCAGAGCCAGAAAGCAGGCGGTGGGGTGGCATGCGACCTGAGACAGCAAGTTTATAGAGGACAGTGCTCCAGGTGGAGATGATGACAGTGTGAAGCAGAGAGCAGCAAGGTGGCAGGAACGCTGACTGAGGCGGGGACCGTGCAGGAGCGGGGAGGTCAGGAGTCAGCAGCCGATTGCAAGGGCTGGGAGGAGGTGCAGAGAGGATGCGTCAGCGACCAGGGTGAGTCCGGGGTCATCGGGGTGGACAGCCCTGCGGGGTTCGCCGTGCCTCCCTCAGCGCAGGAGCCCTGCTTCCCTCGGCTCTGTGTCAGCAGCGCCTTGCGGAGCATGTGGGGGCTGAGGGAGGGAATTGCGGGAGGGTCGTGCAGCTTTTCCAGTCCATCTTCCACCGTCTCTTGGGTCTCCACGGTTTCACCTTCAGCAGGTCGGTGCTCTCGCTCTGCCTGAGCTCCAGTCCGTGAGCGTGCCCGTCCGAGGTCCCTGGAGTTCTGGCAAGGACTCAAAATGCCACAGACTTCTTGGCTTCTGTCCAAGCACAGCTTCCAGTGGCCTGGCCAAGTGATGCTTTTACAGGTAGGCTGTGGTGTCGCAAGCAGAAGGCACCGTCTAGGGTACCAGCTGGGGACCGAGGCCAGGTCCGGGTGGCCAGATTTAGCAAATGTAGGACACCCAGTCAAATCTGAATTTCAGATGAAAACATTTTCAGTAGAAATGGGTGCCAAATATTGCATGGGGTATGCTTATTTGTCGTTCACTGAGAGTCAGATTTAACTAGGTGTCCTCTATTTTCCTGGCAAGCCTGCCCAGGCCCCTCCTGGCCTAGTGTGGATGGATAGAAGGGCCTTGCTGATGGGGGTGCCTCCCCTCTGTGCCTAGGGACAGTGCTGTTGACCCTAAAACCCTGGCCAAGCCCTGGCTCATCCCACCAGCAACGCCCTCGCATTTGCTTTCATTCAGAAAACAGCACCGGCACCAGCACCTGGGAGCTCACTGGGCTGTCATCCCTCTTGCTGCCTCAGTGAGGCACACTCATGGGCTTCCAGCCCACCCTTGTCTCTGGTGAATGGGAAGGGAAGGGAAACAACTCAGGGTAGCTGATGGGATGCAAGGTCCTGGGGATAGAAGGAGCTCGGAAGGATGAGTGAGAAAGGAGGAGAGAAGAAGTGTTACCTGGAGGGTGGTCTGAGGTCAGCTGTGGAGCTGAAAAGAGGGAAGGAGGAGGCGTGTGAACATGGGTGTGCATGCCTGTGTGTGCCTTCGGCCATCATGCCAAGGGCATAGAGAGTGGGGCAAGAGGCCGCGAGGGCAGGCAGAATTAGCAGTTAAGGGGACCCGGGCTTCCTTGCACTGCTGTAACACGCTAGCACGAACTTGGGTCGCAACTGTGGCCTCTCGCAGCGCCGGGGGCTGCAGGCTGCCGTCCATTTCACTGAGCGGAAGCTGACGTCAGGTGCACGCAGACCGCGCTGCCTCCGCAGGTTGGGGGGAGGGGGAGGGCGGGGAGGGGGTGGAATCCGCTCCTCGCACTTTCCAGGTCCTGGTAGCTGCAGGCACACCTGGGCTCAGGCCCCCACCACTCTGACCTCTGCCTCCCTCGTCACAGGGCCTCTCCCCTCCTGTCTCCAAACTCCCTCAGCTTCTGTCTCAGAAGGAGACACGTGACGGCATTTGGGAACCACGGTGAGACCCTGGGGTAAACGCCTCCTCTCAGAATCTTGAATGTAATCACGTCTTTTGCCACGTCGCGTAACAGTTACTGTTCTTACCATGCAAAGTATTGTGCGGTGGCGCAGGAGTGAGGATGTGGACCCTCCCACCGTGGGAGCTGCCGTTCGGCCCACTGCTTGGTGTGGGGAGGGGCTGAGCTTCACGCCGGGGTTGGGAAGGAGGTCCTTCTAAGGAGTCCGCTGGAGCCCCTGCCTGGGTTTTCATTCCCTGCCCCTCATCTCAGTGCCTTGAAGCCAACACAGGGCAAGTCCCACGCTCTGAGCAGGGCGGTACGTACTCCTGGCTGGGAGTCCGAAGCTCTGGCTCTGACTCGCTGGTGACTCTGGGCTGGCCAAGCCCGTTCTCTAGCCCTGTCTCACCGGCTACGAATGTGGCTGTTGGATGGCACAGCCTCTAAGGTCCCCTCTAGCGCAGAGACCAGTTGGTGAGGTCCAACCTCATTCTGTACTGGGGAAACTGAAGTCTCTGGAACTTGAGCTCCAGGTCTCTCAGCTTTGTTCGGGCATCGAGCCCGACCTTGGCCGTGGTCTGGGGAGAACTTCAGATGTAAGTTTTACAGACGGCCTGAGCGGCCCCACTTGCCACCCACCTCTGAGCAGATGGCGTTTCATGACATTATGGCATTTATGATGCTCTTTACCTGTGCATACCTAAGGAGCTTACTATTCAATGCAAATATACTCCGTGGACATTGCAAAGGGCCATTTCCTGTGTACCAAACACGAATGTTACCAGAACCATCTATTGCTTTGCTCAGTGGTGCTGGAATACATTCCACAGAAAGACTACGCCTTATTCTCTTCTTCCTCTGCCATCACCTTTCTGTTAGATTTTTTCTCACACCAGGTGTTCAAAACCCGGAGAGAAAACTTCCTTTCTCAGTCTGACATTTTCAAATGTGTCGATCCAGCCCTGGTGGAGTGATTCCGCCGAAGACGGTGCTGCTCACAGCTCCGACCTGAACGAAGCGGCTCCCTGAGCTCTGTTTACACCCCAAGGAGTAGATTCAGCCCGAGTGTCAGAGACTGTGCAGGCACACCTGCAGCTCGGAGTGTCGCATGGAGTCCGGACGGATTCTGAGTCTTTCCCCCGCAAAAAATAATGTTGGCAGCTTGGTGTCAACATCTCCTTCCCATATGTTTCATATTCTCTATGAAGCGTCACTGCCGACACCCTTCTCGATGGTGCTGTGTGGCGTGAATGCACTCAGAAATTCTGTAAAGGTGATTTGCGAGGGAAGGAAACGAACATTGGGCTTGTGTCTGTTCATATCAAGGCTGTCTTTTGCACCCTTGCTGTGTGATCTCGTTTGATCTCACAGAGAAAGATGTCAGGTGTGCTTTTGCAGAAGGAGACATGTGATTGCATTGGGGACCCACCTTGAGAATCCAGAATAAGCTCCTGGAGCCCGAGGCTCGGAGAGGTTAAGTTACCTAAGGTCACCCAGTCATTAGTGGTGCAGCCAGGGTCTGAAGTGGGTGGTGCCTGACTCCAAAGCTCATTCCCTTGAATCTAGTCTTGTACTCTGGACGCTCCCGAGTCTAATCTTCCCCCTCCCACCGGCAGGCTGCTGATCACTGAGAACATGGACTGAGCCAGCTGAGAAACCTGAGACCCTGGGACCAGATTGCGAATGAACTTTCTTGGCCCCAACTTACACTTGCACCCCATCCGTTTCATCTGTAGTTAGACTGTATCAGTGTCCTTATTTCCTTGTGTGTAGATGGAAGCGAACTTGGACAGAGGTGCCTGTGATCTTGGACCGGAGGAGATTTTGAGTCTGTTCTAGGAAATGCATCTCTTTCTCCAGGAGGTGACAGGCAGCCTGTCTGCGGACTGAGACGGATTCTTTCCACTGCTGCTCTGACACCGTCGTGGCAACCCTCCCAGCCGGGCTTCTGGGCCGCCCTGCGCTCCGCCGCTGGGTGCCTGCGGGGGTGAGGCCTGGCTCCGCGTCTGCCTCCGCCCATTCATCTTCATGTTAGTCTGTGGCTAGAAAGACACATCTTGAAACGTTCAGCCATGTCACAGACAGCATGCTTCAACGATTGCTCCTTCACCAGCCTGGCCAACGCGGACGTCCAAGAATCTGCTCTGGGAGGAAATGGCTTTGGACATCCTCCTTGCTTTACCCCACGTCTCCATCCCCTCTTCCAAATTCGTCCGGAGCCACGATAGCCATTTCATTATTGTGTCCGTGACCCGGAGGACAGGAATGCCTGCTGTGGCCCGGGGAGCTGCGCAATCCTTTGGCCCGTGGTGTTCCTGATCACCGTGTCCCCAGACAACACGCCTTCAGCGTTGCCGCCGTGCGGTGTCCTTTCCCGGGGGCCCAGCAAGCTCCCCGGCCATGCCTTTGGTGTCCACATAGTTATGGTGACCCCGCTTTGGGGCAGCCTCCTTGGTCCTAGGAACCTCCGTGACTTCCGACTCTCGCATGTTTGCTAAACTCCTGGTTGTTAACTTTCTCCTAATATTCCCTGTTCCTGTCTTGAGGAACTCCAGAAAGGGAAGTGTTTCTGATGCTTGGAAAGTTAGTTGTGTGAATAGACGTTCTTTAGGCCGTGAGGAACTTCTGACCTAGAGGAATGAGAATCCTGATCTCGTATGTTCCCTATTTTGAGCTCCCAGGAAATTGCTTTAAAAGGGGCCAGAAGAAAGGGCATTCGTATCAATTGAGTTCCTACCATCGAGGCCCTATGCTTGTGGCCTTGGCCATCTACTTTATTCACATGATCTTACTTAATTTCTGGCCAGCTTCTCCCTTTGTGCAGAAAAGGGCACTCAGGCTCAAGGAAGGTGGGTGGTAGTGTTAAACTTTCACATGTGATTGTGAGTGGAAAGACTAAGACGTTTCACGAGGTGCACAGTGTTGAGGTGAATTTTCCGTGGGTCAAGGTGTGACGTTTGGCTTTGTTACTTGACCAGTTCACCATGACTGTGTTCCGTCTCTTAGGTCAGACCCAATTACCCACGCTCGTGAGGCCGCTGGGAACCCCACACTGCCAAGGTATTAAACGAGGATGCGAGACGAGGCTGTCCCACGGGCCAAGGTACTTGCATTGGCTCAGATGGCACCTGCTCTTCTCATGGGCGAGTTACACGGGGAAGTAAATTGTAACTGGAAGTTTCCTGGGTGAAAATGCATTCAGAGTATGGTTAGGTGATTGTGAAGCTTGAGTGTCCCATGGCCTTGGGCTCTAGTGGCCTCTTCCACCCATTTTCATCACAGAGCCGAATTTTCCATGGAGACGGCACGGGGGGTCTCCGTTTGCATGTATACGACTGATTACATTTTGTACAGTCTTTGAGCTGGAGACCACCTTTCTCAAACCTCCTGCCCTTCAGTGGACGGAGTCACAGTGCCGGGAGAAGAACAGGCACGACACCAGCAGGGAGCAAGACCTCGGCATTCCTTCCGAGCATCGAGGAGCTTTAAGGAAGGCTTGTCGGCTGTCGGGCCTCCCTCTCCGTGGTAGTACCTGACGTTTCGGCTGCATTGTGCAGTAGGAGCAAGAAGGATGCCATCCAGTCACCCGCGCAAGGCGTTTTGGGATTGGTCGGGATAGACGGCCAAGTTTTCTGTGCGTTTCAGACGTTCTACATATTTGTCCATTTAAAGGACGAGACGTTGATTATTAATGGCACCATAGTAACTGGCATTCCAAAGTATTTCATGAGTGGTCATCACAGTCGTTCCCTTCTGAGGCATTGTCAGTTTTAACCCCAATCCGTAATCAAGAAACTGACAGCAGATATGTCATGTAGTCAATCAATGGGCAGAGGCTGTCTCTATTTTTTGTTATTTGTGTTTGCTTTTTTTTTTTTTTTTCCAGTTTTATGGAGATGTAATTGCAAACATGTCTCTTGTGACTCCAAATTCAGGACTCTTATCGGTATCCACGCTTCTTCTTGGTTTATATCCTCCGTGATGCCTGCGGCCCTTTCAATGAGCTCAGTATCTGGATTAGGAAATAAATAACCATATGTCATAGTGAGGGTTAATTTTACATGTCATCTTGGCTAGGCCACAGCACTCAGATATTTGGCCAAAAGTTATACAAGGTATAAAGATATTTTTCTGGATGAGAGGGATTCTAAGTGAAGCAGATTACCCTTCATAAGGTGGTGGGCCCTGTCCAATCAGTCAAAGGCCTTCCTAGAAAAAGCTCTGCCTCTTCAGAGGAGGGAACGCTGTCATCAGACGACGTTTTAGATGCAAGCTGCTAGTCTTTTTCGGGTCCCCAGCTTGCCGTCCCACCCTGCAGGGCCTGGACTTGCCAAGCCTCCACGATCTGAGAGCCTATTTCCTAAAACAAACCCTTCCCTCTCCATACCCCTCCCGTCGGCCCTGTTTCTCTGGAGAGCCCCGGCTCAGGCCGACTTTGGCACTGTGAAGTGGGGCGCTGCCATGCCGACCCCCAACACTGTGCGGTGGCTTTGGAACTGGGCACGGGCAGAGGCTGGAGGACGTCCGAGGTGCATGTCAGAAAAAGCCGAGACTACCTGGAAGAGACTGTTGGTAGCAACGTGAGTGGTCCAGGTGACTCTGCGGAGCGGCCGGGAGGAAGGAGGGACATGCTGTTGGTAACTGGAGGAAAGGTGAAAGGTGACCCTTGTTAGAAAGGACGGACAACTGGGCGGAACTGTGCTCCTGCGGTTTGTGGAAGGAAGAACTTGTAATGATTAACTTGGATGTTTACAGAGGAGAGTCCAAGCCAACGAGGACCGAAGGTGCTGCCTGCTTTCTCCTTGCTGCTTGGAGTAAAACGTGAAAGAGGAGAGACAGACCGAAGGAGGAATTGTTAAGCAAAAAGGAACCAGAACTGGAAGATTTGGGAATCTCTCAGACTATTCATGTTGCAAAAAATGAGAAAGCAGGATCTGAGAGACCCTGAAGGGGGTGGCTGGGTGGTCATTCGGCTGGAAAGAGCTTACAGGTGTGACTCATGGGCCCGGTTAACCTTCTCCCCAGACGCGCTGCCAGTCTGGGCGGCAGGGGCGGAGACAGGACTCAGTGAAGGAAGGCTGTAGGACTTCCAGGATTTTACGGGACGGGCCAGGGGAGCTATCCGGCTGTGAACGTGTGTCATCCTTCAAGAACAGGGAAGAGCGACCCCGAAGGCTGCCCCCACCAGCACTGACCTGGAGGACACAGTCCTGAGGGTAGGGTGGGGCTGTTTCCACCTGGGTCCTATGGGGCCCTGGGGGCAGGGCGCTCTCTCCGGTGGACTCAGAGGATAGAGACGGAGTTCAAGTCAAGGCTTAAAATCGAATGGAATTTATCTCGCTAGGTTGCCTTGCTGGGTAACTGTCACCTCTCTGTCCTTGCTGACTTTCTCTCTCTTTCCTTTTGGGATGGCTTGTCTTACCCCTTGATGCTGGAAGCAGAGGACTTGTCTGGTTGCACAGAGTCAGAGCTGGAGGAGAATTTTGCCTCCGATGTATCACACCTCAAGTCTCAGCCATACTTGGTTTAGACGGGTTTAGATGAGGTTTTGAACTTAGAGTTGATGCTGGAAAGGGTTAAGACTTTGGGCCTAGGGGAAGAGAGAATGCATTTTACATGTAAGAAAGACATGCATTTTGTCCCAAGGGACCAGAGGGTGGAGTGTTATGAGCTGACCTGTGTCCCCTCTCAAGTTCAAATGTTGAAGTCCTAACCCCCTATACCCCAGAATGTGTCTACCTTTAAATCTGGAGCCTTTGAGGAGCTCATTAAGGTGAACTGAGGTTATATGATGGGTTCTAATCCCACAGAACCAGAATCCTCATAACAAGAGGAGATCAGGGCACAGGCACGTAGGCTCAGGGCTGACTATGTGAGGACAGAGTGAGAGAAGGTGACCATCTGCACGTCAGGAGAGAGACTTCAGGTAAAACTAAACGTGTCAACATCTGGATATTGGGCTTGTAGCCTCCAGAACTGTGAGAAAATAAGTTTCTGTTGTTTAAGCTGCCCGGTCTGCATTACTCTGTTATGGTGGCCTTGTCAGACTAACGTGGTCACCAGCGTTAATTAGATAATTTGGTGAGGGGGGCGGGCGAGGTAGCCACACCATTATACTGACATTAAGATAATATATCTTGGTTGACCGATTTTTGTTATTTCACAGTTGATGCTGTATAGACCCCACTCTATATGTTCCTTCATCTCTGAATTTTCTCATGTACAATTACTTTTCCCCAGTCCATTGCCTTAATAGACTGGGGGGATACTGGCTTCTGAGCATCATCTATCAAGTCTGTTTCATTTTAGTCGGAATATCTTTCTTTCTCTGTAAACAAAATTACGCTGTGACTTTTCAGTGCGGAAACTCTTGGAAGGAAAGTCTGCTTTGGATTCCAGCAGTTTCCTCTTATTACATTTCAACTCTGTTGTAGGCTTCAGGGCTCCTACTTGAAGGTTTGATTTCAGACGCTACCTGGAACGGAACGATGCAAAAGGAATTGTGTGACCAAGGAACTGTCCCTGTGGAGAAATCTTCAACCTCTCTACTTTTCCCCACGGCCATTCTAAGGAATTCTACTTGACAGGGCGATCTTTTCTTCCAAGTCGCTGAGTCCCACGTGCCCAGATTCTAACATTTAAGCACATGTATATGAAAAGAACCAAAGATTGCTGGTTGACGTGTCATTTTCAGGCTGCAGTGATTCGTTCTCAAGAGGAGGAATAATAGTGCAAGGCTGAGGGAGAATCTGCCAACTCCTGTCGATAGACTGAAAGCCATCTTTGCGCAGTGGTGGTACCGTCGTCGTTCAGGAAGAAAATTTCTCATTCATTTGCTTTTCCGATGAACCAGAAAATCTTTCTAGTCCCACCTTTGCTATTACAAATCTTAAAAAAAAAAATTGCAGCCAGTTTCACAAACGAAGGAAGGGCTGTGTTGGACGAAATTGACTTTTGCTTCAGTTTGTGGTATTTGAGTATCTTGACTGTAGATCCTACTAGGACAACGCAGATGTTTCCAGAAAAGTGTAGGAAATCAGAATAGTTACATGCACCCCATAGAGGATTTCCCACAGTTGCCTAGACTGCTATTTGTCTGTTCTTTTTTTCTCTGTCTTAAAAGTAGAGTGTCCCCCTGAACTCCCTCCCCCCAGACCCGAAACACAAAACCAGGCCATTGCAGATCCTGGGTAACCAGGTTCCAGGAGAGTTGAATTCACAGGTGTTTGTGTGATGGTGTCTTTGGGGACAGAGGGATGGGGACAGAGGAGCCCGATTCTGTCACACCCTCATTGCGCGCCCTTAGCCACGTCATTCAGATGCTGAGCTGTGGTGGTGGGGGGGGGCGGTAATAATATCCGCCTCACAAATTTTCATGTGCATCAAATGAGATGATGAACATGAATTTACTCTTTAAGCCATAACCAGGCATTGCAGATGTTAGTCATTATTTTCAAACAGCATCTGTGACCTAGTTTGGATTGTGGTTTACTGTTGGAGAGAAGAGAATTATAAACGCCTCTTAGCTCATTTAGAGCGAACTTAATCCAGGGACTTTACCTACCCATGATCATATTAAAGGCAAGTGCCCTCCTGCAAATTAGAAGGACTCCGAGGACTAGTCTTAGTTACTAAATTCTTGTTTGCTAACTACTTGTCAGTAGCATTTCCATCAGCATACTCAATTCGAAAAAATCCGGGGTCTCCCTCTTTGCTCAGCTGGGAGAATAAAAACATTTCTGGGCACTTTCCCATGATCAAATATTTCCATCACTTGTCAGGAGCTCACCGTTGTCGTGTCTGCATTGTTTCTCGAACGATTTCCAGGCTGGTTCTTCTGTTATGTGCATTTTTCCATGAGGTGGTTTTATGTAAGGAACTATTTTTATTGCCCAGTTGCCATATGGAAGAGATTAATCACTTAAAAAAAAAAAGCCCAAGAAATTAAGCTCTGGTTTGCAGTATAGCACGTCAGATGGAATTCTTCAGGATGGCGTCATACTTTCCTCTCCAGATTGTCCGTTCACCCGTCGTATCAGGCCATCACTACACCCGCTTCTCGGCTCAGGGAGAAGTTTGATGGAATTCAGTGGAAGGCAGGCCCCTCTGCGCTGGCCCACCTGGCCGTGCCGGGCTTCTTGTGCACAGGGTCATCGGTCACCTTCGTCGTCGCCTTATCCGTGCCCCGCTCCTTCCCTCTTATGTTTGATGTTGGCGATATTCACCCCCTCTCACACCCTCTGGGCTGTCCTCTCCACCTGTGACTCTACACATCCCGGGCACTTTCTTTCCTCTCGGCCGGATGGACCAGGAACCTTTATTCAAGCCACACTTCCGGCGGAGTGGTTCTGGGTTTGCGGATGAGTGTGTTGGTGCAGCAGGGCGGGCGTGAGGTTGTGTCAGGGGCCTGGGTCCCGGTTCTGGTTCCCCCTGTGACTTACGTCAGCGTGGTACCGGCGTCATCCGTACTCCTCGGGCCTCCGTTTCTCCATCTGAAAAATAAACCAGTTGGAGTAGCTGTATCCTCCGAGATGTTTTCCAACTTTACACTTCCCAGAGTTATCAAGCATGTGCTTTATGGAAAGAATATGAGCTTCAAAGCCCAGCAGGCTCGGGCACTGTATGATTTTGGGAGAAGGTACCGAAATTCTTCAAGCCTCAGTATTCTTTGTCTGTTTTAAAATAGGGATGATCACCTTCACTTCAAAATGAGAAGGATTGAAGGACTTCTGTATAGAAAATACTGTGATGTAGGAAAGAGACAGGATGATCTCCCGTCTCCTCCTCCCATTACCTGGTCAAAACCCTACCACCTGCAGAAATGGAAGACACTTTCGCGGATTCACAGGGGAACAGAAACCCTATCAGATGCGGCGCCCACTTTACGTGGTGAACGTCGCAGAGGGTGGGGCTGGGACGTGGCTCGCCAGGATCTCTGGTTCACATCCAGCTCTGGGTCTCAGTGGCCTTCCACAGGGCTTTCCACAGAGCATCCTTCAAATCTCCTCTGATGCTCTTTCTCTAATGAGAAAACTGGGGTAAATTATCTGACAGAACACGGGGACCATTTATGATGCAAAGACAGTCCAGGAGGTGTAGTGAATAGACAGCAAGGTGCTGCGATGTCTGGGACATTCGGTGAGGGACACGAGGAGCGGATAGAACCCTGGAACCTGAGAGTGCTCCAGGCTTGCGGAGGTGCCACCGTCACACCAAGGTGGCTGTCTTCCCTGCAACGGAAGTCCTGGTCCCGGTCCCTCGATGCTAAGGTAACATGGAAGGTCAGAAATGACGGCCGCTTCTGGAATGCTGGTCTCACCAAGATTCCAGGTTTTACTCGCCACAAGGTTCCTGATAGGACAGCGCGGAATCCTGATACCCTGCGATTTTCTTGAAGGACAGCCCCCACCCAAGAGTTCAGTGGAGGCCGCTGGAACACTGTCAGGCAGGGATCCAATGAAATGTAAGAGTGGGAAATGCAAACCTCTATATTTAAGCAAAATGAAAGATTAGTTAATTATACCAGAGCCGCTTGGCAGGCATGGGGCTCGGCAAAGAGTAGCTATTTAAATAAACATCTCAGTGGTTTGAGGTGACCATGAGTTCTCCATAAACCAACCATGCGTCACGGCTGCCAGAAAAGGAAATGCAAACATAAACTGCATTATTAGAGGAATTTTGGCTTTGTAAGAGAGATGCTGTTTCTCACGTGCTTTGTATGATCAAGGCCCAACTTCGTACGATCAAGGCCCCAACTTCGTACGATCAAGGCCCCTGAGGTGTGTTCCATGGCCGGGCTGCAGATGACAAGGAAGCGGGCCACAGTCAGCCAGACGGACCACTGGGGCTGTGCGGAGGCCAGTCCGTTTGGAATGCGTTTCCCTGTCTGCTGTTTGGGGACCTGCTGCTCCTCCCTCAGCACCCCGAAGGGCATCTCCCCACCTCATTTGTCGAGTGACAGCGCATTCTGTACATTTCACAGAGGCGCAGCTTGCTTCTCACTCCACTTCGATCCCCGTGGTCTACGCAAGAATATTGCCGGTGCTCTGTCCTTGGATGGCAAATAAGCAGCTTACTGAGAAGGTTTTCAAAAGCGTTGAATGACTCCTCTCTTGATCTGCAAATACTTACAGGGCTTCTGCTGTGTTCAGGATACCATTCGACATGGCACTGCACGGGAACGGACCACGCGTGGGCCCTGTCTCAAGGCGTGCGCAGTCTAGCCGAGGTCTCGCCTGTGAAGAGTGGCCAAAGGAGTTGGGGATGCTTAGGGTACAAAGGTTGCCAGAAGAGGTTGGCAGTGCTTCCGATATTTGAAGAGCTGGACTTGGGAGCACGTTCAGCCTGCGAAACTCCAGAGGTTCAAAATTGGTGGGATTTTGAGGGAGGAAGATTCTAATCATAAGAACAGCCCCAGGGGTGGACTAGTTTGCCCTAAAAATGGCAAGCAGGGCCAGAGAGGCAGTGTTTGTGGCTGACATCTGTGACGGTCACCTGACCAGAGGGGCGTCTGCTGGGAAAGAAGATGGGGAGCCAGGCTCTGAGGCCTCCTCTGGTCTTAAAGGGTCATCGTCATCCCCGAAAAGGTGGTTTCACAGGAGGCACGTGGGCTCCCAGGTCCTTACCTTTTCTTGCTGAAAGTAAAGCTTAAAGACAGCGTGGAATAGAAGCTCTGCATGTTGGGGAAGGTGTCTAAGGGCAGCCCCGGTAAGACCCAAGGAAGCGTTGAGGGGCCAGTATGGGGTGCAGTCCCGGGGTCCAATGAGGATGAAGGCGGATATACGGACAGAGCAGCTGGAATAAAACACGCTCCCGCCACTGGGACCCATCTGCTGTGCGGACTGTCGAGTGAGCTCGGCGCCTCCCTGGGCTCCGCTGAAATGATCCTTGGGGGTCCTCCTGTCTCACCCAGCAGGCTTTTCCTTTTATCCCCAGACATCTTCCCTACTCACAGGTAAGTCACCCTCGGAGCCAGACGATGCAAAGCGTGCATATTCACTAAGATAAGTACGACTCCTTGGTCACACATGTAAGCAGTGCTCCAGAAATAACCAGATAAGGCAGGGCCGATGGCTATTGGACTGGCACCTGAAGAACTATGGAGAGCGGCGCATTTGCTGGAAGTTAGAAAGACGGTTGTTTATTCTGTCTCACTAGCCAGATCTACGAACTTTTTTACTCCCTGGATTGGTTTCCTGGCATTTCCCAACACTTGGAAACACATAAAATATGTTCTTGGAGCAAGTGAGCAGGCATGTTTCAAAAGTTGGGTGGAAACAATGTGGAGAAGATATCTTTGTTTATTTGGAAAAATAAGTGGAACTTGGAAAAGCCACAGTTACTTCGAATTTTTGGGTTTGAATGACATTTTTGTGCTACAAACCAATGAGTTCTTTTCTATTTTTTAAGAGATTTTCTTTTTTTTTTTTGGCAAAAGTTAGGATTCTGAGCATGTCCACTTTGAATACAAAAGCAGTCTCTTAGTTTTGCTCCAGGTCAAATGATCAACTCTGATAGACCCAAGAAAAGATGAAACTGATAAAAATAGCAAATTGCTGTTCTTACGTTTCAGAACAAAACACCAGCTATGACTTCTGACAGCCGTTTCCTAGAAGGAGTTGAATGCCCTTGCGCCGCCTGGAAGATAGCTACACGGACGCCAGCAGAAGGATGCACCGGCCACCCCTCCCAGGTTTACAGATGCACGACACTCGGTTTCCGGCACCCAAGGCAGCCATACTAAGAATGGTCACGTCCGCCACCTACTCTTCATTATGCAAGCGGTGCCTATGAATTGCATCAAATTTGGGAAACATATTTATTTATGTATTTTTCAATTATGGGTTTTTAAAAATGATTTTACTTTTATTTATTTTTAGAGAAAGGGAGGGAGAACGAGAGGGAGAGAAACGTCAGTGTGTAGTTGCTTCTCACACCCCCTGGTGGGGACCTGGCCTGCAACTCAGGCATGTGCCTTGACTGGGAATTGAACCAGTGACCCTTTGGTTCACAGGCTGGTGCTCAATCCAGTGAGCCACACCAGCCAGGGCTGGGAAACATATTCAGCATGATGAGCATGATCAGACTGAGTAGCAGAAACTTGGAGAAAAGTTTCCTTATCTGACTACTTCCTGTCTGCTGAGGGATTCCAGAGCAGACCGAATCCTGGTGGGTGGGCAGGGGTCTGCCATGGAGCCAACATTCCCGTCCTCAGTTAGCCCCCAAAGACGCAGAGCTTGGAGCAGGACTCAGGAGATGGGCCTGACTCATGTTTTTCCAGTTAATTCTTCCAGAGCACACGGGGGTCAGAGGTCGGCCTGGCCCAGCCTCTGAGGTGCAGAGAAGCACGGTGCGGTTGAGGGCCAGGGCACGCGCACTGTCCTGTAGGGTCAGACTGGCAGCCTGCACCTGGGACCTGACCTGGGGGTGCTGCTCAGGCGGGGTGGCAGTTGTGCATCCATCTCCCCTCCGATGTTCCAGAATGCTCTATGTCTTCTCGCAGCGGGGTGGGGGTGGTAGGGATCGATGGGGTGGTAATGCTAGCTGCGGTACTGGTAACGACGATAACCACAGAATCTTATACTGTGCCCATCCCGTTCCGGGTACTGCTCTGAATCTAGTGAGCAACGGCCCGCACCTGGAGGGAGGCGGGTGGCAGAAGTTCCAGGTGGAAAAGGCCAGCTGCACCCAGGAACGCAGGCTTGGAACCCCTGGGACCAGGGCCACACAGTGTCAGTAACATATATCAATGTACAAAACAGTTTCGAAAGTCACCCATATTGTCACCACCGAAGGGTGACTACTTTGAATGTTTTGCTATAATCTACGTCTATGTGGACATGCACATAAAACGTTGTTATGAAAATTTTCAAATATACAGAAAAGTTGAAGGAATTGTAGGGTGAACACCGGAGAGTCACCACCTGGACTCTGTAATTACCGTTTTGCTGGATTTGTTTTCTACCCATCCTATGTATCTACCCATCCTTCCGACTGCTCCGCAAGCCACCCTAAGTTCTTATGCACTTCCCAGGAAGGTGCAGACACTCAGTCTCTAAGCACTTTGGATCTCCATGCACACACACGCGTGCGCACACACATGCACACACGTGCGCACACAGTACTTTTCCGTGTGGCATCATACTCTAAGCCTCTTTCCCTCTCGCTGAAACACTTTATGAACATGTGCTTTTTACCTGGCTATGAAACACTACTGGTGAGCTCTATCACAAATTACTTCAACAACCAGAAGAAAACGTCCCACGCTCTCTCCACTACCCTCATCTACCCCAGGGCACCTGTGCCCACGTTCTCACTCCTCCCCCTTCTTAGGAACTCCCTGGAATAACGTTTGTACTGGGTAGCCGTGCAGTAAATGGTGAGTGAAGTAATGAACTTAACCACGCCCACCTTGGGGACCCTTACTGTTTCCAGTTTGGTCCGTCATCTAGGTAAATACTGCAAGAAACGTATTTATTTGCATTTATAAGTTGGTTCATAAGAAAGAACTTTACGAAGTGCAGTTATTAAATCAAAGGTCTGAACTTGGCTGCACGTTGCCAGACTGTTTTCTAGAACGCCCCTGGAGAGCGCTGCTTCCGCTGTTTCTGCAGGGCTGGGTTTTGTGAGTTTCGCAGTGCTCGTCATTTTAGTGGCTGTAACGTAGGGGATGGCGCGTGGAAGGAGGTTCCTGGACACAAAGGGCGAGTACAGACCGTGTCAAGGTGAAAGTGATCGTAGATGTTTACTGGACTTGGAAAAGTAATTCAAGTCATTTCACTCTTCTCCACTCTTGCAAACCAGTTTCCTTCCTTTTTTTCTTAAAAATAAATTTACTGGAGTGACATTGGTTAATAAAATTACATGGGTTGCAAGCGTACACTTCCAGGATACATGATCTGTACGTGGCACTGGGTGCCCACCACCCAAAGTCAAATCACCTTCCATCACCATGGACTTGACCCTCTGTACCCTTTACGACCCTCACCCCTTCCCTCTGGTGACCGCCATGCTATTGTCTGTGAGCTTTTGTTTGTTTGTTCACTTGCAGCTTTCAGTTTTATATCCCACATACGAGTGGAATCATATGGTTCTTGACTTTTTCTGTCTCAACTATTTTATTTAGCATATTCTCAGGATCCACCCTTGTTGTCCCAAATGGTGGTATTTCGTCTGTTCTTACGGCTGAACCATGTTCCATTGTATACATGTCCCATGTCTTCTTTGTCCAGTCACCTATCAAAGGACGCTTTGGTTGTGTCCATGTGTTGGCCACTGTGAACAATGCTGTAGTGATCATCGGGGTGCATCTATCTTTATCTTTAAGAATGTATGTTTTTAGTTTTTCAGATAGATACCCAGCAGAGGGTATCCATCGTGCTAATTCTATTCTTAATTTTTGAGGAACCACCATCCTGTTTTCCGCCATAGAGGCTGCACCAGTTTGCACTCCCACGAGCAGTGCATGAGGGTTCCTTTTTCTCCACAACCTCTCCAACACTTGTTATCACCTGTCTTGCTGATAATAGCCGTTCTAACAGGTGTGAGGTGGTACCTCATTGTAGTTTTGATTGGCAGTTCTCTAATAGCTGGTGAAGTTGAACATCTTTTCATATATCTGTTGGGTATTTGTACGTCTTCTTGGGAGAAGTGTTTAGGTCCTTTGCCTTTTTTAAAATTGAATTGTTTATTTCTTGTTGAGTTTTATGAATTCTTTATATAATTTGGATATTAACCTCTTATTGGAGGCGTTGTTTGCAAATAGCTTTTCTCATTCTGTTGGTTGCCTTTTTTGTTTTGTTGATGACCAAACCAATTTCAAAAATCGGCACAACCTCCCCCACCAGTGGGTTCTCATTCCAGCCTAATGGGGAAACACAGGGAGCCTGCCCTAGAGTTCCCAGCAACTGATCTGATCTCATCCTCCGTGGCCTCTTCCTAGGCGCAGGCTGCTGGTTGTTCTAACTCAGCAATGCGTGAGCACTATCGCGCACAGAGCTTCCCGCCAGTGAAGGACATCCTGAATGGAGGGCAGTGCCGCGGGGTGGTGATGGCCAAGATGAGTACGAGCTCTGATGTGATGTGGAGAACGATTCTCTGTGCCTCAGCATGACAGTGAACTTGAATCTCCCTGAAGACCAGAAAACTTCTTGAATGCAATGATCCATCCTCAATGACCTATTAGTGGGAGGCCAGGATAATAGACAACTGAACTCCCAATATAATTTAAAACACATGTTACTGCTTAGACGTAACACCTCTTCCTTTCCCGAAGTTTTTTAAAAAAATCTTTCCCCCGAAGCTCTTCAGCTACACAATTCAGCTACTAACGGAGGCTCACCCTTTTGGATTTCCCCTGCTGTACTGTGGTCGAGGTGCTAATTAGCAGGGAAAGTGCCAGATGGCAGGTAGCCAGAAGGAAAAGCAGAGAAGTCGAAAGACCTGCGTGAACCACAAATGGGATAACCCGTGCTGTTGCAAAATGGAGCCGTGCCTCCCAGGAGCTCTGCGTTGAGTCCCTCCGCCCTTCACAGTGAGGCCAGGTGGGCAGGGGGCTCCCGGCCCCTCACCTCTTCAGTGGGGATTTTAATAGCACCAGACTCCCTGGCTGGCCTGGTGGAGTAAGTCAAATAGGATAAGGGCAGCAGGCTAGGAAGCCATCCTTTGTTGGGCGCCCACTTTTCCAGACACTTGGCAGTGATTTTCACTGAACTCTCATGTTGACTTCGCAAGGTAGGCATGACGACCTCCGTTTGATGGACAGGTCAGCAGGGCGGGACCCTTGCCGGATGTCACATACGGAGCGGTCTGGCCTCACCCCAATGCCTGTGCTCCTTCCTCAGAGCTATGCTGCAGGACGGCCTGGCATTTATTTTGTGGACACTCAGTCACGAATGTTGTTATTGGAGAAGACGTTAAAAAATTCCAAATTATCCCCTTGTTGTGCATGTGAACAACATATATTTAAAGCGGCTGGGAGCCTTTGTTGTCTGGTTTTCAACATCTGATTCACCTGCCCTATTTCAACCGACTCATGAACTTTCGTTATATAAAGAGCACGCACTCTCACTGCACGAAAGTCAGGTTACATAAATCTAAAGGCTGCTGACCGCTGGCGATCTTCACAATGCAGCGAGCTCAGAGGTTCCCTTGGAGCCTTGGGGCAGGATGGCTTCGGCTTAACCACTCTCTGAGTTCAGCTCAAAGGAGAACAATTCTGCTGTGTCCCTTCAATAATCCAGCTGAAGCCTGGATTCTAAGCAACTGGGGCTGAGATTTAAGTCTCCGAGAATAATAGAAACTTAAATAAAACAAGGCTTCAGCAGAAAGCCCTGGCACATCCTGTGCGTACACATTCCCTCAGGATGACGTAATAGAAGGCTGGACCCTGGGGGTAGGGGGGCCTCTCCCTCTGGGCTCTCTGACCACTCGGTGCAGAGGGAAATGAGCCCAGCCCGGGGACGTGACTCACAAGAGCCACAAATTGCTGTGGGCCTTCCTGTGGCTGAATGCACTTAGCCATCCGTGGGTTTCTCAACGACAAAGATGACCTCTGTAAGAAAACGCAAACAATGAAAACTTCTGGCTAATTGAAGCCAAACTGTGTTAAAAGAAGAGCGAATTGGAGGATAGCTTTCTTCCTTTCAAAGAGGAAAATCTCTGCATGGATCAAAACAGTGTAACATGCAGCCTCGCCTATTTTATTGATTAGCTGAAATTGGAGCGGTAAGCTGCAGAGGAAAAGGCTTTGGGGAGCCCTCGGACTGACTGCCCTGCCCTGCCCTGGAGCTAAAAAGCACATGCAGGCGGCCGGCACCTTGTCCCCGAGCTGGGTGTGGATGTTGGCTTTGCCATGTGCTGTCTGGGATCCAGGTCGAGCTGCTCAGCCCCTCCGAGTCTCACATCCTTTTGTCTGTAGAATGAGATATAACGGCACCTGCTGCAACGGCCCGTGTGCAGACTGCAGGAGTTTCATAGTGATTCTCGCTGTTGTGATCGTAAGACTGGACAGCTGTCTCGTGAAGGAGGATTCCGAAAGACGAGGCTCTGTTGTGACATTTTTTTCATTTCAGTTCAGTGAATCTTTCTTCAAACTCGCGGTCGTTATGTTTTTGCCGCGTGCATTTGTGTGCGTGCGTGTTCCTGGTGCGGGGGCGGCCGCTGGACACGGAAACAGAGAAGGCTAGAAGGACTCAGCATCACTGATTGCGCACGTGGGGTTATCAGTCCAAACGATGCGGGACCTTGGAAAACGCCTTCCCCCCTGCGCCCCGGGGCCTCTGTCCCTGACAAGGGGAATGGACTCAGTGTCTCGAAATCCCCGAGTGTCCGCGGCTCCTCCCTACTTCCCTTCTCACTGGGCAGACGTTTTTCTAGGCTTCTCTTCCCCGCTGGTCTGTCTCCCCAGTCGCGGCCTCGCAGACGTTGCCCCGGGCGGGCGGTGAGCGAGGGGAGCAGAAGTCCGGCGGCCCTGACGTCCGGCGGCGTTTGTTAATCACGCAGTTTGGTGCCCTGTGAACATGGCCGCGGCGTCCTTCCCCCACAGGGATTCTTGGAAACAGCCGCCAGGGAAGATTTGTTTCTAGTCATGAACCAAATATGAGGGTCACATGATTTCGTGATTTTTTTCCTCCCCAAAGAAATATGGGAGGCTGAAGCAGGCCGACCTTCCAATTAATCCTATGAACAGCTGCCTTCGAGGTGGGTGAGCCTGAATATTATTCATTATCCTAGTCATTTTTCAAGGAAAAGAGACTGTCCACTGGCCTCCAATGGCTTTCGTTCATCGGAGGCTACAAGGCGGCGTGGCTGGAAGATGCTCGTTCGCAGGCAGGATGCCCGTGGTGACCTGCACCCACCTTTGCTCTCCGGGGACAGGGTGCTGAATGGTTTAGATGATGGCATGTTTGTGGAGAACTGCAGGGCTGGGCACGTCCCCAACCACGGCCAGGGGTCCGCACGGGGGAGAGACATTCTGACGTCATGCGTTAGGGCTCTCCAGAGAAACAGACCAACAGGATGTGTGTACAGAAAGAGATTTACTCTAAGGAACTGGCTCACGCAATTATGGAGACCGAGAAGTCCCAAAGTCTTGGGGGTGCGTCCACCGGCAGGCTTGCGCCCCAGGAAAAGTCAGTGTTTCATTCAGCAGGAGTCCACAGGCAGGACAAGAGCAACGTCCCAGTGTGGAGGTGGCCGGGCAGGGAGAACTCTCTCTTACTCAGGACGGTCAGCCTGGTTTTCCACTTAGACCTTCAGCTGATTGGGCAAGGCCCATCCACATTAAGGAGGGCCACCTGTTTCACCCAGGCTCCCGGATAAAATGTTACCCTCATGCAAAACACCCTCAGAGAAACACCTGGAATCATGTTCCACCACGTACCTGAGCACCCTGTGGCCCAGTCAGATGACATGTGAACTTGACCATCACATCTGTACAGTGGGGCTGAAGAGCTTCCTTCCAGTGTCACGTTGAAGAAAGCTCGTGCGACAAGGCCCAGTGTCGGGGTCCTAGGGCACATCCAAAACATTTGCTGCTCATAGGAAAATGGAATTTATGGCCTTTCTTTTTTAACATTTCATTTGGTCATCGATAGTGGGTATTTATTTCTCATGTATAATTTTCTCCCCATTTTAGTTTGATTTTCCTCATTGCATGCTATTTTCTAAATATTTTCTTTTCAGCATGTGAATTCACGTTAAATGTTAATCTCTCTCTCTCTCTCTCTGGCTGATTACCTGGCCTGAATTGTCCCTTGAGAGTGAGTAGGAACCAGGGTCGAACCTAAGACACAGACCTATGCAATCCGTGGTAACCCCTGACACCCAACACTGCTCCACTGTGGGGGTGACTTCCATCAAACGAGAGGGTGCTGCTCTCTGCGCCCAGAGGGGACCGGAGTGAATCCCCACCTGGTTCTTCCCAGGAGGAGCAGTGTTGAAAATCATACTCAGCTGCAAGAGTTTTCAGCATCCCATTCAGAAAGACAGCGCAGAAGTTGCTAGAGGCTATTTTCAGAGAACCCCTAATAAGTGCAGAGCCAACACACAGACACGGTTGTTAACACCCTGGGAAACGCCAGACCTAGGCTGGATCTCAGCCAGCGGAAAAATGGGAAGTCCTGGGCAGCTTATCTCTGAGCAGATCTGCATTATGCAGAAAGTGCGAGATGCAAGTACGTGAGACAACACAGGTGCTCTCTGAGCTACGTAGGCCAGGGCCCAGGAACCGACAGGATCAGGGTACGTGTGGCATTTTCCAAATCTCCGTTTTCCTCCAGCAGGCTCGTTGTCCTGCCTGGGTTCTTACGCCTACAGCCTTCCTCTCTTTAAACTCTCCTCATTCTTCCTGGTCTGTCTCATTCATTCCTGGGGCTTCAGAGACCACCTATCCCTAAATTGACTCCTCCGTAGATTTCCAGCTTTGAATTTTTGTCTAAACTTCAGACAGTATTTGAAGTGCCCTGCAGGCACCTAAACTCAGCCCGTCTTGCTCTACCTGTTATTCAGCATTTGAGCACAAGCTCTCTGACTCCAAGCTCGGAGTTTTGTCCTCCTTAAAACAATGTCTTCCTTAGTACGGCGTTGCTGCTAATTGAGGTTGTCGCCCAGTTAGAGTGATTTTTGGAAAGACAGCAGCAGCGTCTGTCCGTGGCATTGATTAGAATTTGGATTCAGAGACTTGGGCTCAAACCTCAGCTCGGCTGCCTGGAGGCAACATGACTTTCATCTTCTTCATCTGTGAGCAGCCAAACAGGAAGGACCCAGTTAGGATAATTAGAATAATCGAGTTCGTACCGTATAACCTACAACATCTATGTTATTAACCCAATTATCCTAATTATGTCTCGTGTATAATCTATAACATATAGCGTGCAGCACATGTATAAGTTCCATGTTATACATAACATGTAATAATATGTACTTAGCATAATTAAGATAATAATGATTAGTCTCTCCGTTGTGGTTTCCGTGGGATAGCGGGGCACTGTTGTGAGTGCCTTCTATTAACTCGTTCAGTTCCCACAACAGCTCTGTGAGGGTTGTGCTGTCACCATTCGAGTTTTTTTCTGAGTGGGAAAGGAAGTTGTGAAGTTAAAATAAGTAGCCCCTTCTCTTCGGTGTTCGGCATGGAGACGGCAGGAGACTCTGTGCCCAGCCTGCCCCTCCCCGGGCCCCCACAGGAGCTCCGTCCAGGCAGGGCCGCTGGGCAGGAGCTGGAGACGGCAGCCTGGAGCGGGCCAGAGAGGCTCCAGCCGCTCTCAGAGTGCATGGAGGGCTGCTGGGAGGGCGGGGTGCACAGATGGAGGAGGAGCAAGGGGTATGTAGGCATCATCGCCTGGCCTGGCTCTGGGAATATGTGTGTGGCAAGGCTGGCGGGACCTCTGAGTCTGGGGTGGACTCTGCGGACAGACACCCTGAGAAGAGAGGGCGGCGGTGGCAAGAGCTGCTGTGATTCCATGCGGGCAGGAAGGGGACAAAGTCCTCCTCTATCGCCCTGGCCGTCGGTCACCCTCCAGGTCGCAGGAGGGCAGGCTGGAGGACCTGCGAAGCCTGGGTCAGGTTAGTGAAGGGCTGAGTGAGAGGCAAGGCTTCCTGAAGAAAGGGGTTCCCCAGAGGCCCACACAAGCCTGGATCGTCACGGGGAGAGGCAGGGAAGGAGCTGGGACGGCTGTTCTTGGAGGACGAGCCACAACACAGAGCACGCGCCTGCCACGTTGACGTGGACTCCGGTGTGGAGTGTGGACACGTGGTTTCCTGAAGGGCCTGGGGGCAGGGATAAACGGGTTGTTGATCCCTTGGGATGAGAGGCTGCCCCTACCTGCGTTTGCTTCGAGATTCGTAGGGCTGGTCACAAGCAGGGTTTTCACGGCAGCCTGGTCCTTGGCGTCCACAAGACTGGCTCGGGTGGGCCCAGGTTGGGGCCACCTCTGCTTCGCCAGGACTTTGGTGCGCGGAAACGTCTTTGCATTTGCTCTGCTTGTAGCAAAAAAAAAAAAAGGAGAAACAGGACACCTAGTGGCTGCCAGCACCAGAAGGATAAGGACTTGGAGACGAGTCATCATTCCTCCCTTTTGATCGGAGAAATGCGTTCCCTTTGGTGACGGGCCACCAAGGGCGTACTTGGGCGTGAGCCTGAAAAGGTCGGAGATAGTCACGCGCATGTGTCCCAACCTTTTTCCCCGAGCTCTTGGCCAGTCCCTCCAAGAAGACCTTGGGAAGATACGAGGTCCAGAGTGTCTTTTGAACGCAGTTTTGATGCTCCACCATGCACATCTGCCTTCTGGACATCGGACTGGGACTTCTGTCCTCTAGATGGAATTACATCAGGTTTCATCGGGAAAGTGGATATTAATTCCCTGTTGACTGAGGGGCATCTTTTCATGAGCTTCTTGGCCATTTGTATGACTTCTTTGGAGAAGTGTCTAGTCAAACCCTATGCTTTTTAAAAAAATCATCTTTTTGCTTCGCATGTTATGAGGATATATACTCATGTATATATATATACATATATATGTGTGTGTATATATATATATGATATTTGTATGGAGAAAGTCCAGTCATTGTTAATGTAACAAGAATGGTTTATAAGACATCGATGTAACCTGGCAGCCAAGGAGAGTGGACTGGAATGCACATGCGTGAACAATGACAACTTCACTGTACTCGTCAGTGGGGGCAGTAGACGCCATTGAGTGAGCATGTGTACTGTGTGGCTGTCGCATTCAAAATGACTGAGCACACAGAGCAATGAATCTGCATCAAATTTTGCGTTAAGCTTGAACACTCCTCCACGGAAACCATTCGGATGATTCAGAAGGCCCCAGCTGTGGGCCACTGGTGACTGGCAGCTTCACCAGGACAACATGCCTGCTCATGCATCCCGTCTTGTGCAGAGTTTTTTGGCAAAACATCAAGTTACCCAGGTGACTCAGCCCCACTACAGCCCAGATTTGGGGCCCCGTGACTTCTGGCTTTTCCCCAAACTAAAATCACCTTTGAAAGGAAGGGATTGCAGACCACCAATGAGATTCAGGAAAATCTGATGGGGCAGCTGATGGCGATTGGGAGAGCTGTGTGAGGTCCCAAGAAACTTACTTTGAAGAGGACTGAGGCATTACTGTCCTGTGTACAAGGTTCATTGTATCTTTTGTACACTGGTGTTATTTGAAACACAAAAGTTTTACATTTTTACGAGTTCCAATTTTTTTTTGTCATATGTGCTTTTGGCGTTATCACATCTAAAAAAACCAGTCTAACGTAAGAGCAGAAAGGTTTACTCTTACATTTTCTTCTGGGATTTTATTGTTTTTTATCTATCCTGAGTTGATTTTTTCTGTATGGTGTGAGGTAGGGATCCAAGTTTCCTTTTTACATGCGGGTGTCCAGTTGTCCCAGTACAACTTGTTGAATTCTTTTCCCGTTGAATTGTCTTGGCACGCTTTTTGAAATCAATCGACATAATATCATTCACCTCCACTTCAATAGCTGGACTTCACATTCCCGTTCACTATTTTAATATTGTCTTCTAGTCGGAGCAACACCACCTGCACACACGACTGCAGTAAACAGAGCAGAGACTGTCAGGGTAAAAGCTGGAGTGAGTTTATTTTTAAACTCGGAGGAGGGAAAGCCCTTCTGAGTAGGACCGAAAATTCAGCAGCTGTAAAAGAACAGACAGATATATACGACTAAATAAAAATTGCGAATTCATGTTTGGCACGGGAGAGCCGAAACACAGTAAAACCAACCAACCTGGGGAACGCATCTGCAACGCGTATGATACACGAAAGACTGATTTCTTTAATCTTCAAAGAGCTCATACCAATCAACGAGACAAAGTAATAAAAAGTCAATACAAAATATTGCACAGGTAATTTAAAGGAAAAGAAGAAGGGATAGGAAATGTTAAAATACACCCAACGTATCGCTTAGTGGAGGAAACCGTTAGGGATGTCAAGTTGCTTATTGGAAGGGCGAATGTAAAACCAGGAAGCCTGCCAAGCGCTGCCAGTGGCTGGGGGGGGGGGTGAGGGGTGGGGGTGGGGGAGGCTGCCGCCGCCGCCACCGCGGATGAAGTACAGTTGCCAGGGCTCGTTAAATTGCAAACTGCTCATTTTTTGATCTACCCGTTTCACTGCTATAAATATACTTGCTGGAGTCAAAAAAAAAATTACCAAAACAAAAACAAGCTTGGAAGCAGTGTCAAGGTTTCAGAGGATTAGTAAACACTCCTCAAGTAGCTCCGTATACCCTGATGTGGAAAAATCCCTAAGAATAGTTCCAGGGGAAAACTGTGAAACACTGAGAAGTGTACGGTGTATGAACCAAAATGTACAAATGTTAAAACTGGAAACACAAAATAAGATGGATGAGAATAAAGTGTAAATAAAAACACGGGAAGCGAAAGTTTAAAATGTGTGCGCACACATGCGCGCCAGCGTAACGGTAGCGTGCACAATAAGTGTGCCATTCGCTGCTGGTTTTCAGAGAGCACTTTGACAACCGTTAGAAGTGATCTCACCTTGTGAGAGAGGGACTAGGAAGGAAGGAGTGTTGGCACCTTCCATTTTACAACCTTACGTCCTTCTAAGTACATGTTACCATTTTTTCATTTTTTAAAATATATTTTATTGATTATGCTATGACACTTGTCCCATTCCGCCCCCCGCTTTGTTCCCTCCACCCTGCACACCCCCTCCCACCCGCACTGCCCTCCTTTAGTTCATGTCTGTGGGTCGTACATATAGGTTCTTAGGCTTCTCCATTTCCCATACTATTTTTAACCTCTCCTCATCTATTTGCTACCTACCATTTATCGTACTTATTCCCTGTACCTTTTCCCCTCTCTTCCCCTCCCCCTCTCACTCTTCTTCTCCACTGATAACCCTCCATGTGATTTCTATTTCTGTGATTCTGTTCCTGTTCTAGCTGTTTGCTTAGTTTGTTTTTGTTTTCTTTTTAGGTTTGGTTGTTGATAGTTGTGAGTTTGTTGTCATTTTACTGTGCATATTTTTTATCTTGTTTTTGTTAGATAAGTCCCTTCAACATCTCATATAATACGGGTTTGGTGATGATGAACTCCTTTAACCTGACCTTAGCTGAGAAGCACTTTATCTGCCCTTCCATTCTAAAAGATAGTTTTGCTGAATAGAGTGATCTTGGATATTGATCTTGGATATAGGTCCTTGCCATTCATGACTTCGAATACTTCTTTCCACTCCCTTTTTGCCTGTAAGGTTTCTTTTGAGAAATCAGCTGATAGTCTTATGGGGACTCCTTTGTAGGTAACTGTCTTCTTTTCTCTGACTGCTTTTAAAATTCTCTCCTTATCTTTAATCTTGGCTAATTTAATTATGATGTGCCTTAGTGTGTACTTCCTTGTGTCCAACTTCTTTGGGGCTCTCTGAGCTTCCTGGACTTCCTGGAAGTCTATTTCCTTGGCCAGATTGGGGAACTTCTTCATTATTTGTTCAAATAAGTGTTCAACTTCTTGCTCTTCCTCTTCTCCTTCTGGCACCCCTATGATTCGGATGTTGGAATGTTTAAAGTTGTCCTGGAGGTTCCTAAGCCTCTTCTTATTTTTTTGAATTTCCATTTCTTCATTCTGTTCAGGTTGACTGTTTTTTTAAAATATTTTATTTATTTATTTTTAGAGAGAAGGGAAGGGAGGGAGAAAGGGAGGGAGAGAAACATCAATGTGTGGTTGCCTCTCATGTGTCCCCTACTGGGGACCTGGTCTGCAACTCAGGCATGTGCTCTGACTCGGAATCGAACCAGTGACCCTTTAGTTTGCAGGCCTGTGCTCAATCCACTGAGCTATAGCAGCCAGGACCTGGTTGACTGTTTATTTCTTCCTTCTGGTCCAAACTGTTGATTTGAGTCCTGGTTTCCTTCCCATCACTGGTGGTTCCCTGTACATTTATTTTCCTTTGTTTCACTTTTCATAGCCTTCACTTTTTCCTCTCTTTTGCAACCATACTCAACCATTTCTGTGAGCATCCTGATTACCAGTGTTTTGAACTCTGCATCTGATAGGTTGGCTATTTTTTCATTGCTTAGCTGAATTTTTCTGGAGTTTTGATCTGTTCTTTCATTTGGGCCATACATATTTTTTTTGTTCTTGGTGTGCTTGTTATGTATGATGGGCGGAGTCTTAGGTATTCGCCAGGGCGGGGCAACCCACTTCACTGCATTGTGACGCTGTATGTGGGGGAGGGGTCCCCCCCTCAAGTGCTACTTGCTCAGCTCTCGGTTGCCTTTCAGTCACTTCCTCTGCTACCACAAGCAAATTGGGCTCTTCTGGTGCTGATTCTGGGTGGGTGGGTTTGTGTGAGTTCTAGGACCCTGTGGGTCTCTCCAATGAAATTTCCTGTGAGACTGGGCATTTCTCTCTGTGCTGCAACCCCCCCACAGGTGTTTTCAATCAGAGGTTTGAGGCTTTATTTCCCCGTGCTGGAACGCTGGGTTGTGAGGTCTGTCTTGCTCCCCATTTGTTCCTCCCGGTTTATCCATACATGACCGTGGGACTGCCCCAATCCTCCAGCTGCCAGCTCGCCACGAGTCCTCTCCACCCAGCTGCCATGTCCGCCCCTCCTACTGGTCTGGGTGAGTGTTTCTTCTTTAACTTGTTGGTTGTCAGACTTCCATACAACTCGATTTTCTGTCAGTTCCGGTTGTTTTTTGGTTTTAAATTTGTCGTTGTCCTTCTTTTGGTTTGGAGGAGGCACAGTTTGTCTACTGACTCCTCCATCTTGGCTGGAAGTCCATGTTACCATTTTTATTTTAAAAATATGGTCAATTGATATTATATTTCAGAGGTAAAATTATGAGCGAATGCTTTTCCCCTCTTTATCCCTTCATTTAAAAAGTTAGAGTCTTTTTTTAGCATCCTTAACATATCCATAGTTGTACCCTAGCAAGTCTGCCCTCAGCATTTCTAAAGCTTGGTAGGTGATGAGGCTACTCGCAGCCAGAAGCTTATTAGAGAACATTGTTCAATGCTGATGTTTAGCTGCTCATCCTTTTTAACATTGTGGTAAAATACTCGGAACATGAAATACACTATTTTAACCATTGTCAAGGTTGCAGTTCAGGGGCCTTAAGTACGATAGCACCATTGTGCCGCTTCCAGCACCATCCTTCTCTGGAACTTTTCATCACCTCCAACCAAAATTCTGCACCCATTAGACAGTAACTCCCCCTCCCCCAGCCCCTGGTAACTGCTATGCTACTTTCTGAGGCTATTGATTTGACTATTTGAGGTACCTGGTATAAGTGGAATCATGCAGCACTTGTGTTTCTGTATCTGGTTTATTTTACTCACGGCTCTCCCATGTTGTGGCATGTGTCAGAGTTTCCTTCCTTTTTAAGGTTGAATAATATTCCATTTCATGCACGTACCACACTTTTTAGCCAATTCATCCATTGATGGATACTTGGGTTGCTTTCCTGGTTATTGGGAATAATTCTACTGTAAACGTGGGTGCACAAGTTTTCATTTGAGTTTCCACTTTCGATTCTTTTGGGTATCTATCCAGAAGTGGAACTTCTCTGGGTCACACGGTAATTCCACGTTCGGTTTTTGGAGGAGCCGCCATGCTGTTTCCACAGGGGCCGCACCATTTGAGCTTCCACCAGCAATGTAATGTACAAGGGTTATAATTTCTCCACAGCCTTGCCAACACTTGTTATTTTGTGGGCTTCTTTTTCGATAGTTGCCATCCTAGTGGGCGTGAGGTGGTATCTCCTCGTGGTTTGGATTTGCATTTCATCTGTCTGCTCATTCTGATGGCAAACGTTTACAGGGAGCTCAGAGGGACCAAGCCCTGGGCTAAGCACACGTGGCTGTAGGGCTTGTGGCATGACAGGTATGCAAATGCAAACTGGCATTGCCCCTGTTAGCATGCAGGGGGCTGGTGGCCCATGCCTGGCGCCAGGGGGACAGAGGGGTGATCTGGCTTGTTCCACGGCTCTGTCATATCTGGTTCTCACTAGCAAGCAGAGATAATGCATTCCAAACACAAGGACCATTACAGAATAAATCTTAACACCGAGAAAGTTCTATTCATTTACTTATTCTTCTCCCTGCAAATTGGGACTAGGCAAGCATCCTTTGATTTTAGCACTAGAACTCCAGGGTTCTGTGGAGTAAATTCTGAGAGCCACGGGCTCAAATGAACCATCTCGTTCTGCGGAGATGAAAGAATGCACAGGGCAGAACGCTACCCCCTGTGTAACTGCTTTATGCACAGCCGTGGCTGTGATGAGGACCAGTGAAAGCAATAATAATAATAATACCACCCCTGGCAAGTGTGGAGGGCATTGAACTCTTCAAAGCTCTGCCACATAATCAGAGGAGGTGGCGTCCAGGCCGGGAAAAGGTTATCACTTAGTTTTTTTCTAGTCTATAATTACTCATGTGCTTCTCACACCTGGTGGGAATTATATTTAACAGTGTAAGCAAGTGCTTATTGCCTGAGTGGCTTCCATTTTCCTAGTTACTTTTTACAGTTTCCTTAATTTGGGCTTTATGAGCTACTTTTTATGCATTTTAATCAATATTATCTTCTTGGGTATTAAAAGGCTCTTTTGTAGCTATCCCGGAGGTAGGACATGAAGTGTATATGTATTTGTAAATATGATCAAATTCTTGAAAAATCAGTTATGTAAGCAAAATGAAATAAGACAAGACAAAACAAAGGGTTTTGGTGTCAGAGTGGCAGAAGCTTAAGCTAGTATTTCTTTGTGGTATCGTTGGTTAATAGTCAATACGCAAGTAATTGGTGCATTTAAAAATTTGATAAGCAAAATCTTAGCTTTTTTTCATAATTATAAGCATTCTTTCTGGTGCTCTGACTCACGGGTCAAGGAACGGCTCCCATGTTCTTCCTCTTTCTATGTAATCGCCTCCAGAACTTCTGATCTTGGTAATGCAGTTGTAAAAACCTCCCTGGGGTTTTGGAGGAAAAGGCAGGGGGAATGCAATGCCTAATGGGAGGAGCATTTTCCTCTCACTCTCTCACTCTTTCAGGACCCCCCCCTCCCCCCGGCACGGTGGGGGAGCGGGGAGGAAGACGGCAGCAGAACTCAGGGCCCTTGTATGTCCTGAGAGGCATTGGCGGGGGCTCCCGGAGCACTGGATGGCATCCAAAGTCCTGGAAAGGTCCACTGGGTCTTTGATCCAAACAAGAAATATGAATTTATTCTCCCTGTTATAGGATGAGCTGTGTCCCCCTCAAAGATATGTCGAAGCCCTAACCCCGTACCTGTGACTATGACCTTATTTGGAAATTGGGTCTTTACGGATGCAATTAAATTAAGATGAACTCATACTGGAGTAGGGTGGGCCCTACTCCAATAGGACTGCTGTCCTTACAGGAAGAGGAGAAGAGACTCAAGCTCAGAAAGAGTGGAGAAGGCCAGGATTTGGGACTTAGCTTCCAGAATTGTGAGAGAATAACTGTCGATTGTTTTAAGCCATCCTGTTGGTGGTACTTTGTTATGGTAGCCCCAGGAAAATTTATGCAATGTTCCCATTACTGAGGAGGCCTAAGTGAGTGGGACAGTGTCATTGTCCTTGAAGAGGGGACACGCTGGTGAGAAGCAGACTTGTGTAATGGGGGCAGTGGGTGGCCTGGAAGGCAGTGGGCTCCCTAACCCTAACCTTAACCCTCACCCTAACTCTTTGGAGTCAGACAGACTTGAGTTCCAATCCTGAGCTGTTTTTTAACCTGTCTGGAGCTTTGGCTTTCTCATCTTTACAGTGCAGCATGCTCCTATCTTTCCATGGGATTTCTGGCGGAAGATTTAACAGGTTGATGGATTTGAATGGGCCTGACCAGTGCCTGGCCCGCTGAATGTCCTCAGCTCACACTTGTTACCAAAGGACTGGGTGTGTTTTCTCCCTCCAGTAAGGCCGAGTCTCTGCTCTTTCAATTTCATCTTGTTAATTTTTGTCCTTGCATTGAGTTTATTTAAGGAACCATTCGGTTGGGTGAAACCTCACAGCATTTAGGTTTTGGCTCGATGCATTGGAACAATCAAAAGGGTATTTATAGCTAAAAAACGTTTGTGCAGCCAAACCACATTATTTTCATCTCCTGACGCTTGAACGAGCTCTGGTTTGGGCTGGATCTTGAAGCCTTCCTGTGGTGTGGAAGAGAGCAAATTTTCCAACACCCTCACTCATCTCTGTAAATATCTTGGTCCCTCCCCATCTGGTCGGTCCAAACTGTGGTCTTTCTCAGGTGATGCTCATGGCGGCCCCTGGCAATGACAGCGTGGATGGATGCTGCGTGGGGACCCTGCTGACCACTCCTGATGGACACCGGGCAATGGTATTTTCATAGATGATGGCTTGCAAGTGTCTTAATAGACACCTTCTGTGGGGGAAAAAAAAATCACACTCGGGTCTTATATGCCTCTCATATTTGGGTCCTGGCAAGGCCTAAGCACAGAAAAATGTCTTCTGTTTCTTCGATACACCTGTGTAGGAAGGAGCCAGGACTTAGGAAGTGTGTCCAGCCAACTCCATGACCTTAACGTGCATTCCAGCCATATCTCCAAGGGCAGCTGAAAGGGCCAGCCACAAAACATCAGGGCTTCCTGATGGAGAACCGGAGTCAGCCCAGACTTTGGAGAAGGAAATGCTTGGAGAAATAGGAGCTGCGTTTTTGTTCTGTCGTTGCCAGAAAGCCAAAACCCACGCTGGAATTTTGCGGTTCTGGCAGTTTTTTTGTGCCTCCCAGTCATTTGACGCAGATGGTTCTCGTTTGAGGATAAGACACTTCATCCACCAGAGGGAATGAGGCCCAGGGAATGTGCCCGAGCTGCCCGTACAACATGCCAAAGCATATTTTTCCGCCGGGGAAAATGAGAATGAGGAGAAGCTGGTTCTGAAGCCACCAGTTAGTGTGCAGAAACTGAACGATAAAAATGCTCCGCAACACTGAAACCCAAACATGCCTTTAGATCATGGCGCCTTGAGAACACTGACTGAGGCCCCTCGGCTGCACAGCCAACCGCCAGTCCGCTGGAGACCCACCGCCTATCGTGGTGATGGTAACATTTCAATACTTCCTGACAGTTGCCTTCTCCTTTGTCGTTAGAGAAAACGGACTCTGAGAAGCTTAGTGAGTTGCCATTTGAGCTGAAGGGGGAAATATCAGAGTGGAAGGTGGCGTCCGTGTCTTCCTTCCTGACTGAATGGGCGAAACCTTTCCTGCTCATGTTGTTCTTTATCAACCCTCCACTCTCACTCCTTCCCCCTCACGGCTTCCTTTTCCCTCTCCTCTCCAACCGTCTCTCCTTTCTACCCACCAAGGATGAGGAGGTTGGGATTCCCGGCATAGACCTGTCTCCCAACCAACTCAGCAAGAAAGTCCCCATCATGTAGAACACCCTCCTCTTTCTTTGTATTTCACACAGGAACATGCTCGCTTTCTGAGCCAGTTCTCACCTGTCAGCATCTGGCTCAGCTGCCGTCCTCTGAGGACCACTCCCCATGGCTCCCAGCTCAGGAGCTCTTCTGCGGTGACACTCTGCAGGTCTCCACTGGCACTGGGACTACGAGTCGCTCCGCAGAGTAGAACTACGCCACTTGGGACTGTGTTCTCCGTGCGTAGAAGTATCTGGTGCATAGAAGGGGGTCGATCATTTAGGGTCTTACAGCCCTGTAGGTTGGCCCCCTGGTTAGAGGCGTTCCTGTGACATACCCAATTGATCCGCATTTCGCCTAGTCTAGTGTATGTAGTCCTGAGAAAAATGGTCTGTGTTACTTTAATAGAACGAGGAGCAATCTGCAGTGTATGTTCATGAATGTTTTGACTTTCGACCTTACAGCATCAAAGAGAGGCAGGGAGGGCATGTACTCAACCCATGATGATGAGTATTAGCCCATTTTACAGATGAGAAAACTGAGACTTAGAGAGGTTTCTTGATTTCCTCCTGGTTCTAAAGTAAACGCCAGAGATGGGTCTTGTTCCTGGGCCTTCTGAACCCAGCTCAAAATTTTCTTATTGTTGCTATTGCTGATATTGTTGTTAGAAAAGCATAACAATAATCTTGTGGGCTCTATAAAACAATTTAAAACCACAGCCCGCCATGATAACAACCATAACAAAGCTCTTGAACCCTTCAGGGCAGATGCCATCTATGGTTCCTGGTGAGTCCCGTGCCGAAACGCCACTTGTGTGCCAGCAGAGCCCAAACCCCAAGCCCACAGGATGGGCTGTGACAGGCAAACATTGTCACAGCTCATCAGGCTCAAAGATTCACAGACACGAAACCCTGACGGAGACTTGGCTCCGTGCGCGAGGGCGCCAACCTCCTGGTGAGTGGCAGTGTTGCTCCATCCATGAAGAACCGGAACAGGCCTTGGCCATTTTCCAGGGCTCCCATCTGGAAAGAAAGGTGTGATTCATCATTATTTTGTCCATGTTTGCGAGTGTGGGCCAGGCCTTCCTTCAGAGCTTGCTGGGCTGCGGGCCCTGTGATGGTACTTCCGGGTTCCTTGTGGGCAGAGATGCAGGGGGAAGTTATAAATGGGATGTTTTTAAACCACATTTCCCATTCAGGTCTATGGCCCAGTAAGTGGGTTTAGAATCGTCTCCGTACTTGGGAGTGAAGGCTGCTGGATCCTGAGGCTACCCCAGGTATCCGGGGCAAAGGGGATCTCGGTACCTCTGTGGGTCCTTTAGGATGAGGCTCAGGGAGGGTCATTCTGTGTCTAGCTGAGCTGTTCAACCAAGAACGACATGTTTGCCTTGGAGGAAGCTCATCAGAGGCACATGGTACCCAGTCCAGTGCTCATGGCTGGAAACCCCAGCCTCCTCTCTGTCCCCCCTCCTCCCCGAGCTGTGTGTCTTCTCCCCAGACAAGCCCTGCGGCTGGCCTACTGGACTGGGCTCTGCTGAGTGGTCTGAGCAGAACTCCAGAATCTGGGAGCCATCATCCTGCCCAAGGCCCTCTCTGTGGGAAGACAGCAGGGCGTGCGGTGCGAAGCATCAATCCTGGGATCAGACGGCTGGAGATCTGAGCCCTGGCTCAGCTCAAGGCAAAGTGTGGGATTTGATACAGGTGTTACGCACTGTTGTCTCAGTCCCTGTAAATTCTGTGTGGTGCAAACAGTGGGACGCGTAAGGAATCGTTACTTCCTGCCCCTGGCTGCCTGTCCCTGGCTACCTGTCCCTAAGCCATGTTCCTTAACTTCCCTGGGCCTCATTTTCTTTATGAATAAAACTAGGAGCATAGTATGTAACCAAAAGGCCAAAACATGTAGCATTTACCGTACTAGAGGCATGGTGGCATTTAACCGAGGTTACAGATGTGAAGCTCTTTCTATAGTGCCTGTCTCGTAGGAGGGACTCGGTAAACGCCAGCTGTATTTATTCTCATCGTTAGGGAGTGGCAGGGTCTCTGTGGGAGTCCAAAGGTGGGTGGTTGACTTACTCACGACAGAGATACCAGAGCCACCAGGGTTGCCAAAGAGAAGGCAGGTCCAGGTTAGGTGGGTTGGAGGCTGTGCAGGTGAGGTTGGGAGAGGGTTCTCACCTGTACGGTTGGATCAGAGGCACAGGGCTCAAAGGCTTGGGTGGAGCACCAGCCAGATTCCCGGTCTGCGAAGGGATGAAGTTGTAGGAGCAGTGGCCGTGGGGGATCAAAGCCAAGGCCAGGAGAGCGGGGCTCAGACGATCCTTAGGGCAGCTTCTGAGGTCAAGGTACTGCCTGGACATGGGCACAGAGGAGAACAAGGCTCCGTCCGGGCTCCGTCCGGGAGGATTCCTGCTCTGGGTGTTGGCCAGGGCAGTCAGCCTTATCGCGAGTGCGTGATGTGTATCTCCATAGATATTCTTTTGATTAAACAGTCACTTTATATGTTCCTCATTAAAAATAGTAACCGCACAGTATTTTATAATCACACAGAGGAGGGGCTGTATATTCAAAGGTATGGCTATGGTGACAAGTACAAAAGCTTGGACTCCAGGGATCAAGGTCTCATGATGTTCCTGCTGGTGTGACCTCGGGTCTCGGTTTCCTCGTGTCATTAATAATAGGATCCTCATTTTATCCTGTTGTTATAAGCATAATACGAGATGGAGAAAGTGGCTTCGCCTACTGTGCCATTTAATGCGAACTATCATACATTTTAAAATTACTTCCCCTTCTGAGAAATAAATAATTCATGTTTCCAACCTCTACCCACTGCTTTTCCTTTTAAAGTTCTTGGGTAGATCCTGCCATCTGCTTCTCTCTCATTCCAATGATTATAAGATATCTTGAAAAGCTAAAAGGCCTGTAATTTCCTTAAGTCAGAATTTTCTGGGTTGCCCTTTGCCCTGTGAGCTGGGCGGTTCAGATTGTCTTCCGGAACTTGCTTTGGTTTTCTGCAGCTGTCACTGCAGTGGGAGCCCATTTCTGGCCCCACCTGTCCTTCCTTTTCAGAGGCTCAGGGAAGGTGAGCGCTTACAGGTGTTGGTACTGTCCCGCCTGGTATCTCCTGCGCTGCACCAAACTGACCAGCAGCCGACAGAGGAAAGGCCTCCAGGACAAAGTCCACCACGACGGAACCTGAGACAAACCTCACCTGGCCCCCTTTTTTCCCAGGAACTCGTCCTCCATCCTTTTACGCAGCTCTTGGTGTGACTCTGGCCCTACACGGCTCTCTGCCCCCCACTGTCCCCCGGGCCCATTCTGTCAGGGCACTGATGACATCCAGGTGTTAGCCAGTCAGTCGTGTGTTGGCAGTTGGCCAGGGCAGGGGCTTGATGCCTTTAAATTTGGGGTGACCATTTAAAAAAGAATGTGCATTTGTTTGCTAGGGCGGCCAAACCGATCCCCACGGACTGGGTGGCTTAAACAGCAGAAGAGCATTTCCCCAGAGTTCTGGAGGCTGGACGTTCCAGGCCAAGGTGTCAGCTGGGTGGGTGTCTTCTGAGGCCTCCCTCCTTGTCTTCGCATGGTCTTCTGCAGGCGTGTCTCTGTGTCTGTCCCCAATCTCTTACAAAAACTCCAGTCAGATTGCATTAGTGCCCACCTGGTGACCTCATTTTCACTTAATTTCCTTTTTAAAGACCTTTTCTCTGAACGCAGCCACATTCTGAGGTCCTGGGAGTTCGAACTTCACCATATGGGGATACAGTTTAGTCCACACCAGAATGCACAGTCATGAATACAAAACGAGGTTCCAGGCTGAGGAAGAGACCCACGCAACTGAGGGGCCCTAAAACTAGCTGTGTTAGCTTCATGGTCAGTTTGCTTCTGAAGCTGCCCTTCCCCTGTTGCTATCTCTGTGCAGACAGCTGTGCTCTAAGGGAGCAGTGGGGGGGGGGTGGTGGCGGAGTAGCCCCCACAGTGAGAGTCCTATGTGGAGGGAGGTGAGTATGGGTGAATGGAAGAGAATGCTGCAGTTTGCTCCGAGTGACCCAAAGAGTGTGAGCACAAGGTGAGCGAGAAGACAGGTCGACTTCCCGGGTGGAAAAAGCCCATCACGAACAGCACAGCAGGACAGCAATAGCACTGCAGCACCAATGAACTTGGCAGCAGAATCTCTACTGCGGGATGAGTTGCTTTCATGGTGGACTCTATACCACCTCTTCCCTATTTGAAATACAGTCAGAGCCAGATAAAGTAAACATAATCAATTTCAGCAAGGGAGCACCCCCTCATGTCCACCCTGCTCATCCCCTGGGGGTAGAGAGTTCATCTCTACCTGAGGCAGCCCGGGGTCAGCAGGCAGAAAGGGATGTGTCCTAGCCCCACGCCGAGTGGCTGCCGGAGGACGTGACTCCCAGCTGAGATCCTTTTACTACACCAAAGCCATTTATTTCTCTTTGTGGGCCAGGGCCAGCATCTTTAAAATATAAATTTTCGCACTAATGGGATTCTCACGACAAGGCGACAGACACTGAAGTCTCTGGGCCTGGGATATAGGCCATAAAATGGACCTGGAGGAGAAGACAGAGCCCAGTTGATTGCAGGGGCGCTGGAAATGATCAGAGATCGGACTGGCCAGATAGGAATCTGTGGGAATACTCGCTTTGTTTCAGCGTTTACCCTGCCTGCTGTCAGAGAGGGTAGGAGGGTGTGGTCTCGTCAGATGATTCAAATGTGTTAGCAAATTCAGTGGGTCCGGTCTGGGAAGCCAACCAGGAGAAGACTAAGACATTTAGAAGGAGGCCAAACTGGGAAAACAGGGTATGATTTGCTTCATGCCGGCTTGATTCTTGTTAACTATACTTTGCAGTAATTACTCTAATTAGTGGTTTTGAGCATGATGAAAGAAAATAATTATAAGTATTTATAGCTGGTCAGTGGGTTACAGATTGGACAACCGAGGAAAGTAGACAATGAAGCCTAGTTTAGCTGAATTTACCCTGTGTTGTAATTAAGATTCATTGCACTCTTCCTTAAGTTTATTTGGCAATAGTACAGCACTTAACGTGAACTCAGGAGCCACACGAGAACCGTTTTGAAGTCTGGGTCCCTGGACTTAGTGATCTTTGCGTCCCAGACTCTAGGATAAGAGCCACAAGATCGGTGAATTAATGAATTCACCTGAGGACCCATCATACTGCATCAAACACCTTTGTTCTCTGTGGGAACCCCACTTCCCAGGCTGAGCAGAAAAATGGGAACCAATTGAAATCCAGGAACTGCGTCATGCATTCAGGGGGAGGGTGCCTAGTCACTGCTCCGTCACGATCCATGGTGCAGACAGACTCCCCAAACCATTTCCTGCATATGCCCCGCCTCCTACCATCTCAGTCTTCATGACTTGTTACCTGTGGGACCACAACTCCTTCCTGTAAGAAGGGACCCATGAATGTATGTCTAGCCCTGGGCAGGAAGACGGTGGATGCTCGGTCCATAGATGGCGTCACCCCCTGCGCCATCCCCGCACCATCCCCGCCCCCTTCTGTCCATGCTCCCGACGGGTCCCCTTTGCTCTCCACCGCTTCGCACGCAGCCTTCGCCTGCTGCGAACCTGTTTCCGCTCAGCTGTCAGTCCTTTAACCTCCGGCAACAACAGCTCTTGGGCGAGGCACCCCGTTTCTCCAGGCGCGCTCAGGGGAGGGCGGGGGTCACGCTGTCTGCCTAGGCGGTGCTCTTTCGCCTGAGTCCTAGAGGACGGTTGGAGTTGGTCAGATCCAGCTAGTCTGGATTCGGACGAGGGCTGCTTGGCTCTGAGTCACCCACTTTGCCTCTTGGGTCACAGTGTTCTTGTCTGCGGAAAAGGGGTACTGGTGTCCACCTTGTAGGTTCCAGGGATTGGAGTTCATTTTTTTTTTTTTTTTAAGCGCCTGGTATATAGGCTTTAACGCATACGAGAGGCTCCCAAACAGCAGATAGGACAACTTTGTTAATAATGACGATGGTAATATAATAATAGTAGCAACAGTCGATGCTTATTGAAATCCTCTTGTATGCCAGACACATTTAAATAATGGTTTTTAGCTAATATGTCTGAATTTGGATGAATTCTGGACTTTGCCCAACGATCTTACTAGAAAGCTGAAGGAGTGTGATAAGAAAGAATTCATGAGAAAGAGTGCTTACTGTGCGCCCGTTGGTTCACAAGCGTGTCCAAGTCCATCACGAAGGCCGTAGAACGGGTGTTAGCGAGTAGTCTAGCCCAACCCCATGGCCAGAGGGGAGCGCAGAGCCAGCTTTAAGCACGTGTTGTTCCGATCTCTATGCCCACGTTCCCACTTTCCGCCATGAGGGCGAGCAGTGGCGAAAGGAGGACGTCCCTAAGGAGGACGTGCACAGGGGAACCTGCAGTGTCTGAGGGACGGGCGGGAGCTGGGCCGATTCAGGCCGCCGCGAGCCTTCAGTGGACCCCGGGGTACGAGGGCAGAGCCCAGCAGGCAGAACTCACGCGTACGAAGAGCTTGGGGCGCCAGGGATCGGGTGCCTTGGAGAAGCTCAGTCCTTGTCAGCACCCTGAACCCTACTCACGAGGCGGTAAGTGAACTGTTCCAAAGAACAGGGTACACCGAAAAATACCGGGGGGAGAGACGTGGTCTGTGGTTTGAGTGAAGAGATAAGTGCCAAAGCCCCGCCTCTGAGCCACTGAAAGGAACTGGTCTTCTTCGGGTTCTTCTTAGGAATCGGTCAGGAAGCTTCCAGTGATGTCATCAGGTGGGAGGCCAAGTACTTCACACAGAAACTTGCTAAGGTAGTAGAACCACTTACTCCTGGGGAGACAGAAAACGAAACCGAGGCTCAAAAAATGATACAACTTTCCCAAGGCTACGCAGGTCTTACGGGCTAGGTCAGGGCTTTGAACCAATGGCCTTGCTTTTTTTTTTTTTTTTTTTTTTTTGCCTGAGTTATTTGCCCAGTTCCAGAAATGGGAGAAGGAATTCCAGAAGACGGGACATGGGACAGTCAAGGACCTGTAAGGGTGGATGATCACAAGGTCAGTTTGCCAGAATCAGGCGAGTGGATTGCTGGGTGGAAAGACGACCAGGTGAAGAGGGAGGAAACACCAGAGCCTGCCATTCCTAAAGTAATTCTCCAAGTGCTTAGGAGACCTGCCTCATCCTTCATGGTGAAACTTGGGATGTCTGGACTTTCATCCCCACCCCCCACTGGAAGTAATGAAGTTCCGGGAAGATTGGTCTTTGAAACCAGATAGAGTTGGTTGCAAGACTGAGTTGCACTGTTCACTGGCCTCTCTAGACTCAGGTGTTTCCATCTAAGATGGGCACAATAAAGTCTACCTCGTAGCATCACTGCGTGGATTAGGGTCGTGTAAAGAATCTCCATAGCCCTTCTTGGCGCCCTTGCCATGGTAGTGGCCATTGGGACTCTCCTGTCTCTTTTGGGGCTCCGTTACCTAGGAGGTCACACTCACTGAGGACTTCAAAAGGGAGGGAGAGATGGAGAAGGAGTAGGGGCAAGAAAGGAAGCAGGGCAGAATGAGATGAGAGGAAGCTCTTTTCTCACTCACGGGCAAGAAGCAGCGGGCAGCCCGGAGACTTCCCCGCAGCTCCCGGCTGGGCTGTGCGAGTATGCCCAGGACAACACACGGAGCGACTGCCTTTTCCTGTGGATGTTCCTTCCAGCTGCACGGGCGTGCTCTGCGTGTCACACTGCGTTTGCAACGGAGATCTTCAATCCGCACCTCCTACAAACTGAGACGCAGCCCTCTGCCTCCTGCCAAGCCAGCCCCGTCCTGGCAGGGAATGAGCCCAGGGGCTTGTGGGGACTCGCTGGAGAGTCTGATTCTGATGCGGGCTCGTCATGCAGCGTCTACAGCTGCCATTTTCACCGTGGCTCTGGAATCCTTCGGGGCTGGTGGGCCCGCTTCCTTCAGGGACAGGCTCCCCCTCCGGGGCCCATCGTCTGCGTACTGCCCAGTTGAGTTGAAAGAAAGGTTGCAAGTATTAGAGTCCATGATGAGTTAGTGGCGAAACACCTCCTCTACCTGATGTCCACTCATTCACTCAATAGACATGTATTAAGCGCCTACTGCGTCCCAGGTCCTGAGCTACACACTGAAGTGACAAGGTCAGTGGTAATGACAGTGATGACACAGTCGCCGTGTTTTGAGTACCCAGTGTGTGCTGGCCCTGTGGCAGCAGGAAGAGCTCGCGGTGAGGATCAGCATGATAGTAATTTTCCCCACTTTTCTAGTCCCGTTGTGGGCCGGGTACTCACACTTCTGGTCTTGGGTTTATACCTCATCAAACACAGAGAGGAGGGCCTCTCAGTCTGACAATGGATACATTTGCTCTCTCGCAAGGCTTTTCATTACTCGTCACTTTTCCAAGGGAAAAAAAAATCGTTAAAAAGAAATACTTGTTTCGAACGGTAAGTATTTGTCAACTGCCATGAACCTACCCTTTCTCTTCCCGGACGTCCTCCAGCTCAGAGGGCTTCGAGCAGCAGTCGGGGCTTCCCATGCCCGTCTCGGAGTTGGCCTTGCGTCCACGAGGCAGAGGAAAGTGGCTTTCCGTGCAGGTGTAACTGAAACGCGTCTTCTCAACACCCTGGCAGACCTTCCCGTTGCCACAAATGCACATCACGTCTCATAAAGAAACTAGGCACATTGTGTGAGCCTCCAAATGTAGAAACAGATACTCATAAACTACAGGCCTCAAAATAAAACCGAAACATTTCAAAACAACAACGGTTGCAATGCCACCAGTTTATTTATTTAATTCTCTTTTTTTTCCCATCAAGATCATGAAATTAAAAAAAAAGGTTTTTTTTTTTCCCATGGTCCCCAAGCAAAACTTGAAAAGCCCAGCGGCCACAGAGAGGGGTTGAGATGCATCCTTATCATAGTCGTGGGGAGTCAGCAGACGTGCAGACAGTTAGCTGGGCAAAGGGTCTCTTCCCGACCTGGAACTGCACAGTTCCAAATACAGTTCGAAGGCCTCCTTTCTGGATGAGTTGAGGTCTCGGTGCCTGGGGCTCCCGCCCTGGCCTGGTTGTTTTCACTCTTGTACCTGTGCTGGCTTCGGGCGGGTGCGTTGCTGTGTCCCAGGTGCCTGGCACAGGGCCCAGGACCTCAGGCTCTGTGAGTGACCGTGGAGAGCCTTTCCCTCCTAGCCTCCATCCACAGGTCGTCGGCTCCGACTGTGCTCCTCCTCTCACGTTGGAACACGTATCGGTGTGCGCAGTGACAGCGGCGTGATGTTAGGGGTGACTCTTAGTAGGCTCTAGTTTATGAAAGAAGTAACACTTTATGACTTGGCACCTTTAACCAGAATGAGTGCCATGGACATCTGCTGATTTTGGATTTCCTTCTCCCTTTTCCTTTTCTTGTGGTCACGGCCACCTCTGCTTTTTGGGAAATGGCTCTTCCTTTTTCCTTTCCTTCAGTTTGGGGACTTCCGGCTGGAAGGGTGGTAGGCAGTGGGAATTCAAGGCAGAGAGTGGTTTGAGAAACATGTTGAAAAACTCATCAGGACCTGGTTGCTGTTTGGATGTGAGGCCGAGGACGGGACAGGGGTCCAGAATGATTTCCAGGGCTTTGGCTTTGGTGGCTGCTGGGGGTGGTGTCCCTCTTCACAGAGTCAGAGAAAACAGGGTGAGAAGCAGGCGATCTCTGGGACATGGAGTCTCAGGCCTCTGAGGACAGTCGCAGGTAGCAGCCAGGTGGCAGGCCCCTGAGCACGTCCCCTGGGTGTCTTGGCCTGCCTGCCCTCTCTCCCGGCCTCCCCTCCTCTGTGAAATCTCCCCTGACCCCCCAGGGAGCCCTGACCTCTTGTCCTTTGTGTGCTGGCTGCTTCCCACGCAGACGCAGGCAGGGCGTCTGGACCGCTGTACCGTGTTCACTCGTTTGTCTTTCTTCCCCAGACTCCGCACTCATTGAGGGTGAGAAGGGGTATGACTCATCCCAGCAGTGGGGGCGGGATGCTCCAATACATCGTGAGGTTCTGGGGTGATGCCTGCGAGCACAGGGCCTGCACCTCTCCCCTGATGCTATTCACTATTCTTTGATTAGACAACCACTTTGGGGAGTCTCCCAACAGCGGGGCGCTCTCTGCTAACTTCCACAGGTGCCTTGTGGCCGGCTCTGCAGTCTGTGGTCGCAGACCACAGCAAAGCCACCTGGCTTCTGCTCCAGAAGGGCCTGACACCTTGGCTTTATGGTCACAGGGCTGCCACCAGTGAAGTCAACACTCACAGGCACACTGGTGAGGCCTGTGTCATCCCCCACCCAGGCCACCTTGGCCTGTGGGTGTCAGCAAGGCCACATTTCAGCCAGCACTGCTCCAGCACGCAGAGCCCAGAAATATCTAAGCTATGGGCATAGTGGCACCCAATGGTCCATTTTGGGAGGGTTTCCTGTGTACCAGGTAACCAATGTTCATTATAGTCACTAAGGAAAGTACCAGATTCTCATCTTGCACACGTGGAGATGAAGGTCACACAGGAAGGGGCAGGCCCGCCCTGCTGTTCTCGCTCTCTCAGGCAGTGACTCGCTGTGGCTGTCCCTCCACAGCCCTCCGCCACCCCCCCTCCCCCATCACTGCAGCAGTGAGGGCCCCGGTAGGGATGCTGCTGCTGCGGTGTTTGTTACTCCCTCTGCCTGGGACCTCATTTCTGGTTTGAATCCAGTCATCCCCCTTCCCTGACATCTCAGTGTTTTCCTCTCACTCCCTAAAAGGCACCCTGGTTTCCTTCTAATTGTCAAGTTTCATCTCTCTGTTTTTCCTGTCTGCTCACTCACAGGGCTGTTTTGTGAATTCCAGAACCTTCAGATTGACATCAGCGAACAAATAACAACTGTTTGTGTCAGTTTGGTGCTTTGAAATAGACATCGAATGCTGTGAGCAGCTATCAGCATTGAATTCACAGTCACATTAATTACTCTCCGGGCATTTTACAGTTTCCACTGCTTTCTGCCATCAGAATCCAAACCAAAGAAAGTGGGAATAACAGGTGAGAAAACAGTGAGTTCAATGCCTTTGGCCACGATTTCTACGTAACGGTGCGGTTCTATAGCGTGCAAACCCCCAGCGACAGCCCCATTTACTCCACTCCCAAGAACAGGGAGGGTCAGAGCGGAAGCGCTGGACCTGAGTCTTGTGGCTGCTGTTGCAATTGGTTGTTGCTATCGGTGCTGCTGTAGGGCGGCTCCCACGCCTGCTACTGGGGCTGCCAGTCTGGATCTGTAGCCCGAAGCACACCTGCCTCTGCACGCTCATCCCGCTCGCCACAGATGTGTTGGTGCAGATGTGAACACTCTTTGCAAACAAACTGGAGATTATTTCAAGAGTCAGTCTAATGAGTAGAGAATATGGGCTGATTACTGTCTTTGCAGAGAACCGGATTTCTTTCCCCCAACGTTGTACCAAAGAGCAGTGCGGCATTCCCTCCTACGCTTATAAATATAAGTAATCAATGTGTTTGTGTAAATACTTGATGATGTCCACATTCATGTTTATGAATCCATGGACCATCATAATTGCTTCTGGGTGATCTGCTAGACACAAACATAAACAGGACCCGTGGAATCTTAGCAGGTTTCCTCGGGGAATTTAGAAAAGCGTGGTGATTAAAGAACCATTCATACCACATGGAAAAATCTTGTAGGAAGGATTATGATGGAAGAAGTCATGCTTTGACACATTCAATTATATATATACGCACACACACATGCACACATATATTTATATATTTTGTTTGTAACATTTCCTTTGTGATTTAGTTTGTTTGCTTTATTGTGGTAAGAACACTCAGCATGAGACCTGCCCGTCGAACACATTTTGCCTGGCCCAACACAGCCCTGCTATCTGCGGGCATAAGGTCGCCCAGCAGGTCTCAGGAGCTCCTTCGTCTTGCGCAGCGGAAACGTTATGCCCATGGAAACGCAACTTCCCTCTTTCCCCTCCCAGTGACTGACATTCTCAAATCTTCTCTAGATCTTCTCGACTTGCTGGCTCTCCACTAGGCACTCAATTGTTTGCTCACAACCTCACAAGCATCCATAGAACAGGCATTTCTTCATCTTTGGCTGTGTAATACGGTTCAAAGTGTGGCAAACCAGAAAGAGACCTGGCTTTGCCTTCCCACAGTCCTGGGTTCAAATCACAGCTTCTCTGCTTGTTAGTCATTTGACCTGGGACAAGTCAACTAGCCTCTGCGTTGTAGTTTCTCATCGATGAAAATGGAAAATGGTATTCACCTTGTAGGGCTATTATGAGGATTAAATAATACAGCATTTGCGGAGAACTCGACAGTCTCTGGCATCTAGTAGGTACTCAGCAAACGCTCATTGCTTCCCATTCCCTTTCTCCACCTGGAAGGCCGTCCTAGCCCTGGCGTGGATGTGAACCAGAGAAGCATTCTCTGAGATATTTCTGCCTTCCAGTAGTTTCTGAAAGCCAAGTCATTCGTGGGAATGAGGGAGGTGGGATATCTCGATGATGTTTTCTGCATGTGCCCCGTGTTTTCTGACCCTTGGGCCAACTAACGTTCCTTGAACTTGGAATGCTTTTTCTTGCCTGTCCCTCTAAGTAGTCCACGGCCCCCACCAAGCCATTCTTGTATGACTTCCCAGCCAACGTCACACAGGAGGCTGTTTTCCTCCGAACTTCCATACAACTCTCTCTTCGTCCGTCCTCATCCCCTTTTACAGCCTTCGAAGTCTTGGTTGACAATCTTCGCTGCAGTTCAAGTGCAGGGAGAGCCAATCCATGGGCACTTCATCGTTGACTATCAAGCACCCGGGGGAGCTGGCAGAGGAGCACACGTGGCGGGTCGTGTGGTAGCAGGAAAAGCGTGGGGCTGGGTTTGGGAGGCTTGGGTTTGATTCCACCTTTATCGCGTGGTGTCAGTTAGGTCCTGTAGACTTTCTTAGACGGTGTGTCCTCATTTATGAAACGGCTGCAATAAACCTATTGGTCGGAATTGTTAATAAATATCCTCAGATCTGGTTCAGGAGTGCAGTATAAATAAAACAGATGAAGTGGCTTCGACTCTGCCCTCATTATGGGACTGCTGCGCAGCCATGGGAAATCAGGGCTGTGGAAGTATTGGATAAACAGTAAATGTAGTCGGCACGCTATTTAGGGTTATTAGAAACTCATTAAATATTTCCTCAATCAATGCGTAATGGGAATAAGATGTCTTACTTCTTTCTCTTTTATCAGCCTGGGAAGGAGGGGGACAGCTTGACAACATCCTTGGGGGATGGGGAGAAGCAGCTCTCATTGGAAGGCGACTGTCGAGGGAAGGCGGCCGTGTCTGACACAGTCCGTGCCAAAGACACGTGTGTCGAGCGTGGTGGCTGGGAAAGTGCCTCATGATGCAGAAACACGGTGAGAGATCCAAGGAGGCCGAAGCGAGCCCGTGTGGGGCGCTTGCCCACGCCGACTCTCCCTGGACCCTTCCCATGTGATGTTTTTTCTCAAGTACTTCACACCTATCTATTTGTTCACATCTTTATGCGTTTATTCAGTTGTTTATTTAGTGTAATGCCTCTCTCCTGTGACTAGATAATAAGCGGGGTTATTTTTTCTTTGTTTACTGCTATGTCTCTAGCGCCTGGAATGACGCCCGCACAGAGTAGGTGCCCCATCCATTCTTGTGGAAGGAAGGAATGGGGGTCTTTATTGTCACCCTTAGGCAAGGAAGGTACTCAGCAACCTCTTTTTGGACCCAGGATTCTTTATTTATTTTGCTACCACGTTAGTGCTGTGATGGTGGGAGAGATGGTGTCAGTGGGATGCTGGGTGGGCGCAGGGGAGGGTGACTATTAACCCTCTCCCCCTCCGTCAGCCTCCCTTGCGAAGTTCCCACCCTTCCTATTGTTTACTGCGTCGACCTCTGGTTTCCTAGTTACCTTTGTCTCCGTTGTCTTGTCTCTTCACTCGTTTTCTCTGAGGCTCTGGGTAGAGTCCTTCCTCGGCTTTTCCTGGCATCTGATGGCTTGGTGGGAACCTCTGGGGCTCTTTGGCTTGGAGAAGCCTCACTCTGACCCTGCTCCTTCACCTGGCCTCCCCCCGTGCCTTCACGTCGTCCTCCCTTTGTGAGTGTCTGTGTCTGTGTCCAGACTTCTCCTTGTTATAAGGACACAGATTGTTTGGATTGGAGCCCGCCCTTAATGACCTCCTCCTAATCTGGTTAAATCTGCAAAGACTCCATTTCCAAGTAAGGTTTTGTTCTGAGGTACCGGGGGTTAGGACTTCAACACATCTTAGAGGGGACACCAATCAACCCATAACACCAGACCAGGGAGCTAGAGGATTTATGGGGTTAGCAAGAAAGTGCGCATGGCAGGAGGCTGCAAAGCCCATGCACGAGGCTGTGGGCTTCTTGGGGTCCTCACCTGAGCAGGGAAGGAGGTAGGAAGACAGTCTTTAACCAAAGGGTCAACACACTTTCAGGGCTCTGCTGCAGAGGGGCATGTTCCAATCCTAGCAGGGCGTCGCTTTCTAATTTCGAATCTCCAGCCTGGTAAATTAGACCTTGACATCTGCCCCAAGGGTTTGAATCTGTTCCTGCCTTTCAGGCCCCACTCCATACCAAACACCCTGACGCAGCCACTCTCTGAGTTCAAGCATCGGCACTAGGCTGCCTCTTTAGCCCTCCGTGTCCATTCAAGCCAAGTGTAAGTTCACCTTTCCTTTCTGGGCTCTTTACGGCAATAGATACAGCAAGCTGGCTTCCTGTGGTTGAGACTCTCAGGGGCACCTCTTCGTTAGATACGCCATCTCTGGTACTCATGACAGCCCCACCGTGGTGGCTGCATTGGAGTAGGGTGGCTGTCAGCTCCTTGGAATGGGAGGCAGGATGGGAGCCCAGAGAGTTTACGCTAACCTGCGCAAGACCACACAGCTAGTAAGCGGGCAAGCAGGGCCTTCACCTGGTGTACGGACTGCACACTCCTCATGTTCCGTGGCCCTGCCTCCGCCTTAGTCAAGAGGCAGGGAGGCGACTCTAGGAGGGGTTTTCTCCCTGTTCCTATTGATAGCTGAACAAACCATCCTCTTAAATGGCCACTTCCTGCCTTGGCTCTTTCAGGCCTCTTGCCAGAGCACAGAGGAGGGTGAGGCAAAGACAAGCCAGGTCGTGGAACACGCACGCCTCTGTCCACTCTGTGTGCCTCTCCACGTGGGAGCCGTCTGCTGCCTGTAGGGGCTCTGGGCTCGCCGTGCCCTTCCCAGAGCCCTCTGGTCTTCAAGGCCCTGGGGACGCATCACTCTCCAAAGGAACTGGGAGACTGACCCTCCCTAGCTCTGAAAGTTTCCAATTACAGATCAAGCAGGGCAGCGAGCTTGAGAGACACGTGTTCCGAAAGGGACAGTTCCTTAGCGGGTAAAGTCCCAGCAGGAGCCCTTTGGTGGGTCTGGTTCACGTTTGTCTCTCTGCCTTTTCACCATAGACCCTAGGAGGCATGAGGGCTGGGTGCATACCTACCACGCTGGCTGTTTTTGTCAGCCAAGCCGCAGAAGGGAACCACACGGCCCGAGGCCAGCCTTGGCCAACCACAGGGGCCACCTCTCAGGAGGGACTGTGGGGACAGCAAGATTTGGGTTTCCGCTTTCTCACAGGAAGACTCAGTTGCCTGCCTCAGGGCCGCAGGGCCTCACTGAGCAGGGTGACTCAGCTTCCTCTGTGTGCCGCACTAAAAGGGCAAGGACCCCGGGCCGCCCCGGGTTCCTGCTGCCTGTGTGTTTGCGCCCCACTTCCTGATCTAGAAAACCTCTGGTACTTAGTCAAGTCTCCGTTGACCTGAAGACTCACGGAGAAACAAAGTTCGCACTTCACATTTCTCCAGCATTCAACACTTTACAGGAACGTTTCCTCCCACATGGACTCATCCACTCGCTCTTCACACAAACTCCGTGAGATCGCAGGGCGGCTGTTGCCACCCTGTTCTATGCGCGAGGAACGTGAGGCTCAGCCAGGGGGCAGGATTGCTCAGGGCCACATGGCTTGTTGGTGGACAGCTGGTGCTTGAGCCCAGGATTGTAGAATATTCATCGAGGAACTTACGAAACTCTCTTGGGTGTATTTCAGATAGATGATAAACACGATTTGTTGTAGCATGAACCTGTCCCAAATATTTCATAAGATGTGCTTAGAATGAAAACTTTTTTTGTTTATCCAAGACTCAACTATAACTGGACATCCTATATTTTTATTTGCTAAATCTGGTGACCCTAGACTAGAGGGTGAAGCAGATGAGACCATACTATGTAGGTCTTTGAAAGTCATGCTTCAAAATTTCAGCTTCAGTCTTGTGGGTCTCATAAGTAGATTTCTGTTTTAGAAATATTACTGACTCCATGCAGGATGATTCAGATAAGGGGGAAATGGGAAGGAAGGACATTCATTTAAATAGAGGGGAAAGGGGGTTTTTGAACCAGGGCAACAATCGAGGGATCCTCCGGCAAGAGACTCCAGAAATATGTTGGAGGTAGGAGCCACAGGACGTGTTCAGAATGAGTGTCTGTGCTGATCTTTTCTAATTATGAGCACCATGTAATTGTCCTTGAAGGTGTATGACCTTCCAAACGCTCACTCCCAGTGGATTCGGGATGGGGGATTCCTTGGAGACTAGAAGTCTGTGCCATTGGCCACGTGCCTCAGCTCTTCATTTCTCTAAAACATACTCTGGTTAAACTCTGAGCCAGATGATCACATCCTGATTAAGTGGCCAAGTCCATGGTGGGTTCAGGCGGAGGCACTTAGGGTCTATAAAAGAGAATGTCTTCCACATTTCTTAGGAGACAGTTATTTTTTAAAAGGAAGTGTATTATTTTGGAAAGGTAAGGACACTGTTTACTCCTGGGATTAAATACTTCTCCAAGGTTACAGAATCTATTTGGATGCTGTAGACCTGTCGCAGCCATTGGAGAAACTTCAGCCCGGGGAAGAGAAGTCACCTGCTCAGAGGGCAGAATCTGGACTAGGACAAAGGACTCAGGGGGCCCAGTTAACGTGCAATGAAATTTATGAGATGTGCACCATTCTTGGCTGTCTGTAAACACTTAGAGTTTTGAAACACAGCGCCCTTCTTTCTGTATGCAACTGCAACATCACAAAATGATTTCACCTTCTTGAGCTATTTCAATTTGAACACGAGTATTAACACAAGTTTTTAAAAGGGATTGCATGAAATTGGGCCATAAAAAATAACCACATCTTACTCATATTGACAACCCTTTTGAAATCAATCGACACAGCCTAATTCCTGATGGTTTTCACAGGTTTTGGAAGTTGACAACAAAAGATTTCATGCAAATAGGAAATACTAGGCATTTGTTGTGCGCATTTGCAGTTGCATGACTCTGGTGTCTTGGCAAAGGCGCGCTTCCCTTTGAACAGATCAGCCTTCAGAGTCAAGCTGTGCCTCACAGGCATAAAAAGCAGGGAGTACTGTGTTTACAGTTCAAGGATGACATGGTAGGAATGCTGCCTGGCTTGCCTCGGCTTCCTTACTTCCAGAGACCTTCGCTGCTGGCACCTCCCAAGGTCAGTCCTCATTCAGGGCGGAGGGTTCGTTTCCCGGGAAGGCCGATCCAAACCCTCCCTCCTCCCCTCAGCACTCAGGCACCGTGACCGAGCGGGTCCGGAGCCTTCTGTTGTCCTTCCACATTCAGTCCTCGTGGGTAGTTTGGTTTTGCTTCTAATAGCCGGTCCATTCGTTGTCTTTCCCTTCAGATCTGGTACGCAGCCCCCGCCCTGGCCCTTCCGGGATAGGAGAGAGGACAGAAGTGAAGAACAGTGACTCCGGAGGGAGAGGAGCCCTGGGGCCGCGCCCTCCGCTGGCATCTGGTCTAATCCACCCCCTTCCGGGCCATTGACAGGTCTCCCCGTGAATGGAGATTGAAAGTGGTATAAAGCCATAGGTGCTAAGAACCAAGTGAGGCATGTGGCTGGACGGTCCCTCACTCTCAACTAGCCTGTCTGAGGTCTGCCAGGCCCCTGCCAACCTCTGGGCGAGGGGCATGGTCAGTGCTGCAGGTCAAGGGCCTGAGAGAGGCTCGCATGCTCAGGGACAGCAGGGAGTCAGAATGGTGGTAGCATGGGTGCTGGGGGGACACGGGCGGGGGCAAGTCAGGAGTCAGTGGGGAGCAGACAGATACGGAACCCCCCTGCATTTATAAGGTGCGTGGACTTTGCCCTTCTGACAATGGGGAGGGAGAGAAGGCTGTAGAGGTGGCAAAAGGCCTACGATAGACACCCCAGGGGAACAGGTGTCGGGGGCGGTGGTATGGGGCAGATGGGGGAAGAGCTTCTTCTAAAATGCAGCTGAGCGATGAGGCGAGTGGGAACTTGGAGACAGCGCTGGTGGAGAGGAGGGGATGGAATTCCTGAGACGGCCAGGAGCAGGTCACCAGAGCGGGTAGGGGTGGGCGCTGGGGACTGGAAGGGCTGAGCCCTCCCAGGTGGGGCTGAGAAAGCTGAGGCGGGGGAGTCTTTTCTGAACTCCCTCTAAGGCAGAGGCTCCCCTCGGGTACGAGTGCTGGCCTCACCCCGGAGTGACCTGACACTGCCCGACTTCACCCCGGGCATTCCAGGCTGTCCACAAACATGTGCTGAAGGAACGGAGGCTGGAAATGACACCCCTGCAAGAAGCCAAAATGACAGCTCTTAGGCTATTCTGGGCTGGCCTTATAGGCAGCCTCCCCACTGTGTCTCCTTGGCAACCTGAGCATCCCTTGTGGCCTTAGGTCATCCTGGGTGTCTCGTCCTGCGGCTTCCACGTCCTGGACCCAGGCTCAGAGGAGGTGACAGTGGCTGTGACAGGCAGCCTTGCACCCCTCCCACCGGGTCTCTCCTTGGAGCAGGACTTGGTCTGCATCCCTGTCATTTCCATGTGGCATCCTAGCTGCCCGAGTGCTGTAGCCACTCAGCAGGCTGGCTGGGACCCAGGCTGGGCGGGACTGGAAGTCATGAGCCATCCTCTTGGCAAAGCGGGATGGCTCTGAAGCTCTTTCCCAGGGTGCCCCAGGCCAAGCTTAGCGACCTGTGGCCTCTTTGTCTCGAGCTGAGGGCAGGGGACCTATCAGGGATCCAAGTCTACGTGGGATAGTTTAGTTTCACAGCTAAATGCGCACATCAGCACCAACTCAACGATTACTCTCGAATTAGCGATTGAAAACTCTCACCTGCTAGTGCCTCCTCAGCAGACAGGACCGTGTCTTAGAAGGAGCGGTTCTTCCAGCCCAGGGAATTCTGCCAGTCACCTGTTACCGTCAGGGAGGTCTCGGACAGACCTTCGAAAGCCTCTGTGCCTCCATAATCACACGGACGGCCCAGGGAGGTGTGAGTGCTTCACGGACCCCGTGTTCATGCCCTTCACCGTGTTTGGCTTTGTCCAGGCTCTGGGGGCGAAGGGGCGACTGTATCAGACAGCCCTCTACCTCCTCCCAGCTCCAGCTGGCTGCATCAGAAAGTGGAAGGAGTCAGTCACTTTTTAAACTTTAAAGCCAAGTGTCTTGAGGAATCACTTATTACAGTAAATTTCTGCCTTTTTAGAAAGCGTATGGTGCTAGAAGTTCTTTTTTAAAAAAAAAATGCATGCGATCTTACAAATATCACTGCAGTCAAGACATAGAACCCTTCATCACCGAAATGCTCCCTCATGTCCCGCTTGTAGTCAGAACCCTCCTCCCAACCTGCCCCTGACCCCGTACACACACAGCTCCTGGCAACCACCGACAGGTGTCCTACACCTGTAGTTCCACCTTTTTACAGAAGGTCCTATCGATGAAATCATATGCGGGCAGCGGCTTGAGTCCGGCGTCTTCCCCAGAGCACAGTGTCTCTGAGATACATCCGGGCCGTTGCCCGCGTCGGTGGTTCCTTCCTAGGGCCGCGCACTTCTGCGCTGCGTGGGCGCACCGTGGCTGCGTCATCCGTCCGCCAGCCGAGGCCACTCGAGCTGTCCTCGGGTTTTGGAGACTGTGAGTAAAGCTGGGGCACCTATTTGCACACAGGTTTTTGTGTGGGTACGTATGTTCTTGTTTTTCTTGGGCCAGTAACGAAGCATGGGGTGGGTAAGACTTATGGTCAGTTGGCTTACCTTTATAAAAAAACTGCCAAGCTAGTTTTCACAATGGCTGTCCTATTTTAACGATTCAAGTTGTAGAAAGGAAACTCTTATTTTGAAGTCATTGTAGATTTCCACACAGTTGTAAGAAAGAATACAGAGAGACTCTGAGAGCCCCCGGGTTCTTTACTCAGTTTTTCCAGGGTGGTAACATCTCACAAAATGAGTACAATGTCCAGGGCAGGGTATTGACCTTGTTGCAGTCGCGGTGCACAACACCCCCCACCCCAGCATTCCTTGGGTGGCCACCCCACTCCCCTCCTTCACTTCTGGCAACCAGTAATCAGTTGTCCATTTCTCTCAGTTTTTGCACGTCAAGAACATTATGGAAATAATAGAATCATACAGTATGTGCACTTTGGGACTGGACTTTTTCACTCAGCGCAGTTCTTGGGAGAGTCAGCCGGGCTGCTGCGTGCACCCGGTTCGTTCCATTTTGTATCGTGGAGGAGCGGCATTCCCTGGGCGGGTGTACTGGAGCGTGTGTAGCCACTCCCCAGGTGAGGGACGGCCGAGTTGTTTCCGGTGACAGGCTGGCACAGGTAACGCTGCTGTAAACATTCACGCGTAGGCTTTGGTGTGAACGCAAGTCCGTATCCTGTGGGATAAAAGCCTCTGGGAGGCCATGGCTAGGCCTCGTGGTCACGGCGGGTTTAGCCTTCGTGGAAACTGCACCCGGTCTCCCAGCCTGGCCGTGGCCTTTTCCGGTCCCACCGGCCACGTGCGAAAGCTGTGGTTGTCCGCATCCTCGCCAGCTTTGCATTTCTTCGTGGAGAAGAAATTTCCCATGGAGATTTACTTTCCCCCAAGGGATCAACGACGTGCCCTTAAAGTTGCCCCTTCTACCATTAAACACGATGATTCCTGTTTCGTTCCTCATTACGGAGTTCAGTGTCCCCGAGGTAAAGTGTGGGCAGGAGTCCCACCCAGCGAGGTGGGGAGTTTGGGCCCCCTGGGCACTGGTGGCCTGGATTTGACACCCAGAGCTGTCCAGGCGCCCCTGCTTGCCTGTCCAGCTTGGCTGCTGGGATGTTCAGTGTCAAGTGCGATGTTGTCAGTGCCTCCCATTAGCCTCCTGTCATTGCTTGTTCCTGTCCTTTCTGGTGTGCCAGCTGGAAAGAATTCATTTGCCTAATAAATCGTGGAGTGTCCCTTCTCCGTGTTCCTGGAGGCACTTAGCTTAGTCTGTCAGTGAATTATCATCAGGCCATGGGCGTGTCTCACCCACCGGATGAGGAACTCCTGCAGAGTGATGTCCCTGTCGCTGCCTTCTACCCTCACACCCATCCGAGAGCTACGTCTTTAGTCACTCATCAGATGTTTAAGGAGCACTGGCGTGGATTTTGCCTCGAGGAAGTCATAGTTTAGCAGGGAATGTTAGGCTATGCATCTGAATTACTACGAAGCCAGGCAGAATGTGAAGAGACATTTAATTCAAGATGCTTCAGGAGTTCAGGGTTGGGAGACCTTGTGTCTATGCTGGACATAGGGAAGGCTCCTTTTGATAGTTTTGTGACTTTTAAAAATTAACGTCTTTTGCATCGGTTAGGCGAATCCTGCCAGCGATGAGACGGGGCGGTACCAAGTGCTGTTGCTGGCGAGGGAGGCGCCCTAGGGAAGGGAGGCTGCGGTGGCGTGGGCAAGTGTGGAGATGGAGGCCCCTGTGGGTTCGAGGGCACTGAGGCCACAACCATGTGGGGAAGGAGGAGCCTTGCCTGTCTCAGGAAGAACCAGCTAGAGCTGAGGGCTGAGCAGGCTATGATTTTAAAAGAAACAAAGGCCCATCCGGCCCATCTGAAGGACCCAGTATTTTTAGAGATTCCAGGAGTTGGAGCAGGGAGGGGGTTGACGGCTCTGGGGTATCACAGTTCGAGTGCAGAGAACCGCTTACCCTTGCGGGGTCCCCAGACACCCCGACTGATTCAGGGGGTCCACCCGACTGCAGGTTTCTGCTCTTCTGTATGTCCCCAGCCTCCCATGTACGATGAAGGCAACAGGTTGATGACCGCAGAGAAGCCCAAGGGACCCTGACTTTCCGAACCCCGTACAACTGGTGTCTGATGTCTGATCCAGGGTTTGGCATTGCTATTTTTTACAGCCAAACCTCGAGACCAAACAAATGCAGAAGTGAAAGCGGGGCCTCGTTGTGGAACCGAAATCATTCTCATGACAAAGCCGTTGATCCTCTGTGGCTGTTTTCGCATGGAATCTTCTGGGCCAGCAGCTTCCAAAGAGACGGTCGGCTGTTGGCCCGGCTGGGCTTTCTATCGGGGACGCTTGCGAGCACGTCGTTCGGCGTTCGCTGATTATACGCGATGGGGAAGGTCCTCTCTGATCTACCATAGCGACCGGCCGTGCCTCTCCCGAGCGTTTCCTTCATCTCTTGCGTTCTCCGATCGTCCTTCCCTCTTTGCATTCACCGCGAGAAACTGAGATGAATTTGTGACCTGCGTCTGGTAAATGTACAGCACTTCATGACAGAAAGTTAATGGACAATGACTGCTTCAAATCTGGCTTTTATTTTCTTGCCTTGGTTCACTTCCTTCCTTCATTTTTAATCTGTTGTACGCTGTTTTTCTTAAGACCTTTGAATTTTTTTTGGTTGTAAATATGGTTGTGAAAAAATAAGAACATAATACCTGGGCTTGGTTGACACTGGACTGATTTCCAAAGTTGGACCTCCACTCCTGAAGAAAACAGATCCTATGGAAATTATGATAGCGTGGTAATACCTAACAGTACTAGAGAGGTAGTTGAATTTCAGACTTTTTGATAAACCTTTTACAAATATTAACTCAATGCATTCTCACTACAACCCTAGAGGGCAGATGCCATTGCTATCCCAAATTTGCCGGTACAGAGAAGTTAAGTAACTTCCCCAAGTCCCACAGCCAGTAAGAGATGGAGCCCAGATTTGAACCTAGGAAGACTAGTCTGTTTTGAAGAAACTTGCATTATCATCTAAACATTATTATAATAAAGTCTAACAAAAAGCGCTAAAATATAACATAGATTTAGGCTCAGTGATCCCAAATTTGTCAGTTAACATCTATGGGACCTCACGCAAATTCCTTCCCGTCATTTGGGAATGGAGCTGGTAGCACCTACGTCCTGGACTGAGCTGGACAATCTGGGTAAAGTCTGGCGGGTCAGGTCGTCGAAGGGCCAGTCGGCACCACGTAGGTGATGGGGGGAGCACTCTGGACAGAGGAGCCCTGGGTCTCGGTCCAACTCCAGGTCCTGCCAGTAAAATGAGGTGTGGCCTTTTCCCAAACTCACGTAAGCTCAGAGGTGTGAAACTGCTCTGTAAATGACAACGGGCTGACAATGTCAAAGGTCATCAATCCAGCGAGGAAGCTGGGCCTGCAGGCCTCCACAGTGCCTCCTAGGGGGTGATGGGGACCAGTACGTTCGCTGCTTCGAATATATAGATACACACACACACACATTTCCTTTAATTAAACAATAACATTCGTTATGTGCCAAATAACATTTAAACACATTATACATGTTAATCCATCCAATCCTTACAATAACCCGATGAAGTGGATAGTATCATATCATCTCCATTTTACGGATGAGAAAGCTGAGACAGAGAGGTTAAGCAACTTGACCAAGGTCACATGGCAACTAGCAGAGCTCAGACTCCAACCTAAGAAGCTGGTCCCAGGGTCTGTGCCCCAGGATGTGGGGAATAGGTGTAATAATACCTACTTCTCTAAGTCAGGCATCTTGCCTGGCTTTATAGGAAATGCACCAACACTGACAGGCAGGTGGTACCCACATTTCACAGATGAGGGTCTTCAGGAGAGAGCTCAGTTCACACCGCCAGGAACCGAGGCCACTGGCTGGGCCTGCAGTGCGAGGGCCGCAGTGTGAGAGCAGATAGTGGGGGCGAGGTGGGCTCTGTCAGCGAATGTGGCCCCCATATGCTTTATTCCAAAAAAAAAAAAAAAAAACCAAAACCTAAAAACCCAAAACCAGAATCAGGCTCCTGGGATCCTAGAATTAACTGAATCATGGAATTCAGAGATGAGAGGACCCACGGGGCCGGCCGCTGAGGATTTTCTCGTACAGATCAAATGCCATAGATCCCCGGAGTCTGAGGGACTCGCACCAAATCCCCTGTTCAGAAAATACTGGGATCGGCCCTGATCCTCTTCCAAACTTAAACCCCCAAACCACCGTAGGTTTTTTCTCTTTTAGTGGCAAAGTCGAAAGACATGGCACAATGAGGAAACACAGACAATAGCTGTGATCAGCAATCCTTCCCTCTCCCCTCGCTCTTCTTCATCGGTTTAGTTTTAAAAATTCCTACAATCAGTTACCAGTTCTCACAACACCTCTGAATTCTTATCAGGCTTTTGCAGTCGGGAGATAAAGACCCACAGTATCTTCAAGTCAAGCGGGCAGTTTCCTTTCTGATTGAACCTGAAGCCACGAGGTGGGCCCCTCGTTACAACCAGCGATGGGAAAGGGGAAACTGAGGGAAAAAGGGCGGTGTGGCTGAGAGTCGAGGTCCTGCCCGTGAGCCCCAACTTGGCCTCTGTGGCTCACCCAGGCCCGCCCCTTGTGACCCACTTTCTCCGGCCTCCAGAGAGCAGAGAGATGTCACTCAGAGAGGTTCTGAAACGGGCCTGATAGCATCGAGTCTGTTCCCGCAAGATAAGCATCCATTCCCAAGGCTGCCTCTGTTGTCGCTGCCTAGGAGGCCAAGGTGGGGCCGGAACCAATGGAAACCATCGTCTATTATTAGCTGTGAAATGCCTGCGCTCTCCTAGTTCAGAGTTTCTAAGTCTGGGATGAAAGGCTGACATTCACGGTAGCGAATAGGACATTTTTAATCACGGTCCGCATCCCGCAGGCATCCTGCCCAGGGACAGTTGAGGAAGGCAAGGAGAATGATGATAAGGGACGCCCAAACTGGATTCTTACACACAGAGAAGGCCGCTGGAGGGTCCAGAGAAAGCAACCTGACCTGCGTTGTTAATCCTCTGCCCGGGCATCTGGGATGAGGAGAGAGATGCTCCAGTTCAAGCCAGACTGCTCCTTTGGGAACTTCTGGATCCCATCTTTAGGAACAACAGGGCACCTGTTTCTTTGTTTATTTTTTCAGAGTAAAATACTAAGTTGTGCACAAGAATCATGGCGCTGCGTCGGTTAGACATCTCTTTTTCTTCACAATTCCTGCTCTCTGGAAACCCAAGAGCAAGCTGCTAGGATGTTGGTCGTCCCGACTGCTGGTCGCCGTCTTCCTGGTTCTTATTCTCTCTTGCTTCTCTTTGAAACTTGATTTCCTTCTTCACCTGATCAAGTCTAACCCATCTTTCAAGATGCACTACACATTTTTTTTTAAAAAAAATCTTCCAACTGCAAGATTACTTTCTGAAATTGGAAAATTTAGTTTCTCATGGAAATTGGCAAGGTTTCCATTCTTTGGTAGGAAGCCCGAGCTTCATTGTTTAAACTGACAGGTAACACACACGCAAAAAACTGCCTGGAAAACAGTGATCTCAGGTAGAGCTCGATACATTTTCTCTCCGTTCCTGTAACCAGCGTACGGATAAAAATAGAGAGTGTTTCCACGACCCATCTCCTCCGCCTGTTGATCCTCAACACCCACCCCTGACGTGATAGCATCGTGGCTTCTATCACCACCAGTCCGACTTTCCTACTCTTGAACTTCATGTAATTGGAGCACATACTTTTCCGTGTCTGGCTTATGTGGCTCCAAGTAATGGTTTTTTTTTAGATGTATCCACATGATGTGGCGTTAGTGATTGATTATTTTTTTGTTATTCAGTGACACTACAACTGATGCATCCATCTTCTGTTGATAACTGTTTCCAGCTTCTGGCAATCGTAAATAAGTTTGCTATGAGTAATTTTGGTCATTTTTTTTTTTGATGGACAAATGTATTTCTTTCTTTTGGGGATAGAACTGTAAGTGGGATTGGTGATTTATAGGGTGGGTAGGTCTGCGTTTAGGGTGAGTAGGTACAAATAGTTATCCAATGTGTCTACACCAATTCATAGTCCCAGTAATTGAGATTTCCAGTTGTATTACATCCTCACCAAACACTTAGTATTACAATATATTTTGTGTGAATTAGAATTTATTTTACTAAATGAGCGTTGGTGTATCTTTTCATTTGCCTATTCGAACTTGAGCGTCCAATTGCAAGGGGCCTGGTCAAATCTCTTGCCCTTTTTAAAAATAAAATTACTTGGTCTTTTCTTATTGGATAAATCATTTGAACAGACACTTCACAGAAGAAGTTATACGAAGAGCTAATAAGCCCATGAAGAGACAATCTTTTCTTTCTACCTCTGAACAAAGACATGTCTTGTACAGGTCTTTGCCACCCCCGATTGCCTTCGGTCTTGTGCTCTGTTGACAGCCTTCCGACTGAGATCTGTTTTTCCGAGCGGGAATTCCAGCTGGAGAAGAGGTGGTCCTGACCGGGTCCCAGCCTCCCTTCCAGATCCCAGAAAACGCTCCCTCGGCACGCCTCTGCTCTGCCAAGACGGCAGCTTCCTCTACGTCTGAGTGTGGTTTCCCTGGTATTTGGACCTGTTACAAATTGAGATGTGAAATAGCCATTTGCAGGAGGGAGGGTTCTGCTTTTCTTCACTCTTTCTTATAGGGGTTTCTCACATAGTCAGACACCAAAAATACTATTATTTGAACAGTCGACGCCAGCGTTCCTCTGTTTCAAAGAAATGCGTTGACAAGTGGTTGGTGTGGAAGGGGGTGGGTTAAGAAGAGCTACAGTTTCAGGAGGTTTGCAGGAGACCCAGGGAAGTCGTTTGGCTCTGAAGAGGGGAGAAGAGTAGCAGAAGAGAGGTGAGAACCCTCTGTGGGGCTGTTGCCAAAGCACTTGAAGACAATCATATCCACTCTTGCATTTCAAAATGCTGATGAGGCAGGTTGTGTTATTGTTCAGCTGGATTTGGTGCTGCTTCCTGTGGGAGCTTCCCACATCCCCACACTCGGAACTCGGGCTTGGCCATGGCACTGGCTTTGGTCAATAAACTGTGAGTGAAATTGATGTGCGTCATTTTCCAAGCAAAAGCTTTCAGAGTCGGTGAGTGATTCCCTCTTCCGTGGTGACTGGCCACGTTCCAGAGAGTGAATGCTCTCTCAGCCTCCGCCCACAGAGAAGAAGGTGGGAACTGAGCCTGAGCCAGCCATGATGGAAATGTGGGGGCAATAGACAGTACTACTATTATTGCAAGCCCTACGCTTTGGGGGTCACTTGTTAATTTAGTCTTACCTGATTGATTCAGCTGGGTTCTGTTTTATAAATTCTCCTTTGTTTGCTGTGCCTCCACCCAAGCAAATTCTCTGGCAAATTCCGCTCTGCTCCCAAGTACTCTGTGTGAGTAATTTTTGTTGGTGAACCAAGGAAAGTAGTGCATTCTGGATCTTTGTTGATTGCATTGCTGAGACAACCCATGATGAGCTGGAAGCCAAAGAGGGATCTAGAGAAGCTGGCGTTGGCCTTTCTTTGGAATAGAGGGAATTATGGTGTTAAATTATGAGTCTGTGTAATTATGAGTCTGTAATTTATTCTTGTGAACCTGGAGCAATCTGGCCTGGGGAAACATAGGTTCAAATTTGGGGACTCCCTTGAGCATCAGAGAATTGGGGAGTGCTTGTGGACCTTGGGATGATGACTGGGGTAATCCCTGGGGCTGGCACTGTCCGTAGGAAGGTGACACTATGATGGGTCACTGCTAGTTGGGGGCATACACAGTCCCAGGGGCAATTTTTAGTGGTTCATTTTTTTAAAAATACTTTTATTCTGCCCCTTACTCCCTACTCTTCGGAGTGCTACCGTTCATTATTTCTTTCCTTTGTGGCAGTAGGATTTCAGAAACCTTTCAGCTCCTGCCCTGCCCATCCCAGACGAGCTCAGGGAGGATCGAAGCTCTTTTGATCTGCAGTTACTGCTCTGTGGCTTGTGTTTCATATCTGGGAGAGGAAGTTCTCTTCACTGACTCTCTCATCAGCCCTGACATCTCTGGGTGCCAGGACCCTGGTAATTAGTCACTCGAGAGAAGGCAAGTGCCATTTACATCCGCTCACCTTTGGAAACTGGCATCTGGGGTCTCCTGCAGAGAAGTCTAGGCTGAGGTTTAGTCAGCAAGTGCCTCGTCCCCCCAGGGTCCCTGATTAGGAACAGGCTGTTCCCCCAAGACCATTTCCATTTCTATAGCAGGCTTTGAATAGAACTAATACATTTTAGAAATGCAAATGGCTTTAATTTGAGCAAAGTGAGTGGCAGACAGAAGCTAGATTCTTCCTCTTTTTTTTTTTTTTTTTTACCAGTTGCTTCCTGCCACAGTCTTTTAGGCAGATGTTTTGGACAAAAGGATAATGCCAAGTTCCCATCATGATGATAAGGGTCAGGATGCTGGCTCTGCTTCAGCGAAAACCCCATTAAAATCTCTTCCCAGGGCAGCACGAGAAATGCCCAGGGCCAGGGGCAGGGGCTCAGTCTGTTCCCGTTGCAGTTTTCAGCAGAAATGGTGGAAATAAAAACTTTGAAGAAAGCCAATATTAGTACAAGCCCTTTACACACTACCAAGTGCTTTCATGCATCACTTTTTTCTTTAGACTCCTTGTCTGTCCCCCCTACCCACACACACAAAAGAGCAGTAGGATCCAAAGGGCGAGCCCGTAGGCCACCCTGATCCCCAGCCTGCTTGGGCAGAGTCCCGCTCGGTCACCCCAGGAGCAGTGCCCCTGCCTGCCATATCTCCTCTTGAGCACCCCCCACCCGCCGACCCCTGAGCCCTGCTCCTCGGCCACCACTTCCCACTGCTCCTTCTCGTACTTGGAATGGAGCCCAGGTCCGCACTGAGGTCTCTTTCCCCGTCTTGCAACAGTTCCAGAGTTGGAGCTGTTGTCACTACTGTAACTACGGTCACCACCTGTGTTGTTAAAGATAGCTGACATCCCCAGGACACAGAACAGTGGGTACAGCATTTCCATCACTGTTGTCTAATCTGAGCCATCCCCCACCCCCCGCCACCCTGGGAAGCGGGGGTTAGAAATCCCGTTCTTCAGGAAGGACACTTGTCCGTACATCCATGTTGGCTTGTCTGTGGGCGTTCATCAACCGAGGTGTGTGGGGAAGACTTGAACCTCGTCTGTCTCTAAATCTTCTATCCTTTCCCCTTGAGCTCAAACAAGGAGACTTTTTCTTTTTTTAATCTCTTGGGAACTAGCAGCCAGGGCGGCCTCTGGCAATTTTGAGGGGAATGATGACGAAAATAAAACAGGCTGACGTCTTTGCAAGTGCTGCGTGGGTTCGGTGGTCTTCGATCTGCACACCTGTACGTGGAGTTCTGCGAGGGGACCGAGTCCCACTGCAGGTGAAGAGGCGAGTCTCGGGCCTGACGTCGCACGGCCAAGCTCTTCAGGTTGACTGTGGCTCAGTCCTGTTGACTTTGGAATTTGTGCTCCGTGAACCCACGCTCCTCTCAAAATAAAGCCAACTGTCTTCGATTAGAATGGAAGAACAACGCAAGTTTGAGTAGATCTGAAAGAACCAGAAACTAAAACCGAAGCAAAAATTTCGACGGTGCGCCCTGGGTGCGGTGTCCCTCAGAAAGCTGTGCGCCCTGCCAGTCCGCCCAGCAGCCTCCAGCCTCAGGTGGAGCGGGTGTCGGCTTTGCTCTGAAGTCCTTATTGTCATCATTTACGTCAAAGGGATCAGCTCGCCCCTGGTGATTTCTCTCTCGTGTTCTCAGACGCAACAGCTTTTCCGATTTCAGGGTTTACTCTTAACATACCGTCTCCGATGGGGCGTCAGAATCCGGTTTAGAGGCTGTCTCTGCAGTATCCTGAGACGAATGTATTAAGAGATGAGCACACACGTTTCTAACGACGGTGTCCAGGCACTGCCGGCCTATCCACAGACCGTTCTCTTGTTTGCCTGCGTGCATTTGTGAAATACAGACAGAACTGTATATAGTCAGTCTATACCCCAAAGAATAAGGAGCAACGCACGGAAACCGTTTTTCCACAAACAGAAGTCTCTTTGCTATTTATCTTATTATTAAAGTACACCTACTAACCATTAAAAAATGAAACAGAAGCTCTCTATTATCTAATCCCTTGAGAGACCCATGGGTAATAGTTTGCCAAATATACTTTTAAGTTTTAGATTTTCGATGTGTATAAATACATATGTGTGAATATTACATGACTTTCTTTTTTCCCCCATCACCATTTATCCCCTGTATACCCATACATTATTTTCAATAGAAGTGAAATTATATACACCTGTCTGTGACTTAATTTTTACCTTTAACAATATGTCAGTAAAATCTCTTCGTCTTTATTCATGTGTGTCTATATATACATACGCACATATAGTCCTCTGTGTATATCCACACCTTTATATTCATATATGTGCATATCTATAACTACAAGTTATCTTTTTAGTGTATACGTGTAATATTACATTGCCTACATTTGCTATAATTGATTTACGGTAACTAATCCCATATTTACAGAGAGTTTGTATGTTTTTGGCCAATCACTATTGATAACAATGATGCAATGAATATACTTCATGTATACATTTGAACAATTAGTCATTATCCTGAGGCAAAAATTTCCCTAAACAGAGTTGCTAGGGCCTTTTGGATTTTGACGCACGTTGCCAAATTGCCCTCCGGGAAACTTCTGCCGACACACATCTCCCGTCGGCAGAGCATGTGGGTTCTCTGCTCCGCACCCCCACAGCAGTGCTGAGTATCATCAATCTTCGAGATCTTTTGCTGCAGATTTTTTAACTCAATATAATTCTACTCAAGCTCTAATATTTTCCCCTTCAGAAGATAATACAATTAAAAGTGTAAAAAAATAAAGTCAGCCATGGCAATAAATCTAAATATAATGTCAATTAGAGCTAGGCAGAATGAGCTTGAGATGGCCAGCGATGAATCATAAAAAGCTGTTTGAAACATGCACCGAGGAGACGTTTTGAAAAATCTTCTATCTGATCTGGTTAAGCAACGGCAGCAGCAGGAAAGTCACAGACTGCTGGGGACATGCAGCTCGGCCTCACAAAGCAGCCAGGAAGGTGCTGAGCTGTTGAGAAGAACGTGTGACATAAAGAAGGGGGACTCCGTACCCCGTGCCTTTCTGTTTTCTTCCCCTGGTCCTAATTGTGGTGCAGGCCTATACCTCCCATCTGTCTGTGCAACTGTCGTTAATTTCTATTTGTCCGTATACCTACCCGACCATCCTTTTATCACTCATTAGACACATTTGTATTCATCGAATTGACGCTAAGTGACAATCTCTGTGCCGGATGGCCTCAGGGCCTTGTGTTTCTCCACCTCTCAGCTCTGCCTGTCTCCGTGTGGCTTTATCCCGTAAACAAGATCTGACCTCAGAGAAGCCAGGTGACCCTGATGGCTGCACTCACATCCTGTTATCTTAGCATAACAGCTAAACAAAAGATGCTATCTTTCTTGCCCTCCTGTGTCATTCCCCGGGGAAGGAACTGACTAGCCTCCCTTGGAACATGTCTCTCCATGGGATAATTCTCTGTGGCTGAAGTATGGAGCACTGTCACTGGCGCAGCCCTCCTCGGGGAAGGACACGTGCTTATGGGCATCCTTAACAGAGAAAGGGGGACAAAACTAGAGCTGCCGCTGTTTTCCGTGAGAGAAAGGTGGGGACTCCCCCACGTGGTACCAGGAGATCGATCACAAGGCAAGCCTGGGCAGGACACATGTTCTGCACAAAAAGACAAGGGTAGGATTGGAGGCAGAAGGAGAACCACGTGTGTTTGCGACATGGTGAGCAATTTTGCTGGGCTGGAGGGTAGGACGCGTGGTGGGACTGTGCGGCCGGCCGGAAGGAAAGGCCGAACCTGCATCATAACAGGCTCTGTGAGGCGTACCCAGAAGTTGGACTCTTCTCTCTTTGGCAGAGTGTGAGGACAGAGCCTCTGTTGCCGGTGGAAATGGGGTCCTTTCACAGAGTCACAAGAAAAGCATTTTGGGGGACCCCCACATGAGAGGATGAGGTTTAGTGGTAAGATTTATTGGGGCTTAAATAAACAGCTGCGCACAGGTCCCTGATGTCTCGTCTCTGGCCATCCTGCTGGGGACAAAGTCCACACTTGTCTTTATCAGGCCCAGAACAACGGCCAGTGTCCAGAAATTCTGTGCCATGCCGAAGCTTAGTCCAGTTTAGTCTTTGTCCCCAACTGACTAGCTTCGTTTGTCCCTGGCCGCACTTGGGCTGGCGTTGCATTGGAGCCTGCGCTCAAAGTGCGCGTGGCTGACAGATGCCAGGTGGCTGCGAGGTTTGCATGGGTGTTATGGAGAGAGGACAAGCGGAAGGATGAGGTGAACGCATGTTACCGGGTGAAAGAGAGAGAGAAAGAAAGAGCTCTGTTCAGCTTGGATCCTATTATTTTGGGCTTGGGAAGGACTAGGCGCTTTTTCAAAATAACCAATTTCTCCATCATTCACTGGCTGGTGTTTGACCCTCCCCCTAACCAATCCATTTCCTAGATCTTCAAGGGTTCTGTGTCTCGTATCCAATCCAATCCTTTTCCCAGACTAGGCTCCACCCCTTAGGGTGACCATCTCAGCGCCTCCTGTGTGTGCCTCAAAGTGGAAGCACTTTCCCCCTGTGCCACATTGGCTTCTACTGGGCATGTGCCCAGCAGAGGAATTTCCCCTTCGTTGTTTATTGCTCTCCACTTAGTCTAAATCGTTGGACCGGTTGTACCCTGGTCCTTTCTCCCTACATGGGGGAGGCAGGGCTGTTAATTCCCTTGGCCAGGCAATGCCGCAATCCTCCTGGGGAGTGTGTGAAGGCTTCTTAATGCCCGATTCCCTTTGCCCCCTTCCTTTACTAATGTCTAGCTACTTACACTAACACGTCCATCTCGGAGGATGGTTTGGGAGGGCACAAGAGTGGACTGATGGCAGGGTGTGTTTAGAGCTGTTGCAGTTGTCTAGGCGAGATGAGAGACGATGAGCTCCGGAAGCAGAACAGTGACGAGGAGCCTGGTAGGGAGGGGTGAAAAGCGTTTAGGTGGAAAAATCAACAGGTGGTTGATGTTAGAAGGTAGGGAGACAGGGAGGCTTGGAGAAGACAAAAGGTCATGTGGCGAACAGTGAAAGAATTTCCTGTCTCCTCGAGGAGTTTCATACCCAGGGCTGGGCCTCCACCGCCCCCACAGCCTTGCTTGTCATCTCCTGAAGAGCTGCTGCCAGTCAAGAACTCAGTCTCCCCAGGCCAGCCAGCTGGGAAACCGTGGCCATTTCTGAGCCTCTGCTCCACCTGCTGTCTCATCCCGGGTCTCAGGTGTACCTTACACTCTGCCCTGCCTCAGGCCATTCTCGTCTCGGGCCCTTGCAGTCTTTGCTTTGAACTTGAATGAGCACGTTCATTCCTCATCATCTTCTACTGTAGATGAAAGTAGAATGAGAAGTCCTTTTTCTCTATTAGGACATTTTTGAATGAAGTGAAAGTGAGAGTCTCAGTGACCCGCTCAAGTGCAAAACGGCAGTTAAGGGACACATTCCAGATCGACAGTCGGGGCCACATGGCTCCAAGTCCAGGACTCCTCTCAGTGCTGGCTCATCTTTCATTACACAACAAAGCAGATTTCTATATCATTTTCCATTAAAGATATAATTTTGATTGATAACATTAATCAAAAAAGAAATGAGAATATTTTTCTCTTATCATCGGCTAACTTATGACTTCATTTTCAGATACTAGAGTTACAACATTTATTTTCAAGAAAATTAAGTGTGATACTGAAGAAGAGGCACTTATAGGACTAACAAAAACAACTGAGTTTGCTAATTGAAGAAGATCAAATCTCTAATTTTTAATATTAAATAAATGGGTTTTCTATCTATTTAAGGCCTAATATATTTCAGGTACTCTATGCATTGCACATGTTACAGCTAATCCTTTTCTTAAATATTTTTTTATTGATTATGCTATTACAGTTGTCCCATTCCCCCCACTTTATTCCCCTCTGCCCTGCACACCTCCACCCACCCGCATTGCCCCCAACCTAGTTCATGTCCATGGGTCGTACATATCAGTTCTTTGGCTTCTCCATTTCCTATACTATTCTTAGCCTCCCCCTGTCTATTTTCTACCTACAATTTATGCTACTTATTCCCTGTACCTTCCCCCTCTCTCCCTCCTCTCTTTCACCCTGATAACCCTCCATATGATCTCCATTTCTGTGATTCTGTTCCTATTCTAGCTGTTGGCTTAGTTTGCTTTTCTTTTCTTTTCTTTTTTTTTTTTTTTTTTTGTTTGGTTGTTGATAGTTGTGAGTTTGTGGTCATTTTACTGTTCATATTTTTGATCTTCTTTTTCTTAGGTAAGTCCCTTTAACATTTCATATAATAAGGGCTTGGTGATGATGAGCTCCTTTAACCTGACCTTATCTGGGAAGCACTTTATCTGCCCTTCCATTCTAAATGATAGCTTTGCTGAATAGAGTAATCTTGGATGTAGGTCCTTGCATTTCATGACTTTGAATACTTCTTTCCAGCCCCTTCTTGCCTGTAAGGTCTGTTTTGAGAAATCAGCTGATAGTCTGATGGGAACTCCTTTGTAGGTAATTCTCTCCTTTTCTCTTGTTGCCTTTAAGATTCTCTCTTTATCTTTAATGTTGGGTAATGTAATTATGATGTGCCTTGGTGTGTTCCTCCTTGGGTCCAAGTTCTTTGGGACTCTGTGAGCTTCCTGGACTTCCTGGAAGTCTATTTTCTTTGCCAGATTGGGGAAGTTCTCCTTCATTATTTGTTCAAATAAGTTTTCAACTTCTTGCTCTTCCTCTTCTCCTTCTGGTACCCCTATAATTCGGATGTTGGAACATTTAAAGTTGTCCTGGAGGTTCCTAAGCCTCTCCTCATTTTTTGAATTCTTGTTTCTTCATTCTGTTCTGGTCGAATGTTTATTTCTCCTTTCTGGTCCAACAGTTGATTTGAGTCTGGTTTCCTTCCTGTTGCTGACCATTCCCTGTACATTTTCCTTTATTTCGCTTTTCATAGCCTTCACTTTTTTTTTCTATTTTGCAACCGTACTTGACCATTTCTGTGAGAATCCTGACTACCAGTCTTTTGAACTAACTGTGCATCCGATAGCTTGGCTCTTTATCACTTAGTTGTATTTTTTTCTGGAGCTTTGATCTGTTCTTTCATTTGGGGCATTTTTTGGTCTCAGTGTTCCTGTTGCATAGTGAGGGGCAGAGCCTTATGTATTTGCCAGGGATGGGTAACACACATCGCTGTAACGTGGTGCTGTATGTAGGGGAGGGGTCCGAGAGGGAACAATGCTGCTTGTTCAGCTCTCAGTCAGCTTTCAGTCACTTCTGCTACTCACAAGCAAATTGGGAGCATCTGGTGCTGATTCCCAGGTGAGTGGATGTGTGTACATTGTACGACCCTATGGGTCTCTCCAACAAACTCTCCTGTGAGGCTGGAAGTTTCTCCTCTACTTCCACAGGTTTTTTCAGTCAGAGGTTTTAAGACCTTATTTCCCCTCACTGGGACCCTGGGTAGTGTAGTCTGTCTCACTCCCTGGTTGTTCCTTCCAATTTATCCACACACGAAAGTGGGACCACCCTGTCCACCTTGCTGTGAGTCTTCTCCACCTGGCTTCCCATCTCTGCCCCTCCTACTAGTCTGGATGAATGTTTCTTCTTTAACTTCTTGATTGTCAGACTTCCATACGGTTCGATTTTCTGCCAGTTCAGGTTGTTTTTTGTTTTTAAATTTGTTGTTGTCCTTCTTTTGGTTGTGCGAGGAAGCACAGTGTATCTACCCATGCCTCCATCTTGGCTGGAAGTCCCTATAGCTAATCCTTAATATAAGACTTTAAGCTGGTAGGTAGTACCTCCCTCAATGTTTTGGTAAAAAAAAAAAAAAAAAAAAAAAAGTTAGACTCAAAGGGTTTAATTTGCCTAAAACCATAAAGCTGGTAATTGGGTGAGTAGAAATAAAACACACTTTTCACTCCCTGTTTCTGGAGGGGAGGGAGTTGGTTGTACTGTCTAGCTGTCTCGTTCCCTTAGAGCTCCTTGACACCTCCCCCATCTCCCCGACCCACACATCCATCTAATAACAAGCCCAGACCAAAACCACGTGGGAAGTCTCAACACTGCCAGGACCAGCAGTGGGGATAGGGGGCCAGCATTGTAGGTATGACTCAGGCTGAGTCATGCGCTGTTTTCTTTTCCTAGGAAAGAGTCACTGTCAATGGTTTGAATTGCAATGGCCACAATGAAGAACACAATAGAGCAATTTAAAAAAAATAACACAGTAGGTAAAGAATATAGATCTCAACAGGATAGGTGGTGGTGTGTGTGTGTCTGCAAACAGTTTTTATTCCCAGATTCCCTTGCTGTAGAAATAAGGGGTTGAAAATATGAAAAGGAAAAAAAGTACCCACTTTTAATATGAATTATTTACCTCTCTTTCTAATTCTTCCTTTGTATTTCCTCTCTCCACTTCTCTTGAAATAATTTTATTTTCCAAAGTAGCACTTTTGTTGTACTTTATGTTATTGGTGTTCCTGCAAATAACTGTGCTTGTCGGAGAGAATGGAAGCATTGTCTGCACTCTCCCTGGTGAACAGTCGGAAAGGACAGAATTCTCTTCTCATCTATCATTCATGGTTTGCTGCTGTGAGTTCACAAAGCCAGGGGCTTTCGAAAAGTGGAAAAGAATATTGGGGAAGTAGGCAGAGAAAGAATGCTAGCGTTCGGAAAGAGAATTTCAACACCCTGCTGCCCATTCAAATGACATTGGGATAATCATCTTTCTGGTGGGTAAGAGGCAGAACATGAATCAATAATTTTACTTTGAACATTCTACATTACCTAGTGTGGGGGGCTGAGCTCACAGCAGACAGGCATTTTTGCTTTTCTTTGCAACGAGAGGCCTTTAGAGTTGCAGAGAAAGGAAAACAGTCTAAAGGATATACCTGGTTGGAACATCTCTAGGAGCTTGAAACAGTCATGTCTGGGAGATGAAACTAAACATACTTATTTTTTCCTCCCGACCAGTTGGATGCAAAGTAAGTGAGATGCCAGAAAAGAACACGCATAGAAAATTATAAACTCTTATATACTCAGAGTAGATTAACTGCATACGATGCTGAAAACTACATTGTTAACCCTTTGAGAGAGCCACAGGGCACGGTGCTCAGCTTCTTTACGACCTCAGTGTCCATTCCCGTGGTACCTGGAATGGGGCTCCCTTCCCCTTCCCAACTACAGGGTCTGGGGACCTTGATGGAGTCCACTGGTGACCAACTTGATGGACATTCTGGACCTGCAGGCCGTTTTCCTCATCTCCTCTATGTCTTTACCTTTTATCTGCCTGATCTTGACTTTTTGGATTTCTCTTATTGGAATGTGGTGACTTAGATTCCAGACCAAACCACTTAGGTCTCAACCTGTCCTGTGTTCAGGCTGGTGTCTAATTGCGGAAGTCCCTCAGCTTAGGCAGCCATGCCTCGCTCCTTATTTGTGAACAAACTGGCCTGGGCTTGGCCCCCTTCCCCACTTAATCTCGGTCAGGTCAGTGGAGGGTAGGAGCCAGCTCCTGGCAATGCCCCAAAGAGATAGGTGCGGCTCACTCTTGTCTATAGTTGTCACGTCCGTACTTCGTTCTCCATATCTTGGCCTCCTCGAGATTTGTCCTCAGGATTCATTTTCTCGCGTTGGCTTGTTTTTATCTTTCAGGATTGCTGTTTGTTACGGACTCTGGCTATACCTTCTTTCCCTCGTGAGCTATGATTTGTTTTCTTTCTTTTCCGGGAAACCACCTTCCCAGTTCTGCTGAGCTTCTGAGACCCAGTTCCTTGACACTCTCTCCGGAGGCAATGCCAGATCTGTGCTGGAGTGCGAAGAGAAGCTGCCTTCTCTTCTTTGCCTTCTGTTCTTCGTACACACACAGGCACAGTGTCTAAAAGACCTGGGAACGTAACATGGAAGTACAAAGTGGACAAAATTATGGGCTGAGTGGGAAGTCATTCCATGCTCTCCCTATTGGAGCCAACCAAGTACACAAGAAAAGCTTGCTTGGGTCAAGGGGACAAATCTTTATGGATATCTGATACTGGAGTTGACCGGATATTGGTGCTACTATTGTGATGTGGCTTTACAGTTAACTATTTCTATCTGGTCATTTTTTTTCTTATTTTTTGAGTCTTGGCTAAAATATCACTTTTCTATTACACTTTGGGTTTGTCCTTCCTGCTGGAATTAATTGCTCCTTCCTCTTTTCTAACTACATTATTTATATTTCTCTTTAGCACTTATTTATTCTGCTTAAATTATTATTAGTTGTATACATGTTAATCATCAGACCGTGTTCCTCATCTGTAAAATGGAGATAATAATAATATCTTCTCTTCTTCAACAAATCTTGACTGGAATTGTTTACGTGTCCTTCAGAGAGGACATCCCTTGTCAAAAATGAACAAATACATAAAACCCAACAAGGTAATGAAAAAGTTTCTCAATAATCGATTACTAAAATTTTTCTGTCCCACGAGGCTCCTTCACTAGGGTGTCCCAGCAACCAGTCTACTCGATGACTTTGAAAGAAAAATTGAGCAAAATTGATTTTTTATATGTTGGTAGTAATCTGGCGCACCATGGAATGACTTTTTACCGACCTTCAAGCATTCATTCTACTGCACACATTCTTTTTAATCATTTATGAATTTCTACACAAGGTTTCATTGCTAATATTTATCTTGGTTTCTTTTTCTAAGCCTGTGCTTAGGCTCTGTCCTTAAATTTATACCACACGCGACTTCCATGAGAGCTTTCATTCTGACTTGAGAAGTCCTCTCAGCCAGTGGAAATATAACGTCATGATGTAGCAAAAATTTATGCGCACAGTAGGTAAAAGTAGTTGAAAACAAATTAATGTACAGTGTAATGTGGTAGAAACAAAAGAGGTAAAATAGGAATGACTATCTGATACATTTAAAATTAACATATGTTTCAGTATGAGAGCTCACGGAGTGGACACATTAAAATAAATTTTAAAAATCAGTGTAGAGTGCTAAGAAATCATCAACATATGAAGTTCTGATTCCCAGCATCTACTTTTTAAAAAGTTTTAGATGAAAATTAGAAATGTCAAACAATTTTTAGAGGAGCAGAAGTTAGCACAAGCGTCTAAAGTTATATTAGAAATTAAAGACTTAAAAGTGTGAGAAATAAGAAAATATTTTATAACCATAAAAGAGATACACAAAATTATTGAAAAAGTGAAATCCATTCTGAACAATGGATTCAAATGCTTAAATATTCTTAAATAGTGTGAATACTAGCCCATTGAGAGCAAAACTTATGTGAAGATTTCGACTGAGAACACTGATCATTTTGGTCAGGTTACTTTTGGAAAATTTACTTTGTAATTGTCATCAACTATCAGAAAAATGTGTCTCTTACCATGGAGCTCAGCCTGGTGGTGGTAATCAACAGGCGTGTTGGACCCTTGGAGAGCCGGCGTCATAAAGAGTCTGCAAGGCCAAAGCACTAGCTCCCAGGGAAGGTTCCGTAGCTTCTCAGAGATCTGTTCCTTTTCTGTAAAATGGAAAAAATTGCATGAGATGATACATTTGAAAATTATTTGTAAATGGAAAGCTTTGTACAAATGTACATGAAAATTCCATTCCATTATTATTATGACTAAAATGATTGGACCACACTTCAGATTCGACCTTAACAAAAGGCATCGCTTGAGTGCAAGAAGCGCATCAGAGCAGCTGCCAGCAGACGCCCAGAGGCTCTCAGAAAGTACTGGCAGCGATCTCAAGTGATGTCCAAGCTCTCCGCAGTGCAGCATCTTGTCCTAGTTACACGGTTAGCGGAACTGGTTTGATACATGTCTCCTGTGTATTTCTCACTAAAATGCTTGACGAAGTGGACTCTTCAACTCATTCTTTGACTCATTCATTGACTCATCCATTGATTAATTTGTTTAGTAAACGTTGAGTGATGCCTAGGTGGGCCGGATGCTGTGCAAGGTGCTATGGATTTGAGCATAAAATAAGCCATCCCTATACTCAAAGAGCTCACAACTATTGGGGCAAAGGAATGAACAGACAGAGAAGCCTGAGGCAGTGCGGTGGTGCTGTGATGAGAGCCAGCCCACGCTTCTTGGACGGGAGAGCAGCATCTGACCCAGCTGCCAACGTCAGAGAAGACTCTGGAGGAGACGAGAGCCAGGCACCTGACCTGGGAAACGGGAGGGGCGGGGAGAAAAAACACCTGGCTTTTCTAAGAAGCACCAATCACGGTATCTCGTGCGAGTTTGGTCTCAGTGTGGACTGAAGTGAGACTCTTTTAAGGCAAATGTAGTTTTTAAAGAGTTTACAGCGTGGTGCATGGCATCTAAAGCACAGAGAAGAGCTCTTCAGTTAATCGGTTCTTTCTTGCTGCCCAGCTAATAACCGTGTTCCTTCCCAAAGAGGCTCATAAATGTGTCACCACTGCAGCCTCCTTGCTTCAAAACGTGTAAATGAAACAGCACGAGTGTTCCCTTCCTTACTGTGACTACCTTAAGTTCCAACGTGAATACATTTACTCTTTTGAAAAGCGACAAAATGATCGTTGGCAATAATGGGTTTTGCTTTATTGATTTCAGAGACAATACAGCAATGTAGACGCATGGAGTGCAAAACGAACCCAACCAAATAAAAAGCGTTCGCTTCCTATGGAATACTGTGTTTGAATCTGCAACATTGCGTGAAATATCGACATTATCTTGGCTTTTATTGACAAGGGAAAGGCCCATGAGACCTCTTACAGGGCTGTCATCATGCTAGGACCGGGTCTGGAGGTGTGTTCAGTAAATGGCATCAATGAGAAGGCAGCACAAGGGGCTGGGGCACCGGAACCCTGAAGCTGAAACAACGGGACTTCCGAGGTGACGCTAATGAAAGAGAGAGGGGGGAAGTGGGGGCAGGTGTTTATTGAGCCCCCCTGTATCTGAGGCCTCGCGGGAGGCGCACTCTGTTATCCACATTTCAGGGCACGAAACCCAAGGCCCCAACATGTGAAAGGACTCGCCCTGGTGGCTGAGTTTGCAACAGCCAGGGCTCTACTCCCGTCTCAGACCCGTTCGACTCCCGATCTTAGTGTTGGTGTAACCATTTTGCCAGTTAAAAGAAGGTGGAGTAGGGCAGAAAAGAAAATTTTGAGGAACAGGAGAGAACAGGCACTTAGACCAAAGAGCCACGATCATTTTGGTCAAAGGGGAGGCAGGTCCCCTTCATGGTGAGAGGAGGGGCCTTGGGGGGCAAAACCCACTGTTCATCCTGGCATCTGAGGAAGCAATCATCCTCTGCTGACTACTTGGACTTTACTAAGCGTATTTATTTTACTAGAGAAAAATAACAAAAGGGAACGCTTTTTGGAACATGAGTTTTGATTTTGGCTTGAAAAAGGCAGTCTCCGTAGGACAAGGGTCTTTGTGATAGAAAGTCATCAACAAGATGGGCAGCCATCCAATTCCTCCCCGTTTGCAGAGATCTGTGTGTGTATGTGTGCACGTGTGTGTGCATTTGCATACACACGTGTGCAAACGAGATAGTCCATCTTTTCCCAAATAGCACCACCTCAACAATGCCTGAAAACCTGCCTGATAAGCTTTTTGTTTCTGTAAGTCTTTGTCCCTTTGCCTCTAATAAAGCCAGTGGGTCCACTGTTCTATTTCCTTTTAGTCAACTCAACCCTTAAAAAGAAGTCAAATTGTTACTTTCTAAAAATACTAGATAATGACTCCAGGAATTTTTCCCTTAAGAGAATTATATTTTAACTGCAAACTTCTAGGAGCCAGAAGGTAAAGCTATGAATCTCAAATGTCTTAAGCTAAGAGAAGGAAGAACTGAGCTAATGGGAATAACTACGGCGTGTCCCGGAAGCCCTCACACTGTACCGTGGAGGTGCAGATTAATACAAGCAGGAAGAACTTCCCAGTGTGGCTCCCGAACTGCCCAGTATTTCTTAAAGCCCCAGAATTTCCACCACTAGAGATGAAATCTCTTGGACCTGAGTACCCAAGTGCTCTCGATGCCAGCATACCTTGGAGTGAGATTACAGTTTCAAACAATTATCAGTGAAAACATCATTAGGCAGAGAAGAAGGAGAAGAGAAGGCAAAAGGGCTCGTCTTCTCCGATTTGGCTGCAAGCCAGCCTGACACACAAAAGACTATTGAGACTGAGCCTGATCCGTGTAACTCTGCCTCAGTATAATAAGCAGTCCATTCAGCTTTGCTATCCAGTGGGGTCTCATCATCCTTTGGCACTATCTTATTGGTTTCTTTGTGACATAAGAGATGGTCTTTAAAATCTGCCTTATAAAGACAGTGTGGTGTGCAGAGCATGACCTTTGGAGCTCCAGAATTTGGTCCAACAATGAACTCTGCTACTTTCTGGCAACTTGAACTTCATCCCCACTGCCTCCATTCCCGTGGCCAAATTCAATTCCTCGTCACTCCTTTCCTGAACTTCTGCCTGGTCCTCTTGCCTCTGCAAATTTACTCTCTGATATTGTCAGTCCTCGCTGCTGAACAATCTAACCAGCCCAAATATCTTGTCAGTTTACTGTCCCACTTACGTTTTTTAACAATTCCTCATCACCTAAAAAATAAACTCGAACCCAGCAGAAGGCTGCTTGCGGGCTGGTTAACGATCTCTCCTGCGGCGGATCAGGTCGCAGGCAGTAGTTAACTGGCAAATTAGGATGCGTGACACCTCCGTGCCGCGCTTGCTTGCTTGTCCCTAGGACTCTGCTGCAAAGCTTTCTTCACTTCCCAGCGCCCCTCCTCTTGCTCTGCCTTTCAGCTTTGATGAGTTCCTCTTCAGTTTTAACCTTGTCCAACCCCCATGTGGTGCGTCTCTCCCCTAATTACATTGCAGCGGCTGTTCACTGGAGTCACCTTTCCAAGGGCCCCCTGGGCAGGTCCTGAGCTCTTCGCAGACAGACCGTAACTCATACCCTCTAAATGCAAGCGCTGGGGGCAGGACTGCTGTTCAGACAGTGTTTATTGAACGACATCCCTCCAGCATTCTTATCTTAAAAACTCTAATTTGTAAAAGAGGAATGATAACACCCATCTCCTGGAGTTGTGGTGAGGATGAAATTAAAAAAAAAAGTGACAAAGAACTTCCTTGTCACTTTTATAAAGTGACAAGATTATTAAACATCCTAGTAATTATTGTGATGTTAGTGTAGATACTGGAACTTCGTCTTCATCTAGTGGGCAGTTAAGACTCCACAAATTCTGCTCAAAGTCAGGAACTGGACTTGGTCTTAGGGTCCTTGTGATGTACAATGTTTAGGGTTATTATTAAAATTCCTACCTGCTGATTAGACTCAGACTGAGTTTTAATGATCTTAGTTCAGGGGAAAGAAAGAGATACATTAAGAAATGAAAGCTTCTTAACAGCTGGTTATATGGCATTATTTGTTCACAACTACTAGCAAATGTATTTGCTGAATGCTTCCAATCCAGTCTTTCCAGTCTGAGCCACAGCTAGTAATCATTTCATAAATATTAATGGAGAATATGCAAGTGGAAAGTTAAATTAAAATGCTACCAAATGGCTAGCATGCAGCAGAAGATGAGCAGGAATCTCTAATCAGTGGAATTTATGGTTGTATAACTTTTATCTTCCCATTAGAGTACAAAACAGAAGTTGATTTTTCTCCCACTTAAAATCAGTGCATGTTGAAAGGAAAATGCAAATCAGCTCAATTACTGAAAGGTTCCAGAAACAGCTATTCTCTGTGGTGAGTCTACTTTCCCTTGTCTCGGTTGACTGCAAAGAGCTGGACACGTAGACATCAAGATTGACTGTGGTCTTCTCATTGGCAAGACTTCACGGGATTTTGGGAGAAAGAGACCAAGCAATATTTTCCATTTATTCTCCATCAGTTGATCATTTTTAACTTCTGGAGCTTTTATGAATCTATATTTCAACCAGCAAGTTGACTTAGAAATTTCAAACTGAGAGAAAGGAAAAGTGCAGAGTTCTGTTTAGCTGGACCCGGTGCTGCTGGGACATCTGTTTCAGATGATTTTCAGTGTCAGCATTAGACACCTTTATACCGTATAATATCCACCCACTCATCCATTCGTCTGTCCGTCCTTTCACCTGTCCATCCATCCATCCATCCATGCATCTAACAAACATTTACTGAGGACTACCCTGGATCAGGCCCTGTGCTAGGCATTGGGAAGGACTAGTTGAGTAAGTCATGGTCACATGGTTTCCCATAGATTTCAACCTCTAATATAAATGACTATTGTACAGCTTTGTTATGAGACTGAAGGAGTTACTAGATGTAGGGCACTTAGAACAGTTCTTGGCACATAGTGCTGACGTATAGGAAGCACTGTATGATGGTCGGTGCAGGGAAATAGTAAGGGATGAAGATGGACACATGGGAAGGACTCAGACCATGCCGGGCTTCATGTCGTACACATTTCTCTTGTGAGAAAAGAGGAGCAATTGAAGAACGGGAGGCAGGAGAGTGAGGTGACCATCCTTGTGTTCACAGAGACCATTGTGACTGCTGTATGGAGGATGGGGGGAGATGTCAGGGTCACCACTAGTCATAGGCAATTCATCTGGACAAGGAGAAAGAAGACAGCGGACTGAGCAGGAGTGTAGCATGTAGGATGGAGATTGGGGGGACGTTTGAGATTCCTAGGAGGGGGAATGGGTGGATGGATATTGATATTTCATTGGAAATAAAAGGCGGGGGTGGACATGGAGTCTCGGTTGATGCCTAGGTTTCTAGAAGAGGTGACTGGTAGACAGTGGAGTCTTAAACGAGAGGTGAAAGTAGAAGAGGAGCACATTTCGGTGGGAGGGCTTTGTGTTCACAGCCTTTCTAAGAGCTGCATCACTAAGCAGAGAATGCGCTTAGTTGGCCTTGAACTCTGCCAAACCAGCAGTATAATTCTTGGATAAGACACCTCATCATGCTGGCTTCCATTTCCAAACCCATACAATGAAGGCAAATGGCGTCCTAATTCACACGGTTGCTGAGAAAGTGAGCAGAGATGATGCACGGGGAAGCCCACGCTTGGGGAAGTGGGACTCCGTGTGCGTTGGGGGATCTGACTCTGAAGAGCAGTGAAGATCTCGCACTGCAGCTTTGTTCATTTTGGGAAAGTTGTCCCAAAGGAAAAGAGTTATTCATACACTTGTCCATACGTACACTCATTTATTCACTCATCCATTTGACGACAATTTACCGAGGACTTTCTGTGGACAGGGAATATGTCAGCTGCGTTGACAGGGAGGGTTCCCTTTGGTAAACAAAGACTCCGCTGGGCGCCTGCTGCGTGTCTGTGCTGAAAGCGCTGGCAGGTTTGCTGCCATCACATCTACAATGTGAGGTTGCAGCAAGGACGCCCCTCGGGGTCTCAAAGGACCCACCATCGACCCTGCACATAGACATCATCACAGCAGAAGACAGCGCACTGGATGGATGTCAGCGAGTCAGCGTTCTTTTCCATTTTGAATGAAATTAATCAGTGAACAAATTGTTATTAATAACAATAAAATAATAGCTGAAGTCTATTGAGTATTTTCTAATGAACTGTATTACACATTCGTTTCTCAGTTAATTCTAGGAGGAAGGTTCAGTTTTTCTTAGTTTACAGAAGGATGAGAAAATTGAGGCTAAGGCAGATTAAACAGCTTGGTTAAAATTGTACAACTAGTAAGCCGTAGAGCTGGGGCTAAAATCTAGGTCTGTGCGAATGCAATTTCTGTCACGCTATTGTACAGTGTATTGTAATCCAGTAATATTAATGTAGCATGTTGCCCACATTTCAGAGTGCTTCGATGGTAAAGGTATCTTGACCTCCTTAGTCTGAGCCAATTTCCCTCTCGGCACAGACATCTTGTACATACATCTTTTTCAGCATATGTCACACTGTTCTGTTGAAATGACTTGATTCTCTCCCTGCCTTCCTACAGTATACATGCTTTGGAGGCAGGGACCATGTCTCATGGTCTCGTATTTGGCAAATAACGAACAGACCACATCTGAGGAATGAATGTGTGTATATATAAACTACAGATGAAGCCATTTTCCAGCACTCATCAAAAGCATTCTGCTTTTGGTACAACTAAGAATGCATATAGATGATTATGTTTTAATTGATGTAGTATTACCTATTCAGGTTTCAAAAATGTTCTCAAAAACTTTTTGGCCTTGAAAGCCTCTAATGCACAGTTATTAATGGTCTCCCTCATGCTCCACATCATTGCCCGTATCAGTCTACTATTTATTTTATAGAACTGCAATGACTTATTGGTCTCATTTCACGTATCCTGAATCCAGCCGCACTGACACTGGCTGCAGCTGACCGAGTTGCACGACCACGCCACTGTGCCTTCCCAGAGATGCTGCATCCCACCCAGCGGGAGCCCTCCCAGCTGCCCTCAGGGGAGAAGTCCTCACTGAAGCAAGTCCAGAAGGCTGGAAGGGCAACCAGGGCTTCCTTCCTTCCTGAGACAGGGTCGAGTTGGACAGTGTTGACTGTAGTCATGAATCCACCTTCCACTGTCTTAGGACCAAGCCCCAAGCAGGTAACAAGACTCACAGACCTGGAGCTCCTGACTCCAGTCTGTAAACTTGACATCACATTCTCCACCTTTCTCAGATGTCCATTTTCTGTCAATTTAGTGTGAGAAGGGAATTCAATGGTGGTAGCAGTACAAATAAAAATGACGCAATAGAGATTTATACTCCCAAGGCTCCTACACAGACAGTCCTGCAACACAACTCATCCAGCCCCCGTTGTGGGAGAAAGTGGGGCATCCCAAGTGTGAAGCCTGGGTCCTTCTCTCAACCTACCATGGGAATGAATAAGTAAATAATGGCAACATTTGCTTTGTATTTCTTTTTTTTTAATGTTTTTGGCCACTAGGGAAGACTTTCTTTGTATTATCATCATGGCAACCTTGCAGGGTAGACTTTATTAACCCATTTTTCAAGTGAGAAGAGTATGGTTCTAGTGAATTTAGGCAACATACCTATACAGTAACTGCCTGAGCTGGCGGGTGGGGGCCAAAGAGCAAGTCTGTCTGATTCTTCTCCTCTGCTTGTACCCACCCCATCCCAACTTGGAAAAGAGTCAGGAGACGGGAATAGAAAAATGTCATCTCAGATGACTTGCCCCTGCTGGAGGTAACCCAAAAGGCTTGATTAAATTTTCTTCCCCTGATTTCCCCAACTGCCAACAGCTCTGTGAGTCATCTTCATTAAATGCAAAGAACCCCCGAGCAGCTGTGCCACTGCGCGTTAAATTTTAACACTCAGATGAGCAGTGACGGGGACGCCACCTTCCCCGCCGGCTGCTGTGCGATGAAGGCCAGCAAGCTCTGGACCGCTCCCGCCCCATCCGGGGAAGCGAGAACCGAAACTGCATTCGGAGCTGATGAATGAAATATGTTATTAAGGATGATTCTTCTGAAAGCAGAGGTAATTATCGCAGCATTAACATTTCTAATTTAATTCAGCCCTGATTAAACTTTTCTTTTAGAAGGAGGAAATGGAAAGTGTGAAATATAGGTTGGGAGGAAAAGGTTCTAACAAATGTGGTCATTAACTAGAGAACTGCTTTCTGTGCTTCACAGGTAGGGCTCAGGTGTCCACACTCCACAGGGGACACCAGCTGGTACTCCATCAAGAACCCTGGGTCTCATGGAGTCCGCTGTAATAACTCCAGCATTCTTCCAGCATCCTCCAGGGGGACTGGGGGCCATTCATAGTGACTTTGGACACCATGAGGCTTTTCCTTTGGTCCCGCAGGCTGGGCTCACCACGGCGAGGCACCTTGCTTCTTCCCTCTGTCCCTCAAAAGGGTAATTGGTTACTTGCCCTTCTCCCTCCCTAGTCAGAGGACCTCAAGGACAGGGACAATGATGTAAGCACCTTGATATCTTCCACACTGAACATAATGCCTGGCATGGAGTCGGAACCCAGTCCACGTTCGACGAACGAAATGACTTAAAGGGCTCATCAACTTGAATCGCTCATGTTTTCATTTGTCAGCATCCCTGTATCAACCTTTGTGCTCCAAGATAATTTATTCAGTTCTTGGCCTGGGAGCAAAACGCTTCAGCAAAGTGGCTGGGCGTGGGTGGATGGTGGAGCAGAGGTTAAGAAAAAGCAAAGACGAACCAACTGAGAATAATAAAATGCAAACTTATGTCTCCTGCATTGCGGAATGAAAGGTGCTGTTTCAGATCCCTTTTCTCATGTGAAATTCTTGGCTTGCTTTTTCTAACAGTCAAGCTAAAAAGGAACTTTGCACAAAAGAGGTATTTTTCTGCTTGGCCTGGAAAATCAATTTTGATGTTAATCTTGCTCCTTGGAATGTCCTCCCCCACCCTTTTCCACCTAGCAAAATATTCTTTATCTCTCCTAGCCCAGCTCAAATGTCAGCTCTTCAAATAATAATAATCATACCTAGTCTCTGAAGAGTATTGACTCTGGGATGGGGCTGCACCGAATGTTTTACAGAAGTTATATCACTTGCTGTTCACAAGTCTCCATCAAATCACGATGATTATTTATCATAAATGTACAGAGGATGTAGCTAAAGCCTACAGAGATGATGTCATTGCCCAAGTTCAAACACTGAGTGTTGGTTCATGACTCGCACTCAGAAAGCCTGACGTCAGCTGGCCTTTTACTGAGAGGACATGGTGGCCTCCTTCTGTGACTCTCTCCAGGCAGGCCAGCTCTGCCCTTTATGAAGCCCGAGCACCCACCCCGACCAGCTCTCAACCTGCCACCTTCAGGTGGCCACCATGGCCTCTTAACTCTTCTCCATGGCTCCCAGCTCAAAACTGGCAATAGTACCTTACAGTTAATGCCAGGTCAATCTTCTAGAAATAATCTCTGCTTCTATCGTTGCTCGGCACCTTGGACTGCCCAGCTCTGGTAGTTTCTTTTGCTCCAGTCTGCCTCATCTCTGCTGGTCCAGCATCTTCCTCATCTGCTCCATGTTCGAGTTACTCGCCGTGGCACTACGTGGAGAAAGGAGCATGCTCTCTTGTAGCCTCTCCGCCTAACGCATGTGGCACATGCGCTCATTCAGTAGTAGGCTGAAAACAGTGATGAGTGTATTTATTTTTATGAATTCTTTGGCAGTCAAGCTTCTAATAAAGCGTACACATCCATTTCACCACCAAACATCACTCTAGAGCATCAGGGAGTCAGAGCTCCCGATAGCGTTGGTGGCCTCCACGTCCTGCCGCACCCTGACTTTTCTGACAAACGATGCGTATCAATCCAGAAAGGCGTTGCAGGCTGGTCTTCTTTTTCTTAAATCCCATCTCCTTCCTGAAAGGATTTACATATGATCTCACAACAGATGTATTTGAGGTAGTCAGTCAAAGAGAAATGCTTTAGCATATAAATCACATCCGACTAAAATGCACCTTAGGACGCCATGCCCTGGAAAACTAAAGAGGGGCATCATTTTGGTTCTGTTTTGCTGTTTCCATGGCAGGCATATGTTAAGCATCCCTGACATTAGTGTAAATTCTCCCCCTATTGCAAATTAGATGGATCAAACGATTCTCTTCTCCTTGGTAAAGATAACCTTACATCCTGTACAATTGTACTTACATATCTTGTCCCATCTCGGATATATCGTATAAGCTGAATGTTTTCTGTATATTCGATGATCTTAAAGGACAATACAGAGGAGCCATGTAATGATAGTTATGTAAACTGATACTCACTTGCGGGCCGTATCCCTTTGAGCGACACAGATGTCCCATGCTTCAGTGTTTCCGTCAGAAAAGTTGGGCTAGTAATAATAACTATTTTATTGGGTTGTTGCAAAGCCAACCTAATGCATCTATTGCGTGGAATGGCTTATCCTAACTACCAGTCCATATTAGCTGTTATTATCCCTTAGTGGAGGTAGCATGGAATTGGGAGAAAGAAGACCTCACTGTGATCTCTGCTAACCAGCCAAGTGGCCCTGGGGGCAGGTCCAGTTTCACGTCACGCTTCTCCCTACAACACACCGGGTTTTCCAGTGACTCACGCTCTTTATAGCCTGTCGCTCTTGTGTAGTCTACTCTGGCCTCACTCGTCTCATGCTCACTTTGGCGTGGGCGTGCGTGTATGCGTACGCACACACTCACACGCTCGGAGCTGCCCCTCACCCTGTGCCTCAGCTCATGCTGGCCTCTCTACTGCCCCTTTGCCCAGCTCGCTCCTCTGCTTGGAAGGCCTTCCTCAGAAGAGCTGTTGCCTCCGAAGTCTGATGAGCAGCCCTCCCCTGGCATTCATGTCTCACACAACCCAGCGTCATCATGGCCACTTTCAATGTCTGAATCTTTCACAAGATGAGAGCTACATAGGAAAAAAGATTGGATCTCATTAAGGTGTCTGTCTGATGTCTGGCACCTCCTGAACGCCCAGTCTGAGTTTCATAAATGTTTGTCAAAACATTGGCTGGATGGTAAAGCCGGAAATTTCTTGTCCATCAAACAAAATGGGAAAAGTTGGTGTTTTCGAGCTGGGGTGTGGCCGTGGTGACAACAGCTTATGAAAATAACCTATTGGGCTTTTAATCCTGCACCTGTGGGCCACCAGCCCTTGAGAAACAGGGGCTTAGACTCTTAATTCCACCTCGATGTCCGGGAAGGTCAGTTGGGGACGTAAGGAAGGAAGTGAAGACTCACGAAATGTTTCCCATTTCCGAAAGCCTGATGGAATTGCTCTATGTCTCCGTGAAGAATCCTCTAAACTAAGCCCATTTCGTGTTTCCTTGCCTTTCGGGGAAATCGCATTATTTCAAGGTGGTTGTCCTGGCTCTTCATGTTGACCAGAGATTCTGATGTGTTGTCTTTGGTCATCATAGAATGATCATACAAATAATTCTATACGTTCACTTTTACGGGTGTGCAGGACCATTTAGAAAATGGTGAAGAGTGGGAGGAGTTCCATAGCCCACTTGGCAGTTAAAAGTGGGGGGCTCTGCAAAGAAGGAGGCAGTCACCCCTTTCCTTCCGTGGCATTCCTGGGAGCTCCGTAGTTTAGTTTTCCAGGCCTCCCGCAACAGAGCACCACACACTGAGTGGTTCACGCAGCACGAAGTCGGCGTCTCACCCCCGTGGAGGCTGGAAGTCTGAGATCAAGGTGGCGGCAAGGTCAGGTCCTTCGGAGGCTGCGAGGGAGCATCCACTCCAGGGCGCCCTCTCTCTGACCTGGAGACGCTGTCTTCTCTCTCTGTTTCTTCGCATCAACTTCCCTCTCTCAGGGTCCCTGTCGGAAGTTCCCCTTTTTATCAAATCACCAGTTATATTGGATTAGGACCCTCCCTGCAATGACCTCACTTTAACTTGACTGCCTCTATAAACACCTTATCTACAAGCAGGGTCCCCCTCTGGGGTCTTGGGGATCAGGTCCTCGCCATTCGAATTTTGGGAGGAGAGCAGTTCCGCAGTAACACTCGAGGACGGCCCAGACCCGGGGCCCGTGTCCTCCTGCGTTGGCGCTTCCATTATTTTCGCTCCGCGGCTTTGCTCCTCATGAATTTTCAGGGAGGCACATGGAAACATTTCCTGAATTCTAACTCTTTTTTTTTTTTGCTGCTGCAAAGCTGTTATTCTCTTTGGTTTCTCCTTTCATCAACCTGGCTGCCAACCAATGTCTAAAAAAAAAAAAAAATAAATAAAAACCAGCCCAGGCTGCAGGCCGAGTTCCTGCCTTGGGTCGATGTGGGTTTATTGATATTCCAGCGTGGTTTGCTCCCGGTTTATGCTCTGCCGTTGGCACCGCGGGCCCAAGGGGAGCAGAGACAGTGAGCACGGGGATTTTTCCATCACTTTATATGCAGTAAGTGAATCTCAATTTCCTGCCATGTTGTTTCAGAATCCTTAAATAGCCTCCTCTCTGCCTGGACGTTAGAAATGACAAAAGCTCCTCATTCTGTAGGGTGAGCTGTGATTCCTGTCGCATCTATAATCAGAGCGACCTCTTAGTTGCGCGTAGACGTACGTGTGGACATGCGCATCCCTCTGATTTGGGGCGGAAGGAGGGTGCCCGTGTTGGGATCTGAAATGAGGAGCAACCTCGTGATTGCTCTGTTTCAAGGCCAGGACCCCGGCCATGGCCTGCGCCCTCACTCTCCACGGTGCGGGCACACGCCGACCACAGTGAAGGAGTTGACTGTGCTTATTTAGAACGCAGACGTAGGCTCCGAGCCGGGCTTTCGAAGCAACGCAAACCACAGCAGGAGAATGAGCTCTGCAGGCCAAGGTTTAGCAGAGGGAAAAGTACACAGTGGAATAGCTGGGGGATAACTTAGAAATTATTTTATGTAAGAAAGAAAAATAAGCCCGTGCCACAGTTTCTTTTAATTAAAAGTATGCAGTGGTTTCTTAATAAGACAAAAACCAGACCATTATTTGTAATGAAGAACTTCTAGCATTCTGCTGCTGGGAAGGGTTACCACAGGGGGTTTGGTCAGATAGAGGGGGGTCGGGGTGGGGAGGATGGTAGAAGTTTCCACACTCTGGTCCCGGGGCACACCGAATACCAACCCATTTGCTACATAAGCTTCCACGTGGTTTGATTTTAGTAAGGAGAGCTCATGAGAGAGAACGCGGGAAGTCGCTCGGGCTGCTGCTCCAGGAGCAGCAGGCAGTTCCTTTCCAAGCCTCGAGGTTCCCATCACCACAGTTGCTAACAACAGCAATGACTTCAGACGGGCGAACAGTCCTCCGGGGTGGAGGCTAGGTTCCCTTCTCCTTTTTCTTTTCCTCCTGGCGGGAGCACAGATTTTCTCAGGTCAGCCCTGTCCTGCGAATTACTCGACATTGGGATACCTGTGGTCTCCACCTCTGGTTTTGCCTGGTGGCTTGCTGAAGAGATGGCAGAGGACTCGCACAACCTTCTAAATTCTTGCTTTTCAAACCATTACCCTTAGGATGGCCTAGTATTTGTAGCCAAACTCTAAAGACCATGTTCCCCAACAAATCCTTGGTCATCAGTTCAGGTGAGTTAGCGCAAGGGCCATCCTTTCCCTTGCTGGCTCTCTTCCTCCCACAAGTATTTACCGAGTGCCCACTGGGCGTCAGCACTGTGCTCTTCTAGGGTGGTCCAGGTCTGCAGCGGTCCACCTCCGTCCACCAAATCTAATCAAGCCATGCCCTTGGGCTCTTCTACCTAAAAATCAAAGCCCAAGCTTTTTGGGCAGGGAAATGACTACGAGCCCTTGACCCTGTGATGCTGTTGGGGGTGTGGGTTGGGGCATGGGTGGAATAAGGCCAAGGCAGGTCGTGGAGGACCACGCGTGCCTGGCTGAGGGGCATGGACTTGGGAGCCAGTGAGAGTCTGTAAAGAGAGGCCTTGAGGGGATCATCTCTAAATCCCCCCCGTGCTGCATGCTGTGATCTGATGCACACCACAAGCCTGGCGCCATCGCGCACAGCAGCACCGCCATGGGCTGGAGCGTGACTCAGTCCAGCTCCTCACTGTAACGGGCGTGGGGAAGCGCCGCAGGGACGTATGACCGAGCTCCTGTCTTCTCGGAATGGACAGGCATGGAGCCACTACGATCTGCCACGGTTGCTTTCAGTATTTATTTAGTCAGAAAATAGTCACTGAATGCTGTAGCTGTGGATTATAATCATGTGACTGTGGATTCTGAAATCCGACAATAGGGAATCAGATCCTGACTATGTCACTGACTGTGTGACCTTAGGCAAGTCATTTTTCATTTATCAAATGGTGATACTATTTATCCCCTAGTGTTGTGGGGAGAGCTGAACAAGACAGTGCTTCTCAGGGGCACAGACCCACGCCTGAACCATGGGGAGCCCTCAGGGATTGTTACCTCTCATCGTTCTGTTACGGGGTGCTGTGCTGTAGACATAAGGGTATGCTAGGCAGACATGCTCCCTGCTGTCTGAAATGGCAAAAAGGTAAACAAGTGACTAAACAAAATAATCACTATCGAAGTTAACCGTGCAAAAACAAAACAAAACAAGAACAAAAACTAGGCACGATGCTATGAAAGAGAGATACAGGGCAGATTCTACTTTGGAAAGAATGTCCCGAGGTCTTCTGGAAGGGTGACATTTAAACTGTCATTGGACACGTGAGAAGAGTCAGCCATTGGAAGTGCCAGGGAGAGTGATTCCTGATGGGGGACTGGTGAGCATGAAGCCTTTACTGTAGGACACACCTTGGAATGTTCTAGCAACTGACAGAGGGCCAGGTGTGCCTGGAGCTCAGGGAGCATAGGTGTGCGGTGGCAGGAGGCGAAGCTGAGAGGACGCCGTGGCAGCTCATGCTGGGTCTTGCAGGCCCCACTCAGGAGTTAGGAAGCTATCGCAAGTGGAAGGGGCAGAGCCCCAGGGCGACGTGATCCGATTTCCCTGGCTTTGCTCAGTGGGTGGAGTTGGCTGAGCTAATGTGTTCCAGGCCTTCCACACCAAGTAGTGGGTGTGCAGGTTCAAACAAGGCAGAACATCAGGATGCGCTTCTTGGGCATGGAAATGTTCTCATTGGTAGAAATATCACAGGGGACGAGGGAGCTTCCCGCAGAGGCACCTGGTGCTGCAATCCTGCTTTGGAAGGGCGGGCAGCACCCGGGGGCTGGCCTGTGGCCAGGCGTGGAGGAGTCCTAAGGACGCACGGGAGCTGTTCGTTTGCTGTTCAGTGTGCTGGGCTCTGCGCTGGGCCAAGGACATAGGGATAAATCAGACACAGAGCCATCGCGCCGGAACAGCTTGCTCCTCTGCTGCCGGAGGCCACCTCGGGGCACAGGGCTGCCCTGCTGTGCGAGAGGGGAGACCGTGGAAGGAAAGAGAGATTTCATGTCGGCTCAGAGAAGGGACAATTCTGTTGTCTGGGGAACACAGGAAGGGTGGGCCTCACCCCTCTTTCTCAGCCCAATGGCTCTGCCCTCTATCGCACTCCTCAGAGTCGAGTGTTCTCCTCGGGTGGTTAAGTGCTAACGAGAGCTACGGACCCACGTTATAAAGGAAAGTGCGCTCGAGAGCGCCCTGCGTTCTCCCGCTGACACGGAATGTCCCAGTTATGAGCTGGGGTCCCTAAGGGAAGGCCTTAACTCAGAGACCTCCAACATTTATTGTTGAGGATTTTTGAACTACAATTAATAGGCATGATATGAGAGGACTGTGAGAAGTGTGAAGATCCACGAATATTGTTTTTATATCCCTGTAACATAATTTATTGGGCATATATGTATGAATCTCATTTATCATCTGTACATTCATTAATCCAGCCACCATTTATTCAGCATTTGTATGTCAGGCAGTGTGCTAGATTCTGGGGATTCCACATGAATCAGACCCCATCCCTGTCCTTAAGGACCTCCCAGTTCCAGGAAGAATCAGATGAATGAATACGGCCCCTTGAAGAGGAAGCTGGTATAGCTTCTGTATGACTGTAAAGGGCAAAACTAAGACCAGTGGGTGCAAGTTACCAGCAGATGGATTGTAGTGCAACGTAGAGAACAACTTTCCAACAGTTGAGATAGTCAAGAGGGGTCCACCCCCTAAGATGACACGCACAAGGTGATGTCAGTGGTGTCGTTGGGACTCAGGAGGACCAAGCCGCCACATATGAAAGGGGGGTTGGTGGTATTAGCCTAGAAGTCCTGCAATTCTTGCAAGCTATTAATTCTTCAGTAGCTATACTAGCGAATGCTCACTTTCAAGTCCAGCCACAGCTAGACGGAGCTTTGGTTTGGTGAGAGACTCCTTAGAGTTCAGAAAATCAGGCTGAGTGACCTGTAAAGGACGTGTGTGAAGGATCTACAGCGTTGCTCAGGGATTCCCTGGACACCTTTGTCCCAGGAGGGCCTTCACTCATGGTTCAGGTTCACCCACAGATACAAGAGAGTCTTGGAGAATCTGATGAAACATAAACCCAGCTAGAAGCCACCAGACTCATCAACATCACTCACATGCACATGTATGTACATATGGGAGTATAATGAGCACCGAGCACAGACATGGCTTATTGAGGTCTTTGCCTGAAACCCTCAGTAGCTCTACTAAGCATTGGGAATAGAGCCTGGGCACTGCTTACCAACAAGGTAAGGTTTCTCATAATCAGATCCCCCGCCTCCCATTCCTCCTGCTCCCCCTGCACCCTCTCAGCTCCTCCAGGGAGGAAGAGCTGCCTTGTGTTCAGCCTTCTTTCCTTCCATAAGCCGGGAGTGCCTCCCGGCCAGGCTGCAAGTTCCTGCGCCCTGGCGGGGTCTAGAGCAGGGACTAGCAAAACAGGTGTCAAAGCTGTTCTCCCCCCAAGGCTTGGGGAGGTGCCATTTCGTCCCGGGTAGGGCTACGACTGGAAATGCATTGGTCTGAGGTGGCCATTTTTGTTCCTTCTTTCCCGAGGCTCACACTGTCTCTCAAAATCAGACATGACCTAGATTTCTCGTTAGTGGCCCCGGGGCTGCGTGGCAGAGCCTGGCCTTTTCTCTAACAGGAAAACAACAGCTGCCACTCACAGCAGCATGATGCCGAGAGCCCTGAGCACCTACGCCATCCCTTAATGGCCACGTTGCTCACAAGCTCCTTGGGGAAAGGGTCCCCAGAATCCAGGACCCAGGGACAGGGTCTGTGGAGGCTGGATTTCAAGAGTACCCTACCTTGGGATGGACAGGACAACAATTTTCTGTGTTTTTTTTTTTTTTTGTGGGAAATATGTGCTGATATCACATCCTTATTGATGCGTGGGCCACACATCTGGAGATATTAAGGTTTTGTTTTCCAAAGAACGTCAAGAGAACATAATGCCGGACAAAGTCTTGTGTTGGGTGGATGTTTCTGAAGGGCTTTAGAGACAGTCCCATGACGACACGCTCCAAACAATGGGGTTTGGAGCCATGCAGGTGGGGGCGACACCTCTGCTCCGCCATCTGCGAGGCGCGTGTGAGAATGCCCCGCATGGAGGTGGCGGGGAGGCCCCCGTGAAATGGCACAGCGCCCAGCGCAGGCTGTGGGGCCTCGGCAGGGTTCGGCAGGTGGCCTTCCTTCTCCTCTGCCTCCTTCCTCTCCACCAAGCAGGTCAGAAAGAAGGTGGGTTGAAACTCGGGGTTTAGATGAGATTATTGTGTACTGAAGGTTAACTGAGGACTCGTCCTAATCATTTCAGTTGATTTTTAACACGTGAGACGTTATTACAGGATCAGCAGCTGCTCACGGCTGCGTGTGCTCCACGGTCTGAAAGGTGCTGTCCCAGCTCTCGGCTGATTTAGCTTTCGTGATGACTCTGCGTGAAAGCAGGTGGGGAGGCGTGGGGAGAGGCTCACGAGGACGAAGTGACTGCTGGAAGTGACAAAGGGTGGTGGCAGGAGTCAGTTTTGGAACCAGGGAGTTTCTTGTCTAAGTCTTCACCTCATCGAAGCTTCCCTGGGTATTTCTGGAAACCCCCGGATCCTCCCACACCCCTTCTCCTTATCTATAAAATTGCTGTATTGTGAGGATTCGAGAACACGGTGTCAGTTCGCTTCTAACCTTGACTGTTAATGCAGAGGAGTTTAAGCTGTTGGTTAACTGAATCCTGCGTGTGCAGCGTCCGGTGGGTAGCACGTAGAAGCATCAGTCCGTGCTGGCCATTCTTGCTGTTAGCTTTATTGAGCCCCGAGAAGTCTCCGACACTCTGCTTTGTATGTGAGCTCTGCTCAGTAAGTGGCTATGTCCCCCTTTTTACAGAAAAGTAGGAGGTGTGACTTAAGCCTCACACAGGCACAGCTGTGATCTGAACCAATTAAAGGACTTTTCGAAAGTTGCTCCTTGGTGAAAATCTAATTCAGAATGGGAAAAGATTTTTTTGACAATACCTAATCCATTCCCCTTATATCAATAGGGAAACTGAGTCCTAGGACATGGACTTGTGCCAGGTCCCATGGTATGTGAACCCCCCGGGCAGGGGCCAGAACCTGGGTGCTGTGACCTTTTCCTGCGGGTCTCAGCAAAGCTGGGTGTCTCTGTCCCACTGCGAAGCTTGCAGTCACGTGCTTTTCCTCTGGGTCATGGGTGAACTTCTGTCCAAACCCCCAATGTCACATTCATTAAACACGTAAACAACATGTTGCCTGAATGCAGTTAGCTCCCCCCAACTTATTCATGGGCCTATGTCCCATGACCCCAGGTGATGCTAAACCACGGAGAGTACCAGACCTTATGTATTCCATGCTGTCCCTATGCATACATGTCTTTGATAAAGTTCGGACTACTCCTGAACTTTGGGGCCATTATTAAGTAAAATAAGGGTGACTTGAACGCAAGTACTATGACAGCAAGACAGTCGGTCTGATAACCGAGATAGCTACCAAGTGACTAATGGTTGGGGATCTTATTATGGAGATGCTAGACAAAGGGATGATTCATGTCTCAGACAGCATGGAGTGGGAGAGTCGCACTACTCGGAACACATGCAATTTAATGCTTATGAATTGTTCATTTCTGGAATTTATCATTTAATATTTTTGGACTGCGGTTGACCAGGGGCAGCTGAAAGTGTGGAAAGCAAAACCAGAGGTGTGGGGTGACAGTTGGGTGCATATCTTTCACGGATAGTGATGTGTTATTTATTGTAACCTGTGCGTGTATCTCCAAGGTGCTGCATCTGAGGCAGGAAAAGCATGTCGAAGTGTTTCACGAGACAGTGTTCATCTGCTCGCAGTTCTAATAGATGTCATAGTAAAAATATCAGAAAAATTCCATCCTCTCGAACATTTTGTGTATAGGTCTCTAGCTGATAGGTGGAGGCCAAGGTCCCCACCAGCCTTCCTCACTGGGTGAGGGGGGTAGCCCACGGGAGTTTTCTGGGGAGGCACAGAGATGCCAGTGAGCAACTGAAGCTTCAGCGCACACAGAGGGGCCAGGGAGGGGCTCTCTGCCTGGCTTGCCGTCTAGATTGGCCTCCTTTGAGCCGAAGCAAAGGGGAGTGTGAATCTGAATGAAGCTCTAGTGTCACCGAGGATGAGGAACCAACTAAAGTCAAGCAGCTTAGGTTTATCCTATTATTTGTTAAATGTGCTTTTTGAATACTATGATTGCTTTGGCTCTTTGGCCCTTAAAAATCTTACGGAGGCAAACTCACGGGAGGATGGGACCAAGCTGTTGGCTGTTTCCATGGGTGACATAAGGAGCTTGGAACCTAAAGCTCTGCTTCTCAACATCTTCTAATTACCTGGAAAGTATTGGGCAAAACACTGGCGCCTGCACCCTACAGAACAGATTTGGCTATAATTGGTCTGGACTGGCACCTCGTTATCATTTTTTTCCCTGAGCTCTCCAGATGTTTACAAGGTGTGCCTAGCATTGAAAACTATGCCCTACACAGAGACGAGAATAAGCTAGAGGCAAGGCCAAAGGGTGTCCTGGAGGAGGTGGAGTTTATACGAAGAAAATGGTATCCCCTCCCTCTCTGGCTATAATTAAGAAATTATTAAGCCCTTCCAACGGAATAAAACCCAAGTTCATGCGTGGCATTCAAAGCCCTCCACAGCCAGTCATCACTTGCACTGTTAGCCCCCCCTCCCGCCTATCACCCCTGCATCTTGTGATTCAATTGCATAGGACTTTCCAACCCGCCCCAAATAGAATCCATATTTTGTTACCTCAACACTAGGCCCTCTAACTAACACTTCTGCCTGCCCCGCTTTGCATGGCGAGTTCTTATTCACACTTGGAAGCCTCTGGCAAAAAAACCCTTGCTCCCAGAAGCCTTTGCAACAACCTCCGGCCAATAGTTGACCCCCCATGCAGGCCTCTGTCAGAGCGCTTGGTTGAGATGGAGTCTGAGTCCCTCATGCGGACTGTACACTCCCTGATTACACAGCATTCTCGATTGCCTACAGTACTCTCTGTCTCACGTGTTCTGTGCCTGTCTCAGGGTAGGCGCTTCACAAATGCAAGTCAAGTGAGTGGATGCCAGCACCGCAGCTCTAGCTTAAAACCAGACGCGGAGATGGCATTGGTTTTTCTCTGATACGTTTCTCCACACTCTAGTCACGTGTGTTAGGAGCCCTCAGTCCTGGAGTGTTCCGGCCAGGAGTGTTAACTTTGTCTCCTGTCACAGATGGGAAACTGGCCTCTGAGAGGAGACATGGGTCTTCAACGACACCTCGATGACATTAGAAAAAGGAAAGGTGGAGGTTTTACTAGTTCTCCGTCTAGTTTTCTTTCATGATGTGAGTGTCTGTGTGTAGTGAACCTCCTGACCATCACTTGTCCACGCAGCATGGTGACCACTGTGTCCATGGCGTGAGGCCCCGGCCAGTCATCCGAGGTGTCAGTGAGCCCAGGTCGCTTCTGTCCACCCTCAGGGCTTCAATTTTCACCCACGTGTCCACACCTCCTGCATTCAAATGTCTAGTATGGTTTTTGCTCGCATAGTCGATTGCCTACTGGACACCTTCGGTGCCTTTTCCACGGGACCCTCCAAGGCCAACGTGGAACTCATTCCCTTCTACTTAACTTCTTCTCATTCTCCATCAGGAAATGGACAGAAACCAGGGGTCATTCTGACCCCTTGCTACTCCTCACCTGGTCCCACCGATGTCACCTTAGGACCATCTTTTCCTGGAAATCGACCTGGTTTTTGCATCTGGTCTTTTAAAGCCTGAATCAGTGCATCCATTAGGGGCTGTTTGTTATTTCTCCAAAAAAGAGACTTTCAAAAAGTTAAAGAAGATGCCTTTTCCCTGCATTCATGGATGACTTAAAAAATGATAATTACCTCTTCCATCTTCAGTTATGATTCTATTTTGGAAACTTCTTTCTGTATACAGCAAAAAATCACCAGCTCCCAGCGCTATGTGAGCAGAGTCATTGGTGCAGTAAAATCCGCAAAGACGCACAAATGCCTGAGAGAGGCAGGAGCCAGGCTCCCAGGCCCCCCAGAGCTGGGGCCTTTCCATGCATGCTTGATCAGCGCTCCGTCCACACTTTCCAGATCACTCACAGCAAACGTGAACTGCGCGTTTGGGTGCGATTTCTCCCCAGCTCTCTGTTTTTCATGCTGAGGAGAGCCCCTGACATGTATATGCATTCTATAAATATCATCTATTATCATTTATCTTTTTCCTGCATGTATTCTTCAGGGATTTTAAAATAGGCACAAATGCTGCTCATGATATGACTAATCCCCTAAGGTGAGGACCGATGACCAATTTTCACTCTAGTGAACACACGGCTATGTCACTTCGTCTTCTTCAAGTCCATTAGTCATTGCCGACTCATACAAATTGGAGCTGGAAAACCCACAGGGGTCACCAGGCCCGACCCCTTATTTTCACACAGGGCACCCGAAGTCACATCGCACATCAGCATCAGTTGTAACAGGCACCGGGTTTTAGAAACACACAACACACGTTAAATCTGCACTTCCGCTTGGGAGAGCTAACCCCAGGCTGGTATGTGTGGGGTCAGGGACGTTGCTTTGGAAGCATCCAAATGCATCTCGAGTCAGCAGTCCTGCTGCAGGGATGAGAGAGAAGGAGCTGCCTTATCAGAGAGGGAGGAGGTGTTGGGTCTGGATCAGATAGATGTGAAGCAGGCGTAGCGAAAATCCAGAATTTAGCGGGGGAAAGATTGGGGAGCAATGACACTTTATTGTTTCTATGGTCTATCATATTCAATTCACTTCAGTAACCTTTTGTCTGTTTGTTTTCAAAGATCATCAGGCACTGTGCAAGGCACAGAACGAATCTGGTATAGTTGCGGCCTTGAGGGGCCCCGGGATCCTCGAGCTATCATCGTGTGGTACTGTCCATGTTAGAGTGGAGTTTTGTAAGAAGCGAGGTGAGACAGGAAGGTGCACGCTGTCCTCGGTGTGCAGAGGACACCGCAGTAGAGGTGCCATGCGATGTAGGTGTTGAAAGGTGACTAGGGTTTACCAGATGCCTGGGGAGGGAAAGGAAGTTCAGGAAAAGGCAAGACCTGGGCATATCCGTGACGTGGAGATGGCAGGGAGGAGATGAGAGTGGCAAGTGCTAGAGACTGGGCCGGACTAGACGGTGGAGGCAATTAAACATCGTGGTCAAGGCTTTGGACATGGCCACGACCTAACGAGGATGCCATGGCATTTCAGCGGAGAACTGCTGATCGCCCTGCGTTAGTGGGGTGGCCATGCTGGCTTGCCTCCTCCACCCACAGCCTTCCTTGCTGGGTGCCTTCATCCAGTCTCTTGATCAGAAAGCTGGGCATCCTTTCGATTCCCGCTTCCTCACCTTCTTTCATCCAGCTCATCCCAAGTTCATCTGTTCCACCTGCGAAGGCTACGCTACACCTGTCTACTTCCCTCACACCCTCTTCCTAGTCAGAACCACCATTATCTCTTGCCTGACCTCCAACCCCCTTCGCCCACTGAATTTTTCCATTTCCACACGTAGTTCCCAAGTCCCCCTGCTCACACAGTTGCCAGAGATAGCTTTGAAAATGCAAATTGCATACTATCTCCAAGTCACCTGGGTTCAAATATATTAGTGGCTGTTGCTAAATAATTTTCAAGCGTCTTCCTGGGGCCACCAAGGTCCTGCCTGGTCTGGACTTTGCTCACCGCTCCAGGCTCCTGGCACCCACCTCAGGCTCCCCCCACTATTGATGCTCATCCTCCCCCTCTCGTCCTGGAGTTCAACCTGCTTTTCCCGCCTCAGGACATTCCCAGCGCTCCTCTCTGTGCCACCTGTGCCGGCCTCACACTCTCTCACTGATGAGCCTTTCACTTCTCGGACCCCCGCACACCTGTCCTCTGCGGAGAAGCTCTTCCTGACCCCCCCTGCCCCCCAGTTCTACCACCCTAGTTTCTATCTTGCAGTGTCCTTTTCTTTTCCTTGATACCATTCGTTACACTGTAGTAGTGTGTTTTTTTTTTTTAACAGTTTATTCCCAGTTTCCATACAACATTTGCCACCTAGCAGACGTTGCCCGGAACACTTAGGAAGCCCACTCAGGCCACAGTGTGGAGGGCAGTCTGGAGCAGAGACTGCAGCCAGGAAACGGGTGAGGTGGCTTCTGCAGTGGGCCAGGTGAGAGATGACAAGGTCTGAGCTGAGAAAAGAAGAGGCGTTTGGAAGGGACGGATTCAAAAGTCATTCTATGGGTAGGCTTGACAGTGTTCCCGTAGGAGGTGCTGGGTGAGGAGGGGGGAGTCGGGGTGGTGCCCAGGTTGCTTGGGCCACCCATGATGAGCCTTTGGTACGCTGAGCTCTCGACTGTGGGAGGAGCCAGTAGTGGAGTGAAGGGAAACGACCGGCACTTCCCACGACTGCCCGGTCAGCCCATCTCTGTTCACCAGGCAGGCTGCGGGGCCAAACCCCGCTCTCCCTCGAGCAGTGCGGCCATGCCCATATTTCTGAAGCTAAGCCTCCCCTTTAGTCATTTTCTTCTGTCCTAGTTATTCTCCTCCATGTTGATGTACGGACATTCTCCATGCCTTCCAAGGCCTAATTTAAGTTCCCTCTTCTCTGCCTGTGAGAATTTCCCACGTGCTCACGTCCTCTGGTACGGTGTCTCGCAGGGCGTCTGGGCCCAGGGTGCACAGAGCTTAGGACTCGACCCGTCATTCCTGCAGTTGTGTGCCCCAGTGCAGACAAACTTTTCTTGAGAAACCCCCCGGATTGTCCATTGGATGGACCCTTGGCCCAATGTTGCACAGAAATGGATAATTCCCTCTTCTTCCAAAAGTCTTGGATAGTCATGAACTTCCATAAATGGATGCTAACCCTACTACTATTGGCTTGTTTCTGCTTTTCCTTCAGCCCGTGACCCAGAGCAATGCCATGTCAGGCCAGCGAGCCAAGCCTCAGGCTCCTACGGCCTTACCAAAAGCCTGCATAACGGAAGCGATATTTATGAGGACCCATTTGAAGGGCGTGTGTTTATCCCTTCCTCTGGTGCACTAATTTTTATTCCTGCACCACGCTGTGCACTTGGACCGTACGTTCTTAGTCCCTGGCAGAATTTTCATGCATTTTAATGTTATTTCCTTGGCTTACATCCAGGGACATTATACATAATGGCTTTATGAAAACTATTACTGCAGGGATGTCTTTGAAGTGCCATGCATTAGGTCATGCGGTTCCTTCCATAGGGAGCCTAGAGCAAAAGGAACTCTTTTGTGACGGTAAGGGCCAGGGAGGGCGTGGCTTCCTCTGGGTGCTGGGACAGTCATTCCTTTTCAGTAGCAAGACTGTATCTTCCTTTATGGGTGGACCGTCCAGAAGCTTAGAGCAGACGTGAAGGTGACTTGGAGGGACCACGAAGTCCTCTGGGGATTGCACGAAGGAGGTGGCATGGAAAGTGACCCCATGGGTAACAGAGCGGTGGCTTGGGGGTACCGAGGATGAGGACGGTGCAAAGCCAGCGAGTTGGGTGGCGTGGTGTTCTTGTCCCATGCTTTCTCCAGCACCCCCATCTGCAGGGCTTTCTGTTTTGATTCTGTTTTGTGACCGTGGCGGGTCACCAACCCATCCTGGGCCCCAGCTTATCGTCTCTGAGTGAGGGCACGACAGTAAAGGGTGTCTAATTACAGGCCGACGGGAGACCATCTGTAACCACGCCCAGGGGACTGCTTCCTTCTCGGTACCTCTCCTCCTACTGTCCTTTACCCTGGCTCCTCCCTCACCTTTTTCTGAATAACCAACCGCAGGTACCTCTCGTCCGTACTGGTGGCTCTCAGGGGAGAGAGAGGGCTGAAAAGTTCTTAGACTTAGCTACAGGTTAAAGTGATTGAGAAGCCTTTAAAAATTACCTGCACCTTTGCCAAATCAATCAGGCTCTGGGGTAAGACCCGGGCGCCTCGATGTTTTAAAATGTTCCAGGTGGTTGAAGTGGGCTGCCCGACCTGAGCCTCAGTTGTCCTCAAACTTCACCATCTGCTTGAGTCACTGAGTATCTTCCAAATGCAGGTTGTGATTCCAGAGCTTCGGGCAGAGGCCTGGGCATCTGCATTTCTAAAAGCTACCAGGGGATCTGATGCTATTGGTCCCTGAATCCCAGTCCGAGTCGGAAGGGGAAGACTCTCCTGTGGGGAGTCCCATAAAGGGAGACACACCCTGACTCATGACAGCTTGGGCCCAGGTGAGGGGCCTCCAGGGCACTGACGCGGGTGGAGTCACTACCTCGGCCCTGCTTTGCTGAGCTGTGGACAGAGTCAAGGCTAGTCTGCGGCCCAGAGCCCGAGGGGCTGTGAGGCTAACGCCGAGCCGCCTCTCCCGCCCACCTCCTGCGGTGCTGACCTTTCCCGGGAGGGAGTCTGGTCCGTGGTCAGGCGTCTAAGTTGTCATGCACACACTACCTTTCCTACTAACTGGACTCTGAGCTGCTCAAAGACAGCGTTCCCTTCTTCTCTCTTCAGAACCGGAATCCCAGAGGTGTCTGCAGGATAAGTGGGTGCGGGGAGGACTCCTTTCTCAGAGGGAAAACGTCTAGAAGACTAATAGTGTGTGACGAGGCTGCTTCACGAAGGAAAATTACGCCCCTGGAACACTGCAGTGTTATCGAGTTCTCGCGCTTTTCCAAATGCCCCCTGTGTGATGCAGCCCCGGGGCCTTCGCTTCTACCTCAAAATCATACTCAGCCCTCACCCTGAGTAAGAGCGTCTCACCTTCTGAAGCTCAACTCAGAACATCTTTTCTTATCTTAAGCTTCTCTTAAGCTCTTCCTGCCTCGGTGCCACTACAACTCCAGAGCGACTTCCACCGTGGATTCTGGTCTACTCACTCGCCGGGGTGTCTTCTCATCCGCAGGTCAGCAGCACCCAGCACGCTGCCCGCATGGACTAGGAATCCAGTGAGTGAACTCTAAATGGAACAGAATGATCGGTTTAGCACGAACTGCCTTCTTGGCATTCCCGGATTTGCATCCATATCAGTAATAATTAATCAAGACAGTACGAAACAGATCTCTGTTGGATAGCGCTGTGATGAGCAGGGTGCTACACCCTAGTTTCCTTTGGAATTGGAAGCTGTGAACAGAAATAAGGCGCCTCAGTGATGTCTTCTGTCCTTTGTCAGCATCCCACCTGAGCCGAGAAGATGGCAGGGGGCTTCACACTCAGCTGGAAGGCCATGTGAGCCCCAGCTCGGGAAGCCAGATTTGAGCAATCCCTCTGCCCCCCAGGCAGGGACCCAGGTTGCAGGTGCCCCTGGGCACTTGTATGGAGCGTTTGCCAAAGGAGCCTGTGGTCTAGCTGCCAACCTGGCGGTGCCCTGGTGGCACTTGTTAGGCGTGATTCGTTTCAGATTAACTGAGAGCTCAGGATGAACACTCCTAGCTTACAGGGAAGTGACATTTGCTATTATGTGATTCAAAGCATACTTGTTAATTTTTATATTTTTAGCTGACACATAGCATCCATTTTTAGAACATTCAGAAAAAAATGTCATGTCTTTGAAGACATGTCTAGGTAATGAAACTCAGGGTAGTCACATATAAGAGCCTTCCTTCCTTCCTTCCTTCCTTCCTTCCTTCCTTCCTTCCTTCCTTCCTTCCTTTTCTCCTCCCTTCTTTCCTTCCTTTCTTCCCCCTTTTTCTTCTTTCCTTCTTTGTAAATTATGAGCTAGAATGGAAATATAGGGTTTATTTTAAAATGGTGATGCCTTAGTCAAGCACAGATAGTTGCCTTAAAAACCCTTTTCAAGTGCGTGCAGGGATGCGGCGATTGGAGGCGCCCTTCCGGCATGGCTGGGGAGCCCCATGTCAAGGTAGAGGCTGCTTTTGGCAACAGGTGGTTGTAGCCAACTGTGTACTTCAGATACGAGGACCGATAGTTTGATCTATGCGAGGAAGTTGAAGACTTACTCCGTACGTGGAAGTTGGATTTACGTTTTTGATACTATAGCTTCTTTCCTGCTTTAAGTGGGATCATTCGTGATAAACGACAAATCAGTTTCTACTTGAGTTTTCCTAAAGGGGATTGGGTGTTTTCCCATTTTAAGACCTAAAAAAGAGTGAGCCCTGTGGCTACTTCCTTCCTGTGCTTCCAGACTCCCCCTGAAGAGCTGGACAGCTGCAGGGGCTGCCAGCCCCGCCCTCTGCTCCCCCCCACCCCCGCACCCTGCCCCAGCCCCTCACGTGGGCCTCCCTCCAGAGCTGTTGTTTTTTTCTATTTCCCTTTTCCCTTTTTTTTTTTTTTTGTTAAAAAACATTTCTCATTTTGCCTCCCCCCGCCCCCCAGCTGAGGGACTTTCGGGACTTGGTAGCGTGGTGAACAATGTCGCTTTATGTCTTCTTACAAATGTGCACTTCCTGTTCAGTTTTGTAGGTCACAGGAAGGGCTGTGTGGCTTGAATGTGCCCTTGGCCCGCCACTGGAGGGTCAGCGCACACTGGGCATGGTGCTGGGTGCTGGCCAAAGGCGCGCTGCCGGCCTGTACTCCAAGCTCTCCGAGTCATGTTCTGGGGCCTCTTTCTTTGGAGCAGCCCCGGTGGCTTCTGGTCACGTCCGTCACTGTCTCCTCCCACCATGGGCCCTGTCCCTCAGACGCTTGCTCTTCTCAAAGGTCTGGACACTGGCCAGTGCTTTATACAGCACCTGACGCACACATAAATGCTTCTTAGGAGGAGGGAGGCCTGTTTAGCGACTTAATCCGGAAGGTCCTAAAAAACAAAGCGATTTTAAAAGGGTTAGTCACTCCTTCATTTTTAGGAGAGCCGGCTGCTCGGTTCGGGTGGGAACCAGTGGAGAGCGGCAAGGATCGCATATGAAGTAAGTGGACTTTGCAGGATTTGGAGTCTTCCTGATGCATAGGGAGGGTGGAGTGAGAACGGTGTGTGTGTGTGTGTGTGTGTGTGTGTGTGTGAGAGAGAGAGAGAGAGAGAGAGAGGGGGGGGGGAGAGAGAGATGAGGGAGAGCCGCAAAGGAAATTGTGGAATAAAAGAAGAGCGCTGAGATGAGGCCTTGTCAATTTAAGACTAAAAACCTATCCAGTTCTTCGGCAAAAATGCCAGATGACACACTCCGGTATCTACTGTGGACTGCAGCCATGCTGCATTGTCATTTGGTCACTGTCAGTGTCCAGTCCGATGCGTGGAGAGCCTTGCTTTGGGGCTGCTCTAAAAGACGAGGGAGAGGAGACAGCGCTGTCCTTCTGCCCTCCTGACCCTCGGTTCTCGGAGTCATCCGTTCGTACACCCACGACACTCCTTGTTGCAGTCACCTGCCAGCTCCTAGCCACTCCCCCAACATGGTCTGAGCTCCTGACTCACGGTTCACATACATGCCAAACGTCTCCATGATGGAGGATTTCAGTATTCATTCAGGTGGCCCTTGTCCCACTTGGGCTCCTCATTCCTTGGCTTTCTCTCTTCTTTTTCTTCCTTTTCTCCCTCTCAGCGCAGCCACTCGCTTCCGCAGTCACACGCAGGATCTCATCACCATCACCACGGCAGCTTTACTTCTTCACAATCTCCCCTTCGAAGCATCCTTCTCTCAGTCCTTATCACCTGCTCATCTCCTTTCTTCTAGCATCCCCCATCTCTACCGCTCCTGGGGCCTCAGAGGGTCCTGCCATCTATTCACGCTGTGTTTCCTCACTCACACCCTTCTGTGGTCACTGCCCTGTTTACTCACCTGAAGTTGCATGGCCGGTCCACAAAGCCAGCTGGAGGCTGGACTTGGCTGGAGACACCCCGCTGGCCTCGCTTTGCATCTGTGGTCATTTCATGTGGACCCGTAAAGCCACCCAGTGAGCGTCTCACAATTGCCTGGTCCTCTCTGCCTACACGGTCCTTGACAACGACTTCATTCACCTTCACCTCTCTGCTCAGCTCTCTGACACCTCCTCTCTAATCCTCAGGCTCAGCTGGTGATCTTGCTGAGCAAACTGAAGTTTTCGGACAACCTCTGCAAGCTTTGATCTATTCATCCACCTACCCACGTGGCTCTGTGCCTGGAAACCCGGCTGCGGAGATGAATTGTGTGTGCTCCTGGCCGCTGTCATTCCGGATGCGTGTGTTCCAGACTTCAGCTCCCTTCCCACCAAAGGATGTTGCTCCTGCCGGTCTCTGCTCTCCCACCCCAGGGCTTTCTCACGAGTTCCCCCATCACACAAAAGGAATGTGAATAAACAAAACAGTTCTTTGTACTCTATTTCCCCCTCTATCATCCCATCTATCTCCCTCCTTTACCCCCCAAATTCTCAAAAAAACCTCACCCACTACCTCTATTCTCCCCTCAAACTAGCAGGACAGTTTCTGCAATGAATTACCAGGGGACGTAAGGACAGATGTCCATTTTTCTCTCACACCCTGGTCATGGGGGCTCTTCTGGGCGGCCCCCCTCCAGGGAGTGACCCAGGCAGTCAGTCTATGCTTTTGCTCTGGCCCCGCCCTCTTCAATATGCGGTCTCCACGGTGACCACCTACCTCTCCAGGCTCCTCCTCCTCTCTCTCCATCCTTCCTGGCTAAATGGGCCTTCTCACCATCCCTGACTTTTCTAGGCCGTCCCCCGCTTCCTTTAGGCTCTTCAGCCTCTGTCACTAGTCCAGATCTTCACTCCCCCGACCCCTCCCCAGGAAGACCTTCCTTCCAGCACCTCAGTTAGTTGCTACCCCCAGGTCCCCATGCTTCCCATACTGCTTCCTGTGTTAACTTCTTGCACAGCCCCCTCCACCTGTGCCCCAGCAAACACCTTGCCCACCGACTGCACTTATTGTCTGACTCTCCCTAGTAAAACAGAAGCTCCAAGAGGTATTTCTGCCTATTATCAATATAGTCACTGCTGTGTCCCATGCACCTAGGTGACTGCTTGGCACAGAGCAGACTCTCAACACACGCGTGTAAAATGCCCCGTGAAGGAACCGGCGCATGCGCGTCGATGGTGAGAGACATCGCACAGACAGGTGATCCAATCTGGCAGGAAAAGGGAATGTCAGGCGTGTCCTGTGGAGGTCTGGGCTCTGCAGAGCGGGAGGGGCTTCAGGCGGTCAGGGCCCCCCAGGGGGGCCTCCTCACACCACAACTCAGCTCTCTCAGGCCAGACCACATCCTTCCTGCCGGAGGCTTCCGGCCCCACAGCCCCCGCTTCGAGAATCCCCTGACCCTGTGCCGGGTGGTGGTGGTGCGGGGAGGCAGGGGTGGGGGCGGGTGGGGAGGTAGATGAGGAAGTAAATCGGTTCCCGGGGGGCCGGTGGCTGCAGTGGAAGGAGGCCAGCCTCCCCCGATCACCTTCCTCCGCGTCACTGTGCAAAGCGTCCCCCTTCAAGGGAGGCGGTGTTGAGAGCATTGCGGAGCCCCGCACTCTGTCTGACCTTCCGGGCCACCTCCTTTGCATTTCTGAGCCCTGGAGCTTTCAGGCAAAGCTTAGGCTGTGCACCTTCCTCGGGAAGGATGCTTTCAGGACCAGGACAGCACGCTCCGCCTCTGGGCAGGAGCCGATGGACTGCAGGGCTTTGGTTGGCACAGCACAGACACAGTACAGCTCCTAACAACGGAGACGGCTAACGAGGGACGGGTGGGCGCGGAGCATGTGCTGTGTGGATCCTCGGGGCCAGGGATGATTCCCATCGGGGGCCGGGCAACAGGGGGTGGTGAGGAGTAGCGCAAAGTTTTGGGACATTACTCGGAATGGCGCACAATGGTAAACGTACGCATCTTTTCCCTGGAATGTTCTGTTTAATAGTTTTGGACTGTGGTTGACTGCAGGTCACTAAAAGTGTGGAAAGCAAAACCGAGATGAGGGGAGACAATGTAATCCATGAGGATGCGCAAACTCTTGGAAACCTACGTGGGGCCAGAGACCACGGGTCAAACATCCGTGGTCGGATACAGGCCTTGGAAATCATTGCCAGGCAGGAATCGCCCAGACAAGCGAGCTGCAGCGTGGGGGCCCGCACCCTAGAGGGGGCACAGGATGATCCCTGGGGGCGGGGGGGAGGAACGGGGCAAAGACTTCCGATGCAGTTCATTCTGTTTGAAAAAGCAGGGGAAATTAAGCTGTACAAATATGTGGTGTTAAAAGATAAACTGAGGCATGTTAAACATTGTAACAGCTTATCTGAGCAGCAGCTTATTAAAACTGGGCAGTGCCAAACCGGAAGTGGTTAGGAGCACACCACCGACGGAAGCTGGTGGAAAGACTTACATAAAGTGTGGAAGCAAAGAGGAAGTCATTTGTCCGTAGTTTAGAGCCTCCTTGGCTGTTGGTCATTGGGAATCCTTAGCATCTTGATTGCGTAAGTCTGAGCCTTTATAGGCTTTGATTTCTCTTTGCTTATGCAGGCTGCAATGGCATTTGAGCCACATTGGTCTGATGGCCTCCTTGTTTAATTAACTTAACAGTAGGATACAGGTGGCGATGAGGACTTCCAAGAAGCAGATGTTTTTTTGGTTGGAGACGTGTTCCAAGGGCCATGTGAGGTGTCCTGAGGGGAGAGTGTGACCCGCAGCACCTCTGGGTCCTTCACTTGTCAGAGGCATGTGGCAGGTTGCAGCTTACTTGTGATGAAGTGGTGTGATGTCAGGAAGACCACGCCTTTAAAAATAGCCCAACACTCTGTACTGAGATGGGAGCGGACGAGTCAATCCTTGGTGTCGTACAGAAGATTTATGATTTCCTTCTGACAAACCACTTACGAGTCTTTTTAGAATCCAAACATGCATTTTTTCTTTTTTCTTTTTCTTTTTTTTTTTTTTTAAAGATTTTATTTATTTATTTATCTTTAGAGGGAAGGGTAGAAGAGAGGGAGAGGGAGAGAAATATCAATGTAGGGTTGCCTCTTGTGTGTCCCCTGCTGGGAGCTGGCCTGCAACCCAGGCATGTGCCCTGACTGGGAATCGAACCGCGATCCTCTGATTCACAGGCCCGCGCTCAATCCACTGAGCTATACCAGCCAGGGCGCATTTTTTCTTTAATAGCAACAACGGAACGTCCTCCAGGTGCCCTGACCTCCCTGTGAGAGGACAGGTGAGAGCAGTGCCTATTCTTCATTTGTCCCTTTAAGGTGCTGTGATCCTCAAGGAGTGAGTTCGAGAGCTGATTTTTAAAAAGAAATTACTGATGAGAAAAAACCACTTTGGACGTGTGTGACTTGTTTTTGGGATTTGTTGCAAAGAACAAATCACTTAAAAAGGGCCCCTTGCCTGTACACTTAAAAAATAAAATAAAACTTGGTGGCAGAACTTATTAACAAGTTAAAACTTTTCCAGGTGAAAGGTTGGAAGTTGGGGTTTGAATTATATATCTATGACAATTATATTAGTTTGCTGTAACTACCAATTGACATTAGTAGTTGTTTTAATAAAATCTGTATAATCAGTGGAAAAAATTTGAAAAATGATATTATTTATTAAGTACATATGACAATCCACTTTTTCACTTTGTATCTGTTTTCCTTCTGAGTATCATTTTCATCTATGGAAATCATTATAGCCAAGGATTAAAATAAATCTAAATTAAAACCAGTTCTTTAAATTTCTTTGTTCCCCTTAAGCACGTCTTTATTTTACTTAAATTTTTTTATTGAAGTATAGTTGGCATATGACATTGTGTTACTTTCAGACGTGCAGCTCAGTGATTCGACATTTACATGTCTTACCACACAAGTACCACACTAGGTCTAGTAACTGCCTGTCACTGTGCAGACTTGTCACGAGAGTGTTGACTCTGTACCCCTCCCCCCCTTCCCCCCCATCCTCCACCCTCCTCCCCACTGGCAACCATCAGTTTGCTCTCTGTTTCTATGAGTCTGTTTCTGCTTCGTTGGCTCACTTGTTTTGCTGTTTTAGATGCTACGTGGAAGTGAAATCACACTGGATTGGCCTTTCTGTGGCTTATTTCTCTTCGCATGGTGTCCTCCAGTCCACCCGAGTTGCTGCAAGCGGCCAGATTCCATCCTTCTTATGGCTGAGCCATGTCCGCTGTGTGTGGGGGCCACAGGTGCGTGTGTGTGTACAGGCATACATCGAAACTGAGAGTGACACGTGGCCATTTTCTGGTGAGTCCTCTGGGGCAATCTTCAATGTCTCTGAGACTCAATGTCCTCCTCAAAACAGGCCCAGCTTCCCAGGCTTATGGTGAGAGACAAAAGGTTCATCTTAGCAAAGACACCGAACTGGAAAAGCACTGTGTAAACCGTCCTCCCGTTCCGAGACCCTTTGCTCTCCCTCTGTTTTCCGGTTGTGCTAACGCACCTCTCCCCCACCTGCCCCCAAACCCGCTTGTGATAGGCCAGGGCAGAGATACAGGAAGCTGCACCCAGGGCAGCATCCCTTCCCTTTGGAAATCACAGCCACTGTCACTTTGAAGCCTGTGTTCTCGCTGATCTCACAGACACGCCCCTTCAGGGAAGTCGGTAAATATCGAAGCGGAAGCACTGAAATCACTGGAAACAAGCGCAGGGTGCATCTTCCGACACCCCCAGCACTGTGCCCATCACCGACTCGGGAGGTCCTCCCTCGCAGGGCGGCTCTCTGTCCCGAATTCTCAACGTCTCTCTCACCTCCGGGCCCTGCGATTGAAGTTCCAAGAAAATTGAAGTCATTCATCTCTTTTTATCTCTAATGTAAAAAATATAGAAATACTGTAACTCTCACAGAAAAAAGCCACGCAACTGCATGGAATTATAATAATTGACTCTGTTTGTCTTCATTTAACCAGCTGGGAAGACGGTCTGATGCGACGCAGCAATTTGCTAAATTCAGAGACGGCTGCTTCGTGAGAACAGCTGCTGCCCAAGCCCCAGCCCTTTATGTCCTCCGAGGAACCAAACTACGCACAGGCTGCGGCCGCAGCCCGGCAGTACGGCAGGGTCCGCCCTTCCGAAACAATGGCCCCCTTTAGTCTGAGCGGATCGCCTTCTCAGGATCCCCCCACAGTCCCACAGGGATGAAGGGGGTCTGAGAAGGCCTCAGGTCCACCAGGAGAGGAGATCTGAATTTTGGGAGACAGCCTGGTTATGTTTTGGGATGACATCAAGGGCTTGCCTACAAAGAAATTTCCCAGTAGAGTCACCTTAGTTGATAGGCTCATGTTTCAAAAATGTTTTAACTTAATTATCTTTAAAACAATGCCATTAAACTTTAGTGTGTGTACGTGGAGAAAAAACCCCCAGGAAATCTGTTCCAAATGCAGAGCCCTGGGCCCTTGCCTCCGAGATTCTGAAAGAGTAGGTCCGGGCTGCAGGGATGCTGGGGAAGCTCCGTGGCCATCCGGTGCACCAGGCCAGCGTCTAATGAAGGAGTGCACCCGGCTTCCCCTCGTGCACTAAACCGCAGGTGCAGGCCCCTAAACCGCAGGTGCAGGCCCCTGCTTTCTGTCCTGGAACACGCCACCTTCGTCCGCTCTAGGCCAGGGTGCTCGCCATTTAGATGTCACGTGATGGGCCCCTTCTCAGCATTCAGGCTTTAGCTCAAATGACGCCGTCTTGCAGAGGCCCTCCCCAAATCCCTTGGTAAAGTCCTCCCCTCCCCCAGCTCCCCCTCTCTATCTGGTTTCCCTGTTTTATGGCACTCCCACAGTACGAGGAAGTACGTCTTCTCTCAATACTAATTCATAACCTGACATTTGGCTGAGAAAAAATACGGGTTCTAGGTGTCTGTTTGGCTATTGATTAGCGGTACAGTCTTAGAACAGTTGTTTATCCCTAACAGGGGTTACTGATTATCTGATAGAACAGGTCTAAGTGTTAAATGAGATGCTGCAAGAAATCACCCCGCATCAGTGCCCGGCAGAGACCAGCTGTTCAAAAACTGTCACTGCGCTTTCTAGCAGTGGCGGCCACTAGTCTTTTCTTAAGATCGGAACGTGGATTTGTCTGTCTGCTGGGGGTCTGGCCAGAACGTCTTCGTTATTGGCAACCGTCAGTCAACACGGATCCGTGAGTGTTTAGTGAGGATCTGTGACATCAGCAAGGTGCTTGCCCGGAGAAGACTCGTGCAGACGGCATGACCGACTCTCCCTTCATGGGTTTCTACAGTCATCTCAGAAGGAAAATTTCTTTGATTTTAGGAAAAATCTGCGTGTTTGAGATGGGGCCAGCTGGCCTAGTGAAAACGGAAGCAAAAACCGGATTTCCTTAAAGGTGGCATTTTGAGTAGACATTTACCTTGACGCTCCCCGGTAGTGCTGTTAAAATAGCATTAATCAGAAAATATAACAGCATGGGGAAGGAGTATTTAGCGAAAGACTTGGAACCTGGACAGCTGATAGACAGGTGGTAATGGAATGTAACAGATTCGAAAATGCTGAATTCCATGGAAGATGTGGGAAAAGCAAAAGAGGGAGAATAGTTTGCATTTTCAGAACCTCAGGAAGCGTCACGAATTGGGGATGTGAAGCATCTCTGAATGTAGGAGGCAAGGATGGAACTGAAAATGAGCCGATGGCTTGAAAGTCTGTTTAAAAAGCAGTTGGACTCCCAGAACCCAGAACTCAGACAGGTAGACTCCCAGACCCCTCAGGAGGCAGGCTGACTCTTTGGAAAACAAACAAACAAAACCAATTCCTTTACTACTTTCAGAGGTTCCATTCTGGGAAGGGAAGATAAAGTGCTTCTCAGATAAGGTCAAGTTCAAGGAGTTCATCATCACCAAGCCCTTATTATATGAAATGTTAAAGGGACTTATCTAAGAAAAAGAAGATCAAAATACAAACAGTAAAATGACAATAAACTCACAACTATCAACAAACATACCTAAAATTAAAACAAAAACGAACTAAACAAACAATAGAACAGGAACAGAAGCACAGAAATGGAGATCACATGGAGGGTTAGCAACAGGGGAGTGGGAGGAGGAGAGAGGGGAAAAGGTACAGAGAATAAGTAGCATAGACGGTGGGTAGAAAATAGACAGGGGGAGGGCAAGAATAGTGTGGGAAATGCAGAAGCTAAAGCACTCATGACACATGGACATGAACTAAAGGGGGGGAGTGTGGGTGGGAGGGGTGTGCAGGGTAGAGGGGAATGATGGGGGAGAAATGGGACAACTGTAATAGCATAATCAATAAAATATATTAAATTAAAAAAAAGAAGTTCCATTCTGATTTTTCCTTCTTGGTTCCTCATTAAGTTCTTTTCCTCTTTAATTCTTCTGTCTACTCTTTAAATCTTTGATAACTCACGGTTTTGTAATTCTCTACCCCTGTTCTCCATAGGCTTTCAAACTATAATCTTAACACTCATGCTTCAGATGCCTTCAAAAGCAGATGAGTTAAAAAAGAAAAACAACAAACTTTTACTTCCAAACCTGGTCTTTCTCCCTTGCACTTCATACTCAGGTATCTCCACCTGGCTGCCTCAGGCCTTTTGCACACCCCATGTCACAAATAAACTTATTCTCCTTTCTTCCCCAAAGCCTTTTCTGTGTCTCTGTTCTTCATCTCAGTTTCTTGTCTCTCCTGCTACCACTTTCTCCAAGCTACAAGGCTAAAAGAAAACATAACTCCCTCTTCTTCCTCATTCCTCATGATTCATTATTAATTCCTTCCTATTCTTCCTGTTTTATTAACATGAATGACACTGAGTAAACAAGAGAAAGTGCCAGATCCAGAGAAGTGTGTGGTCTTTCTGGGCTGCTGACATGTGACAAATTATGTCACATTGGAACAGAAATACTTTGAGTGGAGCATCTGTGACGTTTCACAGGACAAAGAGAAGAAAGTGATGATCTTCTTGGGTGGAGAGCAATTTGAAAAGTTTTCAGAGAGGAGATTGCATTGCAGGTGAGGCCTGAAGGAAGAATCATGATTTTCAGAGGATGTAGCAGGTACCGGATGCAGCTGAGTGCTGGGCACTGATTCGCTGTTTAGGAGCAAGCCCTTGGGCCCCAGACCATGGGTTGCCTGAGAAATCCTGACTCTAGTAGTGAGGCTTTAGTCACAGCATGGGCATTAGAGTGGGTACAGGACTTGGTGTCTAGACTCTCCCAGAGGCAGGGAGAGCTCACAAGGAGTCACGAGCAGGAAAGAAGTTAAATTTGTAAAAATTATTCTGGCAGCGATGAAGAGAATGGCCTGAATGAGCAAGACTAGATGTGGATTTTTTAAAAAATTAAATGTATTGGGGTGACATTGGTTAATAAGATTAGAGGTTTCAAGTGTAAATTTCCATGATACATGATCTGTATATGGCACTGGGTGACCACCACCCAAAGTCAAATCACCTTCCATCACCATGGACTTGACCCTCTGTACCCTTTACCACCCCCACCCCCTTCCCTCCGGTAACCGCCATGCTATTGTGTCTGTGAGCTTTTGTGTGTTTTTCTTGTTTGTTCATTTGCTGCTTCCAGTTTTACATTCCACATATTAGTAAAGTCATATGATTCTTAGCTTTTTCTGTTTGGCTTATTTCACTTAGCGTAATATTCTCAAGATCCATCCATGTTGTCGCAAATGGCAGCATTTCATCTGTTCTTATGGCTGAGCCGTGTTCCGTTGTATACACGCCCCTTGTCTTCTTTGTCCAGTCACCTACTGAAGAACTCTTCAGGTGTTTTCATTTCTTGGCCACTGTGAATAATGCTGCAATGAACATAGGAGTGCATATATGTTTGCAAATAAAAGTTTTCAAAATTTCCAGGTATATACCCACAAGAGGGGCTGTTGGGTCATATGGTAACTCTACTTGTAATTTTTTGATGTATTTATTCTCCATAGTGGCTGTACCATTTTACACTCCCACCAGCAGTGAATGAGGGTTCCTGGCTCTCCACCACCTCTTCAACACTTGTTATTTCTTGTCGTATTGATAATAGCCATTCTAACAGGTATGAATGAGGTGGTAGTTCATTGTTTTGATTTTATCTTTTCATATGTCTGTTGGCCATTTGTATGTGATTTAACACAATGCCTCTCAAAATCCCAATGACGTTTTTTAAAGAAATAGAACAATCATCAGATTTGCATGGAAACACAAGACTGTGAATAGCCAAAGCAATCCTGAGAAAAAAGACTGAAGTTGGAGGTATTACACTCCCTGACTTCAAATTATAATATAAAGTGACAATAATAAAAACAGCATGGTAGTAGCAGAAAAAACAGCCACACAGACCAACTCAGAACAGAATTGAGAGCCCAGACATAAACCCACATGTTTGTGGGCAAATAATTTTTAACAAAGGAGCCAAGAGAACACACAATGGAGAGAAGAAAACCTCTTCAATAAATTGTACTGGTAAAATTGGAAAGCCACATGCAAAAAAAAAAAATGAAACTAGACTACTATTTATTCCCATATGTAAAAATTAATTCTAGATGGATCAAAGACCTAAATATAAGACCTGAAACAATAAATTATATAAGAGAAAACATAGCTAATAAACTTATAGACTTTGGTTTAAAGAGGATTTTCTGAATTTGACTCCAAAGTCAAGGGCAGTAAAGACAAAAATAAATAAATGGAACTATATCAAACTAAAAAGTTTCCGTGTAGAAAAAGAAACAGCCAATAAAACAAAACAAAACAAAACAAAAAAACACAAACTAAATGGGAGAAGATATTTGCAAACAACAGCTCTGACAAGGGCTTAATATCCAAAATATATGAAGAACTCATAGAACTCAACACCAAACAAACAATCCAGTTAAAAAATGGGCAGAGGACCTGAATAGACACTTCTCCCTAGGTGTGAATTTGGAGGAATAACTGAACTGAGAGCAGGCTGAGGCCAGGTGGGTTCTCCTAAACTCTTGCATCTTTCATGGGATGATGAGGTTGGGGACAGATGTGACATGCTAATTAGATTCAGATGGAGTCATTTTTATTGCAGACCACTTTCGTTGACTTGCCTTGGAATGCAGGGTCTGTTCTCAGCCACCGTGCAGGTTAAGCACGTGCATTTGAAGAGGAGACAATGTCCTCTTCTCCTCCAAGAGGCTCTCAAATTAGCATGAAGACCTTCACAGAAAACAACACGGGCCATCTGCCTGTAGCTTTTGTGCCATGGGCTTTACATCTGAGAACCTCAGAATATACGGCAGTCTCCGGCCCTGCCCGAAGGGCAGAATGTATTCCTGGAGGAGATTATGCTCCAGAGAGAAGAACTGTCAGCAGACAGGGCTTGGACGGGGACAGAGGGTTGTGATCCTCCACAAAGCTGCAGATTCTTGTAGAATCCAAGGTCAAGGAGCCGCTGTCGGCCCGAAGACAAGCTCGGTGCTATGTTTGATCTTTTGCTAACACAGTTCTTTGCTTACGGGGATTTGGGAAATGGAGGCAGGGGCGCTGCTATTGCCAAGAGAAAAAGCCTTATCTGAAAGTACCAGAGCCGTTTCTCCTCTTTTAAATTGGGTCAAAGGCACTCAATTTAATTGGTAAATTTTATAACAGAAAATGACAACTCTCCTGCAAGCAGGGCTTCCTGCTTCGAAAGGCTGCTGAAAGCATTATTAGACTAGTGACTGCGTGAGTCAATCTGAGGATGGCCTCAGCTTCCACCTGGAATCGAGGAACATGCAGGAGGGAGGATCTGAAATGGGTAAGTTAGAGGTTGCAAAAAGAGGTATTTCCTAGCAAATGGAACTAAAGTTCAGGGAAAGCTAAGTGTGAGATTTTCTCAGAACTGGAGCATCCCAGACCTCAGGGAATGAGCTGGAATGAGTTGGAATGAGCCGGGACCCAGCATCGAAGCCACATGTCCCATCCAAGACTCAGACAATGTTCAGCTTGGTGGTATTCAAGGACTTTTTTTCTTTTGCAGCTCCTAAGTTGCTTTTTAAAAAAGTTTTATTTAAATTAATATTCCATAAAACTCACCTACTTGAGTATAAGAGTCATTGTTGTAGAAAATTTGTAGCGTGGTGTGACTGCCCCCCAAATCTAGCTCAGAGCACTTCCCTCACCCCTGGAAGCCCCTCACGCCCTTTGGCAGTCGACCCCCTCTCCCACTCCCAGCTCCAGGCCCAAAGTGAGTTGCTTCTGGTCTCTACAAGTTGATCTGTTCTGGATATTTCAGATAAATGAATAACATAAAGTCTTTTGTTCCGGCTTCTCCACACTTCGAGTAATACTTTTGCAGTGTATCTGTGTATCAGCATTTTTTGCCCTTTATTGTTGAGTAGTGTTCTGTTCTGCATCCCTCCCGAGTTTCGTTGCCCATTCACTGTGTGATGGCCAGTGGGTTTGTGACCAGTTGGGGCTATTATGAATAATGAATAATGATACCACATACCACCACATGTAAGTCTTCGTGTGGATGTAGGTTTTTATTTTCTTGAGTAGATTCCTGGGAGGAGAGTTGCTGGGCTTCACGATAAGGTTTGTGGTTAACATTTTAAGAAACGTGCCAACTATTTTCCAAAGTGGTTGTGTCATTTTATGTTTCCACCAGCAATGGATAGAGGTGCCAGGTGCTGCTCATCCTTGTCGACACCGATGCTGTCTGTCTTTTTGATTACAGCCATTCCCACGATTGTGGAGTGTTCTTAATTGCTAATGATAGATACCTTTCCATTTGCTTATAAGTCATTTGTGTGGATGGTTTGCTGAAATGCCTGTTTCAAGTGTTCAAGTCTTTCCCCACTTTTTGTTTGAGTTGTTGGGTATTTTATTGAGTTAAAAGAGTTTTTATAGATTCTGGATGAAAGGCCTTCATCAGAGACGTGATATGAAAATATTTTTCCCAATGTGTGGCTTATATTTTCATTTTTTAAATGGTGTCTTTTGAAGCGCCAACATTTCTAATTTTAATGGAGTCCAATTTATCATTTTTTTTTCTGTTATGGCTTGCACATTTGGTATTGTGTCTAAGAACTCTTTCCCTTTGTGTCATGAAGATTTTCTTCTATATGTTCTTTTAGAAGTTTTGTCATGTTAGCTTCTATATTTAGTTTACAATCCATTTGAAGTTACATTTGTGGATGGTGTAAGATTATAGTCAAAGGCTTTGTTTGTTTGTTTTGTGTCTATTTCTCCATTTTCTCAGCACCATTTGGTGGGTGGAGGTGGTAGCAGTTCTGGGCAAGGATAGCATAGATTCCTGCTGACTTTTTTTTGAGAAAAACAGTAGTTTACGGAAAAGAAAAAAGCCCCTCAGTTTGTTGTATGACTCTGATTGATGTTCAGAGGACTGGGAGGGCTGTTTTAGGCAGCTTTGTCCAACCTCATAGATATTTTTGGAAAAAGTGATTTCGTTGTGATGGATGTTGGACTCGTGACTGATTGTTTTGTGTTGTTTACATGTAAGCTTTAGATGGCGTCCTTTGCTCCCTTTAAATGTCCGTGGGACGTGGGAGTCCAGTACTCAAGACACACAAGCACAGAGTTGCTTGTGCCGAAGCAAGAGCAGTCCCAGGACTGCCTCCTGTGTCCCTCACTCCCGGCGGCACACAGACTCTTTGTAGATCCCATGGTTTGAAAACTCAGTCTAATCCTGATACTTCTTTTAATTTGGGAAACCGAGGCCCAGAGAAAGGACTGATTCAAGTTCAGCTGCAGAGTGACTGAGAGGAGGCTGTCGAGAGGTGGGCTCGTGGCAGCTGCCATTGGAACGGGTGTCTCCTCTTGCCGTGAGGGGGCTGCATCTTCAGCTGTCGTTGGGAGAGGATGACCTTCCAGCTTCACTGTCTCGTCCTATGAAGATGGGAGCCCTGAGGAGAAGCTATCCATGCAAAGCACCCTGGGAGACTGTAAACGGAACAGAAGAACACTGGCCTTGGCCTTTCTGTCTCCTCTCGACTCCGTCCTCCTCCTCTCCCCACCGTGCTCACCGCCCATGAGAGTAACAATGACGTGGGCGTCACTGTCTCAGCACGTGGGTGCCCATGGTGCGCCTTGTATGTATCACACAAATAGGACAGAGTCCCCAGCCTGTTCTCTGGAGCACCTACTAGGCTTTAGATACTAAACTCAGTGTTTCCTGCACATTTTCTCATGTAACCCTCACAACAGTCTCTTAAGAGTTATTCTCCCCAGCCCATAGATGTGGTACATGAGGCTCAGACCGGCTCACTGACATGTTGGCTCTCACATCACTGTGGATGGACTTGGCCTTTGACTTTGAGTCCATGTGTTTCAGTCTACTTGACCATCACACACATCTTCGAAAGTGGGAAAACTTCAGAAGGATGGCAAGGCCTCCAACCTGGGCCAAAATTTAGGAGTATAACTGGATTTGTCATTACATTGTGACCCATGCAAAGGAAAGCTACCATACACACCCCCCTCCCCATCCCCTGCCCCCATCTACTCATAGCCACTGAAGCACTTTGGGATCAGCACCTAACTTTTAAGCTCAGGTAGAATTGTGAAGAGTGCTCAAAGTCAGAATTTTCTACCAAGGTGCACTCACTTCAAATGTGCCCTGGGGAAAAGGACTATTTTTTTTTTTTTTTTAAGACAGAACAACCATTCTTCACAGCTTCTGCACTGTGGGAAGAGCCAGCAGGTTGGTGGAGGAGTTTAGCAGATTTATTGACATGAACATAGTTTTGAAACAGAAGGCAAGCTGTCATAGCCTGACATGCAGGAGGCTTGGGATAAATATTGCTATTGATGCTCCCTGCATCCGTTATCCTCACGTGCCCTGGTCCGAGGCTCTCGTGTCGGAATGAACTTGTAGAAGGGTTTGCTCTTGCCCCAGAAGAAATCAGTGGGGTGGTGGAGTGGACAGCGGGGGAGAAGGAAAAGGTCATTCATGAAAATTACTGCAAGGTAGATCAGAGGTGAAAGAGAATCAAAATAGTCCTGTCTTCATGTTTACTTGCTCTTCCAAAAACAGATGAAGCATGCATCTAAGAGCATAAGTAATAGGCTATATTTGAAAGAACAGCTAGTAATAGCTGACATTTAAACACTGGATACATTGTTAAGCAGTTAGCGCTCATTCATTCAGCAAATTTTATTGGACAGGTACTAGGTACCAGGTTTGGTCCCAGGAAATTGGTATTTATCAGTGACTAAAATTCTCATGGGACTTACATTCTTGGGGGAAGACAAGAAAGACAACAGCAGACACAATGAAAAAGTGAATTGCCTGTCACATTGGGCCAAGTGCTAGATGCCCAGGGGACAAAGTGCAGCCTGGGCCAAGTGTGTGGTGCCCTCACACCCAGGCAGGGGGCTCTCCAGGTCTAACCCCTGCTCCCCGACTTCTAGCGAGCCCCTGCTCACCTTCCCTCTGTAGGTCATGCTCCTTCACACCCTGGAGCCTTTTTCTAATCCTTTTTCCCAGTGAAGACTCTCTTTCCTTTCCTTCAGTGGCAAACCCACCTTCCCCTCTCAGTTCAGATGCCCCCTTCACTGTCCCCAAGGGGTTCCATGCTGCCCTCTCTTTTGACATGTCTCCCACTTTACTCTGCTGCTGACCTCCCCCTGGGAAAGCACTCAAAACCAGCATCTCCCTGCTCTGAGGGACCTCAGAGATGCAAACACCGGTTCCTAGACTTTCCCATTTGTGTTGCTCTGCCCACACCTGACACGTGACTGTGGCCTGAGCTGGTCAGGACAGATGCAGGAGCAGAGGGCAGGTGGATGTGCCAGCCACCGAACTAAGACCTTCTGAGACCTTCTCACTTCCTCCTCGCACTGCCCTGCAAGGCAGAGTCTTCCTACCACTGTTTTGCCGGAGAAAAGGGAGGTCCAGGTGTTCGTTCATGGCAGAGGCGTCAGTGGCAGAAGCTGGAGGCTCTCATGGTTCCAGGACAATGACCTTGAGCCCTGCGGTCTGCGCAAAGCCTTCCCTCGCTTTTGCACATCTTTGGGGGGGTTTCTCCTTTCTTTGAATTTTCATAGCACCCCTGCACTTCACCTCATGTCAGCCTGTCAATAATTGCACATTAGTCGTACTCTCGTGGCTCGATCATAGCTAGTCCCGCTACCCATCTGTATGTGTACATATTTGAATGAGGGAAACCAAGTCACTCACAGATGAGCACTGTCACAGGGCCGGGGAGGACCCAAGAGGATTCTAGATCTTGTCACTGCTCCTCTCTACACCTTCATCAGAGCGGCTGCAGGCAGCGTCATGTCAGTCGGGAGTCCTGATGGATGCATGGTCCCCCACTGTGATCCTGGACACGTCGTAGCATTTCTCTAAGACCCGATGTGCTTGTCTGTACGAGGAGGACGCTGTCCCCATTTGGGGTGATTTTGGAATGACTGGATACAGGGCACAAGGAAACACTTAGTTTTAGTTTCCTGACTCCCTTCCCTGGAGGGAGTTTAAAAGGGCAAATGCTCCTCCAAATAATTGGGGAAAATGTTCGCACCATCAGTTTATTCAATGAAACGTGGGTTGGAAATATAATTAGGCTTAGATTAAGAAACCAGGGCTCAGGTCCTAGCTTCCACATCCATCAGCTGTGCTATTTGGGATAAGGAATTTAATCCTTCTGTACCTGTCACGCTTTCATTTTGTCAACCAAATACTTATGGACCAACTTCCCGAGAATTCTGCAAGTGTCCTGGGGTCTGGACAGAGAGTGCCGGCCTCACGGAGCTTCCTCTCTCTCCTGGAACTTCCACGTGGACACAGGTCCTGCTACTTCCTGGGCTTGTTTGGGGAGCTAGGTAAAGCACTCTGGAAACAGAGAAGGGCGTTGCAATATCACTGACAGAAACAACAAGGTATTTGCAATCAGAGGAACGGGGTTCAAGTCCTGATTGCACTGTTCCTGAGGGAGTGGCTTCAGAGTGAGTGACTTTGAGTGACTACAGGCCCCCACACTTTAATTTCCTCAAAAGGAAATGACACTCCCCTCCTAGAAGTAGGTTACCACAGTTAAGGAAATAATGTCTATGAAGGCCTTTTGTGCATAGGAAAATACTATGAATGTTAATCATTTGTCAGTTGTTACTCCTTGTGAAACAAACTGTGGGGGGAATCTCTTGTCTGGGAAAGTAAACTATATCTAGAATAAACAATACTCGGGGGACAGCTGTGTCGGGGAACAATAAGGCGTGTTAGGAAAGTGGGAAGACTGGCCACAGACTCTGCATGTCCACCTGGGCAGGGTGCCTGCGGGGCCGGCAGAAGTCATCTTTCACTCTCAGTAACGATGTGCTGTCTCTGCGTGACACTGGCCCAGGGCGGCTCTCCGTGCCCGCTGCGTCCGCAGGAGGCCCCTGAGGCTAACCTGAGGGGGTGTCCCACCGAGATGTTCTTAGCAGAAGACCAGCCCGACAGTCCACGTGGAGGATCCCAGGCTGGCTGTTCCATTCTTCAACAGAAAGCGAGAATCTGTTTCAGACGCCTCTTTGGTTGTGTCTCACTTGGCCACGAGTTTGATTAGTGTGTCCCCACCTTCTAGTATGTCCTGATTTCAGGAGCAAGTCACTCTGTGACATACCCAAAGCCAAGGGGGGACTGCCAGTGTCAGCCTGCCGGACACCATCCCCTCACTGCCTCAGCCCGCTGCCCAGGGGGCAGCAGAGACCAAGCGGCCAGGCAGACGGGGCCCTGGTCTGAGGAGACAAGGCCTCATTGTGCGTCCTGGAGGGCTCTAACTCCGTGGCCTACTGCATTCCAGCCTCTGGGACAGATGATGAGCCAGAGGGCATTGTCCACACCTGTATACACACACATGCCAAATGGGCTCCTCACTTCCCGGAGGCCAAGGGGGGACCCAGAAAGGCTCCGTGACTTGCACAGTGCGGAACAGTCAAGGCGGGCTGGGTCTTCCTGGATGCGCAGCCCTTGTTTTATAGTAGCTCCAGCAGGTCTTCTGGGAGCTGGGAGGGGGCGGGGGGGGGCACTTGGGAGAGAGCAAGAGACCGGAAGGAGCTCCCCATCCACAGGATCAACCAGGGACAGGAGCAGTATGGAAACGTCATGGTGGGAGCAGATGTCAAAGGCCAGAGGTGACATGTGCCACAGCCGAAGTTCCGACTGGGAAGGAAGGACCGTTAGCCTGGGCCTTAAAGAACGAGTATGTTGGAAGAGGGAGGAAGGTGGCTGGACAAGTGTGCTCCAGGCAGAAGGAATGTGAAAGCAGGAGCCCAGCGGTGGGCAACATGCAGCCCAGGTGAGCGTTTCCATAGGAAAGTCGAAAACTTGTCTTTGTTTCCGTGGAGAAACGTATTCCGAAAACACGGGAAAACACGGCCGGCAGTATACGGGCACCCGAAAAGCAGCGTAGTGCCGCTCTGAAAACGGGAACGCGGGCTTGTCTGAGGAACTGACTGGTGTCGAGTGGTCTTGTGGATACCTTTGTGGAAATGCGTTTTCACTTTACAAATTCCCTCGGTGTCGGGCAAGCTGCCCTGGTCTGGCCCCGAGCATCTAGGTCCCCGCCCACTTCCCAGCCTGGGCCAGCGACGCAGGACCCGGGTGCCGCAGCCAGCTCTGCCCCAACACCTCCCCCGGATCCCAGGAAAATCAGGCCCACGGTGAAGGAGACCTCAGGTGAAGGAGACCTCAGGAGGTCCGGAGAGGAGGAAGTGGGCCTCAGACCTGGGCTTCAGCCCCCTTGCCCAGGGGCACCTGGGTACAGGTGATCGTTTGGGATTTGGTGTGAAGACCCAAGGTTAGACTCGACGACTTCTACCTGTTGTATAGGTTTAGGTTCGTCACCTTAGGCTCTTGGAACGGCAGTCTCCTGCTCCCTAAAATGGGGATCATGGTTGCCTGGTGGACTCGATGGCAGGGTCATAGGAAGTAACCTCAGAAAAAGATGCAGCAAGGCACCCGCTCCGCGGTTGGGGCTGAAAACACGTGAGCCCTGTTGCTATCTCCTGCACGGTTAGAGCGAAGTAGTCCTGTTCCAAACATTGGCATTTTTGCTCTCCTCAAAAGACATGCGTTCTCTTAGAATGGAATGTGATGATTTAGAATCAGCTGATGGGGGTGCAGGATGACTTCACAGCCTCGTGCACCCCGCTGAAAGGCATCCGGCCCTGACGGCCGTGGCCTGGAGAGCGGCGGGCTGGTCTGAACTCTCAGCGACCCCGGCACCAACGACCGGCTCATCGGCCGAGCCTGAGCTGGTGATTCCACGCCTTGAGAGGCAGATGTGGGCAAGGATGGCCAACGAGCTTGTTTCCTCCTGGGAAGGACGATTTAGTCAACGACGTTTTAGTTGTTCAATAATGAGTTACTAGAACCCCAGAGGCAAAAACAGGACTCATACTTCCCCGGGGAGCTGCCTTGCACATGATCTCTTTATTTTACAGCCCGACCTTCTCGAGTTTATCTTTGCACGATCTCCAGCTCTCACCTGCCTTCCCTGGCACGACCTGTGCACCTCCGTGGGGCCTCTCGCAGCAGGTTCCCAGGCTTTCCAGTTGTTCGCAGGTGCCCGTGAGTGCCTTCTGTGTTCTAGGTCCGAGGGAGACCCTGATGGATTTCTGCCCTTGGCAGCGGAGTCTTATTCCAGTGCCAGGGAGAGACTCCTGGCTAATGATTCCAAATAACTTGGCAGGCATCTCATTTTTCCTACCTGAGATAAAAATGTTCCTGTTTCATACAAAACAGGCTTGAAAGGGTACCAAGAGTGTGGAAAGATGGCCAGATGGCAGAAGCTAGTGTGGACCGGGTCTTCCGGGTACATCGAGGCTTGGAGAAGTTTGGGGGACACGGCAGGTGAGACGAGGGCGGTGGGAAGCAGGACTCGGGTCTCGTGACCCCGTGCCCAGGACTCCTTTGCCCATGTCTCACCTGCTTCGGGGGCCTGGCCCGGTCAGCGAGGACAGACAGGGAGCGAAGGAGTGAGTTTAAGAGGTCCTCACGATTCCAGAATTTACTGTGTGAAGAGAGGTGTAAGATACCCCGTGTTTCTCAAAGCGGGAGAAAGAAATCCGTAACTGTCATATTCTAAAACCCCGGAAAATGCCAGGGCAACCTAATTACTTGGATTCTCCTGAGGAGAGAAGGCTTTTTGGCTTCCAGACAAAGGCTTCCAATCCTCCTATGTTTAAAATGTGCTCTAAATTTGCATTGTAGCTCTGTTTTTTTTTTTTTTTTTTAGTTCTTTCGTGATTTAACAGGGAAATGAAAACACAAGTTCCTCCGGAGGGATTTTGCTAATCTGGTTGCAAACAGCAGATGACCAAACGCCCTCGCTTCTGTGTGTTTAGGTCTGGTAATCACAGCCTGCAAGCCCCTCCAAGGCCCACTTCAGGGACTCAGCCGAAAATAGCCGGTGAGGTCAGCCCCGGGAGGGAAAACAAGAGCCCTTGTCGTCTAGCTAGGGGGTACCCGATCACTTTTGAAATGGGAGGTTAAGGAGCGCCTTCCTCTTTCCGTATCTGGGTTTGTGGCCGCCTCACTGCGTTTGCCACTCATTCATTAACTGGGTTCTGGGTGTCTCCTGGGAGCCAGATGCTGGGGAGGGACCGGATGCCGGAAGTGGATTTGCTGGGAAGCCCGGAGGCTTAAGTTTCTGGGCCCCTCCCTGCCCTCCAGGCCTCTTCCGAGGCTTGGGGAGGGGCCCTAGCAATGCGTTCAGGCAGTTGTGTGTTTGTGTAAGATACATATACGTAAAGGGGGCTTCTGTTCACATTGTAAAGTCTTCCGTTTGCGTGAGATCTGAATCCGTCCCTGGGCCTCCCCCAGGTAGCCCCAGTCTTACTGGAGGGAGGGGCCTCATCACACAAATGACTTCCCAAGTGTCTCAGAGCAACAAGGGCAGAAGTTGTGCAGGGCGCGTGGACACAGAGGAGGGGACCCCTGACCCTGCTGGAGCTTGGGCTGGGCTTCTAGTCAGCTTCCACCCCAACCAGGCATTTTACAATTCAGTCCCTCATGTTGGCGCTCGGGTAGTGTGTGCGTATGTGTGCGCAGAATAGTGAAAACGTGTGGGATGCAGCCACTAGCAGCATTTCAGAGCAAAAAAACGAATGAAGTGGAAGAACTCCAACCGTCAACTTAATACCCATAAGTTTCCCAAATCTTATTGTAAGTCAATAAAGTCATTTGTAAGTAGCTGCAATAAAGCCTTTCTTTTGAGACTGTAAATTCATGGTCTTGTAGCTCCTGTTTGAAGAGAGTTATTAAAACGCAAGGACGGCACTGAACATCTGTGCCTCCCTTTGCCGAAAGGAGCCTCCCAGTTCCTGGGAGACCCTGAGCTAATGAGACTTGCTGGTGAGTCATCTCCCAGCCTGGACCTGGAGAAGCTATCGGATTCACCTGGTCTCCGTGGTCACCTGAGCCCTGTCCCTTCAGCGCCTGCAGCAGCCACGGGAAGGCCATTAACTCAGTCACTCGCCCTTCCTGTTCACCCCGCCCCGACCTGTTCTGCCTCTAATTTAATATTTGCAGACCTGCCGAGCATCGTTGCTAAAATGCTTCATTCTGCATGCAGCCACCCTTTGATCAGCTGGCCATCACGTTCTCATTGGGTGAAGGTGAAGCTCTCACTGGAACATATGTCCCGTCATTTCCTAAAACTCGAAAACTGTTTTGGATTTTGTAATTCATCTGGCCCCAAGTATTTTGGATCAGGGTTTGAGAACCTGTGATTTCCTTTGCTTCTTGACAATCGTCTTGTACAATAGTGACTGTGTTCACATTACGATGAGAAAAGGGATGTCAGAAAGACATGTTCATTTCTCCAGGGTCTCAAAACTGTTATGAGGAGGATCCAGGATTAAACCTATGCTTTTCAGAATCCCAAATACATGCCGTTCCCACTAAGCTGCAGGCTCTTCCCAGCCCCTTAGGGAGGTGAATGCCATATCTAAGTACTGCAGTCAAGACTGAACGGGACCGTGCACAGGAACATGGGGTGCTCTAGAAACTCGCCTCTCGAAGTGTGTGATCCTTGGACCAGCAGCATGGACTTCATCTGAGGGCCTGTGAGATGCTGAGTCTGGGGCAACACCCAGGCCCCGCTGAATCAGAAGCAGGATCTGCGTTTTATCAAGACCCCACCCTCCCAGGGCTTCATCTACGTGGAAGGTATGAAAGAGGAAGAGATCACGTGCCACGTTTGAAAGGTCTCAGAATGCCGGGGTTGGGATTGTTCGCCAGGATGGCACTGTGGAGCTGAACACTTTGCTGGGAGGCAAGTGAGGAAGAAGGGGAACTCAGCGAATGGTTCCCCCCCCGACAATGGTTGCCACAGAGAGGTGCGTGCCTGCGCAGAAACAATAATCGCACATTTGTTCAAGTCCGTCGCTTCGCAAGGAAGTGCTGTGTTTCTGCATAGCGAAGCCCACGACCGCACATTTACCTCTAGGAAAAACTCAGGAAACTGGTCTACCTAACAAAAGTATCAAACCAATTTAGATCATAGTTGCTAATTACCTCAGGAGCAGGGTTTTCATGGCCTGGATGATTCTTTGTCTTGGGGGCTGCCCTAGGCGTTGCAGGATGTTCAGCAGCATCTGCCTGTGGCTTTGACCTTCTAGACTCCAGTCGCATCACCCCACCCCGAGTTGTGACAATCAGAACATCTTCATATATTACCACGTTTCCCTGGGGGTAAAAGGTGGGGGTGAAACAAAATCACATCAGTGAACACAGCTGCCATAAAATGTGTTCGATTCACTTTTTCGCATCCTGTAGTTCACCAAGCTTAAGGTACGGCTTCCTGATTATTCATCAAGTAATCAGCCCTTGGCTGTTGTTAAGCAAAGTTCTTCAGAGAGAAGGCCTTCAAATGAGCAGACAATAGACAATACACAAAACTGGGTTGAGGACGGGAGCTGAGAAGGCTCCTCGTCACGTGGATATCCATTCCCTGAGCCAGTTGTATTCAGGACTTGTTTGTGTGCTGTGAAACTTCACTGACCGGCTCACCTCAGAGGTCTTGCCTGAGTGGCCAGGTCATGCAGGAGTTCTTGTAACAGAAGCTTCTGGGTTTGCTCAAACATGTGATTGAGAGGATTTGGGGCTGAAAGGCGGGGTCCTGGACTAATACTCCCAAAAGAAGGCAGGGGCAAGGCCGCTCATTCTCTACGGGATGCTAAGAAGAGGTAGATGACACATTCGATGAAGGCGGAGAACTAAACACGGCTTCTATCTTGGGGCCGATTCTGGCTAATAAAGACTGTGCATAGTTGATAGCTCTCAAACGTCTACCAGTGAATCCCCTGGGGACGATGTTCTACACTCTCCTTCAGAGACGAGAGCAGGACTCTAATTTAAAGAGCTCCCAAAGCTATGATTTCTGGGGGGAAATGACATTTTCTTGCCACTGTAGCAGTTCCTGCAAAACCAGGGCTAATGGCTGGAGCTGGCATGAGGAGGAACCATAGTGGGGCCCTGACATGAGCAACAGACCATCAGTTTGAGCGCCGAGAGCGCCAGCAGCTATGGTGGCAAAGAGGCCCCTAAGATAAATTTCTTGGGAACCACCACCCATGTGGTGAGCCCGTAACGCTGCATGACATCATCACACCAATGATTTCTGACCGTTCTCTCCAAAATGGCTGTCCTGTTCTCCTAGATGCAACCCTCGGGGGGTGGGGGGTGTGGGGGGGGTTAACCTGGTGTTACATATTTGAACGCATGTAACTAGTAACCTGACCTTCTGGAGGGGATATGAAGGACAGAAGACACCATTCCTGCCCTCGTGGAATGCTGAGTCTAACAATCACATTCCAGTTGGGTGCAAAAATACAGCTCGTGCATAACCAGCTAGCTGACTGGACGCTACAATAGCGATCGGATGTTTGGGGCGTACAGCTGGTCCCCCGCCTTTGCTCTCCGCTCATTTGCATAGCGCTTGGTACTGCGTGGATCTTCTCCCCTCTTGCTACCGTCGCTGGGCCGAGTTACCTCTTTCGTGCTCCTTTCACACTGGCTTCTGGATTTGCTCTCCGGGTTGACCTTGTCTTTCCTGGCCCCTCCCTCCACTGCCCCTCCACGGCAGGGCTCAGGCTTCCCAGCCTGGACGAGGGCATCGCCACCCAGAGCCTGTGGGGTCAGCTTGTTGTTACTCATCCACAGCAAGCGAGACACAAAAATTAAGAGAAAGCTGTTAGAAGCATGTCATAGCGGCCTAACAGAACAATTTTATAATTTAAAAATCCTATATTAGTTAGCCATTAATCTAATCTAATAATATTACCATAAAATCACACTGTTAGTTGGCATTTCTTTTGATTTCTTTTATTTTTTATTTTTTGGTAATTTATTCTGAATACATTGCAGAAATTTTGGTTTTCTAAGGATTGGGGAAGAACAAACTGGCCCTTCTCTTATTTATTTATTTATTTATTTATTTATTTATTTATTTAATTTTTAAATTTAATTTTTATTGCGTTTTTTCCCATCACCATTTAGTCCCCTCACGGCCCCCTCTCCCCAGCAATCACCACACTGTTGTCCATGTCCATGAGTCCCTTTTCCTTTCTGACAGCCCCCCCACCCCCTAACTCCTCACCCTACCAGCAGTCATCCGCTCTCCATCTATGAGCCCGTCTCTGCACACTTGCCCTTCTTACACATGTGGTTTGCGAGGCGCTGGCCTGGGCCCCATCTGGTTGCTACACTCGATGTGACCTCATTCTTTGTCTCCCATTTATCTCTCTCTGATTCTGAACAGCAAATGACCAAAACCACTTTTCAAAGAGGCGGGTCCCAACGATCACACTTAGCGAGCAAAGCGCGTTCTAGGTCAGCTCTGCTCGGGGTCTGTGGCCAGGCTGCGCGTTCACCGAGTCTGTGGCGAAAGGTGAGACGACAGTCTTCTTAGCCGAGGGTGGAAACGAAGTTCCTTCCTCTTTATTCGATTTCCTGCTCCCCACCCCCCACCAGCAGAAGAGCTGGCGGGCGAGTACCGCACGTTGTGAAGATGGGCTTTTATTTTTGGGAGACATTCAACTTCTTCACATTCTTTGCTCACCATGCGGTGGTTACATCCTCACCCAGCGTGCTTGCTCGCAGACTGGCAGGTATCCCTGAACAAAAGTGACAAAACGAGAGTATGGAGGTGCGAGTGTGAACACTCTGAATTAGGATTTTGCATGAATGTCAATGTTTTTGTGAAAGTGAAACATACAAAGAGTTGACAGCATTAAAGATAAAAAAATGTTGGTAACCTTTCTGTAGAATTTTTAGTGTAGAGGAACTTTTTGCAGGCAGTTAGGAAAGATCCTTGCAGAACGGTTACATGCTGTGGGAGAAGGAAAACACCAGGGGCAGAGGAGGGACAGTGTGACACTGTCCATGGAGCCTGAGAAAGTCACAGCGCTGCTTTCCGTCTCAGTTTCCTCATTGGTGACATGGGTTTTAATGTACTCTAGTTCGTGGTCTACGTGGGGCTAAATAAATTAACACAAACACGTAAATCACTTAAAACAGTGCCCCAGACTGACTGTGGGCAGTGGCTTAAAGTCTCTGGGCTCCAATAACTCAGTCTGTAGAATGGAGAAAATTATGTTTCTGAACTCTAAGGGTATTTCTTAAAGAACACCCAATGTAGTGTGGCTACATTAATGTTGATCTTTTTATCCAAGTAATTAACTCTGAGAAGTCTAGAGGGTGTTGTGGCTCTGCCTGATACTCATGTATTCTGTCTGACTCACTCCTCGGGCCTGGCCTGTAGGTGCTATCAAATTGCTTTTGTTTTTCCAGAGTAAGTTAAAACCAGTGGAAATTCCCTATAAGCCCATTCATTCATCCAATAGACATTGACCAGGTACTTTGTACCAGTCACTGTTCTGGGCCCTTGGGACATAACAGTTAACAGAATAAAGATTCCTACCCCCAGGGAGCATGCGTTTTGGGGGAGGGAATTGGCCTGACCAGAAACTTTGAATCGAATTATACGGCATGTTAGAAAGTGGTGAAGTTCTGGGTCACAGAGGGGAAGTAGAGCTGAGTTAGGATGAGCAGGAGTGGGGGATGGAGGGAGAAGGGGCAGGTCGTGGTGTTTCGTAGCGTGGTCAGTGGGTCTTGTATGGACGGTGCAATTTAAACAAAGTGTTGAAGACGGGGAGGGGATTTACAAGTGGAATTCGTGGGGCTGCATTCCCAACAGAAGACAGAGCAGAGCAAAGGCCTTCGGGCAGGAGCAGGTTTGCGGTGTCGGAGGGAAGGCGAGGAGACCCATGTGGCTACAGGGGGTGGCCAAGGGGGATGATCTAAAATGACCCCATACCTTGCTCGTGACCCCTCTGCTTGCCTGGAGTTTTCACCATCTCCAGGTCTTAGGGAGTCTGGAAAGGATTTCCGCAATGGGCACAGCTAGGGTCCTAGTGTCTGATGCTCCCCTGGGGCCTTCCCGGCCCCCTGCCACGTGGCGATACTGTCCGTGCTGTGCAGGTGAAGGTGCCGGTTCATGCTATGAGCACGTCTTTCTCACCCATTTTCCTATTTAAGTCAGGGAACCCCTGTGCCTCTAAACCAAACTTGGCTCCCTGGGACCCTCCCAAGTCCTGCCCACAGAGGATGTGGCCTTATGCCCCTCAGAAAACAAGCAGTCGTGTTGCCCTTTTCAGTCTTGGGGCCACCATGCCAGGGTTGGCAAGCTTCCCTTTCTCCACCCTTGAAAGAGGAAGGATTGCTGTGCTTCCCTTTCTCCGAAATGCTCTAGAAGCTTAGCGCACCTGGGGCAGGGGCCGCAAAGCCGTGGCTGTGCTGTCCACCGCGATGCTTTCTCTGTCGAGTAGAATATTACAGGGCAGAAAAAGAATTGGCTGTGTTCAGGGAGCGGAGCATGCGTCCTCCTGTGGCGAGCCTACCTGGGCTTTATTCTTCACGTGTCTTCATGACACCGGAATGTCCAGGTGTGGAGTTACAAGAGACTGCCCACTTTCCCCTAGGCGACAAGGAAGGCTGCCTTTCACACCTCATCTCTCCTGTTAGCAAAAAATAATGAGCAAAATAAGACAAGGCGCTGGCGGGTGGCCCTGTGTCATTTTAAATTACGGCCCTTTTCTCTCTAGGATAGGGCTGTAGATCAAGAGAGGTCACCCCTGTAACACTATCATTTTAAGCGTGAGGACCTTGAGACACAGGGAAGTCAGCTGGCATGTCCAAGGCCCCTCAGTCGGTGGCAAGCTGGGACGAGCACCCAAGCCTCCTGCCTCCAGCCCGGTTGTTTTGTGATATTGCAACTGCAAGGTCATTTTTTTTCTCAAGAATTATACTTTTAGTTCATTTGTTTTCCTTCCTTTTCATTACTAGAGGTGGTTTTCGTCCTTCAGGTTTTCCATGAACTTAAGGCCAACTAGTTCTTCTGCATTCAAACGAAGTCTCATGCTTGCCACTATATACAAGGCGCTGTGCAAGAGCTGGGGGAGGGGATGAGGGTGAACGAGAGAGAAGTTTCAATCTCGAAGACACGTAAATTCCAGGAGAAGAGGCACTCATTAAAAAAATGCACACAGCCCTGGCTGGTGTAGCTCAGTGGGTTGAGCGCGGGCCTGCGAACCAGAGGATCGCGGTTCGATTCCCAGTCAGGGCACATGCCTGGGTTGCAGGCCAGTTCCCAGCAGGGGACACACGAGAGGCAACCGTACATTGATATTTCTCTCCCTCTCCCCTACCCTTCCCCTCTAAAGATAAATAAATAAAAAAATATATTTAAAAAAATGCACACAAATATAACTCCGCGTGCTAAGGAGAATGCTAGGAATTGTTTAGTTAAAGTGCCAGGACAGGAAGGTTTTGCCCAAAGAGAAGGAGTGGAGAAAGGAGAGCCGGGGGGCCAAGCCACGCGTTCACCTATTGGTTCTGTTTACAAAGAAAAAGCTCTGTTTGGAGCTCACCTCGACGTGAAGAACGATCAGCGCTCAGGGTTTCCGTGTCGGTGGGAAAGGCCCTGGCTGCCACGGGCCTGGGGGCGGACACTGGAAAACGACGGCCCGAAGAAAGCCTCCCTGTTTCCCAGGCGATCGCCGTTCCGGAGTCTGGACGAGAGCCTCGCAGCGCCTGTAAGTTGATCTTTCTCCTTGAAGTCACTCTTCATAAATCCTCCCGGAGCCCAGGGCCTCCTCTTTTAAATATATGAGGTGTCCATCAAGGCGGTGCAGACAAGGCTATTTGAATGTGCAGCCCCGGACAGAACTACAAGTTCCATGTGAGATTAACTGGAAAGTTGATTCAATAGACTAGTCATGCTTCGTAGAGTATTATAACACATTTGGCCCTGGATTGAAAAATAAATATAATGTTCCCAGGTTGAATTAAATACTATATCCTCTGTGTTCCCGTAGTCCGTGCACGTGGCTCTATTACTTAGCAATAATTTACCCATTGTGTGTTCAGCACATGCTATGGTGACAGGTAATGGAGCAGATATTGAGGGTATGGAGGGTTAATGAGAAATTAGCATGGTCTTCTCATTAGTGTTGAACTCTTGGACACAATATTGTAATATTATAATGCACTGTGGGAAATACGGTATATCCGCAAATCCAAGCGGCTAAGCAGGCAATAGAAGTTCATTTCTTGCACACGAAAAGTCTGAAATGTGAGTTTCTAATCCGCAGGTCATTCTCCTCTACGCAGTAATTCAGAGATCCAGGTTCTTTCCATTTGATAGCTGGTCCATCTTCAACATCTGCCTTCCAAGTGTGAAGAGGGTCCATCTGCCTCTGAGTACCCACTGTATCTGGTCACTTTCCAGTCCCCAGCTGGGTAGCTACTGTCCAGCAATAACTTGACACTGTGCAAAGAGAACAAGAATCTTTGGTAGACAGCTAACAACCATGCAGCCCTCCTCCAGTCCCTGAGTTTGGGTTGGCTAGAGGTTGCAATTCCTAGCTGCTAGGAAGAGCCACGTGATGAAGTTCCAGCCAATGAAATATATGTGTAAATTTCATGTGGTCACTTTCAGGAAACTCCTTGATATTGCCTGTGTGGTCCTTTTTCACTTTCGGTCTTATCCATTCCTTCTTTGTTGGAAGTAACAGCTGGGGTCCTGGCTGCCCTCATGGGCCCTGAAGTCAAGGACCACATCCATGGATGTCAGAGTGCAAAGTTCAAAAATGCCTGAGGCCCTGAGAGACTTTTTAGAACAGGGTAAATAACCAGGACTGCTTACCTTGATCATGAGCCCTTCAGTAATTTTTTCGGCTCTATACCTGGCTGTGTAGTGTAGTGTTGGGAGTGGAGAGCAGCTTTGACTGGCATCTCTGCCATGATCAGAGGAGTGCTCCCCCCTCCACTGTGAACATTTAAATCTACTCTGGGTGCTGAGGACATTTAAGCCTGCCCATAGCTTCCAATATCTGACCCCTACTAGGCGCTTTTGCTGTCTTAACTTAAAGAAGAGACTAGTAGTGGAATACTTCCAGAAGCTTGGTGGTCAGTAAAAGTGGAAAGATTTAATCATTAGGTGGCTGAGCCTTTTGGCATTTCTCTCTACTAATGGACCTGACTCTGATTTGAGAGCTCTCTCTCTTTTCTATAATAGAGCATTACTACATCAAGAAAGATGGTGTTGTGGCGTTTCGAGGCATATCTGTTCATGATAAAGTGTACCATACTTTGCTGTGCATGATGCACACTTTTTTTGCCCAAAGTTTTGAGGGGAAAATAAGGATGTGCATGATACTTGGGCAGTGGGATTACACACCATGGGCACAATAATCCCACGTATAATGGGTGTGCATGGTACGCGGTCAAAGTACTCTGAAGTCGGGCAAAAGTTCTCACTTAGTTTTTTCTTCCTTTGCTGGGAAAACAATGAATCTTTCTAAGGCTCACCTTTCTCATTTTTAAAATGGCCACAGTTCTATCCACTCTAAAGTCCGTGGATGGCACTTCACGGGGGTGATCGTAGGAGCTGCAGGGAGATGTTTTCACGAGCTGCTGCATCTTCGGGTCATGTCCAATGGCTCTGAAGTCGATACCTACGCAGACGCGGAAGAAAGACACATTCGGAAGGATGGAGCGAGCAAATTGACCTTTGGAAATGCATTAGGCCTTATGCATAATAGAATTCAAATCATTGATCCACACAGTTGGGAACCATACAGACAGGAAGCGATAAGGTCAAGAATTCAAATGCTTAAAATTGAATCTACATGGATCGAAAATGAGGCTTTCTCTAATGGATATTGAATGCCTCACACTGGGACTTCGAGCAAATATTTGGGGACCTGGCGCGAGCAGAGACTGCCATGTTTCCCATATACGCAGTGTATATTAAACAGCTGAGCGAACCCCGCATTCAGGAAATACTCAGACATAAAGGGAAGTTGTTAAGTGGAGAAGAATCTGTTTGCTTTCCTGACATCCTCTCTTGTCTGAATCAGTTATGAATATTCACCTAACCCGGCCATGTGGACCGCAGAATCTGACGTGATCAGAACTCTGAGAAGGTCTGGAACTGAGAATTGTTAGCTGAGCTTTCATCGCTAATTGTTATGCTCCTTTTTTCCACTTCTAAGCTTTTATTGGGAAATTTCCCCCAAAGCTATAATTACACCGAATAATGACAGAACTTATTTAATGAAGCAGAGAGCGGAAACTTTTTGAGATAGCAAAATTTGCAATCAATTAAATTTAATGAAAAATAGTCTGTCTCCGAATCGATTTCTTCACATTCATTTTATCTCATACTTGAATTTAATCTACAGAGAGTTCTGTTATCATTGGAATTAGTAAAATAAAAATGTATGAATAATTTCATAATTTTTCCCAAGAGCGTTTTTCTGTACCCATCAAGAATACGAATGATGAAGAGGTTAATATTAGGGTAAAGAATCACACGTTTCTAGATTACTAAAATCAATGCTATAAAATGGTCATCACGATGAAAGTAATAACCTATATCCCTATGCCTGTCCGGTTGCTGATATATATTTTTAAGTTTACATCTGGTAGTTGTAGACTATTCAAGTGTTGATATTATATATGGGTAGCATCTCAGTACAAATGCTGTTTCATGAATGACTCAGCGTATTTCATGGAGTATGTTTACACTATGGTAGAGCTCCCCTTAATTTTAGTTCTGCTAATATTAGGCCTAAAACCCAGGCTTTGTTATCATGGAGTGATATGAAGATTTTTAACTAAACTTATTTGTGCTACATATAGTACCAAGTGGGCAGACCACGTACAGTCACTAAGAATTGATGACAAAGGGGAGGGGGGCCCCTCGGATGTCCAGATTCCAAGGTGAATGCCATGACTCGTCTGGGCTCAGGGCTTCCCTCTGACTGTTAGCTCAGTGGAACAGTGATGCCGTCTCACGTACTAGATCCTTTCCTATTGATTTAGGTCAAATTTTTGCACTTCCTGTCTTATCCTGAACCAAAGGACCTGAAGTAGCTATTGGCTACATGATCTCTTCTATACCCGGGGCACAAAATTCTTCTCCATTATCCTCACAAAACAGGGAAACAATACTTTTTGTAGGCGGCAGTCATATCGACTGTCTTCTATTATTTTCTGCCACAGCCTGTTTTGCTAGCATGGTTGTTCCTTGGAGGCAGGAATTCTATTTGTCTTGTTTACTGTAGGTTCCCTACTTTATAGAAGAGGGCAAGGTGTAAGACAAACAAAATACCGTAAGTATTCTAAATGACTTTCTCAGGGCTATTTCCTATAATGTTTGGGTTTTATGAGGGCCCTTCTGACAACTTAGCCCTCAAACCTTGCTCATTTTTATATTAAATAGCTGTATATCAGTTCGTATTTAATATAGAAATGTATATAGTTAGCTATAAGTAAACATAGTTATTGATGATATACTTAGATTTGTCCAGCTGGAACTGTTCATTCTTAACTGTAAAAGGTCATAAAAAGCAAGAAATATGCCTATCTGACCATTCATAACACCCTAAAAAATGGCAAGACCACCCACTGACTGGAGACAAAGAGGGCAAAACGGTAATGGCTGAACATGAAGACAGTGCTTCACCCCTGAGAGGACTGAGGGACAGTGGAGGGATGTAGAGCTTTGAGAGTTTTTCCAAGATGCTTTCAGAAAAAGAAAAGGCGAGACTTGTTCATTTTGTTGATCATTATGTAAAAGTAGATGTAACTGCTCCATTATAATCACGATGTGTTGATAGAGTACTTTGTTTTTAAAAAAAAATCCCTAAAATATTCTTATGATTTTCCATTGTGCCTTGGTGCTAACATTTTATTGTTCCCCTTGCTTCTAGTATTACGATGATCTGTTCTGGGGTAATACATATTTTTTTGTTTTCTACTATTTTGCAAACGTCTCAGATCTTCACACGGAAATTGGGTCTACTGTTTCCAAGGCTGGCATACTGCGTGCTGATGCGTCTCTGCGACCCTTCACCTGCCTGCCGTCCTCAGTGGGCGTCAGATTGCCACTTCATCACCGTCTTCACACGCCTTAGCCCCTTATGGACCGGTGAGAGAACTCTTTTACCAGGATCTACACCCATGACAGAGTTGTGCCCCAGAAAACATATAAACCTCATTTTCCTGAGGCCTGCCGGGTTGTTTTCTAGGGGCGGGGGCAGCAGGTACGCTCCTTCAGTAATGGTGCGTAAGGACCCCCGCAGGTGCGCATTCCTCGCTAGCACCTGGAATGACCCCGTACTCAGACGTTCGTTAGGGGCGGGGTGGTTCTGAAGAGAGCAGCTGCGGAGGTAGCTGCGTGATGTAGTGCTTTCCATTTTCTTGTTTTTAAATGAAATTTATTGGGGTCACGTGGGTTAATAACATTATATAAACTTCAGGTGCACAACACTGTAGTGTGACATCAGAGCACTCCACCACCTGACGCCTAGTCTCCCTCCATCACTGTGTACCTGCCCTCCTCTGCCCTCTTCATCCTCTCCGCAACCCCTTCCCCTCGACACGTCTTCCCTGATGTTGGAGGGATGGCACATTGGCCAAGCGTGTGGTCAATCAAGTCTAACACATGGCCCCCCTCGTCCGAGGGGGAAAGCTGGAAACAGGCCGGATGTGGAATGATGGGAGCGTTTGAAATGTCCAGCAGAGGATGGAGCGAACTAACTCCCATCTTCACGGGGGAGGGGGCCCTGAGGCTCCTGATGAGCAGAACCACTGTTTTGGGCCAAGCGCTTGGGGCTGGAGTCAGAGGTCCCGTCCGGAGCGCAATGTGTTTTCAAGGAAACGAGTGAGTGACCTTGAACTGGTTGTTGAAACTTTCTGAATGACAATATCCTTGTTTGAAAAATGGAGAAAATGTGTATCTCACATGGTCGTTATAAGGACCACACACAACACTGTCTGCAAAAGAGCTTTTAAATCTGTAAGTTGTTACTGCCGTTTCATAGCCAAGCTTGCCTGGTTGGGCAAGAACGATGAAGCACATTGAAAAACAAAATCCAGACTGATTCAAAAGAACACAGACCAAAAGCGAGTAGAAAACAGGAAATGACGTCAGCCACACAACCTTGGCCTACTCTCCACCCCGGGGAAGCGTTTCCCATAAAGGAATATGTATAACCGCGAGCGGCTGGAAAACCTCTGGGAAGTTCCACTTCCTCCCCGTTCGGGAGTAGTTGCTCTGGGGCGCCTCAAGGACTCGTTAGACCCCTGTAAGGAGAACTCACCCTGAAGTGCATGGTGATTACACCCTCAAAGCTACAGATGTGGTGGAGGTGTTACTGCATTTCCTTAGAGCAACTTTCTGCCTTGACGAGTCAGCTCCCTCGACCCACAGGCCCCTCAGAGCTCACTGAACGGCCCTGCAAGGGGGGCCTGTGGGCCAGGCGGGGTTTCTGACACCGCCAGTGGACTAGCAATCCCACCGATGAGTGAATTCCTAACTGACGCCTGCCCTCCTCCAGTGCATCATTAACATACTTGAAAATTGCTGTCTCTCAACCAGCAGAGGGATTGAAGGATTTCAGCAGGAACTGACCACTGTCTTGATGGCTACAGTCTCTTAACTAGCGCTCACGCCTCGCTTCAGTCTTTCCTTCCCCACCTGGGGCAGTCATCACCGCCCTAATCTCAACGGCAGGGACCCACGTTTCACTATCTGATCGTGCCCCGAACTGGCTATACGACCTTGGAAATGGTCCTTGCTGCGCTTTGGTTTCTTCGTGGAGGAACAGCAGGGCAAAGCCTGCTGTGTCTTAGCCCACAGAGGGTGGGCTCCACGATCAGGCTTCAGCCTCACAGGCTCCTGACCAACACGCTCCTGCCTTGGCCGGCTTGTGTGATCTCAGGGAGCCGTGTGACCTTTTCTTCCACAGCAAGGGAGCTGGTCCTGCGGCCGCTCCCTGCCGTACAACGTCCCTGTGTGGTCTCGGAGGGCCTCTGTTGGTTCTGTTGGCTTTAATGAAGGGACATTCCCATATGGGGCAGGACTGAGTCATTTGTGGACACACGGCTTCAGGCCATGATATGCACTCAGCCTTATGTCTTCCTCCTGAGTCCTAATCTTTTGCCCTTGAAAGTGCTGGCAGTTTGCATTCTTAACAACCCCAGTGACACAGATTGACCTCCCTCTGCCCTGTGTGTGACCCCAGAAACCATGGGACAGAAACGGTCGTGGTCATGAGGTCCTGTGATGCTGGCCGGCCCATTCATTGAGGTCTTCGCCTGCTGGCAAATGTACCCTGTTGCTTTACCAAGTAAGTCAGTGAATTGGGGCCATGTATGCTTTTTAAAAATAATACAAATTAAAAGTGGCAGCAGACATCTTGTGATACAAGGAGTAACGGCTATTTTGAAATTTTCTATGAACCAAGAACTGCAATTTTATTAAAATCTAGTGAATGATTGAATGTAAACCTTGATAGATATTAAACATTTTTTTTACTGATTCTTATCTTTCAAAATACATATTGATCTAAATCTCCTGGAGGAGATCTAAGAGGAAAGCGAAGAGCGGAGTTGCAGGCGCGACGCCACCGTCAGCGCTGCCGTCAGGGTCCGACCTGAGACACTGTGCGCTGCCGCAGGACGGGGGCGTCGTCATGATTCTGGGGGGCGGGTGGGTGTGCCCCGCCTTCGCACAGTCTTGCACATCTAGAAGGGCTTACCAAAAACAATTTGCACTATGATTTTGGGGTATCTTGAAGTAAAAACACAGGCTTGCACATCTAGAAGGGCTTACCAAAAACAATTTGCACTATGATTCTGGGGTATCTCGAAGTAAAAACACAGGCTTTGATTTTGAGACTATATTTTTTGTGCGCAGGATGAAAGCCTGGTGCATTTGTATTGCAAGAACGAGGAACACAAGTGACACTGGAATTTATTGAGCACACACGTGGTAAGGAGCCCAGTGCCTATTTAGGGTTGGAGACTTGAGGCCAACTTGAAGCATCTCTCTCGTTCACTAGCCGAGGCTCATGAAAGTCCAAATAGCCTCCTTGTCAGTAAAATGAGATTCTTACTGTGTGGGAACTATAGTCTTCACTTGAAACTTTGATTCTGCTTCTGTTCCTACCTAGACATAATTATAGCTAAGAAAACTATTGGGTTGCAAAATAAAAAAACGAGCAACCTGGAGAATATCACCTCATTCTGAGTGCACAGAGCACAGGCATAAGCCACACCTAGTGAGATGGCTCCTCACTCCATGTGGGAGGCGTTGCAAGAAAGAGAAAACATTTCTCTCTAACCCTGGTAGTCTGAGAGATACTGGAAAGTGAGGTGGAGAGGGAAGGTGAGGCCGTGGAAGCAAACCCAGGAAGAAGGGCCCGGAAGAAGTAGTGGGAAATCATTCAGACAGAACTTGAACCTTCTTCCCACCCACACTACCACGCTACCAGGCCAGGGGGATGCCCCTCCACCCCAATGGTCGAGCGGAGGACGTGTGGAGGAGAATGCGTGCGGAAGTCCAGGTTCCTTGAACAACTGTTGCAGAAAAGCAGTGGAAATGGAGCAGCTATGGCAATTGACTGCAGGAGTTTGGCTACAAGCCCCAGGAAGGAACTGGGTGATCATGGAGACTGAGAACTGGCTGAGGTTAGTATGCTAATGACAAAAGCAGGCAAGCAGGGAGAGCAGGTGTGCCTCAGTGGCTTTGCTCACAGCCGAGGGTACAGGCGCTGGCCCTTGCCACTGGTTATAACTCAGGGTAAGACCAGTGGCTACTGTGCACAGTTCATTGTCTAAATAACATTGCAGGTTTTTGCGTCCCTTCTTAAAACACAACACACACACAAACTCCCCACCCCCCACTTTTTAGATTCTTCTAAAACTTAAAAATTAGCTATAGAGAGGAAGCGGATGGTTGTCAAAGGAGGGGTTGGGGGATGGGAATAACAACTTTAAAATTAAAAAGAAACATTATTTTTCTCTCCTAGAGAATTACCCAGAAGCAATTAAAATGTTTTATAACCACACATTCTGGGTACATCTTATGAAATGAAGCAAAGAGAATATAAGACAATTAAAAAATCTTTATCTGAGCCATCAGGGCCAACGGTAGAAAGGAGGAAGGTAAAAAGAAAAAGAATCTTTCATAGGTATGTTTATAGGGAGGGATAAATAATGAATGGCCTTTGTGGCATTGTTCACACTCACCATCCCAGTGCAGTGACAGCCTAGTCTAAATGAGGGACCGAGGGATGCAGGGGAGACTACGGCATTAGTTATCTGCAGCTGCATGGGAACTTAGAAGCTTCGAGTTGCTCACATTGGTTATCTCATGGTGTCTATGGTCCAGGGTCTAGGCGAGGGTCCGCTGGGCCCTCCATAACGCTGTCCACTGGGTGTGGCCAGGGCTGTGCACTCATCTGAGGCTTGACTGAGGGCGTCCCCTCCCAAGCTCACATGGCTGCTTGCAGCTCCTGAGTCCTTGTAGACTACTGCTGAGGAATTAATGTCTTGCTGGATCTTTGCCATGTGCCTCTCTCCTTAGGGCATCTCACGACATGGCAGCTTGTTGCTTCAAAGCCAGCAGGGAAGAGAGTCAGCGTGACAACCTTTACAATTTTATGGACGATCGCGAAGGAAGTGAAATGATCACTTTGGTTATATTCTATTGGTTAGAAGCAAGTCTCAGGTCACACCTACAGTCACGAGGAGAGAGTGACATAAGGACATGAATACTAGGAGGAGCAGATCACGAAGGCCAACTGAGTCTGTCCACCAGACCTCTGTGTGTTAGGAACTTGGAAGGCATTGAGTAATCGGTCCTTCCAACCTCACTCGGAGATGCACATTATTATTATTTTACAGATGAGGAAATTGAGGTCCCCGGAGGGGAAGGAGTTGCCCAAAGATCATGCGTTAGTAGAAATGCATATGGGATTCAACTGTAGATCAAAGCGATGTTTTCCCTGTGCTAGACTTCTTGCATAGGAAGACCGGAGGATGTCCTCCCAGAATGGAGCGGGAGTGGGCAGCTGAAGTTACTGTAGCCTCTGCCTCTGGGGGACGCCTCTTCTCCCTGACAGCCGTCAATTCCATCTAGAGCTGTCTGGACTCCCAGGCCACTCAGATCACCCCAGTCAGAATTATTCTTCCCAACTCTCATGAAAGCCAGTCTTGAGAATTCAATTTGAGAGGGTCCCCCTAACTGCCACGTTCTTTCAGATCACATGGGGAGGCTTTGATTTGGAGTGCGAAGACATTCCACTACTTTTTGTGTGTGAATATGGCCAGGTGATAGTTGGTTTATAGAATCCTCCACTTGCCCTGAAGTTGAATACTGCATGCTTGTAAGGAGAGAAGCTGTATTGGACCAAGACATCATGTGCTCCTTTGGGTCTCCTCAACTACTTGAATGTCTCCTTCCTTCTAAAATATCCTTCCGACCCCAACACCCAGAATTCACTTGCAGGAACAGCTTTTCATGATCTGCCCAAGGCGGCTGGACACCCTGAGCCTGCCTGGCCCCTGTGTCCCCCACATCTAGTAAACTTACTTTCAGATGTGGATGGAGCACTCATGCAGGGCTGAGATCTGGTATCTTGAGCTGCTACTGTCAGGGCCCAGTGCATGCTGGGGTTCGAGAGGTGCTCACTGTCCATGGGGTGAGCAGATCGATGGGAATCGGGATGGGGAGGAACTGGGGTCCTAGATCCCCTTCCTTCCTTTCTCCCATGTTCTACTCCAAAGCACTAATTCTGTGCTGTCTTCCTGGACAAGTCCCGTGTGCTCGGTCAGTGCAAATGTGGGGCCACCTGCTGCGTCTTCAAGGTTCGGGGTGAAGCAGCAGCACGAAGACTTCACCAGGCTTCCCGGAAGTCTTTGCCCTCACTCCCCTTCATCCTCTCGCCCCTGTGTTTGCACCTCCCAGAGAGAGTCTTCCCTTCTGTTTTCTAGATGACCCAGGCTAAGACAGAAGCTCGAAGGTACGCATGCTAATACCCTGTGCATCATGGAGCTAAGTTACAAAATGGAGTTTTCATACCATGAACGTTTCAAGGAGTGTGGCACTCACAGCAAGGCTGAGCGATGAACCCAGCGCTTGAGAGTCAAGGCAAATGCTTTTTGTGTCACAAGCAAGATGACTGGCTTCACACATGACCAAAAAAAAAAAAAAGGAATGATTCCTAAAACATGTCCTGCTGCTGCATTTGAGAGGAGCTGCAGCCAGCCCGTGTGCAGGAAGACACATGGAAATTGATCTGCCTGAAATCCATCTTCATCTTCCCGGAAGGCGAGAGAGGACGGAAGTACCTCTTCGTGGAGATGACTGACAGGCTCTGGCCGGGCATGCTCTGTTCACATAACAGACGGGAGGAAGACAGATGAGAGCTGGAAAGCACTCCTGTCATCAGGCGGCTGGCGGTCTGTGCAAAGGCAGCAGCCACGCCTGCACGATGTGTTTGTTCACTGTTTCCCGAGCTTGTTTAAATAACCCAAGCTGTGAAGCTTTCACTGGGAAGCTGATCCCCAAATTAGGCAAAATACTCCCATTACACAGTGTAATCGGGGCTAGAAGCTGGGTGGGGAGGTGGAGAAGACCTTGCTTGAGGGCCTCCTGACGGACTGTTCACTCATTCCTTCCTTGGTTCATTCATTCGATCCAGGACCACCTGATGCAGCTTTCTGTGATGATGAAGTGTTTTCACAACTCTACTTTGTGATACTTTAGTCACTAGCCACTGGTGACTACGGAGCACCTGAAATAGGGTCAGGGTGGGTAAGGGCTACATTTTCATTTAATTTAAATTAACTTAAATCTAGATAGCCACACATGGCTACCGACTGTCCTACTGAATAGCACATCTATACATTCCTTCCTTCCTATACATTTGTTCCCGTAAGTGGAAGACTATTTACCAAATATCTACCGAGTGTCCGCTTAGAAGTTACTTGATAAGTATTTTGGGGAATAGTTGGTACTCAATATAGTATTTTATTTTTTTAGTGATAGAAGGGAGGTAAGCTGAGTTTACATATATTTATAATAAAATAGAAACTACATTTAGTGAGACACACATACAATTGTATGACACTAGAGATACATACCTCTGATGGTCATTTATTGGATTCATTTATTTATAATTGCATTGATTCAAAAATAATTTAAAATGGCTGAGGCAAAAGTTAGGTATCTCTTTATGGCAAAGACTGACTTGTGTTGATCCTGGAACAGGATTCTGGGGTGTCCCAGAAACAGCTCTGTGGTGTGCGACAGGCTGGAGAACAGGGCCCGGAGGCTGGCGAGATGGGCATAGACAGTTACATGTCACCTCCCTCCCGGAAATAGACAGGCACGTGTTATGCACGTCGGAGTATGAAAAAAATGTTAGAAGAAGAAAAACTATAGAGACTTCCTGATCAGAACATGGCAATCTTAATCACAAATTGTTACTAAATCATTTGTCATCTCCCCCACAAAAACCAGTGGCTTTTCCAACAGACTACATCTATCTACTCAATTATGACAAGCACATTCTTAGAGAAGTCACAGGATTTTTGTTTTTGTTTTTGGAAATAGAAATTGCAATATGGGAACAGAATGTCTTCATCTTCAAAGGAGAGAAATCCTTGGCAGGAGTCAAGTCCTCTCACTATCATCCAGCAACAGGAAGATGGAAGCAAATCTCCTGACTGTCTCCTTCTGCCTACCAATGCTAACAAGAGTAGGAAGAGAACCGGCTTCATGCCTGGGGGCCTTGGCATGTTACAACATGGTTGCGTTTGACCTTCACACACCCACGAGGTGGGTAATGATAGTCAGAATTTATGGCTAAGGAAGTCAGGCCCTGTGCAGGCTCATAACATTGTCAAGGTCATAAGGTGAGTCTGTTACAGATGAAGTGAAGTTGGTCTCACTGAAGAGCTCTTGTCTGTTTTATTACATCATGCCTCTTTTAAGCTATCCATTGCCTTTAGTCTCAAGTGTCAGAGGACAACGTTAGAAGTTCATGGGGGCGGGGGAGGTAAGCAATTATCCAGCTGATGATCACATGGGGTAGAATGCGATGGTGTCCTAAAGAAAATGCCCTGGGATTCCAGCTCAGTGCTAGGTGGGGGATTCACGGGGTTGAACAGAACCAGGGTGACTTCATGGAGGAGGTGACACTGGAGATAAATTTGAAAGGCAGGTAAGATTTGACAGTGGAGTAGAAGGAGTACAGGAGAGGAGGAGGTAGCCTAAGTGACAGAAAACCTTACTGAAGAATCAGTGTCACTTCCTGTCGGAGACTGAGTGGGAGAATAAATCTCTGAATTAAGAGTGACAGAATGCTGTGACTAAAAGCCCCCCGCAAAATATGCAAAATATGTACAGTTAGAGGAAGTGGAAACTGGCCATTTCAAAGCTTCACACTAGTGCATGTATGTGTGTATGCGTGTGTATTTTATCTACCAAAGAATACAGGGTTTATTTCTGGGTCAGAATAATCTGTTATTTGGGCAAAATCATTTCACTCAGAAATTAAGCATACTGAGACATTTTCAGTATCCGTACTGTGCGATACGGTGGTCACTAGACACACGTGACTAATGAGCACTTGACATGTGCCTAGTATGACCAAGAAATTGAATTTGTAATTTTATTTGACTCATATGAACTTAAGTTTAAATTTAAGCAGGTCACAGAGCACAGAATATCAACCCGAAATTTTCAGAGGCAAAAGATACATTCCTTTCCTCCCTGAAAACTTTCCTGGAAAGTGTAATGGGAAGGGGGTCAGGCGGAAGGGCTGCCTCTTCCCTCCGGCTCATTTCACAGTTGGGAAAAAACCCCTCTCTTCCTAGAGCGTCCTTTACGGAGTGGGTGCACGGGGTACAACTGCCTTGGGCACACCCTGCCCCAGTCTCACGGGCTTGATTTGTTCTCTCCAAAGCAAGGCCATCCGAGAGACGGAAGACACTTTTTTTGCTGTAATTGAGTGGCACCTTCGTATCGTACTCTGAATCTGTTCTTTTGTTCAACCCACTGGGAAATACACAAACGACGTCCTGAAAGACACTGAGGTCACCAACTCCTCCAAACAGTTTGGTTTCATCAGAGCCATTTGGCTCTGCGATGGCTGCTCTTTGCTTCTTCCAGCGAGGTCTCCCATCACCTGGCAGCAGAACCAGGACCTTGCGTCGGACTCATCAGTGAAAAAAGAAAAACTTCAGGAATGTAGGAATATCCGTTCCGAAAGGAACCATCCACTCTTTTAACAGATGTGGAAACGAAAATTTCATTGAGTGTGATCCCTGAACGATCCTACACTCGAGTGATTTCTGCGAGCTTCAAATCGTTATGTTTGGCGTAATGGAGCATGTCTGTTTGACATGTGGGTTTTCCAAGTATTGAAATCATACCACATAAATCATCAGGGAACTTTGGAGCTTGATGGAATGTATTTTCATGACCTGGAGTCGTTGCTTCATCAGCTCCAATGGAAACAGGAAGGCCTGGTGTCTGCTGCTGCCAGGATGGCCTCTGCTGGGGACGGGACAGCGTGTTACTCACAACGGACATAACAAACGACCTGCTTTGTAGCAACTCACCTAGGGGCAATAAGAAAAAGAGAAATCTGAAATCCCTCCTCCCACTCCCCCATTTAGTAGACTAGTTATAAATTCCAAAATACAAAGGGGTATTTTTAGAATAAGATCTGTAAGCACATTGTACCCAAGATGGGATTTGAGTGAACTCCAATATGGAAAAGTCATTTTACAATCTGGAGCCGTATCACATGGGGAATGTGTTAAATAATACGTTTCTTTCCAAAACGATTGTATCTTGTATAATGAGTTTCTCACCGCAACTTCACTAAAAAATGAAATCTTCAGCTACCACTACAGTTTGAACTATGCTTAGGGGAAGATCACACACCCAGGGTGGATTCCAACCTCCTACGACTCCGCTCTAACAGGCTCTTCGATCAGCACCTCTCTCATTCTGCCCTCTTGCCTCCAGCGCCGCAGTGTTCATCGGGGTTCAGTTGTGGGCCGAGGTCCAGCGTCGTACAGATGGCCCGTGGCAGTCACTTGGAGTTTCACTGCTCTTCATCTTCACGAGGGCTCCGTGAATGGGCCCACGAAGCCTGTTAAGGTTGAGTGAACTTTCACTGAGATAATTAATCTACATAAAGGCTGGAGCGTGGAACAGAGTAATAAGCCCATAAAGGACAGCAGAGAAATGAGCGGTTCTGTCATGATCTCTTCCCTGTTCATCAGAGTTCAAGGTGTCTGTGCAGCCGATCAAGGGCGGGGCTGGGACTCCTTAGGTCCCAAGTCCGCACAAACTCCAACCAACACCTCAGCAGTCGACTATTTTACTGTGAGTATTCTCTTCTTTCCCCAAAGAGCTTACCGTTCTGAGAGCCTCAGACTCTGACTTCAAGAAACATTTCCAGACACAGGGAAGAAGAACACATCAGGAAAAACAGAAAACCCAAAGGTCAAAAGCTACCACATTTATTCTGGACGTTAATTTTCACTCGGAGGTAAAGTCAAAGTGTATGCGATCTGATCTGCTGGCACCTTTGATGTCTGCAGGCACTTGGAAGAATCTCCGTGAAGTGCGTTGTAGCTTCAGAGGTGGACTCTACAGAAGAAGAAGAAACCACGTGGAAGACAGTTCCCTGCACCCCAGACCCCCACCAGATACTGTTTTCCGAATTGGGCATTTTTGAAATCTTTGGGGGGTAAGTAGGATGTACTTAGGTATTTCTTTTCTCCCAATTCATAAACTTTTGAGGTAGAATTCGAAGTACCGAGAGGGCAGCGTGAGGCTGGGCTCCGGTGCAGCCCTTACTTGTTCGGGGAACGTCACTTTTCACTTCCGATCGCCTCGGCATCCGAACCGGAAACTTGGAGATGAATCAAACACACTGGTGTCTTTGGGAGATGATTAAGCAAATCTCTTACGGAAGCAACGTACAAATGCAATACAAAAATATGTCGTCATGCAGAGACTGTTTTCTTATAACACACCGTAAAGTAATTCACGACTGAGATGGGTAAGGTGACGTAGAAAGGGAAGGGCGGGTTCCTTTGTCACGTTTGATTTGGCGCAAAGAGAGGACACCGTTTGAGGAATGAATTCAGAGAAAAAATTACCACTCTAATTTCTATTTTTGATTGTTTTGAGTCTTCTCCTCCTCCCCTTCCTTTTTCTTTTCCTCCTCCTCTTCCTCCTCCTCCTTCTTCCTCTAACTCAGCTGTATATTTAAAAAGATGCTTTAAAACTTTTATGCTTCACTTTAGTGGTTAAATTAAATTAAGAGGGTTGCTTTTTCAGTGCATCTTTTTGTCTGACATATTGTTAGAAATACAAATCTTCTATTAACTTTTTACTATTTCGATTTCTTTCAGCTTTCTTCTTATCTCATTCTAATAAATTGGCTGTAGTTTCCTAATGCCATCTGCCTTGATGACCACCAGTGGTCACGCAAACTCACAGTGCCCAGAATAAATCATGCATAAACTGCTTTAGAAATTCGGGAGGACCATAGAATTTTTTTTTAATCAGAAACATTTGCCAAGAGTTTCCTACATGTCAGATACTTTTTGAGGTTCTTTGCATATGCTAATTTAACTTTTAACAACAGAGAAGGAAAGAAGTCAGTTTTCTAAACACCAGCTTGCTACGTGGAGGTCAAGCTGGGATTTGAACTCAAGTCCACTTGGCTCCAAAATATGTTATTTTCCCACTGTTTTTCAGCATCTTCAAAATGGTCTGCACAGTGCTTTGAAACATTTGAAAAGGACTATGTTTTTAAATCCAAAAGCAGTTTCCTCACAATTAAAATAATTAAGGAGCATCCTGTCTGAGTGCCTGGCAAAAGAATTAGCTCACGTGGCCACAGTTTTCTAGATAGCAACAACGAGATAATCATTTCCTATTTTTTTCCCCAGAATTCTTTCACTTAGCACACAAATTTAGCCACCTGCTGAGAATATGTGGGAGGCATTTTGGATAATTCAAAGCCCTGTGCTATAATTTTATATAGTAGACATTCAGTCCACATGGGAGAATATAATTGGAAAAGGGAGACAAAATTTAAAACATGGGTGCCGGGGTGAACAGTGATATCTCTTTTAAACGGTTTTCCTCAGGAGAGATGCGTTATCTGGTTCTGCCTAAGGCAGTCTGCGGTGCTTCTGAAAATGTTTACACAATGAATAATTCCCCATTTGTCAGAAATTTCCATAAAATTCACTTGCATAAGCTCATTTGATAAAGCAGTTTGGATCCAAACAGATGAAGGAGACAGGGGTGAGAACTGTTGCTTTTGTTAATGGTTTTTTAAAGAATGATTAGGAGACCGGGGTCAGAAAATTCTTGGTTGAAATCATCTGACTGGACTGAAGAAGCTCACTTCAACCCCAAGGTAGTCACTTTTACGAATGAATGGGCTGCGTGCCAAGCAAAGGCGCAGCTTCCTCCTTTTCCTAGGTTAGCAGATTACTAAAGTGCATGTTTTCTGATTAAACGTTTACTCTTCAGCAATGGAAGATGATTCTGGCACTTTTCTCTGGTTCTTCCATGTGCCCACCTCTAAGACCCTCTGAAACGTATACCCTTCTTTTCTTTTATTTCCCAACTGTTGCTAAAATAAAACGATGAGTCATTCAAGCAGGGCTTGTATGGAAAGCATGTGGCTTTTCCAAGTATTGAAAACAGACCGTGTAAATTACCAGAGGCCTTTAGAGCTTCACAGAAGCTGCTTTGATGACCTGGAGTCATCGCTTAATCGGCTCCCACGGAAACAGGAAGGCCTGGCTTCTGCCGCTGCCAGGGACTGCCTCGGCTGGGGATTGGACAGCATCTTACTTGCCGTTCTACGTCACTCGTATTCAAAACCAAAAAGCAGAACCAAAATCTTTACCAGCTCCTCCTACTTACAGGTGAGTATCGCACTGAAATGACCCTGAGTTAGGGGCTCAGGAGGAGGAGGAGTGAGGTCCGCTCTTCTCGAGGTCTGCCGCACGCGCCCTGCAGACACAAAGCCCTGCGCAGCTGGTGTGCAGGCCCCTCGGCCGCTTCGTCCAGTGACCTTGTTCGCAAACCAGGGCGTATCCGGTTACTGCTTTTGTTTACGTGCACCTTGGATTAGTGGACTGTGGAAAGGGCAGGTGGGAGGGGAGGACATTATCTAATTACCTCAATGGAGAGATGGGCAGATTAAAATTCAAGAAATCTCGATTCTAAGGCCTTAAGATGTTCTCGGTCTGATGAGAAATGTGTCCTTGGAACATCTCTGGACCTTATTGTTCAGATCTATAGCATGTGGCAAAGAGTACAGGACAGATTGTCCTGGGTATTAAATAATACCTGGGGGAGTGGAGAAACCTGATGGCCTCTGGGCCAGAAATCATAAGGGATAATTTAGGGAAAGGCTGTGAGCACAGTCCCGTGAAGTCTGCTTGGTTATTTCATAATAAAACTTCTGTTTTAGAGAATGTAAACATTTAACTTACATTCTTTTTTAAAAAAGTTTGTATTTGATTTATTTTTTAGACAGAGGGGAAGGGAGGGAGGGTGAAAGAGAGGACGAGAAACGTCAATGTGTGGTTGCCTCTCACACGGCCCCAACCAGGGACCTGGCCTGCAACCCAGGCGTGTGCCCTGACTGGGAATCGAACCAGCGACCCTTTGGTTCTCAGGCTTTGGTTCTCAGGCTCAATCCACTGAGCCATACCAGCCAGGGCTTAATTTGTATTCTTGACAGTACAAATGACTTTTTAATGTTAGTGCATCTTAGAATAGCTGTCTATTTGCACCGCACCCACGCCACACCCAGTATTCATAGCAATTAAAAAATTATCATCCGCATAGGAAGGTGTTTCATCCAAACATCTCCCAGAAACAAAGCATGAATCATGGGAGTCCTCAGACATCCCCTCAATCTAGCCCACTCTCTCTTTTCAGTTAGAGTTGACATTCAATACTGTTTTATATTGGCGTCCATCATAGTATTGTATATTTGGTGCAGGGCATAGCACAGCGGTTAGACATCTATGTGACTTACAAAGTGACACCACACTCTTTAGTGATGAGATGTTCGAACGAAGAGCAGCTCTAATTCCCTGGCAATTCCTTCTCGGACTGAATCAAAGATGAGTTCTGGTAATTTTCAAGCATTAGGTATGGTGAGTATTAGGTGGAGTATTTCAAAACATGTTTTAGAAACACTTTGTATGTCAACTATACTTAAAAAAAATACCTCCCCCCCAAATAAAACAAAATGTGTTTTGCACATTTATCTCCATGTCTTCTCTGCACTTGTAATTCTTTTCATTTCATAATTCTTGGAGCATTGCTTTTATGAAGGATTGCCAGGTAAAATATTATATACTATATTCATTTTTTGGTTGTTCATCTTAAATTCAAATTTAATCGATTGTCTTGTATTTTTATTGGCTAAATCTGGCAAATTTGGGATAGTTTCCAGAATATTACCCATCCTGCTAGCCCTGTCTGGTTTGTCTTTTAGGAATCAGACATGCCTACCCCTTATAAACAATGTGATCTTGGACAAGTGACATCATCTCTCTGAGCCTCCATTTCATCATTTATACAATAGGTGTAACACCTCTGACGGCCAGGATGACCCCTGCTCACCAAAACCCCCGCATTCTCTTCTTCCCGGGCACACAATGAGATGAAGTTTCCTGGCTTCTCTTACTGCTGGGAATGGCCCTTTGGCCGACTTTCAGGCAGCAGAATGGGAGTGGCAGGTGCTGTACGCCCTTTGGGTCAAGGTGTCAATGGAGGCAGTGCTGTCTGGACGCTCGTGTTCTTCCTTTTGAGCCAGTTGCAGAAGCAATGGGGTTCCTGGAGCCTTAAAATGGAAGCGGGGCTGGGCCCCTGTATCTCCCCGTGAAAACAAAAACTTTCCATACTGGAAACATTGGTATTCGCTCTTCAAGGGAGAAAGAAAGAAACTAGTGTTATGCCACTGAACTTTGGGGGTTAATTTGTCAAAACTGCTACTACAGCTAAAAAAACTAACATAAAAATTGCTACTGGAAGTAAAAGGAATACCTATAATAGGTGGCATTGACTTAGCGTTTAGGCAGAACCAGTGGGGGGAAAAGATATTTCTGCCTAGAAAGCTGCTCTCTTCATATGATGAAACTGTTGCCTGGAAACAGATTGCATTACTACTGACCTGCATCTCTAAGGAAAGCGGTTAGAGAGAACCAGTGTGAGTGTGGCTTGGCCTTTATCTAGTAGAGATATTTCAAGAAAGAGGTGAGCTCAGGAAAGGACTGACTGATTTGGGCGCAGACGCACGAGGGAATAAAAGTCAGAAATGTGGATTCTCTCGGGGTTGAAAAGCGAGTGGCATCTAGACCCCAAATGGGAAGTGATCATTTTAGAAAGGCTATCAGCAACATAGAGGACCCTTAGGTCTTCTCAGCTACACATAAGGAATGAGCCCCCCAACAAAAGATCAGATTAAGGGCAAATACAGCCTTTGTACTCAAGCCTATGGTTTCGTGTGCTGGGGAGATAATAGGCATAGGATTAGGAAGCTGAGAAATAAAGCAAACTTGATTATTATATCTGGGGAAAAAAGTGAGGTCTTGTACGTGGATCTGATTGGTAGAAAAAGGATCAGAAACTTTTTTAAAATTATTATTTTTATTTTTACTTAGATCAGAAACTTTTTAAGAAACTGTATTAGTTTGCCAGGCTGCCGTAACAAAGGGCTACGCATTGGGACGTTTACATAACAGAAATGTATTGTCGCACAGTTCAGGAGGCTGGAGGTCCCAAAGACAGATGTTCTCAGGGCTGCTTCTGTCTGAGGGCCGTGAGGGAAGAGTCCGCTTCAGGCTCATCCTCTCGGCGTGCCGATGGCCACCTGCATCTGCACCTGGGGTTTTGCTATGTCCGAGTCTACCTCTGATTTCTTCTTTTTACAAGGACGCCAGCCATTTTGGACTAGGGCCCGCCTTAACGACCTTGGTTTACCTTGCAAAGACATGGACTCCGAATAACCTCACATGCTGCGGTGTTCGGGTTCAGAACTTCAACATAGAAAGGTGGGGTGACACTATGTGATCCGTGACAGGAACTTTTAAAGGAAATTACATTTCCAAAGAAACAATTTCCCTGGGTGTTAAAGACCAAAACAAAAGCAAAACTCCCTGTGACTCTAAAATACCTTTTGAGACCACAGGTTGGCAAAAGCAAGAAATATACAGGAGAATCTCCTCAGCCCCCAACACAGCCACGTAACCATGGAGGATAATGGGCAATGACCCACTTCCCACGAGCCAGAACCAAGGTCCTGGAGAATAGTGGAAAAGGGAAGTTCTCCCAGGGAGCATCGCCAGGGACTAATCACCAAGAAAGTCCTCCTGGGTCACAGCAGGGACGCTTCCCCTGACCAACAGGATTCCATCATCACTGTGGACCAGGGAGTGCCTCGTGGCTTCTGTGGCTCTCCTGAACCTGCTACACTCTGGTATGTTGGGCATGAGTTTGGAAGACAGACGTCTGCTCTTCTTCGTTCACAGATGACCCTAACATGAGGACCCTCCTGTAGACTGATGGAGAGGTCACTGGATCCAGAAGTCATAGGCTTGGTGCTGCTGAATGCTGGGACCCAACGGTGAGTGTGCTTCTGGAGAGGAAGAAGGGCACCTCCCGGACGTGCTGGTCAGACGGTGGGCGGGGGACAGAGATCGCTTACTATCCACCCACATCAGTGCTTTCCTCTGCGTTCTTCAGCCCCTTCCGCAGGGAAACAGCCACGTGAGCGGTTTAGCCAACAAAATGTTAAGTGGAAGCTATGGGTATTATTTCTGGGCCACAGCTTTGGAAACATGAGAATACCTTTTATGCTTCCATCTCCCATTCCACAAGCAACATATTAAACACAACTTGGCCTTAGGAGAGTTTTAAAATGCAAGGGGTCTGGAACAGTACGTGGAGGGAGGTTGGCCTCAAACCTTAAAGCATAGCATTGGACTGTAATTTGAAAGAGAAATAAAGTTCTCTTTGGTTAAGTTGCTGAACTTTGGGGATCTATTTGTTATGGCACGTAGTGTTTCTCTAATACTTCTGTAGCAGAAAATTTTGTAGCTATTGTTCATATAATTTACTCTTAAAAGGGAAAGATAACACTGACATCTGACTCTCTAGTAGCTGGTTGCTGCTGCTACTGATTTTTCCTGGTATTAAAAATTCACCTCAGCCCAAGGAAACGGAGAATTATAGAATTTTCAGATGAGAAAGGACCTACGAGCTAGCAGACACTACTTTGATATTACAGATGAGAGGAGCAGTCTCAGAGAGGTTAAATAAACTTGCCCAAGTTCAAAGTATTAGATAATGATCAAAACTAAATTTTGACCCAGCTTCTATTTGAAAGATTTGGTGCTTGCAATCATGCAGTTCTGTGCGCGTGTAATTTCTCAGATATTATTATCGGCATTGTTAATCTCGCTGTCAGTTTGCTCTTGCAGTCACGCAAAATCACCTTCCAGTCCCATCAGCTACCTGTCTGCTGTGTGGCTTTGAGGGACTCATTCATCATCTCTGAGCCGCAGGTCCCTCATCTGTTATGTGGATCTAATAATAATAGCAAATATATATAGTTGCTCTGGGGATTAAAATGTGGTAATATACATAAAACACAAAAATACACTGTTTCCTAGGCAGAAAATACCCAATAGTAACTGTTGTACGGTAATGAAGATGGTGTTAGAAACGGAATGTTTTTGGTCCTATGTCATCCGATTTATGAGGAAAGAGAGGAAAGACTCAGATTAACCTTCATCTTTACAATTTGTAGCACAAACCTCATACCGTTGTCATAAAGGGGCAGTCTCTACTTCTCTTTAGTTGGAACAAAAGGATTAACCACAGAAATCTTCTGTAAATAAGAACCCTACCCTAAAATGGAAGTACTAGATTTATCTCTGGTGTCTTTGAAAACAGGAACATTATGGACATAATGTTACTATGAGATGCCACAATCTGGACTAAGGGGGTCCCCTAATTTGGTTTTACAAAGCCTGTAATCTCCAAAGAATTTAGCTAACAAAGACAACCGACACAAATGGAAAATAAATTCTCTTTCAAGCTATGGTGAGAGAGGAGGTTACACAGTCAAAGGAACCACCCATGACCTTTCCCCGTTCACAAAGCATTTTTTCACATTCATGACCTTGTTTGGACGCCTACAACTTTGTAAAGTTGTAGAGGATTAGTTCTCACCCCTAGTTTACGCTTGAAGAGTAAGACTCACAAGTTTCAAATGTCTACTCCAAAAGTTACCTACCTAGGAAGCTGCAGAGGTAGGATGAAGCTCAGAATTGATCCCAAGAATTCTGTGCATTTCCCAATAGAACATTGGCTCTCCAGATAGTATGATCTGTTTCAATAGATGAGAAAGTTTTGATGAAATACAGGTTTGAGCAGCTGTTGGAGTACTTGAAGAATGGTAAGCATTTATTTAAGAAATCAATCCGTGAATGAAAATGAAGCAAACATGGAAAGAGGGAAGACGCCCAGAGAGATTTGCTTGTTAAGAAGAGAATTCTAATGAAAAGTGTGTGGTTCTTAATGGGATCGTTAGGAGCAGAAGCATCATATACAACTATATTCAGAAGATAATAAGCATAAGTAGGTTCTAGAACCCTACCTATATTCCACATTCCTCTTTATGAATGTTGCAATGATGATTAGAACTAAGTGTTTTGAAGGTAACTTCTCTTACCTCCTCTCTGCCCACCAATCTATACACTGGGCCTCTGAGATGTCATTCCTCTCACTCACCTAATGTCCTACCAGCAGCACACCCACGCACAGACACGCTTTTGTGCTCAAGTTTGTTCTGCCTCTCCTATCCTTCCTTGCCCATTTTATGTGGTTGATCAAGGCTTGATTTAGATGTAATCTAATCTGTTTTCCCAGATCCCACTAAATTAGATATTCCTCCTCTCATCTCAGCTCTTGTGACACTGTCTTTTCACTTAAAATAGAGCTACAGAATTGTCTGTTCTTTTGTCTGTCTCTTTTGTTGTCTTCAAGACCAGGTAATTGCATTTTTTTTAAGAGACAAAGGCAAAGGCATATTTAGAAGGAACAAAAAGTAAATAAAAGGAAAGGAATCACAAGTTAAACAGCTAAAAAGTTAAAACACATCACAAATAAAAGAAAGTCCAGAAAATAACACCGTATTTTAATTTATGTCTATTTCTTTTTCGAGGTCCACTCAAGTATCATCTCCTGCTTCTCTGACCACCCTGTGCAAAGGACCCCACACCCTTTTTATCGATTTCCATTCCATTACCCTGATTCCTTTTATTCCACAGCGTGTGTCCCTTGGGCTTTAGTGTCTATGCTTATTTCCTACCATCTCCCTTCCCCACTAGAACATGAACCTTACAAGGGCAAAGACATTTTCCATCCAGTTCCTCATTTTGTTCAAGATCATGGTAAGTGCTCAGTGAAGGTTTGTTGAGTAAATGTTGAACATTTTCACACAGAATTTCATGTTTTACAAAATGTATGTAGGGTATGATGCAGTTTCATTAAAAGGCATTAGCATGCATAGAAATAAACAAATAGATTGAAATATTAAAGTGATTATTCCTGAACTATAAAATTAGGGATGATTTTACTTTGCTTCACGCATCCTGCCTTTCTAGATCCTCTGCTTTCTTTTCCTTTTTCTCTTTTTCTTTTTACCGGGTACCTTCACTTGCCATCTCCACATCTCAGGGCCCTGCACGGCTACCCATGGACCCTACGCTTTGGCGTCCTTCAAGCCTGTGTTGTTAGACTCCAGCTCCCTGTTCTCTAAATTACTTTCTTGTGATGTCTTATCCAAATCTTCAAGTATCACCTGCAGGCCATTGGTTACAGCATCTTCATTTCTAATCCCTAAATTTCCATGATCTCCGGACCTTTCTCCCACACGGGCCACTCCTTTGGAGAGTCCAAAAGTTATTGTAAATACAATTTGGCTAAGTGCTCACTCGTGTTAATGGACAAGCTGTGAACCTGGCACTGGGATAATAGATGCTTTGTATAACCCACCTGTAACCACACTATAAAACAAAGGAGAAAATTAAGGCTGAAGAAGGTTAAAGGACTCATAGCTACTAAAAAATCTAATTTGGGGCAATTGGAGCACCTCGGTCCAAAAGTCATACGTTTTACTACATGAACAAACAAACAAACAAACAAACAAAAAAACCCAAGAAAAATATTTGCATAGACATCATAGATGTTCCTAATTATACATAAAGAGTTTCTATATGTTGGTAAGAAAATATCAACAATGCAGTAGTTTAACGGGAAAAATGATAGGATGGGATGATTTATGGAAAAATACATATGAATCGTTAAATATGTAGAAACATATTCAACTTAATTCATGACAAGAGGAATGCAAAAGAAGTTGTAATGACGTAACAGTTCCTACCTACTGGGTTGGCAAAGATCAAAATATTTGATATCGTATCACGTTGGTGAATGTGTACAACACCATACCTTCTTCTGAAATGTCAGTGGAAGTTTAAATAGCACAGCTCTGTGAAGAATAATTTGGCAAATGAAAAATGCATATATCTTTTGCATCATTAATGTAACTTCTAGAATTTTATCTTACTGATAGATGTGCCACAGGCCACACAGACATTTAGGTTACTAGTTGTAGCATCTTTATTTTGGAATTACAGAAGAATGGAAATGACTTCAAAGCCCATCAGCAGGAAATCAGTTAATTGAGATAATCTATAACATCAAATAATATGCAACTATCAAAGAGAATGAATTAGCCTTATACCATGGATATGGAAAGATCTCTAAATTAAATTGCACCAAATTGTTAAGTGAAAGAAGCAAGGAGCAAGCAAATATGCATAGTCTATTCATTTGTGCAAAAATGAAAAAAAGAACATACACTTACATGCTTATGAAGATAAAAGCAACTCCAGAAGAAAATTATACTGGGAAGATTCCACCTCTCAGTAAGGAAACAGAGGTGGTATGAGTCACCTTCAAAATCGATTGGTTAGTAAAAAACCCAAGCTCAAGTCACCCGACACTGATCACTTTGCTTTTCTCCTAAATTGGGATGCCAGATTTTTCTGGTGAGCAGTAGGAATTCAGAGATTAGAGATGTGGTTCTTTCTGTGGAAGAACTCACGGTGGAGAAGAAGCAGGCGTGGTGATGGTGCTCAGCTCAGGATTCTGTGGGTCAGCATTCTGGGAAGTGATAGAGGGATAAATACTTGAACTGTGTTTCCGAAGCAGACTTACGTGTTTCTGACTTATGAGCCACATCACAAAAAGAAGAAAAGGATGAGAGGATGACTGAAGGCTGAAAATTCAGTCATCCATCCATCCATCCATTCATCCATCCATCCGGAAGGTATTTATTGAACATCTATTAAGTCCTGGGCGTGAAGTGGTGACCGAGTCAGACAAGGCCACAGCCTTATGTCATGTCCTGGGGAGGGAAGACGGGCTGAAGATGTAAACAGATAAAACAGTCTCAGAGTAAGAAGTGCTGTGACATTTTATAAAGGAAACATGAAAGGGTGATGTCATACTGAATGAATGGAGGTGCTCAAAGGATGCTTCTCAGGTCAGGTCACTGAGAGAGTGACATTTAGGCAGAGACTTAAATCTCTTTCTTCTCCTCCCATCTTCCCCCGCGCCCCTCCCAGCCCCCTGCCATCATCATCAACTACCCTTTGTCTTTCTATCATCTTTCTATCCATATCTCTGTGGTGAAGACCACATGCAAACTTAAAATATTTTATTTACCACATCAGAAAAGTAAACTGAAGCAGTGTAATCATTAATCTTACCTGTCAACCTGACTGGCCATGGGGTGCCCAGATTAAATATTATTTCGGGGCGTGTCAGTGTTTTCAGATAAGATTAGCATTTAAATCAGTGGGCTCAGTAAAGTCGATGGCTCTCCCCCCATGGGTGGGCACCGTCCAATCCTGGGAAAGACTGAACAGAACAAAAGGCAGAGGAAGGAGGAATCCCCCCTCTTTTTTTCCCCGCCTCCTCCTTAACCTGGGATGCTTCATCTCTTCTTCTCCTGCCTTCAGCCTGGGATCACCACCATTCATCCCCCGGTCCTCAGGTCTTTGAACCTCCAGATCGCAGATGGTAGATTGCGGAGCTCCAAACCCTGGAGTGCATGATACACATACAGTATATTGTTCACGCCAGCCCCACCTCACGTGCTCAGCAGCCACAGGCAGCTTGCGGCTGATCTGCTCGGCATCCCAGGTCCAGAGCCTGTGCTTTTTACCCAGACTGTATTCAGTAGAATGTTCCAGAGGAAAACGCCAGGATCACCGCTTGCAAAATTGTTATCGCTGGCTAGAGATAGGTAGTCAGCTCCAATGGACAGGACAAACACAACAAAATTAAGAGTTGGGACAAGATGAAGAGAGAGGAAGATACTTGAATTCTTCATTCCGGGCTATTTCTAGAGAGGTAAAAACATTCTCTCAGTCTCCCCGTTTCTTCAAATACCCCCTTCCCAGTGCTCTGTTTCCTTGCCTTCTTGTGACTGGACAGAGGTGGCGGAAGGCAGATGAATACAAATACTGATGACACTGTTTACCCCTGTCCCCCAAGGCTTACGAACACTGGGTTTCTCTATAGACAGACCGCATACATAACACGCAGCCAGGTGGCAACACACCGGGTCATCTTGTACAGGACATTATTCTAAAAGGCACAAGCTATTACAATCATCCCAATTTTGGAGCTGTTTTCCAACTTCCTAAAACCCCACGCAGCCAGTCCACAGCCCACCATCTAAACATGGCCCTGAATAAGAGGGATAGAAGATCACTTCCTTCCCGACGCAGTGTTTATGCTTACATGTAGGTCAGAGTCAGCCGAGCGGCTCTCGTGTCTGCAAGTCTATTTTAAACCTGGCTGTCATGGCAACCATGGGTTCGGGCCCAGGTGTCTTCAGCACGCTTGCAGGCCTGGCTGCGATATCTGGGGGGTGGCACTTGGGACCTGCTGTAGGGTAAATCAGCCCACTCGGTCTTGGCAGGGGTGCTAGCCTACCGGTCAGAAAAAAGGTTCCGTTCCACGTTTCAATGTATCCAGTTCGATTAGAAGATGGCACAGCGGAGGAGGCTGAAACTGTAAGTGGGCAGTTTCCACAGTGCTCCCAGACCGAGGAGGCTGGGGTCCAAGGAATGCCAGCTCCCGGAATCCAGATGGGAGACCTTGGTCCTTTGGGTTCGCATCTGAGTCCAAGGGTGCAGGTTCTGGGGGGACTCCCTGGCAGCAAGGCCCAGAACAGCTCACCCCCTGCCAACACTCAAAACAGGCTGGCTCCACTTGAGGTCAGTCCCCCGGGAAATAGGCCGATAGGTGCCAGCCTCTTTCCTCCCCTGCCCATCCGTCTGCTGCCCATCCCAGAGTTTGCTCCTAGGTGGAAATGGGCACGATCGAAGGAAAAGAAGTCCAGCGAGGACATTGGAGAAGGGACTGTCACAGTGGGGACTCACGCAGCGGGGTCGGGCTCTCCTCTCCCCTCTTGACCGCCATTTGAGCTGCTCTTGATGAGTGTGGGTTAATTTTCTTGCATGCGGGTAGTACCTTTTCTTTCTGGTTTTCAAGACCTTCTGAAAGTTACACAAAATGGTCCTTAGAATCCTACAGTAGAAGTCCCTCCGGCCTACTTATTAATTATTAATGCCTCAAGCAAAGTACAGAGCAAACTGTTGAACGTATTGTGTGCGAGGCGCATACAGGAGCCGACTGTCCTTGATAAGCCAAGAGAAAGCCAGAGGTAGACTTCCTTACTCAGAAAGAAAAAGCAAACCAGAGGAGACAGGCAGCCAAGAAACTGGTTGATATTTCTTTAAAGTTAACGCGCTTGGACACCTGCAGCAATGAATTGCTCCTCCAACACCCACTGTTTGCTAGTTTCACTGGATTGGCAGCTTCGATCCGGAAATCCCAGGTGTCTGAGCGAGGAGCAGAGCTATGAAAATTCAAGCAGAATGACATTTCTGCAGGAGGAGCTGGATTAGCGGAGGGGAATGCTGCCAAGCTGCCAACCTTTCAGGATGGAGGAATGATAAAACGGCACGGGCCGCGTCGTCCCTTAAACATGAGTTTATTCACGAGGAAGCGATGGTGACCTTTGTTTCAAGGGAAACTTGGGCTCCGCCGTCAGCGTTTTTTCTGCGTCTCATGCTAATGTTCCTCTCCCCGGCTGCAAACCCCACCTGCGCCCTCCTTTGCGTTTTCTCTTCTTCCTGCTCTGGTGATTTTTTTTCTGTGCATGCTTCTTAAACTGTCAGAACTTAGTATTATTTTATAACTCTGAGCCAAACCTTGGGAGTTCGAAGAATAGGTGAGAGGCAGACACAAGCGTGAACGGACCCCTTTGAACTTGTGGTCCTAAAGTGAGAGAAAAAGTCCGGGACTCCGCTACTGTTGTGGGAAATGGTTTATCTTTGTCTGAACTTGCTTTGTGCCATGGTGGCCACTTTCAGTCACTCTCCCAAGGACATCCTGAGGGTAATAGACTCAGAGCACCTGAGGCAGAGGATTGCAAAACAAACAAACAAAAAACAAAACAAAACAAGACAACAGTAAGACTCCATGAAGCCGCCGAAGGCCAGGGACCTTCCCTATGTCCTCTAATGTTTTAACAGTCCTATGGGGCTGTTACCAACACTCCCATTTTACAAATGAGAAAATGGGCTCGGAAAAAGTGTTACTTACCCGGCGTCACAAGGAATGTGATTAGGAAGTCAGAATCTCTATCTAGAGTCACTTACCTTGAATATCATAACGATACCTGCCATTTGTTCAGTATCAAATCCATCCCAAACACTCCAAAGACTTCCTATACTCTCTCTTAGTTATTCCTCACAATTCCGTCTTTCTACCCATTTCCAGATGGAAAAGTTGGGGCTTAGAGAGGCTTTGTTATTTACTCACAGACATCGGGAGCATAACTTCATGCGGCAGGAAAAACTGTAAGGCGAGTGAGAAGGACCTGTTTGTCCTGCCCAGGCACAGGCCTTCTGGTGGGACAGTCTTCACTTGCCCTGTTGGCTCGTGACAGGTTTTACGATAATAGCCTGACGCTGCGGGTGCAACTGAGGCGCAATTTGAAGCCCTTTCAGGGGACCAGGGAATCCTTCTGCCCATGGAAGGTTGGGGGTGGGGCAATGAGACCCTTCACGGTTATGCAAAGATTCATGGCCAGGCCAGATAAATATCGCTGATTGTCATTGTCACCCTGGGCACACCTCACATGCTGAGCTTCAGGGATTCGATGAGCGAGAGCTTCTGGGGGAGGCACAGGTTTTCCTGGGGCACGTGTTCGGCGTCGGTAAAGCTGAACTCGGCTCACGTGTAAGACTGAGTGTTCCCTCGGTCCCAGAATAATAGACATTGCGCTGGAATCTTTCAAAGACAATGATCTCATTTAATGTTCACAATGATTTGTGGTAGGTATTATTTTACACTTTTTTTTCAGATTAAAAAGAAAAAACAAACAAACAAAACCCCCAAAATCAACCCAGTGAGGTATAGGCCATAAAGTGATTAAGTGGCAAAATAAGAACTTGAAAAATAGGACTCTGACTCTGGAAATATGCTCTTATTACAACAGCATGATACAAACTCATGACTGTCTAATTCTGAGATCTTGATCATAACGTAGTTCATTGAGCTTTCGGATGTACCCAGGCACGTGTCCAATGAACTGCACACGGTACACGCAGAAGCTCTGTCCCTCTAATTGCTCCAGTGTCCTTAAATACAATTGCGTTCTGGCTTGCTTCACCTCCTTCTTAGACGAGAAGAAAAACAGCCTTTTAAACCCATAATTCAGCTTTCACAGCACTCTGGTGGGGAATGAAGGGGATAAAAAGAGGGCACACGGACCTGTTTCCAAAGCTTCCAGCTGTGTCCATGAGGTAGTAGGCTGGAAGGAAATTCAGAGAGCTATTCTGGCAGGATTTGAACAAGAAAAACACCCCTTTTAAAGTTCCTTTCTGCTGGCTTTACTCTGAAAGCAGCCCTGAGGTTCCCGGAGACCCATCTGTGATGGAGGCCATTTGGGATGTCTTCATCTCAGCAGCCACTTGCCCTGTGGTCCATGGTTATCACTTCCACGAGGTGCCCAGAACCTGGCCCGCAGATTCATGAAGCAGGACAGGGTCTGCTCTGAGTCAGCCTGGAACATCTGTTGCATTGTCGGTGCTCATTATGTCCTCAGTAAAGTATTATACTTAGAGTGTTGCAGGTTTATGAAATATACCGCCATCCTGTTTTTCAGCAGGCAAGTCTGGGCAGATGTTTTCTTCATTGGTTTATAAATATTATTTTCCACTATTGGGCTTGGATAGAGCTGGCTTTTCAATAGCCCCTATTTACAAATTGATTACAGATGAATTCAAAGCACACACTTAAAAACACGTCACTGAGGCAAGAGCTGTTGGCATATTATTTGGTATAACTTAAAAGAACCCCGTTTTAGGAATATTTACTGTGTACCCCAATTTGTTTGTGTACACACCCTAACTCCCCACTCGGCTGTATGACCAGAGAGGTGCCTCTCCTTTCCAGTGGTTATAAGAGGGTGGACAATACAAAATGGTTTAAAGATGGTCTAATATCAGCAGTTTCATAGGGTTCAATCTAAAGCAAATATGGAATACTTTTTGAGAGGCAAATATTAAGAAGACAGGCATCTTGGTGTCCATCCAGTCAACTAAAGTGTAAAAGTGAGTGAGCCTGTTAACCTGGCAGCATGAAATCACTCTTCATTTCGGTGTCCAGTGGGTGTAAAGACAAATCAATACATTTTTGTGGCCTTGATTCAGTCACTAGTTCATTCCTTGGCCGTTTCAGTAACTGTTTAGCATCTGCTATGTGCCAGTTGGGCCAATGGAGAGAGCTCACCATCGGATGTAGGAAACGGAGCAGTTAGCTGATGTCAGCTTAGTTAGCTTAGCTTAGCAGTTAGCTTAGCAGTTACTAGCAGTTGGCTTAGTACAGACACTGAGGGTGAGACAGGGGAGAATCAAGTACAGGCACCATGACACACTGGAAGGGCTCCTAAAACTGCCTTGTGTGGAGGTGACACCTGGGCGGAGGTCTGAGAGACCAGAGAGGAGGCTGCAGGCAAGGGGTTAGGTACCATGAGGATGCTCCATAAAGAAGCAATGAAAACGCCTGGAGCTGTCACTTCCTGATCCTGGGCGGTGAGCTGGGGCGGAGCACAGACGCACAGCCAGGCCAGGACAGCCCCTCTGAGCAGCTTGCTCTCCCCTGAGGGACATGGGGCGACACCGAAAGGTGCGAATGCAGATCGTACCTACCTTTCTGTATTAGCACAGAGCATCTGAAAAGTGACCAAGAATAAAAAAAAAAAAAGAATGGGAGTTTTGCTGGAATTGAATCAAATTTGTAGATGATTTTACTAAGTGTAGTGACTTCTTTACAACTTTACTACATGGAGTCTTTTCATCAATGTTCATTATTTTTTCATCACTTGGGGGTCTTTCGATGTTTTCAAAGATGTTTTCTAATTTTCAAGTTTTCATTGTTGGGAGAGTTGGTTCAAATCACCAATTTCACCATTGCTGGAAATAAAAGTTTCCTTCGCCACGGGTTCAGACTTGAATAGACATTTCTCCAAAGAAGATACACACAGATTCGACGATGAGATGAAAAGAAATCCAACAGCACTGGCTTCGAGGAAATGCAAACGGAACTCACCCTGCAGACACTCCACACCCACTAGCATGGCTATCACAAGTGGAAAAAAGAGCGTTGGCAGAGATGCGAAGAAACGGGGAAAGAATCACCGCCTGACCCAGCAATTCCACCCTTAGGTGTGGACCCAAAAGAATCGAAAACAAGGACTCAGACAAATGCTTTTTCACAAATGTTCACAGCAGCAGAATTCACAGTATGAAAAGCTGGCAACAGCCTAACTGTCCATCAGTGGGTAAATGGATAGACAAACTTTCGTATGCATATACGTAACTGAGCCCTGAAAAGGAACGAAGTACTGATACCCACCGCCAAGTGAAAGAAGCCAGTCACAAAGAGGTCACATGGTGTACGGTTCCCTTTGTGTGGAATACCTGGAACAGGTAAATTCACAGGGACAGTAAGAAGTTTGATGGTCTCCAGGGTATAAGGGTGAAGAATAGAGGATAAATGTTTAATGGGTATTGGGAGTTCTTTCTTCTGGGGTGATCAATAAGTTTTGAAACTAGGGAGAGGTGGTTTACAACATGGTGAATGCAACAAATGCCACTGAATTGCACACTTTCAAATGATTATGTTTTGTAGGTTTCATTTTGTTACCACAGGTAGTTAGCTAATTATTAACAAGAAAAGAGAACAAAAGGAGTTAACAAACCTGGAAATCCACAAACCTAGAAATAGAAATTAAAATTAATGATTTTTTTTATGGGAAAGAGCACTACTGTTATAGGCAGCTTCAGGTGAATGAATTACTGATGAGCTAGACAATTTTAAAGTTAATTTTTATTATTATTAAAGATATAGTAATAAAAGACATGGACAGATGTTTTAAATCATATTCAAACCACCACTTTCAGTTTCTTATAGGACCTCTAGAAGTTGTAGGAAACGACAGACGAAACATCCAAACCCATGTATAACCTTAGATTTTAAATTAAATGTATTAAAAAGTAATTGAACAGAAAAAAGTAAAGCATACTTTACTTTTAACAGGATTCCACTAGAAAAATCTCTTTGAGATAGATCAAAAAAGCTGTCCAGGTAGAGCCATTATGTTATTTTCTAAAATTACCAAATAATGTGGTTTGCCTGGAACTGGGAGGTTTGCTGGGTGTGGGACGAAAGCCGGGATGGTCTCGGGCCAACCTCTTTTTCACTGTCTCATTTTATAAAGTAATTAAAATGACTATGATACCTTTTAACAATGGCCTTTTCATACAGAAGTAATATTCCTGTATTGTTTAAAATGAACTCTCCTGTTATTATTTACTTGACAACCTTGTTGAGATACCTTTGACCTATAAAATTGTGTACGTTTAAGGTGTGCAGCTTGAGGATTTGAAACCTGTCTAAATTTTGAAAGGATTATCACAAACTAAATAAATTATTTAGCACCACTGCCTGGTTACCGTTGTGTGTCTGTGAATTGTATTTAAGATTTATCCTCCTCGCAAGTTCTTGGTGTGCAGTGCAGTGTGGGTAACATCATCACCACGGTGCCCATGAAACCTCCAGAACTCACTCATCTTGCGGGACGCACTTTGCACCCTTTGGCCCAAGTCTTCTCACTCTCTCCTCCTCCGCCACCTCTGGCAACCACTGTTGTCCCTTCTGCCTCTGCGAGTTTGGCTGCTTTAGGTACCACGTGCATCTGTGCCTGGATTACTTCACCTGACGTACTGTCCTCTAGGTTTACCGTGTTGTGGCCAATGGCCAGATTTCCTTCATTTGAAAGACTGATCAATATTTCATTTTATATGTATCATCTACACATATGTGTATATTATATGCATATACAATCTCCCCACTCATCTATTGAAGAACATTTAGATCGACATCTTGGCCACCGTGGAAAATGCCGCAAAGGACACGGGACTGCCGATCTCACTTCACGACACCAATTTCATCTCCCCTGTGTGCACACTCAGAAGTGGGACTGCTGGATCGTACGCTAGTTCTATTTTTAATTTTTTTGAGGAACCTCCATACTGTTTTCCAGAATTGCTGCTCCAATTTACATTCCCACCAACAGTGCACACCAGTTCCTTTTTCTCCACATCCTCGCCAACTTCTATCTTCTGTCTTCTTGACAGTAGCCGTCCTAACGCATGCAAGGCAGTAGTAGCTCATTGTGGTTTTAATTTTCACTTTCCTGATGATAAGTGAAAACTGATTGTATGAAGAGTTTAATCTATTTTGGAAAAATTGTGTAAGAATCATCAGCTCTAGTTGTACTACAATTTATATTATGAAATAATTTATCAGTATTGTCACAACCTATAACATACTTTTAATAGATCTAGTAACCATTGCATCAGCAGAAATATCCTCTGAAAAATAAAAATCACCAAAAATCATTTGTGATTTTGCTTTTGCCAAGAGTGACTGACGTCACTTTTAATTATACAGATTGAAAATGAAGTTACTAAAAGTATAAATTTTGATGACCTCTGAAATAAAGTTTCAGAAAAGCAGGGCATAAAAATGTTACGATCAATAAAGATATCACATTATTAAAGTATTATTTATTATATTACATAAATGTGTGACAATGAATTTTTTTTTGCAATTTGTAAGTTTATGTCAGTAGTCATGCATCACTATTATCTTTATCAGGTCTCATAATTAAGACAATATTTTAAAAGAAAAAGTCCTATATTTTAGTGTCTTTCTTTGTTCTTCTTCATTCTGCTTTTTGAATTAGAGGCCCTGTGATAGTATTTTGCAGTGGGCACAAGTTACGTATTTAGCTCTGGCGCGACCCCTGAACTGTGGCCTTTACCACCTCCTTCTGGAGACCCAGGCTTTCGGATAATTTTTTTTCCCTACGGGAGAAGGTTAAGGGGGAACACCCACCTTCTCTGGGTCAGTCTCCTTGCTTTCCGTAAAACCAGCCAGAAATCTTCCAGCAAATGGTATTTCCATAGGATTACCTGGGCTGCTAGCTGCACATCAGGTCGACAATCTGAAATATTTAAGGCATGGTCTTTAAAAAAAGCTAAATCATATCAATAACCAACCGCCAAATTGTGTCCTGGACTTGCCGTTGGATTCAGTCCTTGGGCAGAAGAGAGATTTCGCTGCAGTCGACCCTTTATATGACAAATGTTCTTTGCAGTGTTCTTCCTATAGGCTGCCTCGCTTCCTCCTCACGACAACCCTACGAAAGCATTGCCCTAGTTTTAAGTTAGGAAATGATGCTCCAAGCAGTCAGATTGGAACCTTGACTCAGTTGAATGTTTTCTCCGATACTCACAGGCTCCTGTGAGCACAGCAGTCCAGAAGCAGGATTTCCCCTGGAGATCACTTGCCAAAGACACCAAGAACACTTGAATATATTAGCTCTCTGCCCTTTAAGAAAGCAGGTCTCTTGGAAGCAAGGCTGCTTATTTTAGCTTTCAGAACCGAGAATGAAAGGAAGCGAGTCCTCTACGATAAAGATCTTTCCTGAGATGCTCCCTTTTTAGCATTTAACCTTGCCTTCCAGCATTTCCTGTTACTCATCTGTTAGGAGTTTCTGCCAGTTAAGGAAGGTATTTTTTTTTCTCTGTAATCTTTTTTTTTCTCAGCTCTGCTATTTATTCTCCATTTGTAAACCATCTAAGTTTGTACCTGTAGTCAATAGTAGGCTTTCTTTAACTTTTGACGTGATTTAAGTCTCAAGCAAGTTTCTGTGTCATTCCTCATACAAAACAAAACAAAACAAAACAAAAACAAAAAACAGCCATGGAAAGAGAGTTTGGAGTCACCTTGCGACAGAAGAGGATCCGGGGGGCGTGCAGTTCACGGGGACCAGTCTCTAGCAAGCCCTTCCCAGAGGCAAGGCAGGTGCTGCCTCCTCTGTGCTTTAATCGCACTGATAGAAGAGTCTTTTGAGAACCGAGGAAAACACTACCTACCTGGGTAAGGATTTGTCTCCGTGCAGTCACCCGGGGACACTGGGCATTGATACAACAGCAGGCAGGAGTACACACAGTCCTGGATTAGCCAACCTTGAGTTTGAGTCTGGACCTTGGGGAAGTTGTCTAATTCTTCTAAGTTTTGTCTCTTTCTCTATAAAATGGGCACAAGACTAGCATTTGCCCAGGGGAGGGTGGCTGCCAGTCTAAGCGAGGTCTCTGGGCTCTGAGGTCTCAGGGGTGGCAAATGTGGGTCTTGGAAAAACAGCTGGTCAGTGCCCCCAGTGTCGTCTCCCAGGGGATGGTGAAGGAAGCCATGGCCGCTGACAGCCTTACGGGGAGACCAAGAAGGAGGCCGTCTCCGATGTTTCAAATGGTGTGAGGTCAGCTACAACAGTGGTAAGAGACCTTGAGGCCTCACAGCAAGAGGTCGGTGCAGAAAAACAGATCATCATGAGCACAGAGCTCTAAGTGATAAAAACATTTCTCTTTGGGGGAGAAATTACTGAGTAGAAAAACTGCAAAATTCAGGCTCACCGTTGGGTAGCTTCAGGGGCGCTGCAGACTGTACTCAGCCTGGTTTTCTGCTTTTGCTTCTGCTGGGCACCTAAGAAGCTGATCATTACTTACAGTGATCACATACAATGTTTGGCTTGACCATTTTTTGAATACACAGGTATTTCAGATGCCTGAAGTCCCACGGATGGTTAAGAATTCTCAGGGGATATTCCCCACCTCGCCTTCGCACAGCATTCGGAACCAGAAGCAGACAGACGGTTTCTTTGCAGTCTCTTTCTGCAGGGTCATTTTTCTTTTTCCCGGAGGGTGATTGTTCTACTCTATCATTTTTTTGGATTAAGTCTATAGAAGTTCTTGGGTGTCCTGGCTTTAGGCAAAAGCTTCCCATCCAGCCAGGTTTCTCGTGCCAGCCCCAGGCATGGCCTTCCGGGCCCCGAGCCTGCTGAGAGAGGTGTGCTCTTTCAGGGAGCCCCCCAGGTGGCCCCAAGGGAGCTGATGCTCAGTCCTCACCTCTGGATTCCCGGTCCATGGGGCAGTTGGCCTCTACGATTTTTCCTTGGTATCGTTTCACATTAGCTACTCATTTAAATTATTTATATATGTGTTCTAATAGATGTAAATACAAGATTTACGATACTATATGTAATAAACTTATATACAAATCTATCTGATAAATATTCATGATAGCTAATCAACCATTTTGTCCTTCTTAACCTAATTTTTTACGCTTGCTTTCTTTTTTAATTTTTTAATATATTTTATTGATTATGCTATTACAGTTGTCCCATTTTTTCTCCCCTTTATTCTCCTCCACCCTGTACCTCCCTCCTGCCATTATTCCCCCACCTTAGTTCATGTCCATGAGTCATACATATCAGTTCTTTGGCTTCTCCATTTCCTATACTATTCTTAGTCTCCCCCTGTCTATTTTCTAACTACCATTTATGCTATTTATCCCCTGTACCTTTTCTTCCTTTTTCCTTCCTCCCTTTCACTCTGATAACCCTCCATATGATCTCCATTTCTGCGATTCTGTTCCTGTTCTAGCTGTTTGCTTAGTTTTTTTTTGGGGGGGGGTTCAGTTGTTGATAGTTGTGAGTTTGTGGTCATTTTACTGTTCATATTTTTGATCTTCTTTTTCTTAGATAAGTCCCTTTAACATTTCATATAATGAGGGCTTGATGATGATGCGCTCCTTTAACTTGACCTTATCTGGGAAGCACTTTATCTGCCCTTCCATTCTAAATGATAGCTTTGCTGGGTAGAGTAATCTTGGATGTAGGTCCTTGCCTTTCTGACTTGGAATACTTCTTTCCAGCCCCTTCTTGCCTGCAAGATTTCTTTGGAGAAAGCAGCTGATAGTTTTATGGGAACTCATTTGTAGTTAACTGTGTTCTTTCCTCTTGTTGCTTTCAAGATTCTTTCCTTATCTTTAATCTTGGGTAATGTAATTATGATGTGCCTTGGTGTGTGCTTCCTGGGGTCCAACTTCTTTGGGACTCTGAGCTTCCTGGACTTCCTGGAAGTCTATTTCCTTTGCCAGACTAGGGAAGTTCTCCTTCATTATGTTTTCAAATAGGTTTTAAATTTCTTGTTCTTCCTCTTCTCCTCTGGCACCCCTACGATTCAGATGTTGGAATGTTTAAAGTTGTCCCAGAGGTTCCTGAGCCTCTCTTTCTTTTTTTGAATTCTTGTTTCTTCATTCTATTGTGTTTGAATGTTTATTTCTTCCTTCTGGTCCAAATCATTGATTTGAGTCCTGGTTTCCTTCCCTTCACTGTTGGTTCCCTTTATTTTGTTTTTCATAGCCTTCACTTTTTCCTCTATCTTGTGACCATACTCAACCATTTCTGTGAGCATCCTGATTACTAGTGTTTTGAACTCTGCATCAGATAGGTTGGCCATCTCTTCATTGCTTAGTTGTATTTTTTCTTTGATCTGTTCTTTCACTTGGGCCATATATATATTTTTTTTTTTGTCTAGGCGCACCTGTAATGTATAAGGGGCAGAGCCTTAGGTATTCACCAGGGTGGGACAACCCACATCGCTGTGTTGTGATGCTGTATGTGGGGGAGGGGTCTAAGAGGGAACAATGCCTCTCGCATAGCTGTAGCCTGGCTTTCAGTTACTTCCCCTGTTACCCACAAGCAAATTGGGCCCTTCTGATGCTGATTCCCGGGTGAGTGTTTTCGTGTATGTTCTAGGACCCTGTGGGTCTCTCCAATAAACTCTCCTGTGAGGCTGGGAGTTTCTCCGGCCATCTGAACCCCCATAGGTGTTTTCAGTCAGAGGTTCTGAAGCTTTATTTCCCTGCACTGAAACTCTGGGTTGTGTGGTCTGCCTCTCTCCTCAGTTGTTCCTCCTGGTTTATCTGTACACAAATGTGGGACCGCCCGTCCGCCAGCTGCCGCCTTGCTGTGAGTCCTCTCCAACCGGCTGCCCATCTCTGCCCTTCCTACTGGTCTGGGTGAGTGTTTTTTCTTTAACTCCTGGATTGTCAGACTTCCATACCATTTGCTCTTCTGACACTTCTGAGTGTTTTTTTTTGTTTTTAAATTTGTTGTTGTCCTTCTTTTTATTGTGCAAGGAGGCACAGTGTGTTTATCTATGCCTCCATCTTGACCGGAAGTTACTCTTGCTTTCTTAACACATTTGCAAAGCTTCGCTCTTCTTCCCTGTCCCTCAACCTAAAGAAGTTTGAGGGTGGCTACAGTACTTACTCCCTTATTCATTTATGTGGTCATGTATTTCACAAAGAGTGACTCTCCTGCTTGTTATTTTGGACTTAAGGGTGAATAAGAACCAGATTTTGTCAGGAAAGAACTCACAGACTGCTAGGGGAGACAGACTAGTAATCTGGTAGTAAGTTAGAATGTGACAATTTAGGTAAACCCTGTTGATATGGAAGGACAGAGAAAGGGGACCTTACCCAGATTGGTGTGGGAAAACTTTCCCAGGCTTCTGGAAGACATGGCACTTGGATTCTTATGAAGCAAGAATGAGAAAGAAGAAAGAACTTTCCAGGAGCTGCCTGTGATTAGGGAGAAATTACTGGTGGTCTAAACCTGTCTGATATTTTTCTAACACAATGGTTTTGCTCCTTATTTTCTCCCAGTGTGATTTTTATGGTCTGTACAAAGTTTTAAATTTTCATAGTACTGTAAGTTTGGAACAAAATGTTTCTTCTCTGAAGCCTACCCTGGAACTCTCAGGAAAAATTAATATTTCCCCATTTTGTCCTTGGTGCTCCCCGTCACTTGGTTCTTAACTCCCTCATGGAAACTCTGTCTCAAATTGTAGTGATTCAGGAGTAGGTTCCCATGGCTCATGAACAAAGAGCCAAGCACTCACATTACTTTCCTCTGTAACCTCGTGGCCTTGAACTTTCACTTTTACTCTCCCATGTCTCTGCTTTACTAAATTAGGAAATAACAAGATCAAACAACTTTCAACACAACAGGATGGACTTGGGTTAGACACACCATTGGATTGCTTAATAGGAAATACTGTGACAAGGGCAACAAGTCATAAAGGGGTAGCATGAAGCAGCAATAGGCTTTCTGTCCTGAATTATAGCAATCTTACTGTTGTGAGTTCTTCCTTTGATTCAGCTCACTGTGGGATCCTATCATTCTCCTGTTGAAGGTTGATCAGTCAGTACATGGGAACTGGAATAATTGGAGAGACGGTGGAGAAAGGGGCCAGGATCACTTGGAGATCTCTGGTTTGGCCATTGGCCAAGTGGGGTCCCATCTCCTGAAAGAGCTCGGGTCTAGAGATGGTGTGGGATGGAGATAATGACGAAGACTGGGACTTGTTTGTGAAACCAGCAGGTGGGAATGGCTAGGCGGCAGTTGAACATGTAGATCTGGAGCTCTGTAGTATGCTCTGGTCAGGAGACTAAAAAACTAAGAAGTTAGTTTCAAATTTTCCTAATGTGTTTTCTTCCTGATTTAGTCAACTTCATCTATCAATTTTCAGCTTTCAAATGAAAACACCCCAAATATTCAACTATAACCCCATCACTCCTAAAGTCTCTCTATCATTTTGATTGTTCTTTTACGGACAGAGCATATGAGGAAAGAAGACATGAGTTTGCCTCCATAATTCCTCTGCCAAAATCACTGCATCATCTGAGGCATGACCTTGGCCCTTTCTGAGCCTCAGTTTCTTTTCTCTATAAAAGGAGGGAGTGGAAGAAATGATCTCTCAGGTATAATTTTCATCTAAATTCTTCCGATTCTCAACCTGGTTTGCAGGGAGATTAGGATTAAAACCGGGAGAACTTAGTCAGCCTCTCTTCGACTCTGGCCGTGTCAATAAAAACAGAGCAGTCATCCAAGCTCCCAGCCCTATAGCTGTCCTGCTGTTCCAGGCCGCAGGGTCAGAGAAAAGAACTAGCAAATAAACAACAAAATCTAATTGTGACATCACAGGTCACTTGGTGCTACCTTATTTTTCCTTTTATGTAAAAAAACAAACAACAATGATAACAAAACCCTGACAGGCCGAAGAAAAAGCATTGAAAGAATGACATTCAAATCTTCATAAAGCAAATTTTCTCTTTCTTCGGAAGGCCCTGGGTCAGCAGCTTGGGGCTGCAGTGACATCCAAGTAAGCAGATTACATTAGACTGTTGAGCTAGAGGCACCTGTGTGATCTTCTGGGTGAACGATGCTCATTTCACTTTCATGCAATGTTTTCTTCTCTTTGTCTGAGTCTCTCTGTTCTAGTAGCCACCCTAAGGCCAGGGTCTGAACCTTTTTTCTGTTTGTACCTTCAACTCCTGATTGCAGTTCCTGTTTGACACTCCGTAGATATTTGTTGATTGAATGAAAAATAGTCATTGTTACACCAGAATTGTTTAGTGCAAAATCTATAACTGCAGATAGCTTAAAAAAAAAACAACAAAAAAAGAGAGTCATTAGAAAGTGGACTTTGACTTCTTATTTACAGGGTCTCCTTTCAGAGTAAATTCCTTACAAGCTGCTGTAGCACCAAACAGGCCCCTGGCAATCAGGCCCAGTAATACTTGCAAATAGGTTCAGGATCATCTTGAGGGGAGGGGAAGCACCTGGCACCTTCTACAAGTTCCCTACCAGAGGCTGGCTGGTTTCGTCCTGCCACACTGTCATGGTGTGTCACTGTGCACCACAGGATCGAGTCTTGAATCAAGGAAAGAGTTAATAGTGGGGGGAAATGATGCAAATACATATCGTTAGCTGAGGCTGAGTTGAGATTTGAGTTACTCAAGAAACACATTTTGCTGCTTTGATTCTGAAAATTAAAAGTGACACTTGGGGTAGACATGAGTCATCAGGTGATAGGAACTGTGGTTCCCACAGCTTGCGGGACCCGGAAATTATGAGATGTCTTGATCTGCTGAACTCTGAGTTGATGGGTTATGCAGGCACACAACGAGCTATAAGATCATGACCGTGTGCAGCAAACATGGGCTAAGTTCACACATTCGTTCATTTATTCCAGAAAGCAATTGTTCTAGGCACTGGTTCACACACAGGACTTATAACTATGAATGAAATCCAGTCTCTGCATGCCGAGCTTGGCGGAAGACTAGAGGAATAAAGGGATCATTAAAACCAACTGTGTCAAATGCTGGGCTCAACATGAGCTCAAGGTGCTGGGAACACGCTAGATGATTTAGCTGACTCTTGGGAGATGAAGGAGAGAGCTAGGAAACCTCCCCAGAGGAAGTGCTCTCTAAAAACTTTGTTCAGCCTTTTGCTCTATTCAGGCTTTCAGTGGATTAGATGAGCCCGCGACACCCTGGGAAGGGCCAACCTCTTGACTTAGTTTACCCGTTCAAATGGTAGCCTCGTCTTGTAACACCCTCACAGGTCCATCCAGAAATAATGCTAAACCAAGTATCTGGGCAGTGTGGTCCAGTCAAGTGGACCCGTACAAGTAGCCATCACACTTGGCTCCTCCCCTTTCTTGCTGGCTTTGCTACCTTGCAGAGAGTTCACCCACACCTTAATGCCTTACTTCTTTGTTAGTGAAATGAAGATGGTCAGGTTAAGTTCACAGGAGACAGGAGACACAAAGAAGAGTTGTGAGGGCCACGGCAAATAAAATAATGATGACAATGATATCGGTAGATAACTTTGATTGAGCCCTTCTTTGGAGTGTTCCGGGCTCTGTGTAGGCACTTTGTCAGCAATACAGGATCTTAATTGATGCAGCTTTACAATGGTAAGGCATCCATTCAAACACAGGTCTATTCGAACTATATTTTAAAGTAATGAATGAAACATGTTTTTCCAATGATGTCTTAGCCATAAGTTAAAAATATAAAATGAATACAAAGAGAAATGGCCAGGTTGGAGAAGGACCAATGGGTGAGTGCCCTTGCATCTCAGAATCCCCCCCACCACCCCCTAATCTCTCTGTAGCTGTTAAGCACAGCTCAACAACCATTGGACTAGGTGGGATGGTTCCATCTTGTGAAGTTCCAAAGGTCAAAGCAAATTTCTCCGAATCTAGTATGAGAAGGGATTAAAGTTAGAATATTGTTACATTCACTGGAAAGATCATCACTCTTAGGGAACTTATTGAGTTCTCTGTGTTTCGGATTTTGTCTACAGGGTTGTTTTAAGGCTAAAATGAGACAGGAATTACTACATGTAAATCATATAGAGGATGCCGAGCCCATAAAAAGTGGTCATTACATGCTAGCTCTTATCATCATTAGTTGTTTCTGGATCTAGCAGTCAGTGGTGTGGTAGTGTTCACAATCTACACTCCATTATTCAAATGTTTTCTTACGAGGCATCTGGCATCTCACAGGACTTCTGTGTACACATTGGAAGCTCCTAGGCTCATGGTTTACTTGGAGGGTGGTCTCTGTATTTTGTGTTCTCGCTTTTCATGATCACGTGTTTGCCCGTACTCTCTTTATCTTGTGCAGTCCCATCCTTTTGCGATCTTCCATGGCGGAAACAATCAGACTCTTTCTATACACATCATCCTTTCACTATTCTGAGCTACTTTCCCGGTTAGAATAGAGTTTAACGCCCTCCTGGGCGCTGGCCACCCACTTCCAGGGACTCCGGGGCAATGCTTGTGTTGGACTCATTTGTAGGTAATAATTAAAGCCAGATATTCACTCATCTACTCACTTCCTTTTACTGAATTAGAAATTAGGTCAAATAAAGGACTAGGCCTCTGGAGCGTTAAAAATAATACAAGCCTTATTTTTAGGGGACTCAGGTTCTAATAAGAAAAATAAGTCACGAGCATCATGGCCATAACACAAGGTGGGATCTGATCATTATCACCAAGGGGTTTCACGTAAGCTCCCTGAGGAGTCAAAAGCAGGGTCAAAGGGAAGGCAGGGCTGGGGAGGGGTGATTCAGGGGGAAGGTAAATAGCATCCTATCTGAGGCATCAGGGAGAGAAGGTATGAAAAGCGGAGAGATGGTTTGCTGGAATCAGAATGTGGTGGTGGGAAGTGCGGTCCAATGGAGAGACTGAGGCAGCCTGGGCAGGGCTGTGAGGAACAGTGCTTTGCGTGCCAGGCGGAGGGAAAACGGGAATCATTTGGAGTGGGACGTTCCATCATCTTAGCTGTCCTTTCGGCTCGGGGTGTGTCCGGGTGCATGATGCGGAGGGGGAGGCCTCAGTGGTCCAGGCGAGCGGCAACGGAGGCGGGCCTGTGCGGGCAGATGTGTGCCTTGTGGAGCTTGTGCAGCGGAGAGGAAGGGCGTCCCTCTTTACCCTTTCTCCCCACCCTCGCTGCACTTGGTTATCTCCCCTCCTTTTCTTGTCTGCTGTACTCTCTCACCCCGGGAGTCCCCTGGGCGCCAGGGCCAACCTACAGATCCGTCCTCCACACTGCTGTTGCTTCGGAGCAGAGCTGGTCATGTGCCTGCCCCCTTCAGGAACTTTCCATGGCTCCCTCTTTCCTGTAGGATAAAATCAGACATTAGAGAGACACGTTCTCATATTCATTTTAATCGGACGGCCTGCTCTGGCTTCTGGAGAAGCTATACTGCCCAGTGATCAGGGGAAAAGTAAGTTCAAACTTGTAAACAAAGAAGACCTCACTCATAAAAATCCAGGTCTTGGAAAGTTTAGTCGTTCGGTATCGCCACCTTTAAGCACCATGTGGTTGTAGCCACAGCCACAAAAGGCTGTGCCCTGACACCGAGGCCGGTTGCGGGGTGGAGCTGAGGCAGGGGAGGGGCTTTGAAAGTTCCCTCCGGACCGGGATGAAGGAAGCTTTGTGACTGTGATCATTCATGGAAGAGGGGGGTGGCTCAGTGGGACAAGCACTGGCTTCGGCGTCGTGGGGGCTTGGGTGGGAATCCAGCCATGGGACCTCTGCAGGTCCTCACCGTGAACTTAGGGTTCCAACAGTAACAAGGGGTGTCGGCAGCCATTTTCCAGCATTAGAGGCACACACCGCATATGACGGGGGCCTCGCCCCGATCTTGAGGGTCGAAGTCACCCTTGCGAGTTGCAGAACAGTTACCCACATCTGGGTGGGCAATGTGCTGAGACTTTCCAGAGTCAGGGGATCTGGAGGTGGTGACCAGCAAGACAGAGGCCGCCGTGTGGCTAGGGAGTGAAGACGTGGCCCTGGCTGGGAGTGCACTTGGACTTGACTAACAGGCTTGACACTGGGCCAGCTAACTGGGAGTGTGGCCACTTGGGTGACGCCCAGCCTCGCTGTCCATCTTGTCACAGCGGCAGTCTGTTCATTTCCTCCTGAGCGAATAGTTTTGGATACCTACTATGTGCTAGGTGCTAGGCTGCGACGGTCTGACCTCATCAGTGAGCGAATGGCGGGGCCGAGGGGCTGAGGATGTCAGGGTGCCTGGGGTGGGGGCAGTGGGGAAGCAGGGGACACAAGCGGGTGGGGGAGGATGACGGGACACGCCAGCTGCTTTTCAAGTTCGGTTTTCACTCCGAGTCGGATGGTGAGCCTGACAGCAGGCTACACATGAGGGACAGCAGGGTGAACACTCGGGAAAACAGGGGGAACCGTGACTTGGACATTTTAAGGAAACGGGCAAATTAGGAAGTGAGAGGTGGGCCGCCATGTGCCTGCACCCGCACACCTCCGGGGGCTGCCGCGCACCGAGGAGGGGAGGGCCATCTGTCCGAGGCCCCAGGGAAGGCGACTGGGGCGTTCATGCATGTCCGCACCCAGCGGGCTCAGCGGGCTTCCCCGCCCATGGGGATGCAGAGCAGGCCACGCCCCAGAGGGTCCATTTTCGGGGCACAGATGTAGTCACAGGCATCTTGACACACCCTGTGGTAAGCCCAACAGGTAGCATTGCCTAATACAAATCTCTGACCTGAATGATGGCCCTTGGAGGGAGGCCAACTGGATAACCAAGACCAAAGCTCCGGACCCGTTTGCCTGACACGGTGGTTCACGTCACTGGCGAGAGCAGGCTGTCCCGTGCGTCCGGCAGGATGATCCCCGCACAACTCTAGGGGGCGCTGTGCACCACGTTTCACAGCAGCGACCTGACGTGGCAGTGAGTGCAGGAGGCCGGAATGCATGTCACTGCATCTGTGCCTCCTCAGGCTCCCAGCCCATCTCCAGGGGGGTTAACACGCGAGGCTGCTGAGGTCAGGGGGCCACCGCCGCTGTCCTTCTGTCCATGGACGTGAGTCTCAGGGCAGGACCCCTGTGTTCTAGCCACGGCCTGTCACAGACACCCCCCCTTCCGTGGGCAGGTTGGTTAGCGTCTCGACCCTTAGCATCCTTGGCAGGTAAGGTGCTGGATCTGACATGTTCTATCAGATTTTCAACAGTCCCTATGGGCGTAATGAAAGCGGGGTACCCCTCCATTCTGTTCTCTATTCTCTTCACCAGCTCCTTCTGCCCTTTCAGATACAGTTCAGAGTCCACATTTTTGGAGCTTTCTGACACACAGTCTGAGTTACAGGCCCCATGGCCCTTCTCAAAGCATGTGTCATGCTGGGTCACCTCTGTCATGGATAAGACTGCCTCATTTGTGCCTGCTCTGAGAGAGGGGGGGTTTGTCTCGATTATCACTGTACCCCAAGTGTGTGTGTGTGTGTGTGTGTGTGTGTGCGCGCGCGCGTGCCTTCAAGAACTTCTAGATGTATTGCATATTGAACAGAGCTGTAAAAACATGTAACGTAAATTTAGCCATTTCTCTGCTCAAACATGTCAATCCTGAGAGAGCTGTGGGAATGGTGCCCGGCGTATCTGAAATTGTCAGACGTGTAAGGAGGAAACGCAAGGAGATGTCAAGGGTCCTCGGGGGTCCGGTGAGGCGGGAGCTGCCCAGGACCTCCTCGTGGCAGAATTTCTGATGATATCAGAACCTCGGGGTCCTGACCTAATGTTCCATAAAACAGGCGATGCTGAAACCCGAGAACTTTGAAAGGGTTATTTTTCTTGGGGCAACAGCAGGAAAACATGTTTGCCTATGACTAATCCCCCTCCTGTGAACTGTTGGTATTATCTTTGAGGGTTTTCAAGATAAATAGATTGAAGCTGTTGTCAAGTTGCGCCAGACGAAAAAGCAAACAGACCCGGGGTCTTGGACTGTGTCTGCGCCTCCCCAGTGTCGACCCCCACCGCCTTGTTGCTTTGTGGTTTTGTGGTGCTGCGGGTGGTGAGGGCGGGGTGGAGGGGGTTGGGTGGGGGCGTGAGGTGGGGGGCGGGGAACATACCACAGAGCGGAGAGCGTGGCCCTGGTGGGGCACCGGCCTGCCGGAGGAATCCCGTTGCAAGTACAGTCCCGGCAGCGCAGCGAACGGTTACTGAGCGCCTCTTCTGTGCCCAGCCCTGTGCCAGACACCGTCCTTGCCCTTGATCTGGAGAAGGTACATTGGATAAATAGAGAGAGCGACGTTGACGCCTTGCTCTGTTGGCACATCACAGAAGTACCTGCTGGTGAAAGCCCCCTCTATGGGTGACCAGCAGGACAACCTGCCCAGAGCTGTCATGAACTGTCCGTGTGACCGTAAGCCTCTCCCTTGTCCCTCTGGGCCGTGGCCTTCTCATGGGCGAACAGGAGCTTCTTATCCCTTATTTGTTGGGCTCGCCAGGATGCTTCCCGCTTAGCTAATTAGACTTTCAAAGGAACTAGAAGTTGTTGGATGAAAAGGATTTCGCTGCCTGTCATCGAGTGCCAGGAGTCCCTTTTGCCTTCATGTAATTATGCCATTATGCCAGGAAATGAAAACAATCGAAGGGTGCTTTTCACGGCTTCAGCCTTGGCACGGCCTTGACTGACAACGAGGCTTTGCGATTGGCGGTCAGGGCCAGGTGCTGCGGCTCCTGTGTGCGCTCTATCGCAACATCAAACCAGCTGTTTGGGACCAAAAGCGGTCTTTCCTGAGTCCCGGAGGTTCTGCTAGATGCCTGCTCCTTGGGTGACCTGCTTCAGCCCTCCCAAGAGGAGGCAACCACGTCACACACTAGACGAGGAATCAGGGGGCAGCCACCCCCAGCCCCTGAGACTATTTCTGCAGTGTCCTTTAGCGTACTGGTGGTACGTAGCCTTTATCTTTATTTATCTGAGAAAATGGCTGCACGTGGAAAATTCTAGCGACAGAGCAGACTCTGCTGCGGGCAGAGAGCTCACCTCCAACGGAAGTTACCTCCTGGTCGTCCGTTCACAGGGGTGGTGCCTTTCTCCCCTTCCCATGGGTCCCGGCGCCCTTTCGAGTTGGTCGTGCGTGGTGGTAGACTTGCTGCTCAGGGTTCACAGCCCTACTCCGGTGTGTTGTGCGTGATTTGGAAACAAGCCACGCGTGGCTGGGCTGAGGAACATTGGCGCAGCTGGTGGTGGGTGCCCGGCCTGGCCCCCTGCCTGGGGAAGGGCACGGGGTAGGCCCGCAGGCACCGTGTAGCCGATGCCATGGGGAGCCTGAAGCCTGGAGAGACTGTCCTTTCTCCTCCCGCCGGGGCCTGATGGGCGGGGCTAGTCCTGCGCGGAAACAGGGGTGAATGGGGGGGCCTTTGAGAAAACGGGAGGTGGCTGACAAAACCAGGAAGGAAATTTCGTCCCGTACCGTACAACGAAAAATCCGCAAGTTTTTTCGCGCTGGCCTGTTTGCAAAAACGAAACCTTTAATTAATGCAGGGTGGAGTTTGTGGGTGGCTCGTGGGAGTGCACATTGGTAGAACCTAAGTAAAAATAATTTAGCTAGTATGTATCAAGAGCCTTGGAAATTTTAGACGAGATTCCTTTTTAATGATTAAATGTTCGCAACCAGTCTTATTACCCTTCATCTAACCTACATACACATTACCATCTTTGTTACCTTGAAGATGTGTTTTTCACGAAGAGTATATTGTGAGTATTTTTCCTTTATCCTAATATTTCTGAGGATGTGGCTGTGTGGGGAATTCTAGGGCTGCAGGTAGTGATTTTATTCAAATGTTCACGGACAATTGTTTTATTGTGTTCCGTCACGTCATGTTGCTCTGGTAAATTCTGAGCCCGTGATTTTTTATTTTTTATTTATTTTATTTTTTTTTTGCAGTTTTGTAGGTGAACATTTTTGCCAGGACACTTGACACCGTTCTGTATCCCTAAGCTTTAATAACTTCATCACAATATGGTCTATGGTACTCATTCTCATGCGTTCTCCTTGGGACATATCCCACCCTTTAGGGTTGCAGACACAGGTCTTCATTTCTAGAAATTTTTCATTTCCACATTTGAATATTTGTCCTCTTTCATGCATTCTCTTTAAACATTAACAATACTAAGTCTCCAACAATGATGGCTACATTGCCCGTTACCTACATTTACTCACTTTAAATTCTTTATCCCCTTTCTCCTCATTCCACGGAATGTTTCTCAGTCTGTCTTCTGTGCCACCGTCTTAGATCGCCATGCTCTAACTTTGTTTGATGTTTCTCATGCCCCTTTAAAAATTCTGCCATGGTCCCAGTTTTCCTCCCATCTCTATCGGTTCCCCATGCGTCTTCCTTCATTTCAGGTATTGTAGCCTGCATTTTCTCATCTAATTTATGAGCAAAATCAACCAATTCCGTGAGCATTTTGATGACCAGTGCTTTGAACTGTGCATCTGATAGGTTGGCTATCTCTTCGTTGCTTAGAGGAATTGACTCTGGGGTTTTCATTTTTTCTCCAGTTTGAGCCATTTTTGGTGGGCTTTTTTGTTTTGTGGGGCAGGGTACGAATAGTATGGGAAATGTAGAAGCTAAAGAACTTACGACACATGGACATGAACTAAAGGGGGGAATGTGGGTGGGAGAGGGTGTGCAGGGTGGAGGGGAATGATGGGGAGAAATGGGACAACTGTAATAGCATAATCAATAAAATATATTAAAAAATTTTTAAAAAATTAAAAATAAAAATAAATAAATAAAACCTTAAAACCAAAAAAAAAAAAAAAAGTTAAAAAAAAATTCTGCCATGGTATTATATTTTCCTCTCCTTGTCTTTTCCTTTATCACTGCTGACACCATGAATCATTCATGTTGTCATCTTATCTCTGATCTGACCTTCTTAACACTCACATTCTCTCTCCTTTTCTTTAAAATAAAAAAAAAAAACACTAACTCTAAAACTATCTTCTGTTCCCTGGGAAAACACTCTTCTTTCCAAAGAGAACTTACCGGGTCCCTCTTCCTACTTGATTTCGCCTTGGGACGTTGTTTTTGCACTGGTTCCCTGTCGCTTTGCCCCGCCTCTCCACTCTCTCGGAACAGAGGTAGCTGCGGTGAGATCGGCTAACGGCCAGTGAGGGTGTCGTTGAGTCAGCCATGGGCTGGGGGTTAACCCTCCTGTCACCTTACGGGAGGGAAGAGGCTCAGGACATTGGACTTCAGCAGACGGCCCTGGCTCCTTTCCCTTGATCTATGATTTTATTAAAATGCTTTCAGAGTGGGGACGGACCATCAGTTCAAGATCCAGGGCCCGTTCGGCCTTTCCTCTGTGCTCCCATTTGGGGCGGCTACGCCAGCTGCGTTGATGGAAAGGGCTTTTGGTTGACTGCCTCTACCTTTGCTTAACCTCCTCCACCACTTCCGAACTTTGGGTTTCCACCGTGAGCTTCTGCAGGACAGAGATTTACCCACACTGTGTGCACAGCACATCTTCACCTAGTAGGTGTTTAGGAAATGTTTCTTAAATTATTCCAGTTGAGTTGACTGCGAGACCCAAGGTTAAGAGCCTAAACTCCAATCAATAACCCCATGAAACATCCCTGATGATTTCCATAACATTTAATTTCAATGTATAAACACGGGCTGTAGTAGGAATCCGTGATTTACTAAACATTCCAATCTGGTGTGAAATGGAATTTTCATTTTTTTGTTACAAATCAGGAGCATCAGGGTCAGGACCAGAGCACACTCATCCATCCTCCTGTGCCTTAGGGGAGGCTTAGTGCGCATATTCGGCTACACTGGAAGGAGAACCCCCTCCCCACCCCCCTTTCCTGAGGCTTCCCGCTGCCTACTTACTTATGTCAGAGCCTCAAACACCATATGCAGATATGTGTAGATGTGAGGCGGTTTAAAATAAGAGTGCGGCAGATTTCAAACAGTTCTTTCTATGCCATTACATACACTATAGTATTAAAACATAACAAAAAGGAAAATAAAAAAATCTGTTCTAACAATCTGTTTCATGAATCTTGAAAAGATACACAAAACAAATCACCCCAGATAAGATGTGTGTCTCAGTCTCCACCACGTGAATCCAATCCAGACAGTCCCATGGGCCTGAAAATGGAGCAGCCGGGAGGGGTCTCTCCTGCGTCCCCTTCCTTTAGACGGCACCGTGATGGCATCCTTGTTGGTCAAGGCCTGCTGATGGCTCTGGGTGACCAGAGCACCATGGTCATTTGCGTTATTGTCCAGAGAAGGACTTGTGAATTGACAAGTCCTTTGAGGGCTACAGCCTACAAACTGGGCCAAACCTCGTCCAAGTATCAGGTCGATGCTGAGTGTGATGGTGGATGATCTTGGAACTTCTGGTGACTGTGACTCTGAGCTCAGCGTCAGGTGTCCCCACGGGACATCCTTTTATCCCTTTTGTGAAAGGGATGAGGAGCTGGGGTTGGTTCTTCAGTGGCCACCAGCTTTTACCCCATAGGCTGATGGACTCGTTCTGTGACCTCTGCAGGGGTCAGCTTGGAGACACAGAGGTCTGGGTTCAAATCCTGGGTCCATCACTATGTGGTTGACTGTGCTTCCTCTGTCCTACATCATGGGGCTCACTCGTGCCTCACACGGCTTTTGCGAGGACTGGGGACTGTACTCCTAAGGCCAAATGGAGACATCTGTGAGTCAGTCTTCCTTACATGCCTGTGGCTTAAGAAATAACGCCCGTGTCAGCCCCAGGAGCCCTGTGTCTCACCACTGATAGTGACCGCCTGTGATCTTGCGTACATCAGTTCCCCTTTCCAGTCTGACTCTCTCTCTTAGTTAAATGAGATTCCATTAAAACGGATCTCAAAATCCCTTTCAGCTTAACAAAATCCTACACATCGTTCTCCTATTGGCCCCAAGACTCCCCCTGGGCACCTCCTTGGCACCTGCATGTAGTCTAGGATCCTCTTCTCTGGTTCCTTACTTACCTCTGCAAGGTCTCATCACCCTTCTGGCAGCACCACGCCTCACGCTGTTGTTCAATTGCCCGCTTTGCCCCCTTAGTCTGTGGACTCCTCAGTGACAGCAGCTGTGTTTCATTTACCCTGATATTCCTGGTGGCTTGCCAAAGGCTTAGCCTGTAGTAGTTGCTCATTAAATGTTTTTTAAAATTATAACGACTTATCCAAATTATTTATCACAACGTTATTGAACTCATCAGTGGGCAACGGTATTTTCCCTTCTCTGGGCATTGAAAAGAGAGTTCTTCTTAAATAAGTCTACTGGTCTTATTTCAGGAGAAGGCAGCCTGGTGAATCAGGCTGACGGATGCTTAGTCAACTGAGGCATCAGGGCAAGAATGCTTTTACCATCCTTCAAGTGTAGATTTTCTAATCTGAAGTTTGTTTATTTATTAAAAAATTTACTACATGCTATTTGTCACATATAAGATGGCACATATTTGTCACATGTAAAATTTACTATGTGCTATTTGTCACGTGGGGAGATAGATAACAGGATAGAATAAGAAACTGTGCCTCAGTTTTAGATGTAGCAGCCATTGGAACTGGGAAAAGTCACATTTAGTGAGCAACCTTTTCTGTATCTATTGAAGATAATAATAATCGCTTGTGTATCTCAAGGGATGGTTGTGGGTATCCCATGAGAATTTGGATGTGAACTTTACTGATAAACTGTAAAGTGATGGATTAAATAAAGGCAATGATAACCTTTCTAGATGCTTCCTTTCTCTTAATTAACGGTGTTCAGGTTTAACAGCTGCTTCAATACCTAATGCGTGCTTTTCCCCTGTATCCCAGGGTTGTGAGATGCTTTTAGAAGACAGACCTGACAGCAGGTTTTTATGGCTTTGCTTTTACTTAATTAGTTTTTGACTCCTCCAGGCCCCCGTGGTCAGCCTGCTCTTTAAAAAACAAAGGACGTGAACTAAAGTGTTTATATTGGCAATGTTTCCAGTGCGAATTCTCAACCACTGACTTCTTCCTTTGTATATGTTTGGCACTCGAGTTCTTTGTATTTGAATAATACGCGATCATCATTTTATGTCTCTTCTGCATCTTTCCAGAGAAACATTAGAGTGAATCATTTGAACATTCCTCACACTTAGCTGTTTTGAAAGTTGTGCGGTTGGGGAAGCCAAGGGTGCGGGAGAAGGCACGGCCCTGAGGGTGGTTTGCGGTGGAGGGAGCTCCGCCTTGGAGTCCGTTCTGTCCAACAGTGGGAGAGGTGTTTCAGCTCTCTGATCCCGTGTCTCCTCATCTGCAGCGTGAAGTTACTGATTTGTAATCACAAAACTATTGTAAGACTGGCCAGAATACAAGTGGAACAAACACAGGTCCGTGCCCTGGGCCAGGTCCCCCAGTGAGTCAATGCAGGTTGGGAGGGGGGTACCCAGGACTCTTGGGTCTCGGGCCTGCTCGTGGGCCTCTGCACCCAACCCTTCCCCCTCTCCCTGCTCACCGCCCCCAGGCCCCAAAATGCTCAACGCTAGTCTGGAATAACAACCTCAGACAGGATGGGCCTGGGAAGCCCTGGATGAGGAGGCACTGCCAGTGGCAAACACGTTTCTTTTCACTTGAACTTCTTGCACGGAGATTAGTCTCAACTCACTGCAAAGTCAGAGGCAAATGTAATTTATCAACCCCCCCAAATCTCATTATGGTGAGTTCAAGTTGATGAGCAAGATTTCATGACGGAAAGACCTTGACTATTCATTAGGAGCGTGATTATCCTCCTGGCCACTTCTACAACCTACCTTAATTCCATCTCTGCCAGGGCACCTGTGGTCATTTCTTTGCTGAGCCGATCTTCTGTACAGCTTTCTGATAGCTCACCTTTTATTTTTCTCTATGCTTTTTCACAGTCTTTTTGTGCAGGAAATGAACCAGAGTCTGTTTACATTCCAAGATTCTTTGGGTGGGGCATTTTCATTGCTTAGCGTTGCACAATCAAAACAATTCTTTCTTTGTATAGGATGCTAACATATACAGCATCTTTATTTTTGGTTTGGAATTCTCACTGTATCAACCTGCTTTGCATTTACCCACTTTGCTTTGTTAGCATCTCTATCACTGGTTCAGAGCCCCTCAGCTGAAGTTCACTGTCTTTAGTTTCCTCCTCAAGGGCACTGAAGGGGAAGGCAGGAAATACAAAACGCAGGGATGAGGCCAGTATGAAGAGGTGAGTGCCCTTTGCACAGGCCCTGGGCAGCCATCGTGTTACGTGATTTTCCATCTTGGCTGTGAGGTGTGAATGGCGAGCGCCACTTTGCGGAAGGGCGGTCAGCGTACAGGAAGGAGGAGCAGGCCTCCTTCCGAACCTGTGCAGCGAGGCCCCTCAAACTTGGAATCACAAGTCAGGAACCACGTTTGTTTGTTTTTTTTCCCCCTCTGTATCTTTGGTGCCTGTTATCATATGCTAGGTGGCCAATGAATAGTCAATCAATGAATACCTGTATTGGGTAAAGATTTGCTCTATTTGGGACCATTTACTCTTCAAGGGTAAAACAATATCCAGTAAATATCCAGTAAAACAAGAGGGGAGACCCCTACTGATCGTGATGCTCAACTGTCCTGGGTGTGCGGCTCTCCCTTCTGAGCTCGTTGTTTATGATGACGTCAAGGACTTGGGTTAGGGTTATGTTGAAGTAGAGTGCTGGGAAGACTGTGGTGTTCTGTGGTCCCAGCACTGAATTTTGTATTTCAGCAACAGTGTCTGAACCCTTCCATGAAAGCAAGCTCTCCCCGTGCTGCCGAGCCTGGGATGTGAGGGACTGAGGTTCCCTTGTTCTGCAAGGACAGGCTTTGTCGCGGGAGAATGAATAGCCCCTGCTCCCGTTTGGGCTCCGGCAGCCTCCTGCCTAGGGAAGTGTTTTCATTCACTTGGGCTAGGCTGGGCTTCGTTTCACAGAGGCACAAACAAGTCTGCAGTCCTCAGGGGATCTGGCACAGGAAAATGAAGTCATTTTACATTTGCAGCATGATTCAAATTGGAATCGCACAAGTCAGAACACAGGATGCTGGAGTTCTTTGTTTAGCTCCTCTGTGCTTCGGGAGCTGAGCTTTCTCCAGCTTCCTGGAGGGAGGAAGTGGAAATGTATGGAATACCCATTTGCATTATATAGTCTGCGAGGTTCTTTTCCCTTACATAAAACATCCAGCCTAAATCTTGCATTCAGCCCTATAAAAGGCAAAACAAGGAGCCATTGAGTCCTTGCAGTGGGACTGACTTCGCCCTCTGCCTCGGTGTCATGGGGACAGGGCTTAAATTCCTTCCTGAAAGGAAACTTTTACTTCATCCAGCTGGGGGAAAGGGTATGGAGAAGGAGGAGAAGGAGAAGGACTTCGGACTCGGGCCCCCGGACAGGGCAGTAATAGGGATTCTAATCTCTCCAGACGTCCTGTGTTGCAGGAGGAAACAGGATTCTTCCGTGGTATCACAGGAGATGCATTTCTGGGATACATGCAGAGGAGGGTTGGAGGTATAGACGCAAGATTTATTAAAGCAAAAGCAAAACACTGCCTCCAGGTACACCTTGCCCAATGTCTCATCCATGACCAGGTGGCTCAGCTCTGTCTCACTGTGGAAGAAGTCCAGCCTCTGGGGCTGCAGAAGGAAGGCCAGGACCCAGAACTCTTGTGCCATTAGGCCAGCGTCTGAAGCTCTGGGAGTCCGGCACAGACTTTGTTTCTGTTTGGCCTGTGACTGGCACTGCATTTTGGGCTGAAGAGAGAGAGCATGCATGCGAGAGCCCCTGGTCTTTGCGAAGCTTTGATTATATTTTCTTGGCTTTGGGAAGGGCTACGCTTCCTTTCGAACTACCCAAACTCTTTCTTGGATCTTCTTGGGGCTACGCTGGAGCCTCCCCCATCCAATCAATTTCCTCGATCTTCTGGTTTCCATGCCCTTATCCTATCCAGTCTTTCTCCCGGGTTTGTCTCCACCCTTTATGAGGACCATTTTTGCTCCTGTCGCACATGCCTCATAGTAGAAGGGTATCCCCCTGTGCCATCTTGGCTTCTACTGCGCACACCTCAGGAAAGGAATTTCCTTCTCACTGTTTATCCTTCCTCTCATTAATCTGGGGGAACTGGTTGGTTGTTTCCTGGGGAGATTGGAAGGCTGGCCTTTCCTCCTTAATTGGGGATTAATGTCTCTTTGGTGGAGGTTGCAGCTGTCCCCTGGGGTGTCTGTGAAGCTGCCCCTTTCCTAGTTAATCAGGCTGAATGCCTGATTCCATTTGCTCCCTTCCTTTGTTAGTAACTACGTACCTACCTACTGTAACACCTGTTGTCCCCACTTGGTCTCAGGTGATCTATTTTGTACTTCAGTAGATTTTGAATTTCCCCTGCCCTGGCTTCTTCCTTCATTCTCAGTATTCTTGTGCAACAGATGCTGCCCGCACTTTGCCTTTTCCTGCTGCTGCATCTCTGTGCTCACTCTGACCATATGCTCATTTGTCACATGACTTAGACTACCATGTCTAATATCACACCATCCCAATAGGGTGGATGTTACCTCCCTTTATGGTGAGGAATCTGAAGCGCAGAGAAAATGAGTCCATTGCTCAGTCCATAGTTAGCTAGCCTTACGGGATGCAGAGTTCGGGACAGCATTGCTGCCGGAACAAGGAGCCATCTCTCGTTGGCTCACAGGTATTCTCTGTGCTCTTACTCTGAATCCTGACGTACTCCAAAGCTCACAGTTTTTTTTCTGCACCAAAGTCTAGTCCCACTGTCTTCGTCATCTCAGGCTATAACAAAATACCCTAGCCTGGGTGACTTAAAGATTTATTTCTCATTGTTCTGGAGGCTAAGAAGTTCAAGATCAAGGCTTTGGTGAGACCCCCTTTTCTGGATTATACGTAGCCAGCCTTTGGTTGTGTGTTAGCATGACCTTTCTTATGTGTGTGTAAGTGGAGAAGATAAAGGAGGTCTATCAGGCTTTCTTCCTCATCTTATAAGAGCACTGATGCCATTATGAGGGGCACTCCTGATGGCCGCATCCAAATTCAATCACCTCCTAAAGGCCCCCCCCCAATTCCATCATGTGGGGACACAAACATTCAGTCTACCTCATCAACCATTTCTGTGTTTTCCCATCCTCTGGAAATGCAAGGAACTCGACACATTTTTCTAGGGCTACAGGAGAGGGTGTCCCACTGCAGCACCTGTCTGCTTCTCCACCCTGACACCTGGGTTACAGAGCTGGATGTTGTCACTAACCTCAAGGGCCTTTTCTTCCCTGCCCTGGCCACTGCCTCTAGGAGGGCTCTGTGCCCTTGCTCCCAGCAGTGGGTCTCGAAATACCTCCTTTGCTCTCCCAGGATGCTGAACAAACCTTTGTGAAAACAGGAGTCCTCGTCTCCCTTGGACAAGCCAGCCTAACAGAAGTGCATTTGTAGCTATGACTTTCCCCTTGCGTGGTTACGGTGTTCTGAGCCGCAAGTTCTGCTGCTTAGAAGATGGGATAAACTAGCTTGTCCTCCACATACCTGCTCATCTACCTAGCAGAGGAGTTCTCTCTCCTGTCAAACCCAAACCTTAGGTATGCCTTTGTGGACAAATAAGCTCACCTTGGAGAGCCGAAGGAAAGGGGGGCTAAGGACAGTCTCACTGTTTGCAATAAGGTAGCATTAAGTTTGTGGAGCCATACAAACTGCCCCGAATGGTGCACTGTTCCACAGCAGCCCAGATGTTCTTTGGATGTAAAATGAGTTGGTGCCTGGCTGGGCCAAGTGCCTGCCCATGTGCCTTTCCTCTGGAAGGGACAGTGATAAAAGGCTAAGCAGTGATGCCTCGCATTGCCCTCTGGGATTTTAAATGTCACTGGCCACAAAAAAATAAATAAATACAATAAAATAAATCCTTTACCTTTTGTATAATCCAAGCATGTGGTTTGGAGATAAATAATCCACTGAAAAGTTTCCTGCTTTCCAATTTTACAGAAAGCAAACTGAATACTATTTCATTTAGCAAACATTACCTGGGAACTTACTGGGGGCTGGGCCCTCTGCTAAGTGTTATGGACACACTGACAACTGAAATACTGTCTTGGCCCTTGAGAAGCTCCTCATCTGGGGGGAGAGGCCGCCAGGTAAGGTGCAAGGTGCAGAGCTCAGTTGCATCCTGGCGATGGGGCAGGATAGTCCGGGTGGACAGGGGACGGTGTGTCCAGACTACGGGGAAGACAGGAGAGGCCTCACAGGGGCAGCGATAATAGCTGGGACTTGAGGATATGGATGCGTTAACCTGACAGATAAGGAGCAGCCCGAGTGTGATGTCAGACCGTGGAGCACTACTAGCGAAGGCACAGAATCCTGAGAAAGCCCTGCCTGTTGATGGAACAGAGGCTCTGGGGTCTGGAGAGGGCGGTGGGAAAGCGGGCCCAGACAAGGGTTGCTGACGGAGGGGGCTATGCATTGCCATGCTCAGGAATTTCGACACTAGCTTACTGTGATGCAAAGCCCCAGGATATTTCATCAACGGGGGAAAGACACGCCAAAACGTGTACAAAGACTGTGAGAGCTGGGTATAGGATGGTCTGAAGAGCAAGCCTCAGAGCAGGGAGCCAAGACCTCATTCGGGGGACTATTCCTGCAATCCAGGGAAGGAATGGTGAGCCCCCACAGAAGTGTGCGGGTTGGGGTGGTGGGGCAAGGCTGGGCCCAACGAATGAAAAAGGGCAGGACTGACTGTTACCAACTGGGTGTCGAATGCTGAGTAAGCGATGAATGCTGGGGTTCTCCGATGAACTTGGTCACCCCTTGCCGTGGCCGTTCCTGCCGTGCTTGGACACCTGTGCCAGTCACGTCTCTGCAAACAGACCCCCCTGGTGCTGAGTGAATCACAGCCTTCATGGTACTTTTCCTCTGGCCTCAGACGAGTCATGCACGTTGGAGAACTTCCATGGGGATCTCTCACATCCTGCGCAGAACACCCTGGCCCTCCGACCGAGCCCTACGCCATTGGGTGAGACCTTTGGTGAGGATTCAAGGGCTGGGTTTATGACACAATATTTTTCCCTGGTCTGTTCATCTTGGCACAGCTTGGGACTAGCACATTGGAACTGGCGGCTCCGCCCTGCTCGGTCACACGGCGCTCCGACGGCAACGTAAATGAGCTCACTCCTCTCCCCAGTCACACGCTGAGGTCCCGCACACACGGTGCAAGGTAGACCCCGGGGTGGCCCCGGGAACGCACGCGCACGCAGAAAGCCCGTGTACATTTAAATGGCTTTTGAAAACCAAAGCCCTGAAAGTATGTGAATCATCATCGCAGAAACGTTGCCCGCAGGCACACACGGCGCCGCGTTCCTTCCCGGATGCTCCTCCTTCGCAAATCAGGGAGGCTGTCGACACCCTTCTGCGGAGAGGACGATCTGCTTCCACAGGCAGCGAGGAGTAACATGGAAATGTCATTCAGCTTGAACGGTTTCTACGTGGATCAAAAGCCACACTCCAGTCTCTAGCTAGGATCACCAAACCCTTTATTTCAATAAAATCGCAGCAAAGCCACAAAACTCTCAACGGAACTAGGTCCAGTGTGGGGTGGGAAGCATTCAGACATTCCTTCCAGGTTAGTAGACTATTTGCAATTCAGCTTTTTTTTTTTTTTTTTAACTGATGTGCATGTTATATAACCACCACCAGCCACAGGAGAAGCAAGAATCCAAGGCTGCTGAAAATTTTCCACCCAGCTCTCAGAGCCGACAAGAGAGCATGAATGAATGCCCCCTCGCTTTAGGGTGCCAGGGCTACCGCTGCCTCCGAGTCCACGTCAGAATGAGGGGCAGCATCGCCCAGGGCTCAGATACGTGCGTTCTGGAGGTGGGCAGTCTTGTATTGGGATCCTGCAACATGTAGGAGACTGGGGGCTTGGGCAGTTCCCTTCATCTTTCTTGGGTTTAATTTTTCTCGACATCAGCGTTTCTATCTTTCTTATCAGGTTGTTCTGAAGGTCCAGTGAGTTCATACATGTTAAGCACCTCGCCGAGTTCCTGTGTATAATGGCTCAATAAATATAAGCTATTGTTTAAAAACAAAATTGTAGGTTCCATGCTTCATTTTAATTCTGGAAATGCTGCATTTTACTCTGTAGCTCTAGTTCTTGTCCTTCTCTCTCTCTCTTTTTAGAAAAAGTAGTATTTTCTCCAAGATTTTCAGCGTCGGCCCTCCCAGCAGAGGTACCATGTTCGTGCTTGGTTTTGCATAAACCCTGGGTTGCGCGGCCACAAACCTCAAGAGTGAGGCCACCCTGAGTTGAGAAACGCGGTCATACTGAGGAGAAGGCATGGATGCTTCATCGACACTCTTCCCTGAGGAGTCTTCGTCGCATGTTTTCTGCGCAACCGAATAAAAACCAGTCCTTATCAATAGATAGTGACTGTGGAATGAGTTGCCTCAGGTTTTGACCTGATGGGTGAAGTCCAGGGGAACCCTGACGTCTACACTGGCACATGGCTTTGTCATTGCTAAGGAACTTCGTTGCTAAGGATCTTTCCCAGCTGAGGCTCCCGGAGGACTCCTGGGCAGCATTCTGAAAAACGGTGGCCATTGTCCAGATCTGGAGATGAAGAAGGTGGAGGAGATTGGGGTGAATGGAGCAGTGATTGTGAAGGCGCTCTGGCCGCACAGTTGGACCCCTGGGTTCTGGGCCTGGCTCTCACCTGCTGTGCAGTTTTGCACAGGCCCCCTCTCCTCTTTGGACGGCTTCTCTGTATGTTCGGTGAAAGGGCGGACACTGGGCTAGATAACTCCTCACGGCCCCTCCGGTGCCAAAATCTCAATCCCTACGCATTGTCCTAGGTCTTCTAAGACTGAAGAAAGTCAACACCCTTTCTTACGGAAAACATAAAGTGTAGATCATTTTTCCAGTGTCGATGTTTACATAAAAGTGAATGTTCTATATTTTTTCTAATATGTATTTAGAAATATGTATATAATATGTATTTATTTTTGCGCAGGCATTATTCCGAGAATTATCTTTTTTAAAAAAGGATTATAAAGCTACACATTATTTCATTTAAATCCCCTTACCATTTATCTCATTTTTTAGGTAAGAAACTGAACCATAAAGGAGATTTACAATGTACTTGAGGCTACAGAGTTAGCAGGTGGTTAATTTGGGATTCCAACAGGTTCATTCGATTCCAGAGCTCGAACCCTGGCTTAGTTTTTTATAAGTCTGATTGAAGAGCATGACTGGGCTGCCGTGTGCTCCCCGAGCCCCGGATGGGTCTACTTATCTCTGCTAGCGTTCACTCTTGAGAAGCCACTTGGTCATTCCGCGATGGGTAAACATTCTGGCTCCCTGTACATCAGTCTGGATGTGGGTCTGATCTCCTCCCCCGCCACTGGCCACACGCTGCTGACTGCTCAGGGGAACGCCCGCAGCTCGAGCGCGCATTCCCACACCCGCGGCCGCATCTCCCGCCCACGGCTTCCCAGGTGACCGGCACAAGGTCCGCTGGTGGGGTAAAGCCTTCTAATCGAAATAGGCGAAATCGTAAACCTCCGTCCGAAACATTCCAATGTCATGATAATTCTAAATACAAATTCAAATAGTCTGTGTTCCCGGAACAAGTCATTTCTATAAAGGACTCTAAAAGTAAGCGGTGAGATGAGATTTCATGAATCGAGAGTAAACCAGAGACGACGCTGGCCAGGGTCGCGTTGCTCTGACACCAGTGCCCGTCAGCACCCGTTCGTTTTCTTCGCTCCCAGGGACTCCGTGGCTGTAACTTACACAGTGAATACGGGTGATAGGAAGGAGGAAGAATGGGGAATACCGCTGAGTTTACAGCATTCACTCTGGAAATATCAGGGCTGAGGGCTTAGGATCAAATGTGAGTTCTTTGCATAGAAAATTTGGAGGGATTAACAAAAAAGCACTGACGTGGGGGGAAAAATCAAGGAAAGAGTGTTTACAGAAGGCTCAAATTTTTTTTTTCCTGAAATCAAACTTCTCTTTGGAGAATGACATTTGAGCGCATTAGGGATAAATAGCCTGGAAACATATGGATTGAATTCCCCATTAAATGCACATGAGTTTTGATATAGTGGGGCACATACTTCAGAAGGATAATTTGGCCTCGGCTGAAACCAGAATATTTAAGAAATCCTTCCAGAGGCTTTGCCAAAGCCCAGAGCCACTAGTCTCTCCCATCCCTAGCAGCTTCCACTTTAGCCAGTACCCCTAGCAGCCCGGCCAAATGAAACAGAGAGCTCAGCATCTTCTGACGGGGAGCTTTGCCAAACTCAGCCCTGGAGATGTGTTCAAGGGCTTCTAGCTGGCCCTCTGAGCCAAGAGTACAATTGGAAAATGCTGGAGTCTCTTAGCGTATCTGCGTCGGGGTGCTCTGAGAGACAGCGCTGTGGGAGCCAGGCTGGGAACGGGGTCCATGCTGTAAACTCGTTGCAACAACCCACTTCCTCTGCGGGGGCCAGGTTCTCCCCCACCCGGACCGTCTGTGCAAGAACAAGGAAGACAACAGCAAAGCAAGGGCCGTTGTCAAGTGCCTACGCAGCTCTCCCCCCACCAAAAAGCATGGCAGGTGGCAAGATCCTTGGCCACTGGGTCCCAGCCAAAACACGGCACACATTCTTTCTTCTGGGAGAGACACCGGGAACCCGCTGTGAGTCAGCGTGTGGGCGCCACCACTGTGTAACTGCTGTTTGAGCATCTTGCCTGTGACTGATGAGAATTAGTCAGTTCTTGGAAAGAGGGAAGAGTCCTTCTGGGTCCGTTATCCACTTCCAGATTTGCCTCTGGGCCTTGGGATGGAGCGTTAGCAATCTAGTGGAATCCACTTTGGTCACCCCAAAACGGGTACGTGTATTGAGTTTCTACATAGGGCCAGGCTCAATGCTAGGTCTTGGGGAGAGAGAAATACACGTGACTCAGCGTCCTCCCTCAGAGGACTTACACAGGCTAGTGACTGTTTGGAGAATGTTAGTCCCTGGAGATGAATCATTAAAATGGGGTGTCACATCTGAACTTTTTAGGAAATGTTGAATTCTTTGTCATTCTGCTATATTCTACTGTATTAAAGTATTTGAGAAGCTCCCCGGTAAATCAACTGGCTTAACTTTAGATGCCTTTCTCGAATTTTTAAATGCCCAATGACCACGCCCACTTCATCCCCCACAGTGATTTCCCACAGCTCCTTTGGGACGTAAGGGCCCAGTGCAAAGATCCAAAATCATACTTTTGTAGGACAGGGACAGCATTTAAAGATCCTTACAACATAGGGAGTTAGCACGGAAGAGAAAGGTAGAGAATCAGGAGCAGTCTCTTGAACAGGTGGCATTCTAAGTAGGTTTGGAAAGATGGATGCTGAGGCCTGAATGTATCCCCTCAAAATGTATAGGTTGAATCTTAAGCCCCAGGTGGGTGGCATTCGTAGGTGGGGCCTCTGGGGGTTTCTTAGACCACGAGGGTGGAGCCCTGGTGAATGGCATTAGTCCCTTGCCTCCTCCTCCACGTGAGGACGCAGTGAGAAGCTGCTCTCTGTGAACCAGGGAGGGGCCCTCAGCGGCCGCCCAACACCAAATCTGTCAGTACCTCAGTCTTGGACTTCCCAGCCTCCAGCACCGGGCAAAATAGAATTCTGTTGGTTATAAGCTACCCAGTCCGTGATGTTTTGTTCCAGCAGCCCGAACAGACTAAGATGATGAGTGGAAGTTTTCCAGGCCGAAATTGTGGGAAAGGCCTTCCAGGCCAAGAGGCAGCCCTGTGCCAGGAGGTGGAGTTGGAGGGGCAGAGCCGTCTCTCGTCGAGGGCGTACACAGGCGTGCTGGCCGTTTGGGGAAGTGCACGGTGGGCAGAACAGCAGCCGTGATGTTGCAAAGGGCTAGAGCCAACGCTTGAGGTTCTTAGTAGTTGCCACTCGAGTGTTTTGAGCTGTAGGTAAAACATGGAAAGACAGTTTTTTTCCAAGTTCAAGTGCCTACTGTTTACCACAACGCGTTGTTCGTGTGTTGTATTGCAAACTCTCTTTTTCCACTGCATTTATTGAAAATTGTAAGATCCAATCTTCTGTGTAATGTGGACGGGGAGGCATGGCTCCTGATGTTTAGGGGCATTCAACTAAAAGGGTGCATGCTGGTCCCAGGGCCTGGGGACGCAAACTTAATAGACATGGGGTCGCCAGGGACCAGCTGAGGGCAGCCTGATAGCATGCACTGAGGATGATGAAGAACGAGGCGGTGGGGGCGGGCGGCGTGGTGGAGTCCAAAGTCCAGTGGGTGAACTAGTGATTGTTCAGGAAGGAACCAAACCAAAGTGGTGAGCCTCCCTTAAGGGAAACTCCGGGGCCGAGTGCTCTACCAGGCTCAAGCATCTCTAGAGTGATGGGCTGGAGTCAGGAAGACTGGGCTCTTGCTCCAGCTTGAGCACAGGTAGCTATGCGATGCTGGCTGAATGGTTTCCCTATAAGGTAAAGGCATTTGGACTCTGCCACTCAAAGAGCATTTCAGCTCTGATACGCTAGAGACCCCTCAGTCTCAGTGCATGCTCCACATTAAATTAGAAGCTAAAATAAGTCCTATTAAAATGTATAGGTTTAAGATATCACAGAAATAAAAAAGGGGGATGTCAGATAGCTACAGAATGCTAGACACCATTGTATGGGCTTAAATAAGTTCTCATTTAACGCTGACATTCACTGAGGTCTGACTATGGGAAAGGTACTTTTTCATTTTGCGTGTGTAAACTGAGGCTCAGAAAAGTTGCTCTAAGTTCCCTCGCCACTCGTAAGTGAGGGCGGTGGGGTTGGGGAGCCGCTCAGTGTGGTTCTAAAGCCCATACCCTTTTTTATTGTACTGCGTCACCCTGTCCCTCAGCCTACAGTAGAGTTGCTGAAGTGCTCCGAAGCGGACTGGGTACCAGAATGTCCTTCAAAGTGAAGAGGGTGCTGCTGATGGAAGAGGGGACGAGACTGAAAATGCCGAGGCTGAGTGTTTCCTGATGAAAGGGGCTTCTGGGCCCAGAGGTGTGACATCACACGGAGTCTGCTCCAGACGGAGTGGCTCACGGGCCCCAGCAAGTCCAACGGTCACCAGGAGCTAGAGTCCACCGGCATGATGCTGCTGCCCCTCACGCTTCTTGCGCCTCTTCCGTCAGGGCCAAAGGGAGCTAGTGGCCCTTCACCATGGCCGGTCAGACCCCACCCCCAGGAAACGTGCCGGGATCTTATTCCACTTTGAAGGATCACCATGTGGAGGGAGGCCAAGGCCGATTTCCACGTGGGGACATGCAGGCCAGCAGGAGAGGAGAGGGTGAGCAGACATTTTGTCGCTGCTTAGGGAGGTTGCAGCTGAATGGAGAAAGCAGGTATTAACGCCACCATTGTACAAAGGTGCTGATTGCCAGAGCGGCAGGAGGAGGAAGACCTCTGTGACCCCAGAGAATTTCTCGAGGTGGAAAAAGAAGTGGGCGAGGAACTAGTCAGATAGAAGAGCTACAACTCAAGGCCCAGACATGTGACAGCTGGTGGCACACTCAGGAAATGGCAGATAGCCTGAGGCTGGTGAGTCACAGCTCATGTGAGGACGGGCTGGAGAGATAGTTTGAGATTAGACGGTAAATAGCCTTGAAAAGTAGATTAAAGCATTGAAACTATTAATACAAATCCTAGGGTCATTAAAAAAACAACAACATTTACCAATATTTGAACAAAATTACCTGAAAGGGAGGAAAGGACAGCACTGGGGAGAGGAAGGGGAGACTTCACAAAAGCTTCTAGATATAATCTAGGTAAAGATTCCGAGAACCTGAACTTGGGAGTTGGCCATGGGCATGGAGAAGGCAGAAGAGATGTGGAATTAGGCCGCCAGTGAGCCAGGGAGGCGGCAGAGCCAAGGTTTGAATCAAGGTTCTGTCCCATGTTTTACGCGTGTGGATGCACACTGACCCACATGCACTGATGGCAGAGTACATGCCAGGCACTGGCCGGACGCCAGGGAAGCAGAGATGGCGACGGTCTCTGGCACTACTGCGCTTGCAGCTGAGAGATACGGACAGGTAAGAAGGCACCTTCCAGCGTAAGCCTGATCAGAAAGACAGCAGAGGGCATTATGGGAACAGGTGAGGGAGAAAGGCAGGAGACCCCCACGTAAAGCTGCTGAGTGGGTTCCCAGAGAACGGATATCTAAGTGGAGATCCAAAACAGGAGCTGGCAGAGGGCAGAGGGCAGAGGGCAGAGGGGCACAGGGGGCAAGGAGTTGGGTCCCAAGGAGAGGCAGCGACTGGGTTCCTGCCTGATCAGTCCAGTCAGCTCACCAAACAGGCCTCCAGCTGCTCTGGATCACAAAGATCCTGATCTCTGTTATTCTGCAGGGATGCCAGCTCATGATACATCAGCTGTCCGCTCCCTAGAATGACCCACGCAGGACCCTGGAAAGTCATACTGGGGTTGGTCTTAAAGGACTCCCTTTGCAGCCTGTCCGTTTCCAAAGAAGGCAGCTGAAACCTTGGAGAACGAGACTTCAGATAACGCAGCAATTTAGAACCGTCACCCGGTCCCCTGTTTCCCAGTCCAACGCCTTTTCACTACGCCAGGCTATGTCTTCTCTCTGAGTTTGGTGTTGCTCTGTGTCCAGAATGTCTCGCCTAAGGGTTTTACTTAAGTCTTTCCACCCCGTGCTCATTTATAATCGTTAGGTTCTTACAACGGCGGCCAGCCGAATCTCTGTGCCCAACACGCACGGCTCGCCCTGCCATGAGCCTCCTCGTCTCGTTTCTTCAGCAATTACCATCCATTCTCTCATTAGCCCAAGTTTTATGATTCCCTTCTTCCTAGGGCGCAAGCGAACTCACGCGTTGAATTGCTTCATCATTCAGGGTACTAAGAGTTCCATTTAAGGCATTTGACGACCTGGCGCATTTGCTCAGCTTCTGGTGGCATCTGCTGCAGGCATGCTTCAGGGCACACCTGGGACAGCCTCATCGCTCCCGTCACCCCCCATTTCCCTGCTCACCCACAGTCACAAACAGCGCTTACTGAGCAGACTCCATTGAGGACACTTTACACGCATGACACCATCCGATCCTGACAGCGATGCATTGTGCTAACGGCCACTATTCCCATTTTCCAACTGAGGCAACCGAGGCTAAGGAAGGGACATCACCCACCCACGTACCCAGCGCAGACAGGGGGTGAGCCAAAATGAACACAGGTTTACTGCCTCCTGGCTGACTCTGCTTTTCCAGTCGCTCAGGCTACTTTGTCCCTGAGACGTCATGGGTGAAGTTCGACGAGGTGGTGAAGTTAGGTGAAATTATCATTATATTCCATTTTTTCTGGCAATACATTTCACCGTGACATGCCGTTTGCCAGCATCAGACATCCAGTTATGTCTCACCCCGGGTTCGTCCTGTGGATAATTCGCACGTTAGCCGTTAAACTGATTTCTTCCTGGCGGGACCGGCTGGCGGATGTGTCCTGCCCTGCGGTCCAGGAGGTGGAGGTCGATGGCGGCCGGCAAAGACAGAGTCCTCCTCCTCTGCTGCAACGTCCCCGCTCCGGGGAGACCACCTATGAGTTAGTGCTGCCTCCGGAGGTGGTGCCGTGGCTTCCCTGGTGACTGTGGCCGCCAAGGAAGGAGGAGGAAACCTTCCTCCCTTGCGGGGTCAGGACGGCCAAGGACGGGAGCTTGGCCATGGGGTGGAGGAGGGCGCGCCCCGCCTGGAGGCGACCCAGAATCACGAGATGTGGATCTCACAGGACTCAGCCCTCCGAGCAGGTAATGGAAACCCAAGGAGACTCGAGCTTATTTAAGAAAACATGCATCATTGATGTGGCTATTTTGGGATAGGAAAGAGAGCTGGGAAAGGAGAAACATGTGAGAAGTATTGAGCCGAGCGAGTGTGATAGAACACCAAGATTCCTCTTCACCATCAAACAGCCGAACGCAAGCGGGTCCTGATTTTCCCAGTGTCAGGGTTGGGAGAGCCAGGTGCTGGGTGCAGACGCCGGCAGCTCTGGGGCTTCTGAGGGAGCATGCAGACTGTGGTTTTGGGAATGGGAGGTATTGAAAGGGATTCACTCCTTTGTTTCCTTATTGTTGCTAAGAGAAACCTGGCCTCAAGTAGGACTGGGAATGGAGACTCCCCACACCAGGCCCCGGATGTGCCAAAGCTTCCCCTGGGAAGCCGTCAGATGTCTGCCGTGCAGCTCCGCGGCAGCAGAAACCCTCTTTACAAGCACTTGCAGGGGAGTCCGTGTGGCGTGGTGATCAGCCAGGGAGAGGATGCGCACAGGAATAAACAGGCCACGTCCGGCTCTGTGTCCTGTGAGGCACATGTCAGATGCACAGCTGACATGCGTTCTGTCACCACCGGCGAAGTCCTATGGGCCAGGAGGAGGAGGCAGGTCTGGGAAGAGGAGATCCTGGCTGCTCCACTCTCTCCTGGGTTTGCACTGTGGCCTCCCGACTGGTCTTTCTCTTGGGCGCCTGTGACCAGCCCTCATACCCCAAGCAGAAGACGGGCCTCCAACACCCTTGATTTTATCTCGTTGTTTCATTCTTTCTGAATCTCTGATCCTGATCTGCTTCCAACCCCCCTGACTTCTAATGTCAATTTGTCACTCAGCCCACCTATACTCAAGCAGACCTCACTGGGTCTCTGTTCCCCCATCTGTGCTGTATCCCTGCCCCAACTCACTTTCCTCCTTTTCAGCCCCTGGGGACACTCTTGCTCACTATTTGGATTTTCTTCTTGGGGAAGCCACCTTAGTAACACCCCTCAAGCTCTCCTGCCCTGGAATACTTGCCAAAAATACAAATGCCTGGTTCTCACCCCCAATTACTGAATCAGAGTCGCTGGGGACAGGAACTCTGGTAGATTGATTATAAAAATGGCTGTGTTTTCCACCCTTCCCTGAGCCTGTGACCTTTCAATGTGACTTTGAAGCCCTTCCCATCAAGAGGCGGGGTCTTTTTGAGCCCGGGCTGGCCTTGCGAGCTGGTGTGGCCAACGGGAGGTGTGGAAGTGTTCTCATGCCAGTCATGAGCCCCAAACTCAAGCAGCAGCGTGTGCTCTCTGTCGGAGCACTGCCACGTGAACAAAAGCAGGCAAGCATGCTGGAGAATGACAGACCACACGGGGGAGAGACCAGTTGTCCCTCTGAGGTCATCCTCAACCAGCCTATGACAAGCCAGCTTTTCAACATGGGAGTGAGCTCAGCCAAGATCAGCAGAGCTGCTTCTCTGACCCACACCTGGTGGTAGATGCATGAGTAAGCCCGGAGGAGAGCAATAGCCAAAACAATAATCATTTCAACAATGAGGACTGATTATGCACTAGCCAGTGGGTTCGGGGTGGTTTGATATATAGCAAATCAAACTGATACAGGAATCAGTTTGGAACCAAGGACATGGACAGGGATTCTGAGAGTGAAATAGGCAGAGGCCAGACCCAGTAGGACTTTGTAGGGTACCGTCAGGGCTTGACACTTTATCCTAAGGGTTAGGCAAAGGTGTTGAAAAGTTGTTGAGCATGGAAGTAACACAGTTAGGTTTGCGTCATAGAAAAATTAACCTGGCTACTTCGTAGAGAATGATGGCAGGGGGAGGGGTTAAGGACAACAACTCAAGGTAGAGTGAATTGAACTTGCGTAAAGTTTGTTTTGTTTTACTTGTTTTCCTTCTAAATATATACACTGGGATCCAACTATGCATTAAGCAATGGGATTTCAAGAAATAAGAACCCATATCCTGTCTTCAAGACTAGTGAGAGAGAGTGATTACGTGTTATGACAAGTGTTCTAATAGAGGTACACTCAGGTAGTTACAATAGTGTGGAGAAGGGGCACCTAGCCCTCAGCAGGAGGGGGAAATGGGAAATTCAGACCCATTGGTGAAAGCCGAGGATGCCACAAAGACGGGGAACGTGGTTTCCTAGGAAGGCGAAAGAGTGCAAGTGGAACTTGCTGCTGCTGTAGTATTAAGTGGAAGGCGGAAGCAATACGATGGGGGAAGCATGCAGGGGCCAGGCCAGAGTCTCCTTTGTACCTGCTGAGGCTATCGACAGGCAAGAGTGCAACTGGGGCTGAATTACTGAGGTTCTTGGTGCTGGAGTACCGTTGTCCTAGTGGATAGAAGATCGGTGGGAAAGGACCCCGCCCTGGGAACACTTAGGATGATGGGTCATCATGGCCATGCGACCTGACGCACCTGAAGCAGAGCTACTCGTTGCCTAGGAGGCTGGTGGGCAAAGCAGAGAAATCACCAGACATCTCCCTCCACCTAGAGATTTGGACAGAGGCTTCTGCAAGAGCCCTGAGCTACTGCTGACTGTCTCCTGGAAGCCAGCAGTCAGCGGAGGCAGCGAGAGAACATTTTGCTGTGGCACCTCCTACTCCCCCCGTGTTTGGCACTCTGTGCTGCCAATCTCCAGCTGTCTGTCTAGACGGAGCCCAGATTGGACTGGGAGGTACTGAACACTGTGATCCAGGAGGACTCACTCCTGGCCAACTGGAGGCTGAGCACCCAGGAGGATAGATCTGGGCTGCAGGGATTGGGGGCCTCCTTTCCTGTTAGCGCTTGAGTGCTCTCCACACACTTGGGGGGTTGCTGCCCACCGCGCTGCTGTGACTCCGGATATGCACCGGACCCATGTGCATTAGAGGGGTCTGCCCTGCTGTGTGCCTGCTGACCACTTTTCAGCACCAGAGCAAACAGCCTCCATAAATAGTAATTGCTTTCAAAGATGAAATGCCAGCATGTGCAAGACCTGGACAATCATAGCGTCCTCCCATTATTCTATTAACTTCACACAGCAGCTCTGTGAAAGAGACAGTGTCACCCTGTGTTAAAGAGTTCATTAAGAAAGTGAGACTTCGAGAGGTGAAGTGACTTGCCCAGGGTGCCCGGAGGTCGGGGTTAGAAGCAGGACCTCTGGACTCTATACTCCACATTTGGTCTATGAAACGACACTGCCTCCACTGCGTGGCCTCATCGTTTGCAGAGGAGGACAGAAGGGCCAAAGAGAGAAAGTGGTTTGCTGAGACGCAGGGCAGAGTCCAGATCTCTCGGCAAAGGCTCTGAACTGCCCGTTTCCTTCTCTCCCGGGGCACCCACATGCTCTCTTTGGCACATTGCCTGAGCTGCTGCTCCAGACCATCGGCCTTCAGCCTGGGAGGTGCGAAGCCCATTGGTTGGAGACCCTGGACAGCTGTGGACATCTGGGCCTGAGGCTGCAGCCAAGGGGCCCTCACGAGAGTGGTGTGAGCTGCGGGCGCGCCACATCGGATGTGCCCACTGGGAGGACTTTGGTGACAGTCAGGACACTTGGGTCCATTGGGATCCCTTGGGTCTACCCTTTGTTTCCATTTCTACCTATGTGATCACTAGCGTGAGCTCTCAGAGAAATAAAATTTTGAAGGAAGTGAGCCTCTCACCCTGCTCTGAACACACGTACAACTCCTGACTTCTAGAATCACTAACAGAGATTCTCCCCAGCATGTCAGAATTGGTGAGAGCGAGGAGCCAGTTCCTGGTTCTCCCTAGACTGTGAGTTTCTTTCCTTTTTCACAAATATGGACCATGTTCTCTTGCCCCGGAAGTACTCAACTCACACGAACCAACTCACATCCCGTCACCTTCACCTCGCCCACATCCCTGTTGGTCCATGGAACGAAAAAGTGAGTGAAGCAGGAGACCCCTCTCTCTGTTCCTCCGAGCACCTACCACTGAGAGGCTCAATTGCCAGGACCATCGAATCACAGGAGGCTCAGCTATGCAATTTGCGGGGACGATGCAAAATGAAAATACGGCCCTTCTTCAAAAATTACCGAGAATTTCAAGACTTGCCAGCACAGTGTTAAGCCAGAGCCGAGCTAAAGGCAGACGTGCACGGAGCTGGACCTGAGTGGGGCGAAGGCAGGAACGTGAGAGCCGAGATGGCCCTCCGAGGCTCCGCATCGGCGTCTGCAGATGGAGCAACGGCACCTTGCCAATCGTGCAATGATCGTTGGTGATACCCTCGGACTAGTGGGAAAGGTTGGATGCCCATTAATGGCGCATTCCTTTCCCTAAGAGAGATTCCGGTTCAAATCCCTCCTCCCCCACTTTGCAGAGAAGGTGCCTGGATTCCAAAGGAGGGGAGATGGCTCGCCCACATTTAGCCAGGCGATCTGTTTGTGGTGGGGCTGGGGTGGGGGAACTGGGTCTTCTGAGTCCCGCTCTGGTGGTCTTTTCACCAAACCAGGCCACGTCTCCTCTCTTTGGTTGCTTTGGATGCTTCCGGCTTGACTAATGAGGCAGGGCCTCCGTGTTCTCGCCAGCAGATGGTCTGGAGACGGAATCAACCGTCTGTAAGATTGGCCTCCACTTCCTGCCCAGCCTCTGGGTCCCATGACCGGATCGTACCGAAATGAACGTTATCCTTCATCACAGGATGCTCGGGGCAAGGGGATATCCTCCACAAATGACTCCTCACATGGTTTGTGATGCAGCAGCTCTCTCTGCACAGTCACTTTGCAGTCACCAGATGGCTGCTTTGAGCATTGACAAGGGACGTAGTTGGTAGAAGTGGTACTCCAAGGCTATGCCATAGACAAAGGCAGGGTCCCCTGGATCCCTTCACGATGAAATACCTCTGAGCATGGCTATGCCAGCACTTAATCCTGACAGTGTAATGACACAAATAGCTGCTAGGTATAAACTTTTGGGGACTATGAACCACTGTCATATTAGGTATCATCACTCTGTTGCCAGAGGAAGGGTAAGGCTAGTGTGGGTTGACTGTAATTTTTCAGAAGGAACACTGGCTCAGAAGGCCCTGAGTACCTGGCCAAAGTCACAGTCACATAAATGGTGGCTTTGGAAGAAGACTGCATTTGATTAGCCTCTTTATGTCTCAGGCCTTCGAGACAACTGTGAGCTCAATCCATGTTGTCTTTGATCTCTAAGTTTTTCTAAATCATATTAGGATAGATTGAAAAAATCCAGGGTCTTCATTCCATCCTGCCGTCTGTGAAACTCACTCCTGGACGCTGAAGGCCAGCAAGTCTCTGTCATGAAGCCCTTAATCCCTGTCTTGTTTTCAAGCAGGGCCCTGACCAGGAGGTCAGTGCTGTGCAAAGGAACTGGTCTTGCATTCTGTGGTGACCGTGCTGGCAAATTCTGCTTCTGGTCTCAAAGTCATGTAGAAGGTTGGTGCGCTGGGGATAATAATTTCGTCCACTATATTCAGTTCATGAACACAGCCACCACCCTTTCCCTTAGGACTCTCAGCTCCACCAGTTCAAGGCCCGGACTGTGTCCCAAGCTCGAGACCTGCTCCTGCCACTCTCTGCTAGACTCTCTTCCTGGGGGGATGCAGCCCAAGCACCTCAAACTCAGTATCTCTGAGCTCCACTCCCTCCGCTCCAGACACGTCTTCCTTACAGATTTCCCTGTTCTGGTACAGGCCAGCATCTTCAGCCTTATTAATCTCTTTCCTCTCCAGACTCTGAGATAGAGAACTAGACTATACAATCCCATCTGTTCTATTGGTCTTACTTCCTCTCATCTATCGTCCCCTTCCCTGCCCCCAGGGGACCCTTGATTAAGTCCCTCCCACTGACTACATCCTCTTTTATCCATTGTGATGCCAAGTACCAGTCTCATTTATAACCACCCGGGGAGGTGGTTATAATACTCTTTTGCAGATGGGGAAGCTAAGAAACGGAGGGTGTGGGGGACCTGTCCCGTACACTTACTGAATGAGAAAGCAAGGATCTGACCCCAGGCAGGCCGTCAGTCTCCAGAGTCCCTGCCCTTGATGACTCTGTTATTGCTATGGGCTGAAATGTGTCCCCCCTCACCCCCGACCTAAGTTTATATGTCCAAGTCCTAGCCTGCACTACCTCAGAATGTGAACCTATTTGGAGATAAACAGTAATCGATCGAAAGGGACGCCCTTAGTGGGGGCCCTAACCCAGTCTTAAAAGAAGAGAAAATCTGGGGAAAGATGGGAAAGCACAGGAGAAAGTCCACCTGAGGACACAGTCAGCCAGCCAAGGAGAGAAGCTGCAGACCGAACCAAACTTGCTCACCCCTTGACCTTGGACCCCCAGCCTCCAGAACAATGAGACAGAGAATGAAGTTCTGTCGTTGAGGCTTCCCGGGCCGTGGCGAGTGAACCGCTGCCGCCATCCTGCCGCTCATGGCGAGGGAGCGAAGCCCAGCTCCTCCAGACGGGCAAGGCCTCCCGGACGACACGGGCTCTGCCTCTTTCTCCCGACTCCCTGCCCTCAAGCCGCCACAACCCTGTACTCTGGGATGGGGGGCATTCCGCCTCCCCTTCTGTGCTTTTTCATTGTCTTCCGTCTCTCTTTGGGGTGTCCCTCTCTCACTCAATAGTTTCAGTCTTTTGTTACCCCAACTCTTCTGAGCATCCTTTAAAAGGGGACTCGGGCACGCCCTCTTCCCGGAAACCTCAGTAGATCCTCCGATTGGAAGTCCGTTTGGTCCTTCCCTTTATGTTCCCCCACTGATGCCTTGCACATAAATCCCTTCAATAGTAATTTTTTGTTGCTGTGTTTTCAATTGTGGTAAGATGCAGATACAGGAAATCTGCCATCCTAACCATTTTTACATGTCCCCTTCACAGGGGCATTAAGTACCACCATCGCCGCAGCCGTCACCGTGACTCCTCTCCAGGACTCCTTTCCTCTTGCCAGACCGCCGCGCTGTACCCACTAAACACCCGCTCCCTGTTCCCTCCCTCCCCAGCCTCTGGCAACTCCCACTCTCCCTTGGTCTCCATCACGTGGACTACTCCAGGGGCCTCGAGGCAGTGGGATCACACAGTGTTTGTCTTTCTGTGACTGAACTGTTTCCCTAAGCCCGTGGCCTCGAGGTCCCTCCGAGCTGCAGCGTGAGTCAGTGTTCCCTTTCTTCTTCGGGGCTGAGTAGTTTTCCATCGGGTGCACCCATTTACGTTTACAGCAGTTACCAAGGGGGAAGGACTTACTGTCACTTTGTGGTCTGTTTTCTGTATGACATAACCGTTTGTCCCTCACTTCTTCTGCTCCTGCATGGCTCCGTGTCTACTTGATTTCTTGTAGTGAGGACTTTTGATTCCCTTTTGATTTCCTTGGTTTGTATTCTATAGGTAACATTCTTTGTGGTTGCTATGGAGATTGCACACGACCTCCTGGAGTTTTAATCTGTTTTTGCCTGATACCAACATAACTTCACTCAGCTACAAAAACTCTACACCTCTACAGGTCTGCCCCCTTTGTAATGTTGATGCCATAAATTACATCTTTATATATTTTGTAGCCGCTAACACAGATTCACGATTATGCTTATGCTTCTGTCTTTTAAATCTGGTAAAAGCGTCTAAATGACAATAACACTGCCTTTCCCATCTGTCCGTGCATTTACCTGTAGCCGAGAGCTTTCCCATCCATTTTATATGACTTTGTTTCTCTTATTTTTAAAATTAAGGAAAATTAAATATGTAAAAGTAATACTAAGCATACAAGGAATAGTAACAAATGGTGGTCACTTCCTAATGAATACTTATTGACTGGCTGATGAATCAGTTGAATGAATAATTGCATTTACTTTTTCAAAGTGAGGCTTCTAATAAAGATGTATGATCTATTTCAGTGAGTGGGCGTTCTCTGACCACCTAACACAAACGTGGACAAAAAGAAACCAGTCGGTAACGGAGCTGGTGGGCCCTGGATGCTGGGGTTCTGGCTTAGCACGTGGGTAGGGTCCTTGGGGTTAAACTGTATTTTAGAAGATCTGACTTTAAATAGATTTATTTTTCCTTTTGCTGCTTCAGGAAGTCCCACTCTGAGTCAATGCCAAAGGGGTTTGGTTTTTAGCTTGAATTTTCCCGTAAAAGGTGGAGGAAGAGATGATTCATAGATCTCATCCTGACTCGATTTGCCTCACACCCAAGCTGCAGCAGGTGCGCTGTTGGCCTTTGAAGCAGGGGCTTATTTCAAAGAAGTCAGCACGGAGAGGGGAAAAAGCGTGCATGGGAAAAGGATCAGGAACGTGCACGTTTCAAACTGCTCATGAAGCTACGCGGGCTGTAGAAACAGACCAAAGGGAAAATGAGGACGTGCATTCAAAGCCCAAACAGGGTGTGCAACATTTTTATCAGGTGTAATTGTGCCCAAGACGTTTGGTTGTGTGATTGTGTTTGTTGGATTCAGTTACTACTCGATACACAGATATTACAGGGGAAGAAAAGCATATTGTGCCTGCGACATCAGAAGCTGTCATTGTCTTACAATCACAAGTTTTATGCTTTTCATAGGGAACTTTTTCAATGTCCTCCTATTGTTCAAATATAAATTGCGATGTTGTGTAGGAAGGAATTACAGATTGACGTTGGAGACCTGGGTTCTAATCCTGCCTCTGACACTACGTACATAGTCCTGAAAAACCAGGAATGCTTTCCAGGCCAAAATGTCATCATCTGTAAAGAGGAGCCAAATATCGTTATTGATTTCTTTTAGCAATAAATGAGGCACTACATTTACAAATACCTTAGACAGTGCAAGCACCCATAAGGGTCTACCATACAGCAACTGTCGAACAAATACTGGCTTTTCCTTCCCGAGTCCCTGCAATTGTTTCTTCACCTATGCAGTTTGGACATATTCTGTATCTTGTATCTAATTATAAAATTTCCACCGGTGTTCTGGAACAATCTTCACTCAAAAAAAAAAAAAAAAAAAGGCCATCTGTGATTCCTTCTAATTCTCTAAGAGATAGTCACATCCTTTGTCTTTTTCCAAGAAATTTAGAGTTTTTTAAAAACAAAATTCTGAAGCAATGTTTCTATTTTGTAAATGTTTATAAATTTGGAAAGAAAGTTGACTTTAATCCATTGTTCTGCACACAGCGCTAAACCTGGCTGACTGGTTATGTAAAAGCTTACTGCAGTAAGAACAATTCCTGGATGGCTTCGTGAAAAAGAGCGCTCACCACGGCTTTTCGCCTTCTTCAATAAACCATTTAAAACTCGCGATCCCAGTAATTGACAAGTGTAAACGTACCAAATGACAAAAGCTCAGTGCAACTTCATAAAACACGTAGGCCGGTCACAATCACTCTTTCATTAAGATTCTGGCAGCCTGCGTATAAGCCCTGTACGAACACGCATGGTCTCTACTAAACGCAGATAGGTTCTCAAGGTCTAGAGCAATCCATTTGATTCATTCGTGTTGGGACTCACACTTTAAAATGGCAAGAACATTCCAAATTTTTCACCCCTGGTGGTCACATTGGACTGTTTCAGTTGCATGTAAATGTATTTCTGACATTCATCTTTACCGCCTGATTCCGCAGCCCACCCCAAATCCTTGCTCCACAGAAAGCGATGGTGCCCGAGAGTGAGGCGCCGAGGGCAAGGGAGCGATAAGATCACGGCACAGAAAGCCATGGCGCTCACTCAGCAAGCGGTCAGAGCTGGAAAGCGTGGCCTGCACGTTTGACGTGTTTCCTGTAAGTAGCGTCCTCAAGGGTCTCCGTCACGGGTTTCTCAGAGCCCTGCATTTTCCAGAGCAGCTACCCTCGTGCCGCTGGAAGGCAGAGAGCAGGAAGCCAGGTGAGAGAGAAGACATGAGGGAAATAGCATTGATTAGACGAAATTTAAATTAGTTGTCTTACTTTAGGTGGCAACAAAACGTATTCAGTCCTTCCCAATATTATTTTAAGTTTAGAGTTTTCAGAGTTCTTTGACCAGGGGCTTTAGCTCAATGAATCCTCACGAGAAGCCCATGATACAGGAATCGTCAGACAGAAGAGGAAGCAAGTTTCGGGAGAGAGAAAAGCTTTGCTCAATGTCACCCAAGGAGGACCTAGACATAAGCCCACGCTTTCAGATTCCAGGTCCAATACTGTGGCCAGGTTACCCCAGTTGGCCACCGCGCCTCCAGCGTGGGGCTAGGTCGTGCGGAGTCACAGGAGGAAGAAGTCGCAGCCCGTGGTCTCCAGGAGTTTTCAGCAGGATGCAGGATGTTTCATCTGAAGACCTAACAGTGAATCTGAATGCCAAACAGTTCACGTTAAGACTTACGTTTATGTGCGAATCCAGAATGAATGCGTGTGCTCACGGAAGAAAGGAAACTCGTTAATTGACTTCGTGCTCGACGTTGCGTTCTGGAAATGCTGAAGGCAGGTTGTTGCCACGTCTCAGATCCGGAAATTGAATTTCAGATATTTTATCTAGGTTTTCCATTATTATCTCAGACCAGCCAAGTGGGACAGATGGTTTTGGGTGCTGACCACAAACCATTGCTGTTAACGGCAGCCCATCAGCCTCACTGGACTCCGAGTCCTCAGGCCTGGATTTGATACTTACAGGAGGCCAGACATCCATATGGAAGGTAAATAAAGTGTTAAATATCCGCAAACTGACCATGGATATGAGCCTCAACCTCTCCGCCATTACGTTTCATCACTTACAAAATGGGGATAATTATGCTGACTTTGAAACATTTGTTGCTCAGAATAAAATGTCACATGCCTAGCATACATCTAGAAAACAGCAAGACTCATAAATGTTTCTTCCACTCCTTCCTTCCTGAAATCTGCAGCGGTGGGGCTGAATTTCCTTTGGCAGAGTCACCCTGTGCTAAGATTCGCACGTGGCAGGAAGACTATATCGGATCACGGCAGAATGGGCTTGAATTAATTCCACTGTGAGTTACTTCTGTTCTAAGCAGTTTAGTCTGATTCCTCAATACTTCAGCTAGTAACGACACTATAGTAATAATAACATCGTGCACCATTTTTACAGCATTTGGTAATCATACCACACCAAGGAGCAAGTAGGACAAATGTTAATATTAAACAGATTTTACAGACAGTTAAGAAGTTAACTGTCCCAAGTCCTAAAGCATCAGTTCAGGACCCAGCCCACAGCCCACTGATTCCAAGTCCACTGTCTTGGCTAATGTACAACACAGCACACATGTTAAACCAAAAGACACACGCAACCATGAAGAAAAACCTAAGCGAGCAAGATCTTAAACGCTGAGAAGGCTGTCAAGAAAAGGCTTTGTGTGTACAGGGCAGACGTTGCCACCAAACACGACGGAAGACTGTTCTATCCTGAAAGCCGAGGAAGATGCTCAGGCAGCAGACGAAGACCTGTCCCTGTCGGGGAACCTTGGCCTTCCAGGGGTGCAGTCTGCACTGAGGTCGGCGAGGGAGGCCACTGCAGCAGGAGGAACCATCACTGTATCTGTTTGGAATGGGACAGAAATAACATCTGTCAAGGCCACTATCCTTTCAGACATGGCTTAAATTCACAACACGGGAGAAGGATGGGTTTGTGACACTTTGCTGAGAGTAAGAGATCTCATGTCACAGAATAGAGTTTTTGAGCTATGTGGGGCCTTAGAGATCAGGCGTAACAGAGGAAATAGGATAGCTGAAATAAGAAGGAAACCTCAGCTTCCAGACCAAGCTCTGCTTCTTAGCCTCCAACACTTAGTTTCCGCAACTGCGAAGGGGTCTATTATAGAGATGGATGAATCAATGCATACGAAGGCGTGTCGAGGACCAGAAAGTGCTTTTTCAAATATAGGATAGTTTTATTTTTAGTAATTTAATAGAAACAATAAACAATCAAGAGCCGTCCAACTATTAGTATTAGAATATTAGTATTGGGGGTCAACTATCAGTATGAGCTTGGTATTTGAGACCTCAGTTCAATGCTTATTTTGAGATACAATGTTGGCACTGTAATTTAACCAGGGCCGTGGGGTTGGTCCTGGGATGGGAGGCAATTAGTAGGACTTGATGCTTCCTCTGACCGCTGGGAGGCCAGGCCAGGCCAGGCCAGGACAGCTGCCTCCACTGCTCACTGAGCTCCTGGTACTTAACCTCCCACACATTACCTGTGATATCCGTGTGCACCAGAGAGCATGGCCTGAATAGAATCTCTGTAAACGAATGGTCCGCTCGCCCCAAAGGCTCCTGCTCTATTGAAGGAACCAGACTGACACGGGTCCTGTGACAGAGACAAGCCATGTGTTAGAGAACTTTGGAGGGAAATCCACCCCTGCTCTGCTGAAAATGCGACGGTGATGGTGGCATTGGGTAAAAACCGGAGTGGGAGGCAAGGGGGAAGATCGGAGTCTAAGAAAGGTTCGTGTAGCACAGAAATGGATTGTCTCCTACGTGGGGACGGGGAAGACTGGGCTGATGCTCACATCTGCGTCCTTTGGACACCAGTCCAAGTGTTGATCTCCGCCTTGACCTAAGCAGGTTTCACTGATGGAAGGAGAGGCCATATGTTCCCCCGCATCAAATTCCAAACCTCACTTTCGTGCTGCTTCTAACTCTGCTGACTTCCTAGGACACTCTGTTGTGGTTCCAGTCATCTCTTCCCTGCTACTTGTTGCTTTTTCCATAGGGAAGAACGTTTCTCCATAGACACCAACCCTTCCCCAGTACTCACACCACTGACTCAAACTCATCCTTAAAGCTGTACTCACACAGCCCCTCCTAGGCTGTCACTTGCTTAATCCTACTAGAGGTACTGGTTCTTGGACTTGAATGTATGTCTAATGTTACATGCGTCACAAAGAATCAAAACTATTTCTTCAGGGATGGGCTTTACCTAATAGACCCTGAGGGTGGGGAAGAGTGCTGTTCACCCAAACGCGTCCAGCAGGCCCTGGGTCTACCCTACAGTTGGTTGGTTGTAGACATTAATTAGGAGAATGCGTAACAGCTGATAGCTCACCACTCTGCCCCTCACCTGCTGGTGATTGACACATGAGAATGAACATATTGCCCAAGACCCTGGGCTTAGTAATGAGGCCAGAGCATCTAATATACAGGCCTTGGGTACAACTTAAAGATTTTAATTTACTTTTATCTAACTCAACGGTCTTGGTTCTAATTCTCCAGTTCACCAAATGGAGCAATCCTTTTTGCAGACGTTTTGGCGGGGGGTTTAGTAGTGTGGAGTTCGGTAATTTCCCACCTGCTAATGGGAAAACAGCCGCAGTCCTAGTCTCTCTCCGGGGCTATGGGCCCTGAATGGCAATTCTCTGGTTGCAGCTTCTAGCAATGCATTCGCTCAGCTGCTAGCGGGCCGGCAGCTGGGGCGGGCTCCCCAGCTGGCTGTAAGGGAACTACCAGGGGCTCATTATTTACTCTTAAACTGTAAGCACCTGGCAGGGCATCTGGTCCCACTTCCCTGGGTTACGGTTGGGTGCTCCTGAGACATAGTGGTTAGGAGAGCGGCTGGAGTATTTAAAATGTCAAGTAGGAAAGTTAGAAGTTTTCGAATCTCAGCACAGTTTTCTTGCGGGGCAGAGGAAATGTTAGGTAGAATTAGAACGCCTTTGAAATTTCTGAGGTTCCCCTCACTGAACTTACCTTGAACTTACCCTTGCCACAGTTCTGTTTGCTTTTACAGCAGCAGAATTTTTGGCTTGGGGATGACGATGGGGTCTCACGATAGATTCTGTAGGTGACTAATATCTATAAAAATGCATCTGAGTGGGTAGGAAACTACCTGGTTTCGTGGGGGAAAGAATAGACCTGAGGTTTGACAGTTCTGGGTTTTAATCGTGATCTTGCCCTGTAGTGCCAGGACCTTGGGAAACCTTCTGAAATTACAGGAACTTAATTTTCTCGTTTTTAAAATGAGGTGATAGCATCTACATCAGAGAACTGTGAAGACAGGTGTGATGATAAGCAGCTCTTGGCTATCTCGTGGTAGTTGACAAAGAAAATATCATAAAACAAGCTAGAGGTTGATCGACTCTGAACTGAAATATATTTTCTCGAATGTAATTGCAACCACAGATTTGGTTAACTGTTTATACATTTCTTGGGCAGTTCAGCTGAGTACCGAGACGATAGCCCCGTTGTCCTCCTCCGGACACTGTTGCGGTGCATCTATACGACATCACGACGCACAGACACAGATGCGCGGGGAAGGAGGAAGCGGAGGCGAAGCTACCAGCAGGAAAGCCCATCGAGAGGTGGCTGCAATAATTCAGGTGAGAGCTGATGTTCGCACAGACAGGGAACATGGCAGTGAGGTGGAGAAAATTTGAGAGATAGAAACAGCAGGATTTACCCTTTACACAGTATTTTCAATGCGCTAAAAACTGTGCTAAGTGCTTGGGATACCTACATTCATTTGTTTTTCGGAAGAAGTCTCTAGGGAAAACATGGCCCTCCTTCATCAGCCGAGGAACTTGTGATACCGTTTTTCCCCCTGCAGGCCCGCAGGCGATAAGCTGCAGAGCTGGGATGTGAACTCAGCATGCCTGTCTCTGAAGGTCTAGCTCTGAGCTGTTGGCCTGATATAGAACACGAGCAAGAAGGAGAATCGTGGGGATTACCATGTCCGCTCAAGCCTGCCACCCCTGGGCCTTGACTTTCCTGTGGGTACACCAGCTGTAGTGGTGGCTTAGGTCTCTCCAGTGGGTTGAAAGTCCCCTGGCTACCTGCTGTTCCTGTCCAACACAATGAGTGTCTCATTCCTGGGGAAAAGGGTCATTGTGCTTGCTGAGACTGGAGCCGCAGGAGCTCGGGCACCCACGCCTGATCCTGGGCCCCTGAGGGGTCGGGTTCTCCAAGCCAGTGGCTGCCCAGAGGCTCTGGGTAACCCAGGTAGGAAGAGTGAAGTGTTACTGATGCTTAGGAGACCACTTTGCTTCTTGGGACTAAATACATTTGACAATTGTTGGATCATATAGTAAAGATACACGCTGAACTTTTAAGAAACTGCCAAACTGCTTCCTGACATGGTTGTATCATTTAAGTCTCACCAGCGATGCAGGAGTGTGTCCTTGGCTCCGTCCGCATCTTCGCCGACAGTCACTACTGTCGGTCTTTTTATTTTTTAAAGATTTTATTTATTTATTTATTTTTGGAGAGAGGGGAGGAAGGAGAAAGAGAAGGAGAGAAACATTAATGTGTGGTTGCCTCTCACATGCCTCCGACTGGGGGGACCTGCCCACAACCCAGGTATGTGTCCTGATTGGGAATCGAACCAGCAACCCGTTGGTTCATAGTCTGGCGCTCAGTCCACTGAACCACACCAGCCTGGGCTGTCGGTCTGTTCAATGTCAGACACCACAGTGGACGAAGTGGCTTCTCACTGCGGCTTTGACTTGTGCTTGCCTACTGATCAATTATAGTGAGCATCTTTTCATGTGTTATTTGGCACCTTCATTTCTTTTCTGGGGAAGCGTTTGTTCAAATCTTTTCCCCATTTTAAAAAATTGGACCATTGGATTTCTTTTTTCTTTTTTTTTAAACTTGTGACAGTTTAAAAAACTATATTCTGGATACAAATTCTTTGTCATACATACTATGCAATTTATTTTTCCCACTCTGTGACTTGTGTGTTTATTCTCCTAACAGTGTCACCCCAAGAGCAGGCGTTTTTAATTTTGATGAAGTTTGAGTTGACCAATCTGCTCTTTTATGGATTTTGGGGGGGACTTTTATCTGAAAAATTTATGCCTAGACCATGCACACAAAAATTTTATTCCTTTATTTTATTTTCAATGATGCATCACTTCATGTTTTAAATTGAATTCTATTCAATTTTAGTTAATTTTTCTATATGATATGTGATGTGAATTGGAGTTCATTTTTTAACATGCATACGCAATTTTACAGCGCCATTTACTGAAAAGTCTCACCTGTATCTACTGAATTGCCTTGCCATGTTTTTTGATACATGTGGGTTTATTTCTAGACTCTCTGCTCTGTCCTATTGATCTCTTTGTGGGTTTTTATGCCACAGTGCTTTGAATACTGTAGCTTCGCTCTTTTTCAAAGTTGCTTGGCTACTCCAGGGCCTTTGCCCTTCCATAATTAAGAATCAGATTCTTAATTTGAGAATCAGTTGTCAATTTTTACAAACAAGCCTGATAGAAATATGATTGAGCTTGTATTTGCAGAGGGTTTACATCTTAACAATATTTAATCTTCTGATATAAGGTGTATATCTTTCCGTTTATGAATGTATTCATTAATTCTCTCAGTAATATTTTGTTGTTTTCAGTGTATTTGTCTTACATATCTTTGGCCAGATTGATCCCTAAGTATGCTGTATTTTTTATACCATTGAAGATGGTATTATTGCTTTAATTAACAATACCACCAATCAGATTTCAGGGCAAAGAAGAAGGATGAATTTAAAAAATACAACTTCACCTTCTTCCAGATTAGCCAAGAACACGTATGAAGGACACATGGACATGGACAGGGGTGCGGGGAATGACTGTGGGAGTGGGGGCGCTGGGTGGAGGGGGTGAAGGGGAGGAAAACTGGGACAACTGTAATAGCATAACAATAAAAAATAAATGCAATAATAAATAATACAAAAATAAAAAAATACGACTTCAAGGTTTGTATCAGGGTAAGAAATTGTACAGGAATAGGTATTTTCACAGAAAAAGTGAGTACATTATATTTAGAAGTTGTTAAAATTAGTAAAGACTCCAGGTAGGACCTGGAGGCAGGTGAAAATTTGTGTCTAGAATGAAAGATGGAGACTTCAGACAAAATAGAACCCGGGCATTACTCTAGTGGGGCAGCAATTAGGCGGTAAGTGAGATTAACGGAGAGCAGGTGGCGGTGCGCTTGCGGGGAGATGCGGAGGGGATGGCACGCTGACCTAGAGACCCTGAGGAGAGAGCCATTCCCGCGTCTTGAATATACGATCTGCAAGACCTAAACGTCTCGCTCCCTAGACACCACGTTCCGTTCCTTATGTGTGACCTGAGGGGTCTGGACTCTGACCTCCCCTGTCCCCTCTTGTTCTGACTGTATAGATGTTGCAGTGTGCAGTGTTGCTCCGTGTGACCCTGGTTCTCAAGACACCAATGGTGCCTGGATTTCTCCGGCATCAGGCCTAGCGGTAACTGAGACGCACCACTCTGGGCCCTGACCCCGTGAGCGCCTCAAGTTCGCTCCGAGCCACCTTCTGTGATGGCTTCGAATAATGCCCGAGTGTTGGGTCTACCACACAGGACCTCTGTGGAAGTTGGAACCCTCTCCCATGTGTGCCAGAACAGTGCCGAGTTACCGAAGAGAAGGTCTGATTCCTCAGCACATCTTTCTCAGTCGCAGACCAGTGTTCCCCTCGGTCACCCAGGAAAAAGTGGAGGATTTCAGAGTAAACTTGAAATGACCTTCGTGCCCCCATGGACACTGATTGTGCATAAGGGGAGGTGGTGAAACGAGGCTTGTGAAACCCTTACTATTTCCCAGTGAGTTGTGCTAAAAGCTTTACCTACTTTTCAATGGATCCTTGGACAGTCCCAGGACACAGACATTACGTTCATTGTACAGAGAAGGAAACTGAAACTCAGACAGGTGAGGTCACGTTCCAAGGTTCCCTCGGCTCCCCTTAATAGCATAGCAAGGTAGCCATTTTGGCTCAGTCCTAATCTTTTGTAACTTCAAATTTGGAATATTGCCCAGCACACTGCACAGGCTCACCATTGCCCCAGAGGCTGGATTCATATCCCTTTCTCAGAACTTTCCCCGAGTTCTTGAAGAGTAGAGGGCATGCGTTATGGTTTGTTACTAACAGGCTTTTCATCCTCTCTGGTTCTTGGTGTCCTCGCCCTTTAAATAGGGGACACAGGTAGATTCCCGCTCCATGTCCTAGGAGTTCTGGGAAGATCAAAGAGCGTAATGTGTATGAAAGCTTTATGAAATTTACGGCGCTCTATCAAGGGAGGGTGATACTGAGACTCCTATCATCTCTAACCAGGACCGATAAGCCATCGTTTATCACGAAAGGAAAGGCTCCTGTCTTTTTTAAGTGAACCATCCCATGCTTGAAGTTTTAGGAAGATAAAAACATGGGCCATGAGCAGCTAAGTGGAAAGGTTCTGGGGAGAATGCATGCAGTCGACTTCTCAGCTGCAGGCTCTGCTTTTAGAGAGAGGTCTTCAATCTCACAGCATCCAAAGGTTCTGTTTTCTCTTCTTTAATTGCTTTGTTTTTAATATTTAATAAGAAGAAACATGTCAAGTACAATGCTAGGTACTTGACACACGTTACCTCATTTTATTTTTAGGATAATTCTGAGAAGTATTAATTTTTAATCTCAATTTGTGGATAAGATAATTGTGGGTGAACTGAGCAACCTGCCTAAGACTTTTTAGCTGTCGGATGGCAGAGCTAGAAATAAAACCACCGAGGATGTCCACGCCCAGGCTGTTTGGCTTGTACACCTGACCTTGGCCTGAGTTGGGCGGACCTGACCTGCCGGATGGTCGTAGTGCTCGTAGGACTCAGGGAGGAGGCCCAGCAGATGCCTGTCCAAACCCTCAGCCTGGTTTCCGGGGTGTTGCAGTCTGTTTTCATGGAAGCCATTTCTCATGGAGGGATTGCCTGAAACATCAGAAACCAAGCGCTTAACATGGGGTCAGGAACCGCCAGGTACTCACAATGACGTAAAATGAGCAGCAGCTGTTGAATGAGAAACAGGCTCCCAAGCCGCCCTGCAGCAGAGAAGGACTCAGGGACCATGATTGTACACTGTGTTCGTCATTTCAGGTTGCTGTAACAAAATACTACAGAGTGGGTGGTTAAAACAACCGACATTTATTTGTCACGTTTCTGGAAGCTAAGTCCATGGTCAAGGTGCTGGCAGATTCTATTCTCATCTCTTCCTTTTCTGAAAAGGACGTTAATCTCATCATGCAGACCCCCTTCTCACGACCTCATTTAACTCCAACTCCCAAAGGCGTCACCTTCAAATACCATCACTTTGGGGGTTAGAACTTCAGCATAGGCCTTGAGGGAGGACATCAATATTCAGTCTACAACACCGCATTGTACAAGAGGATGTAAAATACACGGAACTACTATTAAGCAGAAGAATGGAGTTGTGCAATTGATATAATGAGAAAAATAATCAGCTCCCCCAACAATACTAACCCTGCCCATTATTTCCGGTCATTTTCCTGTGGATTCTTAGATTTTCTAAGTACATACTATATTGACAGCCTAGACAACATGTGCTTAGTCTTAAGTGAGCCTATAGCTCTGGACCGTGAACTTCACAAGAGTTTTGCAGCTTTTTCTGTCCCCTCAGGAAGGACAGGATGGCAAGAGTGGGCTGAATATGGGTCCTTGCTTCCCTATTGGCCAGTCAGACTCTGATAAAACCCTAGTGGGGTACACTCTGGTTGGCTGGGTTCCCCTAAGGGCAGCCTGGCAAAGAACAGCAGAGTGCTTGGTGTGTTTCGAAATGCTTCCCTTTCCCTCCTCCTTGCCAGAGGCACCAGGGCATTTTTCTCTGGCCTTGACTGTGACAATACTGCTCCAGGTGGGAACCTGGTCAGCGTCCTGGAGGAAAAGCTCCCCGTATTCTGCGGGTCCCCCTGGGACTGAGTCCCCTGGAGTTTTTAACTCTCGGCCTTGTCCTCGCCACGCATCAGTCACAGCCCAGGTGCTCCTGCCCCGGCACTGGCCCCGTGGCGATTTCTGCCCCGAGTCTCGGCTCGGGAAGCTTCACATGTGAATGCCCCTGCCTGGCTCTCCAGTCTCAGGGGCAGCCCTTTGCCCTTTGCCCTCTCCTCTTTTACGGATCCAAGAAGACTTATTCATTTTCTGATCTGCTCTGCTTTTGGTTGCTGTTAAGTAGGAGTGATGGCTTTAAAACTGGTAACGTAAAACTTTCTGTTTGATTGGTGCATATGTAATACTTGACACTCACGTGCGTAGCCTGTGTTAGTGCTTTTTATATATTTACTTAACCCTCTCCATAACCTTGGGAAATAGGCAATGTCATTGGCCACATTTTACAAATGAGAATAAAGGGTGCATGGGTGGATTGAGCAGTTCATCCCTGGCCACACTGCCAGCCAATGAGAGCACTGAGACTTGAACCTGGACACTGTGGCCTTGAGTGATCGTCTCCGTCTCATACTCTCAGCGACTACACCACACTGACAGCTGCATCTGAACACACGTTAACACACATCCACTCACGTAGACGCTCCCTTTGCTTTGAATGACAAAACAATGGTGAAGGTTTCAATGGTGGTTATCACCGCGTACACCAACTGTGTGGTCCAGAAGGCCTTCGTGGACAGACCAGCTAAGCCTGGCGTGTTTCCTGGCTTCCGGCGTCGATTTCATTGCCATCAGGTCCGTGCACAGGGAAGTGCTGAGTGGGCTAGGATTTATCTTTAAGTTCCGGGCTGAAGATTTTTACACCCTTCAGGATTCCGGGCTTCAGCACCAGTTGTGGGCTCCCTGACAACTGAAGACTTCTCCGGGAAAAGAAAGAAAACTAACAGGTAGCTATTCTTACGTATAAATCTCCTCGTAAACTATTTTTTCACAGCTATGGGAAATATTAAGAATGAAGTCCTCAAGACTTGGTGGTAAATAACACGTCAGATCCTTCCTGCTTATTTATACAAGCCTGGCACTTCAAACATAGAATGTAATTATCTGATCAATAAACAAATGCTTTCTGAAAAATTGAACCTAGTGCATTTTAATATTCTATGTGCATGCATTTTAGAGCAATGCAGTGTTTGGCAAAGGCAATGCTTTTAAATTTAGAATTATTTTCTAGAGTGCAGTGGAAAGGGTTGCATTTTCTTACCTTACTCCATTTAGATCTTACTAATCTATCTCCATTTCAGGTTATAAAAATCGTTTGATTTTATAGCAGAGATGTTTCTGTCGGAAATCTTACTTCTCCTTCAGCATCCATCTAAGAGGCATCTCCAGGGAGAAGAAAGGGCCCCCTCGCTATTTCAGTAAACTTGGCACAAGCCACTGGTAAATCTGCTATCTTGTAATTGACCCTGGTGCATGGATCTTTTGAAAGAGGGGAAGTGGCATACGATGTTTTGGGATTCCCAGTGCCTTTAAAGTTAGTCATATATAAAAGATTGGCTGCCTGTTGCCAAACACAAAGAATGTATCAGCTTATTACTGAAACATAATAAAAACTAAGGGGCAAGTGGAACACAAGTTACACGATCAAGGCCTCTTGTCATCCACGAGGTCGGCACACTGGGGCTCGCTTTCCCTTGTTCGTGTGCTAGGAGGCCGTTGGGGAGTCAGCGGAGGGCAACCCAGAGGGCAGTCTTTGACCGTGGCTGCACGTTCTCACCCGCAATGCGTAGATCACATCCACAAACGCTTAACAGAAGGATTGGCAAGAAACTCGGTCAAGTAAACTGGGAGCAACTGTTTTAAAAAGGAACATGGAGTGATGAGCAAGTGGTAGTACTTGGTCAAGGGTCCCAGCTCTGGGTGAAGTGAACACCCTTTCAGTTTAGATTCAAGGACAACCCAAACCCAGCCTTTGCACTAGTGCAGACAGAAAGAGTTCCAGGAAGCCCCCCTCCTTCTGGTTTGGGGGGGAGGGAAGGAGACCCAAAGCTGAGAGAACAGAAGAAGTGCCATTTCATTTTTCCTCTCTCGGTCCTACCTCCAGGCAAAACCCAAACTTATATTCATGGAAGGGATGCTACCTTGCATTTAAAGTAGTGGAACAGTTATTCTAATTAAAATGTGAAAAATTAAGTATGTAGATTACAATTCACAGAGTAATGACTTAACTAAATAAAGTGGAAGTATATAAGACAATTTTAGATTTGAAATGAACTTACAGAGCTTTTAGTTCTGTTACAGGAGAAACTCCCAGCAACTCAGCTCTTCTCGCCAATGCAGTAAAGAATTACAGATTAGGTCCTGGCTGGTGTGGCTCAGCGGATTGAGTGCTGGCCTGAGAACCAAAGGGCCATGGGTTAGATTCCCAGTGAGGGCACAGGCCTGGGTTGCAGGCCAGGTCCCCAGTGTGGGGCGTGTGAGAGGCAACCACACGTTGATGTTTCTCTCCCTCTCTTTCTCCTTCCCTTCCCCTCTCTCTAAAAATAAAATCTTAAAAAACAATTACAGATCAGTGAGGCTGTTATCATGCAAGCAGGGTTTACTGGTGATATGTTCTCACGGACGAGAATGGGCCTTGCTGGAGTGGGGGAGAAAGGCGAGAGCAAGGGCGGTGAGGGCAGGGGTGGCAAGACCAAGAGAGAAATCCTTTGTTCTGCAGACTTATATAGTTGGCGGGATGGGGGAGGGTAAAGAAGTTACATAAGGATTGACAGGTAGAGGTTGTGCTAGCTTTCCAGGACAGGGACCTGAATACACAAAGGTGTTAAACGGGCTTCTTCCTTCAGGCACTGGGGGCCCATTCCAGCCTTTTAGGCCTTGGGATGAAAGCTCAGTTTCAAAGATTTTCTTTCCCAGATAATGGAAAAATATACATAGAATATGAAGGACTGTGGAGTCAGCGTGTGGGACCTGGATCCCTGCTCCTCCCAGCCTTGGTTTGCTGTTTATCCTACCTAACGGTTCAAGCCCTTCATTTTACACACGAGAAAATGGGGCTCCCACGGTGAGTGGTGGAGAAGGCGTTGGATCTTGGTCTCAGGGTCTTACTGTTCAGCCCGATTATTCTTGACATTATAATAGGCAACTACATTTCTGTATTTTTACTCCATAGGTTACAATGACTTTTATACCCACTGCACCTGTTTCCCTGAGTAATGCTAACACATATAGTCCTAACCCCTTCTTCACCCCTTAGTTTATTTTGATGAAAATACTTTCAATAAAAATCTCTAAATGTAACAGACACACTTTTTCTGATTTAATTTAACTATACATGAAAGGAAAGCCATATTTGATACAACAAAAAGTCTCTAAAAGGGCTTTTGGAGTCACCTCCTTCTCGAGTTTTCACCAGGAATGACCTTGTGCTGATGTCCTTGAATAATTGTGGCTCCTGCCCAAGGTGGTCGTTCAGGGACAAATGTCAATCGACTCAGCAGAAAGTCAGTAGAAAGGTTTGCTTCAACATTTCCAAATCTGAATATCAAGAGCTCCCATTTCAAATCCCATTAATGTTTGTTAGAAATTATTATCCAAGCCTCCAGAGAACCTCTGTGATGAACGGAATATCATTTGCACATTTTGCAGGTGAGAAGGAAGGGGGTGATTACTACTCTTTTGCAGACTTTTCCAGAGATTATGCACAACGTCACTCTTCAAGGGACAGAAGAGGCCTGGTCCTTTCCTTCCCTTTGGAAAACCCAGAGTTTATTTTAAAGCCCTTGTAGAATCCATTCCTACTGGCAAATGGTAAATATTAACATTTGTTTGTCTTTTGAGACGCTGACATTCTGAGAGTGTGAGTGACTTTGTCAGTGACATACATGGCTCATAGGACCGATTTGTATCCCAATTAAATTAAACAAACACTGACTTAGGCAGCATGTCTCATAGGAAAATTATAGCCTTCGCTAATTATCAAAGTCATGAATTTCAAGGTTTTTAGTGGAGGAAAAATTGTTTAGAAGCAGACGTAGCTTGGCCTTCAAACTCCAGCTGCTCCTCAGAAGAGTCCCCTTTGGCCTGGGGACCTGACTGTGGGCGGTACCGTTGCCGACCTGACCTGGCCTTGGACTCTTGCTGCTAGGCCCGGTCTGACGTGCGAATACGTATGTACTTGATCTAAATCCTCTACAGCACGTTGAGATGAAAACAACATTTTCAACATGCTCGTACTGTATTATGTGAAAGGCAGCAATTTCAACCCTAAGCCTCCTCCTCCTCCTCATCACTTGGCGTCCGCAGTCACCCAGTTCTGGGTGGGTACAAGCCGGTGCGGACCCCTAACCCGAGCAGGGTGAGGGCCTGCCTGAGCCCACTCCCGCCGGCCTCAGGCATGTTGTCAGAGTTCCTCCCGGGACAGGATATTCACCGCCCCCCCCCCCAGGCAACCATTCTAATTCCTCACTGCCTGTGCACACCCCCCCCCCCCGCCCCCACCCCACCCCCCCTGCCCCAAAGCTGTCTCAGGCTGTGGCTCCTCTTCCCCGTGTTTCCAAACAGGAGGCATCTAACCTGCCCTGCAGAGAACCTCCAAGAAACGTGTTTTAGTTTCTCTTTACCTTTGTACATTCTTTCACCATTCCAGTCCCTTTTTGATCTATTCGTTCATTTATTCATTTGGCAAAAATGTACTGCATGCAAACTACGGCAGAAATAATATCCCACTTAACCTTTGTCAGGAGATGGGCATTGTTCCGAGTGCTTTACAAATATTTTCTTCTAACCTTCCCAACCAGCCTATGAGGTATTATTATACTTCATATTTGCCTGATGACACATATTTGCCTGATGATATACATTTGAAGTTTAGTAAATATTTTTTCGATAAATGAATGAGCAACTGGGTAAATAGAGGATCTACAATAAGAATATGTGGGCTTCAGCATTTCCACTGGTGGGTATTTATCCACAGAAATCTGAAACAGTAATTTTAAAAGATACTGGCACCCCCATGTTTACTGCAGCATTAGTTACAACGGCCAAAATATGGAAGCCACCTAAGTGTCCATCAACACACAGTTGGGTAAAGAAGATGTGGCACGTACGTACAACGGAATATTCGCCCAGTGGTAAAAAGGCGTGAATTCTTACAACGTGGATGGGCCTGAGGGTATTACGATAAGTACAATAAGTCAAACAGAGGAAGAAAAATACCATATGATTTCACTTACATGTGGAATCTAAAACACAAAATAAACGAAACAGGAACAGACTGTAGATACGGAGACTAAATAGATGGTCACCAGGCGGGAGGAGGTTTGTGGGGATGTGTGAAAAGGGGAATGGGACCAAGATGTTCGCAGTGTGGGTTATAAAAATAGCCACGGGGCTGTACATTACAGCGTGGGGGATATAGTCCACAGTATTGCCATGGCTGCGTGTCGTGTCAGATGGCTGCTAGACGTATCAGGGCGATCAGCGTGTAAGTTACAGAAATGTCTCATCGCTCTGTTGTGCGCCTGAAACTAACAGGATATGGTACGTGAACTGTAACCCAAAATAAAACTTCTCCTTCGTTACTCCTTCGATTTTAAACCCAGGGATCTTCTATGCCCATGGTCGCGGTTGGAGCGCAACCCGCCTGCAAGGCCTTCCATTGGGGACAAAGCCCTCTGGGCCTTTGGGAGGCTGAAATAGGTGCCTCGTTCAGAGCTGCCCTCAAGAGGCTGTTAGACCAGGTGCTCTGGAAAAGCAGGCCCTTCTGAAATTATGTCCACGAGTGGGTGACTGACGGGAGCGCCCGTGAAACACAGACTGCCGGGAACGCGCGGCATCCGCCTGGAGACGAGCTTACTCCATCAGCAAAACGGCGCTGCGGCGGCGAGAGGGCGCCCTCCCCGTTCGGATCTGCTCACCCTGACTCGAAGGAGCTCAAACCCCAAATTATGCCATTAGCTCTTTTCTTGGAGGGCTCTTCAAACTCTGTGATGATTACTGGTTGCCATTTCTGTTGCCATGATGAGAATGACCTTCAGCATTTCCTTAAAATAATTGCGCCCACTGCAACAGGACCCCTGGGGGCCCAGTAATGGGGCTCCCACACGGCTCTGCCTCGTGGCACCGTGACCTCGCAATTCCAAAATGGAAATGCCCCAGGTCTCAAAGATAAGTATCCATGTGTAAGCACCTGCAAGTTAACTTCTTGTAGTTTTCAAAATGCTCGAGGATAATTTCATTTTTTGAAGGCAGATGAAGGTGTAATGCAGAAAGTAGGGCTGAACAGAAATGAATGGTGTTCCTATAGACGTCCATGCAAAACCACCAGACATTCTGGGTGATACAGAATATTCTCTTTCCGCTTCATCTGTTTCAACAGTATCATTCATCAAAGCCCACTCTCAGTTAACTACAAGTACCATTCTATCCCCGATTCCCTAGACAGAAACGATTTGGTCTTCATCTAAAGCCTACCCGATTTCAATGTCTCCCCATCCCACTTCCCCCTGGAGGGAGGTTGCTGCCTGGGCTTCAGGGCGCATTTATTTACCTGTTTCATCTCCGCCTCCACCTGGAGAAGGTGGTGCCTACACCAGGTCCTGCGCTCACGGAGCTCACGGTCCAGTGCAGAGTCAGACAATTCTAGACAGTTGCAGTTCGGCCGATGTTCGAGGGTAGGGATAAGACGGGGGGTTCGTTTCAATTAGAAAACACGTCCTAATGTTAACATTTGTAAATCATCACTTTGCAGGATCCTAACTTCGTTACCACTGCCTACTAATGAGGAGAAAAGAAACACAGCCAAGCCTATAAAAACTTTAAAAAGACGAGGAGTTACTGATGTAAAAAAAGACACCAGCACGCTTCTAAACAAAGCGACAGCTGATGAATGAGTAAAAGGCAGGCAAAGGCAGGATGGGGGCCACAGCCTGTCCCCCAGAGTCACCTGGGGCAAGGCCTTGCAGGGAGAGAAAGAGGGAAATGTGTTTTCCTAACAGGGGAATTAAAGGAGCTCGTACGGACTGTAAGGTGAGGGCTGAGGGCTGAACCTTGTGAGCCCTACCTGCCGGGAACGGTGTAGGTGCTGGGAGGACCCACCGTTGCCGAGGCAACGCTAATTCCATTCATACTTTGGAAATATCATTCTAGTTGCAGACTGACCAGCAACATCCCTGAAGTCCGAGAGAGACGGCTTTTGCAGGGGGAATGAATTCTGGTGAAGAATAACAATGGCAACATAGTGGCCACGGGGATGAAGAGAAGTTGGTAGAATCGTCAGAGACAATTTGAGAAAAGCGGGTGACCGGAAGGCTGGAGGTCACTGAGATACACCCCTTCACCTGTCTGGTGCCCGGTGGGAGGTTTCGATGGCTGGATTGTCATCATCTCCATGTGGAGTCTTAGGATCCGTCACCATCGGCGGACTTGGGGTGTTGGTACTCTATCCATCCTTGGGCACTCGGTGCGGCCAGTGGGAATGGCCCCGTGAGCACAGGCGAAGCCGCCCTTGTTGGAGTCCTCCAGCATCCCAACCGCCGAGCCGTCTCGGTGCCCAAGGGAAGGCGGCTGGGACCCGACCGCTCAGGGCCAGGAGTGTCAAAGGTTCGTGGGGCCATGTTTTAAAAGAGCCGAAATTTGTACCCGGACAACGATTTGTATTCTTCACATCTTCTTCTTTGCCGAATGGACTTATCCCTCCACTTGCAAAGACTAGAAAAACAAAAGCCACAGGGAAAATCTTTCTAATTCTCTAGGCAGCGTTAGCAACTATATGATACTGCTCACTGTGTTGTAACACAATAGATTACTTCCTTTCTCTTTAAGTACTTTATCAGAAATAGGAATTGTCTTCTAGCTCTACGTATTCTCTCTCCTCATTGCTTAGCACAATTCTTGATCCATAGTAGGTGTTCAATACAGCTTTCTTGAATGAAGGTTCCAACTGCGTGTGTTTGTGTCTGTCTTGTCCACTAGCGTGTGATCTCTATTATATACTAGACTTTATCTTACTCACTCGAGCAACCACCACCCTCGCACATCTTCTGACACATAGTAGGTGCTCATCAAAAGTTTGGAGAATAATACCTTGTGTTTTTTCTTCTCCCCTCATGCCCGCAACCACGATTTCAGAAGCAGAATGACTTGGTGAGTGACAAGGTGAACCGATACCACATGAACATTTCTCTCCTCGAATATCAAAAGTTGTTCTCCTTATATATACAGCCTCAGAGTACACCCTGTAGCAGAAGAAAGTAAAGTTCATGTGCGTTCAGGAATTCCACAGCCTTCCCACCCGGTCCGGCCTGAATTCACATGACTGAGCCGGAGAGCGGTTTATGAATCTCAACGCTCCGTTCACTCCGAAAGCAGGTGGCGTTCTCGGGGAGCAGAGACAGGAATGACTGCATCTCCATGCTCTCAGAACCCCCTTTCCTGTTTGTAGCCCTGGAGAGAGTCACAGTTGCCGGGAAGATTTCTCCTGGAGGTGATTTTTCTTCTCATTTAGATTGGAATGATCTTGGTAATTAAATGTTATCTTAACATTTCCAAATATCAATCATAAATTCCCAAGAACTAATTGCATATTCCTTTACCGAAGAGCAATTTTAAGCTTTAAATCCTTTTAATCCAGTTCAGCGGAAACTCGTGGGTTCTTGACTGCGAGCCTGGCATGTGGAAGGAGTGTGTGGGGGCGCATCTGGCTGTGTGTCCTGTGGGGCAGCAGAGGGGTAGCTGGGAATGTGCCCTGCCCCCTCCCCAGGCAAATGCACGAGCGCCTCTTGGAGACAGACTCTGCCAGGTACCGCCCTCTCTGGGCACAAGGATCGCGACCCGAGTTGTCTGGTGAAGCTTCCTCCATTCCAGTGTCTCCTACAGACTGCCCTCAGGACACCAGCCCTTTAAGATGCTAAAAGGGGGGAGCAGTTAACTGGGGTTCATGGGTTTGGAATTGCTGGGTTCCATAGCTTCCCCTTAAAGAGATTTTTAAAACATCTCATGGAATTTCCCTGTACACATCTTGAGAAATGTTGATCTAAAGCAATACTGGAAAATCTTTTTTTTACTTGAAAGGGTGGCTTTTAAAATTGTTTACTTTAAATTATTGGACCTACTTTCTGAAAGGAGGTCCAGTTTGAGTGCGGTCTGTGCCCAGCGACACAGGAATGGCTGGGAAGAGTTCGGTTCCCCACCTCCTGTGCTGGTTCTGAACCAGCGTGACCAGGACGAGCGTTCCTCTTCTGGTCTGGCGTGGAGCTCCGAGCCCTGTCCCAGGTCGGCTGTTCCCAGCCAGGATGAGCCGTGCTGTGATGTCTGCCCTTTTAGTCAAAGCCTGTATTATTCAGGAAACTTGTCCTCACTCATGCCCTTTCTCAAAGCCGAGCCCTTATGATTTGACTCGATGCAGAAAATGCAAGAGTGTGCGGCCGCTTGGACTGGAAACCCTCTAGAGAGCCTGGTCTAGAGAATGGAGTCGGAAACCAGTGCTTCTCAGGTGGGGTTCAAGTTCATGGCTGTGGACATTCTTGGAGTGAATTGGGAGGCAAGGAATGTCTCTGAGCACATAGAGATGATTCTGCAAGTACAGATGATTCTAAAAGCTTTCGTGACCTTGGATGACAAGGACAGTATCTTCTGATAAGGTGTGGAACCCTCGACCCTGAACAATTAATTGCCTTATATTCTGTGGGCCCTGGTGATAGAGACCCCACCAACTGAAAAGAGAATAGAGAACGATGATGCAGATGCCTTTGGTTACATTAATGAGGTAACTTGTGGCATTCCAGGAAGGATGGGGGACCCATTGCCAGTAGAACCAGTCATGTGATTAGAGGGTCGGAATTCTAAGTGCCATTCCCCAGCCCCCTCCATACACACCTCTGGAGGGAGAAGAGGGCCGAGATAGAGAGAGAGAGAGAGAGAGAGAGAGAGAGCGAGAGAGAGAGAGAGAGAGAGAGAGAGAGCTCAGTCACCAACGGCCAATGATGTAAAGAATCATGACTCTGTGATGAAGCCTCCACAAGAACCCAAGGGGCCTGGGTCAGTGGATGTGCGGAGATTCCCGGAGAGTGGCACACTCCAGAGAAGCATGTTCTGCAGGTCCCGACCCCAGAGTGTAAAAAGGGGGCCGGGAGTTCACTAACCAGCACAGTGGTGAACAGCCACAGACCCGTCACTTCCTTTCATGAATCGATAACATGCAGTTTCATTTTCTTTATCTGTATTTGTTTCTGAACCATTTGAAAGCAATGGCATCTTGTCCATAGTGATTTAGCAGGTGCCTCCTACGTGACACAATACTACAAACACACCGGAAAAATGAACAGAAAACCATAATTCTGTCATAATACAATTCATACTACAACTTCCTCAATGACCCTTCAGGCACCTTTGATAACGTTGTGTTTTTTTTCTTCCCCCTCGATTCGGGACCCAATCACATTCTGAGCATTGCACTTGATCGTTGTGTCTCTTGAGCAATTTCCGATCCTTTACATCTGAGTTCAGAACTTTTAGCGTCTAGCCCATTAAAAAACACAGTGTCCCTCATTCCCCGTCTTTGTAGTCATCTAGCCTTCGCAGTGTTTGGGGGCTTCTACATAGGGGACACTGCATGTACTGCAGCACAAAGAGGCTCACCTGTCACTTCGTCACATGACTGGCGAGACCAAGTCTGGCCACTCGGGGAGAGCGGGGCCAGCCTGGTATCTGGACTTTAGAGGTGCATTTCCCTTTCGTGGTCAGTAAGGAATCTCTGGAATGACCAATTTCCGCCAACAGTTTTGGCATTCATCAATATCAGGTGCCTGAGTCAATGACCGTCCTCTTGGTTGGAAGACAGTGACTGCGCTAACAACGATGCCTTCTACATTTCTGGGCTGACCTTCTTCGCGACGCCCCTCCTTTCGCTCCTATCTTTTCTACAAAACACTATGGAAACACGGATGTTTTAAATTCAGTGTGTTATGATCCATTTCTAAAATTATTCTTTTTATGTTTAAATTATCACACATTGAGACAATCAGAGACTCTTAAAGATGGCACCCCTGCTCCACTTGCGTTTCCAATTTTGGTTTTAATTTTAAACTAACTCAAGCCGCAGCAAAGCTCTTGGAGTTGTCGAGTGCAGGAGCAGAAGGAAGAAACCGCTATGAGCCACTTATATAAGCATTTATAATTTCCAGCCTAATGCCCCTAAAAAGCGAGCTGGCTAAGAGAATTAAAATACGGGCAAGGGGTCTGTGGCCTGAATCCCCTCACTGTTCAGCGTGTTTCCTCTGCGCCCTGCTCACCGGATGGCCTCTGCCTGCCGACACTGTGCCGGTTCCTGGAAAGTCACAAGGAGCACTGCAAAGGGTTTTTCGGTGCAAGCAGCTGGGAGGGGGGTGGGGGGGTGCGGCCACACCCAGTTCTAGGCGATCTAGCTCAGGACCTGGAAGCTACGTCATGCCTCACACTCTGTTAGTTCCAAGTTGCATCACTTGGGCTGCATCACTCAGGGTGACATCATCATTTTTGACTGTTCTCATGCTCGCTAACTTGTGCCTTTCTTAGGCGAGGCGGCCGTAGGCTTCTCCGAGCGGCTGAGCTCCATGTGGGGCGATGCGACCAGTGATAACCAGCAAACAGGATGGAGTGTTCTTTATATTATTTCAAAATCTACGCACCCCACTCCCGCGCCCTTTCTTCACGGCTTCCTAAGCTTTGAGCCCTGTGTTACCTTGTGGCCCATGAAGTCAGAGCTTTACTGTGACTTGCCCTGTCTCACACCTGGACTTGGCCACTCCTTAGGGAGGACGGGCTCCCCGGCATTTGGAAACTGCGATCCTGGTGTCACAAGTACCCCTGGCTTCCGGGGCATCGCTCACTGAGTCTAGGCCGTTCCAGTGGAAAAGCTGGGAGATATTTACTTATTTACATCATGAGGTCATCCTGACATTTCCATTTCAAATTTTACACTGTAGGGTTTTCCTTAATGTCTCTTACTTTATATTTTTATTTCATTTCTCCCACAGTGAAAACCTCAGGTTCTTATAATATGAGCATGCTTATTTATTGGCTTATCTATAATAGAAATACTTTTACATTTTAATTTCAATCTTGATACTCATAATGAACTTATCAAAGAAAGAGAAACATTTCTCAGCAATGCTTTATATCCTAAGGTAATATTACCCTAAAACTGAACAAAACACCATGTTCAAACGTATTCAAAGTTTTAGTTTCTCTGTCTGATTATGATAAAAACTAAAATGTGTGATTTTCACTTTATTTCTGTTTTTGTACTGGATTTTCCAAAACGCCATAATGATTTGGAGCTAGAGATATTTGTTTCTTTAAATGTAGAGATTTGTCTTTGCTGATCATCTTCCGTATCTTGATTTTTATTCCGTTTTACCTCTTCCACCTCCTCTGTTCAGTCAGAAGAGTAATGAGTGGTGAGCAAGCGGCACAAAGCTCCCACTGTGTGCGGTCCTCATTTAATACTGAGTACTGCTCCTTACGTGGATGGGGCAATGACCACATGACGAACGTGGTTCTAAGTGATGTGCACACAGGCATCATTCAGTCCAGACAACAGAAATAAAATATACCATTCTTACTTTCTCCATTGTGCGGATGAGAAAACCAAAGCTTATAGGAAGTAACGTACAAAAACCACACAGCTAGAAAATGGAAGCTTAACGTTCAGCTACGGCCCTAATCTGTGCACTGTACCTATTCAAAGATGGCATTTTTTTAGTAAAATCATAGAGGTAGAAAAAAACAAGGATAAAGACAAACGTCAGCTAGCGTTGGATAAGCAGAGGCAGAAGCTCTGAAATGAAGGCGGTTTCCCTAGAGACATCTGACCCCAGAATGTGTGCTCAGAACATGAAGGACGTGACCACCTTGTGAGGCAAGGTGCCTTTACGTCATTACCTTCCGTATCAAAATCACTTTAAAGGAGCTTTTATTGGCTCACGGTTCCCCTCTCAGGAAGTTCAAAGACGAGGCTGCATGCAGGACAGGCTGAGGTCCTTTCACGAGGACGTTGCTTCCAGAGTGTAAACAAATGCCTGGTGGTCATAGGCGAGGCGTGTGCTTCACCAAGACACGAAAACAAGATGATCTTCCCTGGAGAGCACACTGACGTCTTCTCAAAGAAGTCAGGTGGATTCGCTACAGATTTACTGGTCGGGCTCACATCGACATGGCCAGAGAATAAGCATCAACGTTGGGAAAAAAACAGGTAAAACCAGGTAATACTTTTTGTTTCTTCTGGGCCTGAACCTCTGTAGACTGCTTCTCTGCCTGGTTTTTCAGAATGATCAGGGAGAGCTGAAAACAGAAGAAATTCATTCATTTAAAGATCACAAGGGTGTGCATAGGACATGCTTTCATTAAGAATTAAGTAATCCATGTGCTTTCAAGGTTCATGGCCAAAAAAAAAAAACAAAAAACCCAAAACCCCAAAACAAAAACAACAAAAAGCCCTACTCCGTATAACTGCTTAATACTCCCAGGAGGAGTTTGAATGGGGAATAATAGCCTTTAACTAAGAACAGACCCTTCCAGGTTTAATAAGAAGTGATTTCTCTTAATTGCGATTGCCTTGAAGCAAGGCACTCAAGGCCTTGGGACTGACAAATTATAGCTGGAATTGACATGGTGATTTAACTGGGAAAAAATGGGTTTTTAAAATTCAGCCAACGCTGTGATCTCCTGACAAAATTCAGCAATTTCACCCTGTGGAGTGCGGGCCCTCCGAAAGATCAAATCAATTGAAGAACATAATGTGTGGGGATTACTGAAATCGTCGACGGCAATGATTTTCCCCACGAATAAAGTTGTTTCTTAAGAGCCAGGCCAACGCCTCTGCGCGAGCAGAGCATCCTGTGGGACCTTGAGGCGCTCAGAACGCAGAGTCTGACGGCGAGAAGCTGACGCTGAGAGCGACCGCCGGCGCAAGGTGGGGGGCATCTGGGCACGAGGGGCTGTCAGCTGGGTCGGGCTCTGCAGTTTGGAGACCTAGTTCCACCTGTGAAATAGCCCAACAGGTCACTGTCTAGAGTCCATTTAGGACTCAAGAATTTAAGACTTGCTTTTGTTGTTTTTCAGGTAAGAAAACCACTCGATTCTTAACATTTCTGGGCTGAACAACACTCTGGAAATCTGATGGAAAGTCATGACCACTCCACAGAAAAACACGGATGTTCACACTCGCACAAAAGTTTGCTTATAAATTCAGGTGCTTGTAAGCTAGAAGCCATGCTCCACACTGATTAAGAACCTCTGATTTATCGGACCCATAAAAGCAGCTAAAGTCGTTCTGGGGGATTTACTATATGATATTCTTTTATATGTATCTTCTAATCTAACCCTGACCACAACCACATAAAGTGGATTTCTATATCTCCCTTCATCTAGACCAAGAAACAAAGTTCAAAGAATTTAAGAATTAGACACATTCACTGAGTATTCCTGTGTTCTCCTCCCTACTTTTTCTAGCTCCATTGTAGGTAGGTGGGGCCATGAGACTATTCTGGCCAACAGATGAGAGCAAAATTATGTGTGTTATTTCTGGACCAAAGTTAGAGTCTGTGAACGACCCTTTAGCTTTTCTTCTCCCCTTCCTTCCTTCCTTCCTTCCTTCCTTCCTTCCTTCCTTCCTTCCCCTCTTCCTTCTCTATGTTTATTCTCTCTATCAAATTGGATAATTTCAACCAATGTACCTTCAGGTTCATTAGTTATCCTCTGTGATTACAAATCACAATTTTATTAAACCCAGCTCTTGTTTTTTGTTTTCCTTTAAAAAAATACACATAGAATCTTTAAATTTCAAGATTCCCTTTCGGTTCTATTTCCTACCTTCTGTTCCTGTGCTGTAATAGCTTACATTTTCACTTAAAATGAACTTTCTTCTACTTCATTTCTTTCAAGCACTTGCCTGCTAATTTCAACATTTGTGTCATCTCCCGTTTGTGTCTTGTTGCCTAGTTCTTCCCTGGAGAATGGTCTCATTTTCTTGGTTCTTCACATGCCAGGCAATGTGAGGCCGCATCCCGAGCATTGTGACTGTTTTGTTGATGAGACTGTGGATTCATTATGTTCCTTTTAAGAACACGATGCCTTTGTTTTAGCTGAGAATTTACTTGGCTAGACTCCGACTGAAATCTGTCCCGCTTGTGGTGAGAAGCCGTTCAAATCACAAGTCATTTCTTTTATCTTTCGAGGGGATTGTTTTGAGTTGGTCCCAGGAGTCAGTCTGGATCTTGCAGAGTTTCCCTGCAGAAGTGGAGACTTTCTTTCTTCAACTCTCTCTTTTGTAGAATTTCCCTCATCTTCTGGTTTGCTTGTGTTTGTTTGTTTGTTTGTTTGTTTTCTCAGAGTAGAAAGATGGTGGGTTTTCTGCTGGATCTATAACCATCCCATGCCGTGGTATAACATGGTTACTTTCTGGCAAAATCTGCAAAAATGTGGAACTTATATTATTTCCTTATTCAAAATTTCAATTCACCACCCAAATATTTCTTCTTTTGACCTCTACTTGGAGCCTTCTGGAAGTTGTTTTGTGTATTTTTTTTTCATGTATGTTGATCTGTTATAAACTTACCCCAACATTTCAGAAGTGGAGTCACCTTAGCTAAAAATTATGTCCCTAGAAGTTATGTAGCTTCTGGTGGAAGTCAGTGTTAAAGTTAGCTTTCTTCAGTTGTCAGAGTAAAGAGAGGGTGCAGGATATTTTAATAGGAAAAGACTAGACCTGGTAAGAGAAATCTCATGACAAAGTTATGGGATGCCAGGTTGCGTGCTGAGACTCTTCGGAGTGAACAGATCTGAAAGGTATTTAAGAAACAGAACTCTGTGAGCTGCGTGTGCGAGGGTTTGGTGAGTCAAAGAGGGTGGAACTGTGAACCTGGTCCCAACCTTTTGGATGAGTGACTTCATGGATTATAATGGAGGACACAGAAGGGGCACTTTTTTCACGGGAAAGACGTGGGTATAGGGAGTCCAGTTTTGGAAATTTTGAGTTGGAGAAGCTTGTGGACAACCAAAATGAGCATGTTCATCACATGCAATTTGGTATGTGGGTTTGGGCCTTCAGTGGAGAAGCCGAGACTCGAGAGTCAGCGGCACATACGTGGCGGCGGGAGATCCAGGGGTCACTGGGGTCATGGGGGTTTTTCCTGTGGGCAGTGGCAGCTGCTGGTGTCTTGTGGGGAGAGAAGTGAAGTGACCTGGTGGCAAAGTCCATCTGGTGCGGTGGAGGCAGCCTGGGCCAGTTGGGTGTGGCGTTGAAATCAGGTGGGCCAAACAGTGAACCTACTGCAGTAAAGTAGGTGTGGTAGCATCCGAGGTGCCACATCTCAAATACAGAGGGTACAAGCAGGGGTAAGTGAAAGTGAGACTTTCTGGAAAGTTAAAGTGAACAGAACTTTTAAAATACTTGTTCATTCTCTTCTATTATTCTTTGAATGAAAACAAACAAACAAACAAACAAAAACAAAAAAACACACCAAAAAACAAAACCAAGGTTCCCCTTCGTTATCACACCTGATGCTGGCCACAGCACTTCTGGTCTTGTGACGCTCAGAGGAAGCCCATGGTCCCATGATGTCTGTATAGATCAGGCCATGTGAGCAATGACTAAACTTATGGAGGGACCATGGACTTCAAAGCAAAGGCCTAGAGACACACAGTAAACCTCTGACGATCACGTTCGACCCTGGAAAGCCTTAAATTATTCACTCCTTTTATCACTCTCAAGCTCTTTCCTCTGACATTCTGCAGGGCTATTTCTCTCCTCTGAATCCTCGGAGCCTTGCTTTTATCACTTGCAACATTAAAAATAATCCCTTAGACTTTGGACCTGCCAGTTATTTATAGACAAATGGCAGCTCGGCCTTGCTGGGGCTGCGGAGACAGAGTGCTTTAAGACTCCTTTACACTTTGCATTATTCATGTCAGAATAAGCCTAGCTTTTCCTGAAGATCTTCCTCCCCAGCCTCCTTTGCATTCTCCGAGGCTCACCAACTGAATTCTGGAGGCAAGCTCAGTTCTCAACGGAAGGCAAGAGGGAAAACAATGTCCTTATTAGAAATAGAACTATTTTTATACACAGGCAACTCCAAATAATGCCTTTAGATTGTGTTGATGAGATGCCGTGGTGTAGTGGGCTAAACTGTCTTTGCAATTCAAGAAAATTTGGGTGGATCCATGCCTTCAAATACGGACATAGACTGTTCACCTGCCAAGTTGTCTTCTGATGGCTAACTGGATTTATCTTACAGTATGTATTTATGTATGCATTTTCAAGCACTCATCCAATGCATTCCATATGGCCAAGTATCTTTTAAGTGATTTACAAATATTCACTTGGGAGGTAATTAGGTTCAGATGAGGTCATGAGCCCTTCATGATGGGATTAGCATCCTTATAAGAAGAGGAAGAGAGAGCAGAGGTCATTCTCTCTCTTCTGTTTGGGGGCACAGAGAAGGCAGCCACCTGTCAGCTGGCAGAGATCCTACGTCAGGAACCGAATTAGCTGGCATCCTGATCTTGGACTTACCATCCTCCAGAACTGTGAGAAGTAAATGCATATTGTTTAAGCCTCTCAGTCTACAGTATTTTTTTTAACAACCCAAACACACTAAGACAATGTTATTATCTTTAGGTCCATCACCAACTCTGACTGAGGTATGTGTTTTAGTTTAGTTTTGTCTTAGTCTTCTGGGGCTACCGTAACAACGTTCCCATAAGACTGGGTGGCTTAAACATAATAAATCTATTTTCTTTCCATATGGAGTCTAGAAGTTCAAGGTCAAGGTTCCAGACTATTGGGTTGCAACTTTCTTAGTTATTCCCCCCTTCTCTCTGTGGCAGTCAAATTTTGCCTTGTATTTGGTACACGAGGCTGGAACTTCCAACTTCCCTTTGGTGATAGGGTATTTCTGATTAATATCGGTACCAGAACCTGGGCCCAAGGTGATTTACTTCCTTTCCCATGGGGTTAAAGGCTCTTTTCCTTCTGTCTTTCCTCAGTTGCAAGGTATGAAGAACTTTGCTCTCCCACCCCCTAGTGGCCTGAGGCCTTTGGGTTAGAAAAGTGGGTGGTATTTTGTGAGTGGTCACTTGTAGCTGTCAGTCACTTCCTGCATGCAGTTACAATGGAGGGGGCTCCCTCTGGTTTATGCTGCCCCCTCCTTTTCTAGTGAACACCTGGCGGGGGACATGATGTAGGAGGGCCAGGAGGTAGGACATGGGTGCAAATTCCCCTTATATCTGGGGCTGTGGTTGCTCTGAGTTTATATGTTAGCCCACCCTTGACCTTTAGTAATCTTTTAAAAGTCTAGTAGTTTTCTTTTTACTCACCCATGTGGCAGCCACTTAGATCTCTTGTTTTGTTAAAGTGAGAGAACTTGAGTTTCCTCTTGGGAAGGATTGTCCCTGCTTGGAATGCAGGCCACCTGGGGGCCTTGTAACCTTAGCTCTTTGGTGGGCTCAAGAAGGGTGGTGATTTGATGTGATCCGATCAAGTATGTTGTCAGGATTCTGTTCTTTGCAGCTTTTCAAAGTGGAAGGGAAATTCCAACCTTTTAGAAGATTAAAATGTGAGACTCCAAAATAAGAGAGAGAGAGAGTGACGGGGAGATAGAGAAGCAGGAAGGGAAGAAGGAAGGGAGGAGAGTGGCAAGAGGAAGAGATAAAGGCAGGCTTTCGATAACACTTCATCGTTCATAAGGTACACCCTCATCTTTTACGCTACTAACCAAATTTTCTTGAGCTCTTATTGAACCAGGCACTCGTTAAGACAGATCCTGCTTGTGTGAGGTGTTTCATGCATATGTCATTTAATCATCACATGAAAGTTATGACATACATTCTACTATTATACTCACTTTACAGATCTTGAGACCAAAGTTTAATTGGTGAAGGTTTTTCAAACTAGGCTTTTCATCATTATCATTAAGTTTGTCCCTTTTTAGGTATGCCACCCCAAAGTACTGGTGCAATGGGTACTGATGCTTTATGTTACAGATGAGGAGACTGAAGTCAAGAAACAAGCGACTGCTACAAGATTACAGAGAAAACACGTGACTGATGGGAACAGCTGGAACATACGTGTTTTGATTTTGAGATATGAGCATTCTCCATTCTGCAAAGATGTTGAAAGTGGCTTGAAACAGGGTTCACAGAGCATCTTCTCTAAATTCTCCACAGCATTTTACACAATGACCCAAACAATGCAACTTCAGCCAAGGTTATTGAATGAAGACACAGGATGTAAGAGAGACAGAGGAACTGGAAAGAGGAGAGAAAGAGAAATAGAAGGAGGATTCTGAAATGGAGAGAACAGGAAGAAGAAGAACCCATATTATACAATGTGTTTGAACAAAGAATGGATTTTTCTTTTCTGTGCTATCAGGATGCGATTTTTAATTTGTGGAAGTCATTTACTGCAGATGTTGCCTTCGCAGTGGCTGATCTGATCACCATGACAAAGGCGCTGCCTCATCTATAAATAGACGGTCAGATTGATTTCACATCCTGCCCTGGTGCTCTGAACTGCTTGATGAGTGTGACAACACAATCGATGAGTGATTCCATCCACCCCAACTGCGGGGGGCCTCACCTGCACTCTCTTCTGGAAGATGACAATCAGGCTCATTAAATGCAGCACAAAGGAGCCGGAGACATGTGTCCTGTCGGAGAAACGGAACCGGAGCCAGATCCCATTTCCATGGCATCAAAGGGAACGGTGATATCATCAGCCATCTAGCCCGAATCTATTGTTAGCAAGACAATTTGGGTTCTTTGCTTCGCCCGTTTGGATCGATGTTAACTGGAAGGTCCATGGCTGGAGCTGATTCAGTCAAGGCTCAGGAATGAGAAAGTTGTTCAAGTGGACACTTACAGGTTGGTTTCCACTGTAAGTGTAGCTGTGATGTATTGGAGACACCTAGAACTGAGATCTGAAGAATAGGCCCCACAGTGGAAGTTCTTGACCTTGGGCAAGATCCTTAAGGCTCAGCTTTTTCTCCTCAGTGGGCATGAGAGCGTGTAAGTAAGACAGCATCTGTTCAAGCCCCAGTGCGGCAGCCCTGTGACCATGAGCAAATTCCTTCACTTCTCTAAGCCTCAGTTTCTGCACCTTTCGGTAGGTACAAGAATAGGGTGTCCCCCAAAGGTGGCTGTGAGCACTAGATGAAGAGAGTGGGCCATAGTTTCCACATCACAGGATGATGATGGAAATGATGGTAATCTCAGAGCATTGTGAACGTTAAACGGCACATTATATAAAGTGATTTTTTAAAATATTAAGGTGATATCATTATTATTAAGCATACTTAGTCAAGGTGTCTAATTATATGCATTCAGTCATTTGATTAGTAGTTAGTGTTAACATATCAGGCAATTGAGCTACCTATAAAATCAGAAAAGACTTTTGCCCATTGTAACAAAGATCAAGAATCACATACTTTTTAACCAGTTAAGGCTAATTTCTTTTCTTTCATTTCCCTTTCTTTCCTTTTTTTTTTTTTGGCTCAGATTGAATTTATACATATCCAAGAGGCTTCTTCCCCACATACGTGGTTAAATCAGATGTCATTTCTCACGCTAATCTTTGAAGCTGGCATATTTGTGAACAAGAAAGGTCAGGTCTGAAGGACCCAGGACAACCTTTAGATGACCGAGTTAAGTATGCAGAATCCCAAACTCTTCTATTTCGCTGCGCCCTTCTTCCCGTGTGCAAGTCTCTATTTATTTGAGGATTTCCTGTATGTTCTGCCACTGTTTTGACACTGTTTATACACTCTCATCGCCAAACCAATACCTCTGTGTAAAAGCTAGCAAGGGAAGTTGAGTCCCACTTAGAACAGCCAACTTGTCTCCAACCAGAAGCTCAACATGTTGCCTGATGTGAGAGCGAGGTCCCACGTGGAGTGGGTCCAGGTGGAGGAAGCCTGGTCACAAGAAGCCAGCTCTGTCATGCTAAATTTTTCCTGATAGCAGTGCGGAGCCAGCAAAGATTCAGGAAGACAGGAACAGAGAGAATTTGAGTGTTAGAAAACTCACTACTACAGCAGCCTGTGGGTTTCTGGGAGACCTGTGGTATCTATTTCAGAATGGGGCATGTATGTCCCACGATTCAAAGAATTAGTTTGATATATAACTCGGCCAAGTCAGCCAGTGAGATTTTCACTTGTGGCTCGATTGACTTGGGAGAATAGTAGGGGAGAAAGCCACTCTGGGACCCACACCCAGATGTCCTTTTAGAGAATGACACCTGCCATTCCTCCAAGGAATCAAAGACCTGGACTACATAAGGCTCCTGGCAGGAGGACCAATCTTGGAGTGAGTGGCCAACCTCAGTTCCTTGCTTTGCTTTTCTAATTTTTTGGGAGGTTGATATGAGGAGTACAGGGGGTGCGGGGAATGCGCAGCAGGAAAGACAATGTCTGTACTAGTGGGTTGCTGAGAAGATTCAATTAGATACTAAAAGGAAAGAGGAGCATGTGCATTCATAAATCAGAGATTCAATGCCTAAGAGAAGTAGTAATTACTGTTGTTATTTCACTACAAAGTAGGGCAACAATGAGAAAAAGCAGCAGCCGCAGCTCATAGGCTATCTGGAGAGGGAGACCCACAGGCAGGTCATTTGGTTACAGGCCAAGAAAAGAAGCTGCCTCCTGAAGCCCAGGGAAGGAAGGATCACTTTACCCCTCCAGATAGCAGGGAGAGGGGCCAAGCCCAAGGAAGGATTCCTGGAGAAGCTGATGGCAGAGCTAAGCTTTAAAAAAAATGGGGTTCTTGGGCTGTTAGAGGATTCGAAGGCAGAGATTTAAGTCTTTTTTTTATTTAGTAGGTCTTCTTTCCAGAGAGTAAAATGAAAGAAGTGCTATTCAAATTCTTGTGGAATCAGTTTCCTTTATTAATGGTGCCTAATGGCTTGTAATTAAGACACAACTTGTTAGCTAAACCAACAATTACTGTTTGTTTGAAGTGCAAAGGGAGGATAATGAACGACATTATTCAGCAGTTCGGCCTTCTTCTGGTGGCTTTCTCAAGCATTCTTCAGCTTCAGCCTGCCTGCCTGCCTGCCTTCCTCCTTTCCACCGTCCCCCTCTTCCTCCCTCCCTCCCCCTCTTCCTCCCTCCCTCCCTCCCTCCCTCCCTCCCTCTCTCCCTCCCTCCCTCTATTCCTTCCTTCCTTCCCTCCCTCCTTCTTTTCTTCCTTCCTTTCCACATCCCCTTCTTCACCCAGACACACAGGCATGTGTGCGCACACACAAACACACACAGGGATTTGAATTAGCCTTCTCTCTTTTTGAGCACGTGGGGAACGTGCCCTTCATTTGAACGTATTCCACAGTTTTCCTTATCACACCTCCTCTGCCCCAGCTCCTGGAATTGGTATGACAACGAGTTTCTTTTTTAATTTTGTTTAGATTTTATTGTTGTTCAAGTACAGTTGCCTGCATTTCCCCCTCACAATCCCCACCTCAGCCATCCCCAGATCCCTCCCCTGATTCCATCCGCCTTGGTTTTGTCCATGTGTCCTTTATAGTTTTTCCTGAAATTCCTTCTTCCCTTTCCCTCCATTATCCCCTCCCACCTCCCCTCTGGTTACTGTCAGATTGTTCTTACTTTCAATATCTCTGGTTATATTTTGCTTGCTTGTTTGTTTTGTTGATTAAGATCATATGATATTTATCTTTCACTGCCTGGCTTGTTTCACTTAGCATAATGCTCTCCAGTTCCATCCATGCTGTCACAAAGGGTAGGAGCTCTTCTTTCTTTCTGCTGTGTGGTATTTCATCGTGTAAATGCACCATAGTTTTTTTATCCATTAATTTACTGATGGACACTTAGATTGATTCCAGCACTTGGCTATTGTAAATTGTGCTGCTATGAACACTGGGGTGCACAGGTTCTTATGGATTGATGTTTCAGGGTTTTTAGGATATAATCCCAGCAGTGGCAATGGACATAAAGGAAAGAAGAAACAAATGGTATCACATCAAAATAAAAAGCTTCTGCATGGCTAAAGAAAACAGAATTAAAATGAAAAGAGGACCAACCATGTGGGAAAACATATTTGTCAATGATGCCTCCTGCAAGGGTTTGATCTCCAAAATATAAAAATAACTCACACAAATCTACTTCAGGAAGATAAACAACCTAATTTAAAAATGGGCAAAAGACCTGAACAAACACTTCTCCGAGGAGGACATAGAGAGGGCCCAGAGACATATGAAAAGATGCTCAGCATCACTAGCCATCAAAAAGATTCAAATTAAAACCATAATGAGATATCACTTCACACAGGTCAGACTGACCATCATAACCAAATCAACAAGTGTTGGAGAGGTTGTGGAGAAAAGGGGACCCTAGTGCACTGTTGGTGGGAATGCAGACTGGTGCAGCCACTGTGGAAAACAGTATGGAATTTCCTCAGAAAACTAAAAATGGAACTGGCTTTTGACCTGGCAATTCCACTGCTCGGAAAATGAGTTTCAAAAGGGAAGAAGGAGGAGAATGAGTGGGCTGGGTAGTGCAGCAAGGTGGCTGTGGCTCTGTTAGAGAGTAGGACACCTGAGAAACAGGACCACGCTGACAGGTTGACAGTTTTAATTCAGCTCCATTTCAAGATGGACTTTCCTGATGGAGACAATCATTGCTGTTGTAACATAGGCAGGAGAGAGGGAGGGAGGAAGCAAGGGAGGTAGGGGGGGGGGAGAGAGGGAGGGAGGGAGGGAGGGAGAGGGAGAGAGATTGGGATTGAATGGAAGACATGGAGCAGACAGTGTCTTTGGAGGCAAACACATCTGAATTAAGTCCTGGATCTGACACTCTTATTATAAGTGCTAAGTTTTCAGCTTGTCTTTCGTTTTCCTTACCTTTAAAATGAAATTAGAAACTCATATTCATTTATATATACTGGAAAGTCTTTATGAGTATTGAATAAAATAATAGAAAATCCATAATATAATATGTGCGATATAATCAGTGCTTTATATGTAATAATAGCTATTAATCATTGCCATGACTGAATTGTATCTTCCCCAATTTACACATTGAAGCCCTAACCCTTAGTGTGATGGTAGTTGGAGATGGGGTCTTTTGGGAGATAATGAGGGTTAAATGAGGTCATAAGGGTGAAGGGTTGATGTATAAGAAGGGGAAGAGAGACCAGAGCTCTCTCCAAGAGCACAAGGAAGAATGGTCACCTGAGGACACAGCGGTGAGGCTGCCATGTGCAAACTAGGAAGAATGATCCCACCAGAATCTGTGTTTGCATGGACTTCCGGCCTCCAGAACTGGTAGCGGTCTCTTGTTTAAGCCAACCAGTCCGTGGTGTTTCAATCTGGCAGTACAAGCAGACTATAGCATGTCAATTGCATATTATGTCACCTGTCTCATGCAACCTGAAACATCTCAGAATCACTCCATCAAGTCCAAGAATAAAGAGCCTCCTCATGGAATGCAGCGAGGGAGAGGCTGACTCCTGGGGGTGGGGGATAGGCTCTCACTACTCAGAACATGGACCATGAAGTCCTCCTGAGCCCTGACGATCCCAGAGACCCTTGACTCTGGCGTTGTCTGACCATTTGCAGTTCTTGGGTCACATACAAAACCAATGCACCCGGAAGAGGTGAACCCGTCTTCTCTAACTTCGTACGAGGGCCATTTGCTTCCAGACAAGGTGAGCTCCAGATTACTTGAAGAATGGCAAGGAGTGCCCAGGGTTTCCCAGACAGAAGCGTATCACTTTCACAGAGGGTTTCAGTGAGTCAATAATAATAGAAAACTGGGGAAGCATCCAACAGGACTCCTTTAAGATTAAACCCATTAATACTGTGGGAGCCAGCGGTGGCAGTGCATAAAGAAGCCTGAACTGAGGAAGGTCATTAATCAAACATGATCAAATCATGCTGCCGGAGACTACTGCTCCCCAGAGTTAGAAAACCGAGCTAAAAATACGGCTTCCTCCCAGCTCTCTGCACTGCAGTGCGCATATTCCACAAACAGTCTCCGGCTGCAGGTAAAATTCTATCATGGTGAAGGCAGAGGTGCGCAGGACACCTGTGCTGTTTCACATGGTCTCACTGCAGTTTAAGAGGTAGGATGAACCAGGACACAGTAACTTTTTTTTTGTAGATTCTTTTTGTAGATTCTTTTGATTCATAGCCCCTTGTTTGTCTCTCTCTCATATGAATGAAAAGAGCACGGCTTATAATTCTCTGGGTCCAGTTCTCAAATTCTGCCAGTGATTAGTTGTATACTGTCGTCTATTACCTCTGAGGACTCAGCTTCTTCTTCTGTCAAGCCAGGCTCATAATGCATATCTCTCACAGTGTCTGGAGTAAATGAAAAATATTATCTAGGAAATCCATAGAAAAGTTCCTGGCAGACAATAGATGCTCAGGAATGGCCTGGTTTCTTCCTCTTGCCACGATAGTGTTGCATTTTTTAAACATTAAGAGAGAAAACAGGATGCATGAACCTTGAAGTCGGAAGAGCTGGGTTTGAGACCTGGATCTGGTATTGAGTGACTGATGAAATGACTATAGGAAAGGCACCAAGCCTTTCTGGATTTTGGTTTCCTCACCTGTACAATAGAAAGAATGATCCTCACACTTTATTTTTTTGCCTTATATTATTGCTCAAGTTTAAATGAGAGAGCCAGAAGTCTTTACAGCATACTGCAAAGTGTTATACTGTTGTTTGGTGAGTAAAGAGGCTTAAGGGGAATGAATTCTCCATCTCAGAATAATCTCTATATTAATAATATGAAACTGAAATTCTCTACCTTTGAGAGGGTGAAATTCCAGGAGAAAATTGTGCATATAGTAACAGGCATGCATTGTTACTGAAAGTATTTACCTCTCAGGTAATTCTGATACGTCTTCATCAGTAAAAACCTCCCCAGTATGCAAAGATGTGATATTATTCTGATAACCGGGGAGGTATAAATACTAGTGTTATCACTGATTTCTAGTTTTCTGCATATATTATTTGGTTCAAAATTTACAACTAAATTACAGAGAAGAAATTCTTAAAGACAGAAAAGTTAAAAAGCTATGCAACTATGTTAAGAGAAGATGAATTGAGATTATGGAGCTTGAATTCACACTCAGGCCTGTCTCATTCACTGTTTCCATCCCAACCCTGGGCTCTGAGAGTGTCTCGTGGTCCATTAACTGGCTGTGAAGACCAAAGGCTGGGGATGGAGACGTCATTGCTCATTGCTAGATGGGTGATATTAGTGAGTCGTAAGTTTTACATGTCACTTTTCTAATCTAGCAGATGAATATATTGATGAGTGAATGAATACTGTAGGATGTTTCTATATAACAATACTTAACTTCCAGCCATTGGCTAGAAGACAAAAGCTTATCAGTCCAAATTTTGAGTTTTTCTCAGTAGACAACATGACTCTATTTCATCGATTGCAACATTATATAAAAAAGACTGAAAACGGAATATTAGGAGGAAATGAAGGAGATAGAAATACACCCTGGACCTTATTGCCTCCGAGTCTGAAGCCACCCTGGAGACCACCAGTGGTGTTCTGCGGGGTTTACATGGAGGACGTATCCTAGCATGGCCTCCTCTTCCCACTGCTGGTAATCCTACCCGGTCAGTACCTGTCAGAGTGCCCTTTCTGTGGCCCAGAGAAATGAGATTTTTGTAACTGACCAAATGAATTAAAGGACTTGGAATTACTTATTTAAGATTGTAAAAATTAACTTTAAATGAGTTATTTGGTAATGTCAATACCATACTTAGTTATTAATAGAAAACCTAAAATCAGAAGTAAACGTACAGGAGCATCATCTCATGAAGACGACCACAAATTTCTACCTCAGACTGTCACCAGAAATGGCCACCAATAATTCCTCCCTTCTCTAGATACACATCTGCTCCCTCTTCTCGAAAGTGGGGTCAGTTTCCCCTTCTCTTGATTCTGGACCACGTGACGACTAGTTTGAACCGATGTCCCTGTAGACGTCTAGGCCTAGCCCCTCAGAGGCACTGAAGGTTGCCCTTTGTTTTTTGATACTTAGCTGCCATGTGGAGAATGTTCAGGCCATTCCACCGGAGAGAAAGACTATGGGGAGAGGCATTTGCGGAATGAGACACCACACGGGGAGTGGGGTCACATGGAGAAGAACCGAGGTGTCCTACCTGACAGTCAGATCCATGGCCCCATACACCTGAGAGTGGCCTTCTAGGAGCTTCTAGGCCAGTCCAGTCACCAACTGAATGCAAAACCCACCAAATGACCACAGCAGATACCAGGTGAGACAGGAGAGCCACCTAGTCAACCTACAGCATCATGAGATAAAAACAAGTCATTGTTGCTTACCCTATGGAGTTTTTGGATAGTTTGTTATGATACTAAGGGAGTAAAATTAAATCTTCAATCAGGGTGTGCAGGTGTGTGTATGGTAGCAGTCAGGGATCTGGGTACTTTCCTGATATTACCCTGTAGACTCTCTGCGTGCCTTTGATGAATACATGAATGATCTGTTCAGCTAAACAGCTATAATTTATTTATAATTTGTCTTGAGAATGTGCTGATTAGCCTTGTCTCTGATGTGTGCAAAAGTTGCAGTTGCAAGTTTACTGTAGCTCACTCCACAGGGGTTCCTGATTAAAGTTGCACATCAGTCAGCTCCTTCAAAGTCCACCAGTTTTTTGGATCCTGTTGACCTCTATGCTTATCTCCTTGATCAAAACTTCTACAGGAACACTGGGAGATATGCCCTTCTTGCCTCTTGACAAAACCGATACGAAGCAATCAATGCCACTGAAAGAAACACAGAACATGTAATGGGAGAAGATTCAATTACTGTTATATATGAAACCTTGGGTTTAGGAAAAAAATGGAATTTTAGAACAAGGCCTGATTCTCTACCTTTAGTATAAGCATTCATGTGGGGAGGAAAGACCGTGAGAAAACGTGCTGATTGGGAATCAGCTTTCCTTATCTCAGCCTTCTCGGACAGACACTAGTGGTGTGCATTAGTTTTCTATTACTGTGGAACCAATTACCACAAACTTAATGGCTTAAAACAATATAAATTTGTTATTTCACAGTTTCCATGTGGCCAGAGCCTGGGTAAAGTTTACCTAGATTTTTCTGCTCAAGGCCTCAAAAGGCAGAAATTAAGGTATTACTTGGCCTTCATCCCTTTATAAACCTTGGAGTCTTTTTCTAAGCTCACGTGGTTGTTGGCAGGTTTCAGTTCCTTGCGTTTGTAGGACTGAGGTTCTTGCTTTCTTGGTGGCTGTCAGGTGGGGGCTGTTCTCAGTGTCCACAGGCCACTCACAGTGTGTGTGCCATGTGGCCCTCTTATAGGTGCTCTTATAACCTGACAACTCACTTCTTCCAGGTCAGCAGGAGAATCTGCCACTGTAGTCTGCTGTAGTGGCATCTTATATAACATCATCGCCAGAGTGACCATCCCTTCACTTTGTCATATTTTATTGGTCACAGGTTCCACTTCCACTCAATAGCAGGACATTATGCAAGGGCATGACCCATGGGGGGGTCGTCTTAGCATTCTTCCCACCACATTGTGCTAGGAGAGGTCACTCCCAGGTTGTCTTCAGAGCAAGACTGCAATTGTAACACCAGCAGTGTATGGCATGGGGCTCAGATGGTTGTCGATCCCTCTGGGAAAAGACACCCGCTCCCGAAGACCCTGCAAACCTAAGGGAGGCCAACCAAGTTCAGAGGCGGAGGGATGTGGTGAGGGACAAGGACTCTGCTGTGAAACATGCACAAGGTGCTAGGAATGGAAACTGCTAGATCAAAACCCAAAGGCCTTGCGTACGGCCGAAAGGCAAGTGTCTCCCTCTGCGTTTTCCTTAAATGCTGAGGCACTCCATCACAGGTTCCCAGTGACTGTGTTTTTGGTGGGGGAGGGGGACCTTCCTGAATAAGTTTGAGCAGGTGTAAGCTGATAAATCTGAACCAGGGAGGAGTTGCCCGGGCAGACTGAGGATGGCTTCTGCGAACAACGCCACAGCGAAGAACTTCCTTCCTTTCGCGGAGGCGCCTGTTCACGGGGCCGCCCACGATGCCCGGCAATTCCATGAAAGAACTATGTTTAGTCTTCCCAAATGGCGAACGCTATCTCTGCTTCCCACTGTATAAACCGGGGCTCGGAGAAGTAATTTCCTCTGCCGAGATCACGGCGGCCGTCACAGCAGGGAACGTGCCTTGGTCACATCTGTGGATGCAGCGCCTGCAGATCCTAGTCCATCCCGCCAGTCGGGGGGTGTCGCACAGCTGCTAAGTCGTGTTGTCAGGGTCCAGCCAGCGGTCCCTCTGACTTCAAAGCCCATGCCTTTCTGCTACCAGACCGTTCGTTACATCAAAGTTGAAGATTCTCCCCTTTTTCCCGGCTCTCCATCAAATGATCCTGGGTGGGCATTGTTCGTGTGACTCGTCCTTTGAGCGATCGGTAGGGATGCTTTCAGAAGGAGGGTGTGCATCAGAAGAAGACTATAAAGCGCTAAAAATGGGCTTTTCTGGGCCATGCAGCAGAGAAGGCAGTGACAGAGGGCACGGATGGGATAAGGATATGATAGTGTCCTTGCATGCGAAACGTAGGAAGCACCAAAGAACCCAGTAACTGTGATAAATATTTTAATGCAGTATTTTTAAAAATAAAAATTAATGCAACCCCTCCCCCCACCCATGATAAATAAAATACCTAAGTTGTAAATAAAGGCAGAATCTGACCCTGCATTTGCTGGACTCACCTTACCTGCTCCGGTCGCCACCTTCAGGGAGGAGGAGCGGGGAGGGGAGGCGGTCAGGGAGGGTCGGGCAGGACGAGCCTGGGAGCACGGCAAACAGAGCCTCTCATCCTCCCATCTCCCCATCCTTCGGGGAACTGACATCGGGAGAAGCAAAGGAGCGCTGGTCCGCAGACATCATGTTCCAGGGACGTGACGGTTGTTGCTGGAAAAAGCGCTAAAGCACAAAACTTACCCGGTAAATGTCCCAGTGGAAAAGTGAGGTTTGATATAGAAAGATCAGCTCTCAGGCGACAGTGCCTTTGTCTGTGTGATTGTGTATTTTGGGGCCAGGGCCTTTCTCCTCTCCAGGTCTCGACGTATCCATTTATAAAACAGGAGTTCTAGAAAAGGTGCTTTCTGAGGACACTTCCAGCGCAGACAGTCGAGAAGGCTAGGGACTATGTCTCGTGCTCCATGTGGAAGTACAGCATTCCAGAGGAAGCTTTCCGACGGCTTCAACGCGGGCATCTATTGTCTATTGACCTTACTTGACTCTTCCTTCTTCTGTTTGGTGGTCAGTGGGTCACAAGAAGAAGCTGGTAGCTGTTCTGACTGGTCTCCAAACGTGGGGCTCCTTGGAGGGTTGATGGAAGTGCTTATCTTCCTTCCTCTGACTCCACAGTGTTGGAGCTAACCGTATGATATTATTCAGCCACCTCACAACTGGGTTTATGTTTAGGACAATGACCACTGCGTAAGAACGCCTAATGATGTAACGCTACGGGCGATGCAGTATTAACAACAGTGGTTGGTCCCCGCACACAGCTGGCTGGCTTGGAGTTCCGTCTCTGCCCTTTCCAGATGCATTGGTAGGGGACAGCCAGGACACAGAGCACACAAATTGCATTGACCAACAGTGAGCATTTAATATACATGATGCTAATGAAGTTTAAAGTTGTTCACTAGGCAAATGGAAGGGTAAGAAGCGAACTCTAAGAATCACAGAAATACCTAATACAGGATGCATCTATAGCCCTGGGACTGGGGGGTGAAGAGAAGAGTTCCAGGTGATTGGATTGTTGAGCCATAGCAGAGGGCCCTCAGAGCTATCACCCAGCCTCAGGGAAAGTCTCTGGGGGCACACAACAGAGCTTGTCCTGTGAGTGGTGGTAAAATGGCAAGGTAGATTTAGCTGCGGCAACAGGAAGCAACTGCTTCTTCTGGGGGGGCGGGGTTTGTGGGGGGCGAACAGTGGACAGGAAGTGATGCAAGCAGCAAACAGGAAGGAGCAGGTCCCTTCAGCCTTGCAGATACTTAGGGAAATCCAGGTGGCAAATTAGACGCATGTTTGCAGAGCCTTGGTCTCAGCACCTCATAGTGGAGAACAGAAGGGTGGCTTGCAGCCAAGAGTCAGTAACAAGAACGGGCATGCTTAGCTATTTGATCTTAGGCAAATCACCCAACCTTTCTGGGCCTCCATTCACTCATCTGTCCAGCAGGAATAATCACGGAAACTTCTGCGTAGGGTTGCTATACAGGTTAAATTAGTCAATACATTAAAAGTACTTACAACAGCTCCTGGAATGAAACATGTGCTCAATACAATTTACCTGGTATTAGCATAGAAAGGAAAGAGAAGAGAACCAATATGTCTGCCCTGCCCACGGCGCTGGGTTGACATTGCCTGCATGTTCTACGGCCTACCTTCCAGATCTACCCCAAGCGGTGAGTGTCATTTCCTGATGTTCGCGCCGGAGAAGAGTGAGCTCTGGAGATCTGACACATCGACTCGAGGTGCTCAAGGAGCAGGACATGCAGCCCAGAAGCATCCCACTCCGAAGACCATCCTGTTGGCATGGCAACCAGCTGCTTCTCCTGGGACAAGGTCCCAGGTAATTTCCAGTCTTATGTCATCACCCACCTATACAAGCTTTCTTCTTCCTTGGAATACCTGATCAAACTGTATATAAAATAGAAAAGAACTGATCTCAGTAGATAACAAGTCTTATTTTATCCAAGATAAAGCGGGGGGGGGGGGTTATGATGGGCCCCTGTAAGTGACAGCACTGTGCGGTAAATCTACAGAACTCCCGGGGAGAGTGCGGTGGCAATACTCACGACTGCGTGATGGCACACACCCGCAGAGACAGGCGCGTCGTGAAAATGGTAGCAGAGCTGTATGCGTGTGGAAGCGTAATGACATCACACGTACTGCGGTAAATATGACCGGTCTCCTTGGAAAAGACCTGGAGTTTGCTTGTGCAAGTGGGTGTCCGGAGGGAGCAGCTCTCGAGCTATTGTGAAGTGGAGGAGACAGGGTGATCGGCAGTCGGAGGGAAGACTCTGACTCCAGATGTGGGTGGCTGAGGTCATAACACGCGGCGATTTGCAGTGGCTGCTAGATGGATGAGGCGTGCGCATTTTGCATGTTCCTGTGAAGGTCCGGTCAGCTGCGTGCCGCTTCCCGCGGATGGAACGATGCACGCACAAATGTAGTCACATTATGCTCCGAGGATTCCTGCATGTATCAATCATGATGGAACAAATTCCCGTTTTCATAACGAGTGTTTCGAAACTGACTGTTTTTAAATCTAAAATCTTCGCCACAAAAATACAAGATGGAAGAGATGTGAGTTAACAGCCAACTGCGTGAGGACGTCTTCTGAGCTGGCAGTCAGCGCCGTGTGAAACCAGGGTGCTGTGTGAGTGGGAACCCCGGCGGCATTAGGAAGCGATTTCGTGTGACAGCACCCGTTATAACAATAACGCTGCTAGTTAGTTTTCATCTGGGCTAGCTTTGGTGCCGGGTGCTTTAGTTGTACCATCTCGTGGCATCTCACTGATTCCTGAGAGGGGAGCCAGGAGGAAGAGTTTTTTTGAAAGAAGAAATTGTGGTGCGTGGGTAGTCTGGAATTTGAATATTGACCCTTGACCCTGAAGGTATCTCAGGAGGCTGGACAGTCCTGTTCTATACAGGGGATACAGGTGTCCGGGAAAAGTCTGCTTCAACTTGCTCGTGTGGTTAAAAATAATAAAAAAATTATCACGTGTAAAAACGTCTGGGAGAATTTAGAACATTCCTCACAAATGATGTGAAGGCTTCATCTCAAAATGGGTTATTATAACACTTTACACTTCTTTTTTACAATGCTTTCTTACGTAGCATCTCAGTTAAACCTCACTCCAACTTGGTGAAAAGGAAGCAGGCATTCTACCCCCTTCACAGGGTTCCGGAGGAGCAAGACAATGCTAATTTCTACAACACGCAACTAGAGAGAACCGTCTTGGTGCCAGGTAGAGCCAGTGCCCTCCCAGAAGAGGTTCTGGTTTTCCAAGGGGACTGGTCACAGAAGACCTTTTCTGTGGCTCAGGGCACATGGATGCCATTATCTACACTGATCCCGAGACCAGGACTGAAGGCAGTTGAATTCTGGTCCAAAGTCCTTTCCCCTGGATGATACTGCTGCTTCCTGTCATCTGGTGAGGAACCTGTATCTTTCCTGCTCTGGGACTGAGCTCATCTTAATTGCTAAGTCCTCTCCAACTGTCTAACCAGGACAGACTCTCTCAGGGAGACCGACGTCGCTGGGACGCAGCTAAGTCTCTGCCTAGACAGGAGGGGCTGGAATCAAAATACCTGTCAGAGCGATGCCATTTGAACCACGGATTTGTTCTCCGAAGTTTTCCCGGCCCTGCCACCCCGCCACCTCCCCAGTATGCCCCCTTTTTCTCTGTGTTCATCTCAGGACAGCGCCCAATGTCAGCTCCACAAGGACAAGAACTATGTCCCTGGGGCCTCAGCCAGTCCCTAGCACCGAGGGAGCACAGAGTAAATATTTGAGGACTGGATGCATAATCATTCATGAAATACTGTTTTCAATACATCAATGAACAAAAACATGTCTGTGCAAAATCCTGTGGTCAATGGGAAAAACATCGAAGAATGTTTATATGACAAGAGCAAATGTTCAGAATATAATGTTGAGTGGGGAAAAAAAATCAGGCTATAAATGCACAGATTCCGTAGGATCCTCATTATGGCAAAGAAATGGCCTGAGTTCACAATGGCTGTCTCTAGGTTCTGAGATTTGCGCTGACTTTTGTTCTCATCATTATACCTTTAGATCATTTTTCCCCCCAAATTACCTAAAACAAATCTGCGTTGATTTGATGATTGTGAACAAATCACTTTAAGAATGAATAATTTCACGTGAAGCTTTAGTTGGTGTGTTCACTCACGTGGGCACGTTCAGGGATTGGTGATTTCTGATAACAGAAAACTGAACACAATATTTTCTTTTCTAGGCCTTAAGATATCCAAACCTCTGAGCTCAGGGACTCCTGGGAATTTTCACAATTGACTGGTGTTTTCCATGGGTAGTGCCCTGAGGGACAAGGACTTTATTTGGGGTTTCTATTACAGAGACAAGAGGAATCCAGGAACCCCAGGGCCTCTGGCCTTGTTTACTTTGCTTGGTTTATTCTAATTGTGTGGGCGTGTCGCAGTGCCTGGGGTGGTACAAAATTAAATCACAGCGACATTAAATAAATCAACAATGGTTTCCAGTGTTTTTTTTTTTTTTTCCTCAGGGTCTCTGTGTGTTCTATGGAAAAATCATTTAAAACATTAGTCTCATACCTTTATGTTTATTTCATCAGAATATATACTACTCCAAAAAGAAAAAAAGAACAGTCATGAATATGAGTCCCTTTCACACTGATATAATCATTCAGTATTTGAAGGAAAAAAAAGCAGGGATTTGTGCGATGTACCACCCTGGCCAAATCTGGCCCACCATCTCTTTTTATGAGGTCTATGTAGAAGGTATCCAGCCATGTGCTATGAAAATAGAGACATTTACTGAAGAAGACACAAGATGCAAAAAAACATACACAGGTCAATGATGTCTCAGTCCTTTTCAAAGTGGGCACCTTGGGACCTCACACAGTTCCCCTAATCACCATCAGCAGCGTTGTTGTATTTTCCTGAATCTCTTGGACAGTTTGAGATCTCTTCCTTCTCAAAGGTGATTTTAGTTTTGGGAGAACCAGAAGTCACAGAAGGCCAAATCTGGGCTGTAGCGGGGCTGAGTCACCTGGATGATTTGACGTTTTGCCAAAAACTTTGCCTGAGACGTGATGCATGAGCAGGTGTGTTGCTTGATGACGCTGCCCATCACCAGCTGCCCATAGCTGCGGCCTTCTGAATCATCCAAATAGTTTCCACAGAGGAATGTTCAAGCTTAACACATAATTTGATGCAGATTCGTTGTTCTACTCATTCAGTCATTTTGAATGCAACAACCACACAGTACGCATGCTCACTCAGTGGTGTCTATTGTCCCCACTGACTAGTAAGGGGAAGTTGTCACTGAGCACGCATGTGCATTCCAGTCCACTCTCCTTGGCTGCTAGGTTACATCCATGTTACACAAACCGTTCTCCTTATATCAACAAGGGCCGGACTTTTTCTGGGCAGACCTTGTATATGTCCTATGAGCTAAAAATGCTTTTCGTATTTTTGAATGCTTGAAAACAAATCAAAAGAAGAATGATGTTTCATGCCACGTGGGAATTACATGACATTCAAGTGCCAGTGTCCATAAACAAAATGCTATTGGGACACCGCCACACCCGTCCACCCGCACACTGCGGAGGTGGTCTTTCCCAACTGCAGCAGAGTCGGGTAGGTGCCGTGGAGACCAAGTGGCCCGTGGGCCTGAAGTGCCTGCTGCCTGGCCCTTTGCAGAAAGAGTGTGCTGACTCCGGTGATAGACCTGGGTCAGTACTGGAAGGAAACCTGCGATGACTTCAACATCTGTAAAGAAGAAGCGAGGTTAGACCGAGAAACGGACTTAGGATTCTGGACAGGAAAAAGCTGGGGAATCACATGGAGTCATGCGGAGACACACCTCAGCCTCTCAGCCTCGGCACCCGTTGCTGCCTCTCACCCAGAAGCACACACGCACAGCCGCAGCTTACCTCTCCCCTGGCTGCCCTCCACCATGGTGCCCGCCTCCCTCTCTGCGGAGGATCTGCGATCACCCCGCTTTCCCGTGTGAAGCAGCACACTGACTCCCAGCAGCCTCCAGCAGCTCTTCCTCCCACGCGCAGAGTCCTGGGTTCCCCAGACAGACATGGAGATTCCCCAGACGAATATGGAAGGTGCAGAGTGGGCAGCTTATGGATCTTCCTCTCTGGGCCCCTATTACAGACAGAAGAGACCTATTTTGCCTTACTTACATATCATATTTTGTTTGACGAAAAATCTGGTGGCTTAAAAAATAGCTTGAAAACCACCAATGGATAATAAACTTTAAGCTTTGCGCCGTGGTCCTGTGGGATATGGTGTAGGGGATGGTCAGAACTCCCCAGACACGTCACGTGCTCCCTTCTACTTCCCAGATTTCCTCTCAGGGAATGGGGTCATGTGACAAGTTCTTACCAAGGACCTTCGAGTAGAAATGACTTGTCTTTCCTCCGTCTCTCTTTTTCTCTGCCTAGGTGACCTAGCAGGCCACTTGTCCAGGATAGTGTAGCTGACAGCTGGCAGACCACGCCTGAGCCCAGCTCCCTGAATGAACACGTGGGTGATTATCCTTCACTGCCACCTATTTTAGACACGTTGAATTAAGTGAAAAGCAAGTTGTGTAGGTGAAAACCTCTGAATTTTTGGCTCTGTTTATTAGTAGAGAGTAACATTCCTATCCCGGCAGATGCATCCTGCCTTTGTGCATACATCACTTCTTGGTTGATTGATGTGTTAGTTGGTTGATTATCTGACTCATTCATTCAATAACAGCAGACATATATGAAAAGCGTAGTATACATTACACTAGGTGCCAAGGACACACATCGTACGTATCAACCATACTAGCTCCCAACCGGAAGGTGTTTACAGTTGTGTCACTTTCTTTCCAGAGCAGTCGGGCACGATGGCCTCACGCCCACGCCGGCCTTGCATCTCGGTCATTCTGCACTATTTGCGCAAGCCCGAACTCACCAAAACAGGATGCCCCCGTGCCCTTTCCTACACTGCTTCTCTTAACTGTGGCTGGAGAAGTTTCAGAACTGGAACACCTGATACTGTAACCCTGCTAAAACACACGCTACTATTTCCTCCTGTGCATGGATCTGTTAAATCGTACTGGAAGAAAGTGAGCATGGAGCCTAGCAGAGTCGACTTTGCCTGAATCCATCTGGCCAGTGTGTCACAGGATCCAAAGAAGAGTGAAATCTTACATGGTGCATTGTGATGCCTGCATTTCGTGACGCTAAAGGTCCAGATGCTAAGACACTGGAGCGCTGTGAGGATGGGGACATTCTCCATCCACATTGTCAGACCTGGCAGCCGCTGGCCACATAGCACTACTGGGCAATGGAGATGAGGCTGATGTGACTGAGGAGCTGAATTTTTTAATTCCTTTTAATTAATTTTAATTTTAATAGCCACGTGTTGCTAGTTGCCACCTCATTTTCCAGTGTAGCTCTAGAGGGTAATCGGATCTGCTTGTCTAAATTGCTTTACCACCATAGTCTAAATATAATGTTTAAAAAATACAACTGTAAACACATTTGGAAATAATGAGAGAGAGAGAGAGAGAGAGAGAGAGAGAGAGAGAGAGAGAGAGAGGGATTGTTCCCAGCTCAATGCTAAGGTACAGCTCCAGGCTGTAACAGGGCCACAGGCCAAAAGCCAAGGTTGCCGGAGTAAGAGGTCCCCTCCGTTGCTGAGGTCTCTACTATGAAGCAGTCTTCTAGAACAGCAGGGCAATAAGTTCAGTAGTAACATTGGAACCATTCAATTAAAGATACTTAAAAAATAATTATTCATTCTTTCAGAAATATATTAAAAGCCCAATATATTTCAGGCATTCTTATTCTAGACACTCAGGATACATCAGTGATCAGATTTTTTAAAAAAGATCTCCAACTTTCTGGAGCTTACATTTTCATAGGGAAACCTACACGCTAAGTATAAATAAACATAGTAGGTAGAAAGCATTAGAAATACTATTTAGAAAGAAGTAGACCAGGATAATGAATAGCCTTGATATCAGTGACATTTGAGCAAAGCCTAAAAGAAGGTGAAAGAATCACTCGAAATTCTGGGGAAGGAATATTCTGGTCATACCTTGTAATTGTCCGAGAAGCAGTGTGCTCTGAGGCCCAGGGCAAAGGCAGGCATAGACCTGAGAAGTTCCCGAGTGGGTCTGAACCAAGAGACAGGGACGCTGACGTGTGGAGGTCTTGGAAAGGGGTGAGGTGTCTCAGTGCACTGAGCCTGAGGCCTTCTGGGAAGCCTGGTTCTTTCTAGGTTGATGGCACTTTTGTACTGAGTAACTTCAACCTTTCGCTATTCACTGCTCAGCGAAGAGTGTATTATAGTGAAACGAATGCACACCACCAGGCTCCCAGTCAACTCCCCACCACTAAGCACGGTTGGGGTTGAGGGTGGGGGGGCCATACTTTCCCAGTGGATCATGAGGGAGTAACGCTGAAAGGTTTTTTAAATGAGCCTTCCACCTCTAACAATCTCTAACTCTGAGAAATACTAGGCACAGAACAGTTTGCTGGGGTTGCCGTAACAAAGTGTCACATACTTGGTGGCTTAAATAACAGAGGCTGGAAGTTCAAGATCAAGCTGTCAGTCCCTTTCGAGAGCGTGAGGGCAGGTCTGCTCCGGGCGTCTCTCCCCCAGCGACCGGCAGTTCCCTGACATCTCTGGGTCCCTTGGCTTGTAGAAGCATCACTCCTATTTCTGTCTTCCTTGTCACCTAATGTTCTCCCTGTGTCCGTGTCCACGTCAGTATTTCCCTTTTACACGAGGACTCCAGTCACAGGAGGTTAAGAACTCTTCCACTCCAGTATGACGGCATGCTAACTTAGTCATGCCACCTGGTAGCAACCTTATTCCCAGATAAAACCCCCTGCTGAGGTTCCGGGGCTGAGACTTCAGCATAGGAATTTGGAGAGGACGCGATTCCACCCGTAACACGAGGGCAAGACTGAGGAAGGGAGAGTCGGCTGCAGAGCAGACCTGGCCCGCAGCCTCGGTGCAGCGACTTCCTTCTACGGCGGCGGGCGGTCCCTGCAGAGGTGACTCACTGGACAGCTCCAAAAACCGTGCTGCCACGGAAAATACCGATACTACGATTTTTAATGTAAAAGAGAAAAAAAGTCTTATTTGGATGGCTTGTCTTCTAGAAGTGGATGTCTATTTTCAAAATATTGCACTCGCAGCTTCAGCACAAGCAATCTATCGCCCGCGAATGGGGAGCGGAGCCAACACAGGCAGGCAGATCGCGACGCGAGTCTGGAGTTTCCCGTCAGCAGAGGGAGAGCTGGCGCGGAGCTGGGAAGCCTGCCACGGGGAGCCTCGCAGCAGGCAGGGCTCCGTTCCCCTTGCAGAATGCTAGGGCTGTGCTTGCTCCTCGCGGAAGCTGGGGCAGCAGAAATCTCGGGTCTCTTCTGAGAGTCCCTTGCCATTGTCATGGCTCCCACTGGAGAAATCACAATTCTCTAGTTTGTGAACTTGATCATTGTAGCGTGTTCTTAACCCAAAATAAGGAATGTTGTGTTTTCACTTCTACTTTATGGATCACTAAACGGTCAGAAGGCCCAAGTGACTTATTCAAGGTCACTCAGCTTTTAAATGAGGATGTTGGCATTAGAAATCATTACTTCAGAAGGACTGCAAAATTCATATTCCTTCCATGGTCTGCACTGGTTGCAGATTTGAAAACTGGTTTGAAATCTAAAAGCCAGTACAAAAAAACAAAACAAAACAAAAGAAAAACCCTTGGTTTAAGATCAATACCTTTCTCATTAAGAAAAGCAAACCAAAACAACACAAAGATCCCTTAAGGACATGAAGATGACGTTTCATCATTGGATTAAGAATAATACCAAAGGGTGCTTGACGGTTTACTAAGTGTTTCACATGGAAGATCCAATTGCATCCTCAGAAGGCTGTGGGGTGGTTACCTGTTTTACAATAAGGAACCTCAGCCCAGGATGGGAAAAGACGAACTGGACACGTCACCGCCAGGATGAGGCTGAGCAGCGCTCCAACCTGTATTCAGTAGCACAGGGCTGAACGTTAATTCGCCCAGCCTCCTGTATCCCTTACCATTTGTTTGCATTGCCCCTGGTTCTCTCTAATGGAGCAGGCAGGCCAATGGAGCAAGCTTGGAACACCTGCCCAGCCCTGTGCTGTGCTGACGGCCCTCCCGTGACTGCCTTCCCCACCTTTGCTGCTCCTAGTGTTGCTGCAGGCTCTTCTTGGGTTTGTCGTGGGTGGGAGATGGAGGGACCCTCTTCTCTGGCTTAGCTGTCTTGCTCCATTTTTTCCCAGTCACTTAACTTTGATTAAGAGACAATCTTCTTTCTCATCCTACCTGTTTCATTTCAAAGTTTCTTGTGCATTTATTGCTCTATGAGCCCTGCTGGGTATACGTTACTCATACTCCTCTTTCAGCAGAGAAAACTGAGTTCCAGCCAAATGAAATCTTTCACCCAAGTTCCTAAGAGGCAGAGGGAGGATTTTTTGTTGTTGCTGAGTTGTTTATTTATTTAAATCACTTTTGACCCAGTGTCAGGAAGGCTGTATTTTTCCATCGGGGCACCAAGTATGAAGTACTGCCACATTTCTGCAAAGGATGCTTTAGCATTGTCTGTGACATTTCCTTCCAAGCTTTGATGCTGGCGGTTATTTCTCTAATGAGGACTACTGGCTCACTAATATCAAATTAATGCCTGTTTCTCTATTTTTGTGTACACCAATGGCTTTCTGTTTTAGTGCTGAATCGTAACATAATCTCCTCGAAGGAATTTTAAAGGCAGTTAAAGTGAACACACTGAGAGCTACTAATATATGTACCTAATAAACACTGTGGGCAGCCCTGAGGCCACGTGGGACCACAGTAGCCGCTACAGGGCAGTGGCCACCACCTAGCTCACGGCGATTTCAACATGCAGTCTGATGGCAAAGATGGTAAAAAAATAAAAATAAATATGTATGTGATTTGGAATGTATGAAATACAGTGTAGTCCCTGCCCCCTGCCCCCGAGAACTCTGCTTTTTCTGGCTAGCCTGTGAGATCCTTTCAAAAACTCACATATGCATACTTGGCATCTAGAATGCTGGGAGAAAAGAACAGGAAGATGATGTTACCTGATGTCTACAATATGGCAGCTATAGGGTAAGCCATTGGCTACTCATTGTTGCATATGTCATTTAGCTGGATCATCACAACAGCTCAAGGGTGAGCAGCACTTTAGAATTTTATAGAATCTTTTAAAAAACCACAGTGGGTACACCTAGCACACCTTAAGACACACAGAGGCACAAAATCAATGCATGCTTATCAAATGAATGCATAGGTAGGGATTAAATATCCCTACATATTTTGCCACAATCAGGCAGCTCATTGATATTGAACCAAAAACCGATCTTTGGCTTCCCTGACTCAAAGTCTATGATTCTGGAAACCTGTTAGCCTGACTTTCAGTGGGTGATCACATGGTCTGGCAATGAATGGGAGCCAAGATGTTGACTAAGTGAATTGGAGAGTTGAAGGAAGGAAGGGAGAAAGAAAAGGAGGGAGGAAGGAAGGAAAACAAGAAAAGAAAGAAAGAAGGAATGAAAGAAGGAAGAAAAGAGGAAGGAAGAAAGGGAGGAAGGAAGGAAGGGAGGGAGGAAAAAAGGATGGAAGGGAAGAAAAAAGAAAAGGAAGGAAGGAAGAAAGAAAGAAGGAGAAGGGAAGGAAGAACAGAAAAAAGGAAGGAAAGACAAAGGAAAAAGGAAGGAAGACAGAAAGAAAAGAGAGAGAGGAGGGGAAGCAAATGGAAAAAGAGGAAGAAAGCGAGAAACCAAGCTGTCAGCAATGGGTAAACATTGAGCAACTGCACTGGAAAGATACTGTTTATAAAGCCATTGCTGGCTTCCTTCCAGGCTTCACAGTGATCCCAGAAAGTTCTCCAAACATCAGGTTTGAAGACACAAAACAGCTCTGCAACTGCCGCTTGTCTTCAGGTTCTTGACCGACAGGGGATTAATGAGTGATACATTTGCTTGGGGTGAGCTCAGGAAGTCAATACCCAAAATGCTTCTCACTGGTCAGCTAGTGAGAGAGTAAAGCTCCCCGGATTTTATATACAGTATGAAAACGTCTAAACCAATAACTTATTGAGCAACTACTTTCTGTGGTGAGACTCCCAGGCATTATTGATCCAACCCACTCAATACTTAGACTCAAACGCTAACCCCACAGAGTGGGTGGGGATGGCCCACTCAAGAGAAAGACTGGCTTTAAGCATTTTAACCAAGATCCAGTAGAAGGGGGGATGAGAGGGGAACTTATCATAGACAAGCACGTTCTTTCTCCTTAATCTCCTTATCTCAAGAATTCTTCTTGTCCTTTCAGTTCTGGTTGCAGTTCACTTCAGGTCAAAAAAGTTCTTGATATGCAGACATGTGGTAGGGGGAGGAGATGGAGTGGGAATCAGGAGACCTGAGTTGTAGTCTGACACTTGCTAATGACAAAGATTCTGTCCGTGACTGAACTCTAGCCAGGCTCCTCCCAACCCTCTGCTCGACTCAGCCTCTACATTTCAACCTTGGTCTATAAACTTGAACAAACACTAGCATACTCTCTAACGGTACAAGGCTGCTTCCCTAGGATGACCCTAGGTCCCCTTAAGTGCCTTTCTAAGAAAACTCAAGGATGCTCAAAGAACTGTGTGTCCCAGCAGCCACCTGGAGATAAGGCCCCATCTCCCAGCCTCTGTGGGAGTGGAGGAACCTGACTCCAATAAGCACCACTTAGCAAACCCAGATGGGTCTCCCTTGGACCAAACTGCCCCTTCCTTCTTTCCCTTCCTTGACTCTACTGAGCCCCCTCTAGTCCCTCATTCTGCCTTTAAAGCCCCCAGACACCTCTGTGCAAGTGGAAGTTTGGTTCAGTTCACACTGGATGCTTTTCCCTATTTCAATGATAAATCACTGATTAAAGTCTGTCCTTATGGCTTTACTTAGTGTTGATTTTTTTTTTTAAACCTTTGACACTATGCACTGGCCAGGGGATCTTGGACCAAATGCCTCACTCTTCTGGGTCCTGTCAAAATCACAATCCATGAAGATGCAGGTCTTGGGAGAGTTGGGGGCCCGTGCTAAACAGATAATGTCATTCGGCAGTCTTGGTTTCTTGGATTGTAATACATCTCCAAGGAGAACTTTCCGTACTTCACGAAATATCATTTTGTTTTAAAATAACAGGTTTTAATTAAACAGTACAGTGGTACACATTCTTGGTAGAAATTGGAAAATACGGAAAAATATGAAAGAAAAGGATAATGCAACTATAAGGAGAGAACCATTATTAATATTTCAGTGTATTGCCTTCCAGTACAATTTTATACACACATATTTATAAATATATTGAGGAGCATATTGTATATAGCTTTGAGCTTTTTTTTACTTATTATTTTTTGTAAGCTTTTCCATATTTTTTTAAAGATTATTTATTTACTTTTAGAGAGGGGAAAAGAAAGAGAAAGAGAGCGAGAGAAACATCAATGTGTGGTTGCCTCTTGCACACACCCCACTAGGGACCTGGCCTGCAACCCAGGCATGTACCCAGACTGGGAATTGAACCGGCGACCCTTTGGTTCACAGGCTGGTGCTCTATCTACTAAGCCACACCAGCCAGGGCTTACTTATTACTTTTTTTAAAAAGTATATTTTATTGATTGTGCTATTTCAGTGTCCCAATTTTTTCCTCTTTGCCCCCCTCCGCCCTGTTCCCGCTTCCCTCCAGCAAACACCCCTCCCCTTAGTTCCTGTCCATGGGTTATACATGCCAATTCTTTGGCTTCTCATGTCATTAAATAGTCTCTGGAAACCTGATTTTTTTGTAAGTGACTAGTAGAACTCCATCAAATAAGGTTCCTGTAATTAATTTAAACATTTCCCCCTTTTTGGTCCTTTCGGTCATTTTGATTATTTTTTGCTGTTACAAAAATGCTGCTATGAGCAACTAAATACCTGAATATAGGCAGATATTTATGCTTTTACCAATGACAAATCAGAAGGGTTGACTCACTAAATTAAAGAGTGGGGGCCAATTTTAAATTGTCCTGCAGAAAGTTTCCAGCAGTTTGTACACCAGGAGGTCGTGAGGATACTTACTGGACTTCATGCCACCAACACCAAATCACACACAACAACAAGAGATGCTCCACAAGCCATCCTCCCAACCACATGGGAGCCAGTACGATGACGTAATACTCATTCCTTTGCTTTCTAGTGCAGTTAATGTCTTTCTTTCGGATTGATTTATCATGTGCAAATCTTCCCTTGTAAACAAACTTTTGTATTCTTCGAATACTTTTTTGAGGAGAGTGGGGAATGGGTGTTCATATTTTTTCTAGGTCTTTAAACGATAAGGACATAAATCATGGCTATGTTCGCTGTAGATTTTTTTGCTGTATTTCCTTTTTTTTATTGTTGAAGGTGTTTTGTTTATAATGTCTAAGGAAATATATTTTTTAGGACAGAAGTCAAGTTCCCCGAAGCCAGGGAAATACATCGCTTCCCACCAGAAATACATTCTTTTGGTATTAGCACAGAGCTTTGAAAACAGTAAACAGAAGAGTCACATCAGAATTATCCCTCTCCCTTTTTTTCTCGCTGAGGTCCAATTCTCAGCCCCTAATCATCCCCGAACCTACATTTTTCATTATTTTATTTCTGTAGCCATTTATTAAACAATGCAAAACAGCCCAAGGAGTCTAGCCTTTTCTCCTGTCGTTGTCCCCGTGAAGTCCGAATGGTCCTTTCAGGATGGACCTCCCCTGTTTCAGAAACACCTGCAGGGACAGAACTGCTGGGAGGGAGTCTTTCCGGAAATTGCCAGGAATGGGGGCTGAGTCCCAAGAAGCAATGAATTGAATGTATTTCAGACCCGGCACGTCGGAACCTGAACTTTTCAGCATCGCCGATTTTCTGCATTCGTGCCCTTGCCATTTTAGGCCTTTAGGAGTAGAAGTCTCCTTAGGACTCTCTGGGTTTCCTGCTAACCCTGAAGCCCCCTTGCCTCTGCGGGCCCTCTGTGCCCCTCTGGCCGAGCCTCCTTCAGGACGCAACCTGAAGTCCTTTCCCCGTTGCTACTTCCGATGCTGCCTCCGTCCTCACCACCTCCTGCCCACGACATGCCCCGCCCCAGCCTTCCCGCTGCGGACTGAGTGGCTCATCATTCAGTAAAAGAGAAAACAGGAGTCCCGCCTAACACCCTGCTGAGATCTTTGCCACCAAAGTTTCATCTACGCTTCTGTGTAAACATTGTGCACTCCACTGTGGCTCACTTCTCCATTTAAAGTCACCACTTCCCCAGACCGGCCTTCTTGGTGGCTGTGCAATCGCCAATTCCACCCTCCGCAGGAGACGGCCGTGGAGGACGCTTTCTAGGTTCCCCTGCTTTTGGTGATGCTCAACACTCATGGCTCTGAGGATACTTTGATTCCTGTCTTCGGACAAATTCCTAAAGTGAGAGGCACTGTGTGAATACATAAACCTCTGGGCACACATGTTAGAAACAACATAAAAGAAAGCTAAACTTGATTTTTTTAGGTTTGCAGTTTCTACATTGAGGCGGGGAGGGTGCTTTAAGACAGGGGTTCCCAACCTCCAGGCCACGGACCAATCCGGGCCTGTTGGGAACCAGGCTGCATCGCAGGAGGTGACCTTGCATGTGATGTGCTTGAGTCATCCCCAGACCACACCCCGCCCCCCGCCCCCCGTCTATGGAAAAACTGCCCTCTATGAACCAGGCCCTGGGGCCGAAATGGTGAGGACCGCTGCTTTAAGACATAGCTATATTCTGCTTTGTATTCTTCAGAATGTGCGTTGACACTCTGATTTTTTAAAGGAGTCATCATGACCTAATTTCATAAATGGGAATTCAGTGGGCAAACACAAAAGGGAAGCATTAACACCGCTTCTAACACGGCTGTCCAGACGCTCCCAACTGAGAGTCACTCCCCACCCCGTAGTTCCTAACCCTGGACTTCCAGGCCTTTCTGCTCTTAGAAGTGACAGGACCTCCCCGCCTCTGAAAACCAGGGAGGAGGAACCTCTCTGGTAGCTGCGGGGAGCGGGAGCCTGTTGGGGCACAGATAGGGGAGCTGATAGGGGCCTGAGTGATAAAGGAGAGAGCAGCAGGCGCTGTGTGTCTCGGAGGAGAGATTACTGGGGGGTGCTGCCCGCTTGTGCGCGGAGGACGATTTCTGGCAGGCTCTGTGGGGGCAGGTTCGGGGAAGGACGAGCAGGCAAGGAGCTCAGGCCTTAGGCTGATAAGAACTCCTAATCTCAGCGGATCTGCTTAGGATTCCAGGAGGACTTCTCTCCAAACACGGTCGGTGACCTGCCCCTAAAAAGCACAAGGCACTGGCCAACTTTCTGGTGTGCAATCCGCAACGCCTGCCGCGCTGGTCCCAGCCCATCATTCCGCCGTTATCTCCGACTCTCCCGCTTCCTGCTTCTGGCTCCCGGCAAAGCCCTCCGCCCCGCCCTGCGCCCCGGGAGGCCTCGCAGCGCCCGCACACGCAGCTGCCTAGTGTTACGCTCCGGGCCTGCAAAGCCTTGCTCGCTGTCCGGAATCCGGCCTTTACTTCTGAACTCCCCAGTCACTTTCCTCCTGGCCGGCTCCATAGAAGCCATTGCCGTCTTTGATGTCTCCTGAAGGAGCCAGTCCTTACTTCCAGCAACTGCTTCACTGCCTGAGAGTTAGTCCTTCCCTGACATCCGTGGCCTCTTTGGGGGCAGGTCCTATGTGTGCCTTAAAATAATCCGTCTAATTGCAGGGCCTCAGGTAAGAAGACCCCGACAGCATGAAAAGCCATAAGGATTTACTGAGGGTGTGCAAAGGGGAATAAATGAAAGGAGACTGTTAGGGGCTGAATCTTGTGTTGCCCCCAAATTCGCATGTGGAAGCCCTGAGATCCAGTGTGATGGCTTTTAGGGGGGCCTTTGGGAAGTAATTAGGGTTAGATGAGGTCCTGAGGGTGGGGCCTCCAAAATGGCTTTAGGTGTCTTTATAAAAAGAGGGAAGGAGACCCCCACCTCCTCCCTCTCTCCCTCACTCTCTCTCCCTCTCCCTCCATGTGAGGATGCAGAGAGAAGGCCGAGCTCTGCTCTCACCACGAGTGCAATCTCTCAGGATCTTGGTCTTGGACTTCCTATTTTCCAGAGGTATGACAACGAAACGTTGTTGAAGCCGTGGTATCTTGTTCTGGCAGCCTGAGCAGACTAGCACAGAAGGGAAGATGTAAGACAGAGAGAGGAAAAAATACAACTAATAAAATGTTTACCGCATTGAATTTCAGCCACTGTCTCTGGTAAATGTGTAAGTGCAAGTGTGTTTGAAATTGGTGGCTAAGGCCTAGAGCTGTACAAATGTGTGAAAAATCTCGTAATTGAAGATCAGTTTGACTCTCTGGAACATCACCAGGGATCCGAAGGCAGTAGACAAGGCCTATGAGGTCTGTGCGCAAAAGCCCACGCGCAGGAGAGGCTGCCCCCTCGCAGGACCGCCCTCCGCATCGGTGTTCCTGCTTTGTTTCTTGTCCGTTTGCTGTCTTGAGCAGTTAAGATACAGTGTGTTTCCAAGAGCATATATGCATTTCTTTATATAAGCATTACGGGTTGTTTAATCATTTACATCAAGGGGGGCGTACTATTTCCTTTAGGAAATGGCGCTCTGATTTGCCGAAGTGCTAGTAGGTAAAGGTAGATTGAAATTCAAAGCGGGGAAAGATTGAGGGTGGGAGGTGGGGGTGGATGGGGCGGGGAAAGTGATGGGAGGAAAATGGAGACAACTGTGCTTGAACAATAATAAAAACAAAACCAGAAGCCAAACCAAATTCAGTGCAGCTCAATCACACACCATTCGGGGTGTGTCAGTTTCTCAAAACCATCTGCAGACACTCTGCCCTTGAACGATGGGAGGTTTCATCTCCCCCACCCCCTGAAACGAGAGTGAAGGGGCCATTCATTTTTAAGAACATTCAGTGGAAAATGTCAAGCTTGTGGGAGATGGAAGAAAGCTTCATGCAACAAAGTGCATGGGACTAAAGCTGGACATTTAATGAGATGTCCATGCAGACTCCCGACCATGACACAGCTCAGGGTTCTGCTGAGGGTTGTGGTCACCGAGATCTGTGGAGTACTCACTGCAATATTCATTCATTTTCAAAAGTAAACGACAAACAGATAAGCAGAACCTGGAGAAGATTAAGGTGTTTACGAAATTGGACTGCTTCGGTAAATTGTGGTACACCCTGGAATACCTCGAATCTTTTATAAGAAGCTCGGTGGAATAACACCGCAAGATCTCCGAAAAAGGCAAGAGGTGGCCAGTGTGAATAGTAGGGACATGCGTAACTTTTAACAGTGGGGACCTTTGAGGAGAAGGATGGAGTGGGTGTGGAGAACCTTTTCCTCTTCGTGTGGCTCTCTCTGTACTAGAAACATCTATTCTTATACAAGTGCATACATATGATTTTTAAAGCATGGCCACTGATGTCAAATACGATGTATCTTAGAGGGGAATTAATGAGTCATTTCACTTTTAGTTTTTGTTTTAACTTCCCTGTAGTAAAATATACATTCACAACAAATGAACCATAAATACAGGCGGAAGAAAAACCTGCCGTACTTAAAGACATAGTCTAGATTTTACCCTAAGAGTGGCTTCCTGGGCATTTCTCTGGCTTGGCTGTAGAGAACCACACTGGGACCTACATGAAGTCACAGACTTGAGGACGCGGTCCCCGGAGGTTCTGACTCCGCGAGTGAGGCCTCAACGAACTCAACGTACCCAAAGCCAACGAAGAACGCAGCGATGCAATTTTGATTCGCGGCCTCCCGTGGGAACCAGTGATCGTGTCAAACGCTGGGCTCCATCTACTCACCAAGCCGCCTTCAGGTTTGGGGTTAGAATGTCATGTCACCGCGTTGGATCGTATGTATCCAATCCGCTTTTCTGACTGCAGGGCCGTGCAGTACAGGAGAAAATGTGTGGGCTGTGAAGCCAGAACAGACTGGGTTTGAACTTAGGCCCTTCGGAGGTATGCCCTAAATAACACCAGGAAATCATCGGCCTCTCTGAGCTGTTACACTTCCCCAACAACGCTAAGGAGAGACTCAGGGCTGCTTTTAACATGTGAGACATTTACTGAAGTGCGAGGGACCCAGGGGTGCTCAGGAAGTGGGAGCTATTGTTATCTGTGGAGGCAGACGCACGCCACTGGTTCATCTTTTTATTATTTTAAATGCTAGGCGGTCACGGTGTGGGCAGAGATCAGCTGTGTCTCAAAGACACTAAGTGGAAGAACACTGGAGAAACGGTAGCGTGGGGGCCGAGCTGGGGCTCTTGGGTGCTGCTGCTCTTTTAGACCGGCTTTCAGAAAGCACCTGTCAGACCTCTGAGGGACCTTTAGCTCATTCATCCTAAAGACAGCGTGATTGCATCCCAGATAACAGCAGCAAATGCAGTCCCTGAGATTGGAGTCTGATGATCAATCCTAGCATCTCAACGTTGGAGAGAAAACATCATAAGGAACCTCACTGTGCTCACCTCCGGCCCAGACACTGGGTTCCACAGGGCACCCAGGCACACTCGAGAAACCCTGCATTGAAGTAGTGCGAGAAGTACCCCGTGGTCCTGAAGGTGCAGCACCAAGGCTGGGAGGGACCTCAGGGACTGCAACGGGAGCACGGGCTCCCAGTAACCTTGCAGCTACCATGAGTCAGGTATTGTGCTAATCTTTCTGCACCTACAATCTCCGGTCCTTCATCGCCCATCACGGCAGCTGTCACGGCCCCAGCTTCACAGTCGAAGATCTGCAGTTCAGAGTCTCGGTAACCTTACCTGCCTGGGGTGACATTGTTCACAAGAGGGGAGCTGGTGTTGGAAGTCAGGCAGGTCCGGTGCAAAACCTATAAACTCTCCCAGGGGTCCACTGAATTCTCTACATGCTTGGTGGCTGTGGTTTGCTGGGGCCCACCGAATAGGGCTGTGATATGGCCAGGGCCCCTGGGGCCCCTTGGGAAGGCTCAGTGATAGCTCCAGAGAGGCTGTTGTTGTTCCGGACCTGTGGCTCGGGAGCTGTGTGCCTTGGGGGAGCCGCCCTGGCCTTTGGTGTTTGAAAAGAAACAGGCCCCACCCCATCTCTAGGCAGGGGAAGCCAGGAGGTAACTGGGAGCCTGGGGTGGGGGAGGGGCGTGCATCCTTCCAGACCCTTTCTGCTCTGATCTCATCCCTCTCCAGCTAAGGATTATCTTACTGTCTGGTAGTGCTGTCCCTCCAGCAGCTCGCTGTCTCAGATAAGAAATACCTCTTATATTTTTTCTTCTTGATGTTTCCCCTTAAAAGAACGTGTGTATCGAGTATCATTTGCATGTGATAGAGTTGACAAAATATCTCCCATCCCCTCCCTGAGTTTTCCACCCCATCCTCAACTCCCGGCTGCTAGCCTACATCTGACCTAGACATTGCCTGGTCCCTACACGTACGCATAAAGTCCCCAACATGTGAAGATTCAGGGAGACCCCATTTCCTTTGCAGTGAGCATTGAGCTCAGGGCGCAGTGGTGAAAGCAGAAAGGGAGGCAGGGACCAGCTCTCAGGGGGCTTCGGACCCCAGGCAAAGGTGCCCAAGCTCTACCCAAACAAGCACAGAGTCCGCAGAGGGTTTGCCTGTGGCTGAGCGGCTTCATCAGCCTAAGAAAGTCCCCGGAGGGGCTGGGCTGTTTGAGGCTGGACAGAGATGCTCCCGTGACAAGGCTGAGATGACGTGGTAGCCGTGTTGCCTTATCCTTTTCTATCCCTGCAGACTGGTGGGGCCTGGTGCCTTGAAGTTACTGTAAAACAGCAAGAAGACCCTCTAAAGGTGGCATCAACCACCAACAAAATGGTGAGTCAAACGCAAGGCTGGGTTCGGGTTCACGTTCTAGCTGGGAGGGGAAGACGTCCGTGAGGTTTTCGAAGCAGGAGCTGCGGCTCTGAGCGAGGGGGCTCATGCTGTACCTCGATATCGGGGTTCCGATGTTCCCATCTCTAGTCTCAGCGCTAGCTCGGTGTTTTTCCTCCGCTGCCACCATCCTCCCTGCTGTCTCAGGCTTAGGCCCTCAGGGACATGCGACCAGCCTGTCTCACCTGGGCCTCCGCAGGCCAAACAGCAGGCCCCTGTCTCCAGGTTTAGTGAGGAAAGCCCAAGTCAGGAAGGCTGGGGCCGAGGTTTTATGGAGGCTCTGGGCCAAGCGGCTTAGCCAGGAATTCAGCCAGCGCTGCCCTCTGTCTCAGGGGAGCTGCAAAACGCAAACAGCCCTGGTAAAACAGGAGAGCGATTTCCCCAGCAGGAGACAGGAGCCTTTAACGAGCTGAGTGAGCCTGCACCGGTCCCACAGTCCTCCGCTCCGGGCTGGCTAATTAGATTGCCGGCTGGGAGGAGCCCTTTGATGACCCAGACGCAGCAGAAGGAGGCTGCTCCGAGGGGCCGGAGTGGACAGTAACCAACAAGCCATCTGAGGGTCCTCAGGTGCATGGGGAGGTGTCTCTCCCCTTTCTCCCTCTTCTTCTTCCTCCAAGTCATGCCTCAAATCCTGCTGATGACACAGTTTTGGATTTTTCAGAGAAAGGAGGATAGTCAAGTGAAGCATGCAAATTTCCCCGGAAGGATGGGATACACTCGCAATTATGTCATTTATTCATCCAGTCTTTTTTTTTTATTGACCTATTTAAAGTCTGTGCTGGAGTCTGGGATACAGCAATGACTTTAACGTTTAAGAAAGGGCGAAAATTCAAGGACATAAAGAATTCCCCGATACTTAGGGGAAGTGACCCCCCCTTCCCCAAGGAAGGGGCAGGTAGAGTGTGGTAGGTAACGAGGGTATGGGGGAGGTGAACTGGAGGACAGGACATGGGACTGGGTTTTGCAGAACGGATTACTTTTACTTTTTACAGGAAAACAAACACAAGTGGCCAGATAAGTAGGAATTGTTGTTGGTGTTTTAATCAGAAAGGATATTTCAGGGAATGGGAATGACAGGCAGCAAGGCGAGACGTCTGGAGAAGCCCGCACTGGAAGGGACACAGTGGCTGGGAGGGACGGAGGGGTGAGAGCTGACCTGAAGGCCGCCTCCTGTGGCCGAGCCAGGAGCCTGTCTCCAGGTTCTGCCTGGTACCAGGGGGCACGAGAGGGTGGGCCTCTTCACTCCCAGGGCTGGCAGTCAGCGAGGCAGGAGCTAGCTGTGTGATTTTCAAGGAACGGGTCTGTTATGGACCAGATGTTTACGTCCCCCACAAATGCACACGTTGAAATTCTAACCATGCAGTGTGGCTGTTTCTGGAGACAAGGCCCCTAAGGAGGCGATTAAGGTTGCATGATGTCGTAAGGATGGGACGCTGCTCCAGTAGGATTAGTGCCCTCAGGAAAAGAGCCACGAGGGAGCTGACTCTCACCCTCTCTCCGGGTGGGCACACCGAGGAACAGCCACGGAAGGACGTGGCAAGAAGGTGGCTGTCTAAAAGCTAGAAAGATGTTCCTTTCCAGAAGTCCAATCAGCTGGAACCTGGACCTTGGACTTCCAAACTCCAGGAGTACGAGAAAACACATTCCTGTTGTTTAAGCCACCCGGTCGATGGTATTTGGTTATGGCAGCCCAAGCAGAGTGCTTGGAACCTCTGAGATCTCCCTTGGCTGTGCCCTGACCTCTGCTCACAGGGGCACCCTTCCAAGGAAAGTCATCTTCTCCTGTCTAAGATCACCCAGGCTCTGAATATCGTATCATCGTTCCCCAGCCTTCCCTGCCTTTCCTTGAAGACGGCTGTGCACGTCCATGTTTTGCCGTGAGATTCCTGCTGGAAGAGAATCCCCTCCTTGTTAACGTGAGGCTTAGTCAGGTCGCACAGTCCGGCCAATGGCTTCTGAGAGAAAGCGATGGACGCTTTGTGTCTGAGCAGAAGCCCCGAGCATCGTGGAGTGGCTCTACCATCCCTCTGCGCCCTCTGCCCTAAGAGCGCAGGGGCCGCTTCTTTCGCCCAGATCCCAGGATGAAGACACTACATGGGACCACGTCGCGGCTGCCGCAGCCCACGCAGTGATGGCAGCTGACATGAACCGTGAGGGAAACACCAACCGTTGTTGAACTTGGTTGTTTCTACCGCAAAACCGAGAGAACGCTGACACGCCCACCGCATGCGGTCAACACTAAACTGTGGTTCCAAAGACGCACATTTTCAGCTTCTGACTACTTTCTTTTAAAGTTTTATTTATCGATTTGAGAGAGAGAAGGGGGGGAAGAGAAAGAGAGAGAAGCATCGGTTTGTTGCTCCACTTATTCCTGCGTTCATTGGTTAATTCGTGGATGTGCCCCAACCAGGGATTGAACCCACAACCCTGGCGCATTGGGACAACACTCCAACCAACTGAGCTTTGTTCTCAGAACCTGCTCTGTTGGGCTTTTCCCACACATTCCCCTCCCACTTTTTTTTTTTTTTTTTTTTTTAACCAGAATGCCTTCTTCTCAGAGCCCTGTGGGCTGGGCTCATTGCTAGTGTCCCCAGTCTCCTGTGCATGTCTCTGTCACTTCATTCACCAAAGGGGACTGAAAGAATTATCCTATGAACCTGTCTCCCCAACTGGAGGCCAGGGTACCCTCCAGGGCATCTGGCTAAGGGCTGACCCAGAACTAAAAAATGCGCCTTCTCCGTGCCATGGGCACATCCGTCCCCGAGCCCCCTGCCCTGGCCGACCGTTTCTGCCTGGCTGGAGGAAGGCTGTCAGTGCCCGACATCGTCACGGTCAGGTCGGGGAGCAGACCCATTAGTGTAAAGGGGGAGACGTCAGTGCCGTGGCTTCGCAAACAAGCTTGATCGACGAGAAGAGAAGCGTGTCCCCAGCCGCACAGACGCGGCCACACTTCAGCTCAGCACGGCTGACTGCTGTGCTTCCCAGGGGCTGTGTCGTGGCAAAGCGGAGGAAGGGGAGATCAGGCGAGCTTGGTACACGTGCAGTTCCTCCAGCCCACGGACCTCCTTGGTCTCATATCACAAGTACACATGTGTGGGCACACATGCCATAACTCTCACACACACGGACATGAGGCATGCACACATCACACACGTGCACACTTGCACAAATCAGGAGGCCGACGTTAACTGGGAGAAGAAGAGATAACCCTAAACTGCCAAACTAAACATCAGCAAAGACCGGGGAAGTGCTGAGCCTCCCGCCTCTCATCAAACAGTACATACTCTGTACATACTGTTTGAGGCTTTGGATTCGATTTTAATTTAGTATCACAAGGAGACCAGCAAATGAGGCTGTTTTACCAAAAATGATCACGGGATTGACAGTTACGTTTAAAACAATACTTGTCTGTTTTGTCTGTGCTTGTTGCTGTGCTAGATGGTGGGAGCATGGAGATTAAAAGACATAATTACCATCTGCAAGTACCTCTGAGTCTGGTGAGAGCAACAATCCCCAGAACAAATAATTCAAACGTTTCTTAGGATTGCTGCCATCGGCATTTCCGGAGGAAATAGTGGAGTTACAAGGAGGCTGTCGTCAATATTAACCCGATAGACCAGGAAGGTTTGGGAGGAGATAACACGTCGTGTAAGGGTTGAAAGATGAGTTCGTGCCCAGTGGAGAATATCAACACACACACACACACACACACACACACACACACACACGACTGATTTGTGACATAACACGCATGGACTGTATTTTAATATGTAAAAGTATCTCCAAGTAAATGGTTTTCTTTGGGGATATGAAGAAATTATGCTAGAGAAAATATCTGGTATGTAACCCTTGATTAAATGTAATTGATTCACGAAACAAACAATATTCATCGACATTTTCTGATTTCACACTCTTTGCCCAATTAAAATTTTTTCTAGACATGGAAATCAGTGGCCAAGAAGAGCTCGAATGTAACCTCATAGAACAGCCGTTTTCCTCTGGTCTCCTGGCTTAATGCTTCCGTTTAGCAGAGATGTAGTTTAATGGATCAGAGAAATGAACTTGCTCTTTGAAATACGTGGGTCTCTCTCCTTTCCTGGTCGTGTTTCACTGGACACCTTCCTGAGACTCAGTTTCCCATCTGTGAGAGGGGACGAAAAGTAACTTAGGATGGTGTTACCAATGTAAGGCGCCAGCCACGTAACAGGCAGTCAACAGAATGCCATAGTCAACTCGGGCCTCTCTTATTAAGAAAGGCTGCTAGGAATCGGATGACTTCTGCTGTTTCCTGACATCAGATCCACATTATGTGAAAGTTATGAAGAATGTTCTTTAAGAACTTGAGTCGTTTTTCTAGGCGTTGACAGTAAATTAATAATCAAGTTTGGAGTATTATATCTCATTTGGGTCTATACATCTTTTGGCTAAATCTTGGATCTACAGTTTAGTAATTGTATATTCCTGGGCAAGTCACTGCCCTTTTCTGGGGCTGTTGGGTCATAGTGATATTATACTAATTAGGTGATAAGAGATGATCAGTAGATTTATGGAAAGAAAAGTTAGTGATTAGATATGTAAAGCACTCACTCCTTCAGCGTAGTGGCTGTATTGATAACGACTTTCCTCATCTTGCAGTGAAATGGTCACACGTTAAAAGCCAATGCCTTCATACCATCAGCACTGAATTTCACCCTGGCCAGGTGGTGTCTTTGTCCAGGGCTCCGCACTTGAGAGCTCTTCTCTTACCCTCTAACCGCAGTCTTCCCCAAGGGGTGAGGAGTCTTTACCTTACTCCCTACCCATGCTCCAAGGACCTAGAGTCATGCAGTTCCTCACCAGGTGGCCAGAGTTCCTTCCGGCACTAGTGTCCCATCTTTTCCCTGGCTCCAGGTCACTAGAGGCTGACTGTGTCCCTGGTGTGTGCATCCTTAGGCACGAGGGAGAGCTGGGAGCGAACTGTTGGGGGGGAGAGTAGACAGGGCACGCAGGTTAGGTGAACTCAGGGGTGGGGAAAGGAGGAGGCTTGCCTGTGGAACCGATGGCTCTCCATAACCTTCCAGGTCATTATGAGGTTCTGTCAGGGTAAAAAGTTTGATGTCAAATAAATGTTATTTTAGTGAACAAATTTCTAGCTTGGTTTGTAACTTTTAAATATCCGGGGATAGGGTATGGGGGCCCTCATCTTTAGATCTTCCCAAAGCCTGACAGAAATTAGGGGAGGTTGTTCTTTCCAGTGAACGTTGGACGTCTGCTATGTGCTTTTTACTCAGGAGGTTCTTAGCACTCACATCCCCCCTTTTTTTCTTGACGGTGAGAGAGGCAGGAAGAGGGTTGGAGGAAAGGCCAGTCGAGGTTCAAGGAAATTCTTGGGACACTTACACAGACAGGTGGAAGTGTTCTTTGGATATTTTTAAACTACATAAGTTTCCCCGAGAATTGCCAGGATTTGGGTTACCTAAATGTCAAAATGGACCTTGTTAGAATGCCAGTGTATCTTCATCTTTGTAACTTCTTTACCACCTATAGAAAAAGAATAGATTGAAGAACATGTAGAAATGAAATACATCCTTTTTTATGCTACGTATCCTTGAATAAATATTTCTTTAAAAAGAGTCAAACAATTGTGTAAAATATTCCCAACTTTGACTTTCAGAACCCATACATGGTATTACCACACCCCTGTTTAAAATCCTTTTGAGGCTTCCCATGTCCAAAACGTAAAGTCACAATTATGTAATTTTCACATAAGATGTTGTAACCTGACTTCATTTTCATTCATTTGTTGGCGCCCATGGCTTTAAGGAGGCCGAACTTTCCTCTCCTCGCCAGTCCTGCCGTGTCTCTCCATCCTTTCTTGCACTTGTACCCGTGAGTCAGTCCTCCTGGCACAAGGGTTCTGGATCTGGGGCTCACAGATTCCCCGTAGATCTACAGCTAGAGGGCTGGTGAAGTTGGATGAGCAGCTATTTTTGTTTTCACTTATACCACCTGAAATTTATGGTTTCCTTTAGACAGGGGCCAACTACCTTCTCTTAACGTCTTGAGATCTTTGATCGAGCACTCGTCTGTTTTATCAGAGTATGTATTTTGTTCTTGTATTGTGATCAGCCATCCTCCTCCCCACCCCCACCACCCAACCAATTACAGAGGAAACGAACTGAGTGCTGTACATCTTCCTGTTATCTAGGAGGCATGGGTTAGGAAGCAGTGGCTAACTTGTTTATAGTAAAAAATGCATACGTCTTAGAGCTTTACCCGCGCACCTCACAGGGCACTCGTGTGGAAACAATGCACAGAGTGTAACAACACACACAAGTCCACACGACTCAGAGCAGAACTGCTGCTGAGAGTGGGGGTGGAGAAGTGGAAGTGAGAAATGGTGAGAAGGAGATGAATAACTAACTAAACAAATCAGACCATATATATATACTGGTCTATATATGCTGTGTGTGTGTGTGTGTGTGTGTGTGTGTGTGTAAGAAAGGCTCCTAACATACACACACAGGCGGATCACAAGCCGGGAACTGAGAACTGCGGTTAATTTACGTCTCTGCCTTTGCAATCCGCCACAAAGAGGGGTCACCAAAACCAAAAGAAAGGAAGGCAGCCAGCCTCTCCAGGAAGCACCCGCTCCACCTGGGGTTCCCCTCTCCCCCCACTCACTCGGGGTAGGGGTGGGGGTGCTGCGGATCGCTTTCAGCGTGGGGCCCCTCTCACAGCACCTCGTCCTCTCTGCGCCTGTCTGTGCAAACTTTGGCAGAAAATGCTGGTCTGAATCTACTTGATTTTTCCAGCAACCGGCCTGGCACTAGATATGTAGTGAGTGTTCAATAAACATTTGTTGACTACATTATACTGATGGGGAAAAAACCACTAGGTTTATTGAAGAAGTTGATATAACTCATCAAGCCTTGTCAAGCTGGAACACTTCTGTTTGTCTCTTTCTTAACAGATAGAAAGACAGACAGATAAAGGTTTCATATACTTAAAAATTTTTCATTATTATCTTCAAAACAACCGCAGTTGTTTCACTGTCATTTCTTCAAATAAACAAATCATACTTATATCTCTTTCTTAAGGTTCATTTCAAGAAACAAAACTACTGATGAATCAAGTTCCTTTCAAAATCAACATGGGACTCTAACGGCCAGTGTCCAAAGGCCGGCAGGACCCGATGTTGCCCAAGGAGTAGAAGGAGGAGTGGTGGGCATTTCACAAACATGAGCACCCCCCCACACAACACACCAGCTCTGAGTCTCTCATTCATTCATTCATTCGCCTCTAACTTTAGTGCTGCTTGAAATATTTTTTATTTTAAGCAAGCAGCACTACTTGAACATATTTTTATCCCAAGGCTATTTCTGCAGGTGTCAAGGCGGCCTTGCAACTCGAGCTTCATGCCCTGGCTGTAGAAGATAAGCTATCACCCAGTTCAAAGGCAGTTAGCTCCCCCAGTGTGTGCTTTTGTCTGTGGTAAATGTGTTTGCCTTCCCTGTTTAATCTGAAACTACTTATCAGTGAAAGGGCAGGCACAGAGTTGGGGCCGTGGACGTTTAGCGTTGGCTTTACAGAAGGGTGTGTCTCGGGGAATGTCCTGTCTCAACACACCTCGTAACTCCTAGAAACACTTCGTGCACAGAGACCTCGTCATGGTGTCTCCCCAAGTCTTCCTGACTTCGGAGGCATCGACCATCTCCTCAGTCCACTGCACTCACCAAGCCGAGGATGTTATTTTAGAAAATCAAATAGAAGCCGCGCTACCTCCGAACATGGAGTTTATTTCCAATGTGCACCTCTGCTCTCCTTCTATATTTAAAGAAGGCTGTCTAGCAATTATACTAACTTGACTCCAGAATCAAATATTTAGGGCAGCAAAACCATGTCTATTTCAGGCTCTGCAGCTGACGTACATTCTTAGGATATTCAGGATAAACACAGTATTTCATTTCAAGTTCCTAAAAAGGGAAATGACCATGAGCAAAACGAAAAGGCTTCATTTCTGCACGCCGCACACAGTTGCAGCTAGCTGGAGTCTGGGCCCCTGAAGCAGGCCGTTAATCACAGTCTGACACAGCCCTGTGACTGAGGGTATTTAAAAGGTTAACATATTTCAGCCCTTCACGGAGGCACAAAGAGGTGTGTCTACAAGGTTATTAATACATTAGTTGGGCCCGTAATTATTATCCTAATGGCTCTTATCAAAAACAGCAAGAGGTAGGCAAGAAGTGGGTAATTACAGTATGAACATAAGGAGATGGCTTTTTTTTCTTTTCAGAAAGCTTTCCATCAGCATAATGACCAAAGTATCTGGGACCCATTCTGAAATGCATTAACCAGATGATGTGATTACTAAGTCACTTATTTAATTAGCTCTGTTCACCAAAGACGAGTGCCATCCAGACTCCCCCAATCTCTCCACCCTGCTCACCCCCAGGTGGAAACTGTCCTCTTTTTCCTCCAAACAAGCGGCCCCTCGTCCTCCACTATCCAGCTCGGCTTTGCACACTGTTCAGTGATACTTCTTCCTCTGACTCCCTCAAAGGATGAGCCATCCCATCCTCTGTCCGTCCATCCATCCATCCATCCATCTGCCTGTCAACCTGATTTTTTAATGCCTTTCCAAAATAAAATTGAGTCGACTGACCACTACCTAGCAAAATGGAAAGCATGTTTCTTATCAACTTGAATTTTTTGTCGCTTAAGATTTGTACCCGCTACACAATGAGCTAGACTAAATGGTGACGCATCCATTGATATTTAGATTAAAGATACAAAAATACTAATTTAGACACCTGTAGCAAAATAACATGCTTAGACGTCAAGGTAAGGAGAAAAAAATGTGAAGTTGACCGCTGAGGTAGAGCAAACCGTCGGTTTTATGTCCCGGAGGGTGAGACTCACACCCAGATCCACGGCTTGCTCAGGACACCAGTCAGGTAGGTACTGAAGTTTCCTTAGTTTCTATTCTTATCTGTAAAGTGGGGAAATCTTTTGCCAAACCTTGGAGGATTTTTGTCGGTGTTAAATTTGATTATAAATAAACATAAACCATTGAGTCCAGTTTCTAAGCCCATAGGGCTCAGAACATCGTATGTTTTCTTTATTGTGTCTCAACAGTGTAAATATGAATGAAGGAGGAGGAAGTCTGGGAGGGACCGTGTAAAATGCAAACACTTTTGTTGGGGTGATGAATGGATGCATGAGTCCCTTTTCTTTTTTTTTAATTTTTTTTTTTGTAATGTCGCATCACTTCTTTCCAACAGAAAAAAGTATATTGGAATGTTCTCACCCCCTGCCCCGGCCCTGAAGCTCACACGTACACACAGAAATGTGTCAGAGCACTTGGCTCGGCTCCCCGTCCTCCTGAACGCGGGGGCGTGGGGGGGGGTGCGGGGCCTGGGCACTTCCTGCCTGGGTCATCTCAGCCAGGCGGACTGATTGCAACACTCCAAAGCCTCTTGCTGTTCCCAGCCTTTGAGTATCTTGCCGAACTGCTGTCCAAGGGCACATTTTTTCCCCTCTCAAACAGACCTGCAAGGTTGCTAAGCACAGACAAGGATAAAGAGAGACTTGGGTTGCTCAATACTTGTTTTGCAAAGTCTGTTTTTTAGAAAAATTGCATCATATCCCCTCCGCTGATTGTGCAATGTGGGGTGGGTACCTAAACTGAAAGTGAAGTGATTCTGAGCTCTAGGCACCTTTGCAGTTGCGACATCCATTTATATTCAAGTGGAAAGTATTCAGCTGTTCTCAGTTTAAAAAAAAATGGTGTAGAAAGCCAACGAAAGCACACCCCTTTGTTTCTTCAACATATAACATACGCATAGAAAACTCCCCGTTCTTTCTCAGATGCTTGGTGCATTATTATACTCACGTGATGAGTGTAAATGGAATTAGTGTTTGAGCTCCTCTAAACAAAATGCCTCCTAACACTGCCAAGTCACTGAGGGTTGTCTCTTTGTACTAAGAGCGCCCACTATGGAATTGCCCAGTCTAGGTTCAAACCCTGCTTCTGCCACTCACTGGCTGATGACCTTGGGCAAGTGACTTCCTCTCCTGAGTGTGATTTCCTTCATCTTTAAGATGGGAATGATCATCTTCAAGTCAGCGACTAACGGGGATGAGGCCACAGCCTGGCAGAAGATGGGGGTTAACACAAGTGAGTTTCCCTTCCAACTCTCAACGTTCCCATCCCTACCTTTTCCAGGATGATCAGCCCCATGCCACCCTCACCGACTGGACATCCCTTCGCCCCAGGACTGACACAGACACAGGGAAGGGTCAGGCTTGGGCACTGCCCTTCAAAGTGGTTCCTAGAAAGGCGGATGCCAGCGCATATGAGACAGAAGTTCATGGAGCCAGAGTAGAGTGGGAGGTATTGAGGGGGCGGACAAAAGGCGAGATTCTTCCACAGTGAGAAAGCCCAGGAATTTCTGAGCCAGAGCCGGGCTTGCCTCTAACTGTATACTATGAGCAAGGCACCCGACTAGGGAATTCAAACTCTGTCCCCCAAACCCAAAAACCATTGCCTGATTTTTTTTCACACAGGTGCTGCTCTGCTCGGTGTTCTCCTAACTTGGGGTGTCATTTACCCTCCATCCACAAAACGTGGCAAACATTCCATGCTTCTTGATTACGTGCTCTGGGGGGACGGTGGGCGGGGGAAAGGGATGGGACCGGGTGGAGGAGGTTAAGGCTTAATGACAAATCCAATGGGCTGGTTTGTCCAACTTAGAATCTTACGCACATGTCAGTACGTTGCGGTGCATAACTACACACTTAACCCAAGAGAGGTGCGTTTTCGGTCAGACAAAGGACTCAATGTTTTGTGCAGATTCAACATTGGCACTTTGAATAAAATGGATGCTTTTGTACTGAGGTTGAGGGCGAAACTCAGACAACCCCCAGCCGGGGAGTTTCCACAAGAATTGAAGTGTATTGTTCAGCTGCAAGCATGCCCCCCCGCCAGCCCACCCTCTAGTACGCTCTCCGCTGTCTCTGGCATGAGAAACGTGCACCCCTGTTCTCAAAGAGCAAATGCCAGGCCAATGACACATTTTCCCAGGAGAGGAGGGGTTTGGTGTGGCTGGGACAGGCCTGGCGGCTCAGGGTGCAACCAGGCTGGAATATTTTTGCAGAGCGGACTGTTTGATTCCTGCGTGAGTTCAGTGGTAAGTACATGTTTTTAAAGCTTATTGTTATAGAACAAATAAACCTGAGATGAAGTTTCTATTCAAACAAACCTGACATCACCATGAAACTGAGGATCTTGGGCATCCTTCCAATCATGGTAGTACTTTGACAACCAGACGGCACTTTACACTCGAAGTTAATTTAGTGACTGTGCTTCCAGAAACAATACAAGAGGGCTTTTTTTTTTTTTTTTACTTTGAAATTGAACCCGAGTATTTCAAGCGCAGTTGTTATAGAAGGGATAATTCTGATAAATGGAAGATAATTATCCTTTCAGGGTATTTATTCACTTATTCATTCAAAAATATCAAATAGTGCTATTCATTGATTATATATATAAAACTTAGTCATTCATAAATGCTAGAGAGAAGTTTGTTTATTCCTTTCATTCTTAACTTACTTATTCAATCATTTCTGGTCTTCATATGGGCTCCTTGATCTTTATTTTGTACTTTGGTTTTAACCCTATACTTCTTTAACAGTTTTGTTGTTTACATCATTTCAGCTTTGGCCATTGGGAGCTTTTTCAGTTGGGTCCCACGCCCCATCAGCATCCCCATCCCTCTGTGTGTGTGTGTGTGTGTGTGTGTGTGTGTGTGTGTGTTGAGACTTCTTTGCTTTCCGGCATCACAAAATGCTGCAAGCTCACTTTGAATATTCCTGCCCCAGCCCCAGAATCAGCCATTTTTCTCCAAGAAGCCTTGGTTATTGTTATTGCAGAATAGTGTTGGGAACAAAGATCTGGGCCTTAGATGTGCTCGTTCAACGGGACTGTCATTATTTCCACGCCCTCCCAACTGAGCGAGCAAGGAAATACTTGTGTGTATATCAACCCACTTATATAAACCTACCTATGAATACTTACCTAATTATCTGTAACTGTACTCAGCTAAATGTGAGTTAACACTCGTGTCCCCAACTGCAATCCATTGCCACAGGGATTACCCTCTCCTTTGCTTACCAGCCGCCTTCCACTCCAACAGCGAGGAACCAGCTTCCCACCACCTAACATCCAGTTTCTTAATTGTTCAGTAACAATTAAGCATCGGCAATGTCAACCCGGACCTTCATGGCAAACAGTGTTATCAACTATCGCGTAGTTTGCTCATGTGGTTTCTTTCGCTTTTATTTTTACTGTCTCCACTCATTTCCAAAGTTAATTAGGGTAGCGTCTTTCACCTGGTGCCCTTCAATGAGGTTATTTTATACTCTCGAAATAAAATTAGATTATTCTGTGACAGTCGGCATTTCTTGCTGGGACTAGGGTTCCTGAACCAACTGTTTCCAAGATTTTTAAAAATTAAGCATAAATCAAGATTTATGCTTTGTGTTGTAAACGTTGAAACTTTCTATTCCAGGATCCTATCCAGCTTTGCTAAAGCTGTTATTTTTTTTAAAAAAATCTCTTCCAGTTAGTGAAAGTTCCTCAGTCTTTCTTTGTTTTTTATGATAAGGGAAAATATTAATGGTTCATGCTGGATAAGGGGAGTGTGACACAACCCACCCCCCAACACACACACACACACACACACACACACACACACGCACACTATGATCTCAACTTCCCAAAGAGAGCTACGACTAGAAAAATATCTGAAAATACTCCAAATACAACGGTTTTTAACTTACCAGTCACCCAGGGATTCTAGGTAATTATTTCCTTGATACTCCCCCCCATTTAAAAGTATATTTTCCATAATGATCACCCAATATTTAAAACAAGGGGTAAAGACATCGAACGTAAAACAATAAATTCTCCAAGGCAGAATTTTCCCGCGTCAAAGGGTCTGCTCTCTCACTGGATCTGAGTAAATGGCGCCTCATTGTGTTGTAGGTATGAACACAGTCCCCTCCTTCTAGTTCTAACACTAGTTCCCGTTTTGCCAACTCTTCTTCTTCCCCCCCGAACATCTAAATAGACCGAGTTTGCAGGAAGTACCACTCATACTCAGGTATGAGCGGTTTAGAGGCACAAGGCCACGAGTGTCCCACCTAGAGTGTCAGGAATACAAGTGTTCCAGGAGAAGACAGACACGGTGAGGATCCGCCGTGTCTGAAGGAAGGAAGAGCCATCGTTGAGGACGGGACGTCACCTTCCCCACTTCAGGGGCCCACAGTGGGCTCGCAGAACAGGCGGAGAAGCCATCTCCACTGCAGTCACCTTCCGTTCAGGAGGTGCTTGGAACTGGAGACTGGTGTCCCTGAGCACAGAGGTGGGACATCACATTCCGGGCTGACTCTTCATATTGGCTATTTTTGTCACCTCTAGCTTGCCAGAAAAGTGAATGACAGCAAGGTCCTGAAAAGGAAGAGCCCCTTATCTTTGCAGACAGAAAGGAAGAGGGGCTCTGGTGAGAGGGGTCCCTGCACTTCACAGCTGGGGTTACAAAGGGTGATGGCTGTTCCCTTTAAGAGCCACCTGTCCCTTTGAGCCTGAGTGGAGATCCAAACCCTTGGTTTACCTCCATCTAGTAGCACTTGCCATTTATTGAGCACCTACCATATTCTTTACTTCAACGTTTAATCTGTGACAACCCTGACAAATAAGGAATATAAATCCATTTCACCCACAAGGACTTGAGACTCTTGCAGGCTATGGAACCCTGAACTGCATAACCCGAGATTCCATTTCCTCCTCTGTATGCTGAGAATTCCAATCCCTGCCTCCTAAGGCTGTTCAGATTAAATGCACCGCATGGAAAAAGCACTGAACATGTGTTATCAAACCCAGTAGGCACTTCAGTGCCTGGACCTCTCCGTCAGGCTGCTTCTACGATGCTTTGTCTGAGTGTGATCTGGTTTAGATTTTTTAATTTAAGCCCAGAAATCCAAGAACCTGCCAGGGACAGAAACTCTTCTTGGAATCTTCCTGAAATGCAAACAGTTTGAAGGTCACTGAAAACTTCATCCAGCATATATTTATATTTGTCTCGTAAACTCTTGAGGAGAATTTTCCAGGAGACGGTGGCGTCTCAGGAGACTTCTTGCTGAGGCTCCCGTAACTCATTTCTGTTTTTCTTGGCCTCCGCTTCTTGAAAGGAAAAGGGAACTCAGTGAAAAATGTTAAACAAGGCCAAAGATATAAATATATTTTAAAAGCACTAAATAAAAAGTGCCTTAAGCGCTGCTATAGAGGGATTTCTCAGCTGTGGGTGCCAAGCAGAGGACTAGCGTTAGCGCCCACGAGTGTTCTCCCTCCAGGCTCCCTAGAGCCCCCGGCTTCCAGGATGAGAGACTGGTTTCCTCATTGACAGGTGGTTGGGTGCGAGAGGTGGATAAATCAAGTGAGCCCTTTGCAAAACGCTCCAGGTGGTAAGTGGGGACACCTCCAGATGTCTGTACTGCATCCTCCTCCTATAGGAATATATTTAAAATATGCACAGGTTGAAAGTCCTAGAGGGATGGAGATTCATCTCTCACCAGCTGTATGTATTGTTTTCTTACATAGAGCAAAAGGAAACTTCTTTTGGCATAGAGTTCTATGAGATTTCACACAGGTATCAATTCGTGCAATGGCCAGCACCATCGGAACGTAGAATACGTCCACCACCTCAGCAAATTCCTTCCTGCTACTCGTGGTCGTACCCTCCCCTGCCCCCAAACCCTGGCCACCACTGAGCTGTTCTTCATCACCACCAGTGTGTGTTCTTGAATCATTCATGTGAATGTCATCATACGTAGGTGACCTTTGAGCGTGGCTTCTGTCACACAGCATAATGTCCTCAGGATTCCTCAAGTTGTCACCCGTATCAATAGCGGGTTCCTTCTTGACCGCTGGGTAGTATTCCACCGTAGGCTTGTCAGGGAGACAGGAGTATGGCTCTCCCAAGATGTCCTCATCTCAACCGTGAGAACCAGTGACTGTGCGTCACCACGTGACAAAGGGAACTTTACAGATGGTTTCAATTGAGGATCTTGATGTTTGGATAGTTTCCTGGATTATTCAGGTGATCTTGATGTCATCGTGGGGTTCCCGGAAGAGAGAGGAAAGTGGGCCAGAGTCAGAGAAAAGGTGTTGTGATAGCAGAAGCCGAGTTTGGACTACTGTGCTTTGAAGATGAAGGAAGGGGCCGAAGGCCTAGGGATGTAAAGGATCCCTCTACACCCTGGAACATGCAAGGAAATGGGCTGTATTCGGTGCCTCCAGAAAGAACACAGCCCCGAGAACACCTTGGTATTAGCCTCATGAGTCTTGCTTTGGACTTCGGCTTTCCAGGACTGTGGGATTACAAACCTGTGTTGTGTTAAGCCCCCGAAGAACTGTGAGCTAATGAACGGATATTTTCTTAGGCCATCACTTTGTGGGAATTCATGATTAGCCATAGGAAATGAATAAAAGTGTCAAGGATACAATAATCTCTTTTTTTCAGTTTTTGAAAGTACCTTTTTATTGATTATTCTATTACAGTTTTCCCATTTTTTCCCCTTTTATCCCCCCTCCACCCTGCTCCCCCAACTCTCCAGCATTCCCCTCCTTAGTTCATGTCCATGGGCTGTACATATAAGTTCTTTGAGTCCTCTATTTTCTACACCATCTTTATCCTTCCCCATCTATTTTATGCCTACTAATTATGCTTCTTCTTCCCTGTAACTTTCCCCCCATTCCTCCCTTCCCCCTCCTCACTGAACTCCCTCCATATGATCTCCATTTCTCTGATTCCGTTCCTGTTCTGGTTGTTTGCTTAGTTTTTGTTCTCATTGCTTTTCTTTTCTTTTTGGTTCATTTGTTGATAGTTGTGAGTTTGTTGTCATTTTACCGTTCATATTTTTGATCTTTTTCTTAGATAAGTCCTTTTAACATTTCATATAATAAGGGCTTGGTGATGATGAACTTCTTTAACGTGACTTTATCTGAGAAGCACTTTATCTGCCCTTCCAAGCTATCTAAATGATAGCTTTGCTGGATAGAGCAATCTTGGATGTAGGTCCGTGCCTTCATGACTTCGAATACTTCTTTTCAGCCCCTTCTTGCCTGCAAGGTTTCTTTTGAGAAATCAGCTAATAGCCTTATGGGCACTCCTTTGTAGGTAACTCTCTCCTTTCCCCTTGCTTCTTTTAGGATTCTCTTTTTATATTTAATCTTGGGTAACTTGGTGTGTCCCTCTTTGGGTCCAACTTCTTTGGGACTCTCTGAGCTTCTTGGACTTCCTGGAAGTCTTTTTCCTTAGCCAGATTGGGGAAGTTTTCCTTCATTATTTGTTCAAATAAGTTTTCAATTTCTTGCTGGTTTTTTTTCTCCTTCTGGCACCTCTATAATTCGGATGTTGGAATGTTTCAGGTTGTCCCAGAGGTTTGTAAGACTCTCTTCACTTTTTTGAATTCTTGTTTCTTCATTCTGTTCTGGTTAGATGTTTATTTTTCCCTTTTGTTCCAAACTGTTGCTCTGAGTTCTGGTTTCTTTCCTGTCACTGTTGGTCCCCTGAGTATTTTGCTTTATTTCACTTTGGGTATCCTTCATTTGTTTCTTCATTTTTCGACCAAGCTCAGTCAGTTCTGTGAGCATTTTGATGACCAGGGCTTTAAATTCTCCATCAGGTAGGTTGGCTATCTCCTCATCGCTTAGCTCTCCTTCTGAGGTTTTGCTGTGTTCTTTCATTTGGGCCCTACTTCTTTGTTGGGTGCACCTGATGAGTTGTAAGGGGGCGGGCCCTAGGTAATCACCGGGGCAGGGCACCCCTCCTGGCTGCACTGTGGTTCTACCTGTGGGGGAGGGGCCGGGGAGGCGGCGGTGGGCTCCCCTGCTGGGCTCTAGCCCACCTTCCAGTGGACTCTCCTGTGACACTGGGAGTTGCTCCCACCTCGGCAACGCCCGCCGTGGTCCACAGTCAGGTCCGGGGCTCAGTTTCGCCCTCAGCCAGCCCCGCCCGTGTGGGCCGCCACGTCGCCGCAGGTTCTTACCGGTCTGGTTGTTCTGGGTGACTTTTTCTTTAATTCCTTGGTTGTCGGAGTCCCATGCAGTTTGGTTTTCTGGCGCTTTTGGTTGTTTATTGATTTTAGGTTGGTTGTTGTCCTCCTTTTGGTTGTGCGAGAAGCAAAGGGTTTCTACCTATGTCTCCATCTTGGCCAGAACTCACAATAGTCTCTTTAAATGGGTTGGTGAGTTCTCTGATTTTCAGTCTCTAGAAGCATTTGACATTTGCTGTTTCTCGAATGCTGCTAGAATTTGCTGGTGTCTGTACCTTTTAAGTAGAGAATAGAGCCCATTTATATTTACCAAATTAATTGTGTGTTTGCTTTTGTTCCAGTCATCTTATTTTGTGATTTCTCCTCATCTCACTTTAATGCAGTATCTTTTTTCTCTCTCTTCTTCCTTTACCTTTTTTGAATTGATGAGATTTCTGAAATTTTCCCCTACCCTGTCTCCTCCGCTAACTTCAAAATCACATACTGTTTCCCTTCTTTTTGTGGTTGTCCTACAAATTTGAACTTGAAAATTTAAGAATGTTCAAACTTAACCAATGCCCACTGTCCCCGTACACAAGAATTTTAACTCATGTAGCAGGAGTGGTATTCACCAAACATTCTAACTCTCACCCCTGTGTTTCCAAGCTTCCCTTGTAGATCCTTTGCGGCCAAGCGGCTATGTTATGCCAACAGACAATGAAGAGAAGAAATGCGCATCACCTCAGGGGTTAGGCAGTTAAAAGCTTTTGTTCCTCATTCAACTTTCTTCTTCCGACACAGAACCTTGATTTGGAAGCCACTTGAAGGCTTTTCAGGTCTTTGCAGACCACACAGCTGGTGTGAATTTTTGCAGACTGTCTGGTCCCAAGCTCTTGTGCGTCTCAGCATGTGGTCTAAGAAATGCACAAGGATATTTTTTCCCATCCAGCTGAGTAGGTGCCAGGTGATTATCCCTAAGCTTCTCTCTCTGCGTGCATGTGGGGTTCTCTTCCTCGTTCACCCGTTAAGCGAATTAACTTTGGGGGGGTCCTATTTGTGCGGAGGCTCAGGCTTGGTTCTCTTGTTCTTGTGCACGTGTGTGGCCATTGGAACTCGAGCACTAGCCCACCAGGGACTGGGAAGTGTTGCCAGGGTAAATACCCACGCTGGCGATCGCTAACCTTTCTGGTTTTGAGTTTCTCCTAATCTCTGGACTTTGAGAATTTCCTTTTTTTTTTTCTTGTTAGCTCAAGCATTTATATGAAAAGATGATTTAATAAGAATTTATTCTGAATTTTATGTATTTTTATAGCAAGCAGAGTTCTCCAGAGATACAGACTACCTTATAGCTCAATATAAAACAGGCATTGTGATTTATCATCAAGAGTCTCTATTCTTCTTTGTAGGACTAATTATAAGCAACAGAAGGTGATTAACATCTTCTAAAAGGTGTTTCTAAAAGCAAGAGAAGTACTGTGGGTGCTTGGTTGTTGGATTGGGAGTGGTAAAGTTTATGATGTTGGGTCTGTGAACAGACATGTCTGCAATATAGACAGTGGTATACCTTAACCCCCAAAATGAACTCTTAATCCAAAACCACTAAGACCGCTTGTGATATTGGTTGAAAGATAACAAATCACTTCCAATTCCTCATTGCTGCTTTTTAGCCCCATGTTGCTCCACATCGATTCCTTGTTTGTAAGTTCTCCCTTTTCTATTATCCACTTGCTTTTGCCCTAAATATCCAGTGAGCCCCACTCAGTGGCTGACAGCTTGTAGCATTGGGGGTAAATTCTGAGTAAGCAGGAAGTCTTTGGGGGTCACCACAATAAAAATAATAGTACATAATATGTGCTAGGCACGGTAGTTGTGATTTTCAGATATTTTCTTTAATTCTCCAAAAAAAAAAAAATCGTTTGGGCTGGTATAGACACTACTATTTCAAATATGAGGAAACCAAATTTATGTCTAAACAACTTGCCCAATGTCACAGTTAGTAAGTAGCATCGATGGAATTTGAGAGTAAGTGTCTTGAAATTAGTGCCTGTACCTCTCATCTCCGGGCTTGCCCCCTCAGTCCCTCCCCAGAGACCGGTGAGTGTACATCCACTGTGACCCAGGCAAATATCTCCATTGGAAGCTGGGCCTTTCAGGATAATATTGGGAAATATTTTTTTATAGAAAATTAAGAAATGCATTTCCCTTTTTGGTGTACGTCTTAGCTCCCCAAACTTTGCTGTTGATAAACACTCCTTGGTTCCCAAGTGGGTACCAAAGCAGATAACCCTGGTGTGGTTGGGGGTCCCCTCATGGACCCCATGATTGGATGTAACAAACATGCATGGGGGGGGGCAGGCACGACGACAGAGCTGCACCTGGACAAACAGCCCAGGCTAAAAATCCAGCCCCTCGTAGTGGATTGTGGGTCCTGGGCCAGTCACACCATCTTTCTTTACGCTCATCTCTAAAATGAAAGGCTGATCTTTGTATTTGGACCAGTTCACACTAAAGAAAAACTGTGGGCAACCCTTAAGAAAGTGCCTGGCACAGAGCAGCCCTTAATACTTGGTTGCTGTTTTTACTATTAATTCATGATTCTTGCATTCAACAGCCCAACAATGGAGGAAGGGGGTGGTATTCATATTTAAAATCAGCGAAAGGTAAAAGAGATGATTTCCTTATTTAAGCAGCATTCACCCACCCAGCGTTCACCAAGAGCTTACTATCTGCAAATATAGAGTTGCTTGAGTCATGGCCCTGGCTCTTATGTAAAGAAAAGGTGAGATAAGAAAGTCTGACTTTTGCTATTTACTCTGAAAATGGGGGCAAGGAGGACCCTAACACAATGTCACTCTACTCTGAAGCAAGGACTGAGTGGCCTTGTAAGCTGATTAGATATGAATTCTCAAGGAGCAGGGAGTCAGGCTGACTGGACGTTTCTGAGCCTGGAAGACGGAGCTGTTAACCTAGCAAGTGGGGAGACAGAGAAGAAAAGATTTTTTTTTTCCCTGGAAGAAGCTGATAAGTTCAGATTTGGACATGTAGATGGTGAAAAATCTAGGCACATCTCAACATAACTTGCCATTGCAAAAACACATTGAAATTGAATAAATAAATAAAAGTACTTTATGTCTTCATAGGAAAAAAACTGAAATTTATTAATCGTTCTATATAAATGTCCAACGGGGCAAGAATGACTAATGAATTTATGGCATAATTTATACACTAGAACTATGGCATAGAACATAAGGTTAATGAAGTTGTCATAATAATGTATGAAATTAGGAGGAGTAATAATAAGAAGAAAGAGCCTAGTACCAGATGGTAGAGGAAGTATAATCTTCTTTTTGTAAAAATACAGTATGGAGAGAAAAAAATCTACAGAAAACTAAGCCTGCAGTCGTTGCTTGTGGGTTGTTGAACTATGGATGAGTTTTCCCCTATACTTTCATAATTTGTAGTTCTTCTAAAATTTTCTGTAATAAAATTTTATTAGTCTTCTTATAGGTCAAAAGAGGTAAGGATGTGCACAGCAGTGTCTGGGAAGTGATGAAGACCATCCTGGTTACAGTACCATCAGGGATAAACGCATGGCGCCCATGGGCAGAGACGGCTGCTTGCTGCTGGAGAATTGATTTGTATGCAGGGTTCTCAGCACTTTGTGTGTAGCCAAAGGGCACGAAAGGGTTGGCCTAAATCCCCATCATAGAATTAATAAAAGGTTAGTTGAGTCAGTGTTGGCACGTCGCTTGGTCTGCGGCTCGTGGTTCATCCGAGGAGGAGCAGGCGTTCATCTCCCTGCATGGAGGCAGTTCACGCAGCAAAAGCACCTCCGGATCGATCCTGCCACGCTGGCTGCCTCCCTGAGCCTAGTAAATTGCTCACCTTTGCTCTGTCCTATTTTCCTTAATGCTAAAATATGAACGATGAAACTTATGAGAACATCTTGACGGGAAGGGGGGAAATGGGGGGAAAGTTACAGGGAATGAGAAGCATAAATGGTAGGTACAAAACAGACAGGGGGAGGTTAAAAATAGTACGAGAAATGGAGAAGCCAAAGAACTTATATGTGTGACCCATGGGCGTGAATTAAGGGTGGGGAATGATGGTGGGAGAGGGGGTACAGGGCAGAGGGGAATAAAGGGGAGAAAAAAATGGGACTACTGTAATAGCATAATCAGTAAGATATATTTTAAAAAGAGTGTATTGTGAGTTGCATTAAAATGCATGTTGAACATATCAGGTGCGTTGCCTGCGGGCGTTGACTTCCCCAGAAATGGTAGCTGTTGTTATGTCTCTGTCTGTGCATCCATCTAGCTGCCTGTCTCCCTCCCCTGTGTGTCATGTGATCATACGCAGTGCAGGGTACGTGAGCCTACAGTGATCCGGAGGCTTCGTTCAACCGTGTGTCCCCACCACATAGAAAAGTTCCTGGCAGAGAAGGCTCTCGGTAAATACTTGGGGCATCAATGGGTGATAGCAAGGAACACGCGGTAGAATCGGGAATGGCTCGGTAGTAGCTCAGGGCAGGTATTGACCCACCGGGGGGCCCAATCGGAGTGGGGAGGCCCTTGTAGGGACCTGGGAAGGAGGCCCTGCCTGTGCAGATGGGCCCTAGTTGGCACATGGCTTGGGCGAGTGCACATGGCCTTCCTGAAAGGGGGCTGCTATTACGGTGAAACTGACATGGTAAGAGACACTCTCAATAGACAGAGAATCGGGGTCTTTGGTGACTGCGTCCAGCCACCAGATCAGCTTTCTCCAGAAGCCCTGTCTAGCTCTGCCTTTTTAGTTCCTTCTGTCATTTTGTCAGCTGGAATTGGGTTTTCTGTTACTTCTAGCCAAACTCATTCTAGATGAAATCCCTGTTGACTTGTAACTGTCACACCATTAAAATGGGGAGAATGATAATTATTGGATCGAGACGTAATACTTACTGTGTGAAGGAAGTGGTCCCAAGTATGCCAACTATCAATGAGGGAGGCTCGCTCAGGGAGAGCTGGCTCTGTCCCCTCTCTGCACCCGTCCTGGCCCCTGCACAGCAGGATTGACTAGGATGTCATCTTCCTAGTCAGGGGTGAAAGGGAGGATGCTCAGATGGAGGGAGGGGCGAAGGCAGGTCAGAGAGCCCTGTGCTGAATGATGACCTCGGCTTTGCAACTATAATCCTAAATCAGTTCGCAAAAAAGAGTTTCCTCAAGGTGTCTTCTTCTAAAGTTCACAGATGATTTTCCTCCAAAAGCCTATGGATACTTGTAAAGTTTATGCAAAACTCTTCATGTGCACTGGGGAACAGTCAGACTTTATTTTTCACGTATTTAAAAAAGATCCCCTTTAACCCTCAAATACTGGTGATGCGTCAGTCGGATGCAGAGATTCAGAAATAAATAAAACCTTCATCTTTAGAAATAGTTTCCATGCTTGGCAAAACACCGTCAAAATCTGCAAAGCGGATAGACTTAAATTCCCATCCTAGAATGAAGTTAATCTGTAACTAATTAACCGTGTGACTTCAGCCTCTCTGTTTCCTTTTCCATAGCAGCACCTACTTAGATCTTTGAGGGGGGTGGGATAGGGGGAAGGTTAGGTTTAAAATAAAATAATATAAACAAATGTCTAGAACATAGTAGGCAATCAGATATCACCGTTAAGTATTTTCACTATTATTAATACTGATATGCTGAGGGTGCCCAGGAGACAGAGAGAGTTTCTGACGGAGATTTTGACGACAATATTTAGAGAAAAAACAGTGTCTGGCTGGAGGCCCCTGTCTCCATGTGTTCTGGCAGTGTTGTTCTTGGCCGTTCCTGCCTGGTGTCTGTCTTTACCTTGAACTGCCCTAAGATTAGAATTTCTCGTAAACAGTGACTTAATTATTCATCTGCATCCTTTCCTGATGCTGGGCTGAGTGCCCCATGAACAGGGCGTCGGGCCTCCTGCTGCTGCTCAGAAGGGGCCTGGAATCCACTGGGGTGACGTGACAGCTCTTATTAAAGGTCACCACCACCAGTCCTGACGGATAGGTGCAGCAAAGCTCAGGGATGCCAGGTCACTCTGCACACCCAGCTGCTCCCAGTGGCCTTGCGCAGAGACCTGCGGGGCCCCTCGCAGCCTTTTTGGGCAAAGCCAAGCAGTCAGAAGGAAGTGCATCTGCAAGAAAAAGCACAGGAGGTCACCAGGCATGGTTTTAGCCAGCAAACCAATGAGCTAGCCGCAAATAAAAGGAAATTCCAGTGTGACTCATTGTGGGTCAAGGTTGCTTCTTTCCACTAATTAACTTTGGGGGCAAAGGTCTAAGCTTAGAGGGCCTTCTGCATCTAGAGAGTTCCCACTTGCCCTCAAGGCAAATGTCACCTCCTCCCCAGAGCCTCACCTGAATCCCCAGACGTGATGTTCCTTCCTCTGTAGACTGATGGGCGCACACAGCCTTGCCCCAGACCCCTTCCACGGCAGCCTGTTCAGGTCTCTCCTCGGTGAGTCAGTGATTCCCTTGTGTCCAGTTCCCACGCCTGATCGAACCCTTTGCCTTCAAAGCCTGGAATCACTATGATGATGATGAGTTAAACAGAGGAGGTGAAGAAGGAAGGAAGGAAGGGATAGAGGAAGCCTGTTGGGGCTCTGGAATGAGAAAGACTTGTGTTCTATTGCCCTCTGTATACCTTCATGCAAAATCTCCATCAAACTCTTAAGCTTCTCTGAGGCTTAGAAAAAAGAAGCATGTTACTTGCTTTTCAGTATTATTTTTGGAATCATATAAGATCAATACCCCAAAGTGAAAACAGATAGGATTGAGGTGATTATAAAGGAGCTTTCAGGGAAGAAATAAGGTGTCCCACTCCCCAAAATGCTATTATTTCCTAGGCTTTCACCCCAAAGTATTGACTGTGGCAGAATATGTCTCTAGACAGCAGCTTCCCCCAATTTCTGTTTAGCACCTGCTGGCTTATTTCCCCTGTACCCCTGGCAGAACGTCCCCTCGCCGGGCTGCAGGGCCACCACCACCATTCCAGCCCTACAGCTTCTCTAGAATGAGTGATGTGGCTCTCACCGGGGCTCCGGAACATGTCTTTCTTTCCTCCTGGCCACCGTCCACCGAGCTTCCTGAATCATCTTTCTAGAACCCAGGTGTCACCCCCATGCTGAACCGTCGCCGTGAGGACAGTTTCCCACCGTCATCGGGATTAAACCCAAAGCCCCTGGCGCAGCCCACCCTGTGGGGGACTGCCCTCTGCGAAGCGTGGCTCTCCGACGTTCTCTCCCGTCACTCTGTCGCGGGCAGCGGGCTCCCTGCAGTCACCACTCCATTTCCTGTCCCCTTGCTTTGCTTGGCATGGGCTGTGGCTTTTGTCGGGGCACCTTCTCTGCTCCCTGGACCCCCTTTGCTCATCTGTCCACCAGAAAAAGCTTCCACTCTGTTAAAACTCACTTTGAAGCTTTCTTCCTCTTGGAAATGTCTGGCCTCTGAGGCAGAAGTCATGGCTCTGAGTCGGCGATCCTGTAACCCATAGTTCTGCTCTCCTTGCTTTGTCATCCTTTCCCGGCCGTCTGTCTCCCACGGGAGCCCATGCAGGCCTCCAGCAGAAGGCCTGGGTTCATCCTTGGCTGAGTCTCCAGGGGCATGGTAAGTGTGCGGATGAATAAATGACTCCATCTCGAATGCATCTGTCCTTTCTAAAGATCATTGAAGTGCCTGCTCCCTGGAAAGAATCACTGACGGACATTTGAATCAGGGCTGGGGACCCCTTCCTTGCACTGGCCTGACTCCCCGCCATCATTTGTGTGGTCTTGCTCTTTAGCCTGAAGTAGAAGGAGTTCTTTTGTCCAGCCCTCCTTTTCCTGTAACATCAGCCTTCCGCCCCTTCACCACTAGACTTCAAGCTTTTTGAGGGTAGTGGGGGCAGATCATGCACCCCTACCTCAGTGTCCGGCATGGTGCTAGAACCGGATGAGCATCCTCCCCCAGACCAGGTGTACTGCCTTCCTTAACGTGTGTTCAGGGAGCAACAGCATGGACGAATAGGAGCCAGAGGCTGAGAGGTACACTTGGCCTGTACACGTAGTGCTTCCTGCTCTTCCTTCATCAGAGGCCATAATATGACTTGTAAATATTCACGCACCTCGGGCTTCCTTTGCCCACGCTTCCTGCTCAGATCAGGCGACCCGGTCAGAGCTGCTTTCAATTTCTCTGCCTTTCTAGTCTCTTTCTTTTTCTTCTTCCTTTAAAAAAGAAATCCAGCTACTGCAGTAAATTAACCTTTCACGGCTCCGTTTCCTTCTTTCCCATGGCGGAACCCTGACACGTTTCCTCAAGGAAATACTTTCAGAATCATAATTGAAACACAATGATTCATCACAGAAATGGAGGAGGAGAGTAATAGACTTAGCTCTCATTTCTGGTGGCAGACATGTTAATTACATTTCCTATTTCCTCTCATTACCATGGGGCATGTCTCCGCCAGGCCAGGCCAGCCTGCGCCTCTCTCGTCCTCCTGGCTGAACCCGCCCTCGCTCACACTCACAGCAGCCCGAAGGCAAGTCATTACTGCACCGAGAACAACCCGATTTACGTCTCCATTGCCTGGGGAGCAGTGTGCAAATGTCTCACTTAAACATGTACGCGTCTCCACAGTTATAACCTGGCCCTTGCTTCTTCGTTGTTCCGCTTAATCTCAGGGCTCTAGCCACACAGAATCACTTTCCACCCATGAAGGGTCCACTTCCAGGACCTCCCTGCCTCTGAGGGCTGGTGTCCACAGTCTGGCTCCAGGCTGCTTTTTAGGGGCATCTCCTAACCCAGCCTGCGCCCATCACTTCTCAACAGACACTGATGAGACTCCCAAGTTTCAGGCTCTGTGCACGTACTGTAGGTAAGAAGGGCGCTGCAGGACTGGCACGGGCCTTGAGAGAGAGGAATGTTCTGGGTTCAACCTCCCTTCTTTTGTACCATTTTAAAATTAAGTTTATTTGAGTGATGTTGGCTAACAAGATCATGCAGGTTTCAAGCGCACATTTCTACGATACGTGACCTGTATATTGCATCGAGTGCCCACCACCCAAAGTCAAGTTATCTTTCTTTTTAATGGTGGTGAAATCCATATAAATCATAGATAAATCTTTGGTAAATCACAGAACTTAAAATCTTAAAATCATAGAGCTCCTTTTCAGTTTTTGAGGGTGATTCTTGACAGTCCAGGACTCAACTTTCTCAAGCTTCAGACTTTTGTGTACATGCAGTATATATAAGAAGTTTAGCCCTGGCTGGTGTAGCTCAGTGGATTGAGCGCGGGCCTGCGAACCAAAGGATCGCGGTTCGATTCCCAGTCAGGGCACATGCCTGGGTTGCCAGGCCAGTTCCCGGCAGGGGACATACAAGAGGCAACCGCACATTGATGTTTCTCTCCCTCTCTCCTTCCCTTCCCCTCTAAAAATAAATAAATAAATAAATAAATAAAATATTAAAAAAAAAAAAAGAAGTTCACAGTCAATGTATATAGGAAGCTCCAAAGAGAACTGACCTGTGCCCCAGTGTGCTTCTTCCACAACTTTTTAAAACCATATATTATATGCTCGACCCATACTTTTTAAAGCACAGAGAGAGAACAAATCGATGGTTTCCGGAAGAGAGGAGGTTGGGGGAGGGGTGACACAGGTGAAAGGGAATAATAGGTACAAACCTCCAGTTACAAAGGAATGATAAGGAAGTCATGGCAGGCCATGCATAGCATAGGGAAAGGAGTCGGCGTTGTCGTAGTAACGTGTGGTCACAGACGGTTGCCAGACCTACTGCGGTGATCGCATCATAGAGACTAAAGTGTTGAATCATTGTGCCATACCGCTGAAACCCACCTCCCTCCTTGGCGTCCCCAGAACAATGACTTCCTATCTGCCACCTGCCCTGGGTCTCGGTTGCTCCCCTGATCACCGAAAGAAAGGAGGGTATTCCGGAAAGAACACTGAACCCTGGAGCCCGGGGTCCTGGCTCCCCTGCGCTGACCGGCCCTCCTCTGGCCCCCTCCTGTGTGCGAGCCTCCCTGGTCTCGTTCACGGGTGACCTCATACAGGGGCGGTAAGGATCTACTGCAGTGCTCGATGTAAACGCGCCTTCCTCATTGCGAAAGGAAGTTTTCTTCTTCCTCACTTGCGGCTCCAGGTCAGAGGGCATGCGTTAGCTGCACATCCGGACAACAAGCGGCGGGGGCCCTGGCTGGTACGGGTGTGACCACGCCATTAAGGGCACATAAACCCCGAGAAGGTGGGGTGAGGGAGAGGGGCCCGCACCGGAAGGGGAGATTCAATCAGGCTAATTGACGCAGTGCGCTGCCTTGTCGATAAGCAGAAAACCTGAGAATTTCCCTTGGTTTTTCCAAACGCAGGTGAGAGAGAAGGAACAGGACATGCCTGACACCTCCGACACTGCTTCTCCCCTCTGAGAACTCAGTCATCTACAGAGATCTGAGGAGCTCGTGCTTTTTCTTCTCTTAACATTTTATTTCATTATTATTATTATTTCATTTTTAGTTAAGCTTACTGGAGTGACGTTGGTTGATCAAATCACATAGGGCCCACCGCCCAGAGTCAAATCCTCTTCCATCGCTGTCTAGTTGACTCCCTTTGCCCTTTACTCATCCCCTCCCCTCCTCTGGTAACTGTCGTATTGTTGTCTGTTTGTGAGTTTTGTTTGTCTCTTTGCCTTGTTTGCTCACTCGTTGCCTTCAGTTTCATATCAGACATACGAGTGAAATCACATGGTTCTTGACTCTTCCTGTTCCCACAGCTCTAGGGGCGCGTAAGGACCCCTAACTGCCTCCTGGTGTTGAATGGAGGGAACCCTGGCCCCGAGAAGGGACTGAACAGACCGGGGTAGAGCGAATTCCAGGGAGAACAAGGCCAGAAGGCTGGGCCCCAGTTCCTACCCCAGGGCCCTCGCCCTGCCTGCTGCCCCCGCCCCAACCCCATCCTGCCTTCTTCCCAGGGTGGCCGCCACCCCTCAGCTGCCTTGCAGCTGACGCTGCCAATGATTCATCGATTGGCAGGCCCCTTAATTTTTTTTGTCTGGAGCCACTTTGAATGTGATAAACAAGGTTTTTTTTTTTTTTTAAAGAATACAACGTCCAAATAAAAATGTCTCCTGGACTGTCAAGACCGATCGGAGAACTTCTCTGTCTCCGCCGGGAGGAAGGAACTTCATGTAAGAGAGAATACGTTAAATGGGTGAAAACGGGCAATTTTAACAATCAGAGTCTAAAGCTGAACACGACGCCAGCATTTCCCGATGCAGCTTCCTTTCCATCAGTGCATTTGTATCCCTGATGTACTTCGCGAGGAGCTGGGCAGTTTTCATGCGTTAAAATAAAATAAACAAATAGAAGGACAATTTCAGGAGATGAGAAGCTAATCTCGGGCAAAGACGGGACCTGACGCACACGGAAGCCCTGCGCTCTGCTGGCTGGGGAGGTCTGGGGCCTCTGCTGCAGCGCAGGAAAGGGCGGGGGCGCCCTCCACCCTTCCCCTTCCTGCCCCTCCAGGGGCTGAACCAGCAAGAGAAGGTCCGGACGACTCAAACCGAAAGCCCAGGGAGCCCAGGGACTTGCAAATCAAGCTCACCTGGCAGTGCTTCTGCTTCTTGACGCCTAGGGACGACCAACCACACGAAACCCCAGTAAAATAAATAAGACGATGGTGCAGAGGCATGTGAATCTGGCAGAAGTGCCCATCTCAGCCATTAAAAATACGCTGTAAAGAGAGGAATTGTAGGGCACATGAATTATATCGTAAAAACACTGTTATAAAAATACAACACTTCCCCCCCATGCGTGCCCAACTTCCACACCACACGCGTGTACAACTTCCACACCGCATGCGTGCACAACTTCCACACCGCATGCACAGACTCAGCCCCGCTGAGCAGTAGGCCACCTCGCATCTGGGCAGCTCCTCGAGTTGTACACCAGGCTTTCACGGACTTTATTCAGTGGTTCCTCACTGAGGAGTTGAGCAGGGAAGTAAACATAAGGGAGCAGAGGCCTTTCCCTGCAAGAGAGTGGATTTTCCCAAGGCCACACAGCGGCTGGATGGCAGAGGCAGAACCTGGGTTTTCACCTCAGTGCCTGTTACCTACCCTGCCTCACTCCTGCGGTGCAGATGCGGGGGAGGCCGCGGGCTTTACTAGCTTTTGGGGGTTTTTTTTTCAGGGTTCCTACAAGCTTGGAGGATAAAGAGGCTGTGCTAGAAAGAGAGAAAGTTATCTCTCAGAGGGAAATGCTAAATAGATGGTTTCTGTTAAGGTCTGAAAGTACCCGACATGATCGAAAAGATTACGGAGCCTCCACATCAAGGTACACAGCTCTCGGCTACTCCACGTGCAGAGCAAGGGTAGGAGTTCTGGGGACCCCGAGCAAGTCCCACGTGTGCGGAATCCTAACTTCTTGGAGAGTCACATGCAGAATGGTGAAGGAGAACATGACCGTAAGTCATTCAAGGATGACATCTCTGTCTCCGAGAGACGTGGGTGGGCTCGGGGAGCTGGGGGAAGGCATTCTGATGAGGAGCCTATTATACGCAAACCTATGGACTCCAAATTTCGGAGCCTATTATACGCAAACCTACGGACTCCAAATTTCCAGAGATGTGTTAGGAGACTTGAGTGGGTGTAAGAATATTCTGGGATGGGACAAAGGGGACAGAGTCGGAGTCAGAAAATTTGGAATCGAAAAGAGAATTCGACAACAGGCGGGACAGCCCCGAGCGCCGTGTGAGAAGCCAGGTTCCCGCTTTCCCGCGCAGCTCTCGTTCCGCCACTCCCGATTCAAACCTGGACGCGGGATCATGGCCCAGAGGCATCGCTGACTCAGCCTTTCTGCCTCTGCACCCACCACCCTTGCCTCCCGCCGCGGCCGCTTCCCGAGGGAGACACATCTGGCTCGAGGTTCCCCAGCCACGGCTCCCAAACCGTGAGCTGAAGTCAGTGGGACCCAGAGTGGTCAAAGGAATCACCCAAAAATCCAGGGGAAAGGAAACAGATGACTCGGGCTGGAAATATTTTAATTGCGTTTTCTAGATGGTGGTTTCACAGAATGATGTGACAAAAATAGATAGCGTGGCAGCCATTGTCTGCTTTTTATTAAGCAGTCACCCTGCACATTTTCAGAGGCCTCAGTGGGAGCCACTGTGAAAACTTGAGGGCCGATCCAGAAAGAGAACGGCTGTCCTTCCTGTTATTAGTGGTGCATTTTTTCCATTCCTGTGAGTTAATTAGTGTATGAAAGTGAAAGGGGCTTAACACGGAAATTGCTGCCTTCAGCCCTCTGATCTGGGAAACTCAGAAAATTAGTACGAGGACCTGTCCACCTGGATATCCCATTGGCACTGTGTCCTCCTTGTGGGGTGAACTGAATTCACCTCCCCCCCCCGCCAAGCCAGCTCCACTTCGAATCCCTCCCCCGAGGACAGGAGTCCCTACCTGCTCAGCTATGCAATCCAGAAAGGCAGGAGTCGGCAGGACTGTGCCGGTGGACGGGTGGGCTTCGTAGCTCCAGATCCTGGGTCGGAGCCCGATTCTAAGAGTCAGGAAACTGGAAAGTTACTTCGACGGCCTAAATATCAGTTTTCTTGTCTTAAAATTAGAGCAATAGCCCCTACTCATTACTTTGTTTTAAAAAATAAGTAAGAAAACATACATAAATCACTTAGCACAGTGCCTGGTGCATACGAAGTATTCAATAAATACCAGTTCTGGTAGTCACAGCTCTGAGGCGTAGCTTGCCGAGTGTCATCACAGAGCACAGGGCATGGCACCCATGGGCCCATAACAACTATTGGATCCCTAAAGGAATGAACGGATTTTAATTCGATTGCCATTCCAATTTATTTAACTGTCCTAAGACACTGCTGATACTATTTTTGAAATGGATATGAAGAAGCTGTGGGTGCGTTGGAGTACTTGAAATATATTTTTCCGAATAATACCCTTGGTGGCTTTGAGCCATAAAGATAAACATATGGGCGTACTCTAAGTAATATTAACAGAAGTTAACTTACTTAGGTTGGGAAAAAAGATGGTGTTCACCTGTATTTGGAATCTGGGAGATTCAAGAAAGTCGTCACACTATTCCCGAACACCGTGCACCGGATCGAGTCCTGTACCTGAGCACGTTCCAGCGCTTTCGCACGCCACCCCCGTCCGTGCTCCGTGCAGCTTGGGAGTGGGCGCTGCTGCTCCCATTTCACAGAAAAGAGAACCGAGTTCCGGAGAGTCGGCGCAGTGTTCCTGTGCCGCCCTGTTGGTGGTTTTGGAGTCGGATTTCCAGCTCGGGCCCGGGTGACTCCAGTGCCCTTATATTTTTTCCACAACACCACAGGGCAGCCCACGAGTTTCCCGAAATAGAACGAGAACGCTGCGTGACTCACACTCCTCCCAGTCACAAAGTCATCTCGAAAATCTCAGGCTCGGAAAAGACTGAAGGACAGCAGGGCAGGCGATCCTTCCCGATGTTGGAACCCCCTCTGCAATGTCTGTTAAACATGCTGCGCTCCCCTCACACGTGTCCAGGGACAGGCAGCTGATTGCCCCGAGGGCGGCCAACAACATGGAAGAGGCACAGAGTGTCTCTGGTTCAGGGCCTCATTCGATGGATGCTGAGGCCCAGAGAAAGGGTTTGTTACTCAGAATCCCACCTTGAGTAGCAAATGCCCAGATGATTGAGGGTAGTTTTCTAGAGCAGCTTCACCTGACCTCAGGACCGAACTGACCGATCTGAAAGAGAACACGGCCAACGCACAGACTACCCAGTGCCACAGGGCGACGTAATTGCTCTGAAATGATTTCCTTTCCTGCCCAGCTTCCTATGAGAAAAGGCAATGATAAACACAGAAGGTCACAGTCAGCAAAACCTCACCCTGATCTCCACACAAAACCAGTGGAGGGATAATGCGGGAATTACGGTCTCCATTTGTCAGACGAGGGACCAGAGATTGAGTTTTGCCTTTGTCAGTATCGTAGGCAAATTGCTACGATGAGGGATCTTCAATAGGTGAAATTACTGAGATAAGAGGGTTTTCATCATTCTCCTCTCAGTCCGATGCGGGTGGCAGTGGGAAGGTGGGTTCTTCTCCACGCATTCAGGGATCCCGACCCCTTCCGTCTAACTAATGGGCTACAGTCCCCTCAGCCCTGGGGACTCAGCCCTGGGGCCTCGGCCATCCTTGTGCGTGTCTAACAGGTGAAGGAAGAAGCAGTGTGTGGGGGATCCCATGACAGGCTTTAATGCTCCAGACTTGAAAGCAGAAAGCATGACTCTGCTCCAAGCCCATCGGCCAGAATTCAGGTATGTAGTGGGGCTGGGACAGGTAAGCTAATCCCGCACCCAGGAGGAAGGACAGATTGGTTTTGGTGATTTGACTATGCATTTGATCGCTTCTGTCATAATCATCTTGAGTTCCCAGTACCCAAGGCAGGGACCTGGGCTAGAATTTCAACACAATTATTCCGATGTTGAGTACAAGGTCCTTTCTAAGACTCCATCCTTAAATTACAGGAAGTATTGTCACCTTCAAGGTAGTGAACTAGGTTTCTGTGACTTTTCTCTTCTGCTTAACCATGATTACTGCCATCTTTGGTGACTTCCAAGTTCTGGAGACACTTCTTACCCGACGGGGGATTGGACCCATCACAACCCCATCTGAGCCCACCACCCTTCCTATTGCCATGTCCTCGCTCAGAGGCCTCTAGCAGCCCGGCACAGGCACTAGGATATTAATCGAAGATGCTGGGAGGATGCCTGGCAGCGGTGCCTTCGTCGGAGTCTGAGACGGAGGGACATTGGGATACGCTTGTGCAATTGAAGTCCCAAGGATCCTTGCTTCACTGAATCCCCCCAGCAGTGAGTTTTTATTTTGAAGAGGTCCTACCTAATTATATTGTTCTGCCAGAGAGCAAGTTTGCAGGTTACTTTGGTTTGAGACCTTCCACTAATCTGAGTTAATGGAGTGGCAAATGAGAGGATTGGTCACATTCTCGCAGGGCAATGCGCATGTCTCTTTTTTGGCAGAGGAGCTTTAGGGTGTCCTTTAACGTGTTGATGATGACACATGGTACTAATTTCAGGAGAGTCTGCCTCTGACGGTTGGCCAGGCGGATGGAGAAGAACGGTCTGGTGGGAAGACTCAACGCTTTCTGCAGGAGGAACACTTCAGAAGCCACAAAAGCGATGCTTCATCATTCTGCACCCTCCCACATCAGCTGCGCCTCCTGGTCCACAGCTGCCTCTCGGAAGCAATGATGCTAAGCTTTTCTGCCTCCAGGGTGCCCCAACCATGTCCTTGTGGTTAGCAGATGCGCTGGTTTCGCAGTGAAAGGCTAAACGAGCCTGAAAGGAGACCATGAGTCTGACCTTGGAGGATTTTATGTTCTCAGCCTCACTGAGTCATCAGTGAATTTATGAGCCAGGTGAGGAAGTTCCAGAGGCTAGCAGTCATCACGCAACGATTCCCCACAATGTGAACTAAGGGAAACAGGAGAAGAAAAAGGGTTAACGCCACCCGTCTTCAGCTCTGGAAACATTCTCCCAAAAGTCACCCCGAATTTTTTACTGGTGCTCTGTGTGCTGTTGCTCACTTTTCAGCTTGTCCTTGGGGAATGCAGATTTTATCCAGCTAAGATCTGACGACCCTTCTAACTATAGCTTAAATAATAATCCTTCACTCGATTGCAATGGCACCTTTAGCTCGAACCTTAAGGTCGTTCTGGATCATTAAGATGAGGAGCACGTTGCTTTAACGAACCATCAGTGGGAGCTGCTTAAGGTTCGCTGCCTGTTGTTTTCATTAACGTTCTTCGTTTACATAACTGTGCACATTTCTTTCTACGTGGCCTCACCATTCTCATATCCGATAAGAGGGTATGTACCCATCGGATACCCTCCCTGAGTTATGAAAATTGTTCCACTTCTATCCTGTTCACTTTTTAATTATACATCCCGTTACCGCTTAATGCTTATTTACTGAGTGCGGACCTCGCACCTGGTCCAGTGCTACACGCTAGAGAGACGTGTAGCTGGGCAAACAGGGGAGCGAATGACGCTCATTTGCACTTTCATGTAATAGGTAGCGACTGTCCTTCCTATTACTCGGAAAACAAAACTAGGGCTTACAAAAAGTTTGCGTAATTTGCCTCTCCCTAGTGAGTGCCCTGTTTTGCCAGGGCTCCAGTCTTCCAAATCCACAGCGATGCGTTAGGGCGTGCAGCCAGCCACACGGCTCTGGGTGCACAGACCGTTCCGCGATGGGCACCCTGGGAGGCGTGGGCACGGCCTGTGGGCTGGCGCAGCCCTGCCGCCTTCTCCTGGGGCATCTTAAGTCCCAGCTCCATAATCCCCTCTTCTGGGGAGTCTGCATTCAACTGTCTACCTCCTCCTCACCCTGAATCTTTCTTCAGTACTGAACCTAGTAGTCAAACAATAGCAGATGGCGGGCATGCGTTAAGCGAAGTAACAGCGCTGATCAGGGCTCATGCCCTCTCTCTAACTATCCCGCGTCATCCCCTCCTTAGAGATGAAGGTGGTGAGTCTCCTCGCACTCAGCTTCTTAATCATCCCAAGCCCTACCTCACCTGCTGGCCTTTGCAGGTTGCTCCCTGTTCCTGAAGTGCATGTGACCACTTCCTTTGGCTTGTTTCATTCCGACTTAGCCTTTGAGGTCTTAGCTTAAACATTGGCTTGTCCAGTTTGCATTCTGTGGACTCCTTAGATTATATTCACAACTTGCTATACAGTCCTGGTCTATGTCCCTGACCAACCATTCTTCACATTGCTTGTTTAATTGCCCCTGTCCTCATTACACCGTGAGCTCCGAGTAGGGCAGAAACACAGCTAATCATCGGGCTCACATAGAAGCTCCTCCAGGGCAAGGCCCGCCTAGACTTATCGTTCTACCTCTTGCCCTGCCCTCACCACAGAGCTTAACCCAGAGTGGGATACCCAGTAAACGCTCGGTACGGTTCACTGAATGAGCTGAATGGAAACATTTGTTGTTATTGTTATTGTTTTAACCACTGGAATATGGCATCACATTAACAAATGCCAGGGAGCACGTGTGTGGTCCAGACCCACAAAAAACAAACCTCAGCCCAGAGCCTCTTTGTGGGGCAGATTGTTTTCAGCGAGAGTCTCGGTCCAAATGGTGGATGAGCCACTAATCCTCGGAGTCAGCTGGGAATGCTGACATAAATCACCAGGGGAGAAGGCAGTGTTGGGAAAGCTCAGCTTCTTCAAGAAGAAAACCAGAGATAAGACTAGAAACCTGATCTCAGTCTGATTCCGGCAGGTGGGCAGGTTTGAAATCCTGTTTCTTCTCAAGGGACGTACGATGGAAGGGACTTGTCATCAGAGCTGGGCTCTCTGGGGCTTTTCAGCATCAGGACACGGTACTGAGGTCTGCCTTGAGGTTGAACTGGATCCATCCCTTTTACTAGAAAGAGTTCGAGTGCCACGGTGCAGACTATCCATCAGGAGTGCCTCGGTGGCTCTGAAGATCCCGAGACGGAACATTTGGTTTGCTCTCTGGAGGATGTACCCTGTAACAGAAGAGTGTGTGCGCACGTGTGTGCGTGTGTGTTTCTGTTCCTTCCTTCTTCAAGCTCCTACCAGTTAAATTCCATCAACTGTCAGCAAAGGATCTGCACATGGAGAGACGCAGTCCAGTCTCCCACTGCCGATGCCTGTGTGGGGGCGGCGCTGCTTCTGCCAGGCCCGGTGGAAGCGAACTGCCGTGTTCTGAGGGATAACCGCTCAAAGGAAACCACAGTCAGAGATGCGGGCCACTCCCAGCAGCTATCTCTGCTGGGCGAGATAACATCAGAGCACCCAGAAGTGCCGAGGGAGAGCCTGCAAGCCATCTCAGGAGGGCGGCCGGACCCGAAGCCTCCCTGCTGCGCTGGAGACCTGGGGACGTGTGGCCGGAGAGAGACAAGGGTTGGCTACGCGCAAACGTCAGAAACTGGTTTCACCCTGGTAACGACCCTATTGTAATTCCGTTAGAGATGATGGACCTGAGGCTCAGAGAAAGTGAGCACCCAGCCTCAGGCCATCACTTCTCAGGGAGGGGCCGGTTGTGTCCATCCCTGGAGCCTCTCCTCCCTGTTCAGCAAAACACTAAGTGCTCACTGACCCCCAGCTGACCCTAAGCTCCCGGGGTGTGCTGGCTTCAAGGTGTCAAGGTGTCAAGGTGCCTGCTTCGAAGCCTGGTTCCTGCAGTGCCTGGAATGTCACTGGGCACCTCGCCTGACCTCCAGTCTTCAGTGTGAGAAGACCCCCCCCACCCCGCCCCGCACAATTCCTTCTATGTGAGCACAATACAGGTATAAATGAAGGCTCAGAGATTCTATGAAATCCCTTGTCCAGGGTCACACCATCAGGACTGAATTCAGTTGTAACAGAAAACATGTCTGGGTCCTCCCCACCATTCTTCACTGCTTTTCTTCAAAGCATGTGGGAGAAGTTCCGAGTTTTCATATCCCGTACACCCACAAGCCCCTGTGTGTATACAGATATGTGTGTGTTTTCTATGCCGCTCGGGTTTTCCTCCAAACTGAAAGTTCGGAACTCTGTCCGTCTGAGCTCTAGCGCCATGGGGACAAAACGCAGGGTCTCCTCTTGCCTGGTGGGCTCCACAGTCAAGGCTGCTGTTAACCAGCTCCTTACCGCCCCCGCCCTGAAGTTCCCTGATGTCCACACACCATTGTGATCGTCTGAGTCCACAGTGTAATTAGAATAATTAGTTCATACCTCAGAAAAGGTAACTCTTTTGGATTAAAAAACGTGACAACGAGCATGGTACTCGCGATGATTTTACTTCCGATTATGATTGCACCACTGGTTAGCACCTGCAGGCAGTGTTGCAGGAATACCTGCAAACTGTCTCAAACAGCCGAAGATCTCTCAGAGAAGGGCGTCCCTCGCCTCTGCCCTCCCCCTCCTCTCCTCCTCCTTTACATCACTGGCTGTGCCGTCCCACAACGCCCCCAACCTGGCCCCAACACAAATCCACGCTGGATGTAGTACGGCCGGCCGTTACCTCTGAGCGCCATCAAATCACGGTCAGATTTCCTTGCTCGGGAAAACATGTTTATTGGTCTCTAATGGTTCGCACCATGGAATCCGGGTACCTGGGGTTTGAGACCCTCCAGGAGCTGGTGTCTCGCTCTCTGCCTGCCTCACGCCCCCCTGCTCGCTCGAGAAGACCACAGGCACAGCCTAGACTGTCCATCACTTACTGAGCCCACTGGGAAAGGCGGCCACTTCTCCCCGATGACGCCTCTTCCACCGTCTGTCTGTCAGAATCCTACTGTTCGGGGCACTGAGCTCAAGTGACCATCATTCAGTCTTTTCTTCAGTTTGTGCTAGAAATCCCATGTTTTGACAAAAATCTCCCTATATGTTTCCACTACATATTCGCAGGTGAACTGAACTTCCAAACCATCAGACAACTAATGTTAATTGAATGCAGTTTTTCACCATCTTACCTTGCCTGTTGCAGGGGGAAAAAAACACACGGACTTATTTACTAAACACTTACTAATTGTTTTTAAGAAAAACACTGCACTGGGCTTGGGAACACATGATGAAAAGAACGGGCTGAACTCGCAAGGTCCACAGTCCCTTTGTCCCCTCCTGCGCCAGAAGGGTCTGTGAACGTCCACACGAGTCATAGAATTAGCTTGTCAGCTTCCAGGAAAAGCCTGGACCTCGTCTTCATCAGACTGCGTAGAATATACAGATCACTGTGGTTGAACATACTTCTCAATAACACTGAGTCTTTCGACGGGTAGCTATGGTGTATAGCTGCATTCGTTTCAACCTTCTCTATCTTCGCTCAGCATCGTTTTATAGTTTTCGGTGGACAAGCCTTGCACGTCTTCACCAGATTTACCCCTCAGCATGTCATAGTTTTAATGGTATTATACATCTTTCAAGTTTTTTCAAGAACTCAAAAATGACACTTTGATTTATTAAGATGATTTACTGAAGAATAAAATCCTAAATGCGTCTACAACACAGGCAAAATTTTTCTAGATAAAGATGAACCTTTTTCTGTCATGCCTAGGAAGTGTCCTTTTCTTAGTCATGCTTTTCAAGTGGTTCTGTTGCAGTTCGACTAGCTGCAGAATTATGAATACTCTGCAGGACCGACTGAGCCAGAGATGCTGAGTCAGTGCCCAGTGGGTACTGCATTAATGTTATCGAACTACAGGAACCTTCTTTCTTTCTTTCCATTCCTCAGCATTTGCCTTACCGAAGTGCCTGTGGGCAAACATGCTCCAGTTTCACTGGGAGACAGTTTCTCATTTGTAAAAAGGGAATGGTAAAACTGGGTATGGTTTTTCTAAAGTTTAAGTGGGAAATGTGTGTGTGAGTTGCGTGTAACAATGTACGTGATAATCACTGGGGGATGGTATTTTTCTGCTTAGATTTTAGTGAATCACCTTTTCATAAGGTGACCCTGTGGAGGAGGAAACCCGAACATCCAGGAAAGCTTAGCCATCTACACAAGGAAACTTGGCCACCGTTAGTGTTAGGGATAGACAGGAATTCTCATGTTGGCTTCTAGCATGTAAAGTCTACCTGTCAGCAAATCTAATGCTAGGCCTTTCTTGGAATAAATTGTATATCTACGTATAACCTCGGCCCTTTTTCACCAATTCAATAGAATTTTCTGTAAAAGATTGTGTTTTAAACCACAGAATGTTAGAGCAGAAGGGAAACATTGAAATAGTCTGACCACACCCATCCATTGCAAATTCCATCTGTGGTTTCCTTTTTGGGATTATCAAGGATCTCTTGTTGATCACTGCTAGTGACAAGAAACTTATAAGATAGATCATTTAACCTTTGATTATTGATTAAATAGTCTGATTCAGTAGAAATCTCCCTTCCTGAATATCTGCCCAATGAAGTTATCCAGAATGAGTCAACATTTTTCCCCCTTTGGGCAGCTCCTTGACACTTGACAACCGAATTAGGGTCCCCTTAGAGCTTTCTTTCTTAAGCTAAATAGTTTCTTTCACTGTTGTTACTGCATTTGACTCTCCTCTGGATAAGCTATCCATCAATCTCACTCTTACGCTTTATGCTCAGAACTGAGTAGGATGCACCTGAAGCGTGCGATGAAGCAAACCAATGGAGAGAACCTCAGGTTCATCTCCAGCATTTGTGTCTCGCTGTCCTAACAGGCTCCACCATGCCAGGGGGCTGGTCAAGACGGTCTCAGGTCAAGACCACCCCCCGGGCTTTCCTAGGGGGTGAAGTATTGGCTTGGCCAAAATGTTTGTTTGGTTTTAAGTACAAATAAAACACATTTTTCATTTTCACCAATCACTTTAGTGAACAACACACTCACCATTTTGTTCTATTATCATTATAAAGTTGCCCATCCTTTAGGCAACTTCATAATTCCATCTTCCCAAAACTTTTTATCTTTTTGAGCAAAGAACCATTCCAGGTGTCTTTTGCAGTCTTCCAGGGAATCAAAATTTTTTCCATTGAGAAAATTTTGTAAAGACCAAAACAAATGGAAACCCAAAGATGCATTATCTTGTGAATACAGCAGATGAATCAGAACCTACCAGCCAAGCTGTAACAGTTTTTCCTTGGTCATCAAAGAAACATGTGGTCTTGCAATTATCCTGATAGAAGATTATGCATTTTCTGTTGGCCAGTTCCAGACACTTTTTGTCGATTGCTGCCTTCAGTTGATCTAATTGGTAGAATTACTTGTTAGAATTAATCATTTATATACCAGAAAAAGCTCGTAATAGAAGACTCCCTTCCAACCCCACCACAAACACAACATCACCTTCTTTGGTTGAAGCCGGCCTTTGGTGTGGCTGCTGGTGGTTCATTGTCCCACGATCTCTTCCATTCCCCATTATTGTAAAGTGTGCACCTTTCACCACCTGTCACAATTTGTTTTGAAAATGGAGTGTTTCATTACCTTGAAGTAGAGAAATGCATGCAGAAATATGACCAAGAAGGTTTTTTTTGTTTAATTTCTGTGGAACCCAAACATCAAAATGACTAACATAACCAAGCTGGTACAAATGATTTTCAACCCTTGATTTGGATATTTGGAGTATGTCAACTATCTTCCATGTGGTAAAATGTTGATTGTTCTCAATTAATGTCTCGATTTGATCGCTATCAACTTCAACTGGTCTACCTGACCATGGAGCCTTGTCCAGTGAGAAATCTCCAGCAGGAAGCCTAGCAAGCCTCTTTTGACATATTCAATCAGTCACAGCACTTTCTTCATACACTGCACAAATCTTTTTTCCATTTCACTTGTATTTTTACCATTCTTGAGATAAAAAAGCATAATACGCCAAAAATATTGCTTATTTTCTTCCATCTTCAATATTAAAATGGCTACATAAAAATTCACCAGTTTTGATGAGTTTTTTAAATGCACGCTGCTATGACAGCTGTCACAATACAATCTAACAAAATTATTTTGAATGAAGCTGAAGACAACTAAGCGCTACTAGAGCCATCTTACGGAAAAAACGAAAACAAAAACAAAACCCAGAACGAGCCTTTGGTCAACCCATATTTTGCCTGTAACTGAGTATCCTGGATGCCATCCCTGTGAATAATAGAATTAATTACACATATACATTCCAAAGAGTATTTTATACTTGGAAAGGCCTTTCCTGAAAGTTAGCCTAACCCCTTCAGTACATTGGGTCTAGCCACGGGCGGTGACCGTCTCTCTGAGTACCTGGATTGTGCCGTGTCTGGTGTGGGTTACAATGTTAGTGTAATACCACGAGGGATCTAATCATGAAAACAGTATTTTGCACTTCAATCAGGCTTAACCGGACAACACACAGGTTATTTCATATACGGAAACCCTACCTGAACATCCCTCACTGTTGTAGGTTTGGGTTGTGTTCGACCCTCTAGTTTCAGGTCCAGAGAGAAAGCTGACCTCATTTCCAGTTCCTGATGAAAATCAGAGATTTTGAAAACTAAAATGAAAGTTTTCAGTTGGTAGAGGGTATATTTATTCTCTTCCTCACAGTGAGGTAGCTGTAATATATTCCATCCATGCAAATGCTCAGCCTAGTTGGAGAACGTGAAGATAATTTACTGTTTCCTAGGCCTCATAACTGCATAGCTGTTTCCAACCCAATATTTAATGCAGCCATTGAAAGGGCTGCAGCATCACCTTGACTTGCAGAGCCAGGGGAGGTCCGAGGGGAACCAGCATCCCTGGCAGGAAGTGGACGGCAGCACAAGGCCAGTGTCTTTGCAAAGTCATCTTCCTCCACTTCCCAGGATCGCTTTCTGGGATGACTATCAAATTCACACACACGCACGCACGCACGCACGCACGCACGCACACACGCACGCACACCCCTGAACAAGCTCCCAGTGGTTGCTGTGACAGGGGAAACTGGGCTAGCCTCACCCTCCAGATGACCATTTACAGCTTTGATAGTTTGGAGGGTCAGCATGACAACAGACAAATAAAATTCGTCTCTGGCTTCATCCTCTAACAGAAAAAAGAAAATCCACCTCGGGAGTTTCTCTGGAGATTTCCTCGTCTCGCTGAGACGAAGACAGAATCCACGCCACAGGCAAGAGCCACATGCTTGGCGGAGCGCCCCACACTGCCCGTGGCGGCCGGCCTCAGAGGCTCCCTGTCACTGGGACAGCTCGGAGACATGTCATCACTGAGTCATACCTCATAAGCACGGTTTACAAAAAGGGCTTGGTGTCATCTGGGTTTTATTAAACCGTCAATGCAGCCAAACCTGCATCCAGAATATGTAACAGCTCAACACCCACAGACTCACTGACTCTCTTCTTCCAGCGTCTTTTGGTGGTCGATAACCCTGCAGAAAATACGTCCCTCATCAGACCCCATCAGCCACCCTCTGCACTCACGGGGAAACCTCACACTCCCAGAGTTCCTCTCCTCAGACACAGGGATGCGCGTGCACACACACACACACACACACAAAAGGGATTGACATGGTGATTCCAAAGAAAATAAACTGCTACATTTATGCATGACAACTGAAAGAAAAAGCCATGCTATGTCAAGCTAGAAATGCACATTTAAAAACCAGACTTGTTAGTTAAAAAAACAAGAAGTGCTCTGGCTGAACTCGCCAGGGAGGAGCCGTGAAAAACGGAAAGAAAATTGGATGCCTGGTGCATACAATGATTTCCCTAAAATGCATTGTTCAGACCCTGGCAAGCGTTCATCAGCTCGCCCGTCTTTTACAAAAGTCTGTTCCCATCAGTTCCCTGGGCTCGTGGAAAACTTCATGTCATCTTAGGAGATCGTCCTGTATTTTAAATGATGGCTCTACAGGGCTCCTGGGAAGATGGGAGGATGTCAAAAACCCCAGAGACCTCTTCTCTTCACTTCATGTAATCGTGCTTGTAAAATCACTCAAAAGGAAGGAAACAAGGGTGTGGGCTCCTGAGCAGAACCCAGAAGACGTGACCAAGGTAACGCACTTCAGATTCTGGGAGGTGTGTACGCAGCTCTCCGCGGCAATAGGCTGGATCTAAAGAGCAGTGACAGCAAGCCGTCTAGGATTTGCGAAGAGACTCACTCGAGGGGTTGTGGTGATGGTGTATTTTACTAGAGTAGCTCTACTTGTAACAAACGAATAAAAATGTACGAAGACAGCAACGTGCTGGAAACATTTTGTTGTTGTTGTTGTTGCTTTTTCCCCCTCACATAAACCCCAAGATTTGTGCGTCTCATTAATAGCGCATTCTTCCTGGGACCCAGTCAACTTCCACGCTGTGGCTCTGCTATCTTCAGTAACCAAACAAGTACCCAAACCATCTGGATGAAGCTGGAGGGAAGAAAAATGTACGTGGTAGACTTCTGTGGACCGGGACAGATGTGGCAATGCCCACTTCTGCACTCATCATCCCATTGGCCAGAACTCGGCCACGTGACCCCACCTCACTTCAAGGACAGCTGGGAGTGTGTCTTGCTGTGCGCGTTCAGGACAAGAAGGAAATGGGTTAGGTAAACAGCTAGCCAGTCTCTGCCAACCGAAAGAAAAGAAGGAATTCCAACTCTGCCAGCTCTCCTCTCCCGATGAGAAGGCACGCAAGAGCCACAGTTTGTACTCAGCACGGAGCTGGGATTTAGGTTAGATTTTCAGCAGCGATTCTGGGGACTGGACGATGAGCTCCTCCCCAGTGCGTCCCTTTTCCAGGGCGCAACTGTCCGGAATGGCATTTCCACCATGGATTAGGCGGTTGGTGCTCCAAGTAGCGATTACTGTGGCCTCCTGTCCAGCTGGGCTCTAGAAGTCGACTTTGTCTGAGTTGCTACATCAGGGAATGTTTTTCCATGACTTTTTTTGCTTTCAAATCTACATGTATTCAATCACGTAGAAATTTATTCACTTATCTTTCCATTTTTTTTAAAGGAAGTTGAGGCAACTGGTAAACCTATGTAAAACCCCATCAGACCCAGGACCTTGAGACAGTAGAATTACTGACTGTGAAACTCGGTGACACTGACGTGTACGTGGACCGGTGGCCCCAGGAAGGAGCCCCCCAGGGCTGCGTGCACGGCTGGCTGCTCGGTGCCGGTCTGACGGGCTCTCTCCCACCCGGGGCTTCCACGCTTCCCCAGACCCGTGACTGATCAGAACCGAAGAGAAGGAAACCCTCCGTAAGAGACGATTTCACAGGAGGGATGAAGTCAGCCCTCCGCTGAAAGAGAAAGGGATGAGCTGGCGATGATGGCAGCGACGGAGGAAAAGCCCAGTGCAGGCGCCAGGGGGAAAGTTCTGGCAACCGGACTCGTTGGACTGGAAACCAAACAAAACACAGAAGCAGGGTTTTTTTTTTTCTTGTTTTGCTTTTTTTTTTTTCCTTTTGAAGAGGCTGTCAGACCCCCCAGAATCACTGGTGAAAAAGAGGAAGGAGAAGGAGAGGGAGAAGCGCCAAAGTGCGCAAAACGCCATAAAAGGGAGCCCAGTGTTGGCGTGTTTGACGAGATGGGTATAAATAGAAGATCGCAGTATCTGGAATGCTGGCGGAATGTCCTAAGATAACCATCGCATCTTATTAAAAAATGGGGTGTTTACCTTCCAAAGTCTATCAGAATGTAAAAGGAAATAAACACGAGCCAAAGTGCCAGCAGGTGCGGTGGAAGCAGAATGAATGACTGGGTAAATTCACGCGAATATTTTAACACAAAGTGGGAATTTAGCAAAGAAAACAACAGAGAAACGGTTCAATAATTTATGGTATGCTCCCTAAATAAAATATTATGTAGCTATTAAAATGAACATTTTGGAGACACCATAGCAACAGGGAGAATTGTTTGTTATGTAGTAATAATGAAAAAAGCAAGGATCCAAATGATAGATAGACTGCAATTACAACGCGTGAAAAGCAAATGGGGCCGATGAAGGAAATAGTGCTAGGATATTCCAAATTGAAAATGGGGGGGGTATGCAGAGGGTTTTTTACCTAAAGAGTTGAACTGTTACATTGTTGTCTCAATAAGGATAAATAGAGATGGAGGGAGGAAAAAACAGAACCTCTGCAACTTTGTCGATGTGTGACTTGGAAAGAAGGGTCCCCCCCAAAGCGTTGCAGGGACGACACGCAGGAACAGCCATGGGAAGGAGCCCCGCAGCTGCGGGCACTGGGCCATCTGTGCAGAGCTGGCTGGGATGGCCCGGCCCCTGGCGCCAGCAGGTGCTGCGCCCCAGCCCTGATCGCGTGTGTTGGAGGGATTGCTCCGTGAGCCTCACGGGGGGCGGGGGGGAGGGTGGCGGGCGAGGCAGGGGCCTCAGGGGCCCAGTGCCTGTCCTGGGCGTCCGTGGCCATTCCTGCGGTTTCTGCTTCGGCTTCTTCTCAGGTCAGTATTCCCCAGGGTGGTAACCTACAGCCTTTGGGCCTCAGTTTCCTCCTGTGTCAGCCTCACAGGCTGGGTGTGAGGCCTGAGTGGCTGCAGGGCTTTTAGAGAGGAAAGTACCCTGCAGAGAGGTACAAGCAGGCTGCTACTGTAACTACATGGCAACGGGCAGAGGCAACGAGAATGTTTCCACCCCGTGGTATTCTCCGCCCCGACAGCCTCCTTCTCTTCTCTTCCCTTGCCTTCTTCTTGTCTCTCTCCACGTGTGATGTCTCTCTCTCTCACACACTCGCACACACAAGCATTCACACACACCCATGTGCATCTTCTGCTCTACATGTTTCCAGCTCTGCATCAGGTAACACACCCTACTCTCTGCTTGCCGACCTCATCTTTCTCACCCCTCAGGTTCCACTGAGACACCCCTTTCGTGTGTCTGTCTAGTAAGAACCTGAAATGAGTATCTCCTGCCGTCGCCATCGACGGGACACACTTCGGCACTGTAGGGAGAATGACTGTCCTGTGTCTCAGGGAGCCCCGTGTGGCCTGGAGACTGATGCCCTAAGGGAGCCCTTACGATAAGGCACAGACATGGGTTTTAACAATGGGAAGCCTCCCATGGGTTCAAAGCACTTTACCAATATTTATTTTATTATTTCGCATAAAATATTTTTAAATGTGCTATTTATCATCAACACCATCGCCAGCTGGGCTGTTAAACGGAACAGATTGTAGCGCTGTCACAGTTCTACAAACGAGAAACGTGAGGCTCACGGGAACGCCAGAACAGGCCTCCGCTAAGCAGCTAATCAACAGCAGGACCGGGACTAGAACCCGGGGCTGGCTGCGCTCCCTGGAGAACACGCGTCTATCTAACACTGACAAGGACGGTTCTAGACGGTCGGAAGGCAATGACCACGCCCGCGGCCACAGGATCACCAGAGGGCTGTGTGAGTTTCTGTTGAGTTTCTAATTCAGTAGATGTGGGGTAGGGCCCAGTGAATTCCATTCCTAACAAATTTCCCGGTTAAGGCTAGTGATGCCAACCCAGAGACCATGCTTGAAGAACCGCTCATGCTTGCAAATCTTTGAAGATACTTCCTTAATATAAACGACCGACTGGCCATTCGTCAGGCCACTGACTCCTTCTGTGTAAATGGCACTAAAAAAAGGCCATCAGGCAGACTGTGGTGGTGCTGCCCTTTTGCCGGTCAGGTTTTCCGGGTTCTCAAATGCCTTGGGAAGTCGTGTTTAGTGGGGTGCACGGTGGGCGAGGAGTTGCGGAGAGCACGGGTCTTTGGGCCTCATTAATATTTACAGCTTCCTGGGCCTCGAGGAAAGGACGGCTCAGCGCGCGGCCGAGGGACGCGCTGGAACAAGCAGGCCTATTCAGGGGGACAGGAACGAGCTAATGCGCACGTTAAATGTTAACTCCCTTTAAAAATAAAAATAACACGGAGAGCAATCTTCGAGGGGGAAATAGATCATTCTAGATTAGGCAAATGTTGTTGTTTCAGGTGGCTAACCTCGTCGCTCCCAACCTGAGCTTGCCGTTAAAAAACGAAACCACGGACCAGAGGGTCAGCCCGGAGCACAGCAGGCTCGAGGCAGCCCTATTAACAGTAACTCAATACCGTGGACGGGGGCCGTTTGCACGGAGCCCTCTGGCTGCTCAGACGAGCCAAATGCAAAGGTAAGCTGCCCGAGGAACCTGGGCAGTTCACTTTTCCCCTCTGGCTCCCAGGGGTGGGCGTTTTATCTCACTGCTCTTACCTGGACGGGCACTTGTGGGGTCAGGAGCATGGCTGTGTGCTGGGGACACGTGGGTAGGGGTAGTTTTGGGCAGCTCAGGGGGGAAGCTTGGACAAACTGTATTTGGAAACAACTGTGCATCATTCATTCCTTTTGGAATCTGACCTCACCCCTATACCCCCGGTCGTGTGACACATTAACCCAGGGGGACGGTCATCAACTGCAGAGCTTTCCCAGCTGTGCTACGAGGGCAGCGACGTGAACAGTGTTGCAGCTGATGGGTGGCGATGCTGAGAAAGTCAGGACAATCGCTCCGCTGAAGCCAGGATCTCTGTTCTGGGAGACACGGTCACATCCTCAGATGCAGGGATGGGGAGTCGGCCTCGGCGAAGAGGGAGAATGCACCCCAATATTCGGTTTGATGTCGTAAGCAAGAAGCAAACGCAAACCAAACCTGACCAGAGTCACACAGTCACAGGCCTCAGCCCGCAGCCCACCAAGCACATTTTTGGCTTCCCAGGGAGTTAAACCTTGAACCCTTCCTTTAAACGCCCAGCTGTGCCATCCTCACCGTGTTCTTTGTATCCCGTGGACACGCCCAGCTTCTGAAACTGACAGAGAAGCTCCTTGTCCCCACTCCTCAGACGGGTGCCGTTCTGCAACAGGATTGCGTCCACATCGCGACCTTGCGGGTCGATAGCCTGAGAATCAGTTCCTGTGTAAGAAAACTAGATTGTTCTGGAGATTTCTCTGAAGGGAAATAGGTAGGAAGGGCTGAGAACTAGAAGCATGACTGCTTTTGGTTCTAACGACACCACCTTGGTCAGTATTTTAGGCTTCTGCCCTCCACCTATGGAGGCCATTCGTCCCCTTTCTCTTCCAGGGCTGTGTCCAGTGCTGTGTCTTCTGTGTGGCCGTCCTCTGACCCAGCACAGCACTTCCTCTCCCTCCGCCTTGTACAAAGGTGCTCAGGGCCCTTTGTACACGCCCAGAGCACCGGTCACACTCTTGCAAAACTGTTGACACATTTACCTTCCTGACCACAGGTGCCACGGACTCTTCAGGGCAGAAAGTTTGCCTCGTTTATCCTTATATATACCCATGCGATTCTCAGTGAATATCTGTTGAATCAAAGTGAGACATACGTGTAAGTACAGCACCCTTCTGCGTTGGCTTCTGATTACATCTAACAAGCCAAGTAGTCCCGCAGGAAGGGTTCGGTCTAACTGTATACTCTCTACGTGTGAGAGATCCAGAGGTGGTATCGGGAGGAGTCCCTTTCAGGGCACTGGATTCCGCTGTCCATGGGCGGACTGAGCCTGGAGGTCAGGGACAGGCCGGGCGATGGTCACTCCTGGGCCTGCTGCTCAGGACCGGCCGTTGCGGGGCGATGACTGGCATGCGCGCGCTGTTTGCAAGTATTATCGCCGCGTCCTGTGTGACCCTCCCCACGGCCTTGGGATGCGGAGTGCGGTGTTCATCTCTTGCAGACAAGAAAACGGAAGCTCAGCGATCTTGCATAAATCGCTCGGTGTCACGTAGCGTGTGTAGCCAGAGGGTGCCTTGAATCCAGGGTTTCACAGACCCTCCCACTTTCTCACAAACAATTTTGTCTTTTTTTTTTTTTTAAGATTTTATTTATTTATTTTCAGAGAGGGGAAGGGAGGGAGAAAGAGAGAGAAACATCAATGTGTGGTTGCCTCTTGCATGGCCCCCACTGGGGACCTGGCCCGCAAGCCAGGCATGTGCCCTGACTGGGAATCAAACCTGCGACACTTTGGTTCGCAGCCCGTGCTCAATCCACTGAGCTACGCCAGCCAGGACAATTTTGTCTTGCCTAAAACATGAGGTTGGAGACAACAGGAACCAATGTGTTAGAAAACAATAAACAACCAAAAAACAGCAGGACTGAAAAAAACAAAGTAAGTGGCAAAGAGTGGATCCCATCCGGAGCAGGGGACAGGTCGAGACGCCTGGTCCCTCACGCAGATGGAGCGACGCAGCACCGGTCAGACGCCGACCTTCTCAGAGCTCCTGTTTTCTTTTGGAAACTCGACTAGCTGGAAATGATACAGGGGTCCTTCTTTTCTTAGAGGAGAACATGGAGCTGATGCGTATGCAATCTCCCAGGAAACTACGAAACAGTCTGGAGTCCAAGGAACTGTTATAGGTGTTTTTATCTCTGAAGGAAAAAATGAGATTTCTTGGGGCGTAAGGTTCAATGTAATTATAAATAAAAAATTCATTTACACAAAGCTCCTCAGGCGAAATACTTCCACTTCGTTGCAGAGTTTCTTCTGGATCTTTCAACCAAGTGAACAGCCAGTATTTACAGGCCTTTGCTAAATTTCAATGAGGAGAGAGCTCTGGACATACGGTGCAAATTAAGACTAGATTTTCCAGGAAACGAAGAGCACCTGGTGGCAGACGTGTGCTGCATTGGGCTCTGGTGGGGATGGCCCCGCGACCCTGGGCACCGACCAGCTGTGGCTCCTTTTCCCTCTCTGCTTTCAGGGGGAGCTGCACCCAAATCAACACTCTTTGGATTTCAGGCGACCACAGAGTCTGTGGTTCAGAAACCACACCTCTGCTCACTGGGTCACCTCTGCTCACTTGGGTTACCACTATGGAACTGAGGTCTTTCCAGCTCTCAGGCCGCAGAGTTCATCCAAGTAGGTTGTCTATTTATTACTTAACTTGGGGTAGAGGATGGAGGGTGGGTGACTGACTCAAGGGGACTTGTTAAAAAAAGTCCTGGAAATTGTGTACCAGGCATCTCTGAATGGAAGCAGCTCTGAGCAGAAAAGACATTTATGAGGATGTAGCGACCCATTGCATTTTTGAAGAAGGAGAAGTTCACGGTGACTGTAAATGTATAGTGTAGGGGAGTCAGTGGCCTGATGAGGAAACACGGAAGGAGGATTAGGTTATGGGAAGTTTGGGGAGAAACTAAGGAATGTTGTTTTCATGTTGAGTTTGAGTGCCTGTGTCCCAGGCATATATGGATGTCCATCAGATACTTCCACATGCTCAGGGATGGGGATCAGGAAAAAAGGCTAGACAGGTGATAAAAACACATCCACATGCGCATGCGTGCACACTTGCCCCCCAACACACACACACACACAACTGAGGGCGACCCACACACCAGGGGAATGAGGAGACGAAGCATGAAATACTGTGGGCATCACAGAAATTGAAAGAGCATTAAACTGTCTCTCCAGGCCTTCATAATACTATTAAATAATTATATATTCTTTTGCTAATGTTACTCAGGTTTATGAAGCAGAGTATAAGGATATCATGAATTGTGCTTATAATTAAGATATAATCATATGTTCAAATTTTAGTTCCAGGTTGGTTAAGACTTCAGTCCATTATTTCAGAAGCTAGGTTCATGAGTAGTTATTTTGTTATTGTTCTTTAGTAACAAGTATTGTCCATTAAATCATACAAAAACAAGACATATTTTTTTGTATATGATATTCCTCAAAATAATAAAAAAATCCCAGGTGTAGAGTATGAGAACTGAGAAGAAATTTATTCCAATGTTAATTCTATTGGTCAGGTGGATCTGTGATGGTTTGATTCACTGTTTGAAGCGCAGCCCATGGAACGGACACAATTTCATGAGAACTGGGCGGACCCCAGACATCGGGTCTACGATGATGGAGGTACTGGGAAATTCGAGTAAGTTGTACGAAACTATTCTGGGTTCATACCACACACCAGAAATACACATGTAGGTCATCATGTTCTGATTGCCATCATTGATCCATCCACTATTTTATTCCGCTAGAATTTGTGGGTGAACACTCTTTTCCAGGTGGTATGCTGGCTCCTGGTGGCACAAAACCCAACCAGACAGAGCTGTTTCCTCATGGAGCTGGAAGGCAAGGGGCACACTCTCAGTTATAATTCCATTGGACAGAGGTATACATACGGTGTCAAAGAACACAGAATAGCGACCTGCGACATGGGAAGAATGAGTTTCCCTGAGGTGACATTTGACCTTACTATCACAGATGAGAAGCGATGAACTGGGTAGACGTGGGCAGGAAAACATTCTTTTAGGAAGACGGAACTGCCCTGTGCAAAGAAATACATTTTTAAAAGGATCTATGTTGGGACTGGCATGTGGCCCTAAGGAACAGCATTAGCATCAGGGAAAAGCTGCTCCATCTATGGCATGAAAATCTGATTCCTGAGACCAGAAACAGGCAGTGGCCGTTCTCAGTCCGAGGGGGACCATTTCCAAGGCCTGCCCGCCGGGAGCCCCGGAGTGCAGCTTGGCTTTGGTCCTCTCCCTGGACTCAGGCTCTTCCAACAACCTATGCGATCCTCATTAACTCTAACTGAGATACAATAGCCGACTACCCAGGTGACTGACGTAAGTATTTTGGGAGCTAACCTAGAAAGGAAGAGAGAAGCAGGATTACCTCCCCTTCCCCCGGAGCCCCTTGAGCCCTGTTGAGAGGCAGCACCTTCCTTCTGGTTTGTAAATTCAGAACCTCTGACGATCTTAGGACTGCAGTTCCCAAAGAAGGCTGCGGGATGGTCTGCTGAATCTGTGTTTCGCATGTGGCAACACATGGCTCAGAATTTTAAAATATTTCAGTGCTGCAAGTGATTGAGCAACCTAAAGTGCTTCCACATGGCTTGTAAAAGTCTCACCAGGCAGAGACCAGGACGATTTCTCCTACCCTCGATTCTTATGATCTGCAGATTTTCTTTTTCTATTGGGAATCAGAATCAGCAGCTTCAGAGCATAGCCTTGAATGGAGGAGTATGCTGAATGATTTCACTCCAACCAGGTTCGGGGACTTGCCTTTGAACCAAGTGAGGGGCAGCTACCTTCATCCTGAACTCTGTCTCCTAACCATTTTCATGAAAAAGCCATCAAGAATCTTTTCTGACCTTGGCAATCAAGGTTCTGAGGTGACGTGGGAATTACTCTCGTATTCCATTTTAGTTTAAAGGAAATAAATGAATAGGAACAATTGTGAAAGTTGCTTGTTCTTATGTGTAAGTCAGCTCAGGCTGCTATAACAAACTACCATAGACTGTTTGGCTTACAAATAGTTTTCTTACAGTTCTGGAGACTGGCAGTCTGAGGTCAGGGGGCTGGTATGGGCGAGTTCCGGTGAGAAGGACCCTCTTCCCGGTTGCAGATGGCTGACTTCTCGTTGCATCCCATTGGGACAGAATGAGAGCAGAAGAGCTCTCTGAGATACCTTTTATAAGGGCACTTACCTTATTTATAAGGACTCCACTTCCCTGTTTTTAGGGAATTTATGCCTAATTTAGGCATAATTAGCTCCTAAAGTCCTCACCTCCTGGTCCATCGCCTGGGGGATTTGATTTCGACAAATAAATTTTGAGGAGGATGCAACATTTAGCTTATAACATGTTATTATTTTAAGTATATATTTACAGAACATTTTCTATTAAATAAGCTGCATGTGTCTTTTAAAAAGGAGATAATAAAAAATGAATGTAAAGGAAACATACAAACTAAGTTATTGTAATGTGCTACAGAAAGTCACTGTGTTCCTTGCAAGGATTACTTCCCTATCAGAACTCGCTTTTTTATATTTATATAGATGGGAGGGAATCCCTGTGGTTTAAATAGATCCTTGGTTATGCAGAGAAGTCAAGAGGCAATGTTAGGTTATCTGCAGAATGAATCTTAGATCACACGCAGAACGAAAGAGGTAGAGAAGAACTTGGACACGTGATCCTTCTTTACAGACCCTGCCCAGCGGTGCAGCAGAGAAAACATGGTGTTGAAATCGGTATCTAGAAATGAGCCAGAAGGAAGACTTTCTCCTCACACACCTGGGACAGGGAGGTATCCAGGTTCCCCAGGAAACACAACCAAAGAGGTAGAAATGGGACAAAGGCAACCATTATTAAAGGTCTTAGAGAGTGGTACAGAAGACATGAAATTTAGCATCAAGCAGCACTACCTTTGACTCTCGGCTCTGCCCCTGATTAGTTATGGAACTCTAGTAAGTTCGTATCTTCGTTCCTTGAAGCATCATTTCCCTGTTTTAACCTGAAGAATTTCTATAAGCATTAAACGGGAGGATGTATGTAATCGGTATCGTAACTGGCTCATCATTGGCACTTCAGAGTTGGAAACGTCAGCAGCTAATGGTCTCTTTGACAAAATTCTGAACCAACTGAGAGATGGCTACAGGGCCTGGGGAGGTGAGCGTCAAGGTATAATGGGGAGGGCTAAGCTGGAGGGTATGAGTCAGGATTTTGTAACAGTGGACTTCCTATTCTGCCTCCTAGAAGGGGACAGACTGACTTACCCTGTCACTATCAGTGACGGGTCTCTTCGTGCAAGGACACAGCAGACCCTTCAATGTGCATCTTCTCTGCAGGGAGACAGATCTGGAGAGGAGGGGGGAGGGGACCTTCTCAGCTCCTTCTGAAACCCAGTGGGACGCATGCTTGTGCAGGGCACTGCGGAGAGAAGGTTGGAGGATGCTGAGACACTCAATCAAAAGATGCCCAGCCCTTGCGTGCCCAGTCTCCTAAGTCTTGGGCTGTCCAATAAGAGAAGAAGAAGAAAAAAAAAAAACAGAAGGAAATACATGTTCCTATTTTATCAGTTGTTCTCAAAATGTACAGTTGTGGTTGCAAAGCAAAGAAAAAATAATAGCTAGGAGATAGGCTGGAGTTAAAGATGTGATTATATTTATCTGAGTCTGAATATTGAAGACAATGGAATAATGCAGTCTATTTTCTCTCCCAGAATGTTAGATCAAAATACCCAGTCGGCAGAACAAACATATGGGCTGACATGCTGCCGTAGCTCGGTCCCAAGTCTTTAAAACGAGCTCAGGAAGTCGACCCGGTTGGAGACTGCTGCTCCCATAGACCGACTCTTGGCAGCAGGGATCCCGATTCTTCAGGGGTTGTTCAGAGCGCGGTCCTCAGGGCTGGAGACGTACTGTTATGCTGTAATTGGACACGTGAAAGTGTTTTGGTTAGAATCGCAGGGGGGAGAAAAGCACTTTAAACAAAACCAAAGGAGGATGATGTCTTAGAAACTCAGATTTAACAGGACCTTGGGGGTGAGCGACCTCACCGTGCTCACACGTGCTACACAGGCTCCTTCGAGGTGAGGCGGTCGGGGCGCAGTGATACGTTCTCAGACCTTAACACCGGCACGCTTGCCCCGGGTTGCTGCTCCCAGGATGACTGGTGTAATTTGGACAACTTACTTAACTTCTCTGAGCCTCACTTCTTCCCCTGTGAAAATAGACGCAATAAGACCTAAGGGGGAAACGTGAGTGGCCCACACGGGGTTGGAATAAGGATGGAGAGTGTTGAGAACAGCATTTATCGATAAGAGAAGACTCGACGAATGTCCACTCATACAGTGAAAGCGTAGATGTGAAAACATGCACACGAGTGTGTGTGTGTAAATTCACTTGAACAGAGAATAAACTAAAACTTTTCTAATTGAAAGACTAAATAGAAGCTGTATGGCAGTGTCCAAAATCTCTGATGTCATCATCAGCTTTGAACATTCTTTTTCTCAGGAAACAAAAGCAATCTGGAATATGGTTAATACACATAAGGAAAATGCGAGAGGGGGTGGGGAGAGAGGGAGGGAGAATGGAGAAGTCCATGGCTTTATCTAAGGTACCAAGTTTACTTCACTTTCAAACCTAAAAAGCGGAAAGCCTATGGAATGTATAGTGCAACCAATCCCTCTTGAAAGTTCATGTTTTGAAAAAGATACACTTTATTGTTTAGCGTCATGGAGGCCTCCATCGAAAGTAATGGAAATCACTGTTTTAGAAAAAAATACTCTGACTCTAGTAGGATGTATGTATAATTTCCTAAAACCTGCTAGTATTTTGTCACCGAAGACATTAAAAAATGCCACCAGTGGCAGTGAGAAGTGTGCTGGCATGAAAGGGAGTTGCTTGGCAACAGGTTAACACCCTTAAACCTTTACTGCTGCTTGGACGAAGAGGCTGACAAGAGAATTGTGTAGGCGGCAGTGAAATCCTCAGGATCAGGAGCTCCAGGACACCCTCCGAAGTACTGTATAGAAGACACCCTTGACTGTACGTGCAAGCTGGGAGCTGGCAAACTGCATTTTCCAGTCCCCCTGGCCAGCAGAATTCCTGTTAGATTCTGCCTACCGGAGGTGCTGGGTGGAGATCCAGGCAGGGGAGGGAGGCTGGAGCTTTGCCCCTGGGGCAGAGAGTGTGGGAGTCACTGGATGGAGCTGGTCACGAGTGAGAGGGGACCACAGACGCCAGTGGCTCAAGTAGAAGTGGCTCCTTTTTCGTAGCCTCAACCCTGGCAAGTGGCACCCCCTTAGGTGGATTCAGGATTGGTTGTGAGTGTCTGCAAAAGCTCGGAAGCAGGTGGGGACCTGCAGAGTCCAACGCACGGGCCTTCGTGTATTCCGATCTCCGGGGAACGCCGTTCTGCCCCGTGGCTCCTCCGTACCCTTTCTTTTCTCTTCTCCTCTCCCTGCCCTTAGGATGCACCCCCTGTATCAAAGTCTCTCTACTTGAAACACTGAAAGTGGTTCCTGAATGAACACTGAACCAGATGAGATCTTTCTTTTCCCTTTTAAAAAAATTTAATTGTTGTTCAAGTACAGTTTTCTGCCTCTTACTCCCACCGTAGCTCACTCCCACAGCCCCCCCTCCCACCTCCTTCCTGTGAACCAGACGAAATCTTGAAGGAGGTGACAGACTCTCCCATTAGACTCAAGTTGCAGAGCAATACAGGATGGGCAAAAATGGAAGGCAGCTTTATGCACCAAGCTAGGAAGGGTATTGTGGTGGTCAATTTAAATTTCGTGATAGATGGGTATACACATCATAGGTATAGACAGATACAGACATGGATACAGAGATATCCCATTGGTTCTGTTTCTCTGGAGAACCTTGACTAAGAAGTATGCAGGTGATGAGGACTGTGACATGAGGTGACGCTGTCGGCAGGCAAAGGACAGATCACGAACAGCCCTGGACATCAGCTGAAGGCTTTGGGACTTTGTTCTAGAGTTCGTCTGAACCACTCCTACTTTTTAGGGCGAGGCGTGAAATGGTCATATTGTATTTTCTTGAAAACCGCTCTGGCTGTAGGAGTGTGGAGGATGGATCTCCAAGGAAACTAGAGCAGGAGAGCCTGCCAGCCGGAGGAACGCATCCTGGGTGCATTCAGCCAGCCCCCTGCCTCCAGCGAGGCAAGGCTAAGCCTCCCACTTCCCAGCCCCTCCGACCCTCCTACGAGTGAGAGTCCAGCTCACTCTTCCCTCCTGACCTCTGACTATGTTATCGTCGTCAGTGTGGGGCACCTTGGGGCGCGATTCCTCCCAGTCTTTGCTTTGGATCAGCTCACCATGTTGAAGAGCAACAGGGACGGGGGTGGCTGCAACCTGGCAGACGGAGATGAAGTCCAAGTCTGTTACTTTTTTATTCTAATTTTTTTAATTTTTCAATTGCAGTTGACGGACACTATTACTTGAGTCTCAGGCGTACAACAGAGCGATAAGATGTGTGTAGCACTTCAGAAGTGATCCTCGTGGTAAGTCTAGTGCCCGTCTGCTGTCGGACGTGGCGAGGACAGAGTTATTGACTCTGTTCCCTGCAGAAGCTGGTATTCTCGACCCAGGACCATTTAAGTGGCCACCACCATAAGTGAAGGGTTTGGGTGCCCAAGAAGTACGTGGAAACAGAGATGACTTTTGTGTCCAGGCCCTGACAGGCTCTGTGGTCTGTTTTCATCAAAGGGCCTGTGCACAGGTCATGGCCCGGGGCTTAGCCTGTGTTCTTTTAGTCCCATTCTGTGCTGTTCAGCGTGATGTAAGCTTGTCTTTTACTCTCCAAACACGGGACCATGGGCATGTTGTCCTTGAGTTCAGCGACACTTAAGCGTCAGAGCCGTCTTGCACACGGGCTCCTCCCAAGGCCCTCAGGGGGCTCTGGCCGTGTGTTTAGATGGTCGCAGGGTTTTATACACTTTGCAAAGTAAGATATTTTCACCACACTCAATGAAGACTGCCGTCTCTTTCCACCCCTTCTTCTCTGCAGAGCTTCCCCTTGTGTTGGGCAGAGTTACGGAGGCCATGGGCATTTGGAGTATCTAACTGGGGAGGAACTTGGGTTGGGGTTAGCTTGAGTTTACTGAAACGAATTTATGTCTCACAGTCACTTCCAGAACAATGGGCTTATTGTTAGCCATTCTGGTGTAGGACCAGATTCTAAAAATACTTCTGCCACCCACGGTGTGGCCTCACCCAGGGCCCTGACACAAAGGTGCAGGGCTAGAGGTTGACTCACAGTGTAACTGTGGCCCCCAGTGACAGGCGGGTGCGGGGAGTGACGGAGAGACGGGTCCTGAAAGGTTCGGAGCCAGCAGCTAATCTGTGGAAAATCCTCTCAGTCATCGAACATGTACAATTGTAAGCCGATAATTCGAAACAGAAGTTCTCGTCCAAGAATATTCTTGATAATGCAGCCTACACAGTTAAAATGCCCCCATTTTTCTTTTTGGATGGAAATCTGATGAAACAGAATTATTAAAGTAACTGTTCCAAAACTTGCTGATTTGACTAAACGTACTGACATCAATAACAATACCAAACTCGCGATGCACCAGCGCAACAAAGACATTGTGACAAGCTGGTTAATCAGTGTTGTCTCAGGAGAGAGACCTTACAGGCAAGAAGGGGCTGGAAAGAAATATTTGAAATCTTGAAAAGCAGGGACCTACATCCAAAATTGCTCTATCCAGCAAAGCTGTCATTTAGAATGGAAGGACAGATAAAGCGCTTCTCAGATAAGGTCAAGTTCAAGGAGTTCATCATCACCAAGCTCTTATTATATGAAATGTTAAAGGGACTTATCTAAGAAAAAGATAAAAAATATGACAATGAAAAGACTGCAAACTCACAGCTATTAAGAACCACACCTAAAACAAAAGCAAACTAAGCAAACAGCTAGAACAGGAACAGAACCACAGAAATGGAGATCACATGGAGGGTTAGCAACAGGGGAGTGGGAGGAGGAGAGAGGGGGAAAAGGTACAGAGAATGAGTAGCATAGATAGTGGGTAGAAAATAGACAGGGGGAGGGCAAGAATAGTGTGGGAAATGTAGAAGCTAAAGAACTTATGACACATGGACATGAACTAAAGGGGGGGACTGTGGGTGGGAGAGGGTGTGCAGGGTGGAGGGGAATGATGGGGGGGAATGGGACAACTGTAATAGCATAATCAATAAAATATATTTAAAAATAAAAATAAAATCAAATTAAGAATGGTTGCTGCCTAAGAAAATTCACAATGGCCTGAAATCTTAGAGCTTTTACATAAAAGAAACGTGATGGAGGGTTTCTCAGCCAGGCAGCCACAGTCACAAACCTCGGTGGCCTTCCGCGTGAGGAGCCATACTGTGGAAGAAGTTTCCTGCACTACGACTAACTAAGGGAAGTCAATCAACCATGTAATGATGGCTGAATTATATTTCTTTCCTCTTGATAAAAAATACCACAGAATCATTGTCATATGAGAACATTATCAAACATTATACACTTACCATACTATTTTTCTAACAAAGGCTAATTGGTTCATGGCTCCTTTTGGAGCTTAAAGATGTAAACTCGGACCCGAAAAGCCCAGGAACTATTAACGCTTAGGACATATTGGGTGAATAAAGAAATGAGTGAATTAATCAATGCATTTTATATATACACACACACATATGTATGCCATATACATATATACATATGTGTGTGTGTATAAAATACAGATGGTTTAGAAAATATTTATTCATGCTAATAATAACCAGCATTAACTCAACAATCACAGTATACCAGGTATTGGCCTAGGAACATAATCTTTTCAAAACATATACATGTGTTTCTCCCCGAAGGTGGGCCACTCCACTGGCTCAGGGAGGGAGGGTTCATGGTGCCCAAGTAGAACTGTTTTTGCCGTAGGTCATTCAGGCAATCAGACATTTTTCTACAGTCAGAAAAAGAAGTTATCACAGTGTACCAGATTGCTTGCATTTGTTTGTAAAAATTCCATTCCCCGTTGGAGGGAGAGGGAGCACAGGTGAGGAGAACAGCTTTGACGTCACGAAGATCCGAATCCAAATCCACGCCCCGTCATCTGCCAGGCGGGGGCCCTCAGTGCGTGGCCCAGCGCTCCTGAACGCGTGTCCATCAGATAGCGAAACGGCTGGCGAGAGCGTAGCCATGGGAGGCAGAGGTCGACGTCTTTTGCTTCGGTGCCGTTTCCCCAAAGCCTACACTGAGTGAGAGATGGGGAGGGGCCTGGCTCTGTGGTATCCAGAGCTCCCTCCCCCACTCCGGGTAAGTTGCTGGGCAAGAGCGTTAGGCCGTTTATTTGTCAAGGATTTTCTCCGAAGGAGTATGGGCTCAGAGAGCTGGGGACCAGCTTTGCGTGGTGGAAGGCTGTTAGCCGACATTGCCAGTAACTCTGCAGTCAGTGCGTCCCACGTGAAGCCACCAACCACGGCTCTTCCCCTCCCAGCCCAGGGCCGTGAGCCGGTACCCACGAGCCCACTTGTCCTTCCTCAAGCACACCTTGATTCCCCGTCTCCCTGCAGCCCTGCACACTGCTCCTCCCATCAGGATGCTCTTCCCTCTCTTGTCCATCATGAACACTTACTGGTCCTCAGAGAGCCAGCTCACCTGGCCTTTCCTCAACGTATGCACACGCCTGGTGCCTCTCCTCCTTCTTACAAGGACACCACTCTCACGACCTCATTTATCCTTAATTACTTCCTGAAAGACCCCATCTCCAAATGCAGCCACATTGAATGTATTGGCTTCAACGTATGGATTGACTGGGGGGAGGTGACACAATTCAGTCTACAACAAACAGGATCCCCTAAAATTGGAAGAGGGACGTGGGCCATCCAGCTACTACACCATGGCAGCGCTGCAAGAGATGCTTGTTTGGGGGCTTTAGGGATGCTCCCAAGTAGAGGCAAAGACAAGGCATGTTTTCCAATGGATGCTGACACCGATGAGAGTCCAGGGGACGAAGAGCATGTTTACAGCAGCTTAGAAGCTGCCTTGGTCTCACATCCCCTGGCTACTGCTAGACTGAAGGAAGAGGCTTAGGATAAGGCTGGGGAGCTGGGGAACCAGCAGGTGGGGCCGTGTAAGGCAGTTGTCCTCCTAAGACCACGGCAGCTCAGAGACATAGATATTTCACTTGCATCCTTCATTCTGAGGGATGAAAGATCCAGGCACAGGGTAAGCGTTCAGTCATCAGCCCGTGAATTTCTCATGGCTGTGTACGTGGGAGCTTGTGGTGAGCCCCATAACTGGAGACTTTCAGAAGGGGGTTGCGTATTGGATAAGACCCTCAAAATCCCATCCCTGCCTAGTATTCCGACTCTGCGTGTGTAATATGGTGAACCAGAACAGACAGCCCATCTCTTCCCACGCCTGAGTGCATTCTCATAGTTGAGGCTATAATCTTGTCTACGTGCTTCATGTTTTGCATCTGAATTCACTTCACTTTCCAGTGGCATTTTAAGAGGATGACAGTTTACAAGTTTCACTTATTAGAAACATGTGGGCATCAAGATAATTTTCATGACTCTCAGTCCTTTGGATACACATTTGTAGGGACCAATAATGGTTGCTCATTCAAAGCTTTCTTTTCTCTCTCTCCCCCGCTACTCAGAAGGTTTCCGCCTGACTGAGGAGCAGAGGTTACTGACCACCAACTCCAGCTCCTTCTCAGAGGCATGCAGATTTACATCATTCACCCCAAGACTTACACTATGCAAAGCAACCCAAATAGAATAAGACAGCCCATTAGAAACGTTTTCACTGCTTACATTTTCCTGACTTTTATCATAAATTAGAGATTTCGAAGAGAATGAGTCATAGAAAAAGGAAAAATAATAACCTGGTTTGGCAATCAGCATATTATATTTCCCCAGTGACTCATAACATGAGACTCAAGTCAGGACAAACAGAGTTGCTGTCAAAAAGAAGTGCAGTTAAAAAGAAAAGCAAAAATAGGAAGAAAAAGTAATACACGTTTTAACTGTGCCGAGAAATCTCCCTGCTCCGACTCCCTAATGAGGAGTTGGGGGGACAAAAAAGGGGGAAGCTCGAGTCCAAAGGCTGGAGGAGGCAGCCCCCACAGAGCACAGACAAACCGAGTTCTGAATGAAATCCTCCAGGAAAAGGGAAACAGCATAAGCCAGAACGTATGCATTATCATTTAAACGTGAGGGAGATTCACAGAAGGGCTCCTCCTGATGAAATCGTGGCCCCACGGAAGAGGCCCAGGCTCTGATCCGCAACAGCCTTGCATCCGAATTCTCCGGCCACCAAAAGTAGCTGTCTGAGGGATGCTTTGCTTTCTCATCCTTGGATTTCACACCCATGCCCAGGGGACAACCAGCCACAGCAAAGAGCCATTGAGAAGATGAACTAGTACGAAGTGTGTTAAGTACTCAACTCGGTGCACACATTTATAGATGGAACTTGAAATAGCAATTATATCTATACATATTGTTTAAAGAGCAATAACTTCGAGTGATGGGGAAGAATGTAGAAAGGGATCTCCTACATGCTACTAATGTGAGTGTAAATTGTTCAATCACTTTAGATCACACCTAGTGGAAAGGGATGCTGGGCCTCCCCCTGACCAAGAGATGCCACTTTTGGGTGAGCACTCAAGAGAAATCCTTGCACTTGTACATAGAAGACATGTATAAGCATCACCATGACACTTCATTTTATCACAGAAAATGCTAGAAACAGTCCAACTGTTCATCATCCCCAAAATAATGATGGGCAAATCAAATGTGCAGTAGCTCCATTGTAAGAAATACTACCCCTCAGTTAAAATGGAAAGAAGGGTAAATTTATTACACAGTAAATTTTACTACTACGTAGGCGGTAAAACATTTTAGGTAAGCGTATTAGCATAAAAGTTGTTTTATTTATTCTCCTAGAATCCTTTCACTTATTTTAACAGCTCTAGGCTCTCTATTTCCTTAGGGTCCTGTCAAGACTGTTAAGATTCTTTGGGTGGCCATTCAAGGTTATCCCCCAAAAAGTTAGATAAAATGTCATCAACATGTTGCTGCAAAACATGGTCAAGGAAACTCTAAAAATGCATAATATGTAGCCTCAGGCCAGCCGTGTGAGGGCGGAGCCATAGACAGGAGAGGAAGCCAGTCATGAAAGATTGTGAAGGTCAACAGCGGGCATGTGACCCATGCAACCCCACTGGGTGGCTTTCCTTCTCGTTTTGGAAATTTTTTTTGTCTTCAACAGTCTTTTGGGGGCCTTATGAATTTTTTAAATCTCTACCAAAATGTCACAGGTATTTAAATCGCTACCAAAATACCACAGGTGTTTTCAGTCAGAGGCTTCGAAAACAAATTTTAATTTTGTTTCTCTTTTGTTTTGCCTACCATTTCGTAGAATTCTGATCTTACTGTTTTTTATTATTTTTCTTTCTACTTAAGTTGATTTTACTTGCACTTAGTGAGAAAAATTGGGAAAAGTACATCTATTCCTTCTTCCTTCAAATCAGTACAGAAAATAAAATTTTTAAAGATGGACAAAATTCTTGCTATGAGCAAAAATTTGCTCAATATCACAATCATCAAAAACTGCTCTTTTTATTTTTATTTTTTAAGATATTTTATTGATTATGCTATTATAGTTGTCCCATTACCCCCTTATTCCCCTCCACCCTGCGCACCCCCTCCCACCCACATTCCCCCCTTTTGTTCATGTTTGTGGGTTATACATATAAGTTCTTTGGCTTCTATATTTCCTATTCTATTCTTAACTTTCCCATTTGTTTTGTACCTACCATTTATGTTACTTATTCTCTGTGCCTTTTCCCAATCTCTCTCCCTTCCACTACCTGCCGCTGATAACCCTCCATGTGATTTCCATTTCTGTGATTCTGTTCCTGTTCTAGGTGTGTGCTTAGTTTTTTGTTGTTGTTTTTTTAAGTTTGGTTGTTAATAGCTGTGAGTTTGTTGTCATTTTACTGTTCTTATTTTTAATCTTCTTTTTCTTAGATAAGTCCCTTTAACATTTCATATACTAAGGTCTTGGTACATTTTCCTTTATTTCCCTTTTCATAGCCTTCATTTTTTCCTCTAATTTGTGACCATATTCAACCAATTCTGTGAGCATCTTGATTAACATTGTTTTGAACTGTGCATCTGATAGGTTGGCTATCTCTTCAGTGCTTAGCTGTATTTTTTCTGGAGCTTTGATCTGTTCTTTCATTTGGGCCCTTTTTTTTTTTTTTTTTTTTTGTCTCCCTGCTTTTTACGTAGTAAGGGGAGGAGCCTTAGTGTTCATGAGGGCGGGGCAACCCATGTGGCTGCCTTGTGATGCTATATGTGGGGGAGGGGTCCGAGAGGGAACAGTGCTGCTTGCTCCACTCTCTGACGGCTTTCAGTCATTTTCCCCTACTACCCACAAGCAAACTGGGCCCTTCTGGTGCTGATTCCCAGGTGAGTGGGTTTGTGTACGTTCTAGGACCCTGTGGGTCTCTCCAACGAACTCTCCTGTGAGGCTGAGAGTTTCTCCCACGTTGCCTCAACCCCACAGGTGTTTCCAGTCGGAGGCTTTGAGGCTTTATTTCTCTGCTCTGGAACCCTGGGTTGGATGGTCTGTCTTGCTCCCTACTTGTTCCTCCTGGTTTACGTGTATGGGAATGTGGGATCTCTCTGTCTGCCAGCCGCTGCCTCCCCGAGTCCACCAGCCACCGCCTTGCTGGAGTCCTCTTTACTCAGCTGCCGTTCTCCACCCCTCCTACTGGTCTGGATGAATATTTCTTCTTTAACTCCTTGGTTGTCAGACTTCCATACGGTTCGATTTTATGTCAGTTCCAGTTGTTTTTTGTTTTTAAATTTGTTGTTGTCCTTCTTTTGGTTGTGCGAAGAGGCACGGTGTATCTACCCATGCCTCCATCTTGGCTGGAAGTCTATTATCTTCTGGAAAAAACTGTTCTTTTTAAAGAATCATCTGAAAGGCCAAATTCTTAAATAAAAGAAGAAAAGAATACAAAAACAAACAAAAAGTCTATAAAGTCTAAGTGAGGATGTGTAAGAACTTTCTACATTGTTGGCAGAAGTGTGAATTTTCACAATTAATTCAGAAAACATTTTGGTAGTATCACTTAAAATATACATATACATACTCTGATTGAGCACTTTCACTTTTAGAAATATGCCTAAAAGAAATGCACATAAACATACAAAAAAGATAAGCACAAGAGCATTCTTAGAAACATTTTTCATAATAGCTCCAAAATGGAAATAACACAATTATCCTTCCGTGGCATAATATGTTAATTTTTATAAAAATCCCATGTTCCAATACTATGCTGCTATGACAAAATCGTAACTACTGCTACAATAAGTAGTTAAGTCATCAAGGATGAATTGAACATTTGTAATATTGAGTAATACAAATACAAATGAGCACACAGAGTATTATTCCATCTATGTCAAGTTCCAAAAGCAAGCAAAGCCCACCCATTATAACTGATGTAAGAGTCGAGTTTACTTGGGGGAAGGGGGCATGGTCGCTGGAATGGGGAAGAGGGCTACTAGGTCCCGTGTCCTAATTTCCGGGGTTGTTTCCTTCACACGGGCTTGAGTTCTCAGTAAAATTCACCAAGCAATGCACACGTGGTTTTTACACTTTACTGCATTTGTCACGAGACAGCTCATCTTTCAGGTTTACAAAGCGCCTTTATGTATATATACCGTGCGGTTACAGGCATAACGAGAAGGTGGCAAACAAGACCAAGGATTCTAAGTAACTTGTCCAAGGCTCCAGGCTTGATGCCGATCTTCTGACTCAAAATTGTGTGTTCCTCTCACCACCCTTTTATTGCTTAAAACTTTCTCAGTGTATGGACAACTGCGTCCCAAGGGGTGGCTGCCGTGACTCAAAAGCATAAGGTGGGTCCGCAGGATGCTCAGGTGCCCCAGGTCTTCGCTCCAGCTGCAGGAGGGCAGGAAGTGATCGGTGTTGGGACAGTGAAACTGCAAGGTGACTTGAGATGTGGCCGTTCTAAGCCCTCGCCGATAGATAACACTTTATTCTGTGCGGCCTTTCCAAAGCAAAAGTTACAACCTGCTAGACTGTGAACGAGGCCAATTGCTGGTGATGTCATCAAAGTAGTAACTGCTAATGAGCATTTTACTCGTGCGGATTACCTGTAGCCACACTGACAGGAACAACCCATTTGCTTTCTGCCCGTCTGTTTGGATTATTCACAAGGCCCCCCGAACCCCTTGTGACAGTGTGGGGGAACCTAGAGAGCATGTGGCTAAGTAAAACAAGCCAGTCAGAGAAAGAGAAGTACCATGTGATTGCCCTGAATGATTTTACACTGGCCAGCAGCTCAGGGGTCGCCACCAGAGAAGCTTTGCAAATCTGTCCAGTGAAGCGGCCAGTCAGAAGACTTTCCCGGCTGAGGCCATAAGCCTTCGCAATAAATGCACCTCCTGCTAAAACCCCTTCTGGTGCTCAGAGACAGGCAGCGAGCTGGAACTGAGAGCCGGAGCTGGTCGCAGGTGACAGAAGCATCTGGAAAGATGTTCCCAAGGGGGTGTGAGGAGGGTGACCTTGCTTACCAGCGGGAGCTCTTTTGGGCTGAGAGACTAACAAATCAGTAAATTGGAATTCTGACACAGTGCCGCGATGCCCCGTCATGCGCCTGCTCCCTCGTTCTTAACGCCTGTGCTCGGGGTCATCTCCCCCCGGCGTTCTCAGACCATCAGGCCGACTGCCAGGGGCGCAGGGATGGCTCAGAGCTGATAGTCGGTCCTAACAAATTGCTGTGCAGTTCAGGGAGCGTCTTCACTTCCTAAATTCTTCATGATGTGACAAAAAAAGGAGTGGAGACAAAAATGTGGTTCCCGCTGTCTGGTTGTTATGAAAGAAATAAATTTAGCTGAGGTGATGCCATCTTGATCTCATGCCGAATGCTGCAGTGAAAGAAGCCGGGTTTGGGAGACAGTCAGGACCGAGTTCGAATCCCACCTCGGCTGGTCACCTAAGGCCTCTGTGCTCGGTGTTCTCATCTGCGTGGTGGGAACCGTAATACTGACCTCACGCAGTTGTCCTGTGGGATAGACCAGGTAAGGTACACGAACTACGGGGTCCTCCTGAGGGTCAGTGGACCCACGTCACTGCTCACAGAACAGCTTTCAGAGAGGGGGTTTCCGTATGGCTCTCGAGCACTTCCTCTCTGCCTCTCCTGCGGTACCCTACTTTAGGGGAACACTCATCGTTGTTCACCCAGGGTGTTCCTGCGCCTCATTTGCCTGGCCATCCTGCCATAATTCTTGCCTTCACCAGTACACTTTTTTTTTTCACTTCCACAGCCCCCTCTATAAAGCACTAATATGTTGCTCACTCACCAGCTCACAAACCCTCAAGGGGCCTACACCCTCGGCCATTTTCCATGGAGTGTCATCAATAATACTCCTTACCAGAGAATGCAAGGCAGTGTGAGCTCACCCGGTATTTCTAGCCTCACCTAGTAAATGCTCACACTGGACTACCTATTGTTTTCTATACTTGGAATTCTCCCATCACCTTAAGTTCTACGCCGTATTAACAATACACTCATAGGTTATTCGACAAGCGTTCATTGGCTGGGTGCTATGTTTTGGATGTCTCAGTTCAGAGGTCTTTTGCCTGGGTGCTCTTTTTTTCTTGACCTCTCATTGTCATTGGGACATAATTTAATTATAGCACGAACTGAGCAGTAGTGATGTTAAGTGTGTTTTCATCTGTCTTCATACTAGATTTGGTCCCTATATTTTGAAATTAACTGTCACTCGGCATTTTATCTAGCACACCATAAATAATCAATTTTTATTAACTGGATCATTTTGAAATAATTCTTCTATATTCTAAAGAATTAACAGTTTATCTTCCATATTCTCTACTTATACCTACAGATAGTTCTTTTTATGGGACATTGATGATTATTCTGTAATTTATTGGGTCTTTGGGGGAATATCAATTCAGAATGAAATTATAAATCTATGTTTCAATAGCAGGGATAAAACTAGGCCTGCAGAGGATGGAAGGGATTCTAATTTCCTGCCCACATCTTCCTTCTGCAGAGCCAAAGCGTGGTAGCCATAGAAATGTGGGGGACTCATATTTCCCAAGAAGGAAGGACTTGGCACCCTGGATGTTGGTAGAGTTGTTAGCAAATAAGTTTCAGATGTCATCTCTTTTAGGAATAACCTCAGCTGCAGAGAGCCACCTTGCCCAAGGTCATGCCCTTCTAAGAGTGACTCATATCCAATGACTGATGAAGACAGGAGCATAAAGGCGCAGCCATTTCAGCCCCACACAGGGCCACTGTGATGGACCACTTTAGTTCCAGAGTTCTCCAAGGGCTTGGCAGGGGTTGTGTCTGCAGCTCAACTCCTTTTGTCCAATCCTACTTTTCATGCTCCTCTCCCACGGAGACTGATTGCAAGAATACTCTAGTAAATATGCTGCATATTAAATTTCACCTTCGAGTTGGCATCCTGGTGAATCCAAATAGTTGATTGATGTAAGCAGGACTAAGATGGGAGTTTAGAGCTGGATTACACTCCACCCTACCAGTCCTGAGGATTCAGTCTCACCTGTAGTTGGTGGGTCACATATAGTCCTCACACAATATCTCATTTATTTGTTACATTTTCACCAGAAGTGAACTTGGAGGCTACCCCAGCAGAAGGGAATGCACAAGCTGGGGCAATAATTCAGATATTGAAGAGTATGGAAGAAACAGAGACTATAGAGAAATGAGATACTATGGCTATTGTTAAACTCTACTTAAGAGCTAGAAGAACATAAAAATAAGGTTGAGAGTGATTAAGATGTCCAGTGTGAAAGCCAGAGTGTCCATATTAGTGCAGACAAAGCCTGTCACCTGCACCAGAAGGGCAGAGAAACCTGGAAGCAGCAGCCACGCAACTCACTCTTCATGGTTGTGAATGACACAGAAGGGAAAACTCATAACGATGGCCTGTCCATGCCCAGGTGAACAAGCATGATCGGAAAGAATGAGACCTGGACACGTGGAATGCAGATGTGTGGGTGGAGGTCCATGAAAATTGGAATGTCCAAATCTCCCAAATCTCTGAGCCTGCAGAATTGACCTTCCCCTTCCTATTAACACACCCAGAGGGCTCTCCCATGAAAACCAGCAGATGCCCCCTCAAGATCTGCCCACATCTTCTCTTCTGACCATTAGGCCAATAACTATGGTATGCTGCAGCATAACCAGCCAGGAATATACTGTGCCTGGTGAGAGAAGAAAAAGACTATGCCCCAAAGAGGCTGCAAGACCTATTGATACAGACCAGCAGGAGCTGGGGGAGCAGGTGTGAGAGACTGGATTGGGATGGTGCTTGAGCAAGGAGGCTAGAGCATTAGAGTAGATAGGGACAGTTTAGTAATTTGGAATTCCCTTCCCAAGATCCAAATTTAATACTTAGGAAAAACCCTAGAATATGGTACAAACTGGTTCTTAAAACCATGCAGACTGGTTCCCGGAAGCATGGAAACAGTGATACCCAGGATAAGTGAGGTCTAAATGGCAGAATTTCTATGTCTGATGGGATCAAAAATCTCAAGAAGTGGTATGCTGGAGGAGCTATGCAATGCATGCAAAACCCACCGCATGATATGTTCCACAGGAAATTCCACAAGAAACGAGGAATGTGCTGGTGAGAGAGAGGGGCACCAGCCTGATCCAGAAGAAGTTCACTAGTGACCCGCCTCCGGACGCATAATGGACGATGGGAGAGAACATTGCAAAACTTGACTCACTGAGAACAATGAGGGTGATAGGATCCCTGTTGAGACCAGGTGGGGATGCCTAATTGTTAAAATACAGGTAGACTCAATTATTGTAATAAATGGCAAGGCTGTGGCACTAGGCAAGAAGGTCTTATCCACAGAGAGCTGTAGAGATGATTAGTAGAATGCAGTGTTCCTAGAGTCAAAGTAGATAGAAAGCCAATAAAAGTAACACTCTACTTGTCTCATCAGAAGAAATCAAGGATAAATGATCTGGAGGCTGAAAGCAATTGTCTCCCCTAATATATATATATATATATCCCCATCCCATGAATAGCTTTTGGACCTGAGCCAGTTTTAGAGCTCATTAAGTAAAAAAGAGGACGGAATACAGGACCCTCCACACTGTGGTGAGTTGCACAGGAGCCATGATAATGACTTCTTCTGTGCTTCCCCAAAAGGAACAATAGACACCCCTCCAGTAACCAGATACTGAGGGAACAGGAAAACCCAAATGGCCTTTGATACCAGAGACCCAAAAAGTCGCCATGGCCCCAGAGACAGCGTGAGGCCAAGCAAACAGACTGAGTCCTGGTCAATGTCCAACCAACCGTGGATCTGCAAAGGCTTTCCCTTTTCCCAGACCCTTCTAATACTGCTCCTCCCACCAAGCCAAGACAGTGAATCAAAAACAGCATCACATTCCAAGGATCTGGCTAAAATTAGTTTCCTACACTGGTATCTAAATGATGTATAGGGACTGGTCTTCCTGTAATCCCTATTTAATTCATTAGTCTTCTGTAGAAACAGATGAATCTTGGGGGAAGACAATGTATTACCATAAAAATCTATCAAGGCATCACCCTAAATCTCTGTTCCAGACCCGGCACCTATGACACTGCAGGTTAACAGTTTCAGTCTACGGTTTGTGGCCATTGATTATGACCGTTTTTTTCTCTCTTTATCAGAAAAGATCAAAAACCATTACCATTATATTGAATAGACAGACTACAGGTTGATACTTATGCCCTAGGGTGATAATAATTCCTTCTTTTCCCCGCCTTCCCAATAATACAGTCCGAAGAGCCCCTGGACTATCTGACGTCCCACGAATATCACATTGAGCCACCATAAATCATAGTTATCAGATCAGAGGAGTAAACAGTGACTTAGTGGAAGCCTTGGACACACTGCAACTGAGGTTGGGAGGTCAACCCTAAAGAGATTCGTGGGCTGCCGCTTAAATAAAATAGTTAGGTGTGCAGTGCTTAGAGGCTAACCAGGATCCCGTCTGTATTAGTTTCCTGTGGCTGCAATAACAAGTGACCATGAAATGGGCGGCTTCAGAGGACAGACATCTATCTCCCCAGAGTTCTGGAGGCTGAAAGTCCAAAATTAAGGTGGTGACAGAGCCCTATCTCCTCTAAAGGCTTCAGGGGAGCTTCCATTCCTCGCCTCATCCTGTTGCTGGTGGCTCTAGGCATTCCTTGGGTTGTGACTATTAGTGACTTCAGTCTCTGCCTCCACAGCCACATGGACTCCTGTCTTGTGTCTGCCAACTCTTCCCTGTGTGTCCTGTATGGACACTTGTCATTGGTTGTGGGGCACACTCAGAGAATCCAGGATGATCTCTTTATCTCCACACCCTTAAATTGATTACATCTGTAAGGGTCATTTTTCCAAAAAGGTAACATTAACAGGTTCAGCGAATTAGGAAATGAATGTATCATTTTGGAAGCCATTATTCAACCTTCTACTCCATCCAAATTAAAAGACAAAGTATTCCATATTATGTTTCTCATCACAAAAAAAAGTAAGCACTAGACTTAGGAGGCCTCTTCACGTTCTGAGGACAGCATCATCCCCACTGGGGAATATGCTTTGGCCCATGTAATAGGTAACATGAGATGCCGCCAGCCTTGGGTGAGGTTCAGAAGAGGAAAGGGCTCTGTAACAAGTAGGATGTAGTCCTTTCACCTGAGCCATATGACCCAGAAGATCCTGAGATACTAGGTATCAGTGGTGGGCAGAGACGACATGCAGAGCCGATGACAAGTCCAAGTAAAAGAATCACAGAATGAACCTGAGATTCTGGAGCAAGTGTCCCGGTAGACACATGCGGTGTATATACATGCAGTGAAGAAAGAGAAAGGCTTTTGAGAAACAGCTTCTGGGTGAACGGAGCACCAGTCCATGGGCTCTTTGCTACCCTGCATGGGGAACTCTCCGTATTGAGCTGGATGCCGTCAGAATCCATCATGTCATAAAATTGAAGATGTTCAACAAGACGCTGTAAGAAGGAAGTGGTGTATCAGAATGGAACATGAGCCATGACCAGGGGACACGGAGGGCTTCATGGGCAGGTCACTCACCAGTGGAGCACCAGCACCCCTCCATCAGCACAGGTCAAAGGCTGTATGGGGAGATCCCTTTTGCCAGCTGATAATGGAGGAAAAAGCAGGATTTTGGTTCCTGGATGAATTGTCTCTGAATATGGACCTGAGTCATTAATAACAGTCTATATCCTTGGAATACAGTAGTGGGAGGAAATAGCCCCAATGAGAAGAACATCTATGAACCTATGGGTTGTGGAAAGAGAAGTGCACTAAAGTTAGAAAATACGGAATTACAGACAGATAGTAATGAACAGCTTGCCATTTTTGAAAGGGCACCTTTTGGAAGAGGACAGACAGGGAGGTGTGGGATTGAAGTATGTGATGGACACGGGGGTGTGATAATGACATTGGAAGAGCTCCCAGTGGGAGCACATGTGGACACGCGTGGAAGATCGTCCACCACAGAAAAGGCACCGAAGAACCAAGGGGATGAAGTAACTCCGCACATCAGCGTCAGCCATGGTGGCAGAGATGGAGGCTTTGAACTCCACTCAGCCGCAGGATCTTCCACTTATCGAGGCTGAACCAGCAAGTTGCCACAGAGTGTCCGTGTCAACAACACAGACCAACACGGAGTCTCTGACACAGCGCCCTTCCTTCGAACACTTGGCGGTGGTTGGCCACATGGGCCCATCCCCGAGTGCAGGTGGGGGTAACTCATTCTGAGAGAAACCGATAGACGTTTCAGGCGTGGGTTGTACTTTCTTGCCTACAGGGTCTTGGGCAGCACCACTGCCTGAAAGCTTATGGAGTGTTGGGTCCACAGGCACAGAATCCCACATGAAGTTGCAAAAATACAGTGGGCTCACTGGTAAGCTGAGCTGATGAGGGCATGGGCCAGTGACCACAGCCCACCCCAGTGACCACAACGACCACAGTGACCGTTGTTACAAACACTACCCCACCCAGCCCAGCCGAGGCAGCGCCATTCTTCAAGAAGCAGCCTTCGCCCTGAATCGGGGTCTCATGTGTGGCCATGTTCCCAGTGGGAAGAAAACACGGGTCCAGGAGCAATGCTACAGACACAGAAGATGCCCCTCCTTGAACTTACTAGAAAACTGTGTCCAATCCGTATTCTCGACCGTCTACACCATCAACGATGCATGGTTATGAAACATCCATTTTGAGATATTTTCAGACCCAGAAGATTGCTCCTGTGTACAGGGTGGGGGGAAGAGTTGGTTTACAGTTGTGAGTACAAGAAACAGAGTTCACTCTTATATTATTATTTACTAATTATTATTTTCCATACGAACAACTGCAAACCTGCGTTTGCCTCACCCCGTACTCTTTTCTAGATAGCTATTTAAGGAGGCATTGTACCAAAAAGGGGGAGACACCAAAAAAGGTGGGATTCCTTAAATTAAGAATTCAACACAAGAGAGCCAGGAGAAATCTCCAGGGTGACAGGGAGGTCCCAAGCTCAGCAAGCTGGCAGTCCGCACAGGAGCCTCTGGGAGAAATTTCTTCACATCAATGACATTTTTACATTCCTGAATTTGCCCCACTGCATGATAAGGAGCTTTTATTTCTGGAGACGACATTGTGGTTGAATTAGCAATAATTAATAGCCAAGAAATGCACAAGACAATGTTAGGAAAAACGGAGCTTATGCAAGGAAGCCAAGTGGAGGATATTACTCACTTGCGAGTAGCTTTTACAGTCTCGATAAGGTAAACCCTACATTTTCATCCAGCTAAGATGACAAGAGAGATGGTTTGGAAGGATGAGGGACTAGGAAGTGTGCACAGACAGGGCCAGGAAAAGGACTTTGAGAGAGAGGTAAGTGTCCATTTTCAAGGGCCTAGTTTTTATTATTAAAGTGTGATTTGACGGGAGGTTACTGACCCGCATGTCAGAGGGTTTTCAGAAAGGACTTCAGTGTATTTGCCTGGGAGAGATATTCGAAGACTAATTTCCTGTGGCGTTCATGTCACCTTTATGAACAACTATAAGGTAAAATCTCCTCTGGTCATTTTACCAAGAAATGTTACATTTCCCTTGAGAAAACATTTGTGTGTGTGCGGTTTTTACTTCTTCCCATAAACACTATGAATCTTGCCCTACTCAGCTTTCATCCTCTTGCTTTGAATGCTAATAAGTGCAGAGGTACTTAGCGTCACATTTTCATTACACGCACAGAATACGATGACATTTGTCTTGCATACTAACTCAGCTGCTTGGTTCGTGGTGTTTTCTGATCTTCATTTTTCTTTTCTTCGTAATGTCTTCATTTAAAATCCTCATAATGGTTGTGTTTCTCCAAATCACCTTAAGTGTAGGAGCTCCTTCTTTCTTTCTGCTGCATAGAATTCCATTGTGTAAATGTACCACAGTTTTTGGAAGGAATTGGAGAGTATCATGCTAAGCGAAATAAGCCAGGCAGTGAAAGACAAATACCATATGATCTCACCTTTAACAGGAAGCTAATCAACAAAACAAACAAACAAGCATAATATAAACAAAGACACTGAATTTGAGAACAGTCTGACAGTGTCCAAAGTGGGAGGGGAGGGAATTTCGGGGGAAAAGGGGAACGGTTTAGAGCAAGTATAAAGGACCCATGGACAAAAACTATGGGGGGTGGAAATGGGAGGAAGGTGGGGAGGGCTGGGGTGGTGGGCTGGGGCGGGGTAAAAGACAGAAAACTGTACAATATCAACAATTAAAAAATACTGATTAAAAAAATTAAAAAAAAATAAAAAGAATAAGTTAAAAAAAAAAAACAAATCACCTTAAGTGATTTTGCGGGAATGAGGCAAGGTTACAAACAAATAAACGCATGAATGAATGGATCCTTGGGCCCGTTAATAAATCTGGGGCGTGCTTTTCCTAATCACTCTGCCTGTTTATACTGTGCTGTCACCATGTCGTCCCGCTGGAGCATACATTTACAAACATCATGCAAATGCATTATTTGTAATAAAACTGACTAATGAGCATTAAAAGCCAATTATTTCTATGCATCTGCTGGCTACGGCTGGCAATAATCGTGCATCACTCAGATTTGTGGCGATGTGTTTGCCTTAGTGAGATTTTAATCACTCATTAATTTATGGATGACGATTTGCATCATGGGCGCCAGCGTTCTCCAAACCGCCTCAGACTTATAAATCAAACTGCTGGCGAAGGTGGCATTGTGACACCATGGGCTTCCTTTCTCAACTGTGTCTTCACACCAATGTCTCCTGGAGAATCGTAGGTGGGATCAGGCAGAGACCCCCATAACGTACATTGAGTGCAATTGATCTTCCATTCCATCGAAGAATCGCTTCATCATTTTTCACAATAGCGCAGCATGCATTTTTAGGTTACCTTTTTATTTGTCAGTGAAGAACTTGGTAGTCTGCTCCCTCAAGGAGGGATACAGAGTGGAAGAAGCATGCTTTCCCAGTTACAGAGAAGCAGGCTGAGTCTTGTTTCTAGTCTCTACTTGTTGCAAAATCTTAGGCAAGTCACTTAGTGTTTCGAAAAATGCCCATATTTTTAATAGCAAAAGCACAACAGTATTAGAGTGAGAACTTCGGTGAAGGGAGTAGCACGCTGTCTTGGAAGGAACTGACCCTAACTACATCAGCAACGAGCTTATTGAGGAAAGAAAGGATCAGTGAGTACCCTGCCTCGGCCTCTGACCTGGAAGGAGAGAAGCTGGAGGATGCTGTGACCCTCCTCCAACCTGGGGGGGCAGGGCGGGGCACTAGGCTTTTTGCCTTCCTTCCTGCCCCACTTCTCACCCACACCTGGCTACCCAGGATCTCAGCAGGCCCAGCTGTGGAGCAAACATCACATGATAGAACGTTGTCAGCAGCAAACGCGTAAGGGAGCTGCAGAGAATTAGAAGCACTGTGCTATTCAGAGTGTATTTTTACATGCCCCACACTTATTTAAAAAGAAAAAAAAAAACCAGATTCTTCAAACTACACAGAAGAAAGGTTGGAAAGACAAACCATTCCTGATAGTCAGAGGACGCTTTGGAAGGAAGCAAGAAAAAATACCCCACCTTGCAGGAAAACAACGCCTGATAAAAGTCTACCGGGGTCTGGCCCTGAGGCTGGGGCCTTGCTTATCACGCAGTTTAAAGTGTGAGGAGGGTATCAAGCAGCACCCAGGTGGACAATAAAAGAGATCAAAGTGACCCACGCCCTCTGCCCATTGGCAAACGGCAGACACCAGCAAGTCTTGTCTTGTGTGGGAAGCACTCCAAGACAGCAGCAGCAAACAGCAATATGGGCTGCGTGAACAGACTCCGAAATACAAAAACGTAAGACACAGCCATAAAGATTCAGCTCAAAAGCACACTTATGAAAATAATTCAATACAAAAGGCGGGAAAAGGTAGAATGCATCTGCTTTGTGTTCTCAGCATATAAGAAACTATTAATGCGCCCTGGCTGGTGTATCTCAGTGGATTGAGTGTGGGCTGCGAACCAAAGGGTCGCCAGTTCGATTCCCAGTCAGGGCACATGCCTGGGTTGTAGGCCAGGACCCCAGTGGGGGCCACGTGAGAGGCAACCACACATTGATGTTTCTGTCTCTTTCTCCCTCTCTTCCTCTCTCTCTAAAAATAAATAAAATCTTTTAAAAAAGAGAAAAAAGAAACTATTAGTGCTGTGCGGTGGGACGGAATTTGCATCGGTCCAGTGGCAGATTAGGGTTTCAAGGAGCTGGCGGAATGAGGGGAGGAAGAGGCAGTTAAACAACAGGAAAAAAAAAAACACCCAAAATTAGGCAAGTGTTGTTGAAATGAATAAAATTTAATGCAAGAAATTAAAAAGATGAAGGAAAAATTCCACGATAAATACACGTAGTAGCAATTATAATCATACTGATCTCTCATCGTGGGCTTTCTTTTAAAAAAACAGAACTCGAGAAATATACAAACAAGTTTAAAAACTGTTACATTTCCCAAAGGGTGTAGGAAGTCGTCTCAACAGCAAAGGTAAAGAGACAACTTATTTGTAGCCACGGGCCGCAATTTTAAACCTGATGGCCAGGGAGAACCTCACCGAGAAGGTGAAATCTGAGCGAAGACCCGTAACTGGTGAGCGTGTGACTGACGTGAGTCTCTTGGGGAAGAACACGCCAAGCGGGGGTTCTGCTGCCTGAGCGGTGAGCCTGGGGCGTTCAAAGGCAGCGAGGAAACCATCAATCCCCGAGAAGAGAGAGAGAGAGACAGCTGAGTAGTGAGAGGCAGGAATAGAGACATAACAGGGACCAGAGCATGTAGAACTTCTAAAGAAGCTGAAATGACTGAGTGAAGTGGAACGCGATTGGAAAATTTTGAGCAGGGGGTGAGGAGACCGGGCCACGCTGCGGACCATCGTCCGCAGGACCAAAGAGGATATGAGCTGAGAGATCACGTAGAACTCTCCTAATCTTGTGGTAATCCACGGGAGAGGGGGTGCCCTCTTGGGCAATGCTGGTGATGGGGGAGGTGGCGTTTCGAATATAGTTTGAAGGGCAGAAGTTGCCCAAGCTTGCTCGCAGTCCAGTAGAAAAGATTCTGTTTCCCTGAGCTTGAGGGTCCCCATCGGTGCCTGTGACATCCACCCAGGCCCATCCGAGTGGCCCCGTGAGAACTGGAGGAGAAGGAGAACCAAGCAGCGGTCAATCTCATTGCTCATTGTCTTGTAAACAGTGAAGTCCTTTGTCTCCACAAAGAGGAGAAAATCTCAGAGCTTAACATTTCCCCACAGTGCCTGCAGGTTCTCATCCTGATGGCTTTGCATGAGCGATCCCTTAGTACCTCAACCTTTGACACTTCCAACTCACCCTCCAGCGTCACCTCTTCTTCGGAAAGTTTCTTAGCTCGTCACTGCCTCCCCCGGAAAAACACACTCTTCCGCTGCATCACCTTCAATTTAATTTACGCGTATGTACCACCCACAAACGCCAGATTCAAAGGCAAAATGACTTCCTAAAAATTATCCTTTTGAAGATACAGAGTTGCATTGTATTTGATTTTATGCCAAGTTCATCATAAGGGACTCTCCTCAATATTTTATTTCCAAAAAGAGCCATATTTGGAGAAGAGACATTAGGAACTTCAAAAAAAAAATGGTGATATTGGACCCGTACAGAAGTCACCTAATGGAACGGTTGACAAAGGCAGCGTAGAAATTCAGTTTGGGTGCAATCAGTCCTCTGAGGTAGGAGGATGCTTTGACCTCTCAAATCTATTCCTGGCATGTTGTCACCAAGAAAAAAGCTTAAAAAAAAAATCCCTTTCCAAGAGCAGTAGGGAAAGTTGAGAAGATCATGAATAGTGAATGGAAACTTGTGGCCTGAGATGAAGTCACCAGTCATGACATCTTGCAAGGATTCGAGAAGAGCTACCTCTCCAACAGACGGGGGGTGAAGATGCCACATCCCAGCGACTCAAAGGACAATTCTAGTGACCAGGGGGTGCTGGCCCCGAGGAGCCATGTGAAGTGTCTGAATAAACGTCCATGGTGAAGTGAGCGTAGAAAGGTTTAACGTAATTGATAACATCTGTGACTTTAAACGCTTCGCTCATTTGAAATTTAAATATTTTATGAAGACTTTCGCCAGCTTGGCGACTTGTACACGTACTGTGTATGTGGCGTGTGTGTGTGTGTGCGTGACCCTATTTTGGACTTTCCGACTGGGAACGTGGGGCTCGCGTGACAGTCACAGCTGCTCCGGTTTGGCTGTAGATGGTGGCCGTCCCTGGCCCCACGTGCAAGTCTCCTCTGCCAAGTGAGCTCAAGTTAGGAGCCCTCACGCCCGCAACGTCTTGCACAGTTTCTGACACGTGGCGGACATGCAAATTCGTGTCGCAAACTAAAAGCCTCCCACGTGACGTCAATTTCTTCCTGTATAAAATCAGGAGATTCGTTTGACTCGATCGTCTCCGCTGGTTGGCGGGGCTCGGACCCCCTGGGATCCCTTCGCCCCGTGGGGGCAGGGGTTGGATGCTGGGCCCGCCCACGTTCTGTGACAAGACTTGGCCCGAGTCTCCCCTCGGAGGCCCAATCAAGAAAGCTCTGCTAGGTCTGAATGGCGCCTTTGTGGCTGGCCTCCTCCCCTTCGCCGCGGGGCCAGGGTCTGTGAGAAGAGGGGAAGCCAGGGCTTTATGGCGTGTTTTGCTAATGTGAGAATCAGAGGCTTTGCAGGTGTTAACGGTGGCAATGGTGCAGAAAGCCCAGAGTGACATAAGGGGGTTCTGCTCCCCGTCGGTCGCCGTTCTTGGCTCGGTTAACTCTTCGTTTCCTTTCACCTTTGGGCTGGAACGAACCTGGGGACGGGCGGGGGCTGAGGCAAAGTTTCCTAGAGATTAGGATGTAAACCTGATCTTCCCGGAGCCCAGGTCCCCGACTCGGGTGCCAGCTGGCTGAAGGAGGGAGGGCGGGGAGCTGGGGACCGCTCCCTCGCAGAAGCCGGGGCTCTGTACCTGTTCAAGGTGCTGGAGAGGGAAAGGTGCCTCAGAGCATCCTTTCATGAAGAGCCCGAGCCCAGCTTTCCTCCTCCATGGGAATCAGCGCTGTTGCCTTACCCGCCTGCACAGGAGTTCAGTGTCCCATTCTGCCTTGTTCGGGCAACTCCCCGTTTAAAGAGCTCAGCCTGGGTGCCCGTGGTGCCTGGCGGCATGGGGACAGCCCTCCCCAATTATCACCTCCAGAATAAACCTGCGAAGTTCTCTGCCAAAAACAAATTACATCAGCGACAGTAACAATAACCTTGCAATCACGTGGCCTCTGCTTCTTTCTGAGGACTTCTACCTGAAACGTGTGCCCTCTTACTCTAAACAGTTCGGGGAGACAGGCGGTGAAGGGGTTACTTGCCACGCTGGGCCACGGGGACAGGAAGGGCCGCAGAGGTGAAGGAGCTTCCTCAGGATAAAAAGTGCCCCAGGCCGACCTGCCCCATCCCTGGCCCTGGGCCCTCAGCAGGAGGAGCACCTTAGAAAAACCATTTCACTCAGGGCCACCCCAGAAAGGAGTTTTCTTCCACAGCCGCAGGGCTGACACTGTGCGGTGCGGTAGGGGAAAGAGAGCGAGGTATCACCCCTGAGTTCACGCTGTATCAAATAACTACCTCCATCATTTACTAACTGCGTTATTTAACATCTCCAGAGCTTGGTTAATTTATAAAATAGTAATGCTTTTCCCCTGGGATTTCTGGAAGCTAGAAATGCCTGGATGTATATAAAATACCAATAAGAACTCCACAGGTATAAGTTCCTTGCTCCATTTCTTTGAAAGATCAGGAATTTTACTTGCAGATCTCCCGAAGGGCAGAGACCTATGACGAAGAACACGGTACAATGTAAGGCTAAACATTACCCTGAGGGTTTCATGGGAGGGAGGACTTAACAGTTCAGAATTGTCAACCCAAGCACCCATAGGTTGGAGAAGCCCCTCCATGGACACGGGCCAGCTTCCCTTTGGCAATCCTGCTGGCTCATGTCATGGCCTCAGTCATCTAAGAACGGGACCCCAGACGCCGGGAAGCTCACCGCTTGTTGCTTTCAAGCTCTCTAAGCGAAGCGGCGCAGGCCAAGGGACACAGTTCTGTTCTTCGGCCTGCCTGTGCAGGCTGAGCTCAGACTCCCCGCACTTCCTCCGCTCCGAGGGGACCCCGGTTCCTAGCTTCCACTCTTCACACCCGCACCATCTGAGCAGAGCTTGGGCCTTGGTTCATGGTGCTCCCTGGACTCCTATGGGTCCAAGGCTGACGTGTGGGAAAGTCCTGGTTTATTTTGAAGGCAACATGTCCAGCTGATGTACAAGGGGCACGCTTTCTCCGTACATGAAAATAATTGGGGTAAGGTGTTCAGAACCTAAGACCAGAGAGATGGAGGAGAAACAGGACAGCGTCCTCATAGCCAAGTCTGTGGATCTTTTGAAATATTTGCTGGCCATCTGAACTTCAAGAATATTTACACAGGTCCTTCTTTCTTCTCTATTTTTTAAAGCTTGGAGTCCACTTTAACACATGCTTCTGCTTCGGTCACACTTCGTTCACTAATGTGTTGTGTTGTCTGAGTCATTCAATGTTGGAAAAGTCCTCCAGTATCGGGAGTCTTTTTGGGAGAAGAAAGAGACCCAGGCGCCACTGTGGACTGGGTGAGGCCCAGGCAAACGTGCGGCCCTTGCTCCACGCCGGTGCAGAACGTCAGGAGGGACTAAAGATCGTTGCACCAAGTGTGGGGCCTTTTTAAGGGCAGGGTCTTACATGACTTTAGAAGTCACAGGTCCATGAAGACGGCCCTGAAGAGACATTTTAAAGAGCTCACCTTCAATTGTTAAAACAAGGTCTACAGAACTGGGCATTTTCTTCAGGTCCTTTAAAATACACATTCAAAACTGAACTCCACAGGTTTAGTTTTTATGAAAAAAAGATCTCTAAATGCAATGGAGTCAACAGTTGGGAGAAGGTCCTTGTACATGCATCCACTCACTCCTCCAACAGTCTCATGAGGCCTATGGGGTACCAAGCATGCTGCTTGAGGGTGGGGATGCAAAAACCTGTCACGACAGACACTCGTGTTTTGCTTTTCTATCACCAACATGGCAGAAAATCTTCTATATACAGCACATCTCGTGAAAGATTATTCAACTTGGTACAGAGCCTGGCTGAGGAGCTCCCAGCCAAGGCTCTATACCAAGTCTACACCAGGGTCACCCCAGCTCTGGTCCAGGCACCTGTGTAAGGAGAGCGATCCTTATCGCGTGGTTACATTATGGTGGGTGAACAGTCTCCACCACTCTCTCAGCCCTCACGGCCCATCAGCTGTTAGTCTCACAGGCATGGGAGTTGCGGTCTCTGGCGTGGGCACCTGCACAGTGGCTTGAAGATGGCATCAACGGCAAGGCTCCAGGAACACTAGAGAAGGAGGAGGTGGCACACTCAGATCCGATGACGTGGCCCAGTGTTTAGCCCGTGGCAGGTGGAACCACTGCCATCCTGAAGGGACAAAGGCCACCACAAGAAACTTCTCTTTCAGATACATCCCAAACCTGTCCCCCAGTGAGTAGGATCCTACACATTGTACCCCAAAGCAGAGGTGGAGGAGGCATTGGCTTATTTTCAGTTAGCCGCATCGTGTATGGGAAAGGTACCAACAAGCCTGCATTCCAACCAGCTCCTAGTCCACACGGAGACAAGCCCACAGGAGGCAGGCAAGTTTCCGAGCATCTTCTGTGTGCCCATAGCCACTCCAGCTTGGCCCTTTGATTCTGGGAAGTCAGTATTTCTCTCGATGTTTCTTAGGAAGGATCTGAAGCCGAGAGAAATCAAGTGCCCCTCCCAAGTGGGCACTCAATCTGAGATGCCTGGGCTCCGCTCTCTCCCCCGATCCCACGTGGATAGGGTAACGAAAGGGAGAAAGCGTGCAGTCAAACAAGAGGACAAACAGGAGGTGGTAGGATAAAGGGGGATTAGGTGCAGGGTCTGGGAAGGTCACAGAGCACCATCGGCACGAGACACGAAAACGAGTCCCTGTGGCCAGGGCTGAAATGACAAATGACATGAGCTGTCGTAGATGGAATTTCCCACATCACTTAAACTTGATAGCAAACACTATTTTGAATGTCTGGTTCAGTCTTAACTGCAAAACCTGAAAGCATGAGGGTTCAGGGGGTTGGCAATCAGTTTTACCTCTTGGCTTATGAGCTGGGAAGCTTTCTCCCCCGTAGAGAGGTTTGGCCCGAGCTTCTAAAGGGCTTCGTTATCACCGTCAGTACATCTGTCCTAGAGAAATCAGAAAACAGTACCCCAAACTATTGTGCTACAATAAACTTTCTATACTATAGTCTTTGATGTGTCTGTGTGTGTCTCTGACTCTTGCACATTTTTTCCAGATGCCATCAAATCCCGACTTTAAGGATATGTCTGTATCGATCTCTTCACGATGTGAAGCTTGAAATCCGTGCAGCCTGTCAACCCAGGCCTGGCCTGGGAGGAAGGCTACCGTTTACCACCTCCTCTACTTTCCCGTAGCCTGTCTGGGCTCGTTTTAAAGAAAGTCAAGATGGTGTCACTCACACAAGGTTTGAGCCCTGCCCCCGACCCCGAGTGAGTGGCTTGGGGCATCTCAGCTCCTCCTTGGTGAAAGAGGGAGAATGAGGTTGCCAGGATCCACGTGAAAGGGGTGAGGAGCGTGCAGGGCCTGGCGTGCTGGAGGTGCCCGATGAAAGGGGGTTGTTATGACTCACCCCAGACTCACAGTCTGCAGCCAGAGGCCTCGGGGGAGGAAGTGGCAGGGCCCGCTCCGTGGACGGGCGTTTCCTGACAAGGCGGGCTCTAACAAGTGCTGGATTGATAGGCTCCTTCTTCACGGCTGTCCCTTCAGGGGTGACAGGGGCTATGTATCAGGGCCACTGGTGTTTGCATTCTGCGTATGCACCCTCACATCATTTCCCACCTTAGGGGGAGATGGACGGAAACCCCACGGTTCACGGTTTTTCAAATCTATTTATTATTCAACGAGGAAGCCTAAGAAGTTCGTGCTTTGTTGTGTCGATCTTGGCACACGTGGAAGCAGTTATTTATCAGCTCTCAGAGCAGCCCATTGTCTCGTTGTCTGCAGTGTGCCCGAACCGTGCTCAGTCCTGAGGACAACGCCACGGGCTCAGGAAGAAATCCCAGCTTGTATGGAGGACTCACCAAATGGCAGACGCTATTTCATTAAACTTCTCCCCAGCACTTTTGGGGAGAGGGGCTATTGTCCCTATTCTATAGGAACGGAAATTGAAGCTCCCATCTGCATGGTATTGACAAGCTCACGTGGGCCAGGAAATGTGGGCAGGTACACTTGGTTCCAAGATCTCCGCTCTCTTGGCTCATTCATCCGCTGTCTCCAAAGATGGGTGAAGTGTCACCTGTCCCTGATGGCCTCCGTTATGCTAAACGTGAGAGGGTTTACTCGGAGGGCAGTGCAGAACAGCTCACGTTCTCTACGCTTTGAGTCCTTGTGCTAAAGGCTGACAGGGGGCGCGAGCTTGCTAGGCTCACGGACGGGTCTGCCTTCTGCACGGCAAACCGTGGGAGCGAGGGGGACGTGGGTGGTTGGAGGAGGCTGCAGCTCTGCTCTCCAGGAAGGATGGCGGCAGGAGGAGGGCAGATGCCCATGGCGCAGTCCACCCCAGGCCCCTCGACAAGGCACTCACAGGCCTAACAGGTCCATGGGAAATCCAAAGTTTTAAAGCGAAGTTTCAAAGATGCTCTTTGGAAAAACTTGTTTTCAATCCTTCATCCATTTTTCAACTGAATGATTGCTATTCTCATTTTCTGATATTGAGTTGTAGACGTTCTTTATCTGATACTGGTGTTGACTCTTATCGGATACGTGGTGTGCCGTACACATTCCGCCATTCCGTAGGATGCCCATTCGCCCTGCGGACCGTTTTCTCGTTTGCTGTGTGGAAGATTGAGTTTCATGCAGTCCCACTTGCCTGTGTTTCTTCTGTTGCTTGTGCTTTTGCTGTCATATCCAAGAACTGTTGCTGGAACCAGTGTTAGGAAGCTTTCCCCCTGTTTTCCATTAAGAGCTTTATAGTTTCAAGTCTTATGTTTAAATCTTTAATCCATTTTGAGTTGGGTTTTGTGTATGGTGTAAGATAAGGGTCCAATTCCATAAGACATACGAATGGCCAACAGGTTTATGAAAAGATGTTCAACTTCACCCATCATTAGGGAAATACAAATAGAAGGCAAAATGAAATGATAGCACCTCATACACTTTAGGATAGCTTTTTTTTTTTTTTAACAATGATAAGTTTTGGCAAAGCTGTAGAGAAATTGTGTACGGTTGGTGGGTACATAAAATGGTACAGCTACAATGGAAAGCAGTATGAAGGTTGATCAGAAATTTAAAATAGAACTAACTGATGATCCAACAATTTCACTTCTGGGTACCTAACCGAAAGAACTGGAATCAGGGTCTCAGAGGGGCGTCAGCATGCCCATGTTCTCGGCAGCACTATCCGTGATAATCAAGCCGTGGAAACAACCTACTGGATAAAGAAAGAAGGAAAATGCAGTGCGCACGTACAACAGAATATTACTATTCAGCCTTAAAGTAGAAGGAAAGTCTGTCATATGCAACAACCCGGGGGAACCTAGAGGGCGTTGTGCTAAATTAAACAAGCCAGTCAAAAAGAACAAATGCTGCATGATTCCTCTCACATGACGATCCAACACGAGGATCTGAAACGGTCGAAGGAGCAGAAGCAGAGAGTAGAATGGTGGTGGCCAGCTGCTGGGAGGGGGTGGGTGGCCAGCTGCTGGAGGGGGCGGGGGAGTTGCTGTCCAGCAAGCGTAAAGCCTCGGTTATGCGAGGTGAGTGCAAACAGAGGTCTGTGCACAGCATCGTGCTTACAGTTAACACACCGTCTTGTGCACCTAAAGGTGCAAGAGGGTAGAGCTCATGGTGAGTGTTTTCACTCCAGTAAAAAATAATCTTCGGTTCCTACTAAGAGGTGGGTGGGTCCCCCCGTCATCATGAAATTGAGGTTTCCCACCAGTGGTTCTCTCCTTGGCCTGCTCATCAGAATGGCCTGGAGATGTCGTAACAAACTCTGAGGCCGGCGTGTCCCTCCCGAAGTGTCCAGGTCATGGTCCAGGCTGCATCCTGGACACTGGTGTTTTCTTTTTTAATCTCCACAAATGAATCCAACAGGCAGGCAAGTCTGAAGATCACGGACTTAGAAAACTCCGTGGACTTTCCTGGAACACCTTTGCCAGGAACGGTTTAAAGGAGGAGTCGCCTTTCTCTGTGGCCTCGCTCAGTTTCAGTGGCCTTTCAACATCGCATTCAGTGTCACCTCCCTCAGCCACTGGTGGTACCCACTAACGATGCAACCCAGGGCGCTAAGTCCTTGATTTCTCCATTCAGAGAGCGTTTTTGTTTTAAAAATGGACGTCGGTGTGTTAACAACAACAACAGTCCCAGGAGATCCAGGGGCCTTTGGAAGTTGCCGAAGGAACCTGCCCAGGAAACTCTGTGCTGTCGTTGTGTGGAAGCCAGTCCTACCTGGGCCGTGAACACGTCCTAGAGAACGGCTCATTCTAAGCAGAATCCCATTCCCGAGCCTTTGAGTTAATTTATCTTTGGAGTTAAAGAAGGGTGTATTTTTCTTTAGAGATAAGGCAACCTCTCCAGTCCTCGTTGGCCAGTGACATTCTCAATGTTCCGAAGGGCCTCCACATCAGGCAAGCCAGCTGCCCAGGAGCCCCAACAGGTTGCGAGGTCTTCTGAGTGCAGTCAAGCCCGTGGTCGCCCTTCTCTGAGTCCCCCTGTAAAACGGAGCAGGGGGTGAGCTCTCCCTTGGCCTCTGTCCTGTGCAGAGCAGACAGTCTCATCTCCTTGGTGATTCTTAATTCCCTGTTCAGTGACGCGCCCGAGGGCAGCCCTCTTTTTCCACCCACCACTGCGCCAGCCAGAAAAAGGGGCCAAACGAAATAAAAAGAAGTCTCGTGCAACTAACCGGAACAGCAAAGAGCTGCTCGTGGCTCGGCGCAGCACCTCCAGCGCCCTTTGGGCCTCTCCTGGGCAACAGGCTTGGGCGGACTTGGCATGAAGCGAAAGCCCAAGAACAGACAGGCACCCCGCTGGGGCGGACTCACCGGTGCGACTCTGGTCTGGGCCCAAGGCTCGAACTAGCTGTCCACTTGGCCACGGTAAACAGGCCTTCGGTGATGTCTCCCCAACGGTGGCGGAAGGGTCTTTCGCGCTGTTTATTTATTTGTTTGTTTATTTTTCCTGCACTTTTTTTTTTCTGGAACAAAATTAAACAAAATCCATTCAGAATCTGAAGGCAGCAGTGTCCGTGGCCAGCACGAGGCTGGCCTCCCACCCTGGCCGCCCTGTTGCCCATCACGCTGTTTTGTTTCACTGTCTTTAACTCTGCTGAGCCCCGACAATGCTCAGGCTCTGTCTGCATAAGCCCTCAGGGACGCCTTGCCCCTTGCCCACCCTGCCCCCCGGCTGCGCCTTGGTCACTATTCTACGCCTGGCTTTGAGCGGAAAGGCAAGCAGCCGCCTCCCACCGAATGCGGACTCCGGCAGTCCTTTCGGCCGAGGCACGTGTTCCCGTATCCGCCGTCTGCTCTAAGCCCTGTGATCACTGGTATGGGATTATCATGTCCACGTTCCCAACGGCAAACCAGCCTTCTGCCCTTCACAGCTGGACAGAGCCCCCGCCCTGCGGGGCCTGTCTGCAATGGACACTCCTGCAGCCAAAGGTGGGACTGGGACACCAGGGTGGACCCAGCCCCACCTCGGCAATGAGAGCAACCATGGAAATGAAACAGCACCTGGTGCGTTCAAGTATCTTCCTGCCTTGCTTTTCAGATAAGTCTCTATGAGACGGCGGAGGAAGCCCACGCAAGAACTCTCCGTCTGCGGTTAGACGGCAACCCTGGTTACTGGGACAGCGGTGTCTCTAATGTCACGGGCCTCTGCAAAGCTCAGCTGGCCCAGGAGGACCTGGGAGAACGCTTTCCTTCTCTGGAGCCTTGCCTGGCTCCCTGCTTGTGGCCTGGATCCTGGTCCCCAGATTGCTGAGCCCTCACTTAGGACATCAGCGTCTTTGGAGACAGGGCTTTTAAAGAGGTGACTATGATAAAGTGAGATTCTACGGGGGCGACCCTAATCCTGTGTGCCTAGCATCCTTCTAAGAACAAGAGATAAGGGCATCCGGATACATAGAGAGGAAAGACCACGTGAAGACAGGGAGGAGGTGTCAGGAGAAAACAACCTACCTGCACCTTGATCTTGAATTTCTAGCCTCTAGATTTATAAACGAATTTCTGCAGTTTAAGCCCCGCTCCGTGGTGCTGTCGTGGCAGCCAGCCTGAGCAGACTAGTTCACGCCATAGCCAAGCTCTCTCCCTGCCCCACATGGGGGTCATTTTCCTTCCACCAAATGCTCACGTTGTTGTCCTCACAAACATTTATATCTTTTTCTACAAGGGAGAGAGAATATAATGTTCAGGCACAGTACAGGCAAAGGAGGGGGTGGGACATTGGCTTTGAAAGGCCAGGAGTACTTTTTTACGCTAACTTATTCTCACACATGTACGATCACAGAAGTGTCACTTCGACAGATCCATTTGAAAAGACCCAGTTACTCAACCTGGAAGGTAAGTGGTACGGGTTCGGTTGGGCTGGGCATGCGGGCAGCAGTGAAAGCCCAGAGGATCTGGGGGTACTGCCGCTGGCTGCACATTCTCTTTCTCTCTCTCCCCTCCAAAAATCTTTAACCCAATTATTAAAACTAAACTGATACGTGCCAGGCTCAAACTTATAAAAAACAGACAAACATGACTGCTCGTGATAAAAATCTAAGTTGGAACCAGCTCAATTACAAAACAAAACACATGCTTCAAGGTAAGAAACAAGTTCCAGGGACATAAATAGCTCTGAGGGAAATCCACATTAATAAAGATTTCCATAAGATGCTGTAACTAGTGTGGAAGGGAACATCGGATCCAGTTCTTTTACTTTATAGATGGAGAGACTGGGGCCAGGAGAGTGAGAGAGAGAGCCACTTACTCAAGGTCAAATACAAGCTATTAACATGCCTAGGGCAGTAGCGAGGTTTCCTGCCTCCCGGACTAGAGTTTTCCAAAATACCATCTGATGGGAGATGCCCAGACAAAAATAAAAAAAATAAAATACGAGCAAGCGCTGTTTTACTTTGCTCCAGTGGTTGGTAGCAACCCCCACATTTGAAATCGAGCTGGGCAGTGATGCTGGGCTGGCGGGGGGTAGAGGCGGGGCCTGTTCAAAGGTAGGAGAGGGCTGCGGATGACCATGACAGCGTTCAGCAAAGCAGGAGAAAATGGCAAAGGGGATGGGATGAGGGCCCCCGTCAGGGAGCTGTTTCAAGGTCAGGTGAGAGCGGGAGAAGGCTGCCCAGGCATGAGAGGGAGAGAGGGGGCAGATTTGCATTAGCGAACAATGGTTTCCAGCCCTGGCTACATCGTAGAGTAGACTGAAAAAGACTGGAAAAAAAATACTGGTACCCAGACTCTGTCCCCAGCCTCCAATCATTTTAGTTGATCAGAAATGGGGCTCAGAAATTGTTATGACTTGAAAACTTCCCTTGCGAGTGGACATGCTGTAACAGTCTGAATGGGAAACAGCCAGGGGGAGCGCTGACGTCCTAGCAACTCGAGTGTGTCCCGGAGAAGGCTGTTGTTCCCCCGCTGAAGGCTGAAGGCGCTCAGGAGTCATCCAAAGCAGCCGAGTGGTTGACTGGACAAGGGCTGAGAGAAGGGGAAGTTTCTGGCTTTGGCGGTGTGGCAGATGATGGTCTGCTTCCGGGGCGATAGAGAACACAGGGTTCGAGGACAATTTGATGGGGGTGTTGATATATTCACGTTTAAATCTGTCCGGTTTCAGATGCTGTGAAGCATCCAGGTAGCATTTACAGCCACCTGGACGAAGGACCTGGTTGATTGGATGAAGGAGCCAGGGGTCGGCCAGCAGTTCTGTGTTGGAGATGGCTGTATGTTAATGTTTATGAATTAATCAAGCCTTAATCAAGGTGAGAACTAAGTCCCCCAGCCAGGAGACAGGCAGCAACCAGGTCCCTTCAGCCCTGGACACATGAGCACACTCCCTGCCACACTCCTTCCTGGCCCTCTGTCAGATGACAGCACAGCGTGGAAGGAGGCCTTCTCCAAGCTCGGACTTTGCTCGCAGAGCCATGCCAACCTAAAGTTCAGCCCTTACAGTGTCCTGGTACCATCCAGGCATCTGACACACATTTTCCCACTTCATCCCCACAAACCCGTTGCCAGGGTTTTGTTCATCTACTTTGAGGAAGATGACCTAACTGATGAATGGTGAATAAGGATGGGACTCTGTTGAGCTCTGTCCAGCTCACCATTGACTATGGTCTGTTTCTTCACCCTTCCATCAATATCTTACATGCATTTAGAGAAAGCAGCAGCCCCAATTTGTTCTTCAAGGGCACGTGGTGTTTAAAACCAGACTTTTCTGAATGTGGGTCAGGACAGGCCTGAGCCTACACGGAGCCGAGGTTCGCTTCCCCCCACTGACTCACAGTGCGAGTGCGGGCGCTCTTTAACGGCAGGGAACGGCCACTCCGCAGAACAATGGCCCCATTGTGGAACCGGCTGCATTCCAGAGCGAGGCTTTCCACACACCTCCCAGGGCGCTGGTGAGCCAGGAGGCCCAAGTGGTCATGGGAATGAGACGGTGAGCCCCTGCGTTTTCTGTAGCTCCTCTCCTTTCCCGTCCGAGGAGTCTCACGGGATGCAGCTGGGCCATCCTGGCACCTGAGCTTGAATTTCCACCTGACCTTGAGAAGGGCGGGTGGAAAAGGCAGTTCCCACAGCCTTGGGGCCTGAAGGCCCCGGGAGACCCCTGAGACAGAGATTCGAAACCTCACTCATGTCTGCCTGTGTTTCCCCAACTGCCGAGACCCAGCTACACAAACCCGAAGTCGCTCTGTAAGAATGCCTGCAGATGAAATGTATCTCCAGCTTAAAACCCTGGGAATGAAAATTAATAGTAAGAATAATAGGAATGATTTGTGGCATTACTTACTTCCCCAAATATTTTTCCTCATACTACTAGTTGATTGACTAATACTAACTTTGTTCTGAAAACAAGATGTTTTTAGACTACGGTGCAAAAAAGAAGCAGGCAGTTTGGTGGGAAAAGCACAATTTGGGTTGAAAACCGAGCTCTGAGTTACCAGTCATGTGACTGTGGGTAAGTCACTTCAAACTTGCCAGAATCTTCTTTTCCTCAGGTTACACATGAGCATGTGAAAAGCACACTACAAACTGAAACAAAAATATGACAAAAGGTGTGATCAGATAGTCATGAAATGAAACCTTTTTGTTTGTTTCTTTTTTCTTTTTTTATTGACCAGGAAGCATAAATCTACACAATGCATTTCCTTTCAAGAGCTTCCTCCAAAAGGAAGGGACACTTTTCCTACAGCGCGATCACTCCCAGAATACATTTTGCTTCCCAGTTGGGAATGATTCGAGTGCTTGCATAATAAACACGAATTTGTACGGAGTGATTTTATAGTCCCATCTCTCTGTGTTTATTTTCCCCTCATTGGTCAGTCACTCTGTTTATTTACTTGCCTTGCCTTTGAGTGATTTTTGGCTCTTTACGAAAACCAAAGGCATCCTCAAAGTTCGGAGATTTGACATCGGTGAGGGAATTGCTAAGTCTCTCCCTCCACGTCTTAAATCAGCCTCTGCCCTATCGTGAGCAATGGCCATGCAAGATCCTGCCTCGCCCAGTGCGCTGCTCGGCAGGAGAGGGAACTTACACCAACTCGACGCCTAATGGATTGCATGCTGTAGGCAAGCTGTATCTCACGCACCTCCGATTTTTCTCTTCACCCCTGACAGGTGTGGCTCAGTGGGTTGAGCAAACCGAGAGGCCGCCAGTTCAATTCTGTCAGGGCACATGCCTGGGTTGTGGACCAGGTCCCCAGTCAGGGGCATGTGAGAGGCAACCGATCAATGTTTCTCTTGCACATCAATGTTTCTCTCCCTCTCTTTCTCCCTTCTTTCCCCTCTCTCTAAGGATAAATAAAATCTTAACAAAAAAGAATATTGCAAGATAGATAATGTGATCTCTAGTCTAAAGAGGAAGGAACCGACACTTGGGTATTTTAACTTGTTCTCACCTACCTGTAAGTAGGGGAGCTAGAATCAGACCCCAAATCTCTCTGAGTTCAAAGACTGTATTCTTCTTCCATCTCCAGGCTTCTTCTCCATCCATGTAGCTCTGCACGCCAAACAAAACCAGCTTCATCATTTTATAGTCGTACCGCCTTCCCTTACTTGTTCATTTGACAGTATGTGTTGAGCACCTTCTGTGAATGTGGCTGTGGAGGGAACCTGTGAGAGGGCAAGGTGTCTGTTTGGGGCACGGACTTCTCTGACTTCATGCCTCCGCAGTGTGGTACTTCCCCCGAGGCTGAGGGTATCGCAGTAGCATCACGTGTTTAATGATTGCTAGCACTGAATAGGATTAACATTAGTTCCTTACATACCACAAGTCAGCAATGCTTTGTCCTCAAAGCAACCCTGATGATACTGTAGCTGGACCCAGAATAATATCAAAAAGGAAGTCTAGAACAGAACTAGACCCTCCGTTAACTGTCATCCCAGATGCACACACATGCATGTAATTCTGAAAGTTGTGCCAGAAGCAAATATATATTGAATTATATGCATCCTCTGGCTTTCACCATAACATTGGAGATAAAATTCTATGGATTAAAATTAATACATTTTACCCCCACTTTGAGCCAAGATGGAATAACAAGGATAGATTTACCCTCCCACTTGAAAATATCAAACTAAAGAAATATGAGACAATGGTTTTCAAGGACCGAACATCTGGGAAAACAGGAATCAGCGACAGGCAGAAAACACAGGATTGCCTCACAATTGCTCCAGCTTACTACATAGTCTGCAGACTATTCTGCAGGAAGTGGTAACCTAAGCACAACCTGGTGGACGTACTGGGTAAAAAAACGAAGCTTCACTTTCAGGGGAGCCAAGAAGGCCAGAGTTGGTAGGAGAGAGTCCTGAAGAGGAGGAATCTTTGCCGAGAGAGAATTCTAAAGAAATGGAAAGGAGCCCCGTAGGTTTCCATCGGAAGACTGATCCAGACAGGTGCATGAGCAAACTACCCAATGCTGAAGAAGGAACCATCCAAAGAATTAAAGGGAACAGGACTCAGCATCCCACATGACCGGAAACAGTGACCGTTTCCATCAGAGAGATGGAAAACCCTGCTATTCCTGGGCATTCGGTAGAATACTCAGGAAAGTCTTGCCTCAGTAACAGAGGGCAAACCCTGAACTGCGCTGGGCCTAACAAACGATGAGAGGCAGACCCTACAGCAGCAAACTTTTTCCAGATAACAGCATCCCAGAAGGAAGGTCAAGAGTATTCATGAGTTTAAAAAACCCCAGCACCCCACAAGGTAACATTGACACTATCCGACATCCGGTCAAAGATTTTTGACCCAGAATGGACACATATGTTAGAATCAGCAACCGGCAGCGTTAAAATAGTCATTGTCAACACATTTCACATCGCAAAGTTACACGGAGACATGAAAGATTTTCTAAAGAACCAAATTGAAATTCAAGAGAGAAAATCATGATTTGTGAGGTGGGTAACACATTGGATAGAATTATTGTCAGAATATAGACATTTCAGAAGAAAAAAACAGTGATCCTAAAGGTGCAGCAATAAAAAAAAACTAAAATGAACCACACACAATAAAAATTTAAAGTAATAAATAATATAAGTAAATAAATAATAACTTTAAGATAATATAACATTTTTAAAAGATTTTATTTATTTATTTTTAGAGAGAGGGGAAGGGAAGGAGAAAGAGAGGGAGAGAAAACATCCATGTGTGGTTGCCTCTCACACGCCCCCTACTGGGGACCTGGCCTGAAACCCAGGCATGTGCCCTGACTGGGAATCGAACTGGCAACCTTTTGGTTTGCAGGCCCGCACTCAACCCACTGAACTACACCAGCTAGGGCTAATTTTAAGATAATTTAAAAACAACAACAGAAATTTAGGGAGCATAGGATACTTTAGGTAATCCAATATGTAATTTGTAGTCCCTGAAATAGAGAAGGAAGCATAGGGGACAGAAAAAAAAAACATTTTAAAATCCTTACCTAAAGATATATTTACTGATTTAGAGAAAGAAGAAAGGTGAGAGAGAGATAAAGAAACATTGACGTGTGAGAGAAACATTGATTGGTTGCCTCCCATACGCACCCTTACTGGAGATCAACTAGACATTGAACCTGCAAGCTAGGTATGTGCCCTGACTAGGAATTGAACCCACAACCTTTTGGTGCACAGGATGATGCTCCAACCAACTGAGCTAACTGACCAGGACAGAAAAATACATTTTGGGAAACAATGGCCAATGGCCAACAGTTATTTGAATTTGTGAAACTATAAACCTACAGATCTAAGAAATATGAAGAAAACTACACCAAGACATAATACAATAAAATTGCTCTAAACCAATAATAAAGGGCAACTCTCAAAAACAGCTAGAAAAAGCCCCAGAAACATTTTATGTACAGGAACAAAGACAAGAGTGACAGAGATTTCTTGCCAGTAACGATGGAAGCAAGAACACGGTGTAAGACCATCTTTAAAGTGCTGATACAAAAAAACCCTGTCAACTTCAAATTCTGTACCCAGCAAAAATATGTTCCAAAAACCAAAAGAGAAAAACATTTTCATGAAAACAAAAACTGAAAGCTTCATCATCAGTAGATACACGCTACAAAAAAAAGTTAAAGAAAGCCTTTCAGTCTTCCTTTCAATATTTCAGAAAAAGAATGTCAACTGAAAATATGAGCCTACACAAAGAAATAAAGAGCACTAGAAATGCTTACCACATGGGAAATATATGTTATTTTCATTATGTTGATCATTTAAATAATAACGGGCTGTGAGTAAAAATAATAACATGTATAAGTAAAATATGTGACAACAACATTACAAAGCCTGGGACAGAAGAAATGGAAGCATATCGTATGGTTTTCATGTGGAGTGGCATGAGATCAATGTAAGTTGTAATATGTTAAAGATGGACATTGTAAATCCTAAAGTAACCACTACAACAAAACAAAGAGTTATAGTTAATGAGCAAAGACAGGAGATAAAATTAAATTATAAAAACGCACAATTAATTCAAAGCAAAAGCATAAGAAGAAGCAAATGGGAACAAAGAATAGCTGGAAAAAAATTTTTTACAATAGCAAGATGAAAGATTTAAACCTAATTACATAAATAAGTTTGTCAAGTTTTTAAAAGTTTAGAAATTCCAGTTAAACCACCATTGCCAGACTTCCGGCCAAGATGGAGGCATAGGTAGGCGTACTGTGTTTCCTCACGCAAACAGAAGAAAGACAATGATGAATTTAATAACAAAAAACAACCAGAACTTCCAGAAAAATCAAACTGTATGGGAGTCCGACAACCAAGGAGTTAAAGAAGAAGCATTCATTCAGACTGGTAGGAGGGCCGGAGATGGGCAGCTAGGGCGGAGAGGGCTTGTGGCAAGACGGCAGTTGGAGGACTGGGGTGGGCAAGGCAGTGGCCCCTGGACTGAGCGAGGTGGTGGCAGGTGGACCAGTCAGTCCCACATTTGCTTGCAGATAGACTGGGAGGAACAACTGAGGAGCAAGACAGACCATGAAACCCAGGGCTCCAGAGCAGGGAAGTAAAGCCTCAAACAAACCTCTGACTGAAAAAAACCTGTGGGGCTTGTGGTGGCAGAAGAAGCTCCCAGCCTCACAGGACAGTTTGTTGGAGAGACCCACAGGGTCCTAGAATGTACACAAAACCTCCCACCCAGGAATCAGCACCAGAAGGGCCCAGTTTGCCTGTGGGTGGCGGGAGAAGTGACTGAAAGCTAGCCCAGAGCTGAGCAAGTGGCGTAGAGATTCCAGAAGGAGAAGAGAAAGAGGAAGAAATCGAAAATTTATTTGAAAACACAATGAAAGAAAGCTTCCCCAATCTGGCAAAGGAAATAGACTTATAGGAAGTCCAGGAAGCTCAGAGAGTCCCAAAGAAGTTGGACCCAAGGAAGCACACACCAAGGCACATGAAAATTACATTAGCCAACATTAAAGATAAGGAGAGAATCTTAAAAGTAGCAAGAGGAAAGGAGACAGTTACCTACAAAGGAGTTCCCATCAGACTGTCAGCTGATTTCTTAAAAGAGACCTTCCAGGCAAGAAGGGGCTGGAAAGAACTACTCCAAGTCATGAAAGGCAAGGACCTACATCCAAGATTACTCTATCCAGCAAAGCTAACATTTAGAATGGAAGGGCAGATAAAGTGCTTCCCAGACAAGGTCAAGTTAAAAGAATTCATCATCACCAAGCCCTTATTATATGAAATGTAAAAGGGACTTAAATCTCAGAAAAAGAAGAAGATCAAAAATATTAACAGTAAAATGACCACAAACTCACAACTATCAACAACCGAACCTAAAACAAACAAACAAAGCAAACAACTAGAACAGGAACAGAATCACAGAAATGGAGATCACATGGAGGATTATCAGCGGGGGAGTGGGAAGGGGAGAGAAGGGGAAAAGTTACAGGGAATAAGTAGCATAAATGGTAGATACAAAATAGTCAGGAGGAGGTTAAGAATAGTATGGGAAATGTAGAAGTCAAAGAACTTATACGTATGACCCACGGACATGAACTAAGGGGTGGGGGGTGGGGCAAGGGTGGGAGAGAGGGTGCAGGGTGGAGAGGAATAAAGGGGGGAAATGGGACAACTGTAATAGCATAATCAATGAAATATATTTAAAGAAAACCACCATTGCCATAGTTTATAAAAAAGAAATACCTAACTATATGCTGCCTACAGAAACACACTTTAAATGAAAAGATACAAATAGCTTAAATGTAAAAAGGTGGAAGGAGATACATCATACTAGTGCTATTCAAAATAAATCTATCCTGGCTATACCTATAACAGACAAAATATATTTTAAAGGAAGAATATTACTAGGATTAAAAAGTACTGTCATAATGATAAGGATAAAATATGGGAAAGTCTTTACATGAAAATTATATACCATTGCATAGAGCAATTAAAGAAGACTGATGTATTATAAATGGAGAGGTGAACCTTGTTCCTGGTCAGGAGGCTCAGTATTGTTAGGGTGTAAATTATCTCCAGATTAACTTAGATTCAATTCAATCCAAAGCAAAACTCCAGGGGCATTTTATTAGTAATCAACACATCGATCCAAATAATCATGTGAAATCAGGACCTATACCTGCCAAATCAGGACCTATAATAGCCAAAATAAATTTGAAAGTGAACAACAAATTTGAAGGACTACCCTCCCTGATGATAAGACTTTATAAAGAAGCAGTTATGAGGAAGGCGTAGTATTAGTGCAAGTATGTAAAGACAGATGGATATAACACAATAGAGTCCGGAAATTGACCCACACACTTCTGGATAATGGATTGGCAACAAAGATGCAAAAGCAATTCAACAGAAAAAGGATAGTCCTTTCAATAAATGATACTGCAATCATTTGGTATCTATTGCCAAAGTAAAATAAAATAAACCTGGATCCATGTGTTTCTTTCTTCATGTGCAAAAGTAACCCCAAGTAGAGCACTGACTTAAATGTAAAATCTAAAACTATAAAACTTGGAGAAGAAAACCTTTAATCATTAGGGAAGTGCGAACGGAAACCACGGTGAGACGCCACCGCACTGCGCACTATTCCACCACGCGTATGAGGACTGCTAACAGGAGAAAGGATGGGCACCTCTCGTGTCGCTGAGCACAGGGAACTCGCGTCCGCCGCTGATGCGAAATGGGAAGACCGTTTCGCTTTAGGAGGCGGTTTGGCAGGTCTTTAAAAAGTGAAGCATGCATGTGCCATATCACCCACACCACCCCTACCTACTGACTAACCAGGAGGGGAGAATGTACATGCCCATACACAGATTTGCTTAAAAACCTTCGGTGCAGCTTTTATTGTAATAGACGAAACCTGGAAATATCCCAAATGCCAATAGCAGGTGAATAGATTAAAAAATTGTGATAGATCCACCCAGTGGAATAAAAAAGACCAAAATATTGCTATCCTGTAGATGAACCTAAAAAACAATTATTCTGATGGAAAGAATGCAGACGAGGGGGCACATGCTATATGCGTCCATTTAGATAAAATTCAAGGCGACAGGAACTAATGCACGGTGAGAGAACGCTCATCGGTGGGGGTGGGGCAGGGAGAGAAACAGGAAAGGGAGGTGGCAAAGGAACGGGAGGCCACTCTGGGGTGACAGACGTGATCGTTACATCGATTGCGGTGACGGGTTCACAGGTCCACGCATATGTCAGAGCTCACCAAGTTTCGTTTTACATATGCTTACCTTACTGTAAATAAAAATAATTTATGCGTGTCTTTAACAGTTCTACTGAGAAATGCAATCGATCTTTGAAATGAAATATTGATTGAATTGTCCAAAACAGGCCCCGGGATGTGACTGCTGAACAGCCACGTGGTTTTGGTTGGGGTAATGGCTGGGCAGCCCGCAGGAAAGCACTGACCGCTGAGCTGAGCGCAGATCCGCGCGGCACCCAGTCCCTCCAGAGCTAACAGGGTCCCTCCTGTTTCCCGGTGGGGGTTGGGGAGGCAGGTCTCCCGTGCCTCGGTGGGGGGTTCCGATCCTTCGGAGGGAAGACCCAGCTGTCTTCCAGAAACACCCAGGGGGACCTGGTCTGGAGGTCTGAGCAGGGTGGGAGGCTGTCGCCACCGAAAAGCCATCTTAAAGCCAAGCGTAAAGGACGCACAGGGGAAGGGGCAGGGGGGGTGCTGCCCCTGCCAGGCACACAGTTCAGCAGCCCCCGTGGGACGTCCGGAGGAGCCTGGGGGCTGACCGTGGGTGGGACGGCGAGCCCTGAAATGCGGCGGGAGGCTGAGTCCCCGCCCACCCCATCCACACTCGGTTCTTGCTGGTTCTTGCTGGTTCTTGCTGCTTTTCTTACCTGTCTGCACAGAGGCTGGTGCAGCAGGCTCCCAGTCTTCATCTCTCCTCATTCCCAAGCTTCCTGTCTTCCTAACCACCCCCTTTCACTCTTCCTTCCTCCCTCCTCCCTCCCATCTCCTCCTTCCCGGATCACACGGAAAACGCCGACCCACCTTTAACAGGAACCTGAACAACAGAATAAACAAACAAGCATAATATAGCCAAAGACACTGACGTTGAGAACAGGCTGACAGTCACCAGAGGGGGGAGAGGGGAGGGAATTTCAGGGGAAAAGGGGAAGGGTTTACAGGAACAAGTATAAAGGACACATGGACAAAAACTATGGGGGGGGTGGGAATGGGAGGGAGGCGGGGAGGGCTGGGGTGGTGGGCTGGAAAAGACAGAAAACTGTACAAGAACAATAATTAAAACAAAATTAAAAAAAATAAAGACAATGAACCTAAAAAAAAAAAAAAAACCCAAAACCTCGTACATGTATTTCCTATTCAAGACTAAATAAACAAATTTTAAATCTAAAAAAAAAAAGAAAGAAAGAAAAAAGAAAGCACCGAAATCAAACACGTGAAGATCGCAGGTCCAGTAAATGTTCCTAAGTGGCCCGAGTCCTGGAAACCGAGACGGGCAGCGGACGAGGGAAGGACAAAGCCCTGGCCTGCATTCCCTCTGCTGTACTTCACAGTCGGTGATGCCGGCACCGTTACGTGGGGGGCCAGGTGGGCACTGGCGATGTCGGGGGGACACTCTGTAAAGTGTGCGATTGCCTAACCCCTCTGGGGCTGCACGCCCGGAAGTAATACAGAATACTGTGGGCTGTAAGCTGCAATGGCAAAAAAATTAAAAAATAATAAAAACAAAGCCCTTGAAACAACTGTGAAACCGAAGGGATAAAGGTGAAACGATGCGTTGACGAATGATCGCTTGATCTGATCGAGGATGAAGAGGGGGGATCTAAAAGTTAACAGCTGCAGTCGGTCTGACGTCAGCACGACCATGCCAGAGCTGTGCAGTGCTGTTCACAAAGTACCTGTCCACTCGGCGTGTCCCTGCGTGTCCTCCATCACCCTCATCCTTAAGGAGGTCGACAGGAGGCCTGGGAAGGACCGTATGTGGCCGACGGCAGTGTCTCACAGGTTGCGACCCTAAAGGACCCAATGGCCCATCCTGCCGGCCAAGCGCCCAGCCTGCCCCACTGCGCTGCAGAATTGCCCAGGTTCAAATCAGCGGTTCCAAACTCCCACGCCACGGAAAAGAAACCTTCGCGAGAGTCCTGAGGGGCAGGCTCCCGACTGAGTCACAAATCGCTGCGCATTCGTGAACTCCGGCTTAGCCGGGCATGTTGTTTTCACCGCTGCATGAAGTACCTTTCTCAGTACGTCTAAAATAAAAATTCAGAGTGATAAGGAAGCATCGTATGACGTAGGGACAGCACTTTCTCTCCCCGCCCGCCCTTGGGGTTTCCCACAATGATGGTGTTTCGTTGTGCACTGGATGGTGTGCTGGGTTCAGAAAAGATGCAGTGAACCTGCCCAGGAGATGCCGCAGAATTACACTCAGTTCTAAGATTCTTCTAAGATTAGTTCAGTAATTTAACTTCCCTAACACCTGTCACTAAAAGGGAGAACAAGACAAGCATCAGGCGCGGGTGTCCTAGGAAGGGTATCAATTATCAATAATACGGAGTCTGGTTGTTTGTACTTCCATCACCTGAAGGTTTGATCGACCAGGTTGAGAACCCCGAGTCTGATCACTTAAGAGTGCTTCGGCCGAATGCAGTCCCTCAGCTGGGAAATCCATTCGGAAGATGCCAAGCCACGGTGGTCGCATCGCATGTCTGTCCCTCTGCAGGGCTCTGCCTGGGCAGCCAGCCCGGCCTCCGTGGGGCGTCACGGCCCTACCTCTCACTGTCCGTGCACCTCTGCCTCCGCGCGTATGCAGCCTTCTTGCTTTAGTCTCCCTCGTGAGGCAGGCCCGCCACTGGCTCCTGTCCATGACCTTTCCTTGCGCTGTTCTGAGTGGTAAGAGGGCCGACCCCCATCAGGCTCCCTTTCCCAGGTTCTTGTCCAGCATCTTCTGCCAACATGAGATAATGACAGGCAATGGGGAGGTGAGGCGATGGGCGAAGACAGAACTTCTTTCTTCCGTCTCTGGGCTTCAAAAAGTGTCCCCAGCAGCCGCTCGCTCTGTCTGTTCTGTGTCTCACGCGTTCCCCAGAGAACTCATGCTTTTCTCAGCTTGCGCCAGGTGACTGAGCCCCTTGCTTCTGCCCACACGCCCTCCTCCCTTGTCCTTCCAGCTGAGGGGTGGGGACGGTTTACTGAGGCTCTCGCTCTCTGTATCACCCCTCTGTTCTCTGATTGGCTTCTCAGCCCTTCATCCCTGCATAACCAATGCCCTGCCCCACCCCAGTTGTTTGTTTTCCTGCTTGGTCCCTGACTGATGCGTACAGTCTGCACCCTCAGTCTGACTCCGGGCTGCTGCAAGTTAGGGACCCGCCCCACATCTTTGCGCACTTACACTAGACTGGCGGCGCTGGGTAAATTGCTGTCCCATTGAATTGGAAGTACGTCATGCAAAGTCTAGGCTGGCAAAGCTGATGGACATGAGAAGTCATTGTACATTTTAAATGGAGCCCTTTGTTACGAGAGTTAAAATAAGACTTGATTTAAGGAAATGACACGCTCATGCCGTTTCCAGGAACAGTGGCACCTGCAGAATCGTTTCCTTTAAAGCAGTCACTGAACCTTAGCCAAGCACTTAATAGGCACCTTAAAGAGAAGACTCACAGTCCTCACCACTAACCTCTGTGGTGCAGAGCACTGGTCCCATTTCACAGATAAGGAAATTAAAGTTCAGAGAGGCTGAGTAACCACTCCCAAGTTTGCACACCTAACTTGTAACTTAGTCAACGTGTAATCCAGTAATATTCAAACTTTAAGCGCTGTAAGAATTGAGTATTCGTTTAAAATGAGAAGCCTGAGGTTTAGACCCAGAGAATCTCTGACGCAGCAGGTCAGGGGTGTAGCCCATGTATACCACTCGTGATAGAAACACTAATTTATGATGTCCCCCCTTGGTCGGATGCACTCTCGGTCACACTCTGAGAAGTGCTGTACTAGAACATAAGGAAGAGATAACTGTGAAGTTAGTGCCTTAATACAACCCCAGAGCCTCACCAAGGGCCTGGTGCTTAGCCGATGATCAAGAAATAGTTAAATAATTAATAAATAAACAAATGCGTGAACAACTTAACCATTGTTGTCTGAATTCAAATCCTGAACTTTTTCTATTATTATTCACTAACTCTCATTGTAGACCTCATGCCGAAGTCCATTCATTTATTAACTCATTCAACAAACATTTGCTTAATTCCTACCATATGCCTGGCTAGTGCTAGATACTGGCAATATACATGTATTCATTGAATATTATGACCCAGGCTCTATCCCTCAAAAAGTTTCAATTATTGCAATGGAGGAAAAAAACAAACAAACAACCAAGTAAGGCTAAAGAGGTGTTATTATAAATCTCCGTGCAGGTAAATTAGGACCACAAAGAAGGGAGTGAGCAATTCTACCTGAAGGAAGAAGGTTAGAAAGAAGACTCAACAGAAGAGGTAATGCCCAGATGAGTCTTGAAAGACAGATAAGTGTTTTCCCATCACAGGCAGGCTCCAGGACAGATGAAGGTGAAGCTTAACAAACTTTTGGAAACTCGATTGGCTTTGCAGGGCTTGGGCTCTGGGTGTGAAGCTCACACAGGGAGAGATAACATTCTTGTAACAGGGTGCAGCCAAGCGGGGAGGGGTGACCCAAATAGGGATTTGTAATGGGGTCCAAAACTTGGTGTCCAGGAAAGAAAAAAATGTGTGTATATATATATATAGGATGTTCTCACCCCCACAAGTCTGAGCTGGGGGATGGGACTCAGGGAGCAGGACCCTGGAGAGTTGTTTTGCATAGCAACAGTTTGCAGATACCCTCTAGGATGGTCATTTAACCTATCTATAACCTTTAACTGGTTTCATAGATAAGTTAAACAGCTGTGGCCACACTTTGAGGGGGGAGAGGGGATGGGAGTGACTTCCACCCATGGTGTAACTGGGAGGCAACTCCCCTTGGGTATAGGACCTGCGTAAGAGCTTGGAGATGATTGGCTCCACGCCATGGGGCCACACCTGCCCGGACTTACTATGGCAGCCCAGTAAAGCTGGAAAAATACGGGAATGCTGGCAGCTGTGGCCACTTGTGGGAGGAGCTAGAAATGGTGCGGCAGAGGAAGACTGGCGCTAGGATTTAAACCCAGGCGAGGCAGCCATGCGGGGGCTTTTTGGGACCATGCGGCTTGGGCAGAGAAGAGCCACAGGCTTCTATTTGTTTTCCTGAGATATGGTACCCTGGACTGGGCAGAGGGGGAAGGAAGGACTGTGTGTTTGTGAGTATTCTAAAGGCCTCTGGGATCTCAATGAAGACATTAAGTTATTACTCTTAAGTTTGTATAACTGTTTAAACAAATAACCCCTTCCCTTTTCACCCATCTCTGGCATTGAGAGACATCTTTCCCTTGTAGCAGCCAAGGTGAACCTAGTATGGGGTGGGGGACCCCTGGAGCACAAGCGGGGGGGGTCCATTCGGTAATAGTGAATCATTCACCTCCCGCCCTGCCCCGGGTCTGTTCTGTAACATTCTAACACAAAGCCATCCAAATAGCAAAAAATAGCAAAAAGTTCTCCCAATCGATTTTAGATCAGGAGACTTCCCCTGTTCTAAACATACAGACTCAAAGGGGATGCAGGGTCCTCTGTTTATTTCAACCTTTCGTGAGTAAGTGGTTAAAGCTGGGACTCGAACTCAGGGGTGTCTAAGCCCAAAGGCTGGCTCTTAACTGGCACACCCTCTGTTTCCCAAGAAACTGGAAGTAAGGGATAGAGGGTGAACAGATGCTTGATCCAGATTTTCCAGTATGGTCCCTGGGATCTGCCTTCAGGAAAACCTAAATATTCATCGAGTAAAATCACATGGATGACTGCAAGCTAGGCTGTTTCATGCTCAGTGCCTCATTTTGTCCTCAACATATTTTTGAAATTCGTATATTTTTCTCATTTTATAGACAAGGAAACTGAAGCCCAAAAGAGCAAAATGGCTTGTCCAGGACCACCCACATGGCCAGCAGCTCACCTCCACCAGGACAGGATGTGAACCACTCGGAATTACTGTTTTTCCATTATCTGGTATATCCACAGAATGATAAAAATGCATACATGGGTAGACCGCCTACAACTGTAAGGCACTTCGGCATCATTTGATTTCTCCTCCACAAAGTATGTGTTATTTCCATCTTACAGCAAAGGTTACTGAAAATTAAATGTCAGTTATTTGGTGAGCCACACAGCCATAAAATGGTTGGGCCATTTAATTTAACTCACCTCTAACTTGAGTCTGAAATCTCCATATTTGGAAGAAATCCTTTGTTTTTGGATTGTCCTTATTTCCCCAGAGTCGATTTTTAGGTAGAACTATTTAATATGGAAAACCATTAAAGGCACTCTGGAGTTTAATAAAAGGTAGGGGGTGGCATTTGATGGATTAAATATTAGTTCAGCTATAATTCAAGATTCCATCTTTATTCCCTTAGTTAGTAAGCAGATCATTAACCCATACCAAATTTGACTTTTGTTGAGAAACAAAAATACTTAAAATGACCACGATGTGAAAGTTTCAAAATATTTACAGCAACATTTTTCTATGGGCTTTAGTATTACTCTTTGGTGATATCACATTTGACATAATTACACTTCATAAATATCTCAAACTTGTAATGACATCCTTTCAAGAATTATTGTTAATTATTGTACTTGACATGACAAATTAAACATGTTGTTTGACGTAATTACACTAAATAATTCAAAATGTTAATTATGCTTAGAAATAGCAATTAGCATGATTAAGTAAAAAAAACAAACTGTAAATTTTGCTACTGATTCAGTATCGCAAACTGGAATTTTTTAGAAGATTTTAATTAAGATTGACTGATGTGACTTATAAAATTATATCTTTAATCAAGAATGATGAAACATGTTTAGTGGCTTCATAAGTCCTGGAAGAGACAATAAAAGAATAAAGGAGAGAAGAGCTTGGTGTCTAAGGGCAGTCTTCAGAGGCAGCCAGATTGGAGTGCAAATCTCAGCCTGGCCACCGTCGACTGGGTAAGTCGAAGCTAGCCATAGCCTGTCTGAACATTTTTCTCTGCACATGGGGATGGTGTTTGCCTATAGCCTTGATGTAGAAATCAGGACCTTGAACAGATTTTGCCATTCCCATGTTTTTTGCAGCATTACTTACAATGGTCAAGATATGGGAACAACCCAAACGTCCATCAAAGGGTAAATGGATAAAGAAAACACAGTATGACTATCCATACAATGAAATATAATTCAGGCACAGAAAAGAGGAAGTTCTGACATTTGGGACAACATGGATGAATCCTGAGAACATTCTATGAAGTGAAAAAGCCAGTCACAGAAAGACAAATAGCACTGCATGCTTCCCTTTGTATGAGGTACCTGCCAGGCAAAGGCAGAAAATCAAAGGCTGGCAGGGTGCTTGCAGGGAGTTGTGGGGAGGGGAAAATGAGGAGTTATCAATCAATGAGCAGAGTGCTTCCATCCAGAAAAGGGCATAAGCTCTAGAGAGCTACTGTGCAACCTGGCGCCCATAGTTGACAACAAGGTGCTCTGCCCTTAGCGAGCTGTCAAAAGGGTACAGCTCATGTTAAGGGTTCACCGCAATAAAATGAAAATGGTAAGACAAGAATGAACTGGGGCTATGAAGATATGAAGGGCTTTATATAGGGCCCGATCCCTAGGAAGGGCTCAAGAAATTCAGGCTCCTTCATCCCTACTCATTAAAGGCAGGAGGATGTTGGGTATCAAATCCTAGGCTACCCAGAGAACAATGAAAGGAGGTAGAAGGTTGTTATCCAAAAAAATAAATAAATAAAATCAGCCATCTGGAAAAGGGGAGAATGCTTTCTGCAGGTTTTCCGTAGGTTTTTGTGGGTTTGTGAGGACACGGAGAGGTGAGATTTGTAAACATGTGGACCCCAGAGTGCCTGGCACTCTGTCAGCTCTTCACACATGACAGTTTCTTTTCCTTTCTATTAGAACAGATTTTTAAACAGAGGCTGGACAGTGTAGGGACTTGTCCACGGTTCCTGAGTAAGCTGAATCAGGATTTGAACCCAAGCCTGAGACCAATATAGACTCTTTGCACTATGCTCTTCTGTCTTGGGGGGCGGGGTAGCCTGAACCTCAGCAGCCCTCAGGTGGGGCCACGCCTGGCCTTGCTCTCCTGGGCACGTTCCATCAGCCCCTGCAATGGCGACTGCCGAATTAGATGCCTCTCTCCCGTCTCTCCTCGGAAGTCAGACCAGGGGAAGTGGCTGCCACTTGTACTTGGATTTTGACAACTTTCTCCTTATTTGTAAAACACTGTGCGATAAAGTAACTTGTCTAAGAGAGACAACTTATTGGACGTGTCATCAGGGAAGAATGACTATTAAATGCACTCATTATTTTTTTTTTCAGATGAAAAGAGACAGGATCTGATTATGACATGGATGAGCTGGCAGCAGGAACTTGTTCCCTGGGGAGGTTGAGGAAGGGCCTGACCACAGGGCTCAGGGGGTGGAGGCAGGAGACGCAGGTCTTTCTCTCCATTCCAGGTGGGTTAGGCAGGACAGTGATTAAAGACTAGACTGCTCATCCTCCCCAGGACCTTGAACACCACACTTCAGATGGGTTTCTGCAGCCAAAGTGAGAGAAGAGCACAACACAGAGATGTTAGAAGCCAATGGGAAGGGCTTCTTTTCACCACCCTCAGGTGTTCTTGGGAAGTTCACACTGGAATGCCTTTCTGTGGGTCCCCTTTTAGCCCCCCTTCCTCTTAAGCTTCATCATTTATTCAGCAACCTAAGTAAACACACGTAATCTTTATTCTTTACTCATTTCAAGTGTACAAGGTTGCCCCCTTTCCCAGTATATGTGCATACTACACGAAGCATCCCAATTACAGAAACCTTAAGTGTACAACCTAGAATTGAGAGGCAGAAAATTCGGGTTTGAGTCTGGCTTTGCTAATTCTACGGTGTATGGCCATGGAAAAACATCACTAAACTTCCCTGAGCTTGGGTTCCGTCATTCGTAGTGTCAGACGGTTCCATCACAGAGGGAGGGGAAACCCTGACATGGAAGGAATAGAAGAGGCCACGACATGAGTCCAGTTGAGAACTGAGGCAGAGGCAGGGGGGATGGGGGAAAGATGACAGATGTAAAAAAAAAAAAAAAAAATTCTAAAAGATCAGGCAAGACTAGTTGCTGACTGTCATATGGATCGGGGCAGTGACAGAGTCAAGTTTGATTAGTAGGTCTACATGAACAGAGACAGCGGGGAGAGAAAGGCAGATGGAAGGAAGAAGGGTGTTTGGCGACAGAGGTTTTCGTGTTAGATGTGCTGAACTTCAGTGCAGCGAGGTGCCCAGCGGATGTTACTCCTCTAGCCTGGCTTGGCCTTAGGGATGTAAGTGCGGACCATCTTTCCACAGAGGTGATAGCTGGAATGAGTTCCCGCACATAGTGGGGTACAAAAAGGGGCTCAGAGTTCTGGTGTCCATTGAGATGGGATGAGGGGCAAGTGGGGCCAGGGAAAGTGCAAAGTCGAAGAATTAGAGGGATAGAAAGGGACCAGAGGGGTGCACTGCCCCAAAGCCTGGAGAGCAAAGAAGGGAAGCAGAAGATGGCAAATTGAGGAAAGAAATTGTTCAGAGCAGTAGAAATTTGGAGGAGGAGAGAGAAAGGGAAGACGTTTGGATGGTCCATGGGGAGTCCTTCGAAGGGCTCTCTCTGTTCTGCCCTGGCACAAGGCAGGCCAATCATCCAAGCTCTCCATGTTCAATGTCAATAAGAACAGCCCTGTAGACTTTATTACTGGTTTTCTCAAGCTTTTATTCTCAAAAAGGATCCATTTGCCTGATAACAGAAAAGGTGGAAAATTACTGCTTCAGGCCCCTACTCAATACTGACTTCCCTAACCAAAGTCCCATAAACATCTATGAGCCAACTGGCCACGTTCTCCTGATGTTCTCCTGGTTCCTTCGCCCAGCACAGATGGTGCCTCCAGCTTCCTCAGACTGTGGTCCCTTCAGATTTGCCTCCTGGCGTTTAGTATCATGCCCCACTTAGCAGCTCCTGGGAAACAAATCTACAGATGGCGTCTCTTTCAGGTCTAGCTGGGAAGGTGGCAGGTGTACACCAATACATCTTCAGTTCGGTGAAGAATCCACAGGCAGGTCTGGGAACGCGGGTGAAATGATGTTCAGAGGACGGGTGTTAACGGTGTTCGGGACAGACCCGCAGGGAGGAGGATGCGGTGCTGGAGCAGCAAGGTGAAGGGAAACGCTGCTTTGTTTCGGTGAAAAGACGCTGTCTTTTCTCGAGTGGAGGAAATGTGAGCATGTTCAAAGGTGGGCAAAAACTGTCAGGGGAGATAAAGAGCTTGCACGCGTTAGAGAGTGGGAGAGAGTGAGCCGGCAGGATGCCTGGGAGGCCATCGGCGGAGGAAAGTCTTAAAGGAGGAAACGCCATCTTGCAGAAGGCAGTAAATGCTAATTACCACCCAGAGACTGCTGAAGGCGAAGGGGAGGATGAGGATGGAGAGGGATTATCTGGGCATGGGAGGAAGCTGGAGTCCTTCGGCCTCTGCCTGGGCTTCTGGGGTATGTCAAATGCAACAAGAGCCAGGAAGCCTCAGCGTCAAACCTTAGGTTGTGGTCCAGCCAGGACTTGAATCTGGATCTGCATAGATCACATTTTTCCATTTATTTTGTTCCTTCCCCCCTATATAACCTTCTTTCTTCTATTATTAACATTTTTGTTGTTGTTAATGAAGTTACATAAGGGCAAGGGTTTTTCTATAGGTCAAGAAAAGTGTTTACATTTTTTGCATCTACGAATAAATAAGAAACTGACTTTGTTTCTTGGAATTGAAGAAACTATAAATCAGAAAGTCTCTTCCTCTTAGATTTCCCTTCTTGGCTGAGCACTACCATATCTCCAGAAGATCACGTTTGAAATCTCAGCTTGGCCCTGGACGCCTTCTTGGCCCACCTGAGCACTCCCTGATGCCGCCTTCTAAGCATCTCTGTTCGGCCCCGCTCTCCCTTTCGGCTTCAGGTCTCCATCTGCACTGACTGTGAAGGCCTTCATTTACGTCTCCAGATTTTCCCTTTGCCCATCCCCCCGCTTTCACCCCCCATTCACCTGCACAACCTTAGACATTAGCATCTATTTCTTACTCCCCAAATTCCGTATTTGTATGTCCATGCTCACTCCGGCCCCACTTGCCGAGTGACCGTCTCTCTCTCTCTTTTGCCCTGGTACACCTGTCTGACAAATATCCATTTGGTCTTCAATCCCTTCTGAAGAACCCACCCAAGCCATTATCCCTCCCCTCCCCCCAGGAGGAGTGTACTCTTTTCAGGGCACACCGTTGTACTGCCTCGCTCACGTGTCTCCCAGCCTTACTCGTCTGCGAGCACCTGGGGCGCTGAGGCATTCCAGTGAGCTTTTGCATCTCAGGGATGTGTGCTGAACGAACGAAAGAATCAATCCCTCAAGACTGCCTTTTGGTTGAACAACCATGTATTTTTTGGTCCACACTGGAATTTGTCATGAACTCAACCAGAATTAAAGCCTTTATATATATAAACCTAAAAAAAAAAAAAAAAACCCCACAAAAACTCCTTTTTGTTTTGCTTTGTTTCCTTGGATGCTTTGTTCTGCCCATCAGAGTTTGGGTTGGAAACTTGAATGGGCAATTAACATGATAGCCCCGGTGATTACTCCCATAAACTGCAGTCCCGAAGTGGTGGAAAATAGAGGCCTTGGGTAGACTTTGAGAGTATTTCCTTATTAGGAAATTACAGTGATTTCATGAAAGTCACAGAGGAAATGTTGTTACTGAGAAATCGCATGCTGCAACTAATGAGGAAAGGAAAAAGAGCTGTAGTTTTTAAAATCTGACAATGCCTAACAATGAAATTATGTACTCAGGGAATTCTAGGCTTGCACTTGGCCTAGCTGAACAGAAAGATGTTAATTCCCCCGAAACCCCAGTGTATAAGAACACACCCCACACGGCGGTGGCTTGCAATAGTGTGGCTCTTGTCACTGCAGAAGCAACGTCTCCTGTAGGACTCGCAATGGGTAGGAGGCCTCTGTAGGGTTAACAGCGGTGTGGCTGAGGTTTCAATCAGTTCAGTGACTTGTCCGAGGACGTGCAGTGGTCAGGAAGGAGCCGGAAGGTCAGCCCAGGCCTGTCTGACTCCCCCTGCTCCGGAGCAGCACCGCTTGCTCATGGGTAGATCACGGATTGTAATCTAATTCCATAAGCCGACGTGAGCACTGGAAAAATGCATTTACCTCAGGAGAAAAACAGAGTAGAAGCCCTTTCGCTCTCTTCGAAGCTCTCTTTGACAAATCCATCAATAAATATCTGCAAATGGAGGGGAAGAAAAGAGGAAAACAAAGCTTATAACATGAGCTACTCTAGTTCTAGTCCTGGCTTTGATGACAAGTTCACTGTTTGACCTTCAGTGAGTCATTTTTCTCAGACTTGACCCCAATCAAATAAGAAGTGTGGGCTTCATAATTTCAACAGTACATCCATCTCTGACTACCTTATGTTATGGGAAAGCAGTTGGCAACTTGCCCCCTAAAAAGTCAGGAGAACCCCTTACTGATCAATTCTTAGATGGGGAGGTGTCCTCAGGCGGGGTTGCTAGCAGTTGATCAGTGCTCATAACCCATCAACATTATTTTCTAAGTAAGTAAATGAATGGCTGAATCAATTCTCCATTCTTGTATTTTTACTTGGGTTTGATTTTCAAGAAACTTGTCTTCCTGTGGATGCTTTTTACACATGCCCTGATCTCTATGAACTTGGACGATGTAAAGTGCTGATACCAGGATAACATTAAAACAAGGCAAGAGACGCTTTGCAAAGGGTGACAGAATTAACAGCACATATCAGCGAGTGGCATCTTGGCTCGGTCAAGACAGAAGAGTGAAATGCAGAAAAGCTATTATGAATCCCAGGCTCTGTGAGAGTTGCTGCTGTTTTATTATATCTTTATGTACAATCAAATCTCTTTCTTCCTTTAAAGGCAAGGATGTCGTGAATGTGACTTTTCTTCTTGGTAACTGTGAAGGAGAAATGGAACATGGTCTAGGATGTCAGTGGGTAAGTCCTTCGGAGGGCCCGATGCTGACCCTGGTACCATGCCCAGCATTCCTTTCTGAGGACTAGCCGCCGTATTTTCTATTTATTGGAAAGTGCTAGCCTCTGTTTATTTCAAAGCCTACCATTCTGATCTCAATTACGTATTCGACTCTTCTCTCTGATCCTGGGTATTGATAATAATTTCTTTGATTTCCATTAATTCAATTAATTAGTATTTAAGCAAGATTCGAGGATCAAGAGCTTGCCTCCATGCATTCAGACAACACGGTCCAAATGGCAGGCTACTCCGGGCACTGGAGATGCGGAAGCAAACAAGCACACCCTCTCTTGCCCGGGAGGGCTTCCCCAGCTCATAGGAAGGGCAAATGTGTAAAAAGCAAGTGGCTCTTAATGTGGTAAGTGCTGTATAAAAATAGAATGCACGGCGCAGCGAACCCTAAGACGAGGAACACCTAATTCAGAGTAAGACCTGGTTTAGGCAGCACAAACCAAATTAGGCGATGGTGACAAACAGTCCTAAAATTGTATCAGCTTAAAATAAGCCTGAATTTCTTACTCATTTCACATGATGATCACTTCCTAGTACATTTAATTGGCCTAAGTCAGTCAGATGAACAAGACTGACATCCGGGTGTTTGTTTAATGCTCCACACAGAGGGGCCCAATAAGGAGTGGCAATGAATATTTTGAACAATAATGCAACGTGCCACTGGGGAAATGTCTATCATTTATTGTGGCTCGCACATATGTAAAATGGAGGGTCAGTGAGGAATGAGACCTGTTATTATGTGGAAAATAGATAATGCAGCACTTTATAGTACCAAGAAGCTTGAACTTGGGTCTATAAACAATCACAAGGTCGGTAGGTTTCTGCCTGGAAGTGAGGGTAGTGTAGTCAGACTTCCAGTTTAAACGCATCATCGTTTAAATGCATCTTGTGGGAAAGGGTTTGGAGGCAACACACTGTTGGCCGGACCGAAGGAAGAGAATGCTTCCGGGGAGGTGAGGGATGCGCGAGCCCAGGAGGTGAGCCAGGAGCGGAGAGGGAAAGAGAGAAAGGAGAGCGAGGGGAGCGGCTTTCATTGCGCCTGGTGTGGGTTAGACCCATGGGTAGAATGCACTTTTTCCCCCCATCAAATGATAATGTTAACACTCATAAAGTGTCTGCTTTATGGGCAAAGTACAACAGAGGAGAGATCATTGATACTCAAGGTCAGACTCTGTGAGGCCCCAGAAGATCTGAGAGAGCCTGTGAGCATCCCATCAAAGCTCTTGCTGGTGCAACATTGACAATGAGAGGGGAGAAACCACAGCCAGATTTTCTCTGTGATTCCCCGACCTGCTAAAGAGTGACCTGCTTGTGTGCACAGCCTTTCACAGTTCACTGCAGGGAGCTGTTGATGTTCTGGAGTCCCAGTTTGGTTGCTTACAGGCCAGTAGAATGTGGCAACTTACCTCATCTCCTTGGGGCAATTTCCTCATCAGCAAGGAAGGAAGGAGGGAGGAACGGAAGGAGGGATAAAGGGAAAAAGGAAAGGAAAGTATATCAGTTAGAGTTCTTTAGAGAAACAGGACAACAGGAAAGAGGGAGGGATTTGTTTTAAGAAATGGGCTTACACAATTATGAAGTCTTAGCAAGTCCAAAACTTGATGGGGTAGGCTGGCAGGCTGGAGACTCAGGGGAGAGATGCAATTCAATTTCAAAGACAATTTGCTGGCAGGCTTCTTTCTTATTCAAGGGAGGTCAGGCTTGGGCTATTGAAGTCTTCAACTGATTGGACAAGGCCCACCCATGCAGTGAAGAGCAATATGCTTTACTTCACCTTTAACCATTTAAATGCTGGTCTCATCCAAAACCACCCTTACAGAACCACGCAAATATCTGCATGGTGTGGAGCAGCTAAGTTGACACATAACATTAATCTTCACAGAAGGAAAAGGAGAGAGAGAGAGAAAAAGAAAGAAGGAAAGAAGAAGAAAGATAAGGGAAGGGAAGGAAAGGGGAGGGAGGGGAAGGGAAGGGAAGGGAAGGGAAGGGAAGGGAAGGATGTGATATAATGTTAGCTAAAGGCCCAGGACTTGGTAGTAGCTCAACAAAATGCAGCTTATTTAGACTTGTTATCACTACATTATTTTCATCTGTTCATCCATCCTTATTTGACAAATGATCCAGTTGGGATTTGGAAATACTAAGTCCCCTGACGAAGAAATGCAGGCTCTCTCTCTCCTTTCTGTCCTATGGAGGTCACCCAATCAGTTAGCAGATACACCTGGTCATTCATCAGTCTGTGGCTAATTCTGAGATGCGCAGAGCCCTCAGGTTTTGCATGTAACGGACTTCATTCCCCGCTCAGCAAGGCCACTCAGAATGATGAATGGAGAGTCCAGGGGAATTCATTTGTAAGGAACAGAAACAAAGACCGACCTCGCTGGAGTTGTGGAGTCGGGCTCCCGAGCCTCCATCTCCGCAGAAGGGAAGCTGAGCGCCGCTGGGCTTTGCTTCACGTGGACATCACCGATGCACCTGCTGATTGGACAGGACGTTGTGAACACGTGCGAAATATCCTGCATGCCTCACACTGCCCTGGGCCTGAAGGGACCTGGAGATGTGGGAAACTTCTACGACGTACTCAGTTCTTACATTCCTGGAGCCTTATTCACCTGTGTGGCCTAATTTTATTATTTTATTCTGAGCTGGAGTCAACTGCAGGAGCGATTAGTCTTCCCGGTTTTGTTTCTTTGTTTTAACTGATGAACAGGTTGTCGGAGGGCAGGAGACTGCTGTCCTGTCTCAAGAAGACACAGATCAGAAGCTGCAACATCAACGTGAATTAAACTGCTGCCCGGGGTAAGCAATGCGGTGTGGGTCCGACAAGTCAGAGGGCCAGGAGGGGTTGAGACGAGCCCCATTCATACAGCGCATGTGTAGCAAAACCAAATGAGAACATCTGCAGAGACCCGTGTGATGTCCTGCCCCCAGGTCCTGCCCCAGCACCCCTACCCCCCAACCAGGTCAGCCCTGCCCAGGAGCAGTGCTCTGAAGGTGGCGGGGCAGTGCTACAGTGTGAGAACAAGCTTGGAGTCAAAATGGAAAGAAAGAAGGCCTAGAGCCCCAGCTCCGCCATGCCCTCCCTGTATGCTTTTAGGTCTCTGATCGCCTACCTTCTGAGACAGGGGTAAGGATGCTGGCTTGGCAGGGCTTGTGGGAAGGCAAGAGGGCGTGGCTGTCCATGAGGGGCCAGCCCAGCACATCTCAGTTCTCCAGGTGGGGTGCTCATGCTTAGCACTTTGTCACCCAGGTGATGGACAGCACTCCTCAGGGGCTGTAGAAAGGAAATTTCTGCTTTGCCAAGAATTCAGCTATTATCTTTCTCTCTGGGAAAAAGCCATCATCTTTTGACCTGAAATTGACAAAGAGGCTATTCTGAGGACTAATTACAGAACACAGCTGGTGAGTGTCCCTCGTGCCCACGGTTACTGGGGCTGTAATGTGACACGCAGCCAACCTTGCCAGGTGGCCCCAAACCTAAGGAACCTGTTGGTGGCAGTGGCCCAGAGCAGCAGCGGTTACCCAGAGGCGAGCTGTGAGGACGGATGGGCGGATGGATGAACGGATGGAACCACGCCCCTGGCCAGACGCGGGGGCCTCCCCTATCTCGTGATCTTCTAGGAGCCTGTCTTCCCCCTCCAGCCCCTGTGCATGGAGCTCCTTTCAGAATTCAGCCCCTGAACGACCTGCTGTCCCTGTCCCCGCATCACCCCTCCTCCCTTTGTCCAATCCCCGGTTATATCATGAGGCCACAAGGGTAGAGCCCACGGGCCCTGAGCCCTTTTCACAGTCAACACATGATTGACTATGAAAAATATATGTCAAATGCTTTATAGTTTAATATTTCAGGAGTATTTTTCCTTTAGAGTGTTAGGGAGAGAAACTAGAAAAAAAAAAAAAACCATTTCCAGCAAAGAAGCAGAGAGAGGAAATAGAAAGAACAGGGGTCGGGCAGATCTGGGTGTGAATTTTGACTTAATCCCTGGGAGCAGCAGCTTCCTCGTCAGGACGCCAGGCCGACGGCAGCCCCCGTCTCAGGCCGGGTGCCCGGAGTCGTGCGTTTGCTCCAGTGGAGGGCCAAAGGGGCTCAGAGACCCCGCCCCTCCTCACGGTCACAGCCGGAGCGCCCGAGGGTGGGGTCTGGTTGTAGACAACGCACTTTAGGAATGCAGCCTGGTGCCCGGGATCTGGGACGTCCCCACTAAGGAGAGCCACCCTGTGGGGGATGGCCTGCTTTTGTTCACCCCTTTGTCACACAAGGGTGATGACGAGTCCGCTGGAATGCTCGGTCTACGGGGTACCTTCCTGGCATCCCATCGATGGCTGTGAACAAAACGCCAGTTCTGTGGCCCAGGGAGGCACTTGCCCTGCGGGCTCTCAGCCTTTCCAGAGGCTTGGAAGTTCCCCAGTCAGTCCTCTGTCCCTGCACCCCGTCACAGCCACCTTTTGTTTCGGGGAGTCTGTGGTATGTCCTTCTGTCCAACGTCGGAACCCACGTGGGGGAAGAAGCCATGTACACATCACTCGGCCCCTCCGTCTGCCCTTCCTTTCACCTTCAAGCACGCTCTGAGCACCCGCTCTGTGCAGGTGCTGTGCTGCTCTAAGCCACATGGAAATGAGGGCGAACTGGCCTCCGTCCTGGCCAGCTGTTGACGCACTGTGGTGACGACACAAACAACCCAACGTGACGGGGGTGCGGACTCGGTGGGAGCAGAGGTGGTGCGATGACCTGTACCTGCGAGTTCTGTGGAAAAGATAATGAAGAGTTTACCAGGAGGCAGCGGTGAGGGGCGAAGGTCACGGCAGGCAGAGTGTGTGAGATGTATAAATGCACCGAACATTTTCCTGTAAAGAGCCGATGATGGTTACGGCACGTCGAAAGGATTCCCTTCTCAGAAAAGGATCAGGTTATGAAGGTTACTGTTAAATTATCACCTCCTTCTATGCATTTGAATGGAATGTTACCCTTTATTCAAAATACACCAGGATGCGAATACTAATGTTGCATTACACACACACGCACACACACACACACAGCAGGACTGGGGGTAGCTTCACCCCTTACCGACCATATGATTATAGTCAAGTTCACCAGCTAAACTGGAATAAGACCAAGGCCTCCTTAGCAGGGCTTCCGTTAAGGTCACGGGCGGTATGTAGATACACAGTACGTGGCCCTCGCGGAGGCAACCCTGTCCCCCCACGGGCTGAGCGGTCATGCAGCATGAACAGGACAAAGCACCAACGCCAGTTTCAGAGATATTTCAGGCTCTGATTGAAAGACCTCCATCTGCATGCGACCTGGGCTCCGCTGCTTATTACAGAGTGCTCGGTTTCGCCGCCTCCTGCAGCAGAACTATTCTTCCAAGGAGATTACTCTCAATTGATTTCACAGTTCCCTCGGCACATAATCCCCCTGGCTATGACAGCCCGCAGGCTCCTATAAAGACATTCAATACCGTGATCAAATGAAACGGGAGCCCTTGTATCCGAAGTTGAAATATGTGCTGTTTTAGAAGGTTAAAAAAAACGAAGCCCCCTGGAATACAGCTACAATCAGCATGAACTGTAGCCTCTAATTGCCTGGGAAGGTGAGACACATTCTCTGAAATGAAACACTAGACAATCACGATCGGTCAGATGAGCACCATCCTCCCACTCAAGAAGACGAAGGACTGTACCCAGGGAAGACAGTGACAATTTTTAAAATATCGGTCAGCAACAGTAACCTAAGAGAGCAGAAAAATAAGTGCGAACCAGAAGCTCCGGTGTTTGCCGTCATGAATAATGAACGAGCACTTCTCTGTCCTCTTTCATGGGACGATGTGCTCGTGTGGCTGAGTGAGTGTGGCCCTCCCGCAGGAAAGTGTAAGGGCACCCGCACTGTGTAGAAGGGGAAATCGAGGCTTGAAGGGGAGAAGCGACCTGATGAAAATCTCTCGGGCGATCAGCCCTGCTCCAAAGGCAAGGTCTGGCTGAACTTGGTATTCCTTCAGCACTCGTTCCACTGCTGGCCCTGGACTTTGGAGAGGCCCCACCCAAGCCGTTCTCTCAAACAGCCGCACGCCCACGTGCTGTCATTAGAGAACGTTTGGGGTGCCAGTTACGTGTCAGTCGTGTATTTTTTTTCTCACCGAATCTTCTCAAAAAGCCAGCGAATAGGTACCGATACTGCCCCTGTTTTATAGAGAAAGACATTCAAGCTCCAGGAGGTACCTTCAGCTCATAAATGGAATACGCAGTAATGGGTCCATTTGGCTACCAAACTCTGCATTTATTGTCCCTTCTGCGGAGGTTTCTCTGCCCCCGTATGTCCACCAGGATGCTTCCTTTGCATTGTTCAGGTCGCAGTCCCAAAGACACTGCCTCAGAGGTGAAGGGCTTGGACCACCTGGACCACCTGGACCACCTGGACCACCTGGACCACCTGGACCACCTGGACCACCTGGACCATCCCCACTAAGCAGCCCCAGTCGATCTGTCAAACTATCTGATGTCATATTTCCAGTCTCATCAGTACGCATAATGTCATCATATTCATTTACGGGCGTGTCTCCCCTCACTGGAGTCGGATCTCCATCCTGATGAGGGCTCCGTGTCCCTTGCGTCCCCACTCCCGGATCCAGACAGGGTTGGACGTGCCCTCAGGGTTTGACAAACTCTCACAGACTGACTGCCTTTTCCACTCCTGCAGGGAACTTTGTTCTTTTCAGGCCCAGCTTGTGCCTCCTGGGCTTCAGGGACCTGTCTGCTATAAAGGGACCCAAGAAGGCGCAAAGCTAATGTGCCTGCTATTTAGGCACAGAGGAAAATGGCTGTGATTTTCACATCCTCTGAAGACAAAAATTACAGCTTTGCTCAGGAACTGGTCCCATTGTCTAACCGCCCTGCCAGGAAATTCTTCTACAAATCTGACCTAAATTTGTCCAGCTGTGGCTGAAACCGACTTAGTCCTGGGTGGTCCTTGGCGGTGGGGGCGGGCAACTGGTGAAAGAATTATTTGTGTCAAAGGACACAACGCCCCACCCAGAGCTCTCTGACAGAGGGAAGCTGGGGCTTCGCACACAGTTACAGCCCGACGGAGTTCGCAGGCTCCTGGGCGGTGGCCAGGGAGCCACAGACAAGGACCCTGAGAAAAATCTCCAAGACTCAGGCTGAACTTCCAGCTCTCTGCCTGCTTCTTGGGTAACCTGGGCCGAGTCACTGAACCTCCGGGATCTTCAATTTGTCGCCAGTAGTGTGCACAAACAATGACACCTGTCTTACAGGTGTGTGAGATGATGGCGGGGAGGTGCTGTGCGTTTATTTCTTCCTTTATCTAAAAACTGCTACTAAATCACAGGGGTCATGAGTCCAGAAAAGGAAGATGACCAGCCCAAGCTCACAGAACAAATTAACAGTAGAATTCGGAACATCTATTGCTTCTAAGCCAGGGCATTCATCGCCTTTGTAATCCTCCCGAATCCCTGAGTCAGGTTTGAGGGTGCCTTTGACATGTTCAAAGCCGTAAGGGGGAAGGCTTTTGTTCAAGAGAGGGCTCCAAATAAGATCACTGGAAACCACAGGACAGGCTCCCTGGGGACACTGTAGGCCTCGGGGCTCCCTGGCTGACACGTGTCAGTCTCGTGGCATTGCCCCACAGCTTCCTCGGCTGAACTTGCTTCAAGCCATCGAGTCCCCATCAGTCCTTGGAAACTGACGCCGTGGCAGCTGACAGTGCAAAGACATGGCTGAGGCTTAGACGGGGGCTGTCGGTGCCTCAGCCTTGGGTACAGGTAGTCGATTCTGACATCTTCCAGCAAAGCGAACCCAGCTGTCACTGCGATTCTCAACTTCCACCTGAAATCAGCTCATTTTTTTTCTTGCAGTTTTACCTGCAGGCATGAGGCATAGAATAAATCCTTAGCGCCAGAGGCTCCTTAGCGTGGTGTGCAGATGGGGAAGCTGGAAGATGCAAGAGGGGACCGTCTGGCCCAGGGGTTCTGTGAGAGCACAGGACTGGGGCCCCGGCCCTGATGCCCCGTGCACCGCCTTCCCACAGCGCCACACTCAGACCAGGCCCCGGGGGTGGTCTGACTCAGCCAACCTCATCGGCATGTAAACAGTTTCCTGTCCCCCCTGAGGCTGGAGTCACGGAGTTCTCGCACCGTGGGATTCTGGCCATCCACGTGGCCATTCCCCTATCCTCTCATTCCCCGCTGTGAATGGCCGATACCACTGTGGTTAAAAACATGGCTCAAGAGACAGAGGAACAAGGTCTACAACCTGAGCATCACACTCCCTGGGGTGTGTTCCCGTGTAGTCTTCCCAGTCCCGGGGGGCAGCTGGAGCACTGGCTGAGGGGGCTCGCCCCGTTTTCCAGGCCGCGGCTCTAAAGACCAGGGTGTTGTTTGCTCAAGGCACCCAGGGCATACTATCACACTGCAGCTTCCCAGTCTCCTGTCCTGCTCTGTCCTTTACGAGGGCACAGTCACAAAGGAGAAGTTGGGGCACCAGCCCTGATGGACCTCTAGCTGCCCGAACCGCAGGAGCCACTGAACTGGCCGTTGAGATGCAACGTGTGGCCAGCAAGGTCCCCAGACATCTTCCTTATTCTCCTCTCCTTGTCCCTCCCACATAGAATGGCACTAACCTTACTGGGCGAGCACTGAGTCGTGTCTGCTGGTGGGGGGCCACTGTGCGTGGAGGTGTCCTCTGAGTGGGGGCGGCTCTTCCTGCTTTGTCCATGCCTGCACAGAGGGGCAAGCTGACCGCTGGGCAGGCTGGAGCCCAGCCCCATGCCCTTCTCCCTTTCTTCTCTAGCTCGAGGTACTCCGCTTTGGGTTGAGAGATTTAAAGGTGTAAGTCTTAGGCCTCAAGCATACTTGTGACTGGAATTCGTAGTCAGCACAGTGCCATGGACATGTTGCCTTGCTCCCAGGTCATCACAGCAAAGGGGGTGTCTGGGGCAGACGTGGGTCCCTCAGTCACGCCCTGGGCATCGCCCGCAGGGGCCCCGCTCCTGCACGCTCTGTTCTCACCACGGATCTGCGTCACGCCAGAAACATTTTCCTAGTGTATTTCTTAACGAGCAGCTGCAATTCCAGACTCGGGTAGGACACATACTGCTGGCTTCCAGTCAGATAACGTGGGTTTCGCCGCTGCATGCTTGGGTGACCTTGAACAAGTCAATTGATCTGAGTCTATATTCTCATCTGTAAAACAAAGACCTGAATAACCACCCTGCCTACCTCACTTGACTGGTATGTAGAGGAACTTTGTAAACGTGTTTTGTAAACTAAAAAAGCCCATCCAAATAAAAGGGACATGGGGCCACCAATGAAAAAAACAAGCAAAAAAAAAAAAAAAAAGCCACATGACTTTTTGTTTTGTTTTTAATGCAATGCTGTCTGAAATTCAGTGAATATCTTCCTCTTCGAATAAAATTTTCATTGGAATCAGTGTGCTTAGGAAACTTGGTAAAGACCTTGAGAAATAGGAAAACTTTATATAAGTAGCAATCATTCATTCTTTATTTCATAGTAAATATACGAGGTCTGTCCAGAGAGTATCCAGCAATGTAATGAAAAACAGAGACATTTATTGAAGAAGATACAAGATACAAGAAACATTGTGCACAGGACAATGATGCCTCAGTCCCCTTCAAAGTAGGCACTTGGGACCTCATACAGTTCTGCCAATCACCATCAGCTGCCCCGTCATATTTTCCTGAATTGCATCAATGGTCTGAAATCTCTTCCCTTTCAAAGGTGATTTTAGTTTTGGGAAAAGCCAGAAGTCATAGAGTGTCAAATTTGGGCTGTAGGGGGCTGAATCCCCTGGGTGATTTGATGTTTTACCAAAAAAACACTGCACAAGACGTGATGCATGAGCAGGTGCGTTGTTGTGATGAAGCTGCCCATCCCCAGTTTCCCACAGCTGCGGCCTTCTGAATATTTGTAAGGTTTCCATGGAGGAGTGTTCAAGCTTAACGCAAAATTTGATGCAGATTCATTGCTCTACTCACTCAGTCATTTTGAATGCGACAGCCACACAGTACACATGCTCACTCAATGGCATCTACTGCCCCCACTGACTAGTACAGTGAAGTTGTCATTGTTCACGCATGTGCATTCCAGTCCACTCTCCTTGGCTGCCAGGTTACACTGATGTCATGCAAACTGTTTCTGTTATATTAACAATGGCTGGACTTTTTCCAGACAGACCTTGTATACTCAACCCTAGCATATGTCAGGCATACTCTGCCAAGCACTAGAGAAAGAAAGGTGATAAGACAGGACTCTGGTCCTCAGTGAGCTCACAATCAAATAGTCCAGCATGATAGAATGGGAATCCAGTGTGATGGGAGTGATTTGAGCCTAGGAGAAGTTACCCAAAATAAATGCTCAAATATATAGAAGAGTAACTAAAGCAAGAGGTAGGTAGGTGGCCATCTGAATGGGGAGGAGGGAAAATGTAAAGAATTTGAGATGAAAGGAGGCTTTGCATCTTCAGAGAAATCCAAAGAGCCCTCACGGCTAGCACTCTCTGCAGATGGAGTTTCAGGAGGGAGATCAAGAGGGACACGGGGACATGGAGCAGTGCGGTCTTGAACCTGAGAGGTGACATGTTCTGACCTGCATTTTAGAAAGATCATTTTGGAGGCTTCTTGCATTAATTACAGAGTGGTATTAAGCAGAGACAGGGTTTTGATACCTATCAGAGCCATTCAGGGAGCTTGTACTAAATTTAGATTCTTGGACTCCTGCCTTCTAAAGCTGAGCTTAGAGAAGTGCCTTTTGAACATGCTGCACAGGTAATTCGCAGGAAGCCAAATCCACCGACGGGCGGCCCTCAGAGTGACATGTTTGTGTCCTGAGCCCCCCGCAGTGTCAGGGTTGCCTCATTTGGGGAAAGGGCCTTTGCATTTTATCCTGGTTCGTCTGCCGGAGCCCTAACTCCTGATAAGGCAGGAGACAATGTGACCATGTGGGCAGAGACCGGTGGGAGGTGGCCACAGGCCCGGGCACGCAGGGCCCACCGAAGGCTGAAAGAGGCACGGCATCCTGCAGATTGAGCCAGGTCCTGCCAAGCCCTTGGCGCTGAACGTCTTGCCTCCGGAGCTGTGAGAGACTAAATTTCTGTTGTTTTGCACCATCCCATTTGTGGTTCTTTGTCACGGCCGCCGGAGGAAACCGATTCGCCAACCAGTAGCAATGCTGCTTATTTACCCGGTTCCATGAAGGCAGCAAAAATGGTAGCACAGACTGAGGCAAAACTGGATAAACTGCTAGATGAGTTTGGTGAAGAAGAACAAAAGAGCTTGTGTAGAGGTAAAAACGTTTTTCCTACCTGAGCCACAGCCCAGCCCTGACCTTGGCTGAGCTGGGAGTAGCGCAGCGTCCTTCCCCCTGCGCCCCCTCCCCTTGCCCTGCGTCACCGTCTGCGTTTGCTCTCCGCTGCTGCAAGCTGCAAGCTGCAAGCGGCTGTGTGCACGGACAACCTCACAAACACACCCATTTCCATCTCACAGGAAGCCGCCTTCACCAACTCTCAAAGGAAGACTCCCAGGTCCGACAGCTCCGAGAAGCACCAGCCTCCGGGGAAGCGGCAGGCTGGCCAGACAGCTTCACTCGGGCTGCAGGCTTGGTCCCGTCCCCGGGGGTGAGCAGGTCCGAAACCACGTCACTGAGACATGGAAGACCTTCGGGATAGACACTAGGGACTCTGCACATGCATTCTGCTAGGCCATAAAAAAAGAAAGTTTCTTAATAGGCTGTGTGTCTCTGTGTGCATCTGCACGTGGAGGGCTGTCTGTGTGAGGGTATGTGTTGTGCTTGTGTCCTTGTGTGTCTGTGTTTCCGTTTCTGTGAGCGTGTCTCTGCCTGTGTGTCTGTGCGTGTCTCTTTGTATCCGGCTCCTTCCTAGAAACCATCGATTTCGGAAGTACCTTGAATTATACTCACAAAATCTCCTGAGCCTCTGATGTAGCCCAGGCCCCACTGCAGGCAATGGGGACACAAAAATAAGTCAGACACCATGTCCGACCTAAACAATGTTCACAGCCTGGTGGAGAGAGACCCGGTATAAGGTAAAAGATGAGGAAAATGGCTTTGGATTCAGATAAACCTCCATCCAAATTCGGTCTTTGTCTTTCATTAGCCGAGTGATTATTAGAAAGCTTCCCAAGCCCTTGAAAATTTAGATCTATAAAATGAGAATAATCATATCTTCTCTCCAGGTTATTGAAAGGATTTCATGAGTCAATGCATGCGGAACCTTTGATGTGATGTTCGGTATGTCCTCGGCTCTTGGTAAAAGGGAAGTGCTGTTGTTTTTTTGTGTGCTGTAATCCAGATGGGCAGGGGATTCAGTAAACACAGCAGAGGAGAAGGAATTAAGTCAGAGTCAGGGAAAGCTTCCTAGTGTCACTAAGGGGACTCCTTAAGTGGCCAAACAGGAAGTATCTGATTTCCAGGGACCCCCCAACCCTGGCCTCTTGTCTCTGAACGTGTTCCTCTCACCAATGTCCCAGCAGAAGTACGGAGCTCCGGTCCATAGTCAATCATCTGAAGTTTCATTGGCCAGTGCAGAGCTAAGCCAGACTGCCGCTGCCTCATTCTGAGGGGGCTATCCCTAACTCAGGCTGAGGACCCTCGGAAGATGGATGTCGAGCGTAAAGAAGCATTTCCTCCCCGTCTTCACAAGACCCTCCATACACCCACTGGGTCCCACAGAGAGAATGAGGCGAGGCAGTCCGAAACAGAAAAGAATCACCAGGTGTGAAAATCATCCCAAGCTTCAGAACCCACAGACATCGAAGTGTTTTTTCTAACGGCTCCATTCAATGAGCTGCAGATTCCACAGTCTACTTGTTTTAATAGAACTTCCTCCAAACACTCCAATAAATCTCAGTGGTGTGCCCAAATGTTCAAGCGAGAGATGCTGAATCGTGCCGCTCCACGCTTCTAAGTGAGGCAAGTGAAAGCAGGCATTCCACAATTGATGGTGTGCACTCTTTGAGAAAACTTTTTTATTAAGGTTTGATGAATAGCCTGATCACAGCGCACACATGGGCGATTCGGAAGATGAATCACTGTTGTAGGGAAAAGCTCAGATACTTCTGGAGGGCTTTTCCCACCTGGGATGCGGCGGCCTAGAAATTGGAATGAAAAGGCCGGCAGTGCTTCTCGTGTGTTGCTTTCAGAGGAGAGTACTTTTCGAGGAGCCTGGATGAGCTAAGCCTTAGGTCTGCTCAGAGGGTTACTGTTTCAAGAGGGAAAGACAGCCTAGGACACCATAGACAGCAGCTGGCCACCCGGCCCACATGCCTTCCTGTGAGTGCCGTAGAAAACCGAGTCTTCTTTAACGTGCTTGTTTCAGTTATGTTAAAGGATGAGAAATAAGAGTTTGGACAACTGAAAATTATAACATTTTATATTATAAATGAAAGAGGTGTGGCATAGCTCAAAATCACCGTATTTGTGTTTTGGAACAAGGCAATGGGTCACGACAGCAGAACCCATTTGGAGAAGCTGGAATGTGTCCTGAAGCATATTCGTGTTATGCTGTGGACGCTGGGCCCGCGGTGTGATGTGTGCGATCTTCCTGTGGCGCTGACTGCTTCCTCTGTGTTCCGGGCTGCGGGCCCGTCTCCTTAGGTTTCCATTCCCTTCAGCAGAACTGGCCCAGTTACGGAACTGCGCCCTGTACCGTGATTCCTCTCTATGGCATGATGTCTAGACAAGGGCACTCTGTGCCGATCAGACAGAGGCACAGAGAGAGCAGGCCCAGGCCACTCCTCCCATGTGACACCTGGTGCTCCTGCCTCTTGTCCCAGCTCCGGAGGCTGGCACTGAGGATGTTAGCGCACAGGAAGGGAATGACATGTGCCCTGGCAGCAGCGAGGGGAGGAAGGCGGCTGGCTCTCCGCATCTCCAGGGGATTAGCAGAGTGGGAGAACAGAAAGAACCCTTTCGTGGCACCTGGAGCTAGGCCCAAAGGTGGCTGAAATGTAGAGGGGCGGAGACGAAAGAGGGAATGAGGGGATTCTTCACTGGCGAGGTTTCACTGGGCCGCCCTGTCCGGAAACAACGAGGATCCAGAGATGAAAAGGTCCCGAGGGACCGGTCTAGCACCATGACCCCCTCTGCCAAGAGAGGGGAAGGGACACGCTCAAGGTCTCCCTTGAGCATTTGTGAATTCGTGGCGGAGTTCAGTCCAGTCCCATCAGCTCAGAATGTTCAAGACCGAATCCTATCTTCCCCAACGATAGTAGGTAACAGGGCACGAGGACTAGACGACGAAATATTCAATGTCTTATAAAAGTAGGCCCTCTAGTCCCTTCCACCAGTCACAAACCTGGCACATGGCAGGTGCATAGCATGTTGTCTCACATTTGCCTGTGCTGCCGGGTTGATTTGAAAACTGGAAAAGAAGAGCCCGCCTCACACAAGCCATTCAAAGCCCTCACCCCTGCTTCCCTGCCTCTGCTCCGTGCCATCCCCCACCTCCCTGGCCTCCTTCTCCCAGTCTACCCTCCTCGGCCGGCCTTTCTGATCCGGTATTACTGCCCCTGTTCCTCTAACTTGGGCCTTGACCCCTACCGACTCCAACCCCCTTGGTTCTACTTTCTTTCTCGTCCAGCCCTTGGAACCCCTGGGGAGGGTCAGAGCCCTGATCTGGGAATGGCCGTATGAAACGGAGTCAATCACAGACCATTTTACTGATTTGAAGAATCATAAAAGAACATTAGAACAGCAGCCGGGAAATTCCGATTCTAGCCCCCCCAATTCACTTCGTAGCCGTCCTCCTATCTTGGGCTACGTTTCCCTTAGCCTCTAAAGGCGGCACCAACACCTGGGTTCTGGCCCCAGCGCTGTGTAAGTTTATGATTGGAGGGGGTCGGGTGAAGAGAAAGGCTTTTCTCAATCGATGACATCTCCCGTCAAATCCATCATGAAGAAATGCCCTCCCTGGAGAATTCGCCAGCTAAGCAAATGCTCTGTAAACATGAGAGATGGCATTGATTTTCTGAATGTCACAAGCTATAAACTAATTTATAAAATAAAGAAAAATGAATTATCCTAGCCCACCGAGAACCCTTTCCCTTACGACTTCTTATTCTTTTCCTGAATGGGGCATCTCGGACCGGAGTATTCTGGAATATTCTCCTGAAGAATCAGGAGTCTGCTGGTGGACGAAGACACGGAGCAGAGTGGCGTCCTCAGTGGCGCTGCCTACGTCCCCAAGCCGCAGGCTCTCCTGGGTTATGGTGGCTCCCCCTCTCAGCGGAAGCACGGCGCTTGCTCTGTCTGAGAGGAAGCTGGCCTCTTACCTCCAGGTCCCACTGGGTCAGAAAGTGCCCGTCTTTCCTTCTAATCTTCCAATATCGTCCTCTTAAGTGAGTCCTCCTGAATCCCCCCCCACACCCCGCATCCGTAAGAAACTCCAGGCAATCCTCTCCGCGTATGACAGGCCAACACTTCCTTTGTTATAAACACCTGTCGAAATGGGCCTCGTTCCCCGAACCAGGGGCCTCCTGCCTCGTCATGGCCTCTGGGCCCTTCCATCTCTTCTGCGGATGCTGCCTGACCCCTGCGCCAGGAGCCAGCCTCTCCACCTGCTCCTGCCCACCCCTTCTTCCTTCTCCACAGCACAGCCCGCGTGCAATGTAGTCCCCTCGGCTCCCTCCTGCGTGACAGCCCCAGCGAGTGAGTGTCTCTCCGTTGTCACCAAAAGCCCACAGGTCTTGGCGTCCAGCATAGGATCTGACACTGACTCGCTGATTCTCCCATTGATTGATTGCCTGCGGGCCTCTGAGCACCTTCCTTCCCTCCCTTCCTTCGGGGAGGGAACATCTGGGGGAACATCCTTCCTCACGTGGCTTATTTAAGAAGGGGCACCCTTGGCCCGCTTTGACCGGCTTCTGGCCCCGTGAACTGCGGATGTCCAGGGCACCCTCAGGAGAGCGCAGTGGGCTCCAGACAGTTTGCAAAACCATTCCCCTATTGGAGAGCATTGGAGTTCGCTTTGGTTTCTAGCTCGTACAAATACAGATGTTATGAACACTCCCGTACTGGTTTTGTGAGAACATCGTTTCATTTCTCTGGGGGGAATTCGAAAAACTGCTTCATTCCTATAGTAGTTGCACAGTAATTTTTTAAAGGGACTGCCAAACTGGTTTTCAGAGCCACGACACCAATTTACTTTCCCACAACCGATGTATAAATTATCCAGTTTCTCCACATGCTCACAACATTTGGTGTTATGATTTTTTTTATTTTAACCGTTTTGACAGCTTGCGTGGTAATAGCTCATGTCATTTATTGCAAGTATCCATCTTCATGTAAAGCACTTACAGAGTCCCTAGCATGTAATAGATGCTCAATAAAAGGCATCTTTTAGTCATTTAACTACCTTAAAAACATTTAATCAGGATCTATCTTTATAAAAGAGTGTGAATTACTGGAAAAAAAACAGTAGTAAGTTTAAAAAGTTATATGTTTGGTTTTATTTAAGCAGCTTTGTTCAGTCTAACTCAGAAGTGCCATCCGGGAGATTGCCCAGTCCATGGCCAAAGTCATGTCCATCTCCTCTTGGATTTCTCTAAGCGATTCCTACCCAAGGGAGCTGAGCCAAGAGCCAGGAACAAGTGAATAAAGAGCCGTGTTCCCTTCTCTCAGGCCAGCTCTGCTTTGAACTGTGGAAACGAAGGCTTCTTTCAGAAGTAAGTCTTGCCAGTTGGCTGCTTAAGCATAAAATGTCTTCATGAAAAGTTTTAAGTTGTCGGTTGCATGAGGACGGCAGAAAAAGCAACAAAACTCTCAACGCTGCTGTTACCTCTTTTGGTTTCAATTGGCTTGTTTCCTTCTGAGTTTTTATCTAAAACCTGGACTCTGTCTGGGCCACAGAACACTGGTCCAGAGAGGGAATCTGAGACACAAGGAAAGATGGAGAAGGAAAAATTCGGAGGGGATCTCAAAACAAGACACCTGGTATTACAGCCTCCTCACACCCGCACTTGTCCGGGTGGCAGGGAGAGCGGCCTCATCCGTATCTGTAGACCCTGAAGCAGCAGGTGGTTGAGGCAAAGTCAGCAGACTGAGAATTCAGACTCCGTCCGGTGTAAGGCTGGGCTACAGCTTTGTCTTGCAGAGTTCACAGCCCCCTCCCTACAAAAGAAGAGACCACACCGACGAACGTCTAAAACTGCTCCAAGACTTCCATTCCCCTGAACTTGTCACTACCACGAGATCTGCCTCTCTCTCTTCCTCCTAGCCCCCGGGGTTTGGCCAACTCCCCTGCACCGAGTGGGGTCCCACCCAGTTTCCCGGAAAACCAGTGAATCCTAGTGTTCTGAGATAAAAGGAAGAACATGAAGGCTGCGTTCCCTTGTCATTAAAATTCCTCCCGAGACTCCTGAGTTCCTGTGCATTTGAATGGATTATCTAAGAATCAGTGTTAGTGCTTAATTGGAAGACAGAGGAAACCTGGATGAGCCTGACAAGAGAAGGCAGATGAAACAGAAATGTCTCCAGGCACTGAAAAGTTTGACAAGCGGCAGAGCTTGTGGTTTGCAAGACAGCTAACGGGGAGCGTGAGTCAGCATGCGATAACTTTAACAACTTCAGTAATTAAGCTTACATAACAGGTATCTGACTGACTCTCCAGGTTTGGATTCCACCGACATTTCTAACCTCTCCTCGTCGGTAACTAGGCATTACTCAACTGAGAAGTGAAGAACTTTCACTACATACGAAAACATCACTTGCCTACAGTGTGCCTGTGAACTTATCTCCAAATTCAGTAAAGAAGTTATTGTCCTTCCAACCCTACCACCACATCCACCTAACGAACTTTAGGATTAGCTTTTTAGAAGAAAATTGAGGAAATTGAGGATGTGCCTCCCCCATCATTTCCTATAGGTAAGCTAGAATGCAAGTAATATCAGGAATGTAATTATTAGCCTATTCACTGGGTGGTCGGCCCTTTCCTAAGCAGGGAGGTCGGGGTGGGGGAGGCTGAGCTTAAACAGAGCTTGGTCTCACCTGCCTTTGAGGAGCTCTCAGGCCATGGGAAAGACAGATCGTTAAATAAATGGCATTTACAGGGAAGTAAAAGGCCTTGAAAGGAGGACAGAATGATTTTCCCCCCGGGCAGGGCAGAGCAGTTGGGGAGAAAGTCGGGGAGGAGACCCCTTTGGGTCCTGAGCATCCAGTAGAATATCCCACATGCAGCACCATAGAGGAAGCGTAAAACTACATTCCTCCGAAGTTAATCCCAAATCCTGCCTCGGCACGCAATTTTAGTTTACAAACTACTTCCGGAAGGGTGGCTGCGTACAACGAAACTGTCCGAGGGCGAACAAAACATGAACCTAAGCGGTAGGAGAATATGACTGAAGCTCCCAGTGATTGGAGGTTGAAAGTTCTATGTGCCATAGTCATGCAGTGGGAGAAGACGAGTCAGAATGTTAACCTTGAACTGGCCCCACGAGGGATGGGCAGAATTTTAAAGCAGGGACAACAGAGTTCAGAGGGAGGTGTTGAGTGCTCGGTTTTGCTTGAGCAGACGATGCAAGAAAGAGAGGACCACAGCCAGAGTGTGCAAGACCCCGGGTGCTACGCTAAGGAATCTGGATGCATGCACCGAATTCTGACACAGCTGCACCAAGCATGCGCCAAATGAACCAGTGTGCCCAGATAACAAAAACCATGCTTTTATTTTCTTTATCGGACTCCAATGAGCCAGTGCCTGTGGTTCTGGTAGGCGTGACAGGGGACTCAAGACTTGGAAAATTTTAACTTAAGGTAAAAAGTTATAAGTCTAGCAAGTAATGTGTATGGTAAAGCTTGTGTTTCAGAAACTACAGATAAGGCCCATCCTGGCTCCTGGGAAAATAGCTGACCTCCTGGGGCATTGCTAGAGATTACGGCCTGGGGACCAGTTGGAGGCATCCCGGCTTTTGTGTTCCAGGGAGAGCAGACGACCACCCTCCCCTGGGAACAGCTAACTGCTCAGGACAGGAATGTTGCAGCTTCTGAATCTCAAAGCCCTCACCGCACCTTGTTTATTTCCCCCCTCCCCCACCCCCACCCCCCCACCTTATAAAAGCTCTGGCCTGGAAAGAAAAGACAAGATGGTCTGTTAGGGTAGGAACCCACCATCTTCTCAGATCGCAGGCCATCTGAATAAAGCGCCCATAAAAGATTCGGTCACTGTCATTGCTGACTGGGTTTGGGAGTGACAGGCAGCCCGAACGCCCTGTCTTTTCCGGTTACAGGCACGCGCACACCTGCACCGCCGCCTGCTTTCTGGGCTTCACCTTTCATAGTGTCGCTTTTTGCTTACAAAAGTGTCCTGGATCGAATGATGCATTACTTCAGTCTTTGGGCTTTAGCCCCAGTTGCTTTGAAAAAGGCCCCATTGGTAGTCAGACCTTGCCCCGTGGGACCTCCGTCCACGCTGTGCATCGGTATCAAATGCTCCGCAAGCAGCCGGAGTAGCAAGCTGGTAGCACAAAAGGAGCATTTTCTTTAAAAATTTGATTTTTGATGGTTTTTATAAAGCATTCAGACAGTCAACTTAGCTGAATTCACCTTTATCTGACAGCTCAGCATTGGCTTTTTGCCCTAAGATGAGGATAGGACCTCCCTCACAATGCACAGGCCCTCTGAAAACCCCTTGTAACAGGGTGCAGCCAAAGGTGGGGGGCAAATGGGATTTGTAATGGGGTCCAGAACTCAGGGTGTCCAGGGAATATTAGAAAAATATATATATATAGGATGTCCTCACCCCCACAAGTCTGAGCTGGGGGATGGGACTCAGGGAGCAGGACCCTGGAGAGTTGTTTGGCATAGCAACAGTTTGCACATACCCTCTAGGACTGTCATTCAACCTATCTATAACCTTTAACTGGTTTCATAGATAAGTTAAACAACTGTGGCCACTCTTTGAGCCAGGGGGATGGGAGTGACTTCCACCCATGGTGTAACTGGGAGGCAACTCCCCTTGGGTAAAGCACCTGCGTAAGAGCTTGGAGATGATTGGCTCCACACCACAGGGCCACACCTGCCCGGACTTACTATGGCAGCCCAGTAAAGCTGGAAAAATACGGGAATGCTGGCAGCTGTGGCCACTTGTGGGAGGAGCTGGAAATGGTGCGGCAGAGGAAGATTGGCGCTGGGATTTAAACCCAGGCGAGGCAGCCATGCGGGGGCTTTTTGGGACCATGCAGCTTGGGCAGAGAAGAGCCATGGGCTTCTATTTGTTTTCCTGAGATACGGTACCCTGGACTGGGCAGAGGGGGAAGGAAGGACTGTGCATTTGTGGGTTTTCTAAAGGCCTCTGGGATCTCAGTGAAGACATTAAGTCATTACTCTTAAGTCTGTATAACTTTTTAAACAAATAACCCCTTCCCTTTTCACCCATCTCTGGCATTGAGAGACATCTTTCCCTTGTAGCAGGCAAGACGAACCTAGTATGGGGTGGGGGACCCCCGGAGCACAAGGCAGGGTCCATTCAGTAATAGTACATCGTTCATGCTCCTACCCCAGGTCTGTTCTAGAACACCCTCCCTGCCCTTCCGCCTGCCCCATCTCAGCACTCCTGCTCTGGCAGATGTGAGGTGGCAGGTGGGTGGGCCCTGATTAAAGTCTGTATTAAATGGGTGACAGGAACAAAGGTATCAGTGCGGCCGAAGAAATATGAGGTCATCCTGGAAGGGTTGGATCTGGGAGGATGGTATTAAACTTGAGCAAGGCAAGCAGACATAGGGTTTAAGTTGTAAGTAAGGGCTGGTGTTCTAGCTGGGCTAGAATGAAGGCACCTGCTTTAGGAATCAAGATTTCTCTGGAAAGGAATTGCGCACTCTCCTCTCTGCTCCTACACGGCCCAGATAGAATCCTGCTCCTTCGCCCATACTGTCCCTGGCTACAAGTCACTACTGGGCCCTTTTATCAGCTCCTCTGCTGCAGACTTTCTCAGAGGACAAAGCCCTTCAAAAATTAACTCAAATATCCCATTCCCTGAGAGCCTTTCCATAAAAATTGTCATCAGAGGACTACTGGGTCTTATGTTAAACTGCCCTATACACTAATTGGATCTCACAGTTTAACCTTTTCATCAACTAGGAGAAAGTGGTATTAAATATAACATTAGCATACTCAGTTCTCATTCACTGTACGTTTATTTATTCAGGGAATAGTCACTGAGTGTCAATTAGCATCTAGTTCCCACCTTACAGTCTAAGAACATAAATGCAGATACAAAGTGAGTCCAGACCTCCGGGGCCTCAGAGCTGTTCCCACAACTTTGTGAGTGTGTTTTGCGCCATTTTAAACAGAGGCAATCCTTTCTGCCGGGACTGTGTGCTGCATTTTGTGTCGAGCTCGTGGCAATCCTCACTCCACCAGGACACGGAAGGCGTGGAGTCCGTCCGTGTCAATCAGCGTGCTGCTCCGCTGCTGGGTTGCTTGGTGGCCACGCAGGAGAAAGGAGGGAGTGTCACCCTGTGGTCAGGAACATCACCACCAAGGGGGCTTCCTTCCCTCCGTGTGTATTTGGGTAGGAAGCGTTTAGGGGCAGAGTGGAGTGGTACATTTCACATGCCACCCCCAGGCTGTCACGGAAGGAAACCACTCCCTCCCACCCTCTCGCTGTGTCCCTGGAGATTTTCCTGACTTATGTGTTAGAGTGTAACACAATTTTCAACCTTCTCCATCTTTTCTATCTCAGCCTGGCTTTCTCTGTCCAGAAAGTATGCAGCCATGTACTACAAAATAAAGGCATTTATTGAAGAAGATGCAAGATACAAAAAACATTGTACTTAGGACAATGATGCCTCTGTGTGAGGTCCCCATCATTTACCTTGGGACCTCACACAGCTCTCCCAGTCGCCTTCAGCTGCCCTGATGTATTTTCCTGAATCTCACTGATGGTATGAAATCCCTTCCTTTACAAAGGTGATCTTAGTTTTGGGAAAAGCTGGAAGTCACAGGGAACCAAATCTGGCCCCTAGGGTGGCTGACTCACCTGAGTGTTTTGATGTTTTTGCCAAAAAGCACTGCAAGAGACGTGATGAGTAGGCACATTGTTGTGATGAAGCTGCCAATCACCACTTGCCCACAGCTGTGACCTTCTGAGTCATCTGAATAGTTTCCATGAAGGAATGTTCAAGCTGAATGCAAAATCGGATGCAGGCTTGTTGCTATACTTGCTCAGTTGTTTTGAATGTGATGACCACACAGTTCATGTGCTCAGTCAAGGGCATCTACCGCCCCCACTGACTAGTACAGTGAAGTCGTCATCGTTCACACATGCACATTCCAGTCCACTCTCCTTGGCTGCCAGGTCACATCGATGTTGTGCAAACCGTTCTTGTTATATTAACAATGGCTGGACCTTTTCTGGACGTATATATATGTATGCATATATTTCTATATTTACATATACACATATACTTATATATGTATATATAATATACACACAACATATATATTATGTATATATACATTATACATACATTCATATATGTGCATATAAATATATTCACATATTTATATACACATATTTGCATATATGTGTATGTATGCATATATACATTATGCATATGTAAATATAAAACTACATTCACACACACGTACATGTATATATGGTTGACTTCAAAATCCCTCACATTGTCAGCTGGTCTCATCTCCAGACCTATGACCTGGAACTGCTAGAAATCCACCCCTTCCCCACTCACAGCTGTGGAAATAGTCCTTCTGACAGACAGACATGACGACTCCCCACTTGTGCTCAAAAGCCTCTGTGACCCCTGCAAGTGCCAGGGAAAAGGTTACCCCCCCCCTTATCACAACATGCCAAGTCCCTTGTGCTTGGGGGCCCCCGTCTTCCAGCCTTCCCGCCATCACAGCCCGCCCCCGTCCTTGGCTCCAGCCACCGGAGGACACCACTGCGCTTGCCACTGAGTGTGGACGGTGCTCGGCCCGGAATGCCCTTCCTGTTCGGTCTTCCTCGCAAAGTCCCCTTCATTTATTAAGGCGCATTTGACTGTCACTTTTCTGTGACACGTCCCCAGGCCTGTAGCCCTGACCCTCTCTCCTCACCTTTGGTATTTGGAATATGTCCTTTGTTCCCATAGTTCCCTGAGTGGTGGCCCTTATCACACAGCATGGTCATTGAGGGTTTGCTGTCCGTCTCCTGGTGACACTGTGAACTACAGAGCGGTGGCCAGGAGGGCGCATCATTCCTCTGAAGTCGCAGCCTCCAGAATAGGGCTTGGAACAAGGCAGGTGATCATAAAACGCTTAATGAATGACGGAACCTCATCACTTCATCAGTCAAGGGTGAAGGTAAGGGTTTTCCTCGGAGAACTCCACACGAAGCTGCCAAAGGGCACTCGGGGCCACGGGGTGGGGAGCAGAGTTCCCACCGGATCGGAGGAAACGCAGAAGTCGGGGCACAGGGCTGGCGTTCACGTCCCACCTGTTGACAAAGGAGGCACAGGGGCGAGAACAATTCTGTAAGTTCTGTAACCCCAGTGCTGAGACGAGGAGGCCCGTATGCAGTCACGTGGCTGATGAGGGGCTGGAAGGCAATTATACACGGAAGTGCTGTCAAAATGCAAGCAACTGTCACTCACTCCTTGGTTGACATTGTTGCCAATGAGTGACAGTGATCTTACCCCGGCCCATTCCATGTCATGACGTTATTTTAATTATTACATGACCATGTCCATCCCATTCCAGGAAATAAACACCATTGTCAAGTGCCATGAATTCAGATAACCTGGGTGTGTTTGCCATGAGCCGTTACCAACCCTTTGTGTCCCAAAGCAGCCTCCATCCGACAGGGGAGTGTTTTTCTGGAGGCAGAGGCATCCGCTCAGGCCACAGCCAGGCAAGAGGCCACACCGTTGCTTTGTGATCACCCCTGAAGAGCCTGGCTGTTGGGTGGGCATGGCAAGGCCCCAAGGGGCGAAGACCGCTGCCATTTGATGAAGGCCTTTCTGCTCAAACAAGTCCCGCCCCAGGGCCTTTGCACGAGCCAGTCCTGCTACCAGAAATGCCCTCTCCTCTCTTCAAACCAGCTGGCTCGAACTGCCCATGCTGCTTCCTCTGAGAAGCTTCCCCAAGGCCTCCCTGACTGATGTGCTTCGTGCTCACCATCACCCCCCACCCCCCATGGCATTACTGCAGCTGTCATGAAATCATCATTTACATAACGAGCTAGTGAATGTCCGTCATCCCACACAAGTCTGACGAGGCCAGGGACACCCTCTGTCTTTTTCAGCGCTGGAACCCAGTGTCCATTCTAACTGCCACACCTTGGACGTGTAAGGGGTCATCACAATAGGTCACCTTGGGGAGGCCTTAAGCTCTCTGAGCCTTGGTGTGCGAGGGTGTGGCCAAAGGTATCATTGCAGCCAGGACACATTCGAAATCTGAAAGCTCCCTGGACAGGAAACATTAGCGTATGAAGGTGGCACAGTGTCTGTGTGACATGTTTGAGAAGCAGAGCAACGCACAGGTAGACATATCCACATGGAGGTGCCTATCAGGCAGTGAGTTGACTTGGAATAAAAGCCGACACAGGGGGAAAGGGGGCCCCGTGTTGGTGTGGGGTCCGGAAGGAGTCCCCAGCTCTGCGGTGTCTTTGGAAGGGCTGGAGCCTTTTCATGGCAGACCGGGTCGTGCCGGAGATTTGGAGTTGGCCATCCACTGACTGGTGCCCGCCTTGGCCACAGAGATGAACGCTAACTTACCATAAATAGAAGGAAGAGGGCTCTTGCTAAATTATTTATTGCACATTGCCTCTGGCCCCCGGCAATGATGTTTTTAGGTTCCACAAAGGTAGCTCTGCCTGGTCTATTGTTATGATGCAAAGGAAACTCTGACAGTTCACGTTATAAAATATAAATTATCCGTTCACTAACTGCAGAATGGCGCACGGGGCTGCTCTGCTGTGGCGGTGCAGGAGGCTGGAGTAGCACATGCTGCCTCTTCTCCCAAGCGCTGTGTCCACACTCGCCAGGTGCTTTTCAACTCTGCGGACTATGTGGAGAGCAGCCTGCCTGATGAGCCCCACGCAGCTCCGCAGGGCCCGTGGCTCCCGGGATCGAATCTCCTCCTCGGGGTTAAAGGCAGGATGAGCCCCTTCGCTAGCTGCTCGTTAGGAAAGATGGGCTGGGAAACCCTTCCGCCTTCCTCCCTCTGGTTACAGCTGGTTTAGGGAGATGCTAAGTAGGGAAACACCCATATCCACACCTCTTTTCCCCCGCAAAGACACAGATATTTTTCTTTCCTGAGAAGGCACCTTTTATCCCCAATTTTTATTCCATTCCTTCATTCAACTTCCTTTGATCTTTTTCTATGGCCACTTAAATGGTGGGTCTATTCATTCGGTCATTCATTTAGCAAACATTCATGATCCTTATCATGGAGGAAATTCGCTGCATTTGCTGAGAACCACACTGGCCTCCCTTTGGTGCCCCTGACCAGGTGCCAGGCTACGTGGAAAGTGCGGGGGTGTCCACTCTCGTGAGTGAGCAGGGCTGGGCTCCTCCACAGGTGCCTAAAGGGCCACGAGGGCTGTGGTGAGCGAGGACACAGGGCTGAGCAAACAGCGTGAGTGGGGAGAGCTCAGGGAGGGAGAGAATAAACTATAATATTAATAGTATAAAAATCTAAGGGTTTGGAGGGAACTAGGATAGTTCCAGAGATAAAGGCGCTGTATATCTCTGGATACATTTATTGCTAATAAATGAGTCTATCATTCTGTAGGGGGACGCAAGTGGAACTTGGACCCTGGTCATGTCCGCATCCTGTTCTGCTTCCACGAGGTCGGGGACAGTGCCGTGGTAGGTGCTGTGGGAAGACAGGAGACCTGAACGAGGCTGGGTGCGAGGCCAGAGCCCTCTGCAGAGTGCCATCCCCGGACACAAGTTCTCTGGAATCTTCTCACTTCGCTGTCCCTCGCCCGTGAGTTCAGTCTCTCAGGTTGTTAGTCCGCTGCCTCCAGCTGGCAGGTGTGGGAGAGGAAAGACAGGTGCGCTCCACCTGCAGAGCGGATGGTTCGCAGAGCGGAACATAGAGTTTGAAGGCAGTCTGAGCTCACCTGGACCGACCCTTTCATAGGCGAGATGGGGACACAGAAACCCAGAGGGTCGCGCTGCCTGGGTGACAAGAGCAGGACCAGAAACCGCATCTCTCACCCGCTGACATTCACGCACAGAGAACTGCCGGGAAGCACGAGGCGTTGCTGAGTGTGTGAGAAGATGCTAAGGGCTGTGGAAAAGGGAGATGTTTGACAGGTGAAGGGGGACTGGAAATGCCGGGAGGTCAGGCAAGGTATGGGGTGAGATGCAATGGAAACAGAAGGGGCAGAGCGACCTCAGTAGCAAGGCGATGGGCGGGCAAGGACTCCAAGGAGTTGGGGGCCAGCTGTGTGGGCGTCCAGGGAAGTGGGTGCTGGACAAGCCAGTGCGAAGCCTCTGAGGCTGGAGCCAGCCTGACCTCGGAGGGAGTGGCTGGAGGTGCCTGGGGGGCAGGTGTAGGGGGCAGGGGGAGAGGAGACAGAGGGAGAGCCCTCATGGGCACCAGCAACCAGGTGACACAACCTTGCCGGCCGCTGGGAGGCTTTCATTCTGAGTGCATTGGGTCTATACAGGAGGACAGACATCACCTTACATTTCAAAGGACTCACTCTGACTGTTCTGCCAAGGAACAGACAGTGGGACGGGGGTGGGGAGGCCCTGGGGAGGTTGTTGTCGTGATCCGGGCCAACAATGACACGTTAACAGTGATGAATAATCAACACTCTGACGTTCCAAGCGCTTAATAAAGGGCATGTTATTCGTATACAAACGATGCAGAGTCGATACGAGAGCGCCCCCGCCCCCAAACTGCACTGCGCTTTGCAGATGAGGAAACTAAAGTCAGAGACACGAGACCTCCCCCATGTTGCACATTCAGTCGACGGCAGAGCCAGGTTTCCAAGCCCGACCCTCAAAGCCCGGACACCTTCTGGGTGCAGCGTACTGTGCGTCCCGGAGCAGGCCCTGCTCCCCGGAGACCAGGTGCGCAGCAGCTGAGATGGGGTGGGGGGCACATCCGCAAACACAAACGACAGGAGGGGAGTGGGGTCCCCTCCGTGCCCGGCCTGTGCTTTCCTCCCAGCACCCCAACAAGCGTGCTGCTCGGGAGCACCCACCCGGTGCAGGGCTGGTTTCATAAGGCACAGAGTAAAACGTGAAGAGTCAGAAGAAAATTAATGATAAATAGCCCTGGGAGAGCAGCAGGCGGACTCCCGAGTGCAGAGCGGAAGAGCGAAGCGAGGTGGTCCTCCAAGTCAGGCGCATTTCTGTTTACCCACCCGTTTCACCTTCTCTTTCCACCCGTCTGTATCCAGGCCGGGCTCACACCGCCTCGTCCCTTCTGCCTGGTAAGCAGTGAAGTCTGCGAAAAGCTGGCAAGCCGGCGGGTCCTGGGCCTGTTGGCCCGTCCGTCTGTTCCTGGTCCTTCCTCGGCCACAGCCTGCATGGCACTGGGCGGACACGGGAGTTCCCAGACTCCCATCTTGGCTGGTTTGGGGCTCCCTTTGGCCAATGAGCGTCTTGGACGAGGAACAGAAGTGCCAGAGGAAGGGAGAAGCTGGGAGGCTCTCTGCCTCTCTCTTCTCTCCAGTCTTGGAGCACCTCCCCAGCTGGCTGGCGATGTGGCCCTGGCCTCGGCTGGCTGGCACTGTCATCCGTGTGGGATGGCCCGGCTTTCCTTCTGTCGCTCATCTCGGAGTTGCTTTGTTGCATTTGTCACTTATGCTCTCGGGCTTCTCAAATCTTCCATCACCTGTGTAGCTAATTCCCTGGATTAAATCCCTCCTGTTTTAAATACTTCAGCTCTTCTTGAGTGACAAGAGCACTTTCAAACCATAGAAAGCCATGTACCTGCAAACACGCCACCTTAACAGCACAAGAGTCAGATTTTAAATGTCCCACCTTAAGATGAGTTTCCTCACAGATTTATAATGTAAATTTAAATTTACTGAGCAGTAAAAATTTCATTTGAATAGAAGTCAAAGTGTTTACAGTCAGAAAGGGAATTTTGAAAGAATAATCATCAATTTCTTTAAAAGTTTTTATAATGAATTAAGACACATTAGCATCCACAAATTTCCTAAAAGGTTCATCAATATTTAATCTTCTTCTCAAAACCACATGAGGATTAACATTACAAAGAAAACAGGCTTTTTGTTCCAAGGAAAAATGTACGTCTGTAATGTAGTTGCTTTATCTGATATCTCCGTCAGCATAATACAGTGCAGGGGAGTGTATTTATACTAACAACAGGGTCTTTTTTCGGAATTTCTGCCTCCTGCTTCTTTTACGAACGAAGCATCATTTTACCAGCAGGAAGGCAGGGTACACAAAACTCACAGCAGCAGGACACGTTCCCTAATGTTTGGCTAATCTTTGGGTGATCTCAAAAGAAGGTAATGGAAGAATTTTAATAGTTAGCAAGGGTTATGTGAATGTCTTTTTTTATTACCCGGGTCAGCTAGCATTTTGCAAGATGTTATGGCACAAGAGCCTAATGAGCAGGTCCTGAATCTCTTCACTGATCTATTCAGAACTAATTTGTTGAGAGTTCCTAAGTGCTAAGCTTTAATAGATATGCTCTTAATAATTAATCCTTTCCTTAAAGTGCTTTGATTTTTCTGATTCATATTCAGCTGAGTATATATTTGGCAACTCAAAGCCTATTGTGCCAAAACGAAAGTGCAATGTTGGAGAGGGTGCGTTGTATTTCAGGACTGTGAGATTCCGATGGAAGCAGTCGGGAAGGTGAGCTGTCCTACCCTCTGAAGAGAAGTTTGGCATTGTTCACCTCACCCGGTGAATTTACTGCCTGAATGAGAATACTCATACATGCCGGTGCTCATGCATGTTCTTCTGTTTGTGTTGCCGCCTTCCTCACTTTACCCTGCTACTTCATACTTATCTCTGAAGATTCAGCCAACACCTCCTCCAAGAAGACTTCCTTGATTTTCCCCCTGCCCCAAGCTTCCTATGGAGCCTCCCATCAGCATTCCCACAACTCCTCTGCACATTTCTTCTGCACAGGGGGCTAAGGTGATCTCTTTGTGGGATTCCAGGGTCCTGCACAGCGTGGACTGGCTCTGTATGGGAGGGTCGGCCAACACATGTTCTCGGTGGTACGTGTTTCCTGAACATGGCCTAACCGAGCTCAGCAGAGTGGCTGATGATTTATGAAGTCTAGATCATGCCTCCAACAAAACTGCAGAAGCCACCGTTCTGTCCCCCAGCGCTCCGGGACCGTTTCAGGACCCGGGGACACTCATCTCATCTGGAGAGTCGCTTGTGTGCCGACCCCGCTGGCATTTTTTCCTCTCCCCTTGGCTTTCTTCCTGTAAGAATTACACAACCTCCCGTCCTCCGAGGGCCTCCTCCTCCCGAGCGGTGCTGCACCTCCAGCTCTGCAGAGCTATGAATAAAGAAAGACAGCTGGTGCTCCGGGATCCTGTTACGAATTCAACACGCGCATACCTTTCCCCTGAGTCGGGCAGAGAGGCAGTTTCTTGAGAATGGCAAAGACAAATAAGCCTTTCCCTCTTCCTTGGCAGAAAAATACAGACCTCAGAGGCCTGAGAGGGCGTATGGCCTCAGTCAGACTGGCCCCATCCTTGATGGGGACATAATGGAGCCGGGGCTGAAGACCGAGGTTAGAAAGGCTCTGCTATTTGCTTTCTCTTTCTGACCTCCCCCCACCCCCTCCCACCCCTCCACAAGGCAGCTATTACACTGCTTTGCAGCTTGGTCTCTTCATCTCTAAATGAAAGGGAATACTACTGATGGCACTAGATTTGAGGGAGGATTATTACAATAATGTTACGCAGAGTCCAGTGCCTAGTACTCAGAAGTGGTAATAATAATAATAATAATTATTATTTATTTCAAGCTGTTACAGGTTGAATTGCATCCCCTCATTCAAATGCTGAAGTTCCTAGCCCAAGAACGTGACCTTGTTTGGAGACAGGGCCTTTGTAGAGATAACCAAGTTACAATGAGGTCTGGAAGGCGGGCCCTGATTCAATATGGCTGTGTCATAAAAAGGAGAAACGTGGGCACAGACGGGCGCGGGGGGGGGGGGGCACCTTGTGACGATGACGGTGGAGGTCAGGGTGATGCTTCCAGAAGCCAAAGAACCCAGAGATGCGTGGGAGCCGCCAGCTGCTGGTGGGGGAGGCCTGGAGGAGAGCCGCCCCCACAGCTTCAGGAGGGTCCAGCCCTGCCAACCGACGACACCTGGGTCTTGGGCCTCCAGCCCCCAGAGCCGCGAGAGGTAAATTTGTGTCGTTTAAGCCTCCGAGTTTGCGGTGGTTTACGCTGAGGACACTGAGAATCAAGATGTCAGACAAATCGCAGCAAGGCAAGGGAGAGCCGGAACCACCCTCGTGGCCGGTTCCAGGCCCAGGTCCAGTGGGTGAACACCTGTTTCAGCTAACAGGTGCCAGGCTGGTTTTTCTCTGTCTCACCCTCACCCCTCGCCCCTCACATACTACCTCTCCTAGCCCCTTTCTCTGCACACTCAGAACAGACCACCTCATTTTCCCTGGTCCCCTTTAGCATGTTAGCACGTTACCACGTGCACCTGGCTCTGCAGGTAGGCGTCGCATCCTTCTTCCCCTGAGAGGTTGGGATTCCATCAGCCCATCACACAAGCGGCCTGCCTCCCTGCTCACACCCAGTCCCTCCCGCCCCCACCTGCTGCGCTCAGTGCTGCTCCAGCACCCACCTTCCTTGCTTGGGTCAGAAGAGAGCCCTGTGTCCAGGGGGTCTCACCACACCTCCGCTGGCATCCCGCCAGGGGCAGTATTTTCAAGTTTCTGTAGTTCATTTCCATACCCATCCAGAAGTGAGAAGAACCCTCTGGTGTGACGAGGAGGGATCTTTCTGAAAATAAAATAAAAAAGAGCAATAAGAATGATAGCAATAATAGTAATAAAACAATAATAAAGTAATCAAGAGTTAAAAAAACACAAAAACCTTCCTGCTTAAAAAAAAATGAGAATCGCCTATTTCCACAAGTCCAGACTCCCTGTGTGACCCATCACGGCCTGTCGCTGCCTTCCCCACTAAACACGCGAACCCTTTCCATTCCCCGGTGGTGCTCTGCGACGAGGTAAGCTGCCCTTCAAGGCCCCCTTACCCACACAGGCGTCCTCCTGCCCCAGGGCTGTCTGTAGCCCCGGCTGGTCCGTGTCCGGGTCCACACATCAGCTCCGACTACTCTTCCCCGAACCCCCTCTTCAAAACTCTCCACGCCCTGCAGGCCCCAGGCAGGGCTAGGCGGCAGGGCTCCCCCTGGGACTCCTGGTGTGCGACCTTGTACTTGTACCGTCTCTCCCAGCCCTCCGCGATCCTGAGAGCAGGGGTGCATCTTATGCCCTCCTCAAATCCTCCCGCCGGCACCTGGCCCAGCGTCGGGGACATATTAGATGCCCAGCAAATAAATACTTGTCGAATGAATGAGTAAATCACATTGACTGATATTTGCGAGTTGACAAAGTATTTTAAGTGGTGAACAGTCTGAGTAAAAGGGAGAAATCACGCGGATCTGTGGGCCGCCCCTTCAAGGGCTCCGGCTAACCGGGACTCAACTTTAAAGGGTCACTGCGCTCCAGGGCCCGCAGCAGGGGTGCGTCTGGGAGGGGAGTGCGCAGGTCTGTACTTGGGCGGCGGAGGGAGAGTCCCCACAGGGCGGGGCGTTTGATGGACACCATGGCCCTGGGCCACCGCATGCTCCGCCCGAGAGCCCTGAACGCTGCAGTCCGTAGGGAAAGTCGCACGACTGACCGATGTGCTTATAGTCTGTGCAGAGCGACAGGTAGTGGTGTTCCCCTCCGCGATCAGAGACCCTCCTCCCAAGTAGGCCACGCCCTCCAAGGAAGAGACTCCCTCCGTCCCCTTTGTTCAGGCCTGGAGCTCTCAGGCGGCTTCAGTCTCCGTTTTGACGGCTGAGGCCTCTGGGGAAGCCATTTGGCAGTGACAAGGGACCGGGGGACTCACGCGGAAGGACGCTGGTGCTGAGGCTGCTCCTGGGTGGGACGTCCCTGCCAGGGCCTCCGAGACATCACCACGGGGAAGATGGAGAGAGAGAGTGAGCACAGGACCAGGCCTGTCTGCCGTCCACCTGCCCCAGCTCACTAGGTACACCCAGCCCGGTGGCGACAGCATGGAAAGCCACCGCTGTCATACCGGTCTGACCCTGGCATTGCTCCAGGCCACCCTGGCCGCCTGCTTCCCTCCTGTTTCTATTCCGGTTCTTTCCAGGTTCTGAAGCCCCGAGTTGTTCTCATCTCGCTTGGCTCCAGCTCCTCAGCAGCTTCCAGGGATCAACGACGGGACTGCAGATTCACAGGCTCTTATCGCCTTGGGCTCCTATTCCCCAGCCGCCGCCGCGCCACCCTCCCCGCATCGACTCCGCCTCCCGCCTCCGCCTCCAGGACACCCAAGAGCAGACTGCGGGACTCTGCCTCCTGGCCTCACCTGCGGTAAGAGGCTGCCCAGGCCCCTCTGAGCCCTGGGTCTCCTCTGGTGTACTGCGGCCCACCCATCCTTTGCCAGGCAGGGAGATGAGTAGGACCGAGGCTGCCGCAGGCCCACCCGGTGGCATCGAGCCCAGCTCATGGCCTCCCTTCAGTCACACCTTTGCAAGAGGCTATAGCGGGGGGGGGGGGGGGGAGCGGGGGGGGCAAAGAAGGATTTGTAATGGGGTCCAGAACTCAGGGAGTCCAGGAAATACTAAAAATGTGGGATAGCCTCACCCCCACAAGTCTGAGCTGGGGGATGGGACCCATGGAGGAGGGCCATTGAGAGTTGTTTTGAATAGCAACAGTTTTGCAGACAACCTCTGGAACGGTCATTTAACACATCTATGAGCTTTAACCGGTTTCATAGATATGCTAAATAGCAATGGCCCTGCTTGGAGCCAGGGGGTTGAGAGTGACTTCCACCCAGGATGTAACTGGGAGGCAACGCCCCCTGGTTACAGAACCGGTGTAACAGCTTGGAGATGATTGGCTCCACACCACAGGGCCACGCCTGCCCAGACTCACTATGACAGCCCGGAAAAGCTGGAAAAAAAAAAAAAAAATACGGGAGTGCTGGCAGGTGTAGCCAATTGTGGCAGGAGTCAGAAATGGGGCCGCAGAGGAAGATTGGCGCAGGGATTTAATCCCAGGTGGGACAGCTATGAGAAGAATCACCACTCGGCTTTGGCAGAGAAGAACCACACGTCTTCAGCAGGGGAGAACCTTGCGGCTTTGGGTCTCCCTTTGCCATGCAGCTTAGGAAGCGGGAAAGCAAGATGTAGCAGACACGCAGAGCTCTGTCTTAGCGGTCTGGGAGAACGCAGGAGAGACGCTGCGGGAAGGAAAGGGGTGAAAGGACTCTCGCTGGCGGGCCGTGAGACGGTGCCGCTTGGGTTTGGATTATTAAGAACTGGGGATTGCGGCGGACACACGGCTGACAGTGCTGGGAACCGCCGGAGGCCTGCCAGCCAACCACGGATTACTGGGAAGACCCAGGGGCTACCTGAGCCAAGGACTTGTATTTCTTTTCCTGAGATACGGTACCCCAGACAGGGCAAAGCGGGGAAGGAAGGACTGTGTGCGTTTGTGGGTGTTTTAAGGAACTTTGGGATTTTAATGAAGACATTAAGTCATTACTCTTAAGTCTGTATAACTTTTGAATAAGTAATTCCTTTCCTTTTCACCAATCTCTGACATGGAGAGCTATAATTCCCTGGCAGTGGGCAAGGCGAACCTTGTAAAGAGGACCCCAGGAAAGGGGGAGTCTATTTGGTAACATTGTGCAACCCCTTCCCCAGTGACCAATCAGGGAAAATCACGGGAGACCACATGTGCAGTAGCTTTAAAGCGATCCATCTACTTGCACATGCGCAGTGAAAGCCCGCCAAAACGAGCCAGGAAGTATCCTCCCTATAAGAACAGACTTCCTCCAGACCTTGAGGTCAATCTCTGCTAGGAGTCGGCCTGCTCCCGTGTTCTCTGCTATAGGCTCCGGGTGTTCGGTTTAATTCTTTGTCCCAATCACCAAGAACCTGGTTACCTGTGCCCACCTGTGACACCTCCGTGGTACATTGCAGCCGGGTTGGTGAGACTAGGCCAGTCCCATGAGCCCCTCTTCCACCTGTTAGGAAAGCTGGTCAGTGAGGAGCTCGCAGCCAGACATGACCCTCCCTGAGCAACAGTGGCAAGCTTTCGTGGGCTGGGTTACTGATGGCCCCCAGTCTTATTCTGCCTCACCTTACCGTCAGTTTTGTATCTCTCTAATTTTTTTTTTAATTCTCACCTAAGGATATGTTTATTGACTTTAGAGGGAGAAGAAGGGAGAGAGAGAGACATCGACGTGAGGGAGAAACATTGATCGGTTGCCTCCTATACCTGCCTCGACAGGGAATCAACCTGCAACCTTGTTCCAGTGAACTGAGCTACCCGACCAGGGCTGTTTCTCCCTAACTTTTTACAGTCTCCAATCCTTAGGAAGAAGGGATAAAAATGAGTGAGTGAACAAAGGAAAGTTATTGCATTCACTAAAATAGAAACTATCCGTAACATGAAGCAACATTTTATGTTCTCTCTATGGTCTCGGGGAAAAGAATTGATTGGGAGTTTTCTGGCTCTTGAAAGTAATCAGGTATCTGAACACATAAATGCATCCTGAATCTCAGATGGGCACCAGTGGAGGGGGACCGAGAGGTCTCCTACATGCGCATTTTAAAGGTGGGGCTATGGAACCTGGAGGTTGGGGAGATTCACCTGAAAGTCATGAGTGAATGTGTGTCAAAGATAACATCCTTTACTCAACAATCCATTTATTTATTGAGCATCTAGTATGTACCCCAGAGAACAGTATAGCAGAGGGATTGAGAGAATGACTTGAGCTTTAGACAGCCCTGAATGTTGACTTGCTCCAAACCCTTACCGATTCATGTTGCTTTCTATTTCCTCAACCAGAAAAAGAAAAGTCTGGAGCGGGCCCTGAGACCCTGGCAAGCCCCCAATTCTGTAGTTTGTAATATGTAGATTCTAGGTTGTCCTGACTTGCCCCCTGCCCTTCGGGATCCCCTCTGTCCACGAGCCATCCACGTCACTGTCGATCCTGTCCCACGTGCCACCCTTCAGCCCACTCACTGCTCTCAACTCACTCCTTGACTAACACCATGGATCGCAGAGGCCTGGGGAGGGGAACTTTGATGTGCGTTACAATGAACCCGCTGCACTCAGTAGAAAGAAGATCAATCGTAGGAAGGTATTTATCCAGTTATCAGGAGGGGAAAAACTGTTTCCTTGGACGATGCAGAGCAGAATACTGAATCGCTCCGTTAGGCCTACGCTGGGAGGCAAGAGCGGGCGTGGGCACAGTGGCGCTCCACCCCAGGAGCTGTCCACGCTACCTGGTGAACAAATTGGAAGACACAGGGCGACGGGGATGATGAACGCGCACAGATGCCCCTGCCGTCCTGCGCATATGGCGGCTTTTTTCCCAGGCACTCGGTTTTCTTTCGCTCCAAAATCTTCCTCATATTTCAGAGTCATGCTGGGACTTTTTTTCATAGAAAGAAATTACAGCGGCTCAAAATTATATCAATAATTATATGCTGCTCAGAAGAGAATGGTTCTGTGTTCCAAGTTGCTAGCAGGAGCTCTAGCAACAGTCGGGAAAGCATTTGTTTGTGCCAAATAATTAGGTAGAGCATTTTAGTGGAAGAGTTAGGAGGAGGCGCTGAGGTCCCTCTGACCTGAGGAGTTGGGTCTCTGTCATCTGCCAGCCGAGGGTGACGTCGGTGAAGCCTCATTTTTTTAAATTTGTAAATGATAAATAATAATGTTATTTACATTATATATAATTGTGCTGATTGAATGAGAAATGTATTTTTATGTGTATTGTCAAGTATGCCACAAAGATAGTGCATAAGAAATAGCCACAAAATGAAAGATGAAAGAAAGCCCTTAACTGGGGCTCCCTAAAGAGTCCATTGGTGGGCAATTAGTTAGGGTTGAAAAATGGTAACTTTTGTCCCCCACTTCCGAGAGCAGACTGCCTCTCCACACCACAGTTCTGGAACTGGCTGTGCGACTGGCCTTGGCCCTGAGGTGTGAGCTGATGGGACAAAAGGCTTGAGACACAGTTGCAGCGTTGGTCTTGCCTTCCTCCGCTTCTGTCATCACTGTGAGCAAAACGGACCCAGTCTGGTTGCTGTCCCCAGGGGGAGGAGGAGGGAGACTCGATCAGAGTGTAGGCACCGCGAGCTGATCCCCGGTGATTCTTAGAGGTATGCATGCCCAGCAGAAAACGCAGACCCTCACAGACCCCAGGGCCACGGAAGTAAGTGCTTGTTTTAGGGCAATGGGTTTTGAAGAGACAACCATTTTGTGACGTGAACTAATTTGCCTGCTTTCCATGGAGGACACCCATCAAGCTCAGTTTACTCAGCAGTGGCTTGGTTTATACCTGTTGTTTCAGTGTCTCATCTGTTTTACATTTCCCTAGATTTTCCTAATTTTCAAAGCAAAGTAGCGTAATTCCTGGTGGCACTGAAATGGGGTTGGTAGGCCTTCATATGCACTGGGAGCTGCGGCCATGATCTGTCCGCTGGAGCTGAAATGCCTGCTCTCAGGAGAGACCCCATTCACATCCGATTCAGTCTGGACGATGACTAAACACAGGCCTCTCTTGTCCCCTGTCTCCCACGGGGTGGAACCAACCCTCCTCTTCCCGCGGCAATCACAGGGGACTTGCAGATAAAACAGAATGTGCCCAGGCACTGGCAGTTACGGGCAGCGACTCCTCCCAGTTTTGCTGTCCTTTTAAATGTCCTTAAAAACCACTATTCATGTTTACTTATGAGAACCTCTCTATGGAGTAGCAAAAAAAAAAAAAAAAAAAAAAGATAAAAAATTTGGTTAAAAATGAAATGCTCTCTTGTCGCAAACCAAAGCTTTTTAAAACCTTGAAGACCCTATCATTGCTTAGGCGCTAGCTGCCAGCTGACTAGAAGGCTTTAAAATAATATTGCAAATGGCAACAGGTCATTGCAAAGGTCACGGATACTCCCAAGTTGCAGCTAAAACGAAGGTGATTTGAGGATCACAACCGCATCCTGCATCCAGTCCCCAGGGCCTGATCTTCAAGACACACTTCGGCTCATGGGAGCCGCTCTCACATGGCTGTGAGGCTTTCCATTTTAAATGACACTTCCGTACACATCACTTCATTGGAATCACAAGTCACCGGTGAGAATGGCCAGTCAATTCTCCCTCTATTTCGTAGAAAAATTAAAAAGAGCCACATTCCCCCTTTCTCACGTTTTAAGCTGCTTCTTTGGATACTGAAAATAATCTAATGGGAAAGTCAGAAACTTGGCATGAAAGTTGGAGCCCCTTCTCTACTCAAGGCTGTGGGAGTTGCAGGGAGCATGGAATCGTGCAGACTTGCTCAACTGAAAGGAAATCCGTGGTAGGAATCACCTTCCCAACACAGGAGGACCAGTGGTGTCGAGTGGCCTTGCAGGAACAGGGATGGAGAGCAAGCTTGTCCCCTCTCTCCGCGACGATCCCCTTGAATGGCTTTTTTCTGCTTCTCCCCGTCTCTTGTTTGACTCAGCCTGATTCCTCAGGACCCACCGTGGCAGGCAGCCCGTCACTCCCTACCCACAACCGCATCGTTCTGGGTGCAACGTCCTCACCTAGGAGGCTTTGGAGTTTCATTAAAATGCAGAAAATCTGAACAATCCGACCCTTCCCACGAGTTGGTCCCCTTGGGTCAAAGTATCATCCTTCATCTCATCAGCTGAGGAGGGCGTATGGGGAGTTCTAGAAAAATGTTGGAAAATTAAACATCTAATTAACCCCTTTTAATATTGTCTGTGTGCCAGTTGCTTGGCTAAATATTTCATATGTTTTTTTTTATTCAGTTAATAATACTATGTATAGGTTATTATTATTATTGTTATTTTATTTTCAAGTGAAGAAACTGATTCTCTGCGTTGATATTACAGGTTAGAAAGTTGTACAGTCCTTCTTTTAGGGCTGGGCATTTGATCCCAAAGCCGCTTTCATTCATTGTGCCATACCGCATTGCAGAGTATCTAAATAGAGCAATATTTCAAATTTCAGCTTTAAGAAATTACTTTGAGATGTTTATGGAGGTCAACATTTGAGGCCAAAGTTTTCTGGATCTTTAAGGGTCTAAGAATTATTGGAAAAAAAAAAGAGGGGATTATAATAAGGAAGACAACACTATGATGATACACACACTAAGTAAAACAGTGTGGCATTGTTGCAAGGCGCCAGGTAATAATATGAAGGCTACGGAAATCGGTTCGTTCTACATCTAAGTATCTACAATATCATAAAGCTAATCATCTAAATCCTCAGGGAAAGGATAAACTGCTCACAAGATGAGATGGTGATGTTAGCTACCAGGATAGAGTCATATTCCGCAACAGACACAATTTTGTATTTTACGTTCTGGATGCATTAACGCTATACATTATTTATTTAATACATATTTATGACATATCACTGTTGCCTAGTGTTACACAGGCAGCATTGACTCATATCTAAAATGGTTCTTATGTCAGTTCTGTCATTTCAGCAAATGAGTCTCCTTGACTCCAATTTTCTCATTCAACAAACATTGACTAAGCACTTTCTCTGGGTCATGTACTGCGATTGCAAGTTAAAAAGCTCTTAATTACCAGTTCTGTTATTCTTCTCTTTCCCATAGCACCCAGTCCAATTCTGGTCTAAAAGGAGTTTTGAGTACTCACTGACTGCCAAAATTTGGCTATACTCTGAGCATACTGAAGAAGAAAAAGAAGAGAGAAAGAGAAGAATAAAACAGGAGAAAAGAGAGGAAGGAAGAAAGGAAGGCAAGAAGAAAGAGGGAAGGGACTAATTAGAAAAAGTATATTCTAGCTGGAAAGCTACATAGACAAACCAATTATTTCAATATAATATGGTAGTTGTCCCCAAAATGATGTAATGCCTGCCTGCTAAGGGTGCACAGAGGAAGGACATCTAGCTGAGGGTGGAGATCCCTAGAAAATGTCTTCAAGGTCATGATGCTGGAGTGTGGCTTTGAAGGCCAGTAGAAGTCACCCAGTGCAATAGAGAATGTGTACATATTAATTTGTAAATATTGGACTACTTGAATACATAATGAATGATTGATTCAATGACTAAATAAGTAAGGAATGGAGGAATCAAAAACATCTAACGTGACTTCTCACCTCTAGACTTTACCTGTTGGAGAAAAGAGACAGAAAACACACGAAGCTCAATTATTCCTCCAGAACAAATCTAAAGAGAACTTTTCTGCCAGACTGCGTTTGGCTGCATGTAACAAAATGCCTGGCTAAAACACCGCATGAGGAACGTGATTGTAAATGAATCTCTAAGCTGTGAATTCTTGAGACAGGAGTTTGGTTATTCCACATTTCCCTTCCACCAGACCCTTGGGCAACTTCTCTCCAGGTCTCTTGAATAAAGGAACAAACGACCTTCCTGGTGTGTATTTCCTTTAGTCTCAACGCTCTGCTCCAACACTACTTCACTTCTGACACCAGAGGTGTGGACTTCCCCACCCACGGGGCAGTTCTGCGACACCAGCCTTGTGTCCTACCGTTTAGCTCGGTTCCGACACTATCTGCCTGGAGATAGTCAAGTCCCACAGGTTGAGGACTCAGTCCTCCAAAACTGCTTCGCATGTCTGATCATAATCCAAGACAAGGTTGTTTCCTGTGCTTCTGACCAATGACTATCAATTGGAGGTTTCCCTGACTCACCTAAGATTCAATTTATTTGCTAGAGAGACTCAGAGAACTCGGGAGAATGGTTTCCTTACTAAATTTCTGGTTTATTACAAAGGATGTTGAAGGATACTGATGAACAGCCAGATGAAGTAATACACAGGGTGAGGTCCAAAAGACTCCTGAGCTTAGGAGCATCTGTCCTTGTAGAGTCTGGGAGTGCCCCTCTCAATGCACATGGCTGCTTTCTGGTTCACCACCCTATAACCTGTCTGAAGCCCATCCTTTGGGGTTCTTATAGAAGTTTATTACATAGGCGTGACTGATTAAATCATTGGTCATTGGTGACTGAACTCAATCTCCAGCCACTCTTCCCTTGCTAGAGGTTAGGGGTAGGGCTGAAATTTTCAACCTTATAATCCAGGTTGATTCTCCTGTAACCAGCTTCAATCCTTAGGGGGCTTACCAAAAGTCACCACATTAACATAAACTCCGATATAATTAAAAGGGGTTTATCATAAATGATGCAAGACACTGATTTCACTTTTATTGTTCTGGAGCTATTTCAGGAACTAAGGCCATTAAAAGATGTTCCTACGGCCTTTATATAGGAAATTATGAGTTTTAGGAGCTGTGTTCCAGGATCAGTGGAGAAAGGCTAAATGTATGTTTCTTATTGGAAAGCACAATATCACATCCCGGCTTTCCCTTTACGGTCTCAAGATGCTACTAACGCCTCACGCATCACATCCTCACACAACAATTTCAAAGCGAGAAAAGGCTTCCTCCCACAAAGTTCTCTTTTGCACCAGAGGGAAAGAAAAATCCTGCCCAAAGTTCTCCCAAGTGTACTTCCCTCAGTCCCATGGGGTCAGGATTCTGTCACATGGCCTTGCTTAGTTGCAAGGAAGGCTGGGAAAAAAGTACCAGGCATTTCAACCTCTGTGGAGGGGACTGGGTTTGACTCTCAGGGAAGGAGGGTGGGCAATGGCGGCTGGTGGTGACAACAACAGTGTCTGTACACACGCCCCGTGGGTGCTACGGGGACTGGCCAGCGCATTCCCGGGACGATCCTCCGTATGCTGAGATGCCCACATCCGAGTCAGCTCCTGAGCACGAACAGTAAGGAATCATCATTTACATGTAGCTTGTTCTGTAACTTTTACTATTTCTTATGCTTCTCTTATGTGCAGGTTTGTTCCATTAAAAAGAAAAAAAAGCTGTGACGTAGTGACCTCCTTTTAAATGTTACATGCATGCAATGCCGGAAGCATCTTTTCTCTTCCTTGCTCTTGCCCCTTACATCAGCTCTAAGGAAATCAATGGCTGCTCTAGGAAGGTGGGGCTGAGAAGAGGAGAGCAACCCTCACGTGCAGGGCTCTGGACTGGGAACGGGACGCACATCCTCTCCTTCAGTCCACGCACTGACTCCGCAAGGCAGGCGTAAAGGGAATGTCAGGCGCAGTGGGCCAAGCCTTTGTCTCAAGTCAGCAAGCTGGGAGATGGTCTGGTTGGCTGGCTGTCCGTCCTGGGCCCGTCCGACGCTCAAGGACATCTTTGTGTCAGGATATGATTTCACGAGTATGTGGACACGCCAAACATTCAACTTTTGTCAGGGCTCGTGCTGCCAAAGCTCATCCATGATGACAGGCGGAAGATGTCTTTTTTAAGTCCTCTCTAACTCATTAATGCATTACATCATCAAGCCTCACACCATAGGGCCCATTTCCACAGTCCAGGAAATTTACACAGATTGCGCAATGACAGCCATAAATCATGTTCAAAACAACTACAAGAACAGAAATACCAAGGGTTTGCCTGAGGTTTGCAGAACCTTTCATCCGAAAGATTACGTAATTTGTTTTGAACCTACACATTCATTATTCATTCAGCAGATATTAACAGAGCATCCAGCATGCATCACGCCCTGTACTCTCATAGATGTTTATAAACGTTGATTTGTGATCAGCCTTGAATTCACAAATACTTCCTGATTCTCTACTGTGTGTCAGACATTGTGATAGGTTCTGATGGGTTAAAGAACTCAGCAAAAACCAGTCCTGCCCTCAGGAACTCTGTTACTCAAGAGTCATTCTTCAATCACTCCAGGAAAAAAAAAATGTTCTGCCCGTGACCCTAAGTGGCAGCATAAAAACATGTGTTAGTTAAGTCACAAACTATCTGCTGGAGCTTGGACAGTTTGCTTCCACCCACTCCAGATGCGTTCTCTGCCTTCCTGGCTCTGCTCCTGAACGTGAAGCCAGTCCCTGTGGCCGGCTTACCTGGGCTCCCTTGCTGATGGTGTCCAGTTGGGTTTGACCCATGAGAGGCACTGGTGGAGAAGTGGAGGGGACAGAGGATAAGATACAGGTGAGGTTATTTCTTCCTGCTCTGTCCTGTGTCAGCACTGTGTGTCTGGGAGAGACTGCATCACCCTACACCCTGAACTGTGGTACCCACTGGGTGGTACCCACTGGGTGGCCCCCTGCGGTGTTCTGGGCGAGTCTCCTCCAGAATTGCAATTCTCATGGACTCCAGGAGCCCAGTAATGCTGCTTCCTTTTTGGCTGCGTGAGTGGCAAACGGCTTCCTGCTTTCACTAGTCTTTGGGTGTCTTATTCTTCTCCCTTACTTGTTCCCCTAACCTGGCACCCACATGAATAAGAAGTTTCTTTATTTACATCTTTTTTTTTTAACCATCTGTGGCAAATTCTGTTTCATACTGGGACCCTGGACCTTGGCTAATCAGAATACCAAAGCTGGTGCAAATTTCCAAATCATCTGTTCTTTTTTATTTCACAGAGACAGGAACCGGGTCCAGAGAGGGCTTCACTGGCCTGAGGTCCTCAGCTTCTGGAAAGAAGGAGCACAAGCTGAGCCCCCTCTGTAACCCATGCTCCTGAGATGTGCACCCCAGACCCCCTCCCAGAGTGAGCCCAGTTCCTTCTGTGGGGTCTGATCTTCCAAACAATGGCCCCTTCTGCAAGCGTTTAAGCCTGCAAGCCAGGGGCATGAATGAACTGAGTCATCCCCGCGGAGCTTCATTAGTTTTAAGGCGATTTAAGATGTCTGAGTCATAGGTTTCAGTCATTTAGACTTTCCCAGCTGGTACTGTACTTGCCCACACACATTTTTCTTTAAAGATTGCATCTGTGTCTAGATGTGCGGTTCTGCCCACTCTTCATCGGTTTCTGAGAGAAGCCAGCCCTGTGGAGCAATACATGCAGGGCTGTGCCTTTTCCCCTCTCCGTGGGCACTGCAGTCTTTGCGGGTGGGGTTAATGGGATCAGCAGTGTGCAGCTTCAGACTCTCTCCACCAGAGACATGCACATTTCCACATCCTACATGCAGCGCGATGTATGACCCAGCCTCCCAAGGAAGCTCAGTGATACCATATGGTGACTCCGCAGGCTGAATAATATTTAGCAACTTGGTGAACAAGGACTGAATCATATCTTCACCATCTTGGCCAACCATTGTTTTATATAGCAACAGTATTAGTAATGTATATATGTTTTATTTTTTACACCAGTGCTTCCTGTTACGCCCACTGGAAATTAAGAGCTAGACCTCGCTGGAAGTAGACTGCACAGTAAAAGAGTTCTCGCCCATTAGCAATCTTAAACTCAATATTGCATTGCACAGATGATACATTCAGAATGTCTGCTTTTTCTTCTTCTCCAGAACAGCTGCTGGGATTGAGCAATCGTCTCCCAGGGTAATGCAGCAGGGAATCCTGGGGCATTTCCCAGACATGGACAACAAAAGATACGTATCCAGGGGGAGGTCCAGGCCTTGAGCTCTCTCCCTTCCACCGGGGAGAGATGCCCCACACTCTCAGGACGTGGGGAAGGATAACAGCCAGCCTCCAGCGTGCGGGCCCCTGTGGCTGGGGAATCTTAAGGCCGTCACTCTTTTTTCTGAACCACATGCAGTTCAATGATTGACCATTGGATAATAATGAACGACCTTTATAAACCTTGATAAACGGTACCACAGCAAGACTTCGTTCAGTCATTGATGATGGGCAGGCACTCTTTAAGCCTTATGTCTACCACCCTGAGTAAGACACAATCCATGCTTTCAATAGACAAGTTGAAAGTAGAAATATGCAGAGATCCTTTCAATAAAATTTGGCTTGGCTAAGATAGAACTAGGCGCTGTATATCAAAAGCTCCTGAAAGAGCAGGTGCCCAAGATGAATCTTGGCAAGCATCATGGAGGTGAGAAGGGTATTCCAACAGTTAAGAGCTTGAGCGTCAGGTAGGAGAGAATATAATGCATTGCACAGTGTGGCAGGAAAGAAGGCCATGTTTATAACTACTAAGAAATATTAGTTGTCACTACAGCATCAGCGTTTTTAGAAAATCAAGAAAGGGATTCTAGGAGAGTCCTCTCCCAGCAACTCGCCCCTCCCAATGCCCAGGGCAAATACTGAGCCCGTCTCCACAGGAAATTGTGCGCGGTAACATCCCCAGACTCACGGAACCAGGAGAAAGCAGCCGCCCTCCTGTACGCAGGCGCTCCCTGGCATGCGAATCTCTGAAGGGAGGAACCTACTGTCTTCATTCTCAGAGACACACACGCTGCCTTCCATGTCCTGGTGAAGTTCCATATGGCAGCCGCGCTACCAGTGTTTGCAAAATGAACGAACGTACGCACTTCTCATTTGAATGCCGAGTGTCAAAGATGGAAGGGCCTTGCATATCATCTGATCTAATGTCCTTATTTTATAGACGAGGTGATTGAGGTCCAGTGAGAGAGAGTAGCTTGCTCACAGGCACCTGATCAGTCAGGGGCCCAGCAAGAGCAGACATCAGTGGCCCTGAACAGCAGCCAGGGCTCTTCCCAGCACTGAATGAATTCCAAAAGCTTTGGACGAAAGCGATCATTGTTTTCTTAATGGCTTTGCATCTTCTCAGCAGGCATATGTACCCATCCCTGTGACAAGCGTGCAGCAGGGGAGAGAGGAGAAGATGCCCTCAGCAAGCTCCCACTCACTTGACACCATGGTCCGATTAACCACGAACAGATTAGCCAGGAAAAATTCATCATAGAAGTCATTGTCCAACGGCGCTGTGCCCATCAGGAAAGGAGACCTTACCTTGGGACCTGAGATTCACTTAACCTATGTCTGGTACTATCATCTTACTATAGACATGATTTACTCCTTTGGGTAATACTTCCTAGAGGAATGTGCTTAGAACACCGAACCAGACAACCAGGTCACGTTGCTCCGGCTTTCTGTTACTGAGTAAAACACGAACCTGATATTTAATGATATAAAACCACCATCACTGTATTCGATCATGATTTTGTGGGGCAGGACTTTGGCCAGATGGCAGAACTGGAGACACTCAGTGGTATTCTGTTGGCCGTTGGCCTGGTCGGGAGGGATGGAGACAGCTTCATTCTTGTGCCTGGAGCCTTGTGAAGGTTTTGTTGGAAGGTTTGGCTGCACCAGGCCCCTCTCTCTTTCCACATAGTCTTGAGGCCTTTCCGTCTGGTTTTTCCATCAAGGTAGTTGACTGGACTCATTGCATGGCGGTGCAGAGCCGGGAAAGCCTAAGTCAGAAGCTTCCAGTGCTCTCGAAGGCAAGGCCTGGAACTGGCCATATGTCACAGCTATCGGTCCAAACAGTCCCAGACCAGTCCCTATTCGAGGGGAGGGGAACGGACCCCCATCTGTGATCAGGAGGAGTGTCCAAAATTTGTAGCCATTGTTCACCTGAGCATATATATCTCTCTGCTGTGTTCACTTCACGTGTGTAAGAAAATCTCGGTGCTTTATGGCCCAAGTAAAAATATGATAAGAAAGAGGAGGAAAAATCTCAGATAAGAAAACAGAACAGCATAGGAGAGGCTTCTGTCCTTCTACCGTGAGTCTCTGCGTGATCCACGGTGCTCTGCCCAGGGCCTAGCATGGTGCTTGCAGCGTAGCAGCTGATCCAGCGATGGAACCGAGCTCACTGACAGGCAGTTGTTACTATATTTGTGGTTATGTGAGTGAATTTCTCACACTAAATCTCCCAGGAAAGGTGCCAGGGGAATCTTATTGCAAAACTAGCAGTTTATTGGGTTGACAAAGAGAACATTCAATTAAGAAGATTTTTCAGAACACAATGGAATCATTTTAGCTGTGAAATGTGGACTTAAAAATAATCACATCCAGGAGGCATTTGAAGACAGGATGACACGATGCAGCTCCTTCGCTCAAGCACAGACTGAGGGTCCTGGGTGGGCACAGATGCGCACAGAGGCACGGTCAGATGTGGGCCAGTCCCTGATCTCTCTCTGCTCCGTTGCAGAGTCCAGCCTCTTTCCACAGCACCAGGCTTCTAAGAGAATGCCACTCGTGGATCGATTTATGCAGAAAACAGTGGTAACAACCACCGTGTGCTCGTCACCAAACTAGCATTGTAGCATTGTGTGCGCAGAGGAATAACGCATGGTCCCAGGTCTCACAGGCCTCATGTCCTCAGATTGGGGAATTCTCTGCCCATTCTGAAAGTCCAGGAAAGTGTCTGGGTGTTTCGAGGTAGACGAAGATGCGGGGTGCAGAGACTGAGATAGCTCATTCCCTAGCCATGCGGTCCCACGCCAAGCAAAGACTCCTTGAAAAGTATCAGCGGGATGTTGGCTTTCTCAGCGTAGGTCAACAGCTTTTAGTTTCTCTCTGCCTGTTAATCATAATAATCTCCACTCCAAGCTTCTGATAAACCAGGGCAGACCACCTCTGATAAGGCTCCGGAAGATCGCTGCCTCCTGGAATTCAGGCCCTGTGCAATCCTCCCAGCTTGTCTTGTGTCTGGAAGGGCCTGGCGGCTTGCTTCCAATGAGCCGAGTCTGGCAAAGTGACGTGGAATGTCGCTGCCAGGGGTAGGCTGTAAACGACGGACTTCCCTCCGGCCTGCCCTCTCTCCGACTCTTCTTGGGTTCGCTCTCATGACACAAGCTGCCCCGCTGTGAGCTGCTCTAAGGAGAGGCTCGTGTCACTAGACACGGAGGGAGGCCTCCAGCCAACATCCAGAGAGCGAATGAGAACCTCAGTCCAGCAACAGCCAATGGCTGTTTGAATGATCTTAAAAGTGGAAGCTTGGGCGGGGCATGGGGGGGATTTTTGTTATGCAGTACTGGATAACTAATACAAGTCTATTAAAGGAGAAGAAAAAAATGCAACTAGCTCACGCCCTAGTCTAGTGCACGTTCTACTACAACACGAGATATCTGGCCAATAAAAGTCTTCCAATCAAGATCTGACCAATGAAGTCAAGTCCCAGTATTGTAACGCAGCCTTCCCATCCCCCAGGGTCTGACCACACGTTGGCCTCTCATCCTTTCAGTCCCTGCTTTTAACTCAGGTTCACTGACTGCTCTTTCTTATCCCATCAGGTCTGTGACTTCTTCCCTCAAGAACGTGGCCCAGTCAAGTGCTTCTCTTAGAAACACCTTTTTATCTTGACTTGCTGGCATTGCGCTCAGACTTCAAGGTCAGCTCATTCATGTCCTGGCTGGAAAGGTTCACTTTTTTTCTCTCGAACTTCCAAACAGATTTGAGGCATATATATGTCCCCCGCTGTCTGCAAAGGACTGCTCTCTAAAAATGAAATGGCAAACAAAACCTTGGCCCTTATTCCTTTATTTAATTTATAGTTTATGACTGTAGTCTCTACAGTTGCCTGATGTACCTCTTGCGTGCTTCAACTCCGCGACGAATTCTGAGGGCAGAGATATGGTCTTTGTAGGCTGTGCGGTGTTTGCTGTAGCAAAATCCCAGAGCACGGAACTGCCTATTATGGGCCGAATGGTGTTCCCGCAGCCACCCAGACTCATACGTCGAAGTCTCAGGTCTAGTGTTTGGAGACAGTTCTTTGAAGGAGGCAGTGAAGGTTAAAGGAGGTCGTGAGGGCGGGTCCCTAACGCCTTAATGCAAGGCCCGGTGCCCTTATACGAAGAACAGATGCCAGGAGGGCACATGTTATGAGAAGAGGCCACACAAGGACACAGCGAGAAGGGCGCCGTCAGCAAGGCAAAGAGAAAGGCCACAGGAGAAAGCAAACGCCTCGATCCCCAGCCTCCAGAACTGTGAGACAGCACACTTCTGCCTTTTATGCCATCCAGTCCGTGGTATTTTGTTAGGGCTACCCACACAGACTCGTAGACTGTCTTTTGATAAGAACTCAGCCAACGAGGCTGCGTAGATTTGCAGTGGCATAAACAAGTCAGAGGCAGGGGCTCGGACTCATCTGAGTTTGAACGCTGTCTTTACCTGTTCTAGTCAACAGGACAAACTCACCTCACCAATTTCTTCCGTATTTGTGCACTGGACTTCTCCCAGGGGACCATTTATCCAAAGAGGAAAACGCATCCCCTACCTGGCCAAAGTAAAGCAAATAAACAAGCACCTTTTCGTAGGCGGTGCTAGGAATCCCCTTGTGAATAAACAATGGCCGTCCAAATGTGTGCTGTTTAAAAATGAGAAAAGAAATCTCTGCTAAGGGAGGGCTCTAATCAGCTGTAGAGCGGGGTCCGCAGGGCAGTGGGCCACCTCAGGGGGGCATGTAACCGGGAACAGTGAGAGATGAAGGTGCTGGGCAGTGCTCGTGCTCCGGCCTGGCCCGCCTGTGCTGCATCCGGTCCGGTGCGTCACCCAGAGGACTGGGCTCTGCACAGCTCCAGGGGCCCCATTCCTAGAGGCTTCGGAGCGCACAAGCTGCTCTGAGAGTCGTGCCATCCACAGCCTGTGCGTCGGCACGAGAGGGCATTCTCTACGATTCATCCGGGAGGTTTGTCCCCGGTTTTTGAGCCTAGGTATGGCTTTCTGTAAGGGTTGTTTAAGAAAGATGAATGTCATCACCTATGGTACAGATCAGCCTTTAAGTGAGATAGTAGCCTTAGAAGTTGATCTAAAAAATCCTTTATTTGATCAACAAACAGTGCCGAGTTTAGGGCTTCACACTTAGCAGGCACCTGTGGTACATTTTCTAAATGAATGAACTGAAGAGCAATGAAGTAAACAAAGGAAAGGCTGAAAGCACTTCAAGGTAGAGAATGATCTGGAAAGCACTCACAGCAGGCGACTGGATTTGACCGTCCTACAGAGCGGACTGGTTTGAAATGTTTCCCTGTAATTATACAGTCCTTGTTTTAATTAGCACATATTTCATCAGAGCCACATACTGTATTTAACCATTCCTACAGCTGTATGTTTAACAGTTCCCACACATTGTATTGATACTGTAGCATTTTATCTATTAGTCTTGTTGCCTGTTGGATTGCTTTCTGTGGATGCATTCCAATAATAATAGTAAGTATTTATTTATAACGTGCAAGACATTATGTTCGTTGCTTTACACACATCTGCTGTAATCTTTGTGTGTTAGGTAAAGTTTAGATTATAATTCCACTTTATAATTAAGACATTCTAAATTCACCTAAGGTCCTGTAGCTGAAATGAAGATCGCCACTCAGAGCTTCCTACCAGATGTTTTCTTTTTTTAAACCTGAGAATTACCGTCAATATGCGTAAATATTGAGATATTGAGGCACTTGGTATAAATTGTCTAATTTGTTCTGCGCAGCACTAGCTTCCAGAGGTCATGAATTTGGCCTTGGAGAACGGGCAGGTCAGTGGCCACTGTATAATTTCATCAGAAGTGATAAATACGCTATTAATCATGTGCAGCACACATCACTCTAAGTTTATCATTTTCTCGATCTCTCCCGGCGACTCTCTCTCTCTTTGCCTTGGAAGCCCACTGGTGCTTAGTCCATATGACTTTCCCACGTGCCCTTTCTAAAACCTTAATCCAGTTGTGCCACCTCCCAATTTAACCGCCATCTTGACTCTGCTCCTCCTCTACTGCTAAGATCGCGATCTCCAGCCCATCCCTCAGCCCCTCCCCCTTCTGATCCCAATACACTAGGCCAGCCACGGGCCTGGCCACTGTTCCCAAACTGACACTGCCGGAGCCGCGGTGAGTTACTAGAAATTTCAGAACATCCCACTGCTTCGCTTCTGCACATTCTTTCTCCCCGGCTGAAATGCCAGCGACAACCTCTTATTCATCTTATTTCATGACTCATAGAACCTTTTCAAGATCCACAAAGACAAATATAGTTTTTAAATCATTGTATCTCTATACCCAGTGTCTGGTGCATAGTAGGTTTCAGTAGATATCTGGATTAATTCAAGATTTAAAAAAAATAATAACATTTCCTGGGAAAACTCCCTGAAGTCCAAGGGAAGTTGTTTCTTTTTCTCTGCTTTCTTGATGCCCTGAAATTCTAATTGCCACATTGTTACACAATGAGATTAAGTATTTCTTGTTTTTCTCTGGAGCTAGACTCTGAGCTCTTGGGCAGCAGAGACTAAATCTTATACTTGGGTCCTTAACACCCAGCACTGAGCCCGGCTTATAGTAAACCTTCATAGATTTCCTGGAATTACAAATGTAATTCTAAAGCAATCATATGAGCTGAGAAGGGTGAGTATTATACTTCTTATTTCACAGTTGAAGAAATGGAGACTCAAGGAGGGGAAGAAATGTGTGGACTCAGTTCGAAGTCAGGGGCACAGTCAGGGCTGGGACCATGTCTCCCAATCCTGGTTACAAAGCACGACTGCTGGCCACTGAAGAGAGCTGGGCTGGGTCTTTCCGATCCAACAGCAGAAGCTGCCTTAGGGTCTGCTCTTGGGACAAGCAGGAGACCACAGGGGCCTTCATGGAACAAGACTGGATTAAAGGACCCTGCTCGGGAGTCCCAGTGACAGCCTAGGGTCCCAGATGCCTGAGTCCTAGGCAGGTTTGTCAGGAGTAGGCTGATGAGATGGGCCAGGAGGCGGGGCCACTGTTTGACCTTCTTTTCAGACTCTGGGTCCTCCTGTGTCCTTTCTGGCCAACTTCCCAGGAACCTCTTATCACTAGAGTAACTTGTGCGTAATTATAAGTTACAAATATGCAGGACTGGACATAATTATAAATAGCCCTCCCGTTTAGTCAAGAGCGTCCTACGATGGGCAATAAATAAATGAAGTGGTCCTCCTTCCCTCACCCACTAGAAAATATGCACGCATGCACGTGAAAACTCAGGGAGCTGGAGAGCCTTCCAAACTCCTTTTCCCCAGTCCCTTGGCTATTATTTTTATTTTAGTTTAGTGCGTCCCCCAATCCAATTGCTTCTGGTTTACCAGGATAACCCTAGAGTCAGGCCTGGAGTTGCAAGCCTCTGCCTGAGTCAGGCCCGGTATCTGGTGTGTCCAAACCAGGGAACTGGACCCTCGGAGAAAGCTGAGAATAATTGAGGGCTGGAGGTGGAGACACGAAACAGCAGTCCTACCTGATTCTCCCTGTTGAATGCATTTGAGGTCCCTGTGTGTGTGTGTGTGTGTGTGTGTGTGTGTGTCTGGGGTGGGGGGTGCTCTAAGAGAGGAGGACCCTGCAGCCAGGAGCACCTGCCCTGAGGTGTGGGTGCAGGGTGTCTGTTTCCCTCAGGGGACTGCCTTGGAAAAGGAAGAATGAATGATTAAATTCGGTCTGGGTCAGAAGGTGCCTTCAGCCGGCCTGCTGAAAATACTCGAAGCCCTGGGCCCGAGGTGCAGTGGCAGGAGGAGGTAAGGCCAACTAAAATTAAGCAATCAGTTTCTTTTTAAATGGGGAGGTGGGTGTTGGGAAAAAATAATGAAACTAATTTTTGCAACCCCCCCTGCAGCACCGCATACAAACACTTTCTTCACCAACAGAGAAAGCTCCCGGCTCACTGCAACATCTGAGCAGCGGTGGCCTGATGCTCTGGGGATGCCTGGCTTTCTGGGAAAAAGCGCCGCGAAGATGAACTGGGTATGAAGTACACCAGTAACTGCCGGAGCTGCTAGTGGGGACACCCGTGGGTAGTTTTCGCGCCGCCGAGACCCTCCTTCCCCGCGACTTGTGACCTCACTCCTCAGCCCTGGGCCGCGGAAGGATATTGCACTTTGTTTACCGAGCCGGGGCCGAGCCCGGGAGCAGCGAGGCCAGCGCCCGCGCCCCGGAGCCGGCGCTGCAATGGCAGTGGCAGCCGCCCGCGCCGCCGGCGGGCGCGGGGAGCCGCCCGAGCACTGGCAGCCTTGAAGCTGATTGATGGGCGCCCGGCTCAATGAGGGGGCCCGGCTGGGGGAGGGGCGGGGCCGGCTCGGGGCTGAGCCAGTGGCGGGTGCCGAGGGCGGGGGCGGAGGCTCCGTGGAAATGTGTCGGTGACATTGAATGGGGAGACCCAGCGCGAGCGAGGCGCGCGCGCGCACACCCGCGCACACCCGGCCAGGCTAGCTCAGAGATCCCCGGCCACGTAAGTAACTATTAATACCGCCTCGCCAGGAGATGCAGGCGTGCTGAGCTCCGGGATTGGCCTCGGGCAACGTCGGCCATCCCCTTCAATTTTAAATACACGTTCCTCTTACCTCCGAGGGGGAAGGAAACAAATAAAAGAAGAGGAAGAAAAGCCGTCAATTTCCTCCAAAACCCACCCGACCAGGCAATTGGGTTTAGGATAGGGGGAGACCGAGTGGTTGCAAATTCTTCCAAGGCAGGATCCAGTTACCCAGCAGGAAAGGAGCGCCGCGCGTTGGCAGGGCTGGGGGCGCATCCCCTTCCAATGCTCGGAGGATCCCCGGAAGCTTGGGCCGGGGAAATCGGAGACCACTGATCTACCCTGGTGCCTTCCCGCACTTCTCTCCCCCTTTTTCAGAGGACGACCTGGAGCTCCAAAGCGCGGCGGCAGCATGAGCCTGTGCTAACCTCCGGCCCGCCGGCCAAGCCCTGGGCTTTGTCGCGGTACCTGCTCCCGGCCCGCGCCGCCACTCTTTTGCAATCTTTTGTTGGCAGCGTTGACCGCTCTAAGTTAAATGCTCTCTTGCTTTTTTTTTTTTTTTTTTGGTCTGTTTGTTTAATTTTGGGAGAGCTCTTGCGATCTTGGAAAAGCCTCAGACGCCATCTACAGTTAAATCGTAGATAACTACCCTCTCCGGCACCCCCTCCTTCCACGCCCCCCACCCTTTCCACCAAAAAAGGGGGTGCAGCGCGGATTCCGTCTGCCGAGCGGCGCGAGCCGGTAGGTCTGTGCTGATTTCCTTTTTCTTTTTGTTGGGTTTCTAACGCGTGGAGAGCCAGCCGCCACCGTGCGCTCACCGAAGATTGCACAAACTAGAGCAGGGCTCCTCCGCCCCGTCTGCAAGTCGGAAGCCTGCTCGGGGATCGCTCCGGGGGACCCGGCGCTGCAGCTCCCACTTTAGCCACCCGGCTCCTCGTCTAGATCCACGCTGGAAAGAGAGGGAGAGAGAGAAACTAAAAGTGCGGAGATTCTGCACATCTCTGGCTGCTTTGGGGTAACAAAAGGACCCGAACCGCTGCGCACCGAGTACCCCCGGGAGCCGGGCTCGGAGCAGACCAGGTGCCCGGCGGCGCCCATTTGGGGCTTCTAACTCTCCGCGTAGCCCCTTCCCGTCCCCTCGCCTCGCGTCCCCTTTTAAAATCCGTGGCACGGAGGCGCCTGCCGCCGCGCTCGCCAGCGACTCATCCCTCCAGCGGGTTTTTTTGTTTGTCGTGTGCGCTCCCCACACTCATGAACATACACAGGTCTACCCCCATCACAATAGCGAGATATGGGAGATCGCGGAACAAAACCCAGGATTTCGAAGAGTTGTCGTCTATAAGGTCCGCCGAGCCCAGCCAGAGTTTCAGCCCGAACCTCGGCTCCCCGAGCCCGCCCGAGACTCCGAACTTGTCGCATTGCGTTTCTTGCATCGGGAAATACTTATTGTTGGAACCTCTGGAGGGAGACCACGTTTTTCGTGCGGTGCATCTGCACAGTGGAGAGGAGCTGGTGTGCAAGGTAAAGAGCCCGGCGTTTTGTTGTGCTTTTTTGTTTTAAAAAGCTTCCCCGGCCGTTTGATGGGGGCGGGAGGTAGCCAAGCCTGGAGTCTGGGGGGAGGGAGATTTTGCCGGATAATAATCCGTGGCCTTGTGAAATGGGTCTATTTATTTATTTGTTCGTGTGCGACTAGTTGTTGCGAAGTTTTTAGAGCGTTGCAGACAATGGGGCGGGCTGCGGCGGGGGCGTTTTGGGGAGAGCTCAGGACGGGGAGGGCGGCGGGACCGCGTGAGGGCCACGGACACGCGTTGCTCCCAGAGGCTCCCGGAGCTCTTCCGCGCGACGCCGGGTCCCGCAGCCCAGGGGATTTCTCCCGGTGTCTAGCCCCCTCCCCTTCCAACCCGGATGGGGGATCCCCCGCTAGTTTCAAGGCATTGATGAAGGTTCCTTTCGCAGCCATTGTTCTTAGCAGCGTGCAGGTGTTAAACCTTTGTTCCGAAGGTGCCCTTTGAAAATAGACACAAAGGTGTCCCCTCTGGCAGAGCCCAGGGGCCCCGAGCGGGGAAGGAGTTTACCAAGAGCTCTCTTCTGCCTGGAGCCGTAAAAGGAAGGCGGTGGGTGGAAATCAAAGCGGCTCGCACACCTTTGGGTGTAGGAAATAGTGACTCCTTTGAGTCTCCTCTCGGGGTGGTTTCTTCTCATCCTCAGACGTCCGTGCCTGAGCGCCCCTAGCCCCCCGGCCCCCGCCCCAACACACACCTCTGCCTGTAACGTTTGGAGCCCCATGAATACCGGTGCTAACGCAGCGACGGACGCTGCGGGTCCTGCCCGTCTTTGACCCTGAACAGTGCCTGGTTGTGCCTGTGTGTCTTTGTAGGCGCCGGCAGGGCTCCAGACAACGGGATGAGCAGGAGAATAGTTGCATAAATAAATAAATAAATAAATAAATAAATAAATAAATAAATAAATAGGCGTTAGAGCACGCAGCTACCCAGGAATTGGATAGAGATCAAGAATTCGTTGTCACTTCATTTTAGATTTGCTCACTGTTTTTTTTTCCTACCCCCCCGCCCCCCGGGAGAAGGGGTGGGGGAAGGGGATCATCTGGAGTGGGGACCCCTGCTGTCTTTGAAATGGTCACTGCACAGCAATGCTACAAATAATGCTTGCCCCTTTTGCCATGAGCCACAGACTGCCTTGTGGACTTAATTTCACAGGGGACTGGAGTATTGCATTGTAGAGCGTGGGTGTCGTGGAGGTCTCCAGTCAGCTTTGCAGTTCCTCAGATCAGACCTCAAGGGAAAAGAAGAGACTTAAATGCCGGTCTCTGCTTGTGCTGAGCATTTGGTATTTTGCATCTTCCCCAAGTTATTGATACCCAGAGCAACTGTGCCTGGTTAACCAAAATTCAGTAGGCTATTCAGAGCTGGACCGAATTCTCAGAAGACCTACACTGTTGCACAATAGGGTAGTCATCCTTTGAAATGAATGAGTTGCACCGAGCTGCCACTCCGCTATGAAATATGCACAATCACTCAGTGGTGAATGTTTTCACTCCTTTTGCTCAACTTCGGTGCAGCGTTTTCATATTTTTCAAAGGCTGGAGATGCTTGTGAGTGAGGGGGGCTCAGCCACCAAATTCTGCAGGAGCGTCTTGCTGTTATTTCTTTGTTTAAAAGCAGAGGTGACCCTGGCCCCTGCTCTTTCTTTCTCCCCTCAGATCCTTCAAGACACATTTCACTTTGGGCTGACCTTACAGTGTCATTTGCAGACTTGCTCTCTGGCCTGAAACTGTACTTAATCTGCTGGTTTCGTTATTGCAAAGATTGAATCAGCAGCCCCTCACCAATTACTGCGTGGCTACAAGTGGATTTAAGTGCTGTATCATTGTTCTGCTTGACAGAGGTCATCCCTTTAAGACACAGCAGCTTCTGTTTTCCTGCCTTTTCTCTCTTTTTTTTACCCAGAGGTGATGTTAGTGACTTGTCATGCAAGCATAGTTGAATATATGCTAGGAAGCTCCAAGGGGTTTTGCAAGGCTGTTTCTATGAACTACCCTCAGGTGCGTACTGCAGGCTCTTAGCTTACAGTGAGACCTACACATGGCTCAAGTTCCATTTGATGTCTTGGAATATAAAGTTCTTTTCTCCTAGCGCTGTGTTGACCCAAGGAAAAGGTCTTTGCAGAAACAGATCAAATGTAAACATGCCACTTAATACAGAGAACTGTATAGAGAATTCTAGAGGAATGTTGTTTGTGTGTGGAGGGGTGGGGGATTTGAGAGTCATTTACCCAAAATAATCAAGGCTGTTTATTGTCTCTGTGCCTACTTGAAGCAAAGGGAGGGTGCTTTAAGGAGTCTTCAGCTTATATTTTCATGGAAATGCTGGTAGCTGTGGTGCAGATGGATGTATTACTACTATCTTGGCATATCGGGCACCCCCACACACCCTTTTTTTTTTTTTTTTTTTGCAAATGCTATTAAAGATGGCCCAGTCTCACTGCTTTATCCGAACTGTCACATTATGTCATTATGTAACTGAGGCTCCAAATTAAACATTCAAAAGCAGCTGGCAACCAGGCTTATGGCTTGATTTTGCACTTGAAGGTGATAGTTTAAATACCAATCCAAGCCCATAAATGCCTGTTACTGCTACTAATAAAAGTGAGGTTCCTACCCATTTGGGAGGACGTGAGCCCTGGCTTCATTTTTCATGCTGTCCACCATCTTGGAATTTGGTCTCTTTGCAAAGGGTATGGCTGGCTACACATCGCCGCTGCCCTGAGTATGTTTGCTTTGCTTTTTTAAATTCTGTGTCCATTCAGCGTTTCAGCAGTGGGGCAGGATAGTAGGCGAAAGGGGCTGAGCAAAAATTACTTTCCATGTTTCAAAAACGCGCTCGAGGCAGGAAGCGTATTACCAACGGTCGTACCTCCATGGACGCAGGCCACGAGCCTGCAGCCCGATGCTTCAGAACACGCGTGGCCATCATCATATGACGACGCAGAGTGCCTGCATTCGCCTCTGCACAGCGTTTGCAGCTGTCTGTGAGATGGTTGAGGCTGTCCTGGGGCTCTGCTGCTGCAGTGTCACGGTTCACACAAGCGTTTCAGATGCTTAATTGAATGGACCTCTGAGGTCACCGCTTGGAGGTCATCCTTTGACAGGATCGGGGTGTGATTTGCTGTCTCTGGAGATGCTGAAGGACTCATTCTTAAATTCGAGGGCTTTCCTGAGATGCCTCATTATGGTTCATTCACAACGTTCCTTGGCTTTCCTTGGCTTTCCTGCTCAGGGTTTTTTAGCACAGGCTCTTGCTCACCCTGTCTGATTCACAGATTTTATTTTTTGAAGCGGGGAGGAACTTAACTCATGGATTCTTAAATAGCAGCCTGCATCCCTGGATGGGTTTTGGAAGGCGCGTACTTCCCCTTCAAACAAATTCAGTGTGGAGCATGCATCTGAGAGCAGGCATGGTCAGCTAAGAGCTTCTCTCCCATTCTCACGTGGGCTCCGGACCCAGAAAGGATCAGCAGGGTTCTAAATCAATGTCTTTAGTGATGAAGGGGGGGAGGCCCCGTGACCCTCAACGCTTTTTATCCACCTCATCCAGATTAGCGGTGGCCCAGCCAGGATTAGAGGCTCAAATGCAGGCGTATCTAGGCCAGCGTTTTCCCACCACACTCTGCAGAATGCTGGTCGAGGAAAGTGTGTTTTAACCAATGGAAAGGGATGGGAGAAGCTGAGTGGCGGTGAACTGGTAACACTGTGTCTTGTTAGAGCTTCCTGGCCTCCGGAGCTCTGGCAAAGCACCCCCATCCTGCCCTGCCTCCTGTAGGTACAGACTAGATTCCCGAACGTGCATTCGCAGGCAGATAGTAAAACCACATTCCAAACCCAGGAATTTGTAGCCCTGATTTAGTGGTCTACAAATGAATGAAAGCTTTTTTTTTTTTTTTAACCTCAAAAATTCTCTGTAGGCTAATACCTCTTTAGGTCTGTTTCAAAAAGAAGTGGAGGGTGGATTTTCTTTTTAAATAATAACCTCGCAATGAGGTGGCATTTCACAGGCTCCCTTTGATTCATAGGCAGTTGTTGCATAACTGATTCATTCATCTAGAATCTGCGGAAGGACTAGAGAAAGAAGCATGTCTGCCCTCCTGTTCGCTGGGGCCGCGTCCTATTCCCAGCTCTGCCACCGGGGGCTTGAGTGGCCTTGTTCTCTGAGCCTCAGTTTCCCCATCTGTAAAATGAAGGTATCAAATTAGATCACCATTAGGGAAAGCCTACATATTTAATCTATGAATTGCTAACATGTGCGGCGCTACATGACACAATTGTATAGCCCCAGTATGTTGTCTGGAATTGTTTTAGAGTGTTCGGGTACATTTTTCTTTTTCTTCTTCTTTTTTTTTTTTTATTTTTGAAGGAATGTAAGGTGTTGTCTGTGGAGCTTGGGATGGGTCACAGTCAGATTTTGCTTTCATTCTTCTGTAACCAGGCGATTAGGATAGAGAAATAATAAAATGTACCCTCTGTGGTCTTGCAAAAACACTTTTACCTTCATCTTCTGAGATCACCCTTCCAACACGGTGAGGCAAGTATCACCTGCCCGTTTTACACGTGAGGGCTCAGAGGCTCAGAGACGTCCAGCGATTTCTTCAGGGCCTCGTAGCTGGTAGGACACAGGCCCGGTGCGGCCCGGGTTTAAGGTCAGCACACCCTTCGTCGTCTGGAAAGCCAGTCTCCGTGGGAAGCGTTTGCATAAGGGGACCTGGCTGGCTAAGAGGCACCTCTGACTCTCGGTCTCGCTGTTCACCCTGCCCTAGGTGTTTGATATCAGCTGCTACCAGGAGTCCCTGGCCCCGTGCTTTTGCCTGTCCGCTCACAGCAACATCAACCAAATCACTGAGATTATCCTGGGGGAGACCAAAGCCTACGTGTTCTTCGAGCGAAGCTATGGGGACATGCACTCCTTTGTGCGCACCTGCAAGAAGCTGAGGGAGGAGGAGGCGGCCAGGCTCTTCTACCAGATCGCCTCGGCCGTGGCCCACTGCCACGGCGGCGGGCTGGTGCTGCGCGACCTCAAGCTGCGGAAGTTCATCTTTAAGGATGAAGAACGGTGAGTCTCGTGCCTGTCCAGACCCGCGCGCTGCCACACAGGCCCCGCTCTGTGCAGCCTGCTGGAGAGGGTGCAGGGGAGGCCGTTGGGCTCCCTGTGGTCCAGGTGTGGAGACGGCAGCGGGGAAGGACCGAGGGGGGTAAATGCGACAGGGTTTGACATGCACCTTGGAAAATAAGTCACTGCTACTCAAAAGGTGTCACCAGATGCTCAGAGGACAGGCGCAGGATATTTTGTGACCTGGTACTCATTTTCGTCGTTCTGGTGTTTCCGAACTCTGAAGGTGGCTGCGAGGCTGGGTGGCATTTTCAACGTAAATGAGGCAAGATTTTCAAAATCCTACCTTTAGAACACTCAGTCGGGGCGTGGCACCAGTCATTTGAAATTCATTCATTCATTCATTCATTCACTCATTTGTTCACTTACTATTTAAATAGATATTTTCTACATATGTATGTGTGTACATATATACATATACATATATATAAAGTATTCATCACAGTTCTCAGTGCTATGAATAGCAAGCTGCGTTAACTAGACAGCTGACCTATGAAGATGGCCCGACAGGCCCCCAGTAAAGGTATGTAGTGGGTCGGATGGGGGTGGGGGCTGCCATGTCCGTTCTAACCAGGGTTCAGAGGGCCGAGAAAGTTTTTATGAGAGAGATGACTTTGGAGGCAACACTCGAAAGACGAATCTGTTGTAGGCCACATGGGAAGGACGGGCATCCAGGTGAGGGGACGGCCGCCAGTGCGAAGCCCTGGCGATGCGCAGGTCTCGGTTCTTTTAGGAGGTGGTTGGACCGGATGCTGGGCTTCTGGGTTCCATTTCCGGTTCTCCCGTTCACTCCTTACGTTCTAGTTAGCAGACCCCACTGGGGCCCTGCTGTCTCCTCCAGCTGACTTTGATTGTAGAAACTCTTTCAAGTTACTTTTTTTCTTTTTAATAACGTGCTTTTTTTTTTTTTTTTTTTTTAAGAGGGGTGGAGGCAATTGATTTATTCATTGCTGACTACTCCAGGAATTGTCCCAGAGGGCGTACTCACGTGATGTCTTGGAACTCTCATGACTGCCGTGGGCATTGTCATCTCCTATTATTGGGAAAGTGGTCAGGGGAGTGGACGTCCATCGTCACAAAGCGATTATGGGCCATCTGAGTGCAGGTCTCGTACACGCTGTGAATTCACCCACTCAGCTCACGTGTCTGGAACACCTTTTGCGTGTCTGCACAGAGCTTGCTGTCCAGCCTCTCTGCCTTCTACCCCAGTGGCCTGGGACATTTTTAGGCTCTGGCTTATAGGAGTCTGAGGGTGCCCCAGTGCTGTGTGCACTGGTTTTTTCGTCCTTGTGGTTTGAGCTCATGGGGAAGTAAATGTCTGGGAAGCATTTGGGGATTAAGAAAGGTAAAGAGCCTGTGGCTACTTAACCCAAATGGAATATTCCACGAGCACTTATAATCTAGCTAAGTGCTGGACTTGCAGACCACCACTGGGTGGTCCAAGAGCCGCGGAGGCGGGTTATGGTCCCTTGTTCTTACCCATAACGGGGACTCAGAGGCATCTGTGGCGACTTGCACCCTGGCCTTTGATAGCGAACGGCGTTTCGTTTAGGTTTAGTAACAGACTGAGGAAGAGGAAGCTGCTCTCCGAGATCCAGAGTATGGGGCGACTCTTGTCTTTGCTCTTCCTCAGCTCAGATCCGGAGACGCAGGCCCTTAGCCTGGTTTGCCTTTAACGTCCTCTGGGACCTTAGGTGGTTCCCTTCCCCTGGCCTTGGGTTCCTTCTCCTTTTATTGCCCTGGCTCGAAGGTCTTTCTCTAACATTCGGGTGTGTGCTCCTTTGCCTATTCTCGTTGGGAAGGCAGATAATCTGACCCCCAGGATACTGCCAGGGTATCCCTCTGGCACTTCTGTGCTTTGCCTTTCTAGGAGATGAGTCCATGAGCTCTAATTACAAATATAAGAGGTAACATTTGGTGACATCTATAAGGCCCTTCTCGAAGGGTATCATGTCACTGACCTCTGACTACAGCCTGGAGAGGCGAGCATTGCACGCGCATTCTGCTGAGGAGGGCTCCGCAGGGCAGCGTGGCGGAGTCTCAAAGTCTCAGACAGGAAAGAGCAGAGGTCTGGGCATGTTCTCCGTGAAGCCAGCCCTCGAGAAAGGCATTCGCCGGACCGAGGGGGTAAGGGCAACGGACGCCCTCTCACGGGGTTCCCCATTTTCCAGCATCGTCTTTGATCCCCTTTTATAGGGAGCGATTTCAGGCATCAGCAAGTGCGTGGGGTGGCTTATCTCACGGTAGCGCACCGTGGTGTCTGTGAAGCGAGTCAGGGTAAGGCGGACATCCCCGGGTCGTGAATCTTAGGGGAGGAGCGGGTCCCGGGAATCCGGAGGGCCCAGGGAACAGCTGGAAGCAAGTAATGGCTGAGGCGGAGCTGTTGTGGGGCTCGTCCTGTCCTGTCCTGTCCTATCCTGTCCTTTATGGCCACGTGTGTGAGAGTGCCAAGGAGCCCGTGGGGGCAGAGCCAAAGTCCCTGACATCCCCGGGGCCTCGGGAAGACACACCGAGATGTAAGAAGCTCCCGACGGGAGGCTGTGGGTCGCTGGTGCTGACTTGGGAGTTACGTCTGACTTTTGCAAAAGGGCATGACCCTTTCTAGAAAGAACTAGAAGAAAGTATTCTGTGTGACTGTCAAAGCTAAATTGGGTAGGGAGCGGATTGGCATCTGTTCTGGTCTAAGAGCATCTGGCTTGCTGCAGCCTTGCTGTCCCGAGGGGCTGCCGGAGAGGAGGAGAGCTCCCCCATCTGATGGGCGAGGTGATGGCCACGCAGGAGTTAGTGACCTTGCTCAAGGTCACAAGCCAGCTTGACATGGAACGAGGCTGAAAATCCTGTCATTGCACTCCAGAGCCCCGCAGCATGCTGCGGCCCCAGTGCGGACTTGCTGTTCTGACCGTGACAAGTGTCTGTCTGGGCAGGTCTGAGAAGGTCACTTCCATTTTTAAGGACATACTGAACGTCCTCATCAGTAGCTCCTAAGACTCTTTTTTAAAACCCCACTGTTAAGTCTTTGGACAAGGGGATTAATGCCTAGTAGACCTTTTTCTTCTTACTGTTGTTTTGGTCTTTAACCATTTGATTTCAGAGTATGAGACTGGCGAGTCACCTGGCATACTTGTCCCTCCCCAGACGCCGAGGGACACAGCTGAGTCTTTGTGGGCCTGCACAGGGGCCTGAAGGGCACAGGAGTTGGGCGGGGGCCCTGGGGCCTTGCTGCTAGCAGCCCTCCCCTCCAATCCTAGTGAACAGTATCCAATCAACAGGCATTTCAACAGGACCGAAGCTTCCTGCTCTCCTGTGGTGAATATGGGGAGACCGTGGGCTGAATTTGAAAGGCTTTTGAAGGTGAAATGACAGCACCTGTGGGTTTTGCACGCCTGTACGCATCGGTCCTCGGGGGAAAAGCCTGGAAGAGACCTGGAGGGCTGCTTGACTAGTAATTTTCAAGTAGCCACACAGCTCATGCACATCAGTCTTCTCAAAGGTGTGCTTCTTGTTTCTTGATGACCAAGAAAGTGACTGAAGGCAAAAAAGCATTCCCTGGTGAAATCGGCTGGGCTCCACCTGGCTCAGAAGGGGGGCGTGCCTGTAGGCGGACTTCTGTGGGTAGATGCTCCGTTCTGGACCATTGGTAACTTTGAGTCCATGGTCATCTGGGAAACATTCTGAGTGACACTGTCACCACCTGAAGTCCAGTTTCCCACAGTCCCTTTGCAGACGTTGTACGCAGCTGACACCCAGTTTAGGTTAGAGCCAAGGCCTCCGGGTTGAATTAGCGGCACCTGAGATTCTTCTCTGCTTCTTCTGTTTTGTTTTGATTTGGGTTCTGGATTCCAGTTCTGACTCTGCCACTTAGTGGCTGCCTGATCTTGGATAAGCCATTTCATGCTTCTAGGCTGTAGTTTCTGCAGAGCCGAATTAACAGTTGCATCCCTGGGGGGTGGTTGTGAATGTTCAGTGAGGTGATGCGGTGACTGACGCCTGGGGCAGGGTGGGAGCTCGCTGCTGGACCACTGGCCCCGGAGTCACCATGACACCGAGCCGTCACGCCGCTCCCAGCATGCCGCGAGTTCCTGGGGAATGTGGTCCTTCTCTCCGGCTGCCATTTCCGCGAAGAGCGGAGCCCTGGTGATGTAAGGGTTCAGATTGAAGCCACATCCTCTTCTGCCTTTTGTTTAATTATAGTCACTGAATCAGTGCTGGGAGGGCCACTGATAGGTCAAGTGCATGTGCTGTGGAACCTTGAGCTCCGAAAGGCCAGAAGGTTGACGAGATGTATGCCAGGGAAGCTGGACAGGAGGCCCCCGGGGTGAAGGGTCACACCCGCCCACCCCGTTTCCTGCCCTGCCGCTGCTCCTGGGCCCGGATGTTTCTGCTGAGCACAGCACCCTCCCCCCTTTTGTTTTCGGTTCGAGGAAGTTAAACCCCTACCCTGATTGAATGCGTGCTAGGCACACCCTTTTAATCATCCGCAGTTCCTGTAGTAAAGTCTGAGTAGGAGGGGCCCCTGGGGGTTGGGCGCCCGAATCCACGGAGGGCCGTGCCCAAATCCTCCTGCCCCACCCCCCAGCCCCCTGCTGTAGCTTTAGTGATCGGTGTGGTCAGCTAAAGGGTCCCTCTGGGGACCCTAGTTTCAGTCTGAGCCTCCAAGGGGGGGTCTGCCCTGGGGGCAGGGCTGGTTCCTTCTGCGTGGAGGCCGGTCTGGAAACTGCTCTCTGCTCTCGCACTTAACCATGCCAAGGTAGCTAACCTCTTCTGTGCAGAGGGCCCCCCTGTGAGGTGGAGAGAGCTAGAAGACTTCCCGGATGAATGGGGGTGGCGGACCCTGGGCTTGGCTCCTTCCTCATCAGCACCTGCTGTCCCGAACCGCCCCTGCCTGAGCGCCTGGCCCTCTGGGTGACACAGGGGCCAGTCTGCTGACTCAGGGTGTGAGAAGTCCGTCAGCTGGTGCAGCCTCAGGCTGCAGGCAGGGCTGCTGAAGTCCCTGTCTTGCCAGCTCTGCTTCTCTTCTCTTCTCTTGCAGTGGGAGTGAGGACCACCCCTCACTCCCCACGCCCAGCACCCAGTCGAGGTTCAGCGCTGCCGTTTCATTGCACAGAAGTACCCCGTGTGAATGGAGAAACGCGCCTCTGTGCTTATCTCTTCTCTGGGTAGAAGATCTTTATCAATTGACGTCACAGGTTTCATTTCCTCTGCTTTGGGGAAGCTGAGGGGTGCTCAGTTCTGCAGGAGGGAGCTGGGACCCTTCGTAGGAACCCGGGGCTGCCCAGGCCCCAGGCCTGAGCCTCACACCCCAGATGGGGGGAGGTTTTCCCTCCCCCACGCACCTGGGTCAGCTCTCTGTTTCTCTGTTGTTAATCCCTCCCCTGCGTCTTCCTTTAGATCTTCGGGTTGCTTGTTCAGCCTCTGCAGAAGCTGTGATGTCCAGCACAGTCCAGAGGGCAGGCAGGAGAGCTCTGGGGCCGGGACTCTGCTGTCTCCCGTTACTAGTGAGCTACATTGTTCTAAGTTGTAGGCTCACCGAATTTTTGGCAAACTGCCTGACCTTTTTTGTTTGAAGGAGACAGAGCTCCTGGAATTCCCTTCTTTATCTTGACCACTTTTATGTACTTTAGGCTCTGCCAGTCCTCCAGGAAGGTTCACCTCCCTGCCCTTCTTCCCCAGGACGGTAAGGGCACCTTCCCTGGCCCCTACCCTCTATCCATGTTTGCGTGAGACCTCCCTCTCTTCCTGCTGGCCCTGCCTCACCTACTCACTGCTCCCGGCACGCTCTGGGCTTTGAATCCATGAAAAGGGCCTTTATGATCCTGGCTGGTGTGGATTTAGTTCAGCCTGTGCACTAAAAGGTCGCTGGTTCGATTCCCAGTCAGGGTGCATGTCTGGGTTGCAGGCCTGGTCCCCAGTGTGGGGTGCACGAGAGGCAACCACACGATGATGTTTCTCTCCCTCTTTCTCCCTCCCTTCCTCTCTCTCTAAAAATAAATCAATAAAATCTTTAGGGAACAAAAGAGAAAGAAAGAAACTGTCCTCTATGGAGTAGGAGCAGCTCAGATTGGGTGCCCGTGAGAGACTCGAGGGGCGGGGAGAAGCACAGATCGCTGGTGTCAAGGCCATGGCCCAGAGTGGGAGCCCGAAAGGTAAACACCGAGGAACCTGCCAGGTAGACACCCTTTCAAAGACAACTGCATTCACAGTCCCACATCCAAGGAGCAGTTAACCCAGCGTTTCCGTTCGGATGTAACGATTTAGGCAAAAGTGGCACTGACTTAAGACACTGTTGTCAGGGTCTGCGGTGGGGCGTGATTTCGCTTATGAAGGGCTTCTCTAGTTGCCGTGGGAGAGGGGAGCTTCCTCGGGGCTCTGTGCTTGGAAATAGACTAAATAATGCGTGTTCTTCAGCCGCATTTCTGGCGGAGCCGCTGACCGTACTTGATAAATCAGCTGAGGAGCTAAACTGGGGTCCTGGGCGAGGGGAGCCGAGGGCACACAGGAAGGTTTTGGATTCCTTTGGATGCTGGCCTCCCCTCTCTAGCATGAGTTGCAGATGATGAACTTAGGGTGTCTGGCCCGGGGTCTGGGGCACCGAGGGGACTTAGAATGGGAGCTGTCGTGGCTGCTCTTGGTTGTCGTCTGGTGGCTTTGGGCCTCGTAAGCCAACCGTCTGGAGGTTCACGTACTCGTTCAGCAGATGCTCACGGAGCACCTGTTTTGTGTCAGGCATATTCTGGGTGCTGGAGACACTGCAGTGACAGGAGACACAGACACCCTGCCCTTGTGGAGCCTGCGTTTTAATGAAATAGCACCTAGGCTCCACCACGTACCAGGCCCTGTTTTAACTGTGACACTTAAGTGAACTGATTTCGTTGTAATTAACTTCGACATTTACATTGATTTGAAGTTGGTAAGTAAGGCAGTGTTGTTATCATCATTGTGTGGATTTCCTAACTGAGGCTCAGGACTCAGGGCTGATCAGTGCCGGACCTGAGGTTGGAACCCAGGACACCTTGTAGCAGGGTGCAGCCAAGGGGAGAGGCCCCGAATGGGGATTCGTAATGGGGTCCAGAATTCAGGGCGTCCAGGAAATATTAGAAAAATACACATGTATAGGATGTCCTCACCCCCACAAGTCTGAGCTGGGGGATGGGACGCATGGAGCAGGGCCACTGAGAGTTGTTTTGCATAGCAGCAGTTGTTTTGCATAGCAACAGTTTGCAGATACCCTCTAGAACAGTTGTTTAACATGTCTATAACCTTCAACTGGTTTCGTAGATATGTTAAACAGCTGTGGCCACGCTTCGAGGTGGGGGGGGCGGGATGGGAGTGACTTCAGCCAATGATGTAACTGGGAGGCAACTCCCCCTGGTTACCGCGCCTGCGTGAGAGCTTGGAGATGACTTGGCTCCACGCCATGGGGCCACACCTGCCCAGATTTACTATGGCAGCCCAGTAAAGCTGGTGGAATACGGGAATCTGTCAGGTGTAACTGATTGTGGGAGGAGTCAGAAATGGTGCTACAGAGGAAGATTGGCGCTGGGATTTAAACCCAGGCGCAGCATCCATGCGGGGGCTTTTTGGGATCGCGTGGCTTTGGCGAAAGTTGGAACCGTGCAGCTTTAGGGTGTTCCCTTTTTGCCACGTGGCTCAGGAAGCAGGGGAGACTTTGCCTGGAAGAAAAGGGGTGAAAAGACTCTTGCTGCTGGGCCACGAGAAGGTGCCACATGGGTTTGGGTTAGCTGGAGATGGTGGCGGCGGCACAGCTGATGGTGCGGAACCGAGGGGCTGCCTGAGCCACGGACTTCTGCTGCTTCTCCTGAGATACCGTACCCCGGACTGGGCAGAGGGGGAAGGAAGGACTGGGCGTTTGTGGGTATCCTAAAGGACTTTAATATTTTTAACGAAGACATTAAGTCATTACTCTAAGTCTGTGTAACTTTTTAAATAAGTAATCCTTTTCCTTTTCACCAGTCTCTGGCATTGAGAGACGTCTTTCCCTGGTGGTGAGCAAGGTGAACCTCGTACGGGGTGGGAGACCCCCCAGAGCACAAGGGTGGGTCCATTCAGTCATAGTTTATCATTCGCAGACCCCCGGGGTATGCTCTGTGACAACCTGACTTCCGAGTCCGCGCCTGAAGAGACCACGGTGGCTCCTTGTGCCCGAACCATAGGAAGAATTTTCTCAAGTGATTAGGCAGCAAGGACATACCAGGCGGCCCTCACCGGCTGAGTTCCCAATGAAGCCTAGCACCTGATTTTCTTGGGGCATTCACGGCAGGTGTGGACGGGCCCACCGGTCACCAGCCGCACAGCCGTCCCAGTGGAGTGGGGGGGTGTGTCCTCTTCAGGTGCGTGCGAGGCGGTCCACTGCTCTTCCTACACCCCAGCACCTAGGGCGGCAGGGCACGGCATGGTAAGTACGCAGTGAATGTGCGACAGTCGACCAAATGGGTATACGCCTAGCCCCGTATGCTCTGGAGACATAAATACTGTAAGACAACCCCCTTAGATAGGTGGATGGTAGGGCAGGAGGTAGAAATGCCTACTCGGTGTCCTTTACCCAGCAGTCTTGGGAGTTCCTCTAGACCGTGGAGGAGAGTCCAGCCTGTGTGAAATTTCCTTGGACGCTGGACACCACAGTCCTTGAGCAGAATCGTGCCTAGATGTCCTGAACTCTGGACACCTGGGGGCATCTTAGTTAGACCTCGGAGTGAGGCGGCCTTGGAAACCTTCACTCAGCACCTCCCGGGCACCGCAGACATTGCCAGCTATTGGGTGTGCCAGGGTCAGCACCCGACAGTCGTGGCCTGATGGGAGGCTCAGTGTCGTGGTCATTTCTAGTACCATTTGCAGAGGAAGGGGGTGCATCGGACAGCTCCCTGGGGGCAGGAAGAGGGATGGAGAGAATGATTGCGTCCGGGTGGAGAAGGGCTCCTTCACGGTTGGTCTGAGTGATATAGGAGGGAAAAGGGGGTCCAGAAAGTTTGAGCAAAGGCCAGGAAGCCTGAACACGCTGTGCGTAGGGAGGGACATCCTGGGGGAGGGCACTGTGCAGGGACAGAGGAGGCTAAAGGGGTTGGCCTGAGCCCTGCCCTCACCCCACCCAGGGGGCCTGGAAGGCAAGCTCTGGACCCTCAGCAGCGACACCTCAAGGTGCACCTGGGTGTCTGGGAGACTCAGGGCCGGCTCGGCCCTCAGCTGTCCAGCATTAGCAATTAGGTGATATGCAGAAGCTTTTCTGAGAGGGCATCGATTGATGATTGATTCAGGGCTGGGGATCCTCCAGGAGCCAGGCCTAAATGCAGGGGAGTGAGAGGCCCTCAGCATATGGATGAGGAGTCTGGGGCTGCTTTGTCTTCTGGGGATTCCCTGTCTGTTCCTATGGAGACGGCAGGCTGCCTGCCTCCCTGCCTGGTGTCTTCCTGAAGGGACGGCGTTGGAGGTGGGTGGTTTCCCCACACTCCCGTGGCCATGATGACTCGGCTGCTGTGCTGCAGGCAGGGAACGGGAACGCAGGACCCTGCATGGGGGCTGGGCCGCAGGTGCCCTGGACACAGCTGGGTGCTGGCGCCGGATTGAGTCTCTCATCCCAACCGTGAGGTGACCTAGCGCATGGCTTCATCTTTCTAAGCTGGAATTTTCCTCTTTCATCAACCCCCACCTCCCGGATTGTGTGTAAGGTCCTGAGAGGGTAAACCAACCACCCTGCACAACTGACCAGCCTTTCTCCTGCAGCCCCTCCCCGTGGACTCTTCTCTCCCTGCTCTGAAGTGTTTCCCCTACGGGTTCACCGGCTGCTCTCAGCTCCTTTGTGAGCTGCTTGGCCTCGGAGTTGGGTCTGTTCACCGAATCTGCAGGACCCGGTGAATTGGTGGCTCTCAGAGGTGACTGCTGGAACAATGTATGTGTGTAGGAAATAGAATGAAAGGAGTGAAGATTTATTGGACAGAGTTTAGCAGCCTGTAGAGTCCCAGTGGTGGCTGCCAGGTTGGCATGGACCGTCCTTCTCTGTCCCTTGCCCCCAGCAATAGCCCCAGGTGGACCCTTGCTTGCCCCAGGACTGGTAGCCGAGGCAGCCAAGGGTAGGCTTTGCAGTAGCAGGCCAGCGCAAGGCCAGGCCTGGCTGCAGCTGATCTTCCTCACTTGACCGTTCACCGGCTTGGACCCTCCCTGTGGAGTGGCCTTCAATGACTTCTCCGGATTCCACTGACCTCAGGCTACCGGACTTCCCATCCTGGCCGGGCCCACTGTGTCTGGCTGAGCTCCCAGCCCGGCCCCACCCTGGCCCACCCTGTCCTGATCTCTTCCTGCCCAGAGCCCTGGGCTCCGAGTAAAGGTTTAAAAGCCAAGGCTAAGTTGCTCGTGTAGGCCATTCGTGGTATTTTGGAAGGAGCACTAAATTTGGAGGTTGAGCACTTGGGTTTGAATCTGAGCTCTGCTTCTCACTTGCCAGGTGGCCTTGGACCAGTCCCATCCGTGTTCTGTACCTTGGTTTCTTCATCTGGTAAATGGGCAGATCTAGCTTCCTGTGTTCAACTTGTGAGCTGCAGCAATTAGATCATGTGTGTGTGTGATGGTTTCGTACGTGGCCCAGTGCCGAATACACCTGGGGCCATTTTTGTCTCCCTGTACCCAGGGTTTTTCCTTAAAGTTTTCCCTGTTTTTGACTCCGAGTAAATCTGTGATGTTGGTGCCAGTGTGTATTTCAGAGAGGGCACCAACCTTAGGCTCCTCCTCAGGTGGATTCAGAGCTCAGTTTTTCAGTGACCCTATTATATAGAACCTAGGACATTTCATTTTCCACGCCTCAACTTCCTCATTTTGTAGGAAGTTTGCACGTAATAATATTTGCCTTTCAGTTTTGTTTAGGAGCGATAGAAATGTGCACAGACGAAAATTCCAGCATTTAGAGATTCGTGGTTGCTATTGTTAACTATAATTATTATTTTCATTATTATAAGGATGTCACATAGAAAGTGTTGCTATCCTTATAGCTTAAAAATTAAACTTAAAATCAGGAATTTGAAAGCTGGAAGAGCCCTTTGCAGTCTGTGCAGCCATATGTTCCATTTCACGGAAGGGAAACTGAGGCTGAAAGGCAATCTGCGGCCAAGTTCCACTTGGTTCCCCACGCCCCGGCAGCCCTCCAAGCCTCTGCAGAGAGCGGGCAGGACATCGGGCTCTCACGACCAGTGCTGCAGCCCTCCGGAGGCACGGAGTAGCCCCCTCACCTGGCTCAGGATCCAGCCACACGAGGCCAGGCCCCGGGCGGGGCCGGCCCCGAGTGCCAGGCTGCCCCTGCGAGCCTTGTTCATTAGAGGTCGAAAGCGAAGCAGGTTGCAAGATGCACGCGGGACGCAGCATCTCGGCCAACTGCATCCTGCCGCGGGCTGGTGGCTCTTTCCTCCAAGAAGCCGCAGGAGATAATCACTGTCATTTACAGCTTTTTGGTCACAGACACCTTCAGCATCCCTTCCCCTGGTCACTGTTGGGAATCTCTGTTCTTCATGTATCACCACCTCCACAAAGCGCACCCTGAAGCCCTTCATCAGGACTGAATAAATAAAGTGAGCAGGAGTGAGCTGGGCCTGCATGTGTGTGGCGGGGGGCGGGGCGGGGGGGGGAGAACATGCCAGCGAGGGGAAAAACAAGTGCAGGGAGCCCAGGAAGGAGTCTGGGCACAGAATTCACCTCCACTTCCATCTGCCTGCGGCTTGTCCCTCTGCCTTCCCTTCCCCTCTGGGCTCCGGAGTCAAAGGTGGAGCCTTATCTTCATAGCAGACTTAGTCAGAAAGGCCACCGTCCGTAGCCAGTTTGCTGGGCTCCTTGGTAGATACTGTAAACGTGACTGTGGACTTGACTTTGAAAGTCCCGTGCAAGCCCTGTTCATTGAATCCTCACAAAAACCCAGGAGACGGGTGTTAGGCGTCCGATCTGCAGCCCCAGGTCCTAGTTTAAAGGCCCTGATGCTGACTGGGACGTTCGAGTGCCTAGGGTCCCCAGCGCTCTCGTTGGTTTTTATGAAAATCAGTTTCTTCGCCTTGAAGTTCATCATTCTCCGCCTCTTCAGGGACATCAGAAGTGGAAACCAGGTTCATTTATTGTCCCCCATGCGGACCCATGCAGGTGCTCTGCTGCTGGTCCCTCCCTGCGCCCACCCTATAGAGGGCAGAGGGCCCCATTCCCAGACGGGGAGTCAGGCTCCAGAGACCTTCCTTGTGTAATAAGTCCGCAGGGACTGGACCGGAACTCCAGCCCGGCCTTGGGCCCCTGACCTGTGCACCCTGGCCAGTCCTTGTTTGAAGACGTAATCCAGGCCTCCTGCCTCAGCCCTTGCCTGGGAGTGATGTAAACAAGTTCAGGATGTTCCAAGAAGCAGGCAAGGTCAGGTCGCCTGCGATGCTGTCTCCAGGAAGATGATTTCCGACCCTTGACTTCGTTCTGAGTTAGTGCTTCGAGAAGATGGACTTCATAAAATCTTTTACGCTGAAGAGATATCACCGAAAATTTGTTTTCAGAAAGTTCCAGCGAAGGACATGGTCTCTATTTAAAATCTGGACTTCGTCTTCAAATCCTACTGAGTTTTCCCTGAATATATTTATATGGATAACAGTAATTACTGCTTTCTGAAGTGTTAACAATTTCAGACTTAGAAATCATAGCATCTATTAAAACAACCTTGCCTTTAAAAAAAAGGTGGGGGGCTTCTCTTTTCCTTCTCCCCTCCCCTGCTTGGGACGCATGTGTCCCTCTAACGAGGGGGCCGGCTCCTGACCCAGGGGTGGCCTTGCACTGACCCTGGGTACACCTGTGCCACCCACTTGGATGGAGGGAGCTTCCTGGATGGTGGAACTTCCTCCCTCGGTGCGCACAGCCCAGGGAGAGGTGAGCGCTCAGTCCCCGCTAGTCTTACTGGCTGGACAGGCTCAGCGTTAGGCTCAGGGTCCATCAGAAGGAACGATCATTTCTGCTTTGGAGGTTGATTTTACGAACTTTAAAAAGAAAATAGATTTGGGTACCTAGCACATGTTCAGCTTCCTAGAGGATGTCTGGTCTTTGGTGCTTGGTAATTTGCACACTGAACTGGCCGGGCTCTGTGGCAGCCCTACCTCCGCTGCCCTACCTGTGCCTGGTGTGACCGGCAGATGGGGACAGCAAGCCCCGCCTCCGAAGGGAGGAAGGTGATGTGGGAGATGGATGCGCTTAGGGGCAGCTGAACCCAAGTGCATGGGTGGCTTTTTATTTCACCCTCAGATTCCTTAGGCGTTTGCGTAGCTGCTGACCTGCCTGGAGCTGGGGGAGGAGCGAGGAGCCCCAGTGAGGGGGTTGGTTGCTAGGAGAGCGCCCTTCACCATGTTCTAGGGCCCTTTGCTCTGCTCTGGAGGGGGACTCAGAAGAGGGCTTAGGAGGTAAGTGTGGCCTCTGCTGCCTGGAGGTGGGCGTGGGTGGGCAGTGGGCAAAGGAACGAGGCTGAACCTGGGGCTGTGCTCTGGGTGGGCACAAGAATGGAAGGGCTTTAGATCTGGCTTCGCATAAAGAGCTGGGGGCAGGGGGAGGTGGGTGAGGGGGGGACAGTGGGGACAGAAGGAGACTTTGCTTGGGATGACGGGCACACTGTGCAGGTGAGGTTTTATCGAGTTGTGTACTTGAAACCTGCATGGTTTTGTGAACCAATGTCACCCCAATAAATTCAGCTAAAAGGAGAGCTTGAGGTGCTGCTGTCTATCCCCTGACGGGCTGACGCAGGTCTCCTTCCACCCTCGCTGGAAGGTGTCCGAGGCAGAATTTACAACAGCTGCCCTCCGGGGCCCTTCGCTTGACCGCCACTTAATCCTGGCCAGGCGGCCAGAGCTGGGCCCTGTTTCTTGAAGACTGGGCACACTGAAGCTCCTAGGGCTTAACTGTGGGACTGTCCCTTTCACTTGTGGACTGGGTATCTGCTGTGTGCTTTAGGTGCTGAAGGTATGGCAGTAGACACAGGTGACACAGGTGACCTCAGCCACCTGCCCGCAGGCACCTGTAGGGGAGGAATGAGGCGATTGATCACCTCGAGATGACCGCTGGAATCATTCAAAGAGCACGCGTGCAAAAGTGTAGGAAACGCATACCTCGTGTTCAGGTGGTGACGAGGGGGGTGGGAGCAGTGGGAGGGGGTGCTATTTCTATAGGATGCTTCAGCAAGGCCCCTTTGATCAAGCTCATCTGAGCAGAGACATGGAAGTAAAGTGAGCTGCTCACGTGTCTGCGGAAGAGCACTGGGGGTGGGGACCGGGGGGCAACCTGAGCAGAGGCCCCAGGAGGGACCGAGGTCAGTTGGAATATCGGAGGGTCAGAGAAGAGGCTGGGATAGACGGGGAGCATGGCTGAAGATGGGGCTGAGATGCCTGCGGGCCTCCCGGCAGCCTTGACATTGGCCCCACTTGGGAGGGTTTGGGCAGAGGGACCCAGCCCCGGACTTGGTCCTCGGGTTCTGGGTTGGTGCTCCTTCCCCTGGACTGTCCCTTGTCACACAGATGGGTGTGGGCTTACTGATGATACTACTCCTATTTCCACTGCGATCATTCTTCCCACAGCTACTCCGCTGCTGAGGCAGTGAACTTGGAGATGAGGAGCCTGGCTCGCTCCGCAGGAGAGTTTGAGGGTGACGGTGGGTGGAGGAAGCTGTGCCCACTGGGTGTCCCCCACTCACCTCCAGTCTCGGGACATGCAGGGAGGCTGGTGTGGGGGCAGCACCGCCCCCACCTTGGAGGAGAAAAAGCAAGAGGTGGAGGAGATGGGGGTTTAGTCAGCGCAGTTCCGGATGAGCGTGTCTAGACCGTTACTCTCTTTGCAGATCATTAGCTGTCGCGAGGCGGGACAATCGTGTGCGCTGTAGATCCCAGCAGAGCCCGGGTGAGCAGACCTGGAAGATTGGCTGCTCCCGATCGCAGACTTCCAGAACGTTCAGTCTGGCAGAGATTTTAAGGCAGTCTTGCCCAGATAGGTGCACAATGAGACTACACTTTAAAAATGGTTGAAATGGGAAGTTTCATCTTACGTATATTTTACCGCAATAAAACAATTAAAGTTAAAAACAAAGAATGACTGCCTTGTCCAATAGTGCTATTTAAGGCTGAGGAACAGAGAGGTTGAGGGACTCATCCACGACCACACAGCAGGTGCGAGAGCTCTGGCCTCAGTCTGCCCTCCTAATTCCAACCCAGCGTCCTTTCCATTGACCATACGTGTCTCGCTCATTGACGGAGATGAGTGCAGGGAAGTTGTCACTCCCTGGTCTCTGAAACTCCCGTCTTGGATGACATTTGGGTATGTGAGATCTTAGAATCAGCTGAGGATTTTTCTGACCTTTTCTATGCAGAGCACCCAGCAGATCTCCCTGGGTTACTTTGAGCCGTGACCCCCTTCTGGAGCTTTCTGAGGGGCCATGCTGATTGCCGTAAAAGGCTACGACCCTCAGTAGGAGGCAGGGAGAGACACAGCGGTGGGTGGACCTGAGTGACGGGCTCCGACTCAGGACTAAAGCCTTATGGTGGTTTTTCCAAGCACTTCCCTGTTCTCTGTTCTCTGAGCCTCATGACACCTGGGGCAGCAGGGTAGGTTCTTCGAGGTGCACTCTTGAGATGAAGGAACCAACTGATGTGGCTGATTCAGACCTTGCAGGACCTCGCTGGTGCTGTGTATGAGGTTCTAACCCCTATCGCCAGTCCCTCCGCCCTGTCCTATGTCACCTCCGTGGCAAGCCTTAATTCGTGTGATGGAATGGGATTAACTGAGTTTATGGGGCTTGAGAACCACCGGATCTCTGCGGTGGTGACAGTGTTCTGGCCAAGAGAGTCGCAGGAGGGTTTCGGTTGTAAGCACTGAAAGGTAGGAATTCCTAATTTTCCCTTTAAAGAATGGCGAGGCAGGGAAACGGGAATCTCAGAGGCGCCTGGACTAAGCAGAAAACACTGGGCTATGAGCTTAGGGTTCTGGGTGGGGGACAGTCTTGGCACAGGTCACTTCACGTCCTGGTCCTCAACTCCATGCACTGAAAATTGGGTATAGTTAATGAGAAGAATTCGGCTCCCTTCCAAAGGCATTTCCTGAGCACTTACTTTATTTTATAACCCAATGGTGATATCAAGACCTACTGTAAAAAAGATGAGGGCCAGGTTCTAGGGACTTAGAGTTTAATGAGATTTTTCCACCTCTGTTCTTAGCCAGTGTACCCAGGAGAGTCCTACATTCCCGTCAGCTAGCACGTGGTCCTCAAATGGGAGGGGGACGACCGGGGACAGGGCAACGAGTTTGAGAAGGCCCTTGGGCTCATGCTGTTATTCGTACGCACACCCCACACACGCCAGTGTGCCCATGGCTGACCTGGGAAGACATGAGGCCTTCCGGCATGTTTCTCTATTTCCCCGCTAAAAGGCTTTGGGCAAGTTACTCAGACTCAGAGCCTCAGTGTTCTTATCTGTAAAATGGGATAGCAAAATCTTCCATTTCTAACAAAAGTATTGTTGTGAGACCAGAACTCACTTGAGCAATGTGAAAGGTCCTTGCAGACCGTTAGGTCACATATGCCGGAAGTTTACTGGAAGTGGTGGGCAGGACTTCTCCCAGCTTCCCAGCTGGTTGGATCTGAGTTCAAATCGTGTGAATCCCAATCATTTCTCAAACGTGACTTTGAGAAACTTGCTTAATCTCTTGTTCCCTTAGCACTGAGATGGGGCAATAATGTTATTTGTGGTTCGTTTATGTGCTGAAGGTTTGAGTCTGCTAATAGGTTGTAAGCTCTCCCTGCAAAGTCCTAATTAGTCTTGTTTGCTTTTGTGTCCCCAGCCCTGGAAGAGCATATGGTACCTAGAAGGTGCTTAGTAAGTGAAGTTTGCCTGGTTAAATGAATGAGAGTCACCGGAAACCCAGCGGGAGCTATGATATAATGATGGGGTCCTCGTGTTTCTGAGCTCATGCTTTGCTCCTTAGGAGCTCATGTTTTGCTCCTTTTCTTGCAGGACCCGGGTCAAGCTGGAAAGCCTGGAAGATGCCTACATCCTGCGGGGAGACGATGACTCCCTGTCCGACAAGCATGGCTGCCCTGCTTACGTGAGCCCGGAGATCTTGAACACCAGTGGCAGCTACTCGGGCAAAGCCGCCGACGTGTGGAGCCTGGGAGTGATGCTGTACACCATGTTGGTCGGGCGGTACCCTTTCCATGACATTGAGCCCAGCTCCCTCTTCAGCAAGATCCGACGCGGCCAGTTCAACATTCCAGAGACTCTGTCGCCCAAGGCCAAGTGCCTCATCCGAAGCATCCTGCGGCGGGAGCCCTCCGAGCGGCTGACCTCGCAGGAGATTCTGGACCACCCTTGGTTTTCTACAGATTTTAGCGTCTCGAATTCAGGATATGGTGCTAAGGAGGCGTCTGATCAGCTGGTGCCGGATGTCAACATGGAAGAGAACTTGGACCCTTTCTTTAACTGAGCTCACGCCCCACGGAGACGGAGCTGGTACCAGGAGCGAAAGAGGGCAGTGGAAAGGAGTTCTTCCAGGGAACACACGTCACCTGGCTCGGTAGCAAGAAGGACACTGACACTCACATGTTTCTTGGTTCAGAGAAGGAAAATCTTACAGGAGCTGGCCGAACACACAGCAGGGGGCAAGTGGTGTTTGGGTGGGGCTCGGGCTCCCGGGTCCGGTCAGAGCGGGGGAGCCCCTGGAGCTCCTCCTCCCTGATTGGCCCCAGAGACCCCCCCCTGGCAGTCAGGCTCCGCCTACCCCACTTTTCATTTTGCTCAAAAATAGCTGCAGGTCCTGACAGAATCAAAACTCTGCCTCACACACACATCTTGGCATCGCACTGTTAGCATTTAACTTCTTGTCATGATTCAGGGAAGGTACAATTGGCTAAGGGTTTTGTTTTGTTTCTTCTCCTTTTTGAAGAAGCCAACCACCTATCCGATAATTAATGTTCACTTAAAAACAAATTCGGTGCACACAGACTGACCTGCAACCCGGGTGCTAAACTAAAAGAAAATAGAAGTCCAGTTTGTGTCTCTTAACCACTCTCTTCAACTCGCTTCTTCTGAGCAAACTATTTCATATCCCGGTCAGGAAATGAGATGTTAATTATTTGCTCCCTGAAGGGGAGAAAAAAATCTGCCCTTTAATAAGCTATTCTGTTTTTTGTCAATTGGTTTGTGGCAGGAAGCTATTAGAAGTCAAACTTCCAGATGCATTACTGCTATCATAATTTAAAGAATGAGAAAAAAAGGAAGAGAGGGAGAGACATTGGACTCTTTAATTGTTTTTTTCTTTTGAAGGATGAGGGTGGCCGGCAAGCGTCCTCTCGGGGGGCGTGGTAGCCGAGCGGTGGGTAGGGTGAGACGGTGGGAAGCTTTTGGAGTCGGACGCTTTTGCAACCCCTGACCCTCGAGTTATCGTTTTTGTCTTTGCTTTATTGGAGACCAGTGAGACAAAGCAGGTTGTCCCACGTGTATCAAATACAGGGCAGCTATTTCGTTTTCTTTATGAAGAATGATCCTTTTGGCTTGGAAGGCCCTCTGGTTTGGACGAAAACCCTCGGTAGAGACAAGCGGGAAAGAAAAGAAGCTGAAAGCTAGGATGATATAAATAAAAACAGCTCTCTATCCCAATACGCACCTTTGTATCTTCAAGGACTCTTCTATTTATTAAGGAAAATGTCACATTGTGATGTATTAAGCCAGTATTTCAATTACGGGTCGACTTGGGATGACATGTTACATGCTGTTGTTAACATTTATATATATATATTTTTTTCTTGTTTTGAGTATTTCTGTCCCTGAAATAACCTTTTCTTTGGCTTTTCTAGATAGCTTTATTTGATTTTGAGTGGCCCGTTGTTGCTTTTTTCGTTGTTGGTTTTTTTTTTTTTCGTTATTAACGGCTTTTCTATTGCTGTATGATGCAGAACTCCTTTGGCATAAATATTTGTGTTTCCAGTACCTCAGTTGTTCGGATTTTACTGCCTGTATGCGTTTTGTGAAATGGTCCTGTGTTGGGGTAGGTCACGTGTGGACTCTAGTATGTAACTGTTACTTGAATCTGTGCTCCGTTATCGTGTGTGGCATGTGTGTGCAAACCTGGATGCTTCATGCCTGCCCAGCAGGAGCCCGCCTTCACCCTCCCGTGAGGGCGGCTTACCCTTCATGTCAGGAGACACGGCGGCCATGGATTTGCCCTTGATTCTGCTTTGACGATGGAAGATGTGAAGGAGTGAGGTGTTGCGCACCCTGAAGACGGTGCTGTGTCGAGGAGGACCTGTTTTTTCTCCCGCCTCCCCTATTTTTTAAGAACCCTGGAGGAGGAAAGCTTGGTAACACGCATGGCAGGGATCTGTGGCCTCTGGTGCTTTGTCCTGTATTTGGTTTAATGTTTTTGTCCTAATCTCTTCAATCAATAAAATCGTGCGTATTTAACTAAAATTCCGGGCTCCGGCAAATGATTGACTTGCATCGGTGGTTTGTGGCGGCTGCGTACCACCGGCCAGGAACTCACGTTCCCCGAGGTCTTCCCTCAGGGGCGTCCAGCCTTCCGGCGTCTCTGGGCCGCACTGGAAGAAGAAGAGTTGTCTGGGGCCGCACGTTAAATGCATTGTGACGTGTCATCACACACACACAAAATCTCAGCGTGTTTTAAGTAAATTAGTGATTTCCGCATTGGGCTGCATTCACGGCCATCCTGGGCCGCATGGGGCCTGTGGGCCGCAGGCAGGGCACCCTGTCCGGGTGAACCACGACTACTGGTTACACAGGGCAGACGCTGCCTTCTGTCGTGACTGGGCACGGGCTGGCCAGTTCAGATGGAACGTCTCACTGATAGGTAATCCCTCACTGACTTCATCATCAGCACCCCCTTTGGAGGTTGTGTTCCTATCACAGATTAAGAAACAAGCCCGGAAAGATACAGAACTTTGGTCTCGGTATACCCCCTGTAAGGGGTAGAGTCGGGCGTGGACTCCCAAGTCCGTCGACTCCCAAAGCCCATCACGCTTTCTATGACTTGATCCCAGAGGTTCTCAGGGCGAGTGGTGTAGAAGCTCAGGAGTGGCCATTCTCCCCCTGGACCCCATCATCCAGGCTGCGACATGGATCCCCCAGAAAATCCACATCGACTTCGAACCTGATGGGAAATGTCCAAGGAGGAGATCGCCCAGCTCCCAGGAGACCTTCTCGCTGATCCACAGAACGTCAGCTGGGTGGGTGCCGTGGGCAACTCCGTCCCCTGTGCTCCTCCTTTTACAGAAGTCGTGGCAGCCCAGGGGGCCAAGTCGGTCCTGAAATGTTAAGACGGAGCCTCCTGTGTCATTTCAGCGCAGGTGGGAGGAACAGACTTGGATGGGGACAGAGGCCGTGGGCGGGCAGAGTGGACGAGTGGGGCAGGCGCACGGATTCCTGGAGGCTTGGAGGATGCGTCCCCACCTGCCTCTGTCAGGAGGTGTCTTGGGAGAGGTGGCAGCTGCATCAGAGTCCAGAAAGAATGGGTTTGGGGAGTGAAGGAAGAGGAACCGCCGTATCACCCTAAGCAGAGAGATGGGTGTGGGAGAAGTGTGCAGAGGCTTGCCCAGGTGAGCGCTGTCGCTGCCAAGCTGCGGGTAGACCCCTCTGCAGCCCTTGCAAAGATGGGTCGGTGCGCAAGGACATGGCCGGAGCGGGGGCTCTCTAGTCCATGGGAGCAGTCCTCTAAATCCACAAAATGCTTATTGTCTCGTGATGTCACCTGTGCGTCCCCAGCGCCACCCAACTCAGTGCCAGGCACGTGGGAGTTTTCAGTAACAACTGTTAATGGAGGTATCACTGGTGCCGGAGACTCTGCTGCTGAGTTTCCTTCCGACCCCAGGTTTCTGGGAGGTGCAATCATTAGAAAATAGCTTTGCAGGGTTTGAGGCCCACCAGTGGCTTTTGTTAGGGCGCAGATAGGCTGATCCAATTTCTTTGCTCTTTCACTGCCTGTGATTAAGCAAGAACGGGCCTGCTGCCTAATGAGCAGCTGTTTGAATTGTGTTCTGTCAAAGCTTCGCATGCGGGGCTGCTGGGGGAAGGAGTTGTGGGCACACACTCCCAGCTTCTGCATAATGAGCCTCCACCTTGGTGGGGACCCAGCACCAGCAAGCTCGTTCCCCCTTAATGTCTCAAGGCTCAGAACCAGCCAGAAACCTTTTATTTTCTAATCTCTTTGGGAAGAGACAGCTCACCCCCTTGTTACTTAAAACAGACCTGGGGCAGGGCAAGGGGCCTGGGCCACCGGGAGAGAGAAGCAGGGATTTGGGAAGTAGCTGGCCCAGGCTTTGAATCTTTCTTCGCCTGTTGGCAGTCCCTGAGCAAATCACTTTTATACGGACCAAGGTCACGGAGAGGATTAACTGAGTTGGGGTGCGTCGAGAGCTTAGGCCTGTGCCAGGATGGAACGCTGACTGTTCCTATGATCAGCTGGAGGCACAACAGGCTGGAGTTCTTTCAACTGGGGAATGGCGCTGGAGTTGAGAATTGATGGAGTACATTCAAGGACAGTGACAGGGACACACTGAGACCCCTCCCCTGCCTCATCCCAAGCACCTTCCCTTTACAGTGTTCCGCGTGTGGTTCTAATGCAGATTTATAGAAAGAAAGACAAAGGTTCTGCTGCTCGATATGTTTGAAACTATTGGTCAATTCTTACTCACAATGAAGACTTAACAAAGCAAATCTGGCAAAGCAACCAAGGTCCCAAGAAATCAAGGACATCAGGAGTCACCCAGAGAGTAGGCAGTGGACTCCGAACGGAGGGCCGAGGTGAGCTGCGGCTTTTGTGGTGGGGTCCCTACACACGTACCAAGGGTTCTGTTGTGTACCCAACTCCTCTCACTGTAACCCTAGGTCTTTCCCATGGTGGCCGGTCCATTCTCTTCAGAGACTTGCTTGGTGACCAATCTCTAATGGGTGTCAGATGATAACCTGCAATAATTATGAGTTATATATCAGTACACTAAACGCCTGAACCAAAGTGCTTAGTTACTGTGCTTTGTAGAGGCTCTTACTTATACAAGTTGGATGGTTGTCTTGTCACCCAACAGCAGGCAAGGGCCCTGTAATTCAACTTTGGACACTGAACGCCTCTCTGAGCCCATGGATGACCCTTGTCAAGTCTGTGTCATTTCTGTGCACTTGAGTCCCCAGGGTGAATATACATGCTGTCACTGTGGGAAGCCTGACTTTGAAAGAAAGACCTGGCCTAAGAGATGGAGGGAAAGGGGGAATAGGGACCAACGTCTCTTACTTAATCCATCAATTATTATTATTATTATCCCCCAGCATTTCAAAACAGGTAGCAAATGTTACTCAAGCGAACCTCCAAGAGACCAAAGTAATTGAAGGGTGCCATCCAGTGAAGGAGTTAACACCGCCTCCTGTATTTGAACCCGGTTTCCCAATCCCGATAGCTGTTCCACCCTGGCGAAGGAAATGGCTCTCAGCACAGAGACCTAAGTGCTGAGACCTGGAAGCTGTGACTACGGCCCCCTCTCTCCTCTCCCACCCATTCTACAAATGTTTCTGCTGCTCGCAGAGGGGTTGCCTAGGAAATCATTCCAGTACCAGCTGATGCGGGTTGTGTGGCTGGGTTGTGCAGTTACTGCATAAGAGTTATTGACTTGGCACCCAAGAGGGGACCCTGCAGTCTTGCAGCATCTTCCCCCACAGGAATGTTGGTCCTCAGCAGGAGAGGAGGGCCATGTCTTCAGACTTTAGGCATCTGGATTCTGGGGACCCCAAACCTTTGGACGAATGCATCAAGGTGCATCAGGGACCCAGATTTCCCCAACCAGGACCTTGACTTCTTTATAATGGACCTGCCTTCGTGACATACTCAGTTATCTTTGAAGCTCTACGTGAAGTACCAAATCCTGAGTTTGAACATCAACATTTTGTGTTCTGCCACAAAACCAGAAAAGAGCATCTCAGTGAGCTACCAAAGAGGCCCTCTGGTCCTCGCACTCAGTTTTCAGTAGCTCGCTAACTGCCCTCCATCTCTCAGTGCCCCTCTGTATCCAATGCCATCCCATCATCCTTGTATTCATTCTTCGCCCATACTTTCCAAATACTGAATCTGCGCATTGACTGGGGTGTATCTCTTTACTCAAAGTTGCCTCTGCTGAAAGCGTTAGCGATCGTGCCCCCACTTTGTACTGGAGACCCTCTGTGCTCTGCACACCTCCTGATAGGCAGTCCTCAGTGCAGCTGGGTGGTGTGTGATCCAGCCCCAACCCCTGTCTGACCACCTGCTTTCGTGGACGACCCCACTCCTGGTGTTACTGTGTCAGCTGCATCTTCACCGAGCAGAAGCTAAGTTAGCATCACAATGCAGGCGATCTGCTGAGGAGAAATGCCTGTGAAAGGAAGCCGGAGGAAGCAGGGCCGGGCAGCCTGCCCACAGCCATGTGGTCCTCAGAGCCTGGGCCCTGGTACCAGCCTCTTGCTTAGACAGTGGCTGCGCCATCTGGGGAAGAGCAAGACCTCAGCTCCGAAGCTGAGCTGGACGCGAACAAGATAACAGCTGTGAGCTGCCAGCCGGCTTGATCCACGCCATTTGTGAGGTAGAGCAAGCAGATGATGACGCTTAGGGAAACAGAAATTCCACTCCAAAGATTCGGTTCCTCAATGTCAATACGTCCGGATCACCGAGGTCTGGCTCAGGCTCTGCAGGAGCGTGCGAGCTGGTAGGAGAGACCTGAGTTGAAGGCTTTTCATTTTTCAACGCCATTGGGATTCCCAGCTCTCTGATCACGCCTGGTTAAAAAGAAATAAAGTCAGACTTCAAAGGGAAGTACACGTCCTCCCTGGAACACGCCGGCCCATAGGAAGGAGAAACAATGGGGTGACATCCTCAGGCCGGCCTTTTCTTTTCTGGGAAGGAAGCAGAGATCTCCGGGGCCTGGCAGGGTAATGGAGCCCCCTGCCCCCCTGGCCGGGGAGGCCGGGGAGGCCGAAGAGGCCTGGGGCCCAGAGGAAGCTGGAAAGGTGGCCTGGGAGGACTTGATAGGGAGGGGTCTGGAAGGGACGCGTGAGGAGGAGACCCACCCGCCCCCTGAGTATTGCGGATATTTATCTTCTGCTGTCGGCCCGCTGTCCCCACAGCACCCTGGGAAGCAGAGGCGGGGGAGGGCGGACTTTCCCTGCCGGGCCAGCTCTCAGACACACTGATTAGCATCTTTTCCCAAGAACACAGAGCCAGGGCCAGGGCCCTGGTCTTCTGACACCTAGTCAAATGCTCACCTAGCTGAACCAGACTCAGGGCATGAAAAAGAATTTTGAAATATAAGCTCCTTAGTAATTATTAAAACGGACACATACCTTAGCCTTCTCTGTGCCCTGCAGTGCACAGGTACTGTCTTCGCAGATGTGCTGCTTGGATGGTACAGAAACTTCAAACTCACCTGGTGTGGTCCCCATGGATGTGGATGAGGACCTTGAAGGTCAGGGAGGGAAAGGAACTTAGTCGTTGTCCTTACCACGTGGCCCTTCAAGGCACGACTCCAGAGTCCCCTGTTCCAGAAAGCCCCGCCGGAACCACCACCCTGCCCGGGGGCCACGCTCCGCCTCTGGACTGTCGTCTTCTTGAGGGCTGGGCCCAGGCTGACGAACTCTTCTCTCGATTCCAGTGGCCCACGCAGGTCCGGGCACAGAGTCAGGGTTCGTCAAGTGTGTGTTGAATGAATGAAGATGGACCAGAGACATTCTCAGGGGCCAGCCGGAGAGCTGGGTCTCCCGTGGCTCTCAGAACGCAGGAGTCCGATAGCGACACGGCAGCTGAGATGATTGTGCCAAGGCGGGCAGGGCGGGCAGGGAGGAAAGGCCGAGGACAACTGGTGAGCCGGAGAAAGGATCCTTTCTAAAAATCACTACACTTTCCTGCATTACATAGGAAGGTTTGTCATTTTTAACATGCTGAACCCAGCTGGCTGCTGGGCGGTGCAGAGTCGTAAAGACTAAGAAGAGCCCCGAGACCATAGAGTGTCTCAGCTCCTTCCACCCCTTCAGGGACGGAGCTCCAGAGCAAACAGGCTTCTCGCAGGCACCATCATAGACTTATTCTTGGACCTCCATGTGTGGTCTGGAAAGTGACTGGCCATCAGCAGGTATGAGGTCTGTCCAGAACGTACCCAGCCCCAGATTACGAAAAATAGAGGCGTTTATTGAAGAAGATACAAGATACAAGAAACATTGTACACAGGACAATGATGCCTCAGTTCCCTTCAAAGTAGGCACCTGGGACCTCACACGGTTCTCCTAGCATCCCTTCCACTGTTCAAAACACTGTAAAATCCTTTGCTTGGAATTGCCATCAGCTGCCCCATCGTATTTTCTAAATCTTATCAATGGTCTAAAATCTCTTCCCTTTCAAAGGTGATTTTAGTTTTGGGGAAAGCCAGAAGTCGCAGGGTGCTAAATCTGGCCTGTAAAGGGGCTGAGTCACCTGGGTGATTTGATGTTTCACCAAAAAAACTCTGCGTGAGACGTGATACATGAGCAGGTGCAGTGTTGTGATGAAGCTGCCCATCACCAGTTGCCCATAGCTGTGGCCTTCAGAATCATCTGAATAACTTCCACACAAGAATGTTGAAATTTAACACAAAATTTGATGCAGATTTGCTCCTCTACTCGCTCAGCCATTTCGAGTGCAACGGCCACACAGTGCACATGCTCACTCAATGGCGTCTACTGCCCCCACTGCCTAGTACAGTGAAGTTGTCATTGTTCATGTGTGCTCATTCCAGTCCACTCTCCTCGGCTGCCAGGTTACATCAATGTAATGAAAACCATTCTCATTACACTAACAAGGGCTGGGCTTTTTCCAGACAAACCTCGTATTTGCAGACTGAACACTGGGTTTAACAGACGGTTGTTTCTTCCCAAAGTCAACGCAGTTTGATGCCTTTTTGCCAGAGATGTTATTCTGGAGAGAAATGCAAAATGTGTCTCAACACGAGGAAGTTTTTCCCATATGATTTTCACAAGGTTCACCAGGGTCAGTATGAAATTTACCGAGGTGCTGTCCAGCCCAGGGAAATCCTGAGGCCGCTCCTAGTAGAAGAACCTCTGAAAGGACAGTCGGGTTTCCCTGGGAAGAGCTTGGCCGTCTTTACATGCCACCCATCGAGCTGGATTTCCTGATATTTTCCCCAAGAGTTTATCGTCAGTTTATTTGCATAACGAGAACTTCATCAAACTCTATTTTCTGTAGTTCATATTTTTTTAGAATGCATCTCTCTCATTTTCTAAGTATAAACTTGTCTGTGTTATTAAACATACTTTTTCAAGCCTCACTCATCTCATCCACCCCAGATGAGATTCTGACACTCACCTGGGGGAACTCTCTCGGCGAGTCTTAGCCCGGCAGCGGACCACAGCAGACCACCGGACTCCATAACCAGTGTGGGGTCCCGGGGAGATTCCAGGGGCCCTTGGCAATTACAACGCAGTGTGATGCATGAGAAATGAGAACAGCAGGACTCAAAATTCAAATGCTGCTATTCCTTCAGTGTGTGAATTTGGGGCAATCCCTTAGACTCTCTGAACTCACACGTGATTGACAACTATTTCTGAAATACTCTGTTGTGAGAGCAAGCCTTGGGGAAGTGGTGGGTGGAGACTGCAGACATCACCAAAACAGGTGGGGGCGGGCCGAGGAGGAGGAGGAGGAGGAGGAGGAGGAGGAGGAGGAGTGGCCTGGCCTTTCTCTGCAGTTGGCAATGCTTAGTTGCATGTTACGAAGGGTGGTCTCCAAGGCACCGGCCTTTCTGCCAGCTTACAGATGCCTTTCCCAGGGAGAAGGGCCTGGATATTGCATCTTTGATGTAAGGTACAGTTGGTAGTTCTGACCCATAAAGGCTATTGACTCAGTTTCCCTGTGGCCTATTTAGCTCCCACGACAGAGGTGTACCAACAACTCACCTCCATGTGATTCTGCTGCTGTGAGACCTGGGTTAGCAGAATTATCACTCTCACTGGTAATATTACAGCTAAGTCATCCCATAGAGATTCCTTAGAGATATATGTATTGCCTTAGATCACTCCTTCATTGATACAATAATTATATACAACATTAAGGATAGACACCAAAGGACAATGGGGGAAAGGAGAAAAGGGTAAATAGCCTAGAACTGAACATAAATTCAGTGCCGACCTCCTTCTCCATCTTCATTTCCTCCATTCCTCTTTCCCTTTCTCCCTCCCTCTTTCCATTGTGTATTTATTCCATCAGACATTAAATCAGCAAATATTCCTGACAACATTTCTGCATCGTGCATTGTTCAGGAAATACAGACATAACAGGCATGTTATTCCTGCCCATCAGGAACTCGGGGTCCAAAGGGGACAAGAAACGGGACCATCACAGTGCTCTGTGAGAATTTCTGTGACATACATAAGCTTCAGGAGTGACAGGGCCACTTGATCCAGCCTTGGGGGAGGCGAAGAAGGACCCGCTGGAAAAACAGTACGGCCAGACTGAGTCCTGAAGGCGTGAAAGGGTGACCAGAAGGCCCACTGGTCCGAGACGATGGCATATTTCCACCTGCCACTGCCCGCACCTAAACAGAATTGGGTATGAAATGCTCTGTGCCTGAGTCAATGAAATGAATGAATGAATTAGCAAAAACATACTTTTCCTGTCAGCAACCTCTCAAAATATTTTTTTTCTAGCATTGTAAATTGTATACAGAGATACGATAAGCCATGTTTCTAGGATCAGTTTTATCACAGTCACAAATTGTTCCTGATTGCACTGTGCAGTCCCTTCAATGTCCCCAAAAGTGTATGTGTGGCATTGAAATGGGGAGCACAACCTTCCAGAAAATACAAGGGTAAATGGAGGGAGATAGTTCCATGGGCACTGTGGCCATCCAGAAAGACTCTGGAAAGAGGCCTCTAGATCTGAGTCTCGATTGATTTCCTAGGATGGAAATGTCTGCCAACAGGATTACGAAAGGCTCTTGTTACCGGGTTTGCTGAGAGCTGGGCCTCAGTCTCCAGTTTGGGGGATGCTTACGTTGCAGAACAAACCAGGGGGACAGCCGGGTTGGGCTGACTCAACGCAGGGACGACTGGGACAAGCTCCAACTCATGCCGTCAGCAGAGGTAGTTCGGTAAACCTTTGTCCACTTGGGCCGTTTGTCTTTCTGGACTTCAGACCTCACACAATGACCCACTCCCACTCAGACCCACAGTTTCTGTTGCCTGTATTGTATCAGCTGAAGAAAATAATTTCATCCTGTTTTCCAAAAAGCTTATTTTTATTTTTCACATTTACTGAAGAAAAATATAGCCTCCCATGCTAGAGACTTAATAGGTGTTGAAAACATAAGAACAGAACAAGATGCTGTTGGTTTGACTCTGGCTCTGCCTCTTTGAAGTGCAAAGATGCGAAGTTACTTGACATTTCTGTACTTCAGTTTCTTCATCTGTAATTTGGGGGTGATTATCACCTACTTCCTATGTCTATTGTGATATTTGCACAGGACAGGAGATTTAAGTAATGCAATAATGTCTTGCTATTATTATAAGGTGCCCAGGTTTGAGCTCTTTATATTAATTTCCTTCCTATGAATCCTAGGAACCTTGGGGACAAACATTTGCTTAGAGGAGAGAGAAAGACTCATAACTACCAACTGGTTGCGGATGAGTCCGTGGTCTCCCTGGGAGGCCTTGGAAGGGAGTCTGAACGTTCTGTGCACCCAGCAGACCTCCCTGCAGGACTGTGCAAAGGGCATTCTGGGCAGCATGGGACCAGGGCCAGGACTGGGGGTGACCTCAGGTGTCCCCGTGGATAGCAGTTAAACCACTCAGGAGAGATCCTATGGAAAACAAGGATCGGAATGCTAGGAGGTGTTGCAATATTATTTTAGAAGATTCATCTGCTTAGTATTATAGTTCCCCTCACTTAACCCTCGGAGGTTTTGGACTGTGTTCTGGTGTAAAATTTTTTTTCTGTTTAGAAAGAGTTCCGCTCATTGCTCATGACTTTAGCAGACTGCACATCAGGAGAACTTGTTTATCCTGCTAAGTGAGTCATCGATATCCTGCTCTATACTAAGCCATGGAATGGTAGACTTGGACGGATCTCAGGGCTCCTCTGGCTCAGCCTCCTCGTTTTACCCGTTGGGGAATGGAGGCCCAAAGGGGAGAGGGGTATGCACGGAGTCACACCCCTGTGGACCCGATCCTAACAAACAGGCTTCCTGATTCCAAGTCGTGCGTGTAATTTAAATGTAACAGACATCTACAAAGTTTTGGAGGGACTCGATAGAAAGAAAACCATGTTAGAAATGATAGAACGTTATGTTCTAATTGGACATTTCAGCAGCTATGGAAGAAATTCATACTTAAGAAGGGGAATATGGCACTTAGTTAAGGAGACACAAATAGAAAATAAATCCATCATCATTCTGCCTAAAAATGTTTGTGTGCTTACTCCCCAGGCACCCTGTGACGCCCTCGGATATGCAAGGGAACAGGGCAGATACGAACCCTGCTCTCACCCAGTGGTCTAGGGAGCTCTCGAGTCTCTACATCTCAGGTGGCTCTCAGACTGCTCGCCTGAAGTACCAGGGTTTCATGGAGATGCCTCCAGGTCTTCTGTGAAGCTGCAAAGGAGATCAAGCTGGGTTCCAGCCTCTCCCCACCCACCCCCACGGCAACTACGAAGCTGCCCTGTCGTCTCCTTCCATACTGGGACTTCATGTAAGGATTGCACTGGAAGACACGATTCCTTTGATGAATTCACTAAGTCGGTTCATGCTGCCTCCTTCTATTCTTCAGAAAAATCTCCACCTGTAAGTGTAAAAACTCAGCTCACATGATCTGGAGAGCAGAAACAATAGAGTTGATTGGAAACCTTTGGCTGCATCAAGTTTTAGGCTCAGCCAGGTCAAGGGGCTCAGGCATGGGCAGGGCTGCCCCCTCTGTTTGGTGCCAGATAAGGTAAGATCCCAGAACTAAAGTATGAACACCAGGGTTTCCTTCTTTTCTTTTCTCTTTTCTTTTCTTTTCTTTTCTTTTCTTTTCTTTTTTCTTTTCTTTTCTTCTTTTCTCTTCTCTTTTCTCTTTCTTTCCTTCTTTCTTTCTCTCTCTCTCTCTTTCTTTCTTCTTTCTCTCTACACTCTGCTTATATCTGCTTCACTTCCTTAGTCACAATCCACCTCCAAATAGCAGGGATGTGACTGTTGGCTGCCCCAGATTTATAACTTCCAGAAGAAAGAAACATTTCCTCTCTATAAATGCATATAGCCATCCAGGAAATAATATAACTTGTTCTGCTTGGGTATCTTGCTTATCTCTGGACAAATCAGTGGAGCCGGGGCACAGGGGCACTCGTACTGGTTAGTCAGCTCAGGTACCGTCTCCTGTGGAGGGACCTGGGCACTATGATTGACAGTGCCACCTGCACCAAAGATAACGGCCTCATTGAAAGAAAGATTGAGAATGTGCAGGTGGGAAGACCAAAGCTACAGCATCACAGTCTACTCCATCCTCGCTCTCTCTTTAAGTTGATAGAAGATCGATCAACTTATTTTTTCTCATATTGACTGAATTGCAACAGTGATTCCTGGCAGCTCAAAATAATGCATGGGAAAGATAAAATTCAAAACCCTGATGTCCAGTTACAAAGGCAAAATGGAATGATCATCACAGTATTCTTAGGTGCACCAGCTGGGAGGAGACCTGTACGCTGAGAACAGAGTTTTAGTCTGGACTTCCTAGCACTCCAGTCGGACCAGGGAAGAGTGGGCCCGTGATTCTCATGCTCCAATATTAGAATCTAGTCGCCACGGGGCAAACGACTTTTTTCTCACTTTGAGGTCTGAGTTTAGTTTGTCATGGATACTTTTGTCTATGAGGCATTTGTGTAGCTTTTTTGTTTGTTTTTGATTTTTTAAAAGCCAGTAGATAATTCTCCCACCCAAAATCTGCAACTCTGGTTGGTTCTTTTCTAAGCCTTTTGCCGAAAATGAGTAAAGACAGCACCTTTTAAATGGATGTTATTCAGAAAGAGCACCATGCTACTAAGGGAGGTGGAGACCGCTGAGGAAGGTGACTATGCTGAGGGTTAAAGGATCAATTTAGGAGTTTCGCGGCCACAGGAAGAACCAGCAACAGCCCTCTTCTCTTCAAAGGGAAACGTTTGTTCTCTGTCTCAGTAAAGAATACTGGAACCGTAAGAGTGCATTGCAAATACGGTCCATTTCATAGAGAAAGTCACTACAAAGGGATTATCTCCAGAAAAGCTTGACATCAGTGATAACGCCGCCTGTATTATACTGCATTGTCACTCTTTGGATGAGACAAGCAAATAGAAAGCAATCTGTTCATTTTCTAGGTGAGAGAATGCATGCGAATTCCACAAAAGGCAAACAGAGCCCGGTGCACCCACAACGCAACAGCCCTGAGGGCTGGGCAATTCGGATTGTTTCTGGCTCTGCCCTTATTTGTGATGTGTCCTGTCCTGTCAAGATCCCTTATTTAAACTTTGTTTTCAAAATCAGCAAAGTACTACACCTGATTTACGAGATTACTAAGATTTCCTCTGGCTTTACGTGTCCACGTCTAAATTATATTTTTCTTTTTATTTATCTTATTGTTTTTAGAACATGTCACTTTTTAAAAAAGATTTTATTTATTTATTTTTAGAGAGCGAGGAAGGGAGAAAGACAGGGAGAGAAACATCGATGCTGCTCGTGCGCCCCCTACTGGGGACCTGGCCTGCAACCCAGGCAAGTGCCCTGACTGGGAGTCGAACAGGCTTTGCTTTGCAGTCCAGTTCTCAGTCCCCTGAGCCCCACCAGCCAGGTCTACATTATATTTTTAATTATACAGATTGTAGAAAACTATGCTTACCTATTTGATTATTAAGTGACAATATTGCTACCCACATGGAGCTTTTGGAAATTGGTCTTGTGAATTGGCAATAAATCTCCCATTTCCAAAACACTCTTGTTTTTCTGTTTTTCTCTTGACAAAACTGACGTTTTGCTGAGAAAGATTTCGAATGTCTCTTGTTCTTAATAGTGTGCTCTTTATGAACAACCCTCCTCCTCAAGATACACACACACACACACACACAAGATTCATTTTTCTCGAAGATCTTTTTTCTCTGTAGCTTCTCCATGCGACGTGCACTTAGGTCTGCCCATCACGAGAGCCCCCCCCCACCACTCTGCCCAGACAGCAGGCATCCCAGGGTGCAGGTTCGCTTTGGGAGAGGACACCCCAGTGCAAGAACAGGACGTACCCTTGGAAGCTGTTTCCCCCACCTCCATGAGGGGGCATGTGTTGAAAATGGGGAAGAAAGGCTTCCTCTACAAAGATGGAGAGTCTTCTCCCAGTTCTGCCAATGAGCTAACTCAGTGCACAAGATTTGCTGAGCTGGACAGGCCACCGGGCGGTGCACAGCTCGCTTGCACACATGCTAGTTCCCGCGGCCTTCACAAACAGCCCTGCAAAAAGGCAGTGCTCACCGTGCGCTCTGGACGAGGCCGTGCAGGCCCAGGAGGCTCACTGAAGTGCCAAGACAGCTCTGGGGGAGGAAAAGAAGGGGAACCAGGGCTGAGTCCAGCTCTCGCCAGCGCACTTCGAGAGTGCGGGCTGGCATTTTCAATCCCTGGGACTCAGTCTCCTCACGGGTAAACCAGGGACCATAACCCCAGTCCGCCTAATTCACAGGAAGGAGTGTGTTCCGAGAACACAAATGCCATTCATTTTCTACTGACCAGAATCCAAGTCTATTTCAATAGCTCAGAAACATGGTCAAATATCAAAGGCCTGAATTTAGCAACTCTGAAAGCCCGAACGGGCCAAGCACCACACAAGCTCTGCCTTCTCCTCGGAACAAGGTGGCATTAAGGAGGAAGCCCAGAGCTGACCTAGGACCCCATCCAGTGGGACCTGAGCGCAGAGGAATGAACTGCGCATTTGCAAGTTCGGTGTGGTTTGAGACTCCATTTGTGCAAAGAAGTTACCGACGGTGGAGGGGAAACATTTTTGTGGATACAAAAAGTGGAGATGAAATAGGAAAAAAAAACTCATGCATTTGAGAACCTTACAAAAATAACAAATGAATAAGTTATTGAAAAACGTTGGAACATGTTCTTTCTCAGTGCAACTCTTGAGCTCTCTTCCTGTAGCTATTGCTCTTAGTCATCTTCATTTTTTAAGGTATTTATTTGGAGTCTGTTGCTGCTGGCTTTTCCCAAGACAGCATCTGAGTACCGCCTACCCTCTAAGCCTTCAGCCTGGGCCTGTGCTGTCTCTCAGATCCCCCCACACCACCTCCCAGAACCACCCACACCCCCTGCCTCAGCCCCCCACAGGAAGCTTGGGAGAACCCCTAGGCTCAGACCGCCGTGAACTGACCTTCAAGCCTGCCCACTGACAATTGCCAGGTCTAATTCCTCTGGTCCAGAGCACCTGACAGCTTGCGCTGGTTGATCCCTGTAGCTTACAGAGGGCTGGCAGATTTAGCAAATCATAATACAGATATCCACGTACGTTTGGGCTTCATAGATAAATAAATATTTTTTTAGCATAACTATGTCCTGGTGGTGCTGGTGATATTACCCTAGGGAAGGAAGCAGAGTGGGAATCATGCTCCCATTATACAGAGCAGGAAACTGAGACCCATGAGGGGGAAGGATGCTGTCTGTGATCGCACAGCGAGACGGCAATATTGCCGGGATTTGAACCCAGGTGGGCTGACCTCAAAGCCCAGGCTTTGCCATGGCTTGTGCCTTCTCTGCTAAATGTAACAGTATATCTACAGCACTTGACAGTTTTCAAAACACTTTCAGGTGCAGGATCTTAATTAGTCTTCACAGGAACCTTTGAGATTGGCTCCACATTTCATTTGTTCGAAGACACTTTTTTTTTGCTTTTTTAACACTTTAACCTCTCTGAGTTCAGCATGTATTTTACTGTCAGTAGTGTGTCAGTCTAACTGGCAGAATTTTTTTTCTCAGAAGAGCAGAAAATAATGGCATCCTGGATGCCGGTCAATGAAACGTTATTATGTATTTTCTGCAGCTGAGGAAAGAGGCCCAGGGAGCTCTGGTCTCTAGAATAAGGCGGCAGACACTATAATTAAACCTGTCTTCCTGGCCTTCTCCTCCCCTCCTGTTGAAAGGAAATGACACAAACTTTGTCCCCAAGACACACAATGGAAAGAGGGTGGGCTTGGGGAAGGCTGCCAGATACCAGATCTCCAAGAGGAGGGTGGGGCTCTGTGCTCCCGTTCCCTAGGTTTCTGTGTAGGTCCAGAACTTAAAGACTGGGCGTTTAAATGAAGGATCTAGCAAGGGATGGCTTTCCCGCTTTTGTCTAAATCTTGCAGAGGAACGGCACGGAAGAAAACTACAGCAAGCTGCTGTGTAAGGCAAGTGGAAGACGCGAAGAAGTGGGAGACAGAACGCACCCTGGGAAAGCCATCCTGGGCCTGGCCCTGACGCTGCTGCGTGACTCAGGGAGCCTTCTGCCACCACTTCCTCTCCGAGCCCGGCTCTGCAGTCTAGACTGAGCTGGAGGCGATCATTCTTGGTACCCGGCCCACATTTCCCAGCTTGCATTCACAGAACCTCATTCCAAGTGTTGTGTTCCTGGGCTCAAAACAGCTAATATCAGGAGGGAATCTTCATCAGGGAAGAGAAATACATTTTGCAGAACAAAGAGGAGGAGGAGGAGAGCAATCCTGCACCGACTGCAAGCAGGCAGGTCTGAGATGGAACTGATTTACCCTTTCAGAGCTTAAGAAGCAAAAGACATCTGCCGGAAAGATGATCATTTCAGCAGAGAGGATGTGAAGGCTCTAGAATTAAAGGCATTCAGCGTGGTCTTTCTTTTAAAGAAACCGAGCTTAAAACTGGAAGTTTGTACGGATCCGACGTACAACACAATGACTGCAGTTAACAATGCTGTGTTGCGTGCTTGAACGTTGTAAAGAGAGTAGATGGTAAAAGTCCTCACCACTCACAGGAAATGGTAACTATGTGACCAATGGATGTGTTAACTTTTGCGGTGGCCATCGCCCAGTGTGTACATACATCAAAGCATCATGCTGTATGCCTTAAACGTACATGAGGCTATCTGTCAATAATACCTCCACAAAGCTGGGCTAGGAGAAGAGCTTATTCCAGATGAGAAGCCCATCCGCAGACCACCCTCTATGCTGGTAACAGGCAGATGCATTGCACTTGCCTAGGCCCTCAGTGGTAAATCACATCACCTAAGCTCACCTCAGGCGTCCTGGTCAATGTTCATGTTCTCGTTTGAGAGACAAAGGAACAGAGGCTCAAAGTCATCAGTGACCTTGCTCAAGTTGATGGTGGAGTTGGCAGCGGAGCCCAGGTCTCGTGACTCCAAGGGCTGCGTTCTGTTTACCCCTTGCACCCATAGCTACGAGCGCCTCAGGAAATAAGAGAAAGAGATCAAGTTTTGTTGGGTGAACTTGGGAGAAAGTTAGGGAGGGTCAGGCAGAGGGAAATGAGAGTGACAGAGCCCGGAAGGGGCTGAAGAATTTGCCCTGTGTCCTGTAGCTACTGACCTGATGGAGTGTCCAGAGCATGTGCGGGTAAGAAGGGGAGAGGTCAGCCTTGGGACAGCCATCTCGGGGACAGCTGGGGGCTCCATGTAAGGACACAAAGGCTTAGTTAGACCAGGGAAGAGGTTCTGGAATGAAAGACCTTTGATGGTGAATTAGAGGGTTAGGAAGAGGGTTGCTACCAAGATTCCTGCAAGAATCCTGGTGCGGAAAGGGTGTTTTCTATTTTTGTTTGTTTCATAGCATTCTACTTCCCGCAATGTAGCCAAAGCCGCACAAACTGGTGTCACGGAAAAAGAAAGATATTTAGGATCATGCATCACTGGGCTGAGTCCAGGCTGCCCCACGTACTGATTTTTGACCTGAGACAAGCCATCCCGGCTTCCTGATGATCAGCTTCTTCGTCTGTAGCACAGAGGCGGTAGGGCCTCTCTCGGATGGCTTCCAGGGTCACGCACATGTTGCTGATCAGCTCACTCTGTCCTTGGGCTCCTGGATCCGGCGCTTGTTCTGTTACAGCCCCTCACGCTGTGGTTTAGCTTTTCCACCTGTCTCCCCCTTCTGTCTCTCCATTCCTTGGGATCAGTGTCTGGCAAAGAACAGACTCTCAAAGTGGAATGTTGGGAATGAGGAAGCAGAAAAGATGGGGAAGAAAGGATTTAGTTCAGCAAACTCTAGAAACCTTCACTCTAAGGCCTTCAACCTTTTCTCCCCTTCCAACCTCTAAGCCCTGGTCACGACCCCGGCCACCAGCCCGCATGCCCATGAAGTCTAAAGGGAACGACTTCAAGATAAATTGAGAAGTATCTTTTCACAGGGGAGTAATGCATTTACAATAATTAAACATTGGTGGTTTTCAGTTGACAACGGTCTTCCCTTTCCTGTGTCATCTCTCTGGAGTCTAGCCACAACCCACTGCGATGAGAGAAGAGCACATTTTCATTGTGCAGATCAGGAAACTGAGTCTCAGGCAGGCCCCACAGTTACGAGGGACAAAATCGGAACTGGAAGCCAAGGTGTCTGACTCCCTGTCTCTATGCCTCCCTGTGCTTCAAGGATGATGCTAAGCTAACAAGTCTAAAAATAATGAGAGCGGAGTAGTGTCCCCAACACCTTGGCTGTGAGTGGGCTGCCCTGGTAAGGATGGGAGCGCCCCACGGCCCCCATTTCCTGCACACTCATCAGAGAGGCTCAGGGGAGAGCGGTCTTGCAGCCCTGACTCGGAAGCTGAATCACTGCGAGCCCCGCTGTTGGATGGAAGAGAATGGTGTGGGTGGTCGCGTCCCAGACAGAAGACTCTCAGCCAGATGGAGATGCGCCTGCAGGCTTGGACGGGGCTCTGGTTGTTGCTGGATCGCTGGTGTTGCTCTCTTGACTAAATGATGGTGGAGGAGGCAGCAGCCAGGAGGTGCCCACCCACCACTCATGGAGATCCTGGACCCCTCAGGTGGGGACATGTCCAAGGGTGATGAGCGACCAGGCCAGCCCCGGGGGGAGAGGCTGGGGCACTGGGAAGTATAGACACACCAGTTCTTTGTAAGGAAATTCAGGCAGTAACTACAGTGTGGAGGAGATGCTATTTATGCAACACCCATCTGCCGAACATTCTGAGTGCTTCCCTCCAGACACACAACTCAAATACATCAAGTCCTTATGCTGAAGCTAAGGGCTCCCTCCCTTATGGCTGAATTGCCCGCCAGTGTCCGGTCCGAAATGGGGCTACTTAAACGGAGGACTATTTGGAATGACTCACTCTTGCCCCGGCATAATCGTGATAACAATCAGGACAGCCTCAATATTCTGTACTGCGTGCTAATCATCAGTAGGTATCGTCATACTCGTGTATCAGAGGAAATGGGGCTTCACCAAGGTTAAGGGACTCATCCGAGGTCCCATGGCTCTGACTGGTGGACCGGCAGCACTTCTGCCTATGCCGGGGTCACTCAGCCAGTGGGTGACCCCGTGCAGTTGGAACCAGGTGTCGGACCTCAAAGCCCAACCGGGCTCTGTTCCCCACCCTGAACCCCACGCGCCTCCCCCCAAACTTGCCCTCTACTTCCTGCTCCTCTTCCCAAGGCCCCAGGGGAAGAGAGACCCCCGAGAGTCATCCGCGGAGGGAGGCGGTGAGATGGTTGCTCTCGCTGGCCCAGCACCGAAGTTTCAGATGGCTTCAGTCCTCTGGAATTCGTAAGCAAATGTTCTGCTTTTGTCTTTGGCAAATTGAAGTGCATATTTCATCTTCACAAAGCCCGACTGGGACCCTGAGCACCAGGGGCTCCTCCCCCGTCACCTCCGCTTCATCCGCTCTTTCTCGGCCTGAGCACACACACCAGGCGGTGCCAGCGGCGCGCGCGTCCGTCCGCTGCAGGAGCAGGAGCCCGGGCTCCTTGCTGCTCCTCCGCCCCGCAGGGAGTCCTCTGGGAGCCCGGTCAGGGTCAGGGGAAGATCTAGGAAGCCATCTGTTTGGGTTTGCCCTCAGCCCTGTCTAGGATGGAAAGAAAAGAGCCAGAGACAGGATCTCAGAACCCCGTTGAGTCCATTTATAGACATGAATGAAAAGAGAAAATTATGGATCTATAAATCTAACCAAATTTGGAAAAAGTCCCAGGAAAATAAGCACTAAGTGCTTATAAATTACTTTAATCTGATGAGAAGGAAGGAGAGGAGGGACCAGGGGAGGGAGGAGGGAAGAATGCACAAAGGAAGCCAGCCTGCACTGAGCATCCTGTGTGGCTTGCCTGCTGTTGGGTACTCAGAGACCAGGACGAGAGGCAGACTTTGTTTGTACTTCAGATTCATCACTCAATGATGTGTGATTTTTGGCAAGTCATTTCTCTCTTTGGACTTCGGTTTTCCATTCCAAGGAGTGTCAGGGCAGATGATCTCCAAGTTCCTATGCAGGCCTGCGCCTTCAGAGACGTGGCGCCTTCACAGACCAGCGAATGTTTCCTTCTGCGATGACTGCGAGTGGGCGAAAGCAGGATCCGCACCTCATCATTTCACACGAGGGCAGCTGCAGTCCTGGAACGCGTGGTGTTCTTTCTTCTTCTCCAGGACCAGAATCTGGCCGCTAGCTTGGGAAAGACACGAAGCCGTTAGTGGATCCGGGTCACCAGTAAGGATGTGGGGGAACCAAGTAGGTGGGAGGAGATCAGGGAGGAGAAGAGGGAGCAAGGAAGCCAGAGGAGATAAGACATGTGAGGTGACCGAAGTGGAGAGTAGCCAAGATGTGCTTGTAGGACAGACGTCAGAGGCCAAATCTCTCACCAACACAGGTTTGCTTTATTTAGAGGGATCGCTCAGTACAACGGACTAAGGTAGTAAAGAGAGGTGCCCCTTGAGTTACAACGGGGTTACCCCTGATAAACCCTTGGCACGTTGAAAATGTCATTAATCAAAAATGCATTAGGACACCTAACCTACCAAACACCATAGCTAAGCATAGCTTACCTTAAGTGTGCTCAGAACACTTGCATTAGCTTACAGTTGGGCAAAATAGTCTTACTGCTGTGGCCCAGAGTCATGAGAGAGTATTCTATTGCATAGCACTAGCCCAGGAAAAATGCGACATATGAAGTATGGCTTCTACTGAACATGTATTGCTCATACTGTTGTAAAATGGAAAAAAAATTGTAAATCAAACCATGCTAAGTCAGGGGTCATCTATGGTGTCAAAGGATTTGGGTTCTAGTCCCTGATCTGTGACCGACACATAGACATGTCCCTTTCTCTCTTCCTCTCTACAATCAGGGATGTGCAGGGCCTTTTTAATGACCTTCTTACACAATAGTGTCTTGTTCCATTACTGCGGCACTCTGCAGAATGCCTAGGACCCCTTAATATGAACCACTCACTCTGCCATGTTGACTTTCTTACCGCTTATCTTTCTCCAAGGACCTCAGTCATTTTCAACAAATGGTTCCCCTCTTACAGATGGCTGGTTTCAGTGGAGTGTCCCTTCTTCCGGAGTGACAGGGTGCTACACTAAGCTTCCCTGCTCACCCACCTCACCCCACCCCACCGACTCTTCTGTACCATATCTGAGTCTTCTCGGCCACTGTTTGGATAATATCCATGTAGTGTGTTGCCAAGGAGATTCCTGGATCAACTGGGAATTGAACTAGATGTTCTTTGAGATTTCCTCTAATTTTGACATAGAAAGATCTGAATCTTTTCCAGAACCAGGAAACAGACCAAGACATGACTTCTAGGAAATCAAGATCTTTAGGATATTGAAAAATAAATATGTGGCTATGGCTTATTTTATTTTTTTTTGCAAAACTAGGTAAGGAATTTAGAAGAACACTAGTTGGGGAAAACAAGGAAGCAAGAGAAAAGGTAGACAAGGAGGAAGGAAAGAAGGAAGGAAGGGTAGGGAAAGAAGGAGAGAGGAAATAAAGCGAAAGGAAGAAAAAAGAAGAAAGAAAGAAAGAAAAAGAAAGAAAGAGAAAGAAAGAAAGAAAGAAAGAAAGAAAGAAAGAAAGAAAGAAAGAAAGAAAGAAAGAAAGGAAGGAAGGAAGGAAGAGAAAGGAAGGAAGAAAAGGATTGAAAGAAGAAGGAAATGAGAGAAGGAAAGAAGGAATGAAGGAAAGGAAGGAAGAAGAGTACCATATAAAGAAGGACATAGGGAGAGTGTAGATAAAAGATGTAAAGAGGAGAAAGTGGGAAGAGAAAAGAGGAAAGAAAGAGAAAAAGGAAGAGAGAAGAGGAGAGAGAGAGGAAAGGAAACCAGAGACCGAAGTGCCACTGGAGGACATGTTTCCAGGCTGGGACCCTGCCCTCCCTCCATGCGTAGGCACCGCCCCCCGCCCCTCCCCCCCACCATGGCTTCCTCTGAGAGAGAACCTTGGCAACTGCAGGGCTGGCGTTCAGCACGCACTCACTGCCGTTTCTGGGGGATGCTGCAAGTGGAGTGACTCGCCCTGTTCTCTTGCCAGTGCTGTACCCAGAGAAATAGGCTGCTGGAGTGCACGGTTAGGTTGGTGGCTTGCTGACCTCTTGGACTGCCTGTGGGCTTGACTGTGCATTTGAACTTCTCAGCGAAATGGGAGAGAATGCGGGAGTGAGCCCTCCAGGCACAGGCGCCTGATCACTACAAGGAGCCAGGCAAAGTGGTGGAACAGTGGGTACAGTGGAGACAGTTTGGAAAAGGGAGGTAGCAGAGCCTTGTGCAAAGTTCCTTCAGAATCACCTTTATTGATTTTGTTAAAAATCATTTAACCCACTTCTCTAGACATAAATGAATCCTGAGCTTTGGCATCAGACAACCTCAGATGTCAACCCTACTTTATTCCCTCTTGAGCAAATAATCTAATCTTCCAGACTCGGTCTTCTTACCTGTTCAATGGTCGTAAATACTTGCAGAGCTTGCGAGAACTAGAGATGGGCTGATGGCTTCCTGGTGTGCTGACTGGCACCCAGCGGATGCTCAGCACCCCCTTCGGGCATCTGAATCCATGTCTTTCTCCATATTTCCACCTGAGTAGGTGCACCAAACCATACAAATTATGGGAAAACAATGATTTATTTTAAAAGCTAATGAAGATCTTATGTGACCAGTGTGTTTGGTGACCAAAGGCACCTCGCCAAGCGTGTTCATTGCTGAGTGGCGGATGGTAATTCAGCATCACGTGTTTCCTGCCAACCGTCCAGTGACTTTGCTACAGCAACAGCTTGACTTGCGTCTTGCAGGTCCCTCATTCTAGTACTTCAGGTGTTGTTCCGGCAGCCTGTTCACCATGCTTTTCCCCACCAAGGTGAACTCCAGTAATTTGCTTTCTTAATGCACAGTTTTTGTACTCTCTTCGGCACAATTTTGGCTTCCTTTCTTGAAAGTTTGAAAATTATTTTTGTGTTCTTCCATTTCCTGCCTTTTCTTACCGATTTCTCTAAAGAGGTTCAGCTGTTGACACCATCTGGTCAGACACTCAAGAATTAGAAGAGAGGCTTTAGTGATAAGAAATTTCATCTGTACATGCTCCAGGTAGGCGGGCGGGAACTGAGATGCGGAGGACAGAACTCTCGCACCGTGTCCCAGCGTGTGAAGCTATTGTTTCCGGTGGGAGGGCTTGGTGGTGGCGTTGCGCAGCCACATGCACGTGTACAGGGAATATATACCGCACACCGGGAATGAGGGGCTCAGACCCCTGATTCTACTACCTCTGTCTCTACTTACAGCGAGATCCGAGACTACACATAGGCCTGTAGAGCAGATCATATTATTCCAACTTTATAGACGAGACTACTGAGGTGCAGAGTTGTTACTTTTGGCTCAGTAGCACATGTCTACTATATTTGCATACCAGAAAGTATTCAAATATAGTCTTTTTGGGTCTCCAAACCAAGAGCTCCAAGTTTAGACTTCAGAGGAGGCCTGTTGATGTGTCCGAGCCTGCGTAGCTTTGACTCCCCTGGCCACGCTGCCTGTTCCTCTCGGTAGGTGCCCTGCTCTGATAAAAGAGAAATTTGGCATATCCGTTCCATTCACGGACTCCATTCACTCTTAGGTACCGTCTGAGCTTTCACACACGTTATTCAATCAGCTTCGCCTAGGGGCAGCCTTGTGCCAGGCATAATTTAGACACTTGGGATAAAGATATGAAAATGATAAAATTCTCTCACATTGTGAATTTACTATAGCGAAAGTTTTGGAGCGGTGGAGTAGAAGCAAACCATTCAATAGATAATTTCAGATGAATGAGATAAAATTCAATAGTTTCTGAAGCCTGGGAAATGAATAATCTGATTTTTGGTTTTGGAGATACCACTCTGACTTCTGTGGGGAGCACAGTTTGCAGGGGCAGAGGAGAAACTGGAAAGGTTGCTTCTCATCACTGCAATCGAGCAGGCAGGAGGGGATGGCATCTTGGTCTGGGCGGCAGCAGTAGGGAGAGATACCTGCAAAGCGTCAGGACGTGTTTCCGACGGACGGCGGCGCGTTCTGATGACTGGATGGGGTTGATGGCTGCTCCTTCTTCTAACGACCTCAACGGATAATTTCTAAAAGTCAAATAAAATGCATAACCAGGATCTGAAGGGAGCTGAAAGGTGAGAAGGATTTGCAAAGGATAATGAGAGACAACAGACAAAGAGAGGGGGGACCAGCGGAGACCTGACCGTGAAGAACAGGGAGTGAAGTGGATGGTCAACTGGGTCAAGTGATGCTGGTGATCCAGTAAAGAAGAAGAAATTGAAAAGAATTAGCGCAATGAGTAGGGGAGACAGCAATTCGATTATTGTGCCTGTTCAGTGAATGCATGTTCGAGGAGGGAAGTGAGAAAGTAAAGTCACACGTGACTAGGCCAAGGAAGGAAGTGATGTAGGGTAATGAGAGGAGACTGCAGAGCCAGGTCTCAGGGCTGCACCTAACGGCCCAGCAGGATGTTAGAGCAAAGTTCCTGAGGGGGTGGCAGAGCCTAAGCCACAGCAGAACACTTATGGCCCACAGAGAAGTACTCACCTTCTGAGACAGTGTGACCCCTTTCCTCTCAGGAGACTTCTCTTCTCTTTCTGAGTTCTTGCCTCCCCTTCCTCTCTCTCCACACCCTCCTTCTTCATCATGTTTAAAGTGATTGCTCAGAGCCAGCATTAGAAAGGAAGCCTGGCCATTAGATAACTTTGCACTCAAGTGCTGGTGAAGAAAAGCCTTCACACATTTCTTGGGGGTGTGTGCACTTTTTAAAAAGCAGCATAAGTAAACTCACTGACATTCTAATAAGTTATGGGTTCTTCGGACAGTGTGAAAGGTGCTATAAAAAGTCTGGGGTGGGGTGGACTGAATTTAGAGATTTATGGCCAGCGAACAGGTAGGTATCTGGCTTAAAACCACTCCGGGAACATCCACTTTGCTCCACCGTTCCTGAACTTGGGCCTGTTCACCTAGAATCCACTTCTTGAGAGCCCTTAATTAGAAAATATGCCTGTCTTTAAGACTGGAAGAATCCCACTCAATATGCATTTTATCAAGTGCTCTGGATTTTTTTTTTTGCATTCTTGGTGGCGGGGGATGGAGGATCCAAATGCAATGCTGGGAGGCTGAACAAGAAAAACAGGAGGATTCAATTAGAAAGAAAGCTTCAGCATCATCCCCTGGGACCACCCTGCCTCATTCCTACAAGAGATTCCATCTTTGAAATGTCTTCGCTTTCAGAACTCCCATCCCCGCTCCCCTTGAAATTTCGCAGCTGTGATACAGAGGGACTCTGAAGGGCCGAGGGACGAGAGGGACTTTTCCTTCCTCCGTGGTCATGCTTCACAACCAGTTCCCAAATGGTATTAATAAACACTGAAACTTCAAAAACTTCACTTGACATTTCTACATCCTTTCCACTGGGGCTATGTTTTTGTCTTTGTCATTACACAAATAATTCCTTGTGGGGCACGTGGGACTGCACAGTTCACACGCCTCTGGGTTTAGAAATAGGTATGTTTGTTGTTAAGTTCCCATAGGTGCCCGGGAAGTACTGGAGTCGTCACTGTTATTCCAGGGATAAGCATCGAAGGGTCTGAATTCTAAGACTGGAGACTCTAAGATCGATACACAGGGTACAAGAAATAAAAGGGCAAGTATTCTTTTGCCAAAAGGGCCAAATGAGATGGGATGGTGATTCAGTGGGTATTTCCTTAAAACCTTAGCACCTTTCATTGGAATTTCAGACATGCCACGGACTACCTAAGTGATTTTGAGCAAGCTATTTACTCATTCTGACTTAGTTTGCACTTCTGTAAAATGAGTGTTGCGTTGGAAATCACAGATAAACAAAATCACATGTTTAAGACAATAACTGACAAATTGTAATAGAAGGATCTGCATGTTGTTAGTGCTTAAGTTTGTTGTGGTTGACTAGTGTAGATCCATAAGATCATGGACTTGAGTCTACCTCTACTTGGTACCGATGCTGTAAGTAACTAGTTCTGTGTTAGTAAAGAACTCAGAATCTAAGGACACAAAGCCAGGTGAAGGAGTTTGAGGAGCGAGCCTAAGACACTTCAGTTTTCTAAAGCAGAGTGTTAATTATGCCATTAACCTGACGAAGAACTTTCACTGGTCCCTGGTCACATTTGGAATAAAGTCCCAGAGCACACGACCATAGTCAGAATTGGTTCCTGTTCTGCTCCAGCCTGACTTGACCCCACATTCCCTCAATATCCTGTTACTTGTGTCTCCAGACAGTCTCCGGGTTCCCTTTCTATCCTGACTTTGCACATTCTATTCTCTCTGCCTGTATTGACCCACCTGTTCGGGAACAGAAATTTAGCCTTTAAAATTGGGCTCTGTGGTTTGTGCTGCAGTGAAGGCAACCTTGATGGGTTAAGAGCCCTTCCCAGTTCAAACTTCTTACCACCCTTGACCCCACTTTAATGGCTATTTTAGGGTTGTGAGCTTGCTAGACTGTGGACATGTCAGTGGAGAGAAGTCCGTGTATGTCAGCTTCACGTCTTAACTTTAGTGCCTAGTCTGGAAAATATTGGTTGAATCAGTTGGTTTTCAGCCCATAGAATAATATTTCTCACAGTGTGGTCCTCAGACCACCTGCCTCAGCGTATCCTTGGGGAACCTGTTAAAATTGGGAGGTTCTGAGCCCCACTCCAGGCCTGCAGATCTCTGGAGTGGGACCCAGACATCTGCATTGTTAACAGACTTCCCAGGTAACGATAGCCACGCTAATGTTGAGAATCACTCACTGCCATAGCAGATGGGAGTGGGCAAAGGCTGCTGGAGGCACACACTGGCAAGTTCAGACAGATCGATGGATGAGTGGGGGAGTGGGCAGCACGAACCGTTTTACTATAGAGCGTTTTAATTGATAGCCATAACAGTGTCACAGATAGTCATAATAATGACACCATGTCATCAAGAAAAGTTTATGGCCGGTAACCTCTCTCAGGAAGGAATAGAAGAAGTATATAAATCATTTTAGGAAGATGTCTGACTGAAATGGGAAAACTGAACATTTTTAAAAGCTGAAAAGTAAATAAATTACTTGGAATATTAACTCATACAAAAATGTATGGGTGAGCCTTGTAGGGAATAATTAACATACAATGTAGACATAAAGTTCACGCTAGGCGGTTCCTCTTTCCCCGTGCCGCTCTCACCACCTGGCCTCACCAGCTGAGCCAAACGGGAGAAATCCAGCAGAACCAAACACCCCTCAGGCCAGTGTGTTTAGCTCACAGTACACAGTGCTACAGAATGGAAACCACAGGGTTTTAGAGGCTGGCAGACCTGAGTTCAAGTCTCACCCCAGCTCTTACTCACCTTGGGTCCCTGAGTATCTCTTTCTTCCCTACTAAAATGGCAGGTGATATGTTAATTATGCAACAAGTAAGATAATGACATCTAAATGCCATGCATTTTACATATGTTGTTATTTAAAAAAAACTGTTGTTATACCCTAGATAAGAAAACTGAGACTTGAAGACAGTAGGATTTTTTCCCCAGTGACTTAAGATAACAAGCATTGGAGCTTGACTTCGATTTCAAGTTGTTTGTGGTGAATTGAACACTTACCAGTGCTGGGGAGACTCTCAGGGAATTTCAGTTCTTCCTTTCCCATTGCTAACAGGACTCGAAAGAATAAAACAAAATGCATGGGGCGTCTCAGATCTCTTTCAAGTCATGTTCTTGGCTTCACCACAGAAGCAGCCAACATCTCTCCCGGTTTCTCTCCATCTGGAAATCCTAAACAAGTCTGTCTCAGGGCACAGGTGACTGATGCGGTAGGAAGGGCCAGCTGCTGAAAGATTGACCCCAAAGGTGACTGGGATCAAAGTGGACGTGGGCTTTGTAGATCAAAGGCGTTGCCTCCCCCATGGAGTGACCCAGAGAGGCGAAGTCAGGGCAGCGGACAAGCCTGGGCTGCTGGAACATCGCGCTCTCATCAGTTCATGTTCTAATTAGGCACCCAAGTGCATCGGCAAAGGCTTCTGGGTGGTCTGAGTGGGACTCTCCAGTTGCTAACCGTGGCTCAGCTCCGACGAGAGGTCCCTAGGCATGCAGGCCGGTGGTCAGGCCCAGCCAGGGAGACAAAGTCCGCACCACTCAGAGGACGCAGTCAGCTCCTAGCGCTGTGCTCATTATGGGTTTGTGGGCTTATGTTGTCTTCAGGATCCTGTTTCAAAAGAGCTGGCGGCTTCAGCCCTGGCAGGGTTGTTCAGTTGGTGGGAGTGTCATCCTGTGCACCAAAAGTTTGTGGGTTCAATTCCCCGTCAGGGCACATACCTAGGTTGCAGGTTCAATCTCCGGCTGAGGCACATATTGGAGGCAACCAATCTGTTTCTCTCCCACACCGATATTTCTCTCTCTCTCTGCCCCGATCTCTCTCCCTGTCTCTCTTTGTAAATCAATAAATATATCATATGTTCTCAGGTGAGGATTACAAATAATAATATAAAAAGAGCTGGTGGTTTCAGAAGTAGGGCTGAAAGACGAGGTGCTCAGAGTTCCCCAACTGCTTTCACTGCCCAGCGTTGGGGTGCTGGCTTTGATAGAGAATCTGTCTTTTGAAGGTCTGTGCTGGTAGAGCCATTGGAGAAGGCCTCCCACATTGATGCAGAGAAAAAGCTCGATTACTGAGTGCTTTCCGTCACTCAGATCCTCACACATTCTGTGGGGGGTCCTGATTATCCCCATTTTATAGACAATAACACCGAGGGTCAGAAAAATGGAAGGACTTCCACTCAGAAGTGGAGGTATTAGGGCTTAGATTGGCCGTTTGAATTCCAAACCCACATTAATTATCAGGTGCTACAATAATGTGTGGCCACCAACTACAAACCCTCAGTGACAACTGTCAGCATTTATTTCTTCCCATTATCCTACAAATGAGGTGTGAAGTTCTACTGATCTGAACCAGGCTTTGCTGGTTGGGGCTGAGCTCATTCCCGGGTCCTTGGTTAGTTGCTGGGTGGCCGGGGCAGGAACACTTCGAATAGTCTTGGCCAGGCAGACCGATGCCTGCGCCTTGTGGCCTCTCAGCCTCCAGCATGCTGGCCTGGGCTTGCTCTCTGGCCATGGCAGGGGTCCATGGGCAAGAGCATAAGTGCACGGGCCTGGGTGCCTAGCCGTCCTGCTGCCCCATTGGCACTGTTGGTATTTAGCTAGATATTAATGAAAGAAAGGGAAACAAAGGGAACGAGATGCTGAGCTTAATAAACCGCAGAGCATGGGCCTGTTTACTTCACCAGGAAGCTACAGCTTCACGCTCCAGGGATCATAGCATTGCTCTGCGAAGGGGTCACCTTAACCCTCTACTACCAGACTGCTGGGGTTAGGTGGGGGACAGGGAGGGCAGCAGAGGGAGGCAGGCACGTGCACAACGGAAGTAAAACAGAGAGCAAGGGGAGGTGGGGACATAGAGGCCTGCCAGTCTAACTTGGGGGTGGGCCTTCGAAAGCCCATGGAAGCTTGGGAAGTTGACTGGTTCTTTGGAGAAGGCACCTGGTCTGTCCCCTGGCCACGCGATAGAATCCCAGGGAAACAGAAGCACTCTCTCTCTCTCTGTCTCTCTCGTTCATGACTGCGCTCACCCCATGTATTCACGAGTTCTCTCTCACCTGGGAGCACATGAACCTCCAGCAGCTACTGGGACCCACAGCAGACGGCATGGGCCCCAAAGGACTCAGCTTTGATATGAAACAGAAACTCTGGACCTTGTTTTCTGTTTTGGCCTTGCTGAGGACATGGTTGGATTTTTTGCATGGCAGGATGGATGGAGAGGGGACATCAAAAACCCAGGGGAGCACTTTTGTTTTTGCACCGGGAATGAGTTTTGCCACACCGCCGCGTCTCATGCACGGGTCATTGGAACGCTTTCCTCTCGACCCTGTTTTCCACTTACAACAGCGTCCACCTCATGCTACTACTGCCCAGCGCAGGACTGAATTATCATGTTGTGTCTGTGTCGAATGTATTTGGCAGGATATTCTAACATAGAAAAACAGATCCCATCTCTAGATTGGAGGAGCTCGAAAGTCATACTTTCTAAGTTGTTGTTTGGATACAGAGAAGCTGTTAACTGGGGCAAGCCTTAATGAGATCATTTGACAAAAAAAAAAAAAAAAAGCTCTTATCTCTCTACTCCACCAGGGTGCCACTTATGTAGAACATCGCAGAGCTTTGTACGTTTATTTTTAGTAAAGAAGCTAGAATTTCAATATTGCCTTTCTCTTTGCTTAAGTAACACATATGCTAAGTTGAAAGATGCTTCACAGATTGACCTCAAATGCATCCCTGCCGTAATGGACACCTAATAAGAAATGGAAGAAAATGTGGTGTGGGGTGCTGCACTGTCACTGCGTTTGCAGATCAGAGACCGAGACTTTTCGGTTCCAAGAAACATTGCCACAGCACCTAACTGACTTCAAGATAAATGCGGAGTCCTCTGTTTGATACTTTGGAATGGATGTTACCCACCTCGCCTCATCTTCTCTTCGATCCTACCTCCTGATCAGTCCGCGCTCCTCCCCGGCTTCCGTCCTCAGTCCTAAGTGACTCGTTTTTCCCAAACATTGCCTCGCTCTCACGGTCTTCACCTTTCGGCACACGTGCTGCCTTCTGCCGGGGCATCCTTCCTGTTTTCTTCCTTGGCTGACTCCTACTCAAACTTCGCATCTTCAGGGGACCCTTTTGAACATTCGCACCTGAGTTAGCACTCTACACCGGGCGGTTTCCCTGGCTTGAACCCCATTTCTTACTGTGAGTTCCCTGGGGACAGCTCCCCTCTCTGTTTTTCCAGTGCCTAGCACAGTCACAAAAGGGTAAAGCAGCTACTTTTCAAATAAATGAGCCCATGAATAAACCACCCACCTGCTTTGAACATTGTTTATTCTTTGAAGGAATAGCTTTTATAAAGTGTTAAATTTCATTAGGCTTCATGTAGTTTTTGCAATTAAAATGATACTTTCCTTAATTATTCCCTCATATCGTGGGTGAAAGGTTTTTTGGTGTTGTTTCCTTCCTTCCTTCCTTCTTTCCTTCCTTCCTTCCTTTTTTCCTTCCTTTCTTCTCTCTCTCTCTCTCTCTCTCTCTCTCTCTCTAGCAGTCACACATGTTGGATTGGCTGGAAAGCTGGCAGATTGAATAGAAACACCTCATTTGAAAACACGAAGTTTCCAGCCCTGGCATGCCTCTCCGGGCCCACAGGCACTTCGCAAGCTCCACAGAATAACCTTGTGAACTGTTTCTAGAGTTCCTTCCAGCCCCAGCCTCACCCTGTTTGTCCCAACTCCTAGGTCTTTCTGAGCACTGGGGCCACTGGCCTTCCACTCCTGAACACAGCCAACACCCAAACGGGGTGTGCAGCGTGAAGAATGAGGGTGTGCGCAGACATTTCAATAAATAGCCCCATCTTGGAGGGTTTACTGATGAAGTTGGGTGGAGTGAAGGATGTCAGGGATACAAGGAAGGAAAACCAAATGAATAAGCCCTGAATTTTAAAATAATTCACGTAGATGCATATGTGGGTTAATGCACACATATTATTGTCTCAGTACAGTATATACGAGGTCAGTCCAGCAGGTATTCAGCCATGTCATGTGCAAAATAAAGACATTTATTGAAGAGGATACAAGATACAGGAAACATTGTCCTGTGTACACCTCAGACCCCTTCAGAGTAGGCACCTTGGGACCTCACACAGTTCTCCCAACCTCCATCAGCTGCCCTGGTGTCTTCTCCTGAACCTCACTGATACTTTCTGAAATCTCTTCCATTTCAAAGGTGATTTTATTTAATATTTTAAAGTATATTTTATTGTTTATGCTATTACAGTTGTCCCATTTTTTTCTCCCCTTTATTCCCTTCTGCCCTGTACCCCTTCCCACCAGCATCTCCACCTGCCCTTAGTTCATGTCCATGAGTCCTACATATAAATTCTTTGGCTTCTCCATTTCCTATACTATTAGTTTAGGGAAAAGCAGGGTGCCAAATCTGGCCTACAGTGGGACTGAGTCACCTGGATGATTTAATATTTTGCCAAAAAAATGTGCATGAGACGTGACGCATGAGTGGGTGCATTGCTCATGAGGAAGCCCTGTGATCATGAGGGTCCCCTGTGATCACATCTTTTAAAACAAACTGCATTTGCCAATCACCAGTTGCCCAGAGCTTCAGCCTTCTGAGTCACCCAACTAGTTTCTGCAGAGGAATGTTCAGGCTTAACCCAAAATTTAACGCAGACTCGTTGCTCTACCGGCTCAGTCATTTTGAATGAGACGACCACACAGTACACATGTGACTCACTCAGTGACGTCTACTCCCCCCCACAAAATAGTGAAGTCATCATTGTTCACGCATGCCCATTCCACTCTACTCCCGTTGGCTGCCAGGTCACATTGGTGTCACACAAACTGTTCTTGTTATATTAATAATGGCTGGACTTTTTCTGGGCAGACCTCATATGGACGTATGTACACATTTTGTGTTTATCATATAAATGTATATTCGAATGTATGCATTTATCTCTCTGCTTTGCATATGTATATATATACATATATGCACATCTCTGTATAATGACATACATCTGAAAATGTGCATAAATGAGTGCCTATGTGTATATTTGATGTATATGCTACGTACATATCATCACTAAGTATGCATGACTTTTATAGCTTTCTTCACAGAGGTATAGTAAGGCTCATTCATATGCATGCATATATATAATTATCTTATGAATAATTGTATACTGATATTTATATAGTTGTCTATGAGCATATATTTGCGTGATGTAGCTATCTCTGATTATTCAAATGAGTAAGTATACATAAATGTTTTTCTACACATGCAGATATATGGACACATATGAAGACTGTGTTTAATAATTTTTTTATTTCCAAGAGTATCTGGCAAACAACTTTGCCTATAGTAGGCACTCACGAATTCCCCCGTGATCACATCTTTTAAAACAAACCGCATTTATGAAGGTCATGCCGAGTCCGGGAACAAAGGAACCTGAAGTCTCAGTGGGACCCCGGAGACCCGGGCCTTTCCTGCTTCTTGGCCGTGTCCATTTCCTTCTCTTGGATGCCGTTTCTTCCTCTTTAACATGAGGAGGTTGTATGAAACGGCTCCAGGTTCTTTGTTAGCGATTACAGGCTTTGCCTTTTCATTTTGGCAGCCCTTCCCCGGACACCCAGGCTCGGTCCCGCATGGACAAGGGGAGGATATCTCTGAGGCACAACTTCTTTTGCAGATTCCTGTCTGAGCTCAGCGATTTCCTGAACAACCCCGCCGAAGAGAGTGATCTGTTCGACCGAAGTTCACGAGGTTTATGAGAAAGAGAAGTCTTAAAAGAATCAGCCACAGACATCCACGAAGCTGCTGTGGTTGCCAAACTCTGCGCTGCGGGAGGGAGGCAGAAGCACAGCCAGAGGCCGGAGAAAGGGGGTCCCACTGCTGTCCGGTCCCTTACTTGTCCCTTCCTTTAGAACCCACCTGGCTTTCCCTCCGATGTAAGAGGATGGTGCGGCTCCACCTGCCCACGGAGGCTTGTTACAAGATTCAACTGAGATCACTTATAAACTTGGTGCAATGCAAAGTGAGTTGGTTGAGATAATTATGGTAACTGACATCTGCTGTTCAGGTTTCTACGACGTGGTAGCAAGGCCAAGGCAAACAATTTTGAGCAGGGACTAGAACAACGATAAATTAATGACTAAATAAATGAATAAAAGTAAGCTTGACCACTTACTTTTAACCCTTCTGCTGGAGGTTCTATGAATTACAAAAAAGATTGGAGCCCCAGCTGGGTAGTTCAGTTTGGTAGAGTGTTGTTCCGATATACCAAGGTTGGGGGTTCGATCCCTGGTCAGGGCACATACAAGAATCAACCAATGAGTGCATGAGTAAGTGGAGTAGCACATTGATATTTCTCTTCTCTTCTCTTCTCTTCTCTTCTCTTCTCTTCTCTTCTCTTCTCTTCTCTTCTCTTCTCTTCTCTTCTCTGCCCTTCCCTGCCCTTCCCTGCCCTTCCCTGCCCTTCCCTCCCTTCCCTTCTCCTCTTCTCTTCTCTTCTCTCTCCCCTCAAATCAATAAATAAAAATTAATAACAGAAAAACATTGCAACTCCATTGCTTTCCTAGGTACATGTATTCTGAGAAGATAGGTAAATCTAAATACAGGGATAGCTAGAGAATTGAACTGTGGATAAAGATGGAGTGATTAGAGCCTGTTGTTTTTCTGTCTTAGGGAACCAGGTGATTCATCACATGGGCTGGGAGAGGATTCTTGGAAGAAGGATCTGAGAGGATGTTAGGGTCAGAGAGAGGATGTAGAAGTTGAACCACGGTTCACACAAGAACTGGGAACCACTCCAAAGGAAAAGGAATTCCAAAAGAAAAGAACTTACGTCTCTCTATCTCCTTAGAATTCCATTCCATTGTGTGAGCAATGCTTGGAAAGAAGACAGAAGAGAGACGGAAACGGAAAGGCTGTGCTTTCCCAGGTTCTTTGTCAGGCAGCTGGAACACGATGGAGTGAGAACTAGACCCAGAGTCAGAGAGACTGAGGTTCAAAACTGTGCTCTGACATTTATTAGCTGTGAGAAAATCACCGAAGAGTCGATATTTCACTTCTCATCTGCAAAATATGGTTAATGATATCCAACGTAAAAACTGTAACAAGAAGTAAATGAGACAATCATCGTGAAAATGTCTAGCATAGTGTCAGCCACGTATTAAATATTCCTGATGTGTTTACGGAGATGGCTGAGAAAAGCCCCAGTGTTCCTGAATGTTTTCCAGGAGGATCATCCTGCTGGGAACTGTTGGACAGGCTCGTTCCTCAATAGCAAGAAACATTTGACCTTCGGTGTCCCCGTGGATCGTATAGTTGAACAGCCTTGGTGAGCCCCTAATTTGAAACAAATGCAGACTGGAAATACGTTTTCTAAGCAAACTCCCTTCTTGAGGGAGAGTGGAGGGGTTCTTTCAGTCCCTTTCTACCTGCCTTCAACATGGATCTCCCGGGTGGTGGTGATGGGTTAGGCACCGCTCGGGGCTCAAACAGGCAAAGACAAAAGAGACAGTGCCCCCGCTCTCTGGGAAATCGTGGTCTGGTGAGTCATAACAACATTAAGTGGGTGTTTCTATATGTATGGGTGGGGCTGTCCTGACTCATCATGTGTTTTTACGTAGAAGAGTCCATTGTTGAGTCTCTTCTCCATCATAGGTACCTTCACAGCCACTGTCTCTACCACCACACGCTGTGATGAGCGCCTATGTATTTAGATGACAGATCGGAAATTCAGAGATTAGATAATGCTTTCAAGTTATTAAATTAGAGAGAAAAAAAGCCACTTAAAGTTGAAAATACTTTTTACCTGTGAAGGGTGATGGTGAATAATATTTGTGTACAATCTAGAAAAATATTATTATTTAATTTAAGTCAATGTTTAGCTGTTTTATTGGTAATCTTACAAAGAAAGATAGAATAAAACTATATTAAACTAAAACTAGGGAATAAATGTGAACTTCAATGATAATCATTTAATAACTATTATGTTGTGTTAAGTTTTTCTTTTGAAAATATCTATTCTGATGTGATACTATGTTTAAATTGGTTCCATATTCACTACCTCTCTTCGTAAACTATAAATTCCTCACTTATGACATATTTATTTTGATTCTTATTTCAGGCACATTTTCTAAAAACCAGATCACAGATGTTCTGTTTTCTAAGGGCTTTTATCATGAGAATCATTTCATTGTTATCTCTACGCACAGAGCCTTTGCTGGTGATGGAGGGGTACTGGGTCATACAACTGTCCTTTCAAAGCTCTGTAGGGTTTCACAAAAAATGTGTCATTTTCTAATATTGTTGAAATAATGTCTAGATGGGAGAAATTTAGTTTTCTTTTTTTAGTAGTCTCAACCCAGAAACTGATTTCTGGCAAGCTTCCTCATTTTAGAAGTTACTAACTTCATTGAAATAATGCATTGATCTATTTTCTTTGTTTCCTCCCTCCACCACCACCCCGGAATAACATGTATATTTGTTTTTACTACAATGGTAGAGTAAATCCAATAACATCTTCCAAAAACAAAAGTATGTATTTCCCACTATTCGTTTAGCTCCCAGGTTTGTGGCTTCTCTATGGGTCAGCTGACCTCCGCTGGTGCAGGCTCACCTCCCTGCCTTGGGCATGGGGCGGGGCTTCCCTCTGGAGGTCCGGCTAATGTAACCTTGATACCTGGAGTGTGTATTTCTTATAAAAGAATCAAGAAGCTCAAAGTCTGAAGAAGCATCACATTGAAAACATGTGATGCTTCTTCAGACTTTGGCTTAAAACGGCACCTGTAGTCCATGGGCCAAAGCAAGTACTATGGTCAAGCTCAAAGTCAATGGGATGGTGAAATACTCTCAGACTACTAGGGCAGGACTGGATGAGGTGGGGTTCAGGTCTTCTTTTATTTCAAAAATATATTTTTATATCCTTAGACTATTTTTAAAAACTTAATCTGTGATCCCTTTCATGTCTTGGCTAACAAGGTGTTGGATCTCCAGTGACTCTTCTTCACATCTGCTGTTTAACCTCGATTATTTTTACTTATATAGCTTTTTATTTTTCCTGTGCCATTTTCAAGATCAAATCAAGCACAAAGTAAATAATTAATAAACAAGTTAAGAGTTGTAAATATTGACAAGTAGAAGGAAAAGTTATCATTATTTTCAGATAGAGTGTCCATTTAGGAAATCAAGAAAATCACCGAAAATTGTTTTATGATGCTTTGGTAATTGTAAGTTTTCTGGTTACAAAATTTTTACAAATTAATAACTCTGATGTATAGGAATACTAATTACATAGCAAATATGATGAAAAGATTACCAAAGTCACAATCTTAAAAATACGACATAACTAGTGATTAGCTTAAATACAGATACTTACAGCTTACACAAACAACATTGTAAAACCCTTCAGACTGATCCAAGCAAGATTTGAACACATTTTACTTGAATAGAAAATATCAGTATTGTAAAGGTGTTAGCTATTGCTAAACTAAGCTTTATATTAACTTGCTGGAAGTAGATTTTTAATGGGATGAGATTTTTTTCTCACTTCCCTTGGAAAAATAAGCTTACTGAAATGCTTAACAGAATTTTGGAAAAGTGAGAGAACGAGGATGGACTTCCCTCACTAAGTATTTAAACCCAATGTAATGCCATTGTAATGAACAGACCTTGGTGTTGACACAAGAGTTGATCAACAACTCAATAAACAGAATAGAACCCAGAAATCTGCACACGCATGTGATGGGGTTGAGTGCGCCATAAAGTGGTGCTATAAATGACTGACTGTCCTAGTTAGTCATCCAACTAGTTAGTTGTCCAACTAGGAGAAAATATTGGTGAATATTTATAATCAGAGCTTGGAATGTATTTGGAAATTGCACCTCAAACCATGAAAGTATAAAAAAAGTTTGATAGATTTGAGTATATTAAAATGTCAGAGCTCTGAATAACAAAAACACCGTACTCGAGGTTAAAGAGAAAGAAGTTGCAACGTGGACGACATCATGTACAATATGATAAAGTGATCATAAAGAATAAGAAAAATATTATTTGATAAAGTGATAAGAAAGAATAAAATTAAAATGGATAAAGGATTTGAATAGACAATTTATAAAAGAAGAAAACACAAATGGCCACTAAACATATTAATGCCATCTAATCTCATTAATATTTTTTCTTTTTTTAAATATATTTTATTGATTATGCTATTACAGTTGTCCCATTTCTCCCCCATCATTCCCCTCCACCCTGCACACCCCTCCCACCCACATTCCCCCACTTTAGTTCATGTCCATGTGTCACAAGTTCTTTAGCTTTTACCTTTCCCACACTATTCTTGTCCTCCCCCCGTCTATTTTCTACCCACTGTCTATGCTACTTATTCTCTGTACGTTTTCCCCTCTTTCTCCTCCTCCCACTCCCCTGTTGCTAACCCTCCATGTGATCTCCATTTCTATGGTTCTGTTCCTGTTCTAGTCATTTCCTTAGTTTGCTTTTGTTTTAGGTGTGGTTGTTAATAGCTGTGAGTTTGCTGTCTTTTCACTGTCATATTTTTATCTTCTTTTTCTAGATAAGTCCCTTTAACATTTCATAGAATAAGGGCTTGGTGATGATGAACTCCTTGAACTTGACCTTATCTGAGAAGCACTTTATCTTCCCTTCCATTCTAAATGACAGCTTTGCTGGATAGAGCAATTTTGGATGTAGGTCCCTGCCTTTCAAGACTTCAAATACTTCTTTCCAGCCCCTTCTTGCCTGGAAGGTCTCTTTTGAGAAATCAGCTGATAGTGTGATGGGAACTCCTTTGTAGTGACTGTCCCCTTATCCCTTGCTGCTTCTAGAATTCTCTCCTTCATTTGAATCTTGGCTAATGCAATTACAATGTGCCTTGGTGTGTTCTTCCTTGGGTCCAACTTCTTTGGGACTCTCTGAGCTTCCTGGACTTCCTGGTAGTCTATTTCCTTTGCCAGATGGGGGAAGTTCTCCTTTATTATTTGTTTTCCACTTGTTGCTCTTCTTCTTCCCCTTCTGGTACCCCTATAATTCAGATGTTGGGATGTTTAACAATGTCCCAGAGGGTCCTAAGCCTCTCCTCATTTTTTTGAATTTTTGTCTCTTGTTTTCTGTTTGGTTGTTTGTTTCTTCCTTCTGGTCCACCCCATTGATTTGAGTCCCAGTTTTCCTCCCATCTCTATTGGTTCCCCATGCGTCTTCCTTCATTTCACGTATTGTAGCCTGCATTTTTTCATCTAATTTGTGAGCAAAATCAACCAATTCTGTGAGCATCCTTATCACCAGGGCTTTGAACTGTACATCTGATAGGTTGGCTATCTTTTCACAGCTTAGAGGAATTGGCTCTGGGAATTTGATTTGTTCTCCAGTTTGAGCCATTCTGGGTGGGTTTTTTTTTATTTTGTTTTGGTTTTGGTCTGGTCGTGGCTGATACGTAGGAAGGGTGGAGCCTTAGGTGTTCCCCAGGGCGGGGCAGCCCAGTCGCTGAGATGTGACACTATTTGTGGGGGTGGGGTCTGAGAGGGAACAATGGTGCCTGCTCCGCTCTCTTCTGGATTCCAGTCCCTTCCGCCGCTTCCCCTTCACCTGGATTGTCTGTGTGCGCGAATGTGGGACCACCTGGTCAGCCAGCCGCCTTGCGCGGCCTCACTGGGTCTGCACAGTTGCCACCCCATGCCTGGAGTCCGCCAGCCACCGCCTGTGGTCTCAGGGACCACCAGCCACTGCCTGTGCACCTGGGAACTGCCAGCTGCTGCTGCCTGCATTCCCGGGTCCGCACCTCCACTTTTTCCTGCTGCGACTCCGCCCCTCTTACTGGTCTGGATGAATGGTTGTTGGACTTCTGTACAGTTCAATTTTCTATCAGTTCGGATTGCTTTCTTGTTTCTAAACATTTGTTGTCCTTAATTTTGATTGTGAGAGGAGGCATAGTGTGTCCACCTACGCCTCCATCTTGGCCGGAAGTTAATCTCATTAATATTTTATTATATTTATAATCAATAGTAAAATAGAAAATATATTATGTACAAATATATATTATATGTAAACATAAATTAACACTAAGATTAGTAATAATGAAATGAAATTACATGTCAGAAATATTTTAGAAAATCAATCAGAAATTGATTTCAAAAATATGTATACAATTTGCCTATATTTCAATCTTTGATAATATAATGGAAACTCTCTTAACCTCCACTGACCTGCCTTACTGGATTAACTATTGCCCTTGGCACACTCCGCTGGGATGGCACACTTCTCTTTACCAGCCACATGAGTACTTACTAACTTGGTTGCGCTTGGTCCCAGATCTGTTTATGCCAGCTTTGTAGAGTCTCTGAAAGGGTGAATGAATTTATAAAGCTGTTGACTCATACATGAAGAAGCCAGCTATAAAAGTGTATACTAGAATAAAAAATCACAACATAGAAATCCTGAAGTAGTCTGCAGAAAGATCACTTCACAAGAGCTCTGAGGCACCTGCGCTCCACAGAGAAATTGAATTGGGGAATGATAGAGAGGGAATCGGGATTGACTTTTTTGGCAAAAAGGAAAATAGAGAATGTTAACTAGTAAGTCGGAAAAAACTGGAAAAGATCTTTGAATAACATGTAAAGGTTGGGTCACTGAAAATTTAATAGCAAATATACGAAGAAAGACTTATATGTTGGGAAAAACTTCATCGTGTTTATGTATTTTAAACTAGGTACAATATTTTGGTCCAATTAACTTATTTGGATATTTATAAAGAAGCAGGGTTATTTTTCAATAGAGAAATCTTGACTGGGGAAAATCTTTACAATCAGATGAAGTAGATTTAAATTAGAAATTAATGTTTACCAAAACAATGGCATAAAAAGTAAGCCAGAAAACAGCAAAAAAAAAAAAATCCAAAGAAAAATATGACATTTCCTTAAAAAATGCAGCTGGAACTCACAAATTGTCATTTTTTTAGCAAGTGAAATAATCCTAGCACTTTAAAAAACACAAATTGTTTGTCATTACCAGTTTAGTGCTGTTCAGGAAAACCAGCAAGGAGGGATTCCAAGCCACCTAAGGAAAGCTTTTACTTTTACTATGGATCCATAAACTAAACTTGCCTGCACCACTTCCATCTCAATTGTGTCGATCCTGAAACAGAAGATGTGAAGGCTTTTTTAAAAAGTTCTATTTCACTGGAGTTTGTGGTTCTAGAATGTTCAGTGAAGTGCTACTAGGAAAAAATATTTTAGTTATGGTTTGGAAGAAAATAGGAGACATGAATATATTTTTAAAGAACGATTTGAAGTCAGCAACTTCACTGATATTCATTACAATATAGCATGAGCATGGAATAAACTTCCTAGTACATGTATCACTATAGCTTCAAAAAACTGTGGTGTGAGACTGAGTTTGCTGTAGAAAATAGTGAACTATGAAAAAAAACTAAAAAATGTAATTTGTTAACTGACCTCAAACCATATGAACTTTTTATAGTCAGTCTCTACTTTTAGAACATAAGGAATATTAGTTCTGAAAGACAGGACTTTTTATGTCTTGTTCACTCTCTTGCCCAGATTGGTATTTGGTCGATTGCAGGTACACAATAAATAATTGTTGAATAAATGAGTAAAGATATTGAAGTACCTGATTTCTGAGGCCCTTTAGCAATTTCATCATATACCAGAATTTCATCATATACCAGAATTTCATTGTATACCAGAAAGAGCATAGACTTTGGAATAGGAGCTCCTGCACTTTAATTTTTCTGCTGTGTGATCTTGGTTAGATTATTTTATCTATGGTTCTCAGCTTTCCAATGTATAAAACAGGAATTAGACCACGTAGACTTGTTGATCAAATGAACTGAGATAATATATGTAATGTACCTAATATAGAGAAAGTTCTCGGAAAGTGGAATTGATGCCCATGGTGGAGGTGCTGGTGGAGGTGGTGAAATTCAGCTCTCCCTGGGTGCCTTTAGTGAGCAGGGTGCTCCTCTAGTGTCCAGACAACATTCCCATGCTCGAACAAGGCCACCCTCTCTGGGAGGAAATTGCTCAGCCCAGAGATAGTTCTTCAGTGGGTCGCAATGCAGAAGTGCTGCTTTGGCGAGCTTAACAAAGGGGCCATTATTCTCATCCGCAGGCAACGCCAAGAAGGTGCTGGGTGGTCTAGAATACAGGAGACAGATAATGTAATGACTCCATTCATCAAAAAGTTGAGCATGCACACCAGCTGCCCGCCAGCTGGAAAATGAAGCTCCTCTCGTTCTGAGGATAATTTAATTCTTCTGGGGAGACTCTGCAGTACCCTTCACCTTGAGGGACCAATGGAATTCCCACAGTATCTTGTAACATTGTGCTGACCCAGCAATGAGACTCAAAAGTAGAGTGGAATTAAACAAATCAGCTAAGAAGAAAAATCAGTCACCCCTTATATTGGAAAAAAAACCAAAAAACTTAACAAACATCTCTTTTTCTTTTATAAATTTGCTCTATTGTTTTGTACCTTATGGACACTTCAGATTCTGTAGCTAATCATACTTCTCTTTTGTCCTTGGCCATGTGGAAGTCATGCCAAATTTTGGTCTTCATCTAATCATAGTACAAGAAACTATGGTATATATTTTTGTATGGAGTACTTCTACAGCCTTTACTGTTTTCTACTCCAAAGTTCAATGTAGTCTATGAGCCATAATTATTAACTTCATCTTTTTATTTTGGATATGTTTTTGAGATAATCTCCTAGTCTCTGCTGGATGATTTAAGAGTACACATCACAAAATGCAATGAGATCATGATTTAAACCCTCAATATGTGGTAAAAACCTATAGGTGCTTCTTTCTTTTTTAAAATATATTTTATTGATTATACTATTACAGTTGTCCCATTCCTCCCCCCCTTCTTATTCCTCTCCACCCTGCACACCCCTCCCACCTGCATTCTCCTCCCGCTAGTTCATGTCCATGGGTCATACATACCAGTTCTTTGGCTTCTATGTTTCCTATACTGTCCTTAACCTCCCCCTATCTGTTTTCTACCTACCATTTATGCTACTTATTCCTGGTTTCTTTTCCCTCTCTCTCCCCCTCCCCTTCTCCACTGATAACCCTCCATGTGATCTCCATTTCTGTGGTTCTGTTCCTGTTCTAATGGTTTGCTTTTGTTTTAGGTGTGGTTCTTAATAACTGTGAGTTTGCTGTCTTTTCACTGTCATATTTTTATCTTCTTTTTCTTAGATAAGTCTCTCTCTTTTTTTTTAATCTATAAACATGATTTTATTTTTTTTTAATTTTTTTTAATTTTTATTTTCATTGTTGATCTTGTACAGTTTTCTGTCTTTTATTCTCACCCGAACCCGCCACCCCAACCCTCCCCACCTCCCTCCCAAGGTCTCTTTAACATTTCATAGAATAAGGGCTTGGTGATGATGAACTCCTTGAACTTGACCTTATCTGAGAAGCACTTTATCTTCCCTTCCATTCTAAATGACAGCTTTGCTGGATAGAGCAATTTTGGATGTAGGTCCCTGCCTTTCAAGACTTCAAATACTTCTTTCCAGCCCCTTCTTGCCTGGAAGGTCTCTTTGGAGAAATCAGCTGATAGTGTGATGGGAACTCCTTTGTAGTGACTGTCCCCTTATCCCTTGCTGCTTCTAGAATTCTCTCCTTCATTTGAATCTTGGCTAATGTAATTACGATGTGCCTTGGTGTGTTCTTCCTTGGGTCCAACTTCTTTGGGACTCCCTGAGCTTCCTGGACTTCCTGGTAGTCTATTTCCTTTGCCAGATTGGGGAAGTTCTCCTTTATTATTTGTTTTCCACTTGTTGCTCTTCTTCTCCCCCTTCTGGGACCCCTATAATTCGGATGTTGGGACGTTAACGATGTCCCGGAGGTTCCTAAGCCTCTCCTCATTTTTTTGAATTCTTGTTTCTTCCTTGTTTTCTGTTTGGTTGTTTGTTTCTTCCTTCTGGTCCACTTCATTGGTTTGAGTCCCAGTTTTCCTCCCATCTCTATTGGTTCCCCATGCGTCTTCCTTCATTTCATGTATTGTAGCCTGCATTTTTTCATCTAATTTGTGAGCAAAGTCAACCAATTCTTTGAGTGTCCTTATCACCAGGGCTTTGAACTGTGCATCTGATAGGTTGGCTATCTTTTCACAGCTTAGAGGAATTGGCTCTGGGAATTTGATTTGTTCTCCAGTTTGAGCCATTTTGGGTGGTTTTTGGGGGTTTTGTTTTGGTTTTGGTCTGGTCGCGGCTGATACGTAGTGAGGGGTGGAGCCTTAGGTGTTCCCTTGTGCGGGGCAGCCCAGTTGCTGAGTTGTGATGCTGTACGTGGGGGCGGGGTCTGAGAAGGAACAATGGCGCCTGCTCCACTCTCTCCTGGATTCCAGTTCCTTCTACCACTTCCCCTTCACCTGGATTGTCTGTGCGCTGGAATGTGGGACCACCTGGTCAGCCAGCCGCCTTGTGCGGCCTCACCGGGTCTGCACAGTTGCCACCCCATGCCTGGAGTCCGCCAGCTGCCGCCTGTGCACCTGGGAACTGCCAGCTTCTGCTGCCTACGCTCCCGGGTCGGCACCTCCACTTTTTCCTGCCGAGACTCCACCCCTCTTACCGGTCTGGATGAATGGTTGTTGGACTTCCGTACAGTTCAATTTTCTATCAGTTCTGGTTCTTTTCTTGTTTCTAAATATTTGTTGTTCTTAATTTTGATTGTGAGAGGAGGCACAGTGTGTCCACCTACGTCTCCATCTTGGCCGGAAGTCCCCACAGATGTTTTCAGTCAGAGGTTTTGAAGGTTTATTTCCCTGCTGGGACTCTGGGTTGTGAGGTCTGTCTCACTCCCCAGTTGTTCCTCCTGGTTTATGTGCACACGAATGTGGGACTGCCTGCTCTGCCAGCTGCTGCTTTTTGCACCCCAGTCCTCCAGCCGCCATCTTGTCGGGAGTCCTCTCTGCCCAGCTGCCCATCTGTGTCCCTCCTACTGGTCTGGATGAATGTCTCTTCTTTAACTCCTAGGTTGTTGGACTTCCATACAGTTTGATTTTCTGGAAGTTCTGGTTGTTTTTGCTTAAATTTGTTGTTGTCCTTTTGGTTGTGCGAGGGGGCACAGTGTAACTACCTACACCTCCATCTTGGCTAGAAGTCCCTTTTTAAAATAGATTTTATTTATTTATTTTTAGAGAGGATAAAGGAGGGAGAAAGAGAGGGAGAGAAACATCAATGTACGAGAGATCTATCGATTGTTTGCCTCTCACATCCCCCCAACTGGGGACCTAGACCACAGCCCCGGCATGTGCCATGACTGGGGATCAAACTGGCAACCTTTTGGTTTGCAGGCTGGTGCTCAATCCACTGAGCCACACCATCCAGGGTAACTTCTTTCAAACTTCAGAAAATGATAGAGTTTTTATTATACTTTTTCTGTGACTTAGGTCCGGAGCGACTTACTAAAACCCACAAAGCAGAGATTCAAATCTATTTGATTTTGAAACTGGTGAACAGGATCTTACTGTATGTTGTCTGTTATCTATCATCTAGCACACTTACTCTGATATTAACATCTTTAAATTATTTAATGTTTTCTAAATTCCAATCAATGCTAATTATGTTATAGAAAAATTATCACATTTAATTGTTATGAAGATAACAACCTTATAAGTGGGTTCTATTCTTATTTACATATTAAGATGATAGTCCTGAGACAAAGATATTTAGTAACTTACCAAATCCTATAGTTGGAAATTGATAGATCCAGGATTCGAACCAGGATCTTTTCAAAATTGGAGTCCGAGTCTTGAACCATTGCATCAAACTTCCTCTGTTTCTGCCCAAATGCTTTTGTCTTTTACTGATAGGCAAAGCCTAGTATCTCTGTGCATGGTCAGGTTCCAGGTGACAGGCAGCTGGTGTTCTTGAGGGCTTATGAACCAGCCAAGGTTAGTCTGTTGATTTGAAAAGAATGCTTTAACTTCTTCTACAAGAGCACGTGCCAACTCATACACTGAAAAACATAAAATAGTTCAGGAATTGGGTGTTGCCGTCCCCAGGGTAAAATGAAAAACTACAATAGGACATGAAGAAGCAAAGTCATGGAGATAATGGAGGCTTTTTGGCGTGATTCCCCTGGAAGGAGGGAGTTGCTCATAGGAGAGAAAGGAAGGAATGAAAAAGGCTTTCCACTCTCAGAGAGCACTAGAGCCTGAACATGATCTTCAGGGGCGGGCAGCTGAGGAAGCTCCTTGGTTGGAATGGTAGAAGGAGCCTCTGGATAGCAACCTCCAGACTGAGTTCAATGATTTTGACTTACATTCGATGATTTTTCCAGGAGTGTGCTCCTTCCTGTGCATCATATTTTTGCTTTACTCATTCATGTAGAAAGAAAAACTCCCCACACTCCTACATGGAATAGCCATTTTAATTGGGAGAAATTCAATCTGCAGGAAACGAATCATCTGTTTTTGTTATATTGTCCATAAAAACTTTTGATTTATCTGACCATATTTTTGCCACAGTGCAGCCAGTTGTGTGTATAAACTCATAGCAGGTCATTAAGGTTTTATTCTTTCCGATCCCTTCCTGTAGGACATCTTCTCTAGCCACCATCGCACAGGAATGATGGTGTCCTGGGTGCCATCTGGGCTTTCTTTGTATGTCTGTTTCTATCTCGGAGGGCTTGTCTCCGCCTTGTGAGCGTGTCTGGCCTTAGCATCATTTCCATTCTTTTATTTGATCCATGGCACCTCCCCAAACCCTGGTGCTGACCACAGGAAACTAGTCACTTGACCCCATTGTACCCCATTCTAACAGTGAGCGTGCAATCAAACCCTATCTGTGGCGTTTGCCATCTTCCAAAGCGGAGGAGTCCCGCTGAGCCTGAGAAAGGTTCTTGCCCAGCTGGGAAGCTCGCTGAGGGAAACACGTGATTCCTTCCTTGGAAAGCCTTTTAAATGGAAGAAACTGAGATCGAGGTCGTGGAATAAAGGAAACAGGGTTTGCTTGCAAAATGGTGCGGTTGGCCAGGCCATCCTGCAAGAGAACGGGGCTGATTTTGTGAGACCAAAGTCCCAGAGTGAGGCAGATTGATGTGTCAAACATTCTGAAGCAATGATCAGGCTACAGATGATGGGGCAGGCAGGAGTCGGGGGAGGAGAAGGTCCAGAGAGCATCGGAGAGCAACCCAGTGGAGCTCAGTTGCCTGAGCAATTGGAAAAGGAGGATTTCTACCACGTGTTTCTCAGGCCAGCTAGAATATTATGTGCCGATCAGCCTATGTTATAAGAGCATCGATTTATCCCTTCAATGAACTGTGCCAGCACTTTCAACATGGGGCCACCTTCTTGTGCTTACCTGACTCTGTTTCTACAAGACAGTCCATATGAAGATGTTCAGTTACTGATCTGTCTCACCTTATCTACCTGCTACAGATCAATCAAGTGTCAGTGGAGAGGCCAAGGTAGCCATGGAAACATTTAGGATCAATAGTCAGAATAAGGCACGTGCTCAGAATGGAGGGAGCAGGGCAGAGCAAGGTGTGGGTTCGCACAGAGCTCTCCCGGCCCACCATGGAGAGCTGCGTCAGGAGCTCGATGACTACTCGCAGTCCCTTTTAGCGCTCATAAGAGTCACCTGAGGGTCCCGTAATAGAGCAGATTCTGTCCGATGGGTCTGGGATGAGATCTGAGATTCTTCATTGCTATCAACTGATGTCAATCAGGCTGGCCCAGGGGCCACACTTTGAAGAGCTTGCTCACTTCTGTGTCAGTTCATTGCACCAAGTGAATATATGTTTGGCTTAACTGGGTTGTAACAGGACAGCAATCTTTGTTCTTGGTGATCTGTCTTATTAGGCATGCAGTTACAATTGTGTAAATAGGGCTTGGAGAACAGGTTGGAAACAAGCTGAACAGATAAATGAGGCTCAACCTACAGTTCCATAAGGACAGCCCACACCACCAACAATGGTCTAGCTCCCATCAAAGGGATGTGCTTGGGTTCTTTCTGCATTTTCAGTGATCCTGTGAGCAGGTAGACAGGCTGACTACTGCCTCTTACATGTCTGTGGCTCAGATTTTATTATCCGTTTGGTGTAACTGAGGAAGAAGGCATAAAGCTCAGATCTTTTAGAAAAAGTACTTTCTAGTAGTAGGACAGGGATGTATTCCATTTCTGCCTTGTCTGCTTAAACCAACAGACTAGTCCTATGCTATTAGGTTGGTGGTCAATGAAAACTGGACCTAAGAAATCCCTTGGGGTCTTCTCAGCCCTGTGCACTCCAGTTCCTGCCGTAGAAGAGGACAGTTGCGAGAGCCTGCTTAGGGCCAGGAAGAAATTTCTACGAGAAGCAATGCCCACATGTGCCTCTGAAGGGTAAGTAGGAATTAGCTCTGAGACGTGAAGAGGAGAAGGAGCAGTCCCAGCTGAGAGAAGAGCAGATACAGGGGCCCAGCACAAATAACACCCCCTTTTTATTACAAAATCTTTTAATACAAAATCATAAGCATGTCATTCTGTAATGTAACAATATCACACTCAAGCACACCCTATGACATTTTAGGTGACATATTCAAGTTAAAACTATGAATTCCTACGCCCATATGATTACCCTACCAAGCACACCCAAGCAGGCATTACTTCTGCCAGACCCTGAGCATAAGGGAACTCAGTGTGGCCAGTGTGTAGATTATGGGCAGGGAGGAGGGCGGGGGATGACGCTGAGTGGACAGAGGATAGGTTGTGATGAATCCTGAGCGTTCCTAAGAAAGCCTGAAGATCCCCTCGGAATGTCCTCCTTTTCCAGGCGGCCCCTGGCCTTGGAGGACCGATGACGTCTCTCGTCTGAGCGGTTGCTGCGAGCCCCTCCGCCGCTGTTTGCCCTTGACCACGAGGGGAGGCTGCGCCGCTCCCTCCGCTGCCTCCCCGCCTGATGGCCTGTGCGAGGAACAGAAAACAGAGACCATTGCAAACGGGTATTTCTGTCCCCAGAAAACAGAACTCGAAGATGAGAGGTTTTCAGGCTCCAGAATGCCTCGTGCTTTATGAACTACAACTGGCACTGGACTCTGAGCAGGTGTGGGAGCTGGTTTCTCATACATGCACATACAAATATACATGCATTCCTTACCACGTAATCCAGAGATGTGTGCTGAGTGTTGTTGTTCACTTTATGTCTCTTTCTTTTTCCCTTAAGATGCTCTGAACATCATCTGAAATACCCGTATTTTGCTATGTATAATGGGCGCCCACATTTTTTGGCCTAAACTTTCAGGAAAAAAATCTTTCATTTAAATTTTTTAATTCACTGTTTTGCTTATTTATATTTAGATGCTTGTTGTTGGTATTATAAAGGAACTTTAGCATTTATTTTTAAACATACAGATATTATTATTGCTATATACAGTTACATTTCTAACGCATAAGCATAAATAAGAGAATTAGAAACATTTACATAGATATGGAATTAATACTACCCATGTATAATGTGCACCCTTATTTTCCCCTCAAAAATTTGGGCAAAAAATGTGCATTATACACAGCAAAGCATGGTAGTCACAACATAAATAATAACCTGAAAGTAGAGACAGTAGCATAAGTAACAGGAATTTCAATGCAAGAAAATCATGGTGTCTATTTTATTTGTATTCAACTGAAATATGACAACCTCTTGTTATTTACATTAACCCTCTCATAACTGCCGTGGAGCGCCTGTGGAGGCAGTGTAACAAATTTTGCATGTGTATTTGAAAAAAAATGTTATATACAACATCTGTTTTCATTCATGGGCATGGTGCATTATTTCATCATGATGTATTCTTCGTGGTATTGTTTTAGAAATCCATTACCCACAGACCACCAGAAGATCTCCTGTCCTGTCATCTTTGGGATAATGAACACTCTCCGTACGTGTAAATCTGTCAGGCCGTGCCCCCTGGGATGGCAGTTACGAACTTACAAATTGAAGAAATCATTCTTACCTTTTTAAATCAGTGACTGCTCCACCGCAGGGATACAGGACGGGTCGTCAGCTTGAACTATAACACGTCTCATCCAAGAGTCTGTCAGCAGAGAGCAACTTCATCTTCCTTGCTTTTTTTAAGAAAGGATTTTTAAAATTAAGAAATTCCAAGGTGTACTTGATCTTTGGAAAAATACCAAGTATAGTGATAAAAGAGTCCTGGCACTAAATTCATGTTGAAATTCACATTGTAAACAAAGGTGCCAAAATTAATCCAGCGATACATTATTTTGTGTTTTGCTTCTTGGAATGTCTATACCTGATAGCTGTCCAAGGTCTACCTGGAGTTCTTGTTGGTCTGCTCAAACACATTCTTCAGAAATATATTGAAATAGACTTGGTTTTATTTATTAGATGGTTTCTCAAGAAACAGAAACATTGTATCTAACAGCACATGATTCCACTGTCTCCTACCATCCCCCCAAAAAGATTTCTTAAACCTAAAAAAATAGGAATGACAAAAAGCAGATTTTAAAAAATCCTACAAAGTCTCTATTTTGACCAGAAACCATGATATTTTAAAGAAATATAATAGCACATAACAGACTATAAATTATTGAAATGTGGCACTAATAAAAATCTTAATAATACAAAATATGCCTTAATAAAATTATCTTAAAATTGAAAGGTTGCTATTTTATTAAAGAAAACAACCTCTTATTTTATTGTTTGTTCTATTTTTAGGCACACTTAATTTCCAAGGAAGAATCCTGAATAAACTGACTAATCAGAAATAATGTTCCTGGAACACTGACAATTACGGTCTCTTTATATTGAACCCCAAACCCACATTTCCAGTTTCTTTCTCCGCTATGTGCTTTATCTGATTTCTCCTTCCCTCTGAAGTCTCCGGGGGCATGGAGCTGCCCTCTACCTGTCCCTAACCTGTTTATTTTAGAGGTGAGCCCTGCGGCCTGAGGGTCTCAAAAACAGATGCTGAAACCTCAGGTGTTCTTGATGAGTGATGACTTCTCTCTGAGCATTTTTCATTACCTGGAGGTCTGGGGGTGGGGCAGGAGTAAGAATAACTTCCTTCAAAACTTTTCATTGTGCCTGTCACAAAATACATACTTCCTAGATGCTCACTCGACAGATTTGTGCAAGAGAGAGTGGAGGGCTGTGGCATCGCCCCACAGAACAGAGCATTTCTCGAGTGGCTTTCTTCGGGGTGCGGAGGGCTACCTTGTGTCTAGAGTCCTTTCCTATTGCTTACAGCCAAAAAAAACTTCACACATAATGGTTTAATCTGTGTATGAAAGAAGGAGGTGGGGGGAGGGGAGGAAGGGAGGAAGGGAAGGAAGGAAAATGAGGCATGCTAGGTCTTCCTTTATTTCAAGAAAACATGAAGATAGATTCCCAATCATTGCTGCTCTGGTTGCCATTAGGAAGGGTTGGATAAATTTCTCTCTGTTTACCTAGAAAAATGAATGGAGGCATGGCTGAGTCTGTGAACGGCAGGCAGCATGGTGCCGTAGCAAAGCCATGGAGGTGGGAGGCGAATCCGGCCTCCAGCATAGCCGTCATGCTGCCGCGGCAGCTGTGGGAGCTTTGGTGAGCTCTCATCTTGCCCAGCTGCTGCAGTTCCCTCTCATCTAAGGTAAGGAACTTGGACCAGCTGATTCCTATAGTCCAGTCCTGCTGCTAAAAGCTTTAATCCAGCAGCTGAGGCTCAGGGAGGTTGACCGGCTGGCCCGAACACACAGAGCTGGTTGGAAATTGCCTGAAGATGTGAACTTAGGGACAATGTTATCTTAACACTGAAGTCGTTTTAGAGAACCTTGGACAGCAAAGAGCACGCGTGCCCTCACAATCTCTCTGTGTGGAGTGAGGCTGATGAGCCCCATACTTCCCTGGCCATCAGAGCAGTAAATCCCCCTAAAGACTGTGCTTGGTCCAAAAGAACCTATGCACCCCTATGTTCATAGCAGCACAATTTACAATAGCCAAGTGTTAGAAGCAACCTGGATACCCATCAGTAAATGAATGGATCAAAAAACTGTGGTACATTTACACAATGGAATTCTATGCAGCAGAAAGAAAGAAGGAGCTCCTACCCTTTGCAACAGCATGGATGGAACTGGACAGCATTATGCTAAGCAAAATAAGCCAGGCAGTGAAAGACAAATGCCATATGATCTCACCTTTAACAGGATCCTAATCAACAAAACAAACAAGCATAATATAACCAAAGACACTGAAATTGAGAACAGGCTGACAGTCACCAGAGGGGAGAGGGGAGGGAATCTCAGGGGAAATGGGGAAGGGTTTAGAGCAACAAGTATAAAGGACTCATGGACAAAAACTGGGGGGGGGTGGAAATGGGAGGGAGGCGGGGAGGGCTGGGGTGGTGGGCTGGGGTGGGAGTAAAAGACAGAAAACTGTACAAGAACAATAATAATAATAATAATAATAATAATAATAATAATAATAATAAAAGACTGTGCTTGGCATCTGCTTTTGGGGAGGGGGTGGCTATTTCTCCCAAGTCATTACGTAGAAAATTTAATATTCACAGATTCTTTATGGTTCTTACACTGGCTCATGTATTTTTTTTTTTTTTTAGAACCAGTGTCTGCTATAGCAATAGGACAGTGAATGTCAGTTTGCTGTGAAAAATAAAGAGTGAGCAAAAACGTGTTCAGTGAATAACAGTAAACCCTGACATCATACTTTCCAACGGATCCATTTTATTTATTTTATTTCACCTCTTCTATTCTTTCTATTCTATGTTATTATAGTCTAATTTTTTGAGCCACAAAACGATTTCCCATGAACACTTACCCCATCTACGTCTGTTGCCCCTATTGCTCTGATCCCAGACTGAGGTTTCCAGTCGGCTCAATCATGCCCATTCCATTGCAGCACCGGAAACGAAGTCAGACTGCAGAGGAGGACATAGCTGTGTCCCTGCGCTGGAACAGCATCTGCGTGTCCTGGAAAAAGGAAAGGCAAAGCCCACTTCACAATCTCGGCTCCACCCCTACGTGGTGATACTGCGGGAAAATGACTTAACCTGTCTAAGACAGCCCTTTTGGCTCTAACATGGGGATGTGGACACTTACTCAGTGTTGTTCTAGGGATTAGAATCCCTGTACACTGGGCACAGAAGCTCAAGTAGACCATGTTTATAACATGTGGAGTCAGGACTGGGGAGTGTTGTGTATACGTATTCTATAGTCAATGTCTATCTAATGAATGTCAAAACACGACACAGCTATTGAGCTGAATAAATCAAAAAGAGTAATGCACCATGGGGAACTTCTTCCTCTGCTCTCGCGTAGCCCTGAGTGAGAAAGTAAATTGTCTAGTCCAGGCCGTGCGTGGCTGGGTGAGGTACTGCACCTTCAGAGCCTGGTGGGCTCCCCGGGGCACGGAAGAGTGTATGGCGCACAAGGCAAAGTTACTGGAGGCTGGAGGAGAATCGGGGTTTCTTCTCTGTTGGCAGAAGGGACCCTGGGTGTGTGTCTGTCGCAGACCAGGGCATGCAGAGCTCTCCGGAAGTATCAGTGAGAACGTTAGGACCAGCAGGATTAATCCCAAGCCACGTGGCCCCACACAAACAGGCAAGCTTGGAAAAGGTCCCTTGCCTAGGATACACGAGGCAGACAAAAGGAGTCCATCAACACATACAATTGGCCATCTGTCAGGGGCCTGGTACCCGCTGGTGAACAAACACACGGAGCCTTAAACAAAAGTAGAATCAGAACCATTAGAAAACTGAAGACTAATGTTTTTTGTTTCAGGGGTTGGTTTGTTTTTTTTGTTTTTTTTTTTTTGCTATTGTTCTCATCATTTAGGGCAGACAAGTCTTGCACTTCAAACCTTCCCTGGAACTACAGGGAATTACACATTTACACTCTATTTTTATATTGCACGGAAAAAACAACAACAGAAAGTAAGTAAAATAACATTGTTTAGTTTGTACAGGGGTGGACAAAAATAGGTTTACAGTTGTTCCTATGGAAAAAAAATAGAGTCGCTTACTCACACCGTAAACCTGCTTTTGCCCACCCTATGTGTTAAGAAAGGCTGGGCGTTCAGCCCTTACCAAATGCCTCCCTATTCCACAGCCACTGAGAAATCATGGCTTGACCACTTATCTACTCTGCGGACCTGGGGCAACAACTCGGCACCTCTGAGTTCCCTCCCTCTTCTATAAAAAGCAAACTGTGAATGATAACACGAGAAAGTCTTGTAGTTTGCATGCTGCAGCTTCTCTCTGCTTCATCATTCTGTCCCTGTCCTTGAGGGGAGGGATTTGTGTGTCCTTGAAGATCCAAAGCACAGAGGTACACATGCTTTCCATGGATTTTTGTCACTTTAAAGGTTAGGGAGGCCATTTAGATGATGTATGATGAAACCAACTCCCAACACTGCCTTTCCATCATCTCCCCAAGCGGAACTTGCCTTTAATTCAGGACATTGGGACTCTGTCTGTGCTTAAGGAAAAACAAAAGCAATGAGTGTCGTGTCGTCCTTGGGAAAATGTCACTGACATGGGCCAGGTTTTCTATTTAAGAGCCCCGCTCATCTGACAACATTAAAGAATGTTACAAATAAGGACACGGTGTCCATAGTCAAGTCAAGCCCATTCGTCTTTGAGAAGTCCTTTGGATATTAATAGTCAACTTGGAGACATAGCCGCCTTCAGGGACTTCCCCAGGGAGTCGTGTGGGCATTTAAGGCTGCTCCACTCCCCTCACTGCCCTTTCAACAAGGCAGAAGCCCTTTGGACAATACTAACCTTTGGGGGTGGGGTGAGGACTGAATGCTTCCAACTGTACGCACAGCAGACGCAGAGTCAACGTGGTGAGAAACATTCTCCAAACTCGAGCTCCGATACGCCGTGTGAGGTGCGCTGCCTCGCTCTTCTCCTCTAAGTGCCTATTTCTCCATCTGTACAAAGTAGAAACGAGAGATAACTCTCCAAGTTGCTGTGAGGGTTAGGGATACCGGCCTAAATGACCCAGAATGGTGCTTGTTGCAGTGTAGGCACTATTTTGAATCTCTTCTGTGCGTACCATTACTGTTGTAACTACCATCGTGAATTCCCTTACTGGGTGCAGAACTCGTTCATTAAATGTGCTACATCTGGGGCTCCAAGTGAATTTTGTCTTGATCTCACACCTGGATTGTTGAGTACTGCTTGCTCCTAAACTCCCAGTCCCCATGCCTGAAGGTCAATCCTTTGTCTTAGATTCTTATGTTTTACTGCCACAGAACTCGCTAGAAAGTGCCTTCCTCAGGGCCCAGCCCAAATGGCTCCCTCAAGGTTAACACTCTTTCCTTGGTGCGTTAGAATCATCTAGGTGTCTGTCTTCTCCAGTGAGCTCCTAGAGGATGGAAGCAGGTCTTATTCTTCAGACCTAATACAGACGAGCCATGTTTGATGTCCTCCATTCTGTTTGCTGAATTCTTGGGGACACCATGTTTGTGCTGGTTGTCGTCACTTCCTCCATGGCTTTGGAGCTTTCCTGTCCCCACTTCTGCCCCCCAGCTCATCCCAGTGCAGGGTGGAGTTCCAGGAGGCAGCCCTGCTCACCCACCCCCAAACTCTGTCTCCAGCTTCCCTGCTGGCCACTGTCCCACAATGTGGGTTTCCTTCCAGCGGTCAGTTCACAATTCAGGCACGCATTGCTTATGGAAACACAATGAAACTTGACCTGAAAAAGCCTGTAGTGATTACTACAGTCATAATAATTTGTCTATTAAAGAACTTGGGAAGGAAGAAATTAAGGAAGGAGGGTGAACAGGACCACCAGGAGGCAAACAAAAAAGAAGCAAGTAAGACAGGACATTCTTTCAAGAGTTTACTTTGCGATGAGCCCTGGGCCAGGCATTTGCACAATAGCCTTGAAGGATATTATTTTTTAAATTTCTGTTTTAATATTCAGAAGACTATGACTCAGATAAGATAAATAACTCCCCAAATCATATGCTATGGAGTAACAGGTAGTTTAGCCATTGGAAGATGTTCAAATATTTCCAGAGTACCGTAAACTATAAGAGAAAATTAATAAAACAACAACAACGACGACAACGACAATCAACCAGACCAACAAACCCTGTAGTGCTAAGCCCACAACCATTTCAGCATGTAAATTTTAACTCCAGGAAAAGCTTCTGTTAAATTGTATAAGGGATGATATTACAGGTTATTTAGGGAACTGGTTGTAAGACCAGGTAAGAGTGATCAGCAAAGGCCTTTCCCAAGTAAGCCTCTGATTTGACACAATTCCCCAAGGTTCAATTCTCTTTCATTCTTTCGATGTCTTAAGAATTCTCTGCCTCCAGGAGAGGCATGCTCCCTGCAGAAGTCATCGAGAGCTCTCTCTCCTTTTCCCTCTGCGTGTATGGACACAGGGTTTACATTTTTAAATGACAGCTGAAATCCATAGCAACGCACATTTTTCACATTTGGAAGTAAAAAATAAGGATGTTGCTGCTTCAGCAGTGAACAAAATGTTATGAAGTGAGTATAAATCAAGAGTCACTGCTATCTTTAATTGCAAAACTTGCCAAGCTTCCAATGTTTTATGCATGTTGGTCATTATTTTTGAAGCAACACTGAATCTCTGACTATAAACAGAATACAAAATTCGGTAGCTTCCTTGCTTCTAAATGTGCTCAGGGAAGAGTGATAATTAATGATCGATAATTGCTTTGAAAGAATGAGCCCCACAATTCAATGGTCCTTGCTTCCTCATGGAATTAGCTTTGTTTGGCCAGTCTCACTAGTTCTTCTCAGACAATAATTCAGTGTAACCATGTAAGTTCAAAAAATATTAGCCAGAAAAACACAGTAACTTCTACTTATTTTGTCTTTCAATCTTCTGTTCTCTAAAAGATTACAGACTCTCAGATCAACGTAGAATATGACAAAGGCAAGGTCTGTGTGCACGTTGGCCTATAAAAATTGGAATTTTGGACACTGGTATATTTAATACCTGGCTCTCTTAAAATATATCCAATTTTGTTGATACAGTGTATCTGTAGCATATGATTTACAAATAATGCAACATTAAATACTTTTTACTACAAATTCCATATAAGCAATTGCTTTTGTTGATTTTCACCAAACTCTTGTATCCATAGACAAAATATGGTTTCAATCGACAGACATGTATATTTCCAATATAACTGTTAGTTGATATTTTAATTTATCTTAACAAGTAGGATCAAAGTGAAACAACAAAGAACTATGTCTGAACTTCACTCATTTGTTGATGATGGAGCAACTGTGCTAAATTGGATAATTGTTTTCAAATGCTGGAAGAATATTTACTCATAATACAATGTTTATTCACCATGTTTCAGCTATAAGAATGATACTCATTTAAGTTTAATCTGCATTAGGATTTTCTCCATAATTTTCCTAAGCCTAGGTAATCAACAATAAATCAAGACCCATTAGAATATTTGCCAAGTGGTGGAAATACGCACTCCATGGCTAACTTTAATCTACAAATGTCACATTAACGAATGTGACACATTAAGGAATGTCACATTAACGAATGTTGAGCTGGGGAGAGATTCTCAATAGCACACCATTACACAGCATTTCCAATGTACAGTTATGGTAGATGTAAATATCTCCAAGAATATAGATAGTGATAACATGTAGTAAAATAATGAGAAAGTGATGAGTTTCAAGTATTCATTACCTTTGCTTTTGATATATGTATAATTTAGCTTTATGTTTGTATAATTTAATATTTGATAACTATATTTAACAATCAACTCGCAAAATTACTGAACATTTAACAGTTGGCTCTTGCAAGATTATGTATTACATAATCTAAGGCCCCACATCCTAATGCCATCACATTGAAGATTAGGATAATTTAGCTTTATGTTTGTATAATTTAATATTTGATAACTATATTTAACAATCAACTCGCAAAATTACTGAACATTTAACAGTTGGCTCTTGCAAGATTATGTATTACATAATCTAAGGCCCCACATCCTAATGCCATCACATTGAAGATTAGGATTTCAACATATGACTTTTCTGTGGGTGGCACAGACATTCAGTCCATAGCAATCACATTATTAACAGACTAAAAAAATCCTTATCTCAATACATGTAGAAGAAACATTTCACAAAATTCAACATCCATTCTTGCTAAAAACTCTCAGGAAACTAGGAATAGAAGCAAACTTTTTCAATCTGATAAAGGGCAACATCAAAAAAACATAGCTAGCATCATAGTTAATGGTGAAAGATTGCATGCTTTCTCCCTAAGACTGGGAACAAGGAGGGGAAAGGAAAGGATGTTTGCTCCCACCAGTTCTATGGGAGAATAAAAAAAAAAAAAAAAAAAAGGAAACAAATACAAAACACAGCATCCAAATTAGAAAGAAGGAAGTAAAATTGTTTTTATGTGTTGATATGGTCTATAAAGAAAATCTAGTGAATTCTACATTTAAAAAACTACTAGAACTAGTAAGTGAGTTTTAAAAAGTTACAGGATATAAGGTAAATACACATGATATATTGTATTTGTGTATATTAGCTAAAATCAGAAGATTGAAATAAAAAATCAAATCCATTCAGTATAGCATCAAATAATAAAATACATAGGGCAAAATCTGTCAAAAAATGTGCCTGAGCTATATATGGAAAACAAAACATTGCAGAAAACAATGAAGAGTTAGATAAATGACAACACATTCTGTGTTCTTGGAATACATCACTGAATAGTCCTGAGATTCGAATGTTCTCTCTCTTGCTCTTCAGAGTCAGGGAAATTCCGATCAAAGTTCTAGCATGTTAGAAATTGACGAAAGATTCAAAAGCTTATTTGGAAATGCAAAGTATCTAGACTAGCCAAACAAGTTTGAAAAATAAAGTTGGAGGATTTATACTCATTCCAAGAATTATTATAAGCTATAGTAATTAAGATAAGGTGATATTGATGTTGATGGATATAGAGATTCAATTAACATAATGGAGTTCAGAAACAGAGTCAGGGGTAGAGAGTTAATCAATTTTTGACAAAGGTGAACAGCAATTCAGTGGAGAGAGGAGAGTCTTCTTAACCAAGGGTGCTGGAACAATGGTATATTCATACATAGAAAAATGAACTTTGGATCTAAGTCTTACACCATATACAAAAACAACTCAAAATGGATCACAGACACGAATGTAAAATCTAAAACTATGACACTTTTAGATGTACACATAGGATAAAATCTTTACAACTGTAGGTTTGGCAAATATTTCTCAAATACACATCGTAGGCATGATACGTGAAACAACAAAAGTTTTGTTCACCTGGACTTCATCAAAATTAAGAGCTTGTATTCTTTGAAAGACACTGTTAAAATGATAAAGTGTAGGCTGGAAGAAAATAATTGCAAATCATATATTTGCCAACCAACATATCTAGAATATGTATGTGTGTGTGTGTACATGTGTAATATCTAGATTATATATATGTGTATCAAAACTTAACAACAAGACAGCATCCCATTTTTAACCACAGTCAAAGAGTTGGGTCATACACAGATAGTCAATAAATATGGATGGCAAAAATGCTCAAATCTCTAGTGATTAGGAAAATGCAAACTAAAATCACAGTGAGATACTGCTCTACACTTATCAGAATGTCAAAATTAAAGTGACTGACTACACCAAGTGCTGGCGTGATGTGGAATAATTACAACTTCCTCATTGCTGGTGATAATGTAAAATGGTACAGCCAATTTGCAAATCCCTTTGACCATTTCCAAAATAAACATTCACTTACATATGACCCAACCATTTTACTCCTCGGGTATTGTATATGTCTACGCAAAACAACTCAATGTCCACGCAACGGGTTAACGAATTATGGTATATTCATACAACATCATCCTACTTAGCAATGATAGGAAATGAGCTCTAAGTAAACACAAAAACATGGGCGAGTTGCAAAATAATTGGGAAAGTGAAAAAAATCAGCAGATGTGCTCGATGATTCCAAATTTATTATGCTCTGGAAACTACGAACTGATCTACCGCGATGTAAACCACATCAGTAGTTACCTGGTAAGGGGCGTGGGAGATGGGCAGCAAGGAGGACTTCCAAAGGGGCGCCGGGAAACTGTCCCAAGTGGTTATGGTCGTTGCCATGGTGCCGCCCCGTGCAGGTGTCAGAACTTACTGAGCTGCGTACTTTAGCCACATGCAGCTTATTTATGTGAATTATGCCCTAATAATTTTTTCAAACAAGTACCTAAGGCCCAACACAAATTTGGTCTCCAAACAAGTCTTCCTCTCCTACATAAAGAACATTTTATCTCTTGTTTATGAATTTCTCTAGCATCAGTTGTTTCTACTTCTCATTCCTCACTTGTGTGTCAAGTTGCAGGTGACAAAAATAATTTGTTATCCTACTCTTGGCAAAAGTACTGCTAGGAAGTCAGATTCTGCCCTGTACCATGGATGCACTTGAATGGGTCACTTTACTCCTCTGTTTCTTCATTTGTGAAACAGAAGTCTGCGAGCCATTTAAACAAACAAATGCACGTGAAGCTGTACCTTTAATTGCAAACCATGTGCTTGTTGCCTACTGGTGCGTCACTTTCTTCCATAAGGCCTCTGGCTTCCTCTTGTATGTGGCCCGTATTCGGACTTAGCACCTAAGAGCGGGACTCAGGACTCCTGGGTGCCTACAGCAGAGCTGATGGCGGAGGTGACGTGCTCCACCGCTGGGTGCCAGGTGAAGGGGAGTTCAGGGACCATCCCGGATCTGAGTGGTTTCAGCCCTCTGGGCCTTGGCACAGTTTGCAGCCCAGATTAATTAATTAATGTTCACAAAGCACTTTGAAGATGGCAGATGCTGTGGGAGTGCAAAGCTCAGGCATTAACACTGGTAATTACATAGAGCTAGGCTCCGACTTCAGCAGTCGTCATTGGAAGGGGTGACGTCACCCAGTTGCTGATTCACAGCTGGGTGAAGACCCGGATGGAGAAAGCCCCAGCAAAGGTGTTGAGAGCCATCCTGTCCGGGGTGCTCTGGGGCACACAGGGGTTCCAGAAGCAGATGGCTCCACGCCCCTCCTAAGCCGCCCTGCTAGTAATGGCCCCGAAATGCAGAGTGCTACCTGTCCGTAGCTGGGCCCTTCCGTTCTCAGTGAATACATGCTGGAGGCAGGCTGCGTGTGAAGCTCTGCTCACATCTCTGTCTAGTAGATTCAAAGTCAAATCTACCAACCCTTCCATCGGGCCACAGGCCTGGGGTGACAGAGAGGGGGGTCCAAACACCAGTTCTGGCAAAAGTACTGAGTGTGACTTTAGGAAAGTAATGTCGCCAGGATAAACCCCGGGATCCTTCTGTTTAAAACAAGCAAAAATCTAAGGCAGCAGTATCAGCCTTTCCGAGGTAGGTCCATAAAACCTCTAGTAAACAGCCAACGCATCCTGGGCACTCCTGGGTATTTTCCCAAGGAACTGTGCCCGTGACGCCGGTTCGTATCCGTTGATGTGATTTCAGCTGCCATTGCTGGGGACAGTTTGTTTTAGGACAGTCTCCCCTCTCGCCCCAGCGCAGGGGTCCTCACCGGAGGAAGGAAAGGCATTCTGCTTCACGTTCTCCTCCCCCTGCTGCAGTTCTCCAGGCCTGCTCCGTGGAACACCTCGCTTTCGGAAGAAACTCGATGTTCCTGCTAGTCCCATCCGCACTGACGCGGGCTCTCGGCCTCGGTGGAACACCTCGCTTTCGGAAGAAACTCGATGTTCCTGCTAGTCCCATCCGCACTGACGCGGGCTCTCGGCCTCGGGCAAAGTGGTTAGAAACAGACACTTGAAAGACCTCCAGCTTCATCTTTTTTTGCACACGAGTGCCATTAGGTGCACGGGAGGTGAGCCGAAGCTGCAGACTGACAGTGCGCCCCTGCAAGCCCTCGCCCTTGGTGGTCCTGTGGGAGCCCATGGCGCTAATTCTTGCTGCCAAGCTCCGTTGGGCAGAGCGTGGCCTGGAGTCCTCCACTGACACATCAAGGGAAAGTGCTCTGAAGATGCAAAGGGTGTGTGTGAGTCATCTACAATCATCGCGATTCAGGAGCCAGCTTCGGAGAGCGGGCCTCAATGATCCCTTTGGTAGACCGAGCAGGGCCGTGGCTAATTTGCAAATCGCAGAGCTCAGTGAGGGGAGACTCCATAGGCAGCGTGATTAGTAAATTACTTTTTGAAGAGAGGTTGAGGCTGTTCAATATTACTAATTTATTTTACATATAAGACAACTTTTAACACCCCCTTCACCTTCAGGGCTCAAGAGAGTTTGTGGTCAGCTCTGCTCCCACCCGGCCCCTCACCCTCTTCTGGGGACTCTCAGGTGTTAGGAACACCACGTACACTGCCACGTTGCGTGGTCAGAGTGTGGCTCAAAGAGGGCCCTCGACAGGGACTTGCTTAGTCCAAGACACTTCGAATGAATATTCACTCGGTGCCTTTGAATCAGGCCTCGCTGCTTATCTGGAAGCCAAAAGAAACGAGTCCGAAAACCATTCACGCTAATCTCTTGGTCTCATTATTTCACTTCCCCCAAATCAATTCTGTGATTCTGTTCTCCTTGCTCGTATGATTATTTCCCTGTCTCCTGGCTTCCGTGCCTTGGCTGTACATGCCGTGTGCTATGTGGGTTGAAGTGTGTGCATCCAAAATCCCTATGTCGAAGTTCTAACCCCCCTTCCCTCAGAACGTGACCTGATTTGGAAATAGGGCTGTTGCGGATGTGAGTAGTTAACCCTGAGGCACACTAGAGTAGGATGTTCTCCTATTGTGACTACTGTCCTTTGAAGAAACCATTCATGTGAAGATGCAGAGACACAGGGAGAAGGCCTCGCAAAGATGGAAGTGATGTATCTACAGGCCAAGGCCTGCAAAAGATTTCCAGAAAACCGGGGATTCCAGGAAGAGGCGAGGAGGGATTTTCCCGGGTTTTCGGAGAGCGTGGCCCTGTCTGCACTATGGCTTCAGACTTTTGGCTGCCAGAACTGTCAGCAAATCAGTGATGTTGTTTTAAGCCCCCTGGTTTGTGATGCTTTGTTCCCTGGCATGCAAATACCCAGGCTACGGTAGAAATGCTGTATGCTAGGCTGAGGCTGATGCAAGGATCATGCTGGCAACCAAGTCCAAGGTCAGGTAGCATTAAGTTTGCCCCCTTTATCAAGGCACATCCTGCGACATGCTTCTTGCTGCAGGTGCTAACCGTGAATGATATTCACAGAAAAGTTCACCCTGGGCAAACACGAGTTCGTGGCAGTTACCAGAAGCCCATGCTCTATGAACTACTGCTAAACAGGGTCCCCTGTTCCCAAGACTGAAGAGGACAGGTCACGCCAAGAGCATTTTTCTAGAAATTCTGTGGGACTCACAGACAATGTCCTGGGCAGAAGTGACTGGTCATAAAATAGGTGGAGAAGTAGGACTGTTGACATTAGCCACTGTGTGGCCTAGAGTAGTCAAGACAGACTCCCCAAAAGAAGGAACTGTGCCAAAAGCTGAGAGAGAAAGAGATTTTGTAGGTAGCGCTGAGGACGGAGGGTATCCCAGGCATGGCGACCGTAAGGGTAAGGCATGGAGGCTGAAGCAGAATGACAGGTGTGGCTTAGGGATGAAAATTAGCTGGTGAGCGTGGTCGATCGCAGGGAGGAGGAGAAAGGCTGAGTGCAGTAGAAATGTACTCTACCTCCAGCTTGGCTACGAAATCCTTCCTTCCTTCCTTCCTTCCTTCCTTCCTTCCTTCCTTCCTTCCTTCCTTCCTTCCTCCCTTCCTCTCACCCAGTTTCATTCTCCCTCACTTCCCTTTTCCTTCCTTCCTTCAGCGTACAATAGGAACACCCTGGTTTCCTGGGTACCAACTCCCTGACAGGCTCCGGGATGCAGGAATGCAACATCATTTCTGTCTCAGAGCAGCTTCCACGATCACACCCAGTTCCAGCCCCCCATGGCGAGTGACTGGATAGGTGTTCTGGGAACACAGGTATAAAAATGCATTCATTTTGAGGCAATTCTTCACAAAGCTGCAGGACGGTAACATTTATTGAGAGGCAAATATGCTCCCAGAGTTTTTATCCACATTTAATCCTTACGATAACCTGATGGAGTGGTTATTACGGAGGCCAATTTACATGTGAAAAGACCAAGGTTTAGAACAGCGAGGAAGCATCTGTGACCACAGCTGAGAGGCAGCAGACAGAAGGCCAGGTCCCCGTTTTCCAAAACCTTCGCTTGTGTTCTTTGTCCTCCATGATGCTGTCTATAGATTCTTAAGCTGGAAAGGATTTGTTCACCTGGCTTTTCCTTATTGTTCTTGGTGGTTTTGTGGTCACGGAGTCCATCACACAACACTTTGCGGCAGCGGGGGCTGAAGTTCCGCCCCTCTTTCTTTCCACAGGTAGGGTTTGCTGCTAGGGACGGGCATCGTCGAGAGGACAATGGAACACAGGGGCCCCCCAGCCAACAGAAGGCTCCCTGCGCCCAACTCAGCTGACAGAGCAGGCACAGCAGCTCAGAGGGATTCGGCTAGCTGAAAATACACGCTAATCTAATCTGCTGGCTGCTCTAGACGAATCTCAGGAATGTGGGAGGCTAGCATGTCACATAGGCAATTACTGGCCGGACGCGGGATTGCATAATGCAAAGATGACTAGCGCTTCCTGCTTTGGCTCGCAGGCGGGGCGCTTGCCAAGGAGGGTTTATCTTCCCAGGAGAAACACGCCAGCTCTGGCAGGATATGAAGTAACTGTGATTATGGGAAGACAGACGTACTTAATGTGAAAATAGTTCAGGTCTCTGTCAGCTTGTGCTGGCATCTCTCTCTCTCTTTTTCTCCTTTTATTTTTGGCTCTGTCCCTTTCCATCTTCCTGTCATTTGGTCCTTTCCATCTTCCTGTCATCTGGTCTTTCCCTCTGAATTTCTGGGTCCCCTTATCTTTCTTTTGTTTGCTTTTATTTCGCCTGGCCTCCTTGCTTTTCATTTCCATCTTCGCACCAAAGCAGTGTTTGGGGAGAGTGCCTGGATTTATTCCCCAGAAACAGAGGAGCGGACAGACAGTCCGCGTGGTGGTTTTGCACGGCAGGGCCTTGTCGACGGAAGATGGAACGGGAAGGCCTCTGCTGTTTTCTATGCAAGAAGCTCGTAGAGCTTTCTTCTGCATGGAGAAGAAAGCCGTGTACCTTTCTTCTCCACGCAGACCCACGTCACACCCCGCCCCCATCGCACACACCACCGCTGCCCCCAAGGGAAACCTGTGTTCTCACACGGTTTCCTTTGACATACTGGCTCCGAACCCCATCCAGTGGCCAGTGCAATGCTGTTGAAAAGAGAGAAAAGTGAATCACTCAGCATAGAGGGATGGACAGACGGGGCTCTTACAGATGTTTCTGGGTCTTTTGTGTTTTTTTTTTTTTCATCAGGTGAGAACAGGGAAGTCCCGAGAGGCAAAGTCAGCAGCTCGAGTCCCACAGCTGCCCACTGCAGCTCCTGGAGCGCTTCCCCTCTAACGCATCCTACCTCCTGTCTTCCTGCCAACTGAGGTGTTCTGTGTGCACGTGCAGATGTAAAAGTGTAACGTGGCAGCTAAATAATTACGGAGTAACAACACGTAAAAGAGGACAAAAACTGAGAACATGGATATGTATAGAAAACCTTCAGTATTATTTTCTCAGATGAAGTTGGATCATAAAGAAAATGTTACGTTATTTAAAAGACAGAAAACTGTGTCGTAGCACCTTGACACCAGTAAAAATTGAAGTAAACTTCTCACAAAAGACTTTTGGGGAACTTAAAGAGTCAGCATTTACTCCTAGAAGATACACCTGGTTCACTCAAACACGTTCACATGGGGCGATTCCTCACCCGGTGCGATTTGCCAGTCACAATGGTGGTCGTTTGAAGGAAATAACTTACGTCTCACCGGTTTTTATGGAGTTTTACTGTCCTGTGTTACATACAAAAATCAGGTTCAGAGAGGTCAATACGCTGGCTGGAGCTGCGGCAGTTAGTGGGTCAGCAGGTCCCATAGCTCTTCCCTTCTTCTGTGAAGTGCCAGGAACTCTCCCAGGCACAGATGAAAGCACATCTTGTTTTATTCTCATGGTAGAACTCTGTCCCTCCCTGCTCTTGATCGGACTGTGGGGGCATTCGAGAAACGCAGGGCGAATTTCACCTCGCGGGTTAACTAATCTAGACGCTCGGTGTCCTATGAGGGAATTAAAACCCCTGTGTTCAAAGTCCCGATTTTCCTTCCAAATCACAAATATTATTTATTGTGTTATTACCCTCCTGGCAGCCGTCATGGAGGCTTACAACGTAGACGCACTGCTGTAAAAGATGAGATCTGTGTAACGAAGTGAGTCCACCTCCTGCTTGAAGATCGTTGCGACTCAACACTTGCAAGCAGGCGTAGGTTTAGCCAGTGTGCGCGTCTCACCGAAACGCACAGGTGTTCTGACTGTCCGAGGGTGGCTGACCACACTCGCTGCATTTTATTCTATCAGTAAGATAGCCGGACCGTAACCTGGTCAACCCCTGCCTTGCCTCAGAGTTTCCAGCTGGAATCGCCCTTTACTCACCGAGTCCCTGAGCCAAGTCTAAGCTGCAATGGAAAGGCTTTCAGAAGTCGGATGCCGAGGGCCGGACGGGAGGGTGGGACCACTGAAATGAGACTTGCCGACGGGCTCGGTGCCATCTCCATACTCCCTTAAGCCTTGGTGTCACGGAGCTTTAAGGACACTCCCTATCACGGTCCTGACCCTTCTCCTCCTCCTGCTCCTTCTCCTCTACCGCCTTCCCTTCCTCCTCCCTCTTCCATCGCTTTATTACTGGTACCTCATGCCCAATAGCACCATGACCAACCTTTAAAGCGACCCTAAGAGATAGCAATGATCATCATTTTCCAAATGAGAAAATTGTGACTCGGAGAGTTTAGATAAGTTGCCCAAGACCACCAGCTGGTAACGGATGGATATAGGCAGCGTTCAGCTCCGGGCCTCCTGCCTGCAAAGCGTAAAGATTTCATCACCACGAAAACAGCACGATGTTTTCACCCTCTGGGCCCCACCAGCCCATGCTGTGTCCTGCCTCCCTACCCGCCCAGCGCTGACGTCTGTCTAAGCCACGCTCTTTGGTTGGCTGGGCACCCGAGTCCCCATGGGCTGACTCTTGTGCCCACCTGAGTGAGCTTCCTCGCCGCCCCATCCTACCCCACACAGGCTTTCTAATTCTTTATTGCGTCTCTTTAAACCCCAGTTGTAGCTGATGTCCTGAAACACTTTGTGCCCAAGCAGCTCGGAGTTAAGAACTTCTCAGGAAGCCCTCTCTGTACTAAAACACTGTTAGCCAGGCTTTATTTATAACGAATCTCTTGTCTTATAACACATCCCTTCAGTTACCTGCTCCATTTGATTCCCTCCTGTTGGTATTGGGGACACCCACCAATGACCGACTCATCTGTCAGCCCCTGAAGGCAGCTGCGGGGACCTAGTGGTGCTTGGAGCAGACAGACAACCCCTTCTCCGGTTCCTGGTGAGCTTCCATTCTGAACTCCATCCGCCTGAGGCTGTGGACAGAGTCTGGAATGAAGCATTGGATTCTGCTACTCCCTTCATGCTCCATTCCTATACTTCGTCCTCTGAGAGTTGGCTGCGTGTCTCTCCTCGCACTCCCTGATGCTCGCCGCACTGGGGGGACACTTCTGCGTCCTGAAACTGGTCACTTTGCCACCAAGATGACCTGCCTCCTCCCAGCCCAGGCCTCCCAGGGAAGGGGTATTGTGACAGTGTGTTTTTTGATCACAGAAGAATTTGAAAATTTTCTTGCTTCTGCCACCAACCAGCAAACACTTCTCAGACCCTGTCATCCAGCCCTGGATCAAAACAAAAGTAGATGGGTCCTGATGAAGTTTCTGTGTATGTCCCAGTCCCCATTCATTTCATTGGTTCTCAAATAATTCTTTCCGCTAGTTTGCTCCATGTAGAAATGCTAAGAAAGTTATCAAAACCTCCCGCGATGCCACAGAGAAAGGCCACCACTGTACCAGCCCCACGTCCCTGCTGGCTGTGCTGGGAAAGCCCCGGTGACCCGGAATGGCAGCCAGGCAGAGGGAGGTCCTGGCCGGCGCTGGGGCTCCGGGCGCTGACGCTACCTTGCCGCACTGCCCTGGGTAACACCACCCCCTTCCTCAGCCGTCTTCTTCACAAAGTGAAAGGACTTCGATAGGGCCTTTCCAGAATGAGGGCCTGAAGGACAGGCTGGGTGTTGGGCTGCATCGTCAGCCCTCTGCAGAGCCGATGCAGAGGGCAGGGCGGATCTGGGTGGTTAGAGGCAGAGAAGGCAATGATCAGTCTCCTGGGGGGAGGGCGTGGGGAGTAAGTGGACCCCTGTGAACACAGATAGAGGAATGCCCGCAGGGCTGCAGGGCGGAGGGCGGGGGGGGGGGGGAGGGGGGAGGGGGAGGTGCTGATTAACGCTCTTCTGGTTGCTCCAAGCCAGTCCCCTGGCAGGCGAGTGGGTCTGAGTCACGTGCTTCTCTTCCCTGCCGAACTACACCACTTCCAACTTGTTCACCGAGACCTCAAGGGGTGAACCACGTTACTAAAAGAGTAGCAATTAGGGTGGCCCATCCCAGCAATTTAAAGTTTCCCGTCTACGGAAGCATGCGGGGAAGGGGTGGTCAGGAAGGGGAGGGGGGTGGTTTTTTCTTCTAAGGGGACCTCTCCGTGTGATTTCCATTCTGCATAAAGAAACAGGAGGGAGGGAGAACGCTCACCTAAAACGCCCGCTCCCGGGGCGACCCGCAGGCAGCCCCAGGCGCTCCAGCTGTCTACTGGACCCCCCTCCCCGGCGGAAGTGTCTCCTGCTTTCTTCTTCTGGGGGATCCCAGCTCAGCTCTGAAAGCCTGTTGGCATCTCTGCCTGACTCTAAAAATGAAACGGCGTTGGAAGCTGCTTGATAAATGGCTCCCCGCACCTTGGCCACCGGAGGAGGCACAGAAGGAGGTGGTTCCGTGATTTATAGCTCCGAGGGCTTTTCCAAGCAGCAAGCTTAAACCAGGGAGTCGTTTCTGGCAAAACGAGCATTTCGTCTAGTTCAGACTGAAGGGAAGGAGCGGAAGTGGGGCTGTTTTGTTCAAGACTTGCTGGCCATCCCTCCCTCGAGGCAGCGGGGATCTCTGCGTGCAACCTGAGCTCCTGAAAGGAGGCCCAGAGTCCGCCGGTCACCAGAGGCCCGAGCCGCGCTGGGGGGCAGGGAGCCGGTGCAGCGCTTACACAGTGCCGGGCAGGCCTCTGACCTACGGTCGTGGTTTCCCAGAACCCCCAGGGGCCCATCAGGAAAACACTCGCGTCCTCTTCCTTATCATCTGTTCCCTCCCGAGGGGATTTTGTTCCCTTTAATGTTTTCCACGTTTGCTGTTGGAAGTCAGGTGCTCAGGACCCAGCTTGAGAATGGACTGCTTCCAAAATATCCCCCCAGTGCGGTGTGGTGGGAAGGTCCTGGCCTCTGTACAGACGGTTTATTCGGTTTATTCGAGTGTGACAAGGATGCTGACTTTTTTTAGCATCCATTCTTCACCTCCAAAAGGAGAATAAGATCTTCTTTGAGAAATAGCTGTTCCGATTAACCCTAACATAGTTGGCACAAAGTAGGTAAATGAGTAACTCTAAATAAAAAATACATCTTTAAATTTTATTATTAGTTTCCTGCTTTTGTTTAGTTTTCTTTCTTTTTTCCTACTAACAGTTTTTAGCCTATCATTTATATGAGAACCCAAAAGGAATGCCTCGAAAATATGAGAGCTGTAATTTAGCATGAACTGAGTAAAAATAACTTTGCTAAGACTGGATTTGACTAGGTACTTTCAGTTACACAAAACTCAGATGGTAAAGGTTAACGGAGATGTTATTAGCAGCAACGCTTTGCAACAGGATATGCATCACGAAAAAGATGGGAGTTTTTTCCATGTAGCCAGAACGTACATTTTTGTATCTGGGGGGAAAAATCTCCTTGGGAATTTTTAATGCTAAATGGCAAGTGACAGGCCATTTGTGAGAGGCGAAAGATGCGCTCACTTTTGCTCATCGACAATGGAGAGCCTCCTTCTGGAGAAAACCAGGAACTTATCTCCCTCAGGAAATGCGCAGCGTTCGTTCTGAAACACAGTTCTGCTTCCCGCTCTGCATTCTCGTAAAATTCTTTGTTCATCTAATACTTCAAGAGCAAATGTACAAAATACAGTTTTATTAACAAGAAATGGAAATTGTTCCCTTTTAATTTTTCTTTCTCTTTTTTCTTTCTTTTCTTTCTTGGTGATGGGTTTGTGATTTGATTAAGCGTGTGCCTGATCTTAACCAGGCACACTTAACGAGTGTGCCTGATCTAGTGCTTCGGTCAAAAGTCTCATCTGGGATGAGCTTCATCTGGGATGCTCACAGCTCTGCACATTATTTAGAAATTTTGCTGAAAGAAATGGGGAAAAGTAAAGCTAGTTATTGTTTTTGTTTTTAATCCTTACCCAAGGACATGCTTATTGATTTTAGAGAGAGGGGAAGGGAGGGAGAGAGAGAGGGAGAGAAATGTTGATGTGAGAGAGAAACATCGATTGGTTGCCTCTTGTATGCCCCCCAACCACGGACCAAACCCACAACGTAGGCGTGTGCCCTGATGGAGAATCTAAGGTGCAACCCTTTGGTCTATGGGATGATGCTCCGACCCAGGGCAAAGCCAGTGATTGCTATTGTATCTCTCCATATATCCAGACAAGATGATATTAAAGTTTCCCTAGCTGTGTTCCCCACCTGTGTGTGTGTGCACTCCCATTCCTGACCCATCCTCCAGGTAAGCCTATGTCCCTCTGGGAATAGTTCTCATACTGTAGTGTCTACTTAAATCACCTGGGCATCTTGTGTTCAGTAACATCTACATATATGCCCTGGGGATATTGTCAAAATGCAGATTCTGATCAATAGGTCTGGGGTGAAGGGTGAGATTCTAAGTTTCGAAAAAACTCCCAGTTGATGTTGCTGTGGAGAGTCTGTGCACCACACTGTGAGTGGTGGGGATGTAAGAGACAAGAGTGCCAGATGGGAATTCAAGACTTGAGTACATTCTTTAGGTTTGGTTACAAACTTCCTGTGTGACCCTGGGAGATCTTTGTACTGATGGGACCTAGTTTGCCTACTTAGAAATTGGGGCAATGAGACCAACTAACTGCTGAGATATTTTTTGATGCTGTTACTTGTTTAACTTGATTCTAGATTCTTACTGCTTTTAATCCGTCCAAGAGCTCCACCCAAGAACAAAGAAGAAAGCAAGACTGACATGTATGGGGTAGCAAGGAGGTGAGATCACATTCAAGTAAGGAAAAAGCAGAGAGACCCCCTTTAGTCCCTGCTTGTCGACAGCATGGGTGTGTTGAAAGCACTCCTTTGCATCAGAAGAAAATGTAAACATTGGCTGGGAAAGCCCCACCGGTTTCTCATCCACCATTCTAGACTTTGTGAGAATTAAGTGAGATGATGCAAGATGTCCATCAACAGCAAATGGCTGAATAAAGTTTGGCACACTCATACTTGGGAATATCGTACCGTCATTCAAAGGCATGATTTAGAGCTGAATGGATTAACATGGAAGAAATCTCCACAAGGCATTACTGACAGAGAAAGAAAGAAGTAAAACAAGTGTGTATTCATTGTTTTCTCAAAACAATAGCAAAACGTTTTATATGTGTATCAAGCCATTTAAAATTGCATAGACCATAGACCTCCCTTCCTGCCTACTCCTACCCAGCACCTTTGACCCCACTGTCCTGTTTTATTTTTCCCTGAAACACTTATCTTTTGACATACTTTTTACCTACTTCTGTGTTTACTGTTGATCAGCTCCCATCAGAATGTATCAGCTGTATAAGATCAGGAATGCTTGGTTTTTTTTTTTGTTTTTTTTTTTTTGCTTGTTTTTGTTATCCATTGCTTCATCTTCAGCACCTGGTTTAATACTTGGCACATAATTGGTGCCTTGTAAATATATGTAAATTGAGTAAATGAATGAATTGAGCAAATGCAGAAAAATATGGAAGAGATTGTGTGATGTAGAAGGTATGAAGGGGAAAGCTAAAGAGAAAAGGAGAAGCTAAGCTGCATGAACAGCTGTGTAATTATAGGATTTATGAACATACTCGTAGATGTTTCATTTAAAATGTTGATAGAGAATTAATAGGGGTCCTATAAAGTTATTCACTTTTCATTGTCGTATGATCTCGGGGTTTGAAAGGAGGGGCGTACCAGTGGCAACAGTACCGAAATCCTGGTGTCTGTCTCTCTCCCCAGATCCTTCTGCCTGGTGGTCAGGGATGTGGTATGGTCCCCATATTGCTACCGTCAAGGTGAGTGGCCTTGGACAAGTCAACTCCATGTCAGGGCCTTCGTGTGCTTGCCTTGAACACAGACCTAATGATGCTGCTCTGAGCACCTGCCCAGGTTTTGTAAAGGCAAGGGGGACAGTGTGGTCCTTTTCCTCTGAGCTCTTCTCCTAGGTTCTGACCCACTTTCTGTCTCATGCAGTGGCTACAAACCAAGGGGTTACTGCACATTCAGATGAATGCGGACCTACATGCAGTACCAGCAGCTGCCTGACTCACAGGTGAAGTGTCTTCACAGTCCAGGAGGGCATTCATTATGTCTTACCTGTGAACTGTCTGCACTCAGCCAAGGGCCTCCTCGCTCAGAGCAGGGGCCAAGAACTGTTGCCTGAGCTCGCTGGACGTGCAGTTTAGATACCACCTGGAATCATTCACTTCTCTGGGCTTCAGGTAAACCTGGCTCACCCCCCAGCCTCATGGCTTGGCTGAGTCCGGACTCCTGCAGATCGTTTGGAGAATTCTGACCTTTCTTCTTCCTGTTCACTTCTATTTCTCCTCTGGTATTGCACCTACTCTCTCGGTTCTGCATGCCTCACGCTGAGTCCAAAATTCACCCATTACCTAATTTTCTCATTGAAAAAATAAAACTCACTTGCGATAAGGCTAATAATATAGATCCAATAAATGCTTCTGAAGATTTGAGGAATTTTATCATTCTGGCTTTTGGAATCATTAGGAGCTCCACCCCTCTCCCTAGACAGCCTTCCACCACCAGAATGTTCAGCATTTGACTTTCTGGCTGTGTCGAGCTCCCCAGGAAGTGTCCACTCCTTTGCCCATCCCTTGCTCCTCCCTGACCATTCCAGAAATTCCTGCAAATAAAATTTCTCCAGCCCGCAGGCAAGTCTACCAGATCATTACAATGCATTTCCCACTGTCTTAGGAACTCGGCAGAGTCACTGGATTCTCAGGTACAGCAGGCATGCTTTTACACTTACCACAATCCCTATGGACGGAGATGGACATGTGGACAAATACCACAGACCTGCCCTGTTGCATTAAGCACAAGTAGAGAGGCCGGCACAAATAAGGAATTATATTTCTAATGTAAGCAAATATTTGCCTTTGAGAGCCACATAGATCAGAGAACCCACTAAGGTAGTCAGCAGTCACTTACTAAGCATCTCCTAGGAAGGTCTGTTTCGGTGCTGCAGACTGGCCCTCCCAAGTTGAGTTCACCTTCTGTGCAGGCAGAGGATGCGCCTCGGATACTTGTAATATAGGTTAAAGCCTGTAAAAATCTCACGAGAAGGGCCAAGCATGCTGTGGAATTCGGAAGCAGAGGAGTAACAGCTTCCCACGGGCACATCTACGCCGAGGTTGCAGGAGATGGTGTACCGGCTGGGGCTGCCGTAACCAAACACCTCGGACCGGGCAGCTTAAACAACAGACATGGGGTCTCATATTCGGGAGTCTAGAAGTCTAAGATCCAGTGGCTGGAAAATTTGGTTTCCAGTGAGAACCCTCTTCTTGGCTTATAGGTGGCCATTCTTTCTGTGTCTTCACCGGGCAGTAAGAGTGTGAGGAAGTGCTCTGGTGTCTTCCTTATAGTAGCACTAATCCTCTCAAACCAGGGCCCTATCCTTATGGCCTCATTTACCCCCAGAAAGACTCTGTCTCCACATATAGTCACATTGCGTGTTAGGGCTTCCGCGTATGAACTGGGGCGAGGTAGTAAACATTCTGTCCATAACTGATGCTCTGTTGGATGCTCTACTGGAAAGCCTTCTAAACGGGTATCTAGTGGAAAAGGCCTTCTAGGCAAAGGGAATTTAATAATAATAACAACCGCATGCTACGTTCCTGTGAGGAGCCTTATGCATATCATTTTCCAATTCTAACAACATCAGGCAAATCTTACAGCCCTTATTTAACAGGTAAGAAACCTCAGACTCCTGAAAGTGAGTCGTACACCAAATCTCCCCTTCGGTTACCTGACGGGGAGGAGATGGAATTCAGGTCTGATTATTAGGGCTTAGCACTTGACCCCTACAGAAAGTGTTTGTGCACGTGCCTGGTGTGACCTCTGCCCCTGGCTTTCCTGCTGGACTTGCGGGCGTAGCTTTTAGCAGCCAGGAGCAAAACCAGAGCTTTTGCGGAGCCTTTAAACTATCTTTTACTTACTCAGCTGTTGCCGAAGAGTCGATATATATCAACCCTCAGCGTCTCTTCTAAATTTTACTTTCGCACTAACACAAGAGGCTAAAAAGCTTTCTGCTGGAGTCTAACTAGCTTTTTCCACCAGCCCACAGGCCTTTAAGGCAAATTTGCACTTCGAGAAGCAATTTCCTCAGGCTTGCTTGGGGTGGAGGGAGATAGCTAAATGCTTCTCTACCTTTTCTTGCCTGACAAGTTGTATTTTCAGAAAAGAAAAATCCTCATGGTGATTCATCCGTAGTTTCTACTCTTTTTCAACTTTGCGAGGGGTTGTTAGTTTCTTTTTTCCCAAGCCTCTTTTTGTTCTTTTGTGCATGGGAATTCGAGGCGAAGTCTTCACGGGTCGGCCGGTGTCTCTGAGCATGGCTGTGTCGAAGCCACGTTCACGAGAACCGGTGCCGGCGGGCGCGTGTGTCTCAAATGGATCGGGGGCAGTTGTGTGCTCACCAACCATTTACGTAGCCCTCTGCACCCCATTTCTCCTTCCGCAGCAGTGAAACAAACACACCTCCCTTAAAAGATTCATTATCTGGCACCATAGGCACAAAATAGATATTCCGAAATTGGCAGTGAGTATTTTCATCCCTCTCGTTGCCACTTTAAAATATCAGTAGCACTAGTAGTGCAGTCTACGGTTTAATTCTGATTCTCAGAAAGAAGTCCACACGTTTTCCGATCTGCAGCTGGTGTATTTAGACGGGTCCGCACCTGGCGAGCTCCGTTGCCTGCGGCCGATTTGTAGCGACGGTGGGGGAAACAGCTGGGCTACCGTTTCCGGAGCATCCCTGTGTAATGTGGGACCGCACTCATGAAGAATTTGTTGTCATCTCTGTGTTACTGTTACCTCCTCTGCTGAAGAGCTGTGCTTCCTCTGTTCCCTGCTGAGGGTCCAGGGCCTAATACAGTGCCTGGCACACACCAGACATTCAGTAAATACATGCACACTGAATGTTTACACCCCTGTTCTCCAGTGATCTGTGGGTCTGCCCTGTCCCCTCATGCTCAAGCACAGAAAGGCTGAGATTGTAAACCTGTTGCTTAAAACAAGGACAGAACAAGAGAAAGTAAAGGTGGGCGGATTTTAGTGGCAGAAATACTCTGGTCTCTGAGCACGGCTTTTGAACACCACCCTTTCCATGTGTGGGTGAGACAAGTACTGAACAGACTGAGACTCAGAGCGTTTGGATTCTAGTCCTGGTTCTGCCAAAGACTAACTGCCTCTCCATTTGAGGAGCCTTGGATCCTAGAAATTAGGACTGCAAGCTCTCTAAAAATTGTTACTGATGAGAGCAAATCAGTAAGGATTAGTTGGTGATCTTTGTGCGGTCTAGCATGGCTCCAGTCACCTTTGGTTTGTTTGCTTTTCTTCAAGCACAGGAGGCATGCCTCTGCCTCTCGGGGTCTGCATTGGCTACACCATCTTCCTAAACGGCTTTTGCCCAGATAGCCAGATGGCTCATTCATCATTCCCTTCCAGTTAGGCTCAACTCTCCCTATTTAATATTGCAGCTTCTGCCACACTCACTGCTCCTCTCCCCCTGGCTTGTTTCTCTCCGTAGCCTTTTTTCCTAACATATTCTTCATTTACTTCATTATTTTATTATCTGTTTCCTCTTGATGTCACGAAAGGTCCGTGCAAACAGGAATTTTGTCTGTTTTGTTCACCTCTGTATTCCCGGTGGCTAAAATCATCCTTGGCACATGACAGGATCTCCACAAGAATTTCTTCAGTGCATTACTAAACCTACATGTTCCATTGCTACAAATAGGAATTCAAAATAACACAGGACACGATTCAGGGAAGAAGAATGTAATTCTTTTGTGGATTCCAGAATCTCATCAAAATGAATGAGGGAAGCCCACATACTTACTGAGCACTCGCTATGTGAAAAAGCTTTGCTTAAATCACTTCTCTTTAATCCTCGAAATAATTAGGAGAGTATTTCCATCTCCTGTTCACAGATAAAGACATCGAGGTTTTGAATCCCACAGGTAGCAGAGGTATCTTCGGGGCTCTGGTTGGGTGTGGTTCCTGTTTCGCCGGTGCGACTCCAAAGTGCGTGCTCACTTGTGTGGCACAGTGTCACTGTCAGAAAAGCTTAGTCAGAAAAGACTTCACTTTGTAGAAGAACCCTTCTCTGCTTTGTGTGGAGGTGGTTTGAAATGGCAGAAAACACCCTCTTCTTAAGAGACACAGACTGGGTTTACAGATTTAGCTTTGTTTTCAGTGTGGTAGTGAACTTAGGAAGACATTCCTAAGTCTTCCCACTGCGGTAAAGGGAGGAAGTGGAATTAGATGACTTTGAAGGTGTCTTCTACCCGCAAGGTGATGACCTTGTTTAGCTCGTCCTGATGTGAGTATTTAATTGCCAAAGCACACGTGCCAAGGCTCAAGGTGTCCTTGGTTTCAAAGAGTAAGAACAAAGGACAAGTAGAGCACAGTCTGTGAGTGTGAGCTGACCCTGACCCTGCATTGATGAACACCCATCACAGCCACCTGTCTCGAGGTGCTACAATCCTCAGCTTAAGCCGGTTTCCCGAGAGTCAAAACTCGGAGGTTTTCTCCCATCAAAGGCAGTTTTTTAAAGGGGCTGATCGATCAACACAGGTGTTCTTCAAAGAATTAAGATGACCTTGTTCTGGAAATCACTGCCTTCCTTCAGTAAGAAGTTTGCCAAGATGGCTAATCAAATGCAAGTTCCTAAGAAGATTAATTAGTACACCCAAATTGGGATGTGAGTCTTGCTTTAAGGAAAGCAATCATGCCAGAGTATGGAAATCATGGGATTTGTAGTCAAATATGTGTTGTTATCCTGGCTTTTCTGTGTGACCTTGAGGCAAGTCCACGGACTTTTCTAGGATTCAGTTTACATGTCCGTATAATATAATTAAAGATATCTACCTTACATGATATAGGGTAAAATATATAAATTTAGCATGTATAAAGTACTTTTCAAAATATAGCTCAACAAATATTAGGGCATTTGGAGAAAGTGAGTAAGTCTTTAGGAATTTTTACACGGCGCTATTTGTCCTCGAGGCCAGTCTCTCTCCATGATTTGAACCCTCCCCTTTATGACCTGTGACCTTCAGCCCCCTTAGGATTTCTGGGGTTGGAAGCTAGGCTAGCCCAGGAACTAGCACATAATGTAATTAGAACAGCTGAAGAAAGGTAATTTTAAGGAATATTTTTTTTTGGGGGGGGGAGAAGGAAGTCTCACTCATTCACGAAAATCTTCCTGGGCCTGTAAATTGTAAGCGAGGAAGAATGAGCAGGTAGCAGAGTCAAGAACCGGAGTGAGAAAGGGATCGTGGACTTGCAGAAGGTTGGAAATCTTTGGTCATTTGGCAATAAAAGGGATATTTTCTCCTCCCTGGAGTGGAAGGGAAGAGAGGAGGCAAGAAGGCACAGGGGAAAGAGGAGAAAACTGCTTTTGGAAGGAGGTATAGCATAGAGATGAGACATCTGGTTTTGTATCAAATAAAACTTGGCTGGGATCTTACCTGACAAAGGCCAAGTTACTCAAAAATATCCGGGCCTCAGTTTTCTCAGCTGCTAAATTGGGTGATAAAACACATTGTGCGATGTATTGTAGTGATACATACATGTGAAAGTACTTTATAAGTTACAGAGGTTGCGCATGAATGGTTCTCAACATACCTGCAGTAGCAAGATCTGGCGGTTATCAGTGTTACGGCACGAACATCTGAATTCGCACTGATACGCAGAATAGAGACTCTGTTTAGAGTGTACACTCTGAAAATGAGTCAATATCTCCAGTGGCTTAGAACTAAAGAAATTGTTAAGGATAAAGGTTTAATCTGTGCTTTCAACCCAATCTTTCAAAAATCCCATTAAAAAATCATCTATCTAGGAATCAGTTTAAAAAATCCAGAGCGAATTAAAGAGAACTGAACAGTCAACTAATTCATTTGACTCTGTTGTTCATACAAGTGATAAAGCAGAAACAAGAACAATTTGTTTGCATGAATGGAGTGGGCTTGTTCTTCATGAAGTGTGATTCACCAAATTCTTGAGCCAGTTAAACGGGGAGAACAGAAATGTGAGACGTGTTTTCATTTCTTTGTGTTGTCTTTAGCAAAACAAAACAAATCCGTGTGTGTATAATTTCATATTGCATTATATTTCTGAATGATGGGGTAGAAGCCTTCAATTTATTTTATTTTATTTTAAATAGCAGCCTTTGAAACTGGCTTGGGGTTGTCCACCGAAGCAGAGAAGGGATGGCCCACTTTCCTTCCACGCTCCCGCCCACCCAGCCTCTGAAGTGTGAGCTAGTCGCTCCCATGCCGTGGGTGGCAGCTCTGTTCTTGGATTAGAGAGAGAAAGAAGCGCCGGCAAACAGAAAGGCTTTTCAGCAAGTTGTGGGACTTGAAATCTTGCATTTGTAACAATCCAAGGAAAATGTAACAAAGTCGATTATTGTTGAGACATAATAGGCCCGATCACATCTGGTTATGGTTACGTGGTGTTAGGCACAGAGAAGGTGCCCATTGCAAACTCTGTAGCGATTCTGTGAAAAGCTTAATTTCTCACAGGGAGCTCCGGCGCTATCAGTGGCAGGGTCTCGTCCTACTGGTTTTGACTTTCTGTGTAGTGTTTGCTTGTCAGGATCTCCGCAATGGATTTACCAATCAGAGAGCTTACAAATGAGTATCACTGACAGTTAAGAAAAATCACCTGATAATAAATAGTTGTTGTTCTGGGTTGCTAAATTTATAGTCACTTTTCAGGCAGCAATAGAGAACACATGCATCCGGTTTAAGATTTGAGTCAGAAGTGTGTGTGCGTGCGTGTGTGCATACATATATATGTATATATATACATATATCCATCATTTATTTTACTTTTAAATGCAGCCAATAAAACATCCATGGAGTCTTTTCTAATTTCCTCTAGTCATACAATTTTAAGATTCCATTTTACTTTTATGTAACTTTAGCTCAAAAAGCCCAAAGGCTGCAATTACTGAGGAGGGGTAATAAGACACCTAATGCATGCTACCTGAAGAAAATTGGACATGTTAATTTTCATGGAGAATCTCCAGTGAATTTCCCAAGAAATTTCATTTCCCAGCCCCTTTCTTTCAGCTCAGAGCAATTTGCAGTTTGGGCTATCTGCAGCTGGGACAATCAATTACATGCTATCTATGCCACCGTTTTTCTTCCTTCCTTTTTTTTTAAAGATTTTATTTATTTATTTTTAGAGAGAGGGGAAAGGAGGGAGAAGTGAGGGAGAGAAACATCAATCAGCTGCCCCTTGTATGCACCCCACCCTGTTCCTGAACCCCCCACTCAGGTATGTGCCCTGACTGGGAATTGAACTGGTGAACTTGCACTTTGCTGGACAAAGCTCAGCCAACTGAGCCACACCGGTCAGGGCACCACCACTTTTCAGTGAAAAGTTCTTCCCTGTCTCACCTGCAGTGGGAGATGAGGAACCTGAGACACGTCTTCCTGGGAAAAGAACTGTCCAGTGCTGGACTGAAACAACGTCCTTGGCCTCAGGGACTAACGATGACCTTCGGCCACTTCAGGGAGGCCGCCCCTCTGCCTTGGCGCCTTCTCCCATGAAGCATCCTCATGAAGGTGTCTGTGCATTTAACTTATCTGTTCTTCTATGTGCTTTGCCGCTTGGTAGCAGGAAGTGTATCTTCTACGTGTTTATATTCCTGCAGCAGCCTAGAATGTGGCCTTTTAATGAGCACAATTCATGTCAAAAATTGAAGGCTTTGCAAACTCAGCCACCCATCTCGTCTCCTACGTGCCTGAGACTCTGCTCGTCTCTGGGGATGCATTAAAGACTCAGATGTATGTGTTCTACCCTTACGGCACTCACAGATGGATAGGGGCACAGATACACGAATGAGTTTCTGACACAATGGGGCAAGTGTTATAACTGGTGAAGACTGAGAGTGTTCGAAGTGCAAAGCAGAAAGAGCCAGTACCTTTCAGGGGCAGCGGGGACTGTCATCAAAGGGTCCGCAGCAGAAACAGATCTCAAGAATGACCCTGAAGGATGAGAGGGGGTAGCCAGGAAAGAGAAACGAACATGTTCTCTGAGTAGTTTGGGAAGACCTGACAAAGCGCTGGAAGATAAGGTTGGAGACCCAGGGAAGGTTTATGGCCAGCCTGGGTGTCTTGGGACTTCATGCTGAGGGTGACGGTATGGCAGGGACAGAGCCATAGCTACACATCAGCATCCAGAAGGTCAGAACCGGCTGGCTGTGCAGCAAAGATTACAGGGACGCCGGAAAGGGGCAGGAGAGCCACCGGGCAGCCTTCGCTGTGTTGCGAGAGCGGAACAGAGGATGAAAGTCAGGTGGTGGCTGCAGGGGTACCCAGGAAGGTCGCCTTTAAAGGCAATGAGGTGTGAGGAATCTAGACACACAAGGTCTGTCTGAAAAAGTCCAGTCATTGTTAGTAATACTAACGGGAATGGTTTGCACGACATCCATGTAACCTGGCAGCCAAGGAGAGTGGACTGGAATGTGCATGTGTGAACAGTGATGACTTTACTGTACTAGTCGTGGGGGCGGTAGACACCACTGAGTGAGCATGTGCGCTATGTGGCCGTCACATTCAAAATGACTGAGCAAGTAGAGCAATGAATCTGCATCAGATTTTACATTAAGCGTGCACATTCCTCCATGGAAACTATTCAGATGATTCAGAAGGCTGCAGCTACGGGCAAGTGGTGATTGGCAGCTTCACCATGACAACGTGCCGCTCAGGCATCACGTCTCGTGCAGAGTTTTTTGGTGACACATCAAATCACCCAGGTGACTCAGCCCCTTATATGATGCCCTGCAAGGGCAGTTCCAGCTTTTCCCAAAACTTATAATCGCCTTCGAAAGGGAAGAGATTTCAGACCATCGATGAAATTCAGGAAAATACTACGGGGCAGCTAATGACGACTGGGAGAACTGTGTGAGGTACTTTGAAGGAGGTATCGTTGTCCTCTGTACAATGTTTCTTGTTTCTTCTGTCTTTTTCAACAAATGTCTCTATTTTTCCCATAGGGTGTGGCTGGATACTTTCCGGACAGGCCTTATATAGCAGATTATTATTATTTTTTTTGCATTGCTTTTAGAGAGAGAGGAAGGGAGAGTGATGCATCAATTGGTTGCCTCTCATACGTGTCTGACTGGGGATTGGACCTGCGTCTAGGTACAATATGTGCCTTGATCAGGTATCGAACCAGCAACCTTTTGGTTACGGGACAATGCTCCAGCCAATTCAGCCACACTGGCCAGGGCCAGACTGTTACATTTTCAGTGCAAAAGTATAAGTATCCATGCTGCGACACAAAATAAAGAGGCCAGGCGGAGAAGCTGTGGCTGTGTTTGCTGCATTCGGCTCAGCTTAATTGAAACTGCTTGGTGACCCAAGTAAGCCAGTTCTGTCATTCTCTCATACAAACAAACAAAGTCCCTCCCGTGTCACCTGATCCTCTCGGTGCCAGCAGAAGGGCGTGTGTTCAGGGCATGCAGGCGGGGACCAGGGGACATGTGCATGGACTGGAGATGAGCCGAGAGCTCTCCTTCGAAAGAATTTTCTTACACCACCGCTGTGAGGAATTTGCTCTCCACATTGGAGAGAATGTCAGTTTGGCTGGAAACTCATTGTAGTGGGACCTCATCTCTCTGTGGGTTTTTCTGCAGCCAAGATGAGGACCACTCCTGGAGAGCGGCAGGGGGTGGCGAGGGCAGAGGGGGAACCAGGAACGATGTGCACAAAGGTGAGGACGAGGGCGCCGAGCTCCCCGACACTCTGCTTTGCGCAGCAAAGGAGCTACAACACGACGGCTCAGGAGCCGGGGCCCCATTGCTCAGAAAACTCTGTGTAGTACAGTTCCTGAGGTATTAGTTACTCTCTGCATGTCTCCGGAACAAGGAAAACAGGACACGTTTATGTAAAGGAAATCACGAATCTCACCTGTCAGGGGGGGAACAACCCAATCCCATTTCACATGAATAAATAAATGAATGAGTCAATGAGGGGATTTCCAGGTATTAATGACCATTGGGACTTAAGTACTCACAACAATCATGCATTCCCCCTAAAAGTTTCAAGATTTCCAAATACCATGGTTTCAGATTCCATAGTTTGTAGAACCTCTTCTCTTGGGAAAAATCATATAGCTCTCTTTCTCTACATGGCAAGTTTCCCTGTGATAATTTGTTTTTCGAAAGTCGGAAAAATCTAGGCAAAAAGGTCCCAATCATTGTCCAGTCGGAAACATAAATGTTACTCTAATTATTTCGAAACAATGAAGTTTAACATAGCTAATCGGTTGCAAAGTAATGGAGTAATGGGAGGAACAAAAATGGGGAAGGCTATACAAAGGACTCTTAAAACCAAACAATAAGAAAACAAACAACGAAAACCATTAAAAGGTGGGCAGTGTCGGAGACCCCAGCCCCTGTTCCCCTCGAAGATCAACCACGGGACAGCTCTCCACAGGCAAAAGCAGTTCTGGGTCCCGCAGTCCAATTAATCCTCTCAGCAACACAGCCAGCATACACACACACACACACACACACACAATCCTGGAATAACTGCACAAGAAGAGAAGGAAGGCAGCTTCATTTTGCCTTCATCATTTCCCCTTACAAGCTGTCATTACTCAGCGCCCAGAGCGGGAACGTCCCAGATGGAACGAGTTCCCTTCAGTGGCGAAGGAAGAACAGGCTGAACGACCAGCTTTCCCAGCCTGCAGGAGTACCGCACAGAGGTCCCGCTCCGGTTCCGCCCGACCCAGACTGGCAGAGCTGAGATGTATAGGGACGGACGGCTGGAAACAGGGAGGAAAGCGGGGGCTCCTGGTAGCAGCCCAGCAGCGGGAGTGATCACAATTCGCAGTGACCTGCTCTGCACCAATCTCGGCAGATCTAGCCACCGACAAAAGCTGCCAGCTTCACCTGCCGCTGCTGACCCCCTGCGGATTTCAGCAGCTTCATCCACAGGTATTCACGTGTCCTGAGTCCCGCTGTCTGTGCTCAACATCACTAATCATCAGGGACATGCAAGTGAAAATTGCAGCGAGATACCACCTCACACCTGTCAGCATGGCCGTTATTCAAAGACAAGACTGTTGGCAAGGACGGCGACAGGGACGGACACTGGCGGCGAGAATGTGAATTGGTGCGGCCCCTGTGGAAAACAGTGTGGAGAGTCCCTCCCAAAGTAACGGTGGAACCATCACACGACGGACCAGCAAGCCCCCTTCTGCGTATACAGCCCAAAGAAATGAAATCAGAATCTCGAAGAGCGATCCACACTCCCGTGGTCACTGAAGCATCATTCGTAATACTCAAGCCAAGGGAACGACTTAAGTGTCGGCCAGCAGACGAATGGATAAAGACGATGGCACGCATATCAACAGGGTATCATTTAGTCGTGAGAAGAAGAAAATCCTGCCTGTAAAACGACATGGGTGGACCTGGAGAACATTTCGCTAAGGAAACAAGGCAGACAGGGGAAGACAAATACTACGGGATGTCACTTGTGCGTGAAATCTAAGGACATTAAAATCTTAGACGCAGAGTAGGGTGGTTATCAGGGGCTGCGGGGCAGGGGGAGAGTTGGGGACGTGCCGGTCAGAGGCTCCCGACTCCCAGTTAGAAGACGGATAAGCTCTAGAAATCGAATAATGTGCAGCATGGGGATTGTAGTTAACAGTGCTGCATTACATTCTCGAAAGTTGCTAAGAGAATTGATGTGAAATGTTCTGACGACAAAATAGATGGTAAGTGTGTGACGTAATGGAAGTGGTGGCAAAAACGCTGTGATGGTGATGATTTTGCAACACGTAAAACATCGGCGTGTTGTCCACCTTAAACCTACATAGTGCTATGTGCCAATTATATCTTCATAAAGCTGGAAAAATAAAAACACAAACAAAACGAAGTGGGAGAAGATGAACAGACACCTCACCAAGGAAGACAGACGGCAAATCAGCACATGAAAAGGTCGTCAAAGAAATGCACATTAAAGCCGCAACGAGGTACCACTGCACACCTATCAGAACGGCCAAAATCTGGAACACCGACAATTCCAAGTACAGGAGGTGGAGACACAGAACTCTGAGTCATTGCTGCAGGGATTGCAAAAGGACACAGCCCTGCAGAAGCTAAAGAACTTATGACACGTGGACATGAACTAAAGGGGGGATGTGGGTGGGAGGGGGGTGCAGGGTGGAGGGGGAATGATGGGAGGGAATGGGACAACTGTGATAACATAATCAATAAAATATATTAAAAATAAATTATATTAAAAATAAATTAATTTAAACAAAGACAGTTCGGTAGTTTCCTATAAAACTGAATATACTTTTCTTAGGATCCCGCTATCCTGCCCCTTGCTATTTATCCAAAGGAGGTGAAAATTTATGTTCACAAAAAACCCTGAGCACGGGTGTTGATAGCAGCTTTATTCATTACGGCAGAAACTGGGAAGCGAGGAAGACGTCCTTCGGCAGGTGAACAGACAAACTGTGGCCCGCTCATGTCATGGAATGCCCTTCAGTGCTGAAAGGATCGGAGCTATCCCCCCCCCCACACCCCCAACACGGAGCAGCCTTCAGGGCGCGTGGCTAGGTGGAAGAAGCCAGTCTGGGAAGACGACAGGGAAGGACTCCCAGCCGTGTGACCCTGCGCAAAGGCAGCACCGGGGACCTAGTGCGAAGATCAGTGGTTACCAGGGGCGGGGAGGGAGAGAGGAGTGGGTGGAGCACAGAGGATTTTAGGGCGGTGAAACTATTATATAACGACATGGATGCACATTTCCACACATTGGTGAAACTCACGGAAGGCACAATAGCAAGTGAGAACCCGAATGTGAGCTATGAGCTTCAGGCGACAGCAAGGCGTCGGTGTAGCTTCATCGACTGCAGCAAACGCACCACTCGGTCGGGGGTGGGGGGATGCTGATAGTGGGGGAAGCTGTGTGTAGATGGGGTCAGAAGGTATATGGGAACTCTCCGCACTTTCCGCTCAATTTTGTTGTGAACCTAAAACTGTTCTGAAAAGTCTTTTCAGTAAAAAGGAGAGAAAAGTTTACCCAGAATTAGTACTTCTAGGAAGATGCTACCACCCCAGGGGCTGTAAGAGGAAAACAAGAAGAGGAGGTAGAATAACGTGACTAAGAGCCGTGGTCACTGCTGCCGAGGCTGCTGCTGGAACCATCAGGGCCAAAACCCTTTGCAGGGGCCACACTGGCACGGAGGCTGCCCAGCACCCGCCCGCCATCCCTGAGCCCCCCCGGGTTCCTCCCAGGAGTGCACTCTGGGAGCAGGGCCCTGTGGGTTTGTTCGCCCGCTGCTAGGCTTTCCACCGCAGGTGCTGTCTTTGCTGCCAGAGGCGCCCTTGGCAACCAGAGGAACACATTTCAAAACAACCTCACCTCCCCTCTGCCTTCCAGTCTGTGGGCAGCATCCCCTTTGGCAGAAGCTGACGGAGAGCCGAGCCGGCTGGGATGGGGCCCGGGAAGGTGGTTTGCAGGTTTCCAGGCCTCTGTGTGCCCCAGGCGGCATGCAAACAGGAGGCTGGTCCACAAACAGATAATTGCCGGTAATTTCGGGAGAGACTGGAAAGGTTCCTCCTCTTTTACATCTGTTGGTCTTATCCCTTTCAGATTCAGAGCAAAAACAATCAACTCGAAAGAGGTCGGAGCCACTATCCCCGCCAGGCTTCTGCCAAGTGCCCCGAGGCTGTTTTGTAATCATTGTCTCAACTCTTTATGACAGAGATGCAGGCATCCTTTTTTTAAAATGCCCTTTCTATAGGAAACTGTGACTCAGAGACACTGCCACTTCTCCGAAGTCAACCAGCTCTTATTATGGAGGTGAACTCAATAACCCAGCTCGGTTGCATCCGCCTTGAGGCTCTGGGCTGTTTTTAGAGCTCCTGAAGCTCTGACCTAATCAGAAATTGAATCTTAGGCTTTTATTTCCTACCGTAACAGCAGTGGGCCCTGGGAAGTGTAAACCAGCACTAGGAAAGCGGTGGTTCTGGGAGAGCCTTGCTGAGTCGGACTTATCTTCCTCTCCCCGCTTTCCCTGGAGACTTTAACTGAGCCTCACTATTTTTCCTTCCATCCGTTATGCAAAAGTAAGTGTTCAAAAGCCTGTTTCAAAGACATGGACATAAATTCACCCAGGTACGGTTCCTGCTGCCTTCGCCACCCCGGCGGGGCCGCAGCCCAGGGCCAGAGGGTGCAGAAGCCCTAGACCTGCAACATGCTGGGGGCCCTTCACTGTGCCGGGTTCCTGTTCCTTTCCGAAGGGAGCGTGAGTAATCTTCTCACGATGGCCAATAGGACACTACAGGGACAGAGGAGGGACTGCGGATGTGTTAGAGACTCCCGTGTCGTGCCGGGCGAAGACTGGGGGAGGGTGTGTGGAGGAACCTCGCCACTCCGGGCTGCCCCGCGAAGCCCTACGGGGCGGGCACTTCGGGTTGTGTGAGTTCGCGCCGCGCGAGGAGCACAAGGCGTGGGATCTGCACACGGGGCTTTGCAGTGGGCTGCTGGGACTGCGAAGAATGAGAGCAATGCAAACCGTGCATTCGTGAGGGCGCCGAATGAAAGGGGTGGAGTGTTTGCGCTCTGCGTGGGAGAGAGCAGCGTGGGCCTTTTTCTTTCGCCCACCGCCGCACCTCGGCCACTGGGGGAGGCTGGCTTGCCCGAGAACTTCGGACTTTTGTCCCCTCTTAATCTCCTCAGGGTCCCTCTCTGGCAATGGCACTATGCATTTCCGTGTGTTCCCTTCCATTTCTCCAATGTTATTTACCTGTTTCTATTTATAAAGTGCTGCTTGCTTATTAAAGTGAGTAGGGCATCTCTCCTGTCCTCCAGGAGCTTACCCTCCAGAAGAGCAGAGAGAGGGGAAAGGTGCGAGAAGCATGACCATGCAAAACAAAATAAGGAGAATGCCCAAATGGGTGGTGGGCGGGGGAAGGAAGCCGTTGTTTGCTGAAGAGTTTTTCAACGTCAGGGACTTCCTTCAGGTTGTTCCACTTAAACCCCACAGCATCCCCTCAGGCACACAGCGTTGTCCTCATTGTCCCGAGAGGGAAATGCAGCACAAGGAAGCAAAGTCACGGGTCCAAAGTCCTGAGCCAGGGCCCAGCAGAGCTCGGTTTAAAGGTGGGTCTTCTGAGCCTCCCATCCTGAGCCTGGACCGTGTGGCACAGGAGTTAGCACAGGGCCCGAAGTCCCAGGGGACAATCGCAGCCCCACCTGGGGGCGGGGGAGAGGGTGGAGAGTGGAACAAGGGACACTTCAGAACTGAGGCCACTCAGCCAGGTCGGTGGTGGTTGGGGGTGGGGAGGGAGCACTCCATGAGGAAGAGAAAGCAATCTGAGCGAAGATGCCAAACCGAAAGAGGCTAACGCAGGGGCCTATCAAAAAGCACACGGGGTCCCATTTGGAAGGCTGAGCGAGTGATGGACGGAAAGACCAGTGTCCACAGAGGGAGCTCCCTGGCCGGGCGGGCTGGCCACAGCGCAGAGGGTGGGGGGCGGGGAGTCAGCGAGGGTGGAGTCCCCACCGGCTGTGAGAGGCAATTGTATGAGCCACGGGGTCGCAGGGAACTGCAGCTGTTGGCATTTGCTCCCGGATTTTCTGTGTGGATTCTATTTAGAGTTCTCTTCTGTTTTTGCTCCCCTGAGCCCACAGTGTTGGAAATTAAGGGATTGAAAGACGAACGGAGAACCCAACTTGTCATTCCCATAGAACACGATTTATACTCTAAAGGGCGGAGCTCGCACGCTACAACCGATTGTGCTGGCGGCGGGGGCCATGTGGGGGGGACCATTACCCAGGAGGGGCCCACAGCAGCATCCCTCCTGTCCTGAAGTCCACACGGCGATGCTCGGGCCAGGAGACTCGCCCCTGACGATACAGGTTGCTGATCCTTTGCTGAACCTATCCGGGGACTCGGGGCTCCTCCTACCAGACCCAGTCGACTTTCACATTCCTTCCTGGTCCCCCACGACGAGCACAGACACACGTAGCTGTTTCCATTCCCAGTGGGGCCCCTCCTTTCCTTGTTGACGGTGCTCTGGTTTTCGGAATTGGAGGTGCCGTTCCAGGGCAGACAGCAAAATCGAAGGCCGGAGTATCCCTTTCCATCACAGACATGCCCTCTGACAGGGGAGGAATTTGTTTCAGCTGCTGCGATCAAGCAACAGAGACTGTGGGCCTGTAGGCGGCTGCATGAGGCAGAGATTATTCTTCCTCGGGTGAGAGCGAGGCTTCCGAGAGCCGCCAGCTGGCCGGGTGACCGCTGCCCGGAGCGCGGACCTCAGGAGTAACAGGCGGGGCGGTACCGGTTCATCTCACAGGCGCAGGTGACATGAACAGACGGCACCGCGAGTCGCCCCTTACCTCTCTTCGCTTTATAACAAAATGCAGGCTGTTGGACGTTTTGTATAAATGAACGCCTTGGGGAACATCATTGTTCGGGTGGGCGCACCGATGGGGGAGCAGCACCTTACAGCGGTTGATGCGTTATGGGACCGACAGCCCCGGAATTGCAGTTGTACGTGAAAGGCAGCTGCGTGGTTACAGCCGCGAACCTGATGCTGGTACACGCGCCCGGCTGCCGCACAGGCGGACGCAGACTGTGCCTTGGGAATGATTTTCTAGGGAAACCACCGCGAAACGTCGGCTGCTCGCCTCTTCCGCCTTCACCCAGTCTCGGCTCTGTCGGGGCCAGGACCGGACCACCCCTCCCCGGTTCCGGGGCCCTGACTGGCAGCGCCAAATGTCTCCTTCGGTCTGGCCCCTGACTTTTCGTGATAGTCGTGCCTCCTGATGACTCTGAGGTTTTTCAAAAGCCAAATCACATCAAGGGGTGAGGTGACTGTTCATTTGCTTTGTAGGGAGACGCGAGGTGGTGTCCGAGTCCCAGATGCATTTTCAAACAGGATGCGCAGCGCGCACTTACTCAGTATTTGTCCATTTAGTCCATCCGCTGTGCATTCGAACACATTTATCGAGCATCTCCGTGCAGCGGGTGCTGCACCAGGCGGTGCTGGGGTGCTGAGGACCAGCGGGGACCCCCCCAGGCAAGGTCCCTGTCCTAATGATGTCATAGGAAGCGGTACAAATAATGACTCAAGTGAGCATGTAAGTTCAAACCAGGGCAAGTGACAATGGGGGAAGCGGACTGTGAGGGACCCCAAAGTCCAGAGGAGACAGGCAGCTCAGAGGAAGGGGTGATGGATCTGAGAGGGATGAGTAGGCCTTGGGTGAAAGAGGAGTCTGGGAGCTGCATGGGGGGGGCACTGGGCCAGTGACGCCAGGGCACAGGGGGCCTTGGGGTACTCGAGGCACTGGAGCAGCAGGGGTCAGAGGAAGGGTGTTTCTGGGGGAGGTAGCCCAGTGACCGCATGGGGCTCTGGGTCACGTTCATGCTTTTGGATTGATTTTGAACTGTGAAGGTTTTCATCACAGGAGGGTCATGATCATGTTAGTGTTTCAAGCAGCATTTAAACCCTGCTGGTGGTGTGGGTGGAGGCTGGAGTGGAGGACAGCTGGGCTGGGGGCAGGCCACCACTTAGGAGGTTGTCATGGTGGTCTAGGTAGGAGATGAAGGTGGTTTGGCCAGGGGCCATGCCATGACGTTGAGGGCCACTGGATGTATTTGAGACATATTCTGGAGCCAGAAATGTCAGGACTTGGTGATGCCGAGAGAGAGAGAGGATGTTTCGAGACCATCCATATACTCATCACTTTCTCTACATCATAGCCCTGGGAGTATTGTTCAACACATAGAGGTCTGTCTGGCAAAAGTCCAGTCATTGTTAATATAATAACAGTTTGCATGACATCGATGTAACCTGGCAGCCAAGGAGAGTGGACTGGAATGCACATGCGTGAACAATGATGACCTCACTGTACTAGTCAGTGGGGGTGGTAGACGCCATTGAGTGAGCATGTGTACTGTGTGGCTGTCGCATTCAAAATGACTGAGCCAGTGGAGCAATGAATCTGCATCAGATTTTGTGTTAAGCTTGAACATCCCTCCATAGAAATTATTTGGATGACTCAGAAGGCCACAGCTGCGGGCAACTGGTGATTGGCAGCTTCACCACGACAACGCACCCACTCACGCACCACGTCTCGTGCAGAGTTTTTTGGCAAAACATCAAATCACCCAGGCGACTCAGCCCCCCTACAGCCCAGATTTGTCACCCTGCAACTTTTGGCTTTTCCCCAAATTAAAATCACCTTTGAAAGAGAAGAGATTTCAGACTGTCCATAAGATTCAGGAAAATACAATGGAGCAGCTAGTTAGTGGTGACTGGGAGCACTGTGTGAGGTCCCAGGTACCCACTTTGAAGGGGACTGAGGTGTCATTGTCCTATGTACAGTGTTTCTTGTATCCTGTGTCTTGTTCAATAAATGTCTCTATTTTGTATATTGCGTGGCTGGATACTTTCTGGACAGACCTCGTATTAATAGATCACAGTGAACACAGTTGAATAGGCTAGACCAGAATCTTCCGTGACCTGATTCCATACTATTTTCAGGCCAATTTTCCCGACAACTCCTATTAACTCTTCCCACTCTCGCTACATCCACTTATTCCTCTTCACCAAAACTAAATCTGTGTTTGCACACTCCTTTCACGTGGCCTTCGGACAGCCTGTTCTTCCCCGTGTCACTGTGCCGCAGAGTAGTATGCCTGGGGACCCAGCTGAAATGCCCCCTCCTCCGTGGAGTCTTCCCTGACTACGTCTGGACCAGGGCAGGGTTTACTCTCTCCGGGGCAGATCCCAGACCCTTTCACAGCAGGAATCCGTGTGCAATGTACCGAGGCCTCGGCAGCATGCGCTGGCTCTCAGACGACGGGCCTGGGTTCCATGCTGACTCTTCCTCAGTAACTTCATGACGTAGGCAAACTCCAGTGACCTCCCTGTTCCAATAGGGATATTAATAGTGCACCTCTCATGGGGTGGTTTTGAGGATCAAGCGAGATGACACAGGGCAGTTTTTTGCTTGGGCCCTTGTATGGTGAATGTAGGCATTCAATGAGTGTGACCCATCATTAGCATTAGCATCATCATCATGATCATCATCCTGTAATCATTGCTGCCCGTCACTTTCATAATCTTTGCTCATCTTTTCGCACATGGGGCTGGATAGAGCATCCCTGTGGGCAGAGGCCAGGCCAGTCCTTGGGCATCTCTGACACCTGACTCAACGTCCGAGGCAGCACACATGCTCAGTACGTATGTGCTTTTGAAGGAAAGAGAAGGATGCACACACGAGCGCCGAGAAGATGCAGCTCTCCCCACAGCGTGTGGGGCCAAAGGGCACAGCGAAGAGAGCAAGCAGGGACCAGTGGTTCAACTTTAACCCGACTCGTTAGTTTTATTGCATAACCTACCGTTGTTACCACGGATGTAGACACAGGCCCCTTTTCTCAAAAGGCCACCCGCCGCATTTCTGCTTTAAAATAAAATCCCTCATTTCCCTTCGTGCACTGAAAAGCAGCTGAGCTTCATGGGAGGATGTAGTCAAGGGGAGTAGAGAGACTGGCTCCGACCCAAGGATAAAACAGCACCTTTTCCCAGAAATGGAAATAAGGCCTCACATCACAAACATGGCATCGAAAAGCAGGGTCATGGGCGATGGTTCTGCCTGTCTTTCCACAAAGGATTGTGCTTAAAAGTGTCCTAATACCAGTTCAAAGTCTCTGCTTAGCAGGAAGATTCCGATAAATCTTCCTGTGCAGTGTCTGAACTGACACATGGATGTTGGAGAACACCCAGCACGAGAGAAGATCATCTGGTTTGTTACTGACGGCCCCTGGTTTCTAAGCGGTACCAGTCCTGGGACGAGGAGGGGCCTTTTCGGTGGCAGTTGCAGTGGTGGGTAGTGGGCACACTTCAAGGAGAGAGCAGAGCAGAGCAGAGCGGAATGGCACCACCCAGCACAGAAGGTGAAGATTTGGACAGTCAACTGAAAAGCAAAGATAGAACAGAAAGAGCTGGGGGGGCCGGGGGAGGGGGAGGCTGAATGAAGGCAGAGAGGCAGCACTCAGCCTCTAGCCTGGAGGATTCTGGGCACCGGGAGATGCCTGAGGGAGATTTCAATTTGTTGTTGGCTGGGCCAACATAAACCCCTGTCAGCTCTCTGCAAACTCCAGTAAATTGCATATCGCTCATGAGTGCTTGTGCGTGAATGGATTATTTTAGGGAAAAGCAGCTAACTGCAGGAAACTGGAAACATAGTTATTTTTTCCTCTTTGAGAAAGTAGTAAGACACAATTTTAAATGAGGGGAAACAGATTACAGGGTTTAGTGCTTTCCAAGCAAAAAAAAAAAAAAAAAAAAAAAAAAGAGAGAGAGAGACACACACAGAGAAAAGGAAAGGAAAAAGAAGTCTGTGATTTTCTTTATAAGGATGAAGGCATAAGAAAAAGACAATAGAAGATAAAATGAGAGAGCAAAAGCTTATAAATGATATGTATGCATTTAATCATCATCAAATTTATTCTCCTCAACCTCATTTTCTTTTTCAAGTGATCTGCATTAGTAGCTTACCTACGAAAAGAAAAATCCATGCGCAAAGTCAGTGAAAAATGGGGCAGGCAGGCACATTTACTGTCCTCCTGGCCTGGAACCCAGGGCTCACTCCACTGACGCTGAACTGGAAAGAATTTGGTTATGTTAGAAAAAAAATCCTAATGGGGATTACTGTTAAAACCAGAGTTACGTAGTGAGGATACTGCGATGTAACAATCAAGCCTTAGTGAGAAACCCAGATCCCTGGTTGAAGCGCTAATGGCCAGGTGCCTCTTACCCACTGGCATCGATGCTTAAGGACCCGTCTCTGTGGGAATTAATTTTAATGTCGACCTACCTGGGTGAAGGGATGCTCAGAAAACTGGTAAAACACTAGTTCTGGGTGTGTCTGTGAGGATGTTTCTGGAAGAGATTAGAAACGTTCTTTTCCAATGAAGAGATTTGCCTTCACCAATGTGGGAGGGCATCATTCAGTCCTTTGGGTGTCCAGATGCAGCAAAAAGGCAAAGGAGGAGTGGCTTCTTCCACTCTCTTCCTGAGCTGAGTTGTCCATCTTTGTCAGCCCTTGGACATTGGAGCTCGTAGTTCTCAGGCTCTGGGACTCAACACCAGCAGCCCCGGGTTCTCAGGACTTGGGGCTTGGAAGAAATTTTAACCCCAGCTTTACAGAGTCTCCTGCTGGCAGATGGCAGATTGTGGAACTTCTTGGCCTCCATAACCATGCAGACATGAACCAATTCCTATAATCAATCTTCTGTAATGTATAGGTCTGTTCTATTCTATTCTATTCTGTTCTAAATTTTATGGTTCTCTGGAGAACACTGACTAGACAAGTTCATTTAAAAACATCCATGTTCTTGCTATATCAATTATAGAATATTTTAAATATCATCCTCTCTGGACCTGGTGTGTCTCAGTTGGTTGGAGCATCATCCAGTAAACCAAAAGGTCACAGGTTCAATTTCCCGTCAGGACACATGCCTAGGTTGCAGGTTGGTCTTCAGTTGGGGTTCCTTCAAGAGGCAACAGATCAATGCTTCTCTTTCACATCAATGTGTCCTCCCTCCCTTCCCTTCTTTCTAAAATGAATGGGCATGTCCTCAAATAAGGATAAAAAATAAATAAAATAAATATCATCCTGTCTGGGTATCTAGTTTTTCCAGCTTATTTGATGTCAGGGGCAGTTTCTCAAGTTGCCTGGCATTTGGTCCTCCCTACCTGTCTTTATATCCACATCTCTCTCAGCCCTAAGTGTTGATGTCGAAGTGAGAGCTAGCAGTCCCAGGATTAGGCTTGTCCAGTTTTAGCATCAATGGTGGTTACCCCTCATATTTCCATCTCCACCAAACAAACCAGAGAGAGAGAGAGAGAGAGAGCGAGAGAGAGAGAGAGAGAGAGAGAGAGAGAGAGAGAGAGAGACACCTGACTCAGATGCTAAATTAGTCCGTGGAGAACACCTGGGCCCTTTAAGGCCTGCTTCCTTGAAATGCTTAGGACCATTTTACTTGCAAGCGGCAGAAACTCAATTCTGCCAGAACTACAACAAAACAAAACAGAACAGAACACAAAAATGGACCTTTGCGTCCCCAAGGTGGGCATGACTTGCCTGCAGATCAGGTTCCTGTGTGAGGCGACACCACTTCTTATGGGCCGTTTGGAAATACAGGGGGAGTATTGCTTGTCACAGGTGGGATAGGGGACACTGACACTGAGGGGCCCTGGCTGAGGATGTGAATGTCTGGGCAGTGGGCAGAACATTCTACTCCCAGGGGAACTCTCACCCATGTGCCAGTGGCTCTGCTTCGAGAAACCCTGACCAGGTGAACAAAGCATTTCACCCAGAATATCCATGTCTGGGCCCTGCTTTGCTCACAGGATGGCTTCCTGCCCGAAGGACCCCCTGCAGATACAGGTGAGACAGCCCCCCACAGCCTCGGGCTGACAGCTGAGCGAGGCTAGCAGACCATCCGTCTCTCTTTCCCATCTATTTTAGCAAAAATCCTGATTCCATGGAGGGGGCTTGACCCACTTGAATTGCTTGCTCATCTTCGGTTTGCAAACCTTGGAGGGTGGAGCGAGCTCTCACTCACCAGGCATGGGAAAGCATCCCCCACCAGAGCCAGGGGGTGGGCTTAGCCTCACCCAACCACGAGGTGCTGAGTGAGCTGGAGGGGGCTCCCAAAGAGCGGTGGGAGGGAAGCTGCCGGAGCAGGACCCGAGAGTGGACAGGCAAACCCAGCACATTGCGCGCAGTCTAATGTACTGCTCGAGTCTCTTCAGTTATCCCCCGGGCCCAGACTGTCCATGAACCAGACTTTCGTGTTGCTGAGCTTGCGCACACATCACTCTGTTCTCCCCAGATGCCTTTCCTTGTCCCTCTCTGTCTGGCAAAGTTCCGCTTGTGCCTCGGGACCCGAAGAGCACCTCTTCTGTGACACCCCCCTTTACACTGCCCCTGCTGACCGTGCACCCCCCTTCTCTGTGCAGGCATAGCTCTGTGGACATAAAAGCAAGAATTGAAGTCATTAGCAAGAATAAGAAGCTGAACAACCCACATCCTTTTGAAAATGGAAAGCAGATGATGCTGGATTAGATAAGATCAAACAACATCCAATCAACAAATGTTTATTGAGTGTATCCAGTGCATGAGGGTCCCCAAGCAGAATCTTGCTTATTGTGTGTGTGTGTGTGTGTATTTAGAATCTCAGGATTTGCGATCTTGGTTTCTTAAAGCTTATCTAGCGTAACCACTTCCTCCTTCAGATCAGGAAACTGAGGCTGGCGTGGGTTTCTTTCTAGCTCTAACAATATATGATCTGAGCCACCAAAAGGAAGGAAAGGTTGGCCCAGTTCTAGGCTGAGAAACCACAGCTAGGCAGCTTAAATTTCCTGTTCTACATGCCATGCCTGGATAGCGTTAGCTCTCCAGCGCCCACGGCCACACGAGAGAGAGAGAATCAGCATCGGTCTGTCTGTCTCTCTGATGCTCTTTCTCTCCATTCCTTCTCCCCTTTCTCTTTGGGGAAATAGAGAACAAAGAGAAGTGAGAGGCAGGGCCTTGTTGCTGAAATACCGATTCGCACTTTCCCCCTGTTCTGCTGATGTGTTCAGGGAAGAACACCACCGATGACTCAGTGTATGATGGAGAGACGCGGTCAACTTTGCCAGGAACTCTGCGTGTGCCAGCAGTGTGCACCAAACACGTGGGGCTCCTGGGGAAGTGAAAAGCCTTAAGTCAAAGGCATAAAGGTGGTTTACTCTCTGTGGCAGGGGTCCCTCCTCTTTTTATGGCAACATCTGCAGAGACGGTCTCTTTGGAAAGCGTCAGAATTGGCTAAAGATAGAACTGCACGAAGCTGGGGATGGCCACAATGGAAAGCAGCGTTTTATCTGGATTCCTGCCAGGTGGGCTCAGGCCCAGACATGTACGAGTATTTCCATCAACTGTCTTCCATGAAAAAGTCCACAGGCCCCCCTCATCCCCTGTGCTCCCGGCCCCCACGCCTGCTGCACTCAGGCTCTCACCAGGCTCTGTCCCTGATCACTTTCTCCTGCTGCTCGATCCCTTGCGATTCCTCTATTGAACACACGCATCATTGTCCTGTTTGGAGACTGCCTTCGAAGAACATGTTTTGACTCCCCAGCCGGGCAGCCAGCCCCTTCTAAATCAACCTGGCTTCTCCACGTAACATTGACGCGCATCTCATGGACGGCTAGTACGGGTCTGGTTCTGGTCCAGGCACCAGGTTAGTAAACTGACCGTGACTGACCTACGTTCCTGGGAGAGCGCCTAACGACAGGTAACCAAACAGGCAAGGGCGATGAAGGAAAGAAAAGTAGAAGAATGAAGTGCTTCGGGCGAGGGAAGCAGAGGCAACCGCCTCGAGACCCTGGCAAAGGCCGCTCCCCGGAGGGGAGGTGACGTCTGGCTAGCAGAAGAGCTAACCTCGGAGAACACTTCGGGGTCGATCTCTCCAAGCAGAAGGGGAAGCGGAGGGACATCCCCTGAGCCATGAGAGAGTTTACTGCGTGGAGAAATAAAACTACAGAGGTGACAGAATGGAGCGTAATGAGTAAGAGGGAGGAGGTGAGCCGAAGTCCAGCCGCACAGCATCCTACAGCCACGGAAAGAAGCTCGGGTCTCACTGGACGACCAAGGAAAGGCACGGCCCCGTGTTCAACTTGAGAGTTACGTGACTCACACTTTTAAGAGTTGACCCTGTCCTCTCTGTGGGGAGTAGACGGTGTGGCAGAGAGCCTGCAACACAGCTCCCAGGGGCCCCTGCCTCCTGGTGCCCACACTCGTGTGACCCTCTCCCCTCGAGTGCAGGCGGAACCTGGTGACTCCGTTCCAGTGAACTGAGCACAGCAAAGGAAGGGGATGATACTTCTGCCAATGGCGATTCAAAGGCGCTGGCTTTCACCCCTCTCTTCCTCCATTGCTACCTCCACGTCTCTCTTTTCCTCGCCCTCTCCCTCTCTTAGGCAGGCTCAGGTGGACACTCTATGGGAAGCAAGCTTCCCTACGGGAAGGCCCACCTGGTGCAGAACCAGTGTCTCCAGCTAAGAGCCCACTAGGGTCTGAGACCTGCCCACTGCCACGGCAGTGAGCTGGGGGACCGTATTAATGAGCTATGGTTGGTATAATAAAAAAACACAAAACTCAGACTTGGTGGCTTAAACCACAGAAAAGCATCTTCTCACAGTTGTGGAGGCTGACGGTCCAAGATCAAGGTGTCAGCAAGTTTGGCTTCCCTGGGCCTCTCTCCTCGGCCCACAAATGTCTGCCTTCTTGCTGAGTCTTCCGTGGCCTTGGCCCTGCGTGTGTCTGCGCGTGGGGTGTTTCTCCCTCTTACTGTGAGGGCGCCGGTTGGACGGGACCAGAGCCCCACCTTTGCAACCTCTTTTAACGGCAATTACCTCTTACGTGTAGTTGCTCATTTAATATTCACAGTGGCAGTGAGTATACTAGTGTTTTTTATGGCCACCATAACAAGTTAGCAAATGCTGGGTGTCTCAAAACAATGGGAATTCATTCCCTCGTGGGTCTGGAGGTTGGAATTCTCCGCTCCAGGTTCCAGCGAGCTGAGCTCCTTCTGGGGACTCTGGGGCGGAATCCTCTCCTTGACGGTGGCCCCGGGGCCCGTCTTACTCCATGTGCACCTACGTCATCACATTGCATCTCCTCTGTGCTCACCTTTCATCTATCTCAAACGTCTCCGCCTTCCTCTTAGGAAGACACTTATCATTGGATTTCCTCACCTGGGTAATCCCAGAAAACTTAATCTTAAAGTCCTTAATACATTGGCAAAGAAACCTTTCCCAGATAAGGTCACATTCACAGGTTCCAGGGATTTGATGTTCCTGGACATCATTTTTGGAGGGGACTCGAGGAGAGGCGGCATCATTCAACTGCCACAGTGAGTAAATTATTATGATGAGTCCTCCCTTCTCCAGGCTTCCAACCCGGAGTCTGGGTTCAGAGTCCCCGCACTTCCACCCTGGATGATGCTGGCTGTGTTACAGACTCACTGTGAGGGTCAGAGGGAAGGTGCATTACCAACTAGGCATTGTTCCTGACACACAGTAGGGCCTCAAAAGCTTGTAACTTCTATTATGATTAATGCAGTTATTATTATTAGTCAGTTAAGACGGCTGTTTACCTCCTTTCTTCCTTCAGTGCAACCTCCAAACAACGCAGCTTCTGATTAAAGCCTTTCCCTCACCGTGAGATTCAGACTCCAGATCCTGAGAGCACACACAGGGCTTTAACGCCAGAGACGCGTTCCAGCCCCTGAGCGGCACGGCAAGAATTCTAACTTTGGGCTTTCTTGCTTACTTTTCAGAGACACAGATGAGCTGGCACAATAAATATTTAGTAAGACAGGATGACAGTTTGTACCAATTAGGAGCTGCAGGGTCAAATAGAAAGAGTAAGTGAGTAACCCCCTCTAGGTCAAGGTTGCGTCAAGGCCGTTACAGTTATGCTTTTAGCTTCCTCATTTCATACGGTTGCGAGCGCTCGAGGAAGGAACACGCGAGATAAACATTTACGTTAGCACAGCAGCTCCACGTCATACATGCTCGGCCCTGTTAGACCCGCGCACCCACACCTGAAGGACAGGCTGCCCCACACCTGGCTGCGGGGGGACAGTGTTCCCTGCCCTGTGTCAGCGTCACACGAGGTATGGCTCAGTATAAAATAAGTGCTGCCTGCTTATTTGTTGGCCTGTCCCCTTGGCTGGAAGAGGGAGGGGCTGGAAACGTCCTAGGAAAAGTTCCAGCCGCTCTGTCCACCTGCACGCTCTGTGTCTAGTATTTCCCACGGGGCGGTGTCGATCACCTCAGCCCTACAGACCCCCATGAACTTGGACCATCAGCGTCCTACCTCAGGTGCGTCCCCTCCCTAACCCCCGAGGCCAGCATCCTCTGAGACCCCAGGGCTGTCTGGGCTGCCGGTTGCTGCACCTTTGATTTTGAGACTGTTTCTGTCTCTCTCCTGCCTCATAACCTGCTCAGCTCCGAGTCTCCCCCGACACCTACTCCAGGCTGTTGCCACTGCAGGAGGCAGAGTGACGGAGAGAAGAGGGCACCAAACTGAACCTCGGGCTGGGGACTGAACATCAAGCCAACTGTGTGCTGGCTGAGTGAGTCTCATCGAGTCCGCCAGCCTCTCCCGTCTTCACCCGTAACTTACCAATACCGTTAGTAACGCCAGTCCCGTCTACGCCACAGGACTGTTACAGGGGTTAAGGGAAAAAGAACTTATTCAATAAGGTACGAATCCCTGTGCAATGAATTATGCTAATGGCTAGAGAATAGCATTGATGAATAATATTAATTAATAACATGTCAAAGAGGACTCTTGGCAAGTCTTCTTCGAGAAAAATGAAACAAGACAAGCAACGATAGCAATAATAAAATCAAAAACTCCCAAATTAACCTCCTCCAGAAAAGAGAAAATGCTGCAATATGACGTGATGCCCCGACGAAGCTGCCGTCGTGAATGTCTCTCTTCCTAGCATTCGTGCCCCGACGTTTGCGGGTCCCGTCGTAGGTGAGCGCATTTGCCTCGTCATCATTCACCGTTTCTGGTCTTCTTACTTTACTGAACTATTAGCTTTTCTGGAAGAGACGGCATTGGGCCTGAATTCAGACCGAAATGGAAAAACAGCTTTTGATGGAAGGGCAACATACAAGGTTTTTTACTTAAACCCAGGGATTGGCAAACTGGCCCAGGGGCTAAGATTTAAAAAAAAAAAAATGATTGAAATGGTTGAATAAAATCTAAAAAATAATATTTTATGAAACATGGACACTTTATAAAATGCAGATTTCAAGGACGCTAAGTCAGCTGTTGTGACACAGCCACCGCCCACTCCCTCACCGTGTCTGCGACACCACAGGGCAGAGGCGGCGGGTGCAGAGATGGCCTATGGCCTTCGGAGCTGACATTCTTCCTTTCCGGTCTTTTCCAGAAAACGGTAACCGATCTGCTTAAACTCACTTCTTCCTTTCATTCCGCCCCACACGGTGAGCATCCACTCAGCTCCAGACTGGTGGTAATAGTAAGGTGAGAAGGCCTTCAAGAGCGGCGCGCCCATGAGCAGAAGAAGCCAAGCAGCCAGGTTACTAAACCCTCCCCCAGGCTGGGAGGCGATGGTGGCCGGGGCGGGCCTGTGGGTCTGCCCAAGCTCGGACGCCTTCCTCGGCCTGGCCGGGCCCCGGCGCACCTTCTTCTCGACACTCCTCAGTTTCCTCATCAAGGCCAAAGATTCCTGGAGCCACGGACCCTGCTTCAGAGCCGCGGTGTGGAAGGTGCATCCGGTGAAGTCCATCCGCACTTTCTAACAGATGTGCACTTCCTTCTTCTGAAGGCGGACGCCACTTTTGGGGGGCTGCCGGAGCTGGTGTGAAGGTGGGGGGGTTGGGGATTTCCCGATGGCTGGCCTGGCACCGGAGCAGCTCATTGCCAAACACTCCTTCTGTGGACCTGTGGTCCTGGAAGAGACCACCCTCGGCCTCTTCTTCAGTGGCTTCTCTATCAGCCCTTCCCGTGAGGTGTCCCCCTTGAACCTTGTGCCCCACCTGAGGAGACTGCCACCTGCTCCCTGTTACTCCGCACGAAGATGTGCTGGAACACAGGGGTAGGGCTGGGGCGAGGGGGAAGTGATGAGGCAGTCTTCGTTTGGACATGACATTTAAGGGGACACCAAAAACCCTCCAGTAATCATGGTAAGTAATATTTAATGTGATATCTAAAAAATTAAAATGAAGGCCACAATCCACAATAAACACAGGACAAGATCTGCAACAGCGTTACACGGTTACATTGGCATTTGAGGCCATGCTGAGAAGCAGGAGAAGGAAAAGTTGCAAAAAGCTTCAGCTAGTAGCCGCCTTCTTGATAAAATAGGGAAATCCAAGCAGGTGGGCCATTCTGGAAGCTGTGTCCGTGTGGTGTTTGGGAAACAGCACTCAGATGCGAGCCAGACAACAGGATTTCGAGTTTGGCTCTGTCCTTCCTTGCTGTGAGACTGTAGAAGTCACAGCATTTCCCAAGGCCTTGGTTTCCCCATTGAAAGAGGAGGGGCCAGGTGATATCAAGGACTTATTCTCGCCACAGAATGTTTCTCTCACGGATCTCACTTAGAGTCGACTTACAAACACACAGGACTGGATCTTGAGCCTCCTCACCCTAGAGCTGGCCAAGGTGTGACGCTAGGGGCTGCACAATTCCCTCCAAAATAGTACTTTCGTTGGGGGCTTGGGAACTGCCTGGAAGTCATTTCAGTCATTGGGATGGGAGCTCACCCTTTCCAGACAAGAGGTTTCTATAGTCATTTCGTTTGCATTCACTGTTTGGTGCTCGCGGAGGGGGTGGCCCTGGAGCAGCTGCGAGGTGGACAGAGGCTCGTCAACGGGGAGCCACCCCTGCCCTGGGGTCTTAAAGGCACTGTAGACAAAGAACTGGCAACATCCTGGTACAATCTGCAACCCATGTCCCGCACCCAGCTGGCAAGCCTTAGTCCACCAAAAGGAGTGGGTTTAGAGACAAATGCTTTGGCCCCCAAGGAGCTTTCGGAGGGATTAGCCTGAAGTTTGTATGACAAATACGAATACTCAAAATGGGAACATACACACACATTGTGTTTGTTTGTATTACCTGCCTTTACTATGTGAAAATGATGTTTTCCCATCTGCCTTCCTCTCTTGCATCGAAGTTCCTCTAAGGCAGGAAATGAACATAGTTAATTTCTGTATCATCTGCTTATCACAAAGTCTGGTACGAAAGACATAGTCACATGTGCATTATTTGAGACACAATCACCCTCATGTAATCATAAAGCAAGGGACCTTAGAAATTGAATAGTTTGTATAGCATCCAGTTTACAAACAAGGAAACAGAAGCCAAGCTTTCATAGCGATTTAGTGGAGGAAATGAAGCTGGAGACAAGTGCGCTTTACATTTAGTTCTAAATCCTGACCCTCAGAAAAAACGACCAGCAGGACCCACCTGACCCCAGGGGGGAAATTCCCTTTGCCGGAAGGTTCAACTGAAGCTGGGAACCTCTGAAAGCTTCAAAAATAAGGTGAAAGATTCAAAAACGGAGAAGCCGTGATGGTCTTGTTCTTGCGTCAAGTGTGCACGACCTTCTACAAAGAAACCTGTTTGGACGGACAAAGAAGCAAAGAGTCCCGGCATGCTGCTGACCGTCCGTGTGACCTCCCACAAGTGATGAAGCCCCTTGCCCAAGTGGTCGTGCTCTGGATTTTATGATTCTGAAACTGCATGCGTGTCAGATTTAGAATGAAGCGGTTCAAAGGGTCAGAAAGCATCCTGGTTCCTTTTGAAACATTCGTCCTTCCAAGGGAGCGAGTGAGCACTCCGTCCAAATGCTGGCTGTTTTCTCCTCCCTGAGCTTCTTCACGACGGGTTTTCTTCCAGCCTCCCCATGGGAGGGGCGAGCGGGAAGCAGAGGGGTTTGCTGAGGCCGGTGCAGGCAGCCAGCGGCAAAAGCAATGACATTTTCCTTAGAAACAAAGTGAAGAGTTTTCCAAACAAGGAAATCGCCTGTATTAGGCAGCATATTTTCTCTTCCACTCTCTCCGTTCTGGTTGAAGTGATTCATGATTCTCGCTTCGCCGTGTCCTGCTCTCCTGCTGGGCTGAGGGCTTTGACTTTGGAACAGTGATCAGCCAGCTTGCTTCTGCAGCGCTGAGCTCTGACCTCAGACCTGCCACGCACTCACTTTGTAAACCTGTGCGAATCATCGAAATTATGGGAACCTTAGTTTTGCTGTTCGTACATTGGAGGGACCATGTACTTCGGGATGGATGATGAATAATTTCCTTTGGTTTTTGAAGTGACAAACCTGTGCTGGATGTTTGGTGAATGTTAACCTATTTTTTTTTTAAAGCTTTCCTCCTTGCTATTAAGAGATTTCCGTTTAGGATTATTACTCTTTTTTTCCTTTTTGCTTGAAGATAGCTTTTTGCCTCTCCCATTCTTATGTACACAGAGTTCACTCATTGCAACTTTCGTCTTCCTTGACATTTAGCCAGTAAGATTTTTGGTTAACTTCAAAGGAGCTACTTTGCTAGATTAATCCCCTGGATCAGAGGTAGACAGAAGATTTGGTTGAAGCCAACTTTTTCCCCCCCTACCTGTTACTGCTGACAATGAGGGATGAATTAGAGATGCTTGTTGGGAAGGAAAAACTGTTTGGGTGTGTTTTATCTTGTAAAGACATCAAATATATTACAGTTACCAGACGTAGGAAATGATAGTAACTATGATTATTTAAAAAGTCAACAGATAAGCTTTGAAATAGGAAGAGGAAACTATTAAAACTAACACCATAGCTTTGTAAATGAGTCAATTAGAAAACTTTAACATGAAAAATACAATATACATAATTTAAAAGTCACAAGCAGACTTGGCACAGGAAGAAAAAGTAAATCGAACTGTCAGCAGTTTTATGAAATGAAACATAAAGAAACAATATTCAAAATATGGAGCGGGGAAGAAACATAGAGTAAGAGGGATAAATATATTTTTGATCAGAATTCCAGAAAAAGAGCATGGAGAAAAGACACCGTTTGAAAAGAAATTGACTGAGCAATTCCCAGAACCAATGGGATCAACCTGTTGATAAAAGCCAAGCACATCTTCAATGAAACAGAAATTCGCAGCTCGACACATCACATTGGAACTGGAAAACAAACAGAGAACCAAAACACAATCTTAAATCAGTGAGAAAAAAAGAGACTGGCCTCAAAGGATACCGAGAAAGCAAAGCAAAGCAAAACAAAACAAAACAAAACAAAACAAAACAAAACAAAACAAAACAGAAAACCGTGCCATTAGAAAGGACTATACCCAGTGACAATATTTGAAGAGTAAAGATAAAAGCACTGTTTTCAGCAAATATTTCAAAAGTTCACAACCAGTTCCTCAGTAATAGAAATTCTACAGCCTTTATTTCAAGCAACATGTTACTAAAAGGAAGATCCCAGATGGAAGGAGGAAGAACAAAGGAAGGAGAGACTAAATATCGCGTGGAATGCTGATAGTATGCTTGTGTGGTTACAAAAGGTAGAGTAAAAATGCAAAGTGTGTGATAATTTACCAGTTTTCGGAGAAGAACGTGCGGTTAGAACCTTGGCCTGTACGAGCCATGAGATCAGCCGGCACTGATCAGTTTTGGATGAAGGTAAGAGGAGCGCGCCTGGTGTGCGTGCAAGGCCGAGGTTTAGGGGAGAAAACAGAGCCGGTCCAGGACGTAGACGGAGTCTAGGGGGGAGCGAGGGCCTCCTTTCCATTCAGCCCGGAGCAGGTTCAAAGCTCCTCTGTCTTCCAGAAAGAAGCGTGACCTCCGCTTCAACCGAGAGAACTGGGGCTTAAAATAACGGGGGTCACGGCCCTCCCTGAGCCTCCGTCCTTCCTCTAGGGCCCGAGGTTGTTCCCATAGCTGTTCCCCAGAGGCCATCGGCCACAGGGCGTGCATGTGAGGGTCCCTGGGAAGAAGAGGGCTTGCATTCCTCAGGATGTGAGAGGAGCCCAGTCCCAGGGCCTGTCCCATGGGACCGGAGGAAGTGGCCTGGCTGATATTTCGAGAAGGACTGGGTCACGGGAGTCAGGTCACTGCTCGGACTTGCCTTCTGCTGATGGCTGGGATGTTGCTGGCAAGAAGCGGGGTTTGCATGACTCACTGTCAGCCCGGGGTTGCAGCCCTGCCCCAGCGAGGTCTTCTGCTCTGTGCTGCCTGATCACCTTCAGTGACCTGTTCCTTTGTTTAGCAACGATTCATGTCACACCTACTGTGCGTCCTGCCCTAGGCCAGGGCATGCTTCCGACATATCACAAGCAATATTGACATATCTGCCTCAAAAGCTTTTCGATCACTGGTGGCAGTCGCAAGGATACATTACGTTTGGAATTGTGACTGTGGTATAGAATAAGAGAGGACCGGAAATCGGGGTGAGTAGGGGACGAGAGATCCCAGAGACTCGGATTTCACTTCTCTTACTTTCAGTTGAGGAAACTAGAAGTCAGGAACTGTCCCTCTGATGTCCCTGAAAAGGGAGCCGAGGCCACAGTTCGCTCAGTTGGAAAATGGGTCATGACCCATCAATGATGTTGGCCGTGGACGTGTGGGAGGACATGGGAGTGGATGGGAGGGTGGGGGAGGGGTGTCGGCGTCCAGCTGCTCGGCTCCATCCGCCGCCTGCTCTGGGCCAGTGCTGCGCCGCGCCCCGGAGTCACGAAGGCATAGAACGCTCGGTTCCTGCCACGAGAAACGCAGCGGCAGCCCGTGATGAAAGAGCCCCGTGACCGGGCAGCATGGGGACTTTGCTCTGGGAATAGACTTCTCCGAGAGGAGCTCGGTGAGGCCCTCTTACGTAATCTCCGCACTGTACTCAGAACTGCGCCAAGTCACGTGACACTGCGCTAGTCACACTGGGGTGTGCGTGCCCCTGACTCCTGCCTGCCACGGATATCAGAGCAAGGACAGCTCTCATTCATCAGTGTTCAGATCTTTACAGCCGTACGGACACTTTCCTAAACTAATCTGCTTTAGGGGGTCCTGGGGTCCATCCCTGCCTTCCTCCTGCCACCCTTCCATAATTGTCTTTCTCCTGCAATAATACAGGCCCATTTGCAATCTCCTTAGAGTGCGTTGTCCCACGGTGTATGAATATTCCAGACCTAAAACAAAGGAATCATTTGAAGCCTTGCCTTTCTGAATGGAGCACACTTTGGGTGAAAAGCAAAAAGAGCCTCAAAAGGGATACCAAACCCTCACAGAATCTGGGCAAGAAACTCCCAGGAAGGCTGGACGACTCTGTCTCTCTGTTTTCGTTGTGTTATAGTAAGAGTTGAAAAGTTACAAGGTTTTCATTAAAATGCATTTATATTTCCACCACATAGTAACATACCTATGCATTTGAATAATATGGAATACACAAAAGAGGATAACATTCACAGCTATTTGAACTTAAGAAAAATTATTTTAGGTGCCCATTTAACAGTAGGGAACACTATGTGTGGTAGGCAGCTTCCCACAGGCCCCAGCGATCCCCGGCCCCTAGTACTCACACACTGTGGCGTCCCCCCCCCACACTGAGCCAAAGCTGACCGTGAGACCCGTAGTGCATGATGGAGGTGGCAGGCGACTTTTGTAGCCTTGTCATTAAAGGAAAGGCCTAGTGGCTTCTCCTTGCTCTCGCAGGCCACCTGATAACATTTAATACTAATAGCTCGCAGTTTTAGAGCTCTTTTTACACTGAGCAGGAAATGTGTGCAGTTGCATCCGGGGGACTGTGACACAGAGGAGAGCGTGAGTTGAAAAGCCAGCAGCCTGAGTTTGTGGTAGGAAGAGACATGTCAGGACAAGTGAAGGGTGAGCCCCCTGGGGAAACTAAGCTCTGTGTTTGTGAAGCCGATGGAGAACCTCCTGGAAAGGACGCAGGGAGGAGCATTCTAATGTGGCCCAGCAACCACCGACATGAACGATGCTCAGCGGGGGAGCCCAGCAGCAGAGGCCCACCGGTTCCACTGTCAGGGCCCCGAGTGTGTGGTTGGCGTGAGTGCAGACCCCCAAGTGGTCCTGCCGCTTGGTGACTGTCCTCGTGCAGCTCGGAATCTGACAATCGGTGTTGCAATTACATGTTGCACACTAATGCATGTTGCACTTCTAACGCTTCGTCATCCCAGACTTAGATTTGTTCCTCTCAACTGCAAACTTAAAAATTTGCTCCAAAGAAGCCATTTTTGCAGAGTATGTTCACAGGGGACCACTATGCCTCTAGTCACTCCCCACTTCCTTTACTCTCAGCCCAGTGGTGGCATGTGATGGGCTCCCCCATCCAGATAAAGTCCAGTTCTTATCATCTGAACCAAGCCTTGGGTAGCAGAAAGAGCTAATCGAAGTAGACCTGGAGAATCGATGAATCACAAACAAAATAAACATTGAAGCAAGGTGCTCAGAAAGTCATTAGCTTCCTTTCCTAAGTAATCTAGTTCAGGACAAATAATTAGTAAGGAGGTTGGGCTGGAAGATGTCTTTGCATTTTGGTGCCATAGGGCATGTTCGTGTCTTTACAAAACACAAACCAAAGGCTGTCAGAGGCAAGGTGCATGTTTCGTGCCCCTTTCATGAACAGTTTCAATGAAACTGACATTGACGGCACCCTTTGCTTTCCTAATGCCAGATCATTGGCACACACTCGGTGTATTTTTTACCAAAATCCTGTGCGTAAGCTGGCATCGCCCCATTTCACGGGTGTAGGACCATAGCTCAGTCAGGACATGTGGTGGTACAGGCGGCGGTGCCCTGCTCAACTCCAGGGAATCCTGTCCCCAAAGTCCCACGAGGTGACCAGTGACAGGGACAGTATCCGAACCCATCTTGATCTGTCATCAAAGCCCCCTTTTCATTGTCAGAGGTCCCTCTGCTGTTTTTTTGATTCTCTCACAGTGAGGGTTTGCTGACGAGGGCAGTGAGCCTGAGGGTCCAAGAGAAACACCAGAACTTTTGAAAAACTCAGCTCTTCCCGAGCTTTGCCGTAGAAGAAAGGAGAATTAATAAGAGGGTGGGGGTGAGGGGAAGACGAAGAGGTCGTGGGCTGCAGGGTTACTTGATCTAGAAGGGGAGGCTAGAGTAATAGGTCCGGGACAGAAGGAAGCTCTCTCTGTCAGTGGGGAGAATTTTCCTGAGACAGCTGCTAAAACAGTTGAGACCATTTGCGATTTGGAATCCGTGTGTCTCACGGTGGATTCTGACTGAGCATTTGTTCCTGGTGGTTGTCCCTGGTGACAAAGGACCCCACACATGTGCGACAAAAAAATGAAAGGACAAAACGCCACCGCGAGGCGCCATTTGTGCCTGGCATTTACCGGGGGTGGAGGAGGGCTGTGGGGCCACTGCTGTAAATCCAGTCGGGCAGCCCCATCAGAGGTGCCCTTCCCTCCAAGGCCAAGGCTGCACGTGGCTCCCCCTGCTGGTCCGGGTGGGTCCGGAGCCCGCTCCCCGCAGGGTGTCAGGGAGCTGCAGGTAGAAATGTCTGGACTTTTCGCTCACATACTTAGAGCAGAAGCACAGTCTCCACCCCTCCACCATGTGGCAGCCCTTTGCGGGACTCGATGCCCCGGGCATCAGCGGGGTCACACCGAGGGTGTTTCACTTTCAGGAGGGCACTAGTGATCACGAAGCTCCCGTCGTTCTTTGTGAAGTGTTTATTTTTCACCACCACCCTCCACACTTAAGTTTCCTTACGCATTCAGACACTCTCAGTAAACGGGGATCGGACTCAGTGCAGCCAGCGGTGCGGTGAGCAGACGGCTGTGATTACCCGCGTCTTCGAGGGAAGGGTGGGAGAGGAGCGCCAAGGCGACTGGTGGAGGGGCCCGCGCGCAGAGCGGCGGCGCAGACCAGGCCTGCAGCGGCTGCCTCTGCCCCCCCACCCCCACGCCCCTCCCGCCCGCGCCCCCGCCCCCGCCCTCGGCCTCATCTCTGCTTTTCCTCCTCAGACACTTCCCTCTCATTCTGTTTAAATGAAGCATTCAGATTCACAGAGTGCAAGTTTTTGGCACTTTAATATCTATGTGTAGAAGAATACACACACACACACACACACACACACACACACACACATCCTATAGATACTGAAAAGAACACAGAATGTAAAGAATAGGCCCTGTCTGGTTTGTTAAGCTTTTACGGTAGCTCCAATTTACATGGATAACAATATTTGGGATGATTAATTTTATGCGTCAACTTGACTAGGACACCCCGATATCTGGTTAGACGTTGTTTCTGGGTGCGCCTGTGAAGGTGGTTCCGGAGGAGATTAACACTTAATTAACATTTAATTGGTGGACTGAGTAAAGCGGTTTGCTCTCTTCCACGACGGTGGGCATCGTCTGCTAATCCGCTGAGGCCCTGAACAGAAGGAAAAGGTAGACGATGGCGGTAAGTTGCTTTCTGCCTGGCTGGTGACCTTGGCCTTCTCCTGCCCTCGGTGCTCCTGGCTGTCAGGCCTTCAGACTGGGACCGGAATCCGCACCATCGGCTCTCCCGCACTCAGGCCTTTGAATAGCACCAGCGGTCCTGGGCTTCCAGCTTATAGACGGCTGGTGGTGGGGCTGCTTCCTTCTGATGAATCTCGGTACCGATGCAATCTCTCCCTCTCCCCCCTGCTCTCTTTGTATGTAATATATAGTTGTATATAATAAAGTACAGTTTTTAAAAGTAAATACACACACACACACACACACTATATATATATTATACCAGAGATTTCCAAGCAGCATGCCACAAGAATTTTAATAACATGCAACATGTGACTATCTAGTCAGGGTCACTGACCTCTTTTTCCTTAGGTTGTCGAATAAAAAAATGACAACAGCTCACACAACGAAGGTAACTTAGCTAAATCTGATAACAAGCTATCTCATACTGGACATCTGCTCAGCAAATTATTGAATAATAAAACTTCAGGAAATGAACAAAAATATTAACAACTCGAGGGACAACATTTTTTCCTATAATCATTCTTTTTTCATTTCTTAAGTGGAGTAAAGTTTGGTGATTCTGAAGCTATTCATTCTTTTATTCATTCACTAGATAGATCAAATAAAATGAAAATGCTAGGACTGGCTTAGAAGAATATTATTAAGAAAGAGGTGAGAAAGCTAAGCGAATGTACTTATCACATTTGTATCTTTATGGACTGAAATGTACCCCCCAAATTCACAGGTTGAAGCCAAACCCCCAATGTGACCGTATTTGGAGGAAGAGCCTTTATGGAGGTGCTTGAGGCAAAGTGACACCGTAAGGGTGGGGTCCTAGTGCAACAGGTCCGGTGTCCTTACAAGAAGAGCAGGGGACACCGGTTTTTCTTTTTCTGCATGCACGGAGAAAGATACAGTGACAAGGCCACCATCTGCAAGCCAGGAAGAGCGCTCTCACCAGAAACCAAATTTGCTTGCATCTCAACCATGGACTTCCAGCCTCCGGCAGCGTGAGTATATGCATATCTGTTATTTAAGCCAGCCAGCCTGTGATGTTTTGTTACAGCTGCACAAACTAAGACAGGAGCAGAGACTCAGCCCCTGGCCGGGGCCCTGCACCAAGCAAGCCCAGAAGAGAGGAAGGGAGAAGGAGGCACCAGCATCCGTGGGGAGCTGTGTCCTCTCCAGATGAGGACCGATGGCAGGAGATGCTGACAAGGTACCAGGCTCTTTCCTGCCAGAGTGGGGACGCAGACATGGCAGAGGCCAGGAGGGGACATGAAACTCCAAGAGTGGGCCGGGCTGAACCTCCCATGAGGGGTAGCGCCATGATCAGACAGGGAGCGGGGACGCTGCGGCTGGCAGGACTCTGGTGACAGCCAATCAACATGGCATTCTGGGGAGAGTCCCTGCACCGCTGTTGCCAGCTTCTCAGATCTCGGTTGCCTCAGCAACTCTTTGATGACTTTTGAGCCGGTTTTCCAGCTTTGCACAGTAAAAAGTTTTGCAGCCCTTCCAGCACTGCTAGATATGGTGGCCAGGAGCTCATTCATCCTGAAATATAGGGAAATATCATTCTATACACAGGCTTCATAAAGGAAAAGAATAATAGGAAGAACTCCCCAGGTGAGCAGATGGGCACGAAGGAATGACGTGAACTCAAATGGCCTTTCTGCTTCATCGTTTACAGTTCTCTGTATTCCTCCATCCAGATTCCTAAGAGACATACCTTTCGACCAGTTTGATGATGGAAATGCCGTTGAATAATGAAGCTCTGTAGCAGATGGAAGAAGCAAGCCACTTCAACGAGACAGCGGCGTTCTCATCCTGGTCCTATTCCCTACCGACTAGGTCGTACCACCAGAAACTTTTCTTTACCCGTCTGAGCCTCACATCTGTTCTCTCTCTGGTGCTTGCTCTATGAAGATTCATACCCTACAGCACCAGCCCTCACCCCTGGCCTATTTCACATGCTTCGTAGCATTATCTTCCTCAATTCGGTTCAAGGCTTTTGAGTGTCTTGCGCTACATATACCCTGTGGACACAGCAAATGCGAGCTCCCTTATGCTTTCTCCTTTTTGCCATTACATTTCTGGAAGGGAACAGGCAGTTCCAACATTACTTTTCCTTCTGTTATGACTGAATATTATTTATTATTTAGATTTATAAGCCAAACCCTTTTGCAATA